>OX638138.1:7108859-8605490 GCA_951805005.1 Othius punctulatus | reverse complement strand
CTCGTATGGCTGTAGCCAAATCGTTATGCTAATTTAGGCAAGCCTCATGCAGTACTCAATTCATAACGCAATAAAAACATGCAAGTAATCTTGATAACGAAATATATATTCGAGAGTAAGTAATATGTTTGTGATTTTGGTTCAGTAGTTCATTTCCATGTATATACTGATAATGGCATTTGAGCTAAAAAAACATCAACGCAATTTATTGTACACAGATGTGAGCATCAATAATAAATAAATAATAAAGTAATAAATTAAATTAACAATAGATAAATATACAATAAATGCTTATGAATAATCCATGAGAAACTTGAATTGAATATGCTGCATTGAGATTAAAATACCTTTAATTAGTTTCTTGAATTTTGGGACGTTTAATTTCTTTTGTCTTGCTGGTAAGAGAATCGTATAATTTCATTCCTTCTGAGAAGAACGATTTAGTAAATTGCGCAGTTTTGTGAGCCTCGGTACTTGTCAGCTCAATTGGACTATTAGGATATTTTATTAAAGTTTATTATACGTTCTCAATAGCAATAATATATTGCATAAGAATTAATACCATTACTATTATGCATCATATACTACTGTAATAAATTATAAAAGCACGGAAGTGTCCTCCAAATTTGACAGTATCTTGAATATTTCTATTGAAATTTACCAAATATTTTAAAATCTCAATTGCGCAGTCGTATTATTAAGTAATAACGACATATACGTTGTATATTGTACATATTGGTATAAGATACATTTTGTGTATAATATTAAAGTGTAATAGTATTCTAGAAAACTTCGAAGTTCGTTCGATTTTCATAAAATCCACTAAAAGATTCTTTTTCTAATAGAAGTTATGAAATTTAATAAATAATATGACAACACTTTGTTATACAAATTTTGCAGTCCGCTCTAAAATTTCGTAATTTATAATACAAATTTGTTTATTTGTTTATTTGTTTACGGCAAGGCCCTGCCAATATAAATGTTTATAAAATGTTTATTATGCCCTTTATACTTAAGGTACTATGTTTATTAGCTTACAAAAAAATATATAATTTTCAAATGTTAAGTCGAAATTTGTAATAAAACTTTGGGACCTGCAATTTGTAAATAAGAACTAAAATTTTAAAATTTCTACTGCAAAATTCGTAATATTTGTGTTGTTTGTTTCGTCTAACAGTATTCTAGAAAACTTCGAAGTTCGTTCGATTTTCATAAAATCCACTAAGAGATTCAACTTCTAATAGAAGTTATGAAATTTAAAAAATAATATGACAACACTTTGCTATAAAAAATTTGTAGTTCGCACTGAAATTTTGTAATTTATAATACAAATTTGTATATTTGTTTATTTGTTTACAGCAAGGCCCTGCCAATACAAATGTTAATAAAATGTGTATTATGCTTTATGAACTATGTTTATTTGCTTACAAAAAAAAAATAAAAATTCCAAATGTAAAGTTGAAATTTGTAATAAAACTTTGGGACACAAATTGCAGGTCGCAAAGTTTTATTACAAATTTCAACTTTACATTTGAAAATTATAATTTTTTTTGTAAGCTAATAAACATACCTAAAGTATAAAAAGCATAATAAGCATTTTATTAACATTTGTATTGGCAGGGCCTTGCCGTAGACAATAACAATAAGAAGAAAAATAAAATTTTCACTGAAAAATTCGTAATATTTGATAGTGTCAAATTTATTTTCCTATTCCTATTTATTGAGTTTGTAAATCATCTGAAATTTTCATAATTTCCATTGAAAATATTATAATGTTGTAATGGATCATACAAATGTACAAAAAAATGTACAAAAAAAAACTTTTATAATTTATTTTGTGGAATATGTATGTAGCAGTCTGCTAATAAATATTATTATTATTATTTACCACCGAAGAGTTAAAAAATGTTATAAAACTTGGGAATTCCACTATAAGAACTGTAGTATTTCCAATTTTTACTGGGAGAACTGTAAGAATTGTAAGAACAAAAATTTTATAATTCCCATTGGAAAAATTCATAAATTGTAATTTGCAATGAAGATTCTAGATTCTCGAATGGCATCAAATTTTCGTACGGAGAATCAATTGGATTTTATAAATCATCTGCATTTTCATAATTTTGATTGGAAATATTGTAATGTTCACTGAATACTGTATAATTACTAACAAAATGTTATAATGTTATAATAAAAATCTTTTAGAGTGAAAAGAGACTTTCATAAATTTCAGTGAAATGTTTTGTATTTATAAAAACAAATGCTAGACATACTGAATAGTGTAATGTCTTATGAAAATTATGCATTATTTTCAGTACAGTTTTCAATTTGTAATCAAAATTTCAAGAGACTTTTATAAATTTCAGTGAAATGTTTTGTGTTATAAAAACCAATGCTAGACATACTGAATAGTTTAATATCTTATGAAAACTATACAATTTATAATGATTCTCATTATTTTCAGTACAGTTTTGCAATTTGTAATGAAAATTTCAAGAGACTTTTATAAATTCCAGTGAAATGTCTTGTATTTATAAAAACAAATGCTAGAAATACTGAATAGTTGAATGTGTTATGAAAATTTTACAATTTATAATGAGTCGCATTATTTTCAGTACAGTTTTGCAATTTGTAATCAAAATATCACAATCTTTGCTGAAAGTTTGTGATTTACAGTTTTGCAATTTGTACCTATCAAAATTTCACAACTTTTACTGAAAGTTTGTAATTTAAATTGGAAATCTGTGTAATGAAAATTTTGCATTTGACAATAAAACATTGTCATCTACTTATACAAAAAAATTACAGCTTACAAATAAATTTTTTCACTGCAGTTTGTAATTAATATTACAAATTTAATTATTTCCAATGAAATATTCGTAATTTGCAATTTTCAATGAAACCTCTATATTCTCCAATTACATTTAAGTAGTTTTTGTGACTAAAACCAATTGGATTTTGTTGAAATTTTGTATATTATGTAGCGTTTTTTGCTAATAAATATTCTTTATTATTATTATTATAAATCATCAGATTTTCTCCATTCAATTATCCATTGAATCCATCGAATTCACAAGCTTGAATTTCAAGGAAATATAATTTCCATTGAAAACTTTGTAATTTTCACCGATAATTTTGTAATTAATTACAAAATTCATAATGTCCATTCAAAATATCACAATTTACATTGAAAATTTTGTAATTTACACCGAAAATTGTGTAATTAATAACGAAATTCATAATTTCCAATGGAAATATTGTAATTTTCAGCAGACATTGTATAATTGATTACAAAATTCACAATATCCATTGAAAATATCATAATTTCCATTGATAATTTTGTAATTTTCAGCGAACATTGTGTAAATAATTTCATAATTTATAAGTTCCATTGAAAATATCTTAATTTCCATTAAATATTTTGCAATTTTCACCGAAAATTGTATAATTAATTACATAATATTCATATTTTCAATTGAAAATGCCATACTTTTTATTGCAAATTTTGTATTTTCGCCGAAACTTTTTTAATGTATTAAAAAATTCATCATTTCCATTGATTGTTTTGTAATTTTCTCCGAAAATTGTGTAATTAATAACTAAATTCAAATTTTTTATTAAAATTATCATTATTTCCATTGAAAATTTTGCAATGTTTACGGAAAATTGTGCAATTAGTTACAAAATTCATAATTTCTCTTGAAAATATCATAATTTCTACTGAAAATTTTGTAATATACACCGAAGATTGTGTAATTATTTTCAAAACTCATTATTTACATTGATAATATCATATTTTCCATTGAAAATTTGGCAATTTTCACCGAGAATTGGGTAATTTATTACAAAATTCATAATATCCATTCAAAATATGATAATTTCCATTGAAAATTTTATAATTTTCAGCGAAAATTGTGTAATTTTCACCGAAAATTGTGTAATTAATTACAAAATTCATAATTTCCAATGAAAATTTAGTAATTTCCAGCGAAAGTTGTGTAATTGATTACAAAACTCATAATGTCCATTGAAAATATCATATTTTCCATTTGAAATTTTGTAATTTTCAGCGAAAATTGTGCAATTAATTTGAAAATTTATAATTTTCATTGAAAATATCTTAATTCCCATTAAATATTTTCTAATTTTCACTGAAAATTGTGCAATTAATTACAATATTCACATTTTGAATTGAAAATGTCATAATTTTCATTACAAATTTTGTTATTTTCGCCGAAACGTGTGTAATCTATTACAAAATTCACAATTTCCATTGAAAATATTATCATTTCCATTGAAAATTTTGTAATTTTCATCGAGAATTGTGTAATTAATTACAAAAGTCATCATTTCCCTTAAAAATATAATCATTTCCATTGAAAATTTTGTAATTTTCACCGAAAATAGTGTCATTTATTACAAAATGTATAATTTCCATTGAAAATATCATTATCTACATTGAGAATTTTGCAATTTGTACGGAAAATTGTGTAATGAATTACAAAAGTCATAATTTCCGTTGAAAATATCATACTTTCCATTGAAAATTATTTAATTTTCACCGAAAATTGTGTAATTTTTACTGAAAATTGTGTAATTTTTACTGAAAATTGTGTAATTAATTACAAAAAGTTGTAATTTATAATTAAACAGTTTTAGAGTGCCAAGAGACTTTTTATAATTTTCAGTGAAATATTCTATTTAAAAAGAAAATGCTATAAATACTGAATAGTTTAAAGTTTTATGAAAATTTTGAGAAAACGAGACTTTCATTATTTTCAGTAGATATAGTTATGTAATACGTAATCTAAATTTCCCAATTTTCGCTGACAATTTGTAGTTCATAAAAAAATTGCGCAATAAATAAAAGACAATAAAATTTTGTAATCTATAATAAAAAAATCAGCTTACATAGCAACTTTCATACTTTTCCAATTAAAGGTTGAAATTTGTAATGAAACTTTGAAATTTTTAATGAAATTTGTAATTACGAACAAAAATTTAATAATTTCCAATGAAATATTTGTATTTTCCAGTGAAACTTCTGCAATGTAGTCATGCTCATATAAATCTAGTACTAGAAATTAGGTTACAATAGCAGTTTTGTATGGCAATGTCAAATTGTTTGTACTGGATTTATGTGAGCATGACTGTACAATGAAACTTCCACACTCTTGAATGACTTTTTTTTTTAAGATAAACTAATTGTATTTATTAAATCATCTGAAATTTTTAACATTTCTATTGAAAATGTTGTAATTTCCAGTGAAAATTGTGAAATTACTTACAATAGTTTGCAATTTAAAAAAGTATATTCCGATTTACAATGATACTTTCATAAGTTCCATTGAAACATTGTACTAATTAAAAAAAAAGAAGTACTATCCAGGGAATTTTGTAATTTATAACAAAAATTTTGCAGTTTATAAAAATATTTTCATAATTCATAATATATGGTGATTTTCGTTAACAGTGTTATAATTTTTCCTAAAAATGTATAGTTTGAATCGGAATTGTGTAATTTATAACAACAATTTTGCAATTTTCAAAAATAGTTTCATAATTCCTAGTAACATATTGAAAATTTTATAAACAGTGTTACATTTTTTGCTTAAAGTATGTGGCTTTCTTCGAAAATTTCGTAATTTCTCAAAAAAGTTTTTTGTTTGAGAATATGTAAGGCAATTATTTCCAATGAAAAATTCATATTTTCCAGTGCAACTTCTGCAATTTACAATGAAACTTCGACACTCTCGAATGACATTTAATTTTTGTAAGAAAAACCAATTATATTTTGTAAAACATCTGAAATTGATCATATGTGAGCATGACTGTACAAGGAAACTTCCACACTCTCGAATGACATTTAATTTTTTTAAGATAAACTAATTGGATTTTGTAAATCATCTGAATTTTTTATAATTTCTATTGAAAATGTTGTAATATCCGGCGAAAATTGTGAAATTACTAACAATAGTTTGTAATTTAAAAAAATAAATTCTAATTTACAATGAGATATTCATAACTTCCATTGAAATATTGTACTAATTCCCAAAAAAAAAGTAATATCCAGGGAATTTTGTAATTTATAATAAAAATTTTACAGTTTACAAAAATATTTTTATAATTTCTAGTAATATATTGTAATTTTTATTAACAGTGTTATAATTTTTTCTAAAAGTATATAGTTTAAATCGGGAATTGTGTAATTTATAACAAAAATTTTGCAATTTACAAAAATATTTTCATAATTAATAGTAATATATTGAAATTTGTATTAATAGTATTATGATTTTTGCTGAAAGCATGTAGTTTACATCAAAAATTTCGTAATTTACTAAAAATAAGTTTCTTTTTCCAGAATATTTAAAGCAATATTTCTAGCTTTTTTAGCACAAATGAAAGCATATTTTTGATATTTTTAGAGCACAACTATCCTTTCTCTAGATATGAGCTTTAAACGAGTTCATATGAATACATACTGATCGAGTTAAGGCTCCGTCTTTTGATCAACAGGCGTGATTCCAATTCTCCAATTCTCCAATTTTACAAAAATATATTCATAATTCCTAGTAATATATTGAAATTTATATTAAGTGTATTATGATTCTTGCTGAAAGTATGTAGTTCATATCGAAAATTTCGTAATTACCTAAAAATAGGTTTCTTTTTCCAGAATATTTAAAGCAATATTTCCAGCTTTTTTAGCACAAATGAAAGCATATTTTGATATCTTCAGAGCGTAACAATCCTTGCCCTAGATATGAGCTTTATTATTATTATTATTTATTATTTATTTATTAAATGTATACATACATATCACTTACACAATCAATCAAAAAATAAACAAGTTATTATGTATACATACTGATCGAGTTAAGGCTCCGTCTTTTGATCAACAGGCGTGATTCCAATTCTCATTCTTGATTTGATGAAATTTGATTGATGCTATTCATATGTACATGTACATTTTAATAAACATACTACTACTACTATGGCTATTTGAAAATCGTGGTTTTGCAAAGTAATGAACTATTTAAAACCGTAAATTAAACACGAACGAAATAATCAATACAAGTAATACAATACCAGATAAAAAACTATTAGAATCGTTTATGTTACAAAACGTTATCGTAATGGACAAAAGCTTCAGTGGTAATTTGCATATTGGATGAGTGCCAGTTAGTAATATAAAGAAATAAATGACTCCGATAGAATTTCACGAATGTAATAAAAACATAGATTGATAAAAGCCGTAATAGAGCAAATGAATCATAATTTGTAAAGTGAACGTAGCGTCATAATTTACTCCACGCCTTCGCTGAACATTTTCTTTACTATTACAAATTGGTGATATCGCTGAAATGTCAAGACTATTGCCACGCTAAATATGTTGAGAATGCCCGAAAACACTTATTTATAAAGATACAGAATACGGCGATTTATTAAAATAAGAAGAGGCCGTAGCTCTTGAAATCAATATTGTTGAATGCCAATATATCTTAACAAAGAACCTACAGATAAAGTGAATCTGATAGAAAGCAGGATGGATAGAAATAGAGTTAGCATTTCCCCCCTTTTCGCTAATAAATATTTAATTGCATAATGCATAATGGTAAAAATGCGGAATAATAAACATCTGTACTCGGATACAAATCAATAGGCGTAATATGTAATGTGAAAAAGCCGCAATAAAAATTAAAGCTATAAATATGAGTATATTTTAACATTCATAGTAAATCATAAATTTATGAATATTCATTGTTTATGGTTATTGTTTATAATTAAATTTGAAAATATACAATACTATTAAATATTAACATAATTATTAACAATTAACAATGATCAATATAACAATTAGATCAGATCTTATTTTATAAAATGAATTATCATCAAGATGATGGATACCACACACAATGGTTTCATGTAGATGATGGTTACAAATAAACTTTTATTAATACTCATTGTTTATGGTTATGGTTTTTAATTAATTTTGATAATATACAATACTATTAAATATTAACACAATTATTTAAAATTAACAATTATCTAATTAACAATTAATACAGTTCTTACTTTATAAAATGATAGATGATGGTTACAAATAAACTTTAATGAATATTCATTGTTTATGGTTATCGTTTTTAATTAATTTTGTAAATACACAATACTATTAAATATTAACGCAATTATTAATAATTAACAATGATCTAATAAACAATTAAATCAGTTCTTATTTTATAAAATGTATTATCATCAAGATAATGTACTTTTAGTACTTTTATGAAAATTCAATTTTTGTGCTGATATTAATAAAATTTTATAACGAAGCATTAAAAATTTACTGTTAAAGCATTAAAATTTTACTGTTGTATGGAAGTTTACAAAATTCCCGAAGAAATTTAATGAAAAATCTAAGAAATTTTCATGGAAATTCCAGTGGACATAAATGAATAAAATCTGATGATAAACGCAATGCAAATTTTAAGAGCTTTTATTTTTGCATCAACTGAATTACTTACCATTAAACTTCTATGTAAATTTCATTTTTGCACAAAACGACAAAGTGATAAAGTCCGCCAAACTACGAAATCTTTCACTTAAAATGTACAGCACTAAACAATTGAAGATTTTTTTATGAAAATACGAGATTTAATCAAAAATGAACAATATCTGTTAATACATGCAATGAAAAATCTACAAATCTTCCATTTTTGCATGAGCTGAATCACGTGCCATGAAAATGCTATGAAAGTTTTATTGTAGTATAGAAATATACAAAATTCCAGAAGAAATTCAATGAAAAATGTAAGAAAATGTTGAAAATTCAATTTTTGTGCAGAAATTAACAAAAGTTTATAATAAACCATTGAAACATATAAAAGTATCTCTTATTTCATGAACTCAACCATTTGCTATGTGAATTTAATTATTATATAGAACTATACAAATTTCCCGAAGAACTTCAATGCAAAATAAGTAGAAGAAATGTTCATGAAATTTTCAGTTTTGGATCCTATCCAATAAAAATGCAACAATACAAGAAATTTTCATGAAAATATGAGTATTGATCAAAAATTGACAATATATATGTTGATAAATGCCACGAAAAATCTTCATTCTTGCTTGAACCGAATCACTTGCCTTGAAAATTCAATGAAACTTTTATTGTAGTATAGAAAATATACAAAATTCCAGAAGAAATTCAATGAAAAATGTAAGAAAATGTTAAAAATTCTATTTTTGTGCAGAAATTAACAAAAGTTTATAACAAAGCATTGAAACATATAAAAGTTTCTCTTATTGCATGAACTGAACCATTTGCTATGTGAATTTCACTGTTGTATAGAAGTAAACAAATTTCCCGAACAAATTCAATGACAAATAAGTATAAGAAATGTTCATGAAATTTCCAGGTTTGGACCCTATCCAACAAAAATGCAACAATACAAGAAATTTTCATGATAATATGAGCATTGATCAAAAATTAACAATATATGTTGATAAATGCAATAAAAAATCTTCAATTTTTTCATGAACCGAATCACTTGCCATGAAAATTCAATGAACGTTTTATTGTAGTGTAGAAATAAACAAAATTCCAGAAGAAATTCAATGAAAAATGTAAGAAAATGTTGAAAATTCAATTTTTGTGCAGAAATTAACAAAAGTTTATAATAAACCATTGAAACATATAAAAGTATCTCTTATTTCATGAACTCAAGCATTTGCTATGTGAATTTAATTATTATATAGAACTATACAAATTTCGCGAAGAACTTCAATGCAAAATAAGTAGAAGAAATGTTCATGAAATTTTCAGTTTTGGACCCTATCCAATAAAAATGCAACAATACAAGAAATTTTCATGAAAATATGAGTATTGATCAAAAATTGACAATATATATGTTGATAAATGCCACGAAAAATCTTCATTCTTGCTTGAACCGAATCACTTGCCTTGAAAATTCAATGAAACTTTTATTGTAGTATAGAAAATATACAAAATTCCAGAAGAAATTCAATGAAAAATGTAAGAAAATGTTAAAAATTCTATTTTTGTGCAGAAATTAACAAAAGTTTATAACAAAGCATTGAAACATATAAAAGTTTCTCTTATTGCATGAACTGAACCATTTGCTATGTGAATTTCACTGTTGTATAGAAGTAAACAAATTTCCCGAACAAATTCAATGGCAAAATAAGTATAAGAAATTTTCTTGAAATTTTCAGTTTTGGACCCTATCCAACAAAAATGCAACAATATAAGAAATTTTCATGAAAATATGAGTATTGATCAAAAATTAATAATATATGTTGATAAATGCAATGAAAAATCTTCAATTTTTTCATGAACCGAATCACTTGCCATGAAAATTCAATGAACGTTTTATTGCAGTGTAGAAATAAACAAAATTCCAGAAGATATTCAATGAAAAATATAAGAACTTTTACGAAAATTCAATTTTTGTGCAGAAATTAACAAAAGTTTATAACAAAGCATTGAAACATATAAAAGTTTCTCTTATTTCATGAACTCAACCATTTGCTATGTGAATTTAATTATTATATAGAACTATACAAATTTCCCGAAGAACTTCAATGCAAAATAAGTAGAAGAAATGTTCATGAAATTTTCAGTTTTGGACCCTATCCAATAAAAATGCAACAATACAAGAAATTTTCATGAAAATATGAGTATTGATCAAAAATTGACAATATATATGTTGATAAATGCCACGAAAAATCTTCATTCTTGCTTGAACCGAATCACTTGCCTTGAAAATTCAATGAAACTTTTATTGTAGTATAGAAAATATACAAAATTCCAGGAGAAATTCAATGAAAAATGTAAGAAAATGTAAAAAATTTTATTTTTGTGCAGAAATTAACAAAAGTTTATAACAAAGCATTGAAACATATAAAAGTTTCTCTTATTGCATGAACTGAACCATTTGCTATGTGAATTTCACTGTTGTATAGAAGTAAACAAATTTCCCGAACAAATTCAATGACAAATAAGTATAAGAAATGTTCATGAAATTTCCAGTTTTGGACCCTATCCAACAAAAATGCAACAATACAAGAAATTTTCATGATAATATGAGCATTGATCAAAAATTAACAATATATGTTGATAAATGCAATGAAAAATCTTCAATTTTTTCATGAACCGAATCACTTGCCATGAAAATTCAATGAACGTTTTATTGCAGTGTAGAAATAAACAAAATTCCAGAAGATATTCAATGAAAAATATAAGAACTTTTACGAAAATTCAATTTTTGTGCAGAAATTAACAAAAGTTTATAACAAAGCATTGAAACATATAAAAGTTTCTCTTATTGCATGAACTAAACCATTTGCTATGTGAATTTCACTGTTGTATAGAAGTAAACAAATTTCCCGAACAAATTCAATGACAAATAAGTATAAGAAATGTTCATGAAATTTCCAGGTTTGGACCCTATCCAACAAAAATGCAACAATACAAGAAATTTTCATGATAATATGAGCATTGATCAAAAATTAACAATATATGTTGATAAATGCAATGAAAAATCTTCAATTTTTTCATGAACCGAATCACTTGCCATGAAAATTCAATGAACGTTTTATTGTAGTGTAGAAATAAACAAAATTCCAGAAGATATTCAATGAAAAATATAAGAACTCTTACGAAAATTCAATTTTTGTGCAGAAATTAACAAAAGTTTATAACAAAGCATTGAAACATATAAAAGTTTCTCTTATTGCATGAACTAAACCATTTGCTATGTGAATTGTACTGTTGTATAGAAGTATACAAAGTTCCCGAAGAACTTTAATGCAAAATAAGTATAAGAAATTTTCATGAAATTTTCAGTTTTGGACCCTATCCAACAAAAATGCAACAATATAAGAAATTTTCATGAAAATATGAGTATTGATCAAAAATTAATAATATATGTTGATAAATGCAATGAAAAATCTTCAATTTTTGCATGAACTGAACTACTTGTCATGAAAATTCAATGAAACTTTTATTGTACTATTGAAATGAACAAAATTCCAGAAGATATTCAATGAAAAATATACGTACTTTTATGAAAATTCAATTTTTGTGCTGAAATGAACAAAAAATTATAACGAAGCAATAAAACATATAAAAAGCTTGTCTTTTTGCACGAACTGAACCATTTACTATGTGAATTTTACTGTTGTATGGAGGTTAACAAAATTCCTGAAGAAATTTAATAAAAAATCGCTCATGCGAATTCAGATTTAAATGACTTCAAATCATTAAAAGAGAAATTCAAAAAGCGAACAACCATAAAAACTTGGTTCACTGCGAGAACTGCTGTTGCTAATTGTACCTTAGAGGCAAGTTACGAGATTTCTTTATTGATTGCAAAATGCGGAAAAAATCATACCCTGGGCGAAGATCTTATTAAACCCTCGATATCAACATTTTTAAAAACCGTTTTGAATATTGATGACAAAGAAGTGAAAGCATTACCACTTAGTAATGATACTGTCAGAAGAAGGATAGATGAGATGAGCGATGACGTTGAAGCACAGCTTATTGAAAAGCTTCAGTCGAGATACTTTTCTTTACAAATGGATGAATCTACTGTAAGAAGCAGTGAAGCATTACTATTGGCTTACGTAAGATATATTGACAAAGGTGAATTTGTCGAAGAAATGTTATTTTGTAAGCCACTGGAGACCACTACAACCGCATCTGATATATATAATGTTTTAAAAAAATACTTGAATATCAATAATATACCTACAAAAAATTTAACATCTTGCGCAGCTGATGGAGCTCCTGTAATGATGGGCAAAAAGAATGGTTGTTTAAAATTAATGAAGGCCAACAATCAAGATTTATTTACTATACACTGTGTGATACATAGAGAAAATTTAGTATCGAAGAACATTTCGCCTGTACTTAATAAGGTATTGAAATCTGCTATAAAATGCATAAACGCAATCAAAGCTAATGCTAAATGTGAGCGCATTTTTAAGAAATTTTGCGAAGAAAGCGATATTGCGCATGTTAAGCTAATTATGCACACAGAGGTCAGGTGGCTGTCAAAGGGAAATTGTTTAAAAAGATTCATGGAATTATTTGATCATCTAAGTGAGTTTTTGAAAGATAATCCTGAAATGATAGTATTGCAAACGATCGACGGAAAAGCGTACTTGGGATATTTGGCTGATATTTTCGAAAAGCTTAATATATTAAATACTCAACTTCAGGGAAAAAATAAAACAATTATCGATGCTAAAACAAAAATATTTGGCTTTGTTTCACTTCTTGCAATGTGGCAAGAACAAATATCGTCAAGTAGGTTTGAACAATTTCATTGGTTAAAGACGTTTCCGCCAACTGACTCTGCCATAAAAGTTATTGTAGAACATATTGTAGTATTATCCAATGATTTCAAGGAGAGGTTTTCTGATTTAAAAAACATGCATTTTCCTTCGTGGATAACGCAACAAATGTTGGTAAATTTATCTGATATTCCGGAAATATATCAACAAGAGATCGCTGAGCTGCAAAATGACGACTCGACAAAACCGTTATTCAAACATAAAGGAGAATTAGCTTGGCTTTCTGATGAAATGGAAAGGAAATATCCAAAAACAACGGATTTTGCAAGGAAATTGTTATTACCATTTCCGTCATCTTATCTGGCTGAATGTGGGTTCAGCAGTGTCAATGATATATTAGTAAAAAAGAGGAGCTCTTTAAATATCACCATGCGAGGAGATTTGAGACTCATGCTGACTAAGTTTGCACCGAACATAAAAAGTCTTTGTAGCAGACACCAGGCTCACGGATCACATTAATTAAACCAAATTTACTTACAATTATTATATCGTTTGTTTTTTTCTAAAAAATTTTCGGTTTATACTTTTACTAATATATACCTACATATACAAATTTATTATAATATTTATTTTTATAGCGATATTTTATTTTTTTTGTTACTTTGAACCTGGAAGTTATTATAAACAATATTTTATAGTTCTTATTAAAAATTCGTTTTTCTTGAATTTATATTTTATGACTATTCTACTTTGCGTATATAGACGAAGAAAAGCAATTAATAATTTAGTCATGCTGTGCAAAAGTTCCGACATTTTGTTTATTTTATATATGGGACATCAGATATTTAGTAGCTAATTGGTGGGGCATGGATTAAAAGAGTTTGAGAAGCACTGATGTAGATAATGGTAAAAATAGTAGTGTTTTATTCAGTATTGAAATATATCGCTTCTTTTGTTTTATTATTATGTATAAGAATGTATAAGAAAGTTGGATGCATTTGTACCGATAAGATAATTCAGCCAATTTCATTAGTTTGTATCGCATTTCACTTATATCTCCTTCTACATATGTAATCAAATGCGCAGACATTTTCGAAAGTTATTCGCTCCGAACATACAAAGTGTACATCCTTTGAAAACTCGTATAACTGAATCAATACGATTCCAATCCGGAAGGGAAGTAACAAACTGCAATCGTTTTATCTGCATATGAAATAAAACATGAGGCTAATTAAACATTTACGCGCTGAAAAATCTTTCAGTTACCGACTTGACATACTTTGCGCGAGGTATTCATGAATAACGTAAGAAAAGAACGAACGAAATTTTGTATGTGTTCACTATTTGTCGGCGAATTTTAAATATGCATCTTTGAGTGCGATGGTTTATTCTTTATGGCCGGAAGTAATTGGGTAATTAAACAAAATGGCGCCTCTTTGCAGGAAGGTCGTTGATTTTTATTGGTGCTCGCTTTTCATGCTGGAAATTAACATACAAAATGTAATTTCCTACATTTGGGTTTTTTCGTGTTACAACCTTAGTTTTTGTAAATATTTATGTGTCTCTATATGTATAGTCTCTAACAATAATTACTAAAAAAGTGATGACTGATGATTACTGATGATGATGTCGAGAAAAATAAGAATCCTTCTGTAAACTGAATCAATACTTACAAATGAAGATACGCCCTATATACTAGTCGTCAGATTAAATGTTTACATTCATTGATCTGTGCTTGTGGAACTTCTGTGATAGTGAATTCATTACTTAACTCAGATAAAAATTGCAGGGGTGGTGTCCCTCAAGGGTCGATTTAAAGTCTCCTTAATTTATTATTTACATCGACGTGCTTCCCCTGCATATAAATATATTCTGACCACATGTGTGACCATATTAGACGAAGTGCACTGTAATGAGTGTTGATGAAATTTATAACTTCCACTTTTAACACTCAGTGCGAAACATTATATATCCCCGACGAGAGTTGACAATGACTCATGCTTTTTCAACCTCTTTTATATGCTCGCTGGCATGCTTAAGCTAAATGTGATAGAGTGAAATGAAATATGACACGTATGTCGAATTCCTGCAATATAGAGGATTATAGTGTATTACAAGAGCCTAAGTACTTATAAGTGCTACAATAGCTGACCTAACCAAACATTGGGATTCTACAGCAACCTATGTGCTGAAAGCCCTTCAAGGGGTCACAATATCATTATAATAATAATAATAATAATAATCAAAATAATAGTAATAATAATAATAATAATAATAATGATAATATTATTTATTGTATTCAAATTCAGAATGCACATTACAGAGTCAAACATACAAGGTTAGCATACCAAATCATTGTACTATCAAAATAATTAATATATATATATATATATATATATATATATATATATATATATATATATATATATATATATATATATATATATATATATATATATATATATATATATATTACATATACACATACACATAATCATACACATACACACACAATACACATTATAATTATTATATAACATTAAAAGTTATATAAATATATATATAAAGTTAACATGGAGTGTTAATAGTTAACAATAATATTGATAATAATCAGAATCATAGCGACTTTTTTAAGACAACGCAGTTATGATTTTAATATTATGATATTGTGATAGTTGTGATGAAAGATTTAATAGTTTTAATATTACTTTTTGAAGTAAAGTTTCCAATTTTATTCAGCATTTTGCTAATTAATAGCTGCTATGTAAATACGGTGCAAAATGCATGTGTGCGATTCAATTGATTTGAATAATATTGATACACGTTAATGGAATCCCATCTTTGTTATACATAAACACTTCGCCACTAACTGCATAATATGTAGAGTAATGCACTCGGCTGGCCATCAAATTACAATAATAATAACATAAATAATAATAATTTAATCATAATTTTGAATCGAGAAATTTCTCTGAAATTGTGATACATAAATTTTCTTTCGGTGTCGAAAAATAACAATTCGTGGTAATAATAATGACGATAATAATTCATCCATCTTATTCATTTATGGCAATTAAAGATAATAATAACGATAATTTATTCATAATCTTGGATAGAACAAATCGTTCATTTTACATACGAAAAAATGACCGATGTAGAGCAATGCACTCGGCTAGCCATCAAATTAATATCATAATAACATAAATAATAATCATTTATTCATAATTTTGAATCGAGAAATTTTCTCTGAAATTGTGAGACATAAATTTTCTTTCGGTGTCGAAAAATAACAATTCGTGGTAATAATAATGACGATAATAATTCATCCATCTTATTCATTTATGGCAATTAAAGATAATAATAACGATAATTTATTCATATTCTGGGATAGAAAAAATCGTTCATTTTACATACGAATAAAATGGCCGATGTAGAGCAATGCACTCGGCTAGCCATAAAATTAAAATCATAATAACATAAATAATAATCATTTATTCATAATTTTGAATCGAGAAATTTTCTCTGAAATTGTGAGACATAAATTTTCTTTCGGTGTCGAAAAATAACAATTCGTGGTAATAATAATGACGATAATAATTCATCCATCTTATTCATTTATGGCAATTAAAGATAATAATAACGATAATTTATTCATAATCTTGGATAGAACAAATCGTTCATTTTACATACGAAAAAATGACCGATGTAGAGCAATGCACTCGGCTAGCCATCAAATTACACTAATAATTACATAAATAATAATCATTTATTCATAATTTTGAATCGAGAAATTTCTATGAAATTGTGAGACATTAATTTTTTTTCGGTGTCGAAAAATAACAATTCGTGGTAATAATAATGACGATAATAATTCATCTATCTTATTCATTTATGGCAATTAAAGATAATAATAACGATAATTGATTCATAATCTGGGATAGAAAAAATCGTTCATTTTACATACGAAAAAATGACCGATGTAGAGCAATGCACTCGGCTAGCCATCAAATTAATATCATAATAACATAAATAATAATCATTTATTCATAATTTTGAATCGAGAAATTTTCTCTGAAATTGTGAGACATAAATTTTCTTTCGGTGTCGAAAAATAACAATTCGTGGTAATAATAATGACGATAATAATTCATCCATCTTATTCATTTATGGCAATTAAAGATAATAATAACGATAATTTATTCATAATCTTGGATAGAACAAATCGTTCATTTTACATACGAAAAAATGACCGATGTAGAGCAATGCACTCGGCTAGCCATCAAATTACACTAATAATTACATAAATAATAATCATTTATTCATAATTTTGAATCGAGAAATTTCTATGAAATTGTGAGACATTAATTTTTTTTCGGTGTCGAAAAATAACAATTCGTGGTAATAATAATGACGATAATAATTCATCTATCTTATTCATTTATGGCAATTAAAGATAATAATAACGATAATTGATTCATAATCTGGGATAGAAAAAATCGTTCATTTTACATACGAAAAAATGACCGATGTAGAGCAATGCACTCGGCTAGCCATCAAATTAATATCATAATAACATAAATAATAATCATTTATTCATAATTTTGAATCGAGAAATTTTCTCTGAAATTGTGAGACATAAATTTTCTTTCGGTGTCGAAAAATAACAATTCGTGGTAATAATAATGACGATAATAATTCATCCATCTTATTCATTTATGGCAATTAAAGATAATAATAACGATAATTTATTCATAATCTTGGATAGAACAAATCGTTCATTTTACATACGAAAAAATGACCGATGTAGAGCAATGCACTCGGCTAGCCATCAAATTACACTAATAATTACATAAATAATAATCATTTATTCATAATTTTGAATCGAGAAATTTCTATGAAATTGTGAGACATTAATTTTTTTTCGGTGTCGAAAAATAACAATTCGTGGTAATAATAATGACGATAATAATTCATCTATCTTATTCATTTATGGCAATTAAAGATAATAATAACGATAATTGATTCATAATCTGGGATAGAAAAAATCGTTCATTTTACATACGAAAAAATGACCGATGTAGAGCAATGCACTCGGCTAGCCATCAAATTAATATCATAATAACATAAATAATAATCATTTATTCATAATTTTGAATCGAGAAATTTTCTCTGAAATTGTGAGACATAAATTTTCTTTCGGTGTCGAAAAATAACAATTCGTGGTAATAATAATGACGATAATAATTCATCCATCTTATTCATTTATGGCAATTAAAGATAATAATAACGATAATTTATTCATAATCTTGGATAGAACAAATCGTTCATTTTACATACGAAAAAATGACCGATGTAGAGCAATGCACTCGGCTAGCCATCAAATTACACTAATAATTACATAAATAATAATCATTTATTCATAATTTTGAATCGAGAAATTTTCTCTGAAATTGTGAGACATAAATTTTCTTTCGGTGTCGAAAAATAACAATTCGTGGTAATAATAATGACGATAATAATTCATCCATCTTATTCATTTATGGCAATTAAAGATAATAATAACGATAATTTATTCATATTCTGGGATAGAAAAAATCGTTCATTTTACATACGAAAAAACGACCGATGTAGAGCAATGCACTCGGCTAGCCATCAAATTAAAATAATAATAACATAAATAATAATCATTTATTCATAATTTTGAATCGAGAAATTTTCTCTGAAATTGTGAGACATTAAATTTTTTCGGTGTCGAAAAATAACAATTCGTGGTAATAATAATGACGATAATAATTCATCCATCTTATTCATTTAAGGCAATTAAAGATAATAATAACGATAATTTATTCATAATCTGGGATAGAAAAAATCGTTCATTTTACATACGAATAAAATGGCCGATGTAGAGCAATGCACTCGGCTAGCCATAAAATTAAAATCATAATAACATAAATAATAATCATTTATTCATAATTTTGAATCGAGGAATTTTCTCTGAAATTGTGAGACATAAATTTTCTTTCGGTGTCGAAAAATAACAATTCGTGGTAATAATAATGACGATAATAATTCATCCATCTTATTCATTTATGGCAATTAAAGATAATAATAACGATAATTTATACATAATCTTGGATAGAACAAATCGTTCATTTTACATACGAAAAAATGACCGATGTAGAGCAATGCACTCGGCTAGCCATCAAATTACAATAATAATTACATAAATAATAATCATTTATTCATAATTTTGAATCGAGGAATTTTCTCTGAAATTGTGAGACATAAATTTTCTTTCGGTGTCGAAAAATAACAATTCGTGGTAATAATAATGACGATAATAATTCATCCATCTTATTCATTTATGGCAATTAAAGATAATAATAACGATAATTTATTCATATTCTGGGATAGAAAAAATCGTTCATTTTACTTACGAAAAAATGACCGATGTAGAGCAATGCACTCGGCTATCCATCAAATTAATATCATAATAACATAAATAATAATCATTTATTCATAATTTTGAATCGAGAAATTTTCTCTGAAATTGTGAGACATAAATTTTTTTTCGGTGTCAAAAAGTAACAATTCGTGGTAATAATAATGACGATAGTAATTTATCCATCTTATTCATTTATGGCAATTAAAGATAATAAGAACGATAATTTATTCATGATCTGGGGAAAAAAAAATCATTCATTTTGCAAACGAAAAAATGACCGATGTAGAGCAATGCACTCGGCTAGCCATCAAATTACAATCATAATAACATAAATAATAATCATTTATTCAAAATTTTGAATCGAGAAATTTTCTCTGAAATTGTGAGACATAAATTTTCTTTCGGTGTCGAAAAATAACAATTCGTGGTAATAATAATGACGATAATAATTCATCCATCTTATTCATTTATGGCAATTAAAGATAATAATAACGATAATTTATTCATATTCTGGGATAGAAAAAATCGTTCATTTTACATACGAAAAAACGACCGATGTAGAGCAATGCACTCGGCTAGCCATCAAATTACAATAATAATAACATAAATAATAATAATTTAATCATAATTTTGAATCGAGAAATTTCTATGAAATTGTGAAACATTAATTTTTTTTCGGTGTCGAAAAATAACAATTCGTGGTAATAATAATGACGATAATAATTCATCTATCTTATTCATTTATGGCAATTAAAGATAATAATAACGATAATTTATTCATAATCTTGGATAGAACAAATCGTTCATTTTACATACGAAAAAATGACCGATGTAGAGCAATGCACTCGGCTAGCCATCAAATTACAATAATAATTACATAAATAATAATCATTTATTCATAATTTTGAATCGAGAAATTTCTCTGAAATTGTGAGACATTAATTTTTTTTCGGTGTCGAAAAATAACAATTCGTGGTAATAATAATGACGATAATAATTCATCCATCTTATTCATTTAAGGCAATTAAAGATAATAATAACGATAATTTATTCATAATCTGGGATAGAAAAAATCGTTCATTTTACATACGAATAAAATGGCCGATGTAGAGCAATGCACTCGGCTAGCCATAAAATTAAAATCATAATAACATAAATAATAATCATTTATTCATAATTTTGAATCGAGGAATTTTCTCTGAAATTGTGAGACATAAATTTTCTTTCGGTGTCGAAAAATAACAATTCGTGGTAATAATAATGACGATAATAATTCATCCATCTTATTCATTTATGGCAATTAAAGATAATAATAACGATAATTTATACATAATCTTGGATAGAACAAATCGTTCATTTTACATACGAAAAAATGACCGATGTAGAGCAATGCACTCGGCTAGCCATCAAATTACAATAATAATTACATAAATAATAATCATTTATCCATAATTTTGAATCGAGAAATTTCTATGAAATTGTGAGACATTAATTTTTTTTCGGTGTCGAAAAATAACAATTCGTGGTAATAATAATGACGATAATAATTCATCCATCTTATTCATTTAAGGCAATTAAAGATAATAATAACGATAATTTATTCATAATCTGGGATAGAAAAAATCGTTCATTTTACATACGAATAAAATGGCCGATGTAGAGCAATGCACTCGGCTAGCCATAAAATTAAAATCATAATAACATAAATAATAATCATTTATTCATAATTTTGAATCGAGGAATTTTCTCTGAAATTGTGAGACATAAATTTTCTTTCGGTGTCGAAAAATAACAATTCGTGGTAATAATAATGACGATAATAATTCATCCATCTTATTCATTTATGGCAATTAAAGATAATAATAACGATAATTTATACATAATCTTGGATAGAACAAATCGTTCATTTTACATACGAAAAAATGACCGATGTAGAGCAATGCACTCGGCTAGCCATCAAATTACAATAATAATTACATAAATAATAATCATTTATTCATAATTTTGAATCGAGAAATTTCTATGAAATTGTGAGACATTAATTTTTTTTCGGTGTCGAAAAATAACAATTCGTGGTAATAATAATGACGATAATAATTCATCCATCTTATTCATTTAAGGCAATTAAAGATAATAATAACGATAATTTATTCATAATCTGGGATAGAAAAAATCGTTCATTTTACATACGAATAAAATGGCCGATGTAGAGCAATGCACTCGGCTAGCGATAAAATTAAAATCATAATAACATAAATAATAATCATTTATTCATAATTTTGAATCGAGGAATTTTCTCTGAAATTGTGAGACATAAATTTTCTTTCGGTGTCGAAAAATAACAATTCGTGGTAATAATAATGACGATAATAATTCATCCATCTTATTCATTTATGGCAATTAAAGATAATAATAACGATAATTTATTCATATTCTGGGATAGAAAAAATCGTTCATTTTACATACGAATAAAATGGCCGATGTAGAGCAATGCACTCGGCTAGCCATAAAATTAAAATCATAATAACATAAATAATAATCATTTATTCATAATTTTGAATCGAGGAATTTTCTCTGAAATTGTGAGACATAAATTTTCTTTCGGTGTCGAAAAATAACAATTCGTGGTAATAATAATGACGATAATAATTCATCTATCTTATTCATTTATGGCAATTAAAGATAATAATAACGATAATTGATTCATAATCTGGGGTAGAAAAAATCGTTCATTTTACATACGAAAAAATGACCGATGTAGATCAATGCACTCGGCTAGCCATCAAATTACAATAATAATAACATTAATAAAAAAAATGTATTCATAATTTTGAATCGAGAAATTTTCTCTGAAATTGTGAGACATTAATTTTTTCGGTGTCGAGAAATAACAATTCGTGGTAATAATAATGACGATAATAATTCATCCATCTTATTCATTTATGGCAATTAAAGATAATAATAACGATAATTGATTCATAATCTGGGATAGAAAAAATCGTTCATTTTACATACGAAAAAATGACCGATGTAGAGCAATGCACTCGCCCGGCCATCAAATTGCAATAATAATAACATAAATAATAATCATTTATTCATAATTTTGAATCGAGAAATTTTCTCTGAAATTGTGAGACATTAATTTTTTTTCGGTGTCAAAAAGTAACAATTCGTGGTAATAATAATGACGATAATAATTCATCCATCTTATTCATTTATGGCAATTAAAGATAATAATAACGATAATTGATTCATAATCTGGGATAGAAAAAATCGTTCATTTTACATACGAAAAAATTACCGATGTAGAGCAATGCACTCGCCCGGCCATCAAATTGCAATAATAATAACATAAATAATAATCATTTATTCATAATTTTGAATCGAGAAATTTTCTCTGAAATTGTGAGACATTAATTTTTTTTCGGTGTCAAAAAGTAACAATTCGTGGTAATAATAATGACGATAGTAATTTATCCATCTTATTCATTTATGGCAATTAAAGATAATAAGAACGATAATTTATTCATAATCTGGGGAAAAAAAAATCATTCATTTTGCATACGAAAAAATGACCGATGTAGAGCAATGCACTCGGCTAGCCATCAAATTACAATCTTAATAACATAAATAATAATCATTTATTCAAAATTTTGAATCCAGAATTTTTTTCTGAAATTGTGAGACACAATAATTTTTTTCGGTGTCGAAAAATAACAGTTCGTGGTAATAATAATGACGAAAATAATGACAATTATTCATCCATCTTATTCATTTATGACAATTAAAGATAATAATAACGATAATTTATTCATAATCTGGGAGAGAAAAAATCGTTCAATTTACATACGAAAAAATGACCTAAAATCAACACAGAATTTTATAAAAAAAATTGCTACTTACATCAGGTTCGAGACAGAACTTTAAGCTGTGGGAATCCGTAATTTGAATCGTGATTTAATTTGAATCACATCTACCCTGGAAAAAAACTAAAATTAATTAAATTAAAAAAATATATGATTTTTATGATTTTATTAATCATTGATTTTTGATTTATTTAAAACAATTATGATTTATTCAAACCCTGATTGATATTCATTATTTTTATATTAATAATATTTTCTTATTAGTTATTCATATATAATAATTGAAGATAATACTAATAGCATTAATTTATTCATAATCTGGAATCGCGAAATTTGTTATGAAATTGCCAGAGATGCATTTCTTTGGGCATCGAAAAATAACAATATATTGTCGGTGGTAATAATAATAATAACGACAATAATGACAATTATTCATCGATGATTATAAAAGATAATGATAACAATAATTTATTCATAATTTTGAATCGAGATAATTTTTCTGAAATTGTCAGAGATGCATCTCTTTCGCTATTGAAAAATTATAATATATTATCCGTGGTAATACTAATAATAATGATAATAATGACAATTATTCAGTGATGATAATTAAACAAACATCTTTTTTTGATTATTTTCAATTGAAAGAATTTATCTGAAATTGTGATAGATCAGTTTTTTTTTCTGTGTCATAAAATAACAATCCGTGGATGACGATAATGATGACGATAATAATGACAATTAATTATCGATCTTATTCATTTATGACAATTAAAGATAATAATAACGATAATTAATTCATAATCTTTTTAGAGAAAATCGTTCATTTTACATACGAAAACATTTCCTAAAATCAACACAGAATTTTACAAAATCTCAACGTACTTACGTCTAGTCCAAGACAGCCCAAGCTATGGGAATCCGTAATTTGAATTGTGATTTGATTTAAATCACATCTACCCTGGCAAAAACTAAAATTAAAGAAATTACAAAAAATGTGATTTTTATGTTTTTTTAATCATTGATTTTTGATGTATTTAAAACAATCATGATTTATTCCATCCCTAATTGATATTCATTATTTTTATATTATTATCATTTTATTAATAGTTATTCATAAATAATAATTGAAGATATTACTAATAGCAATAATTTATTCATAATCTGGAATCGCGATTTTTTTTATGAAACTACCTCTTACATATGCATAAGTGATTGAATTTTAGCATATTTTCTTGAAATTATAAATCTCCTTCTCTCTATTTAAAGATTTGAAGATGTTTTGGAAAATTTAATGTTTTCTATAATTTCCTACATATTTGCAAAGTATGTGGGATTTTTTATAAAATTTCCAACCAAATTTGGTAAATTCTGTGGAATATGGATACGTATGAACATTTAAAATACCATGAAAATGTGTGCACTTCAAAAATTTTCAGGGAATATTCTACAATTTTCCACATATTCTCGCGAAATTTTAGAAATTTTACACATTTTTTCGCGTTTATACGAAAATTTAAAAAAATCATGAAAATCAGTTGAATTTTTTCCAAATTTTGTTAAAGAAAGTCTAAAGAAAGTACTCTTCTATATATTTTGAAACTTGTATTTTCGGTATTATTAAAGACATTTTGTTTTAAATCTGCGGATACCATAAAGATCTTTCGTCTTATATGAAAATATAAAAAGTCATAAATATCTGTAGAATTTTTTCCAAATTTTGTTCAAGAAAGTCTAAAGAAAGCACCCTTCCATATATTTAGAAACATGTATTTTCGGTATTATGATTAACGAAATTTTCTTATAAATCTGCAGAGATTATAAAGATCTTTTATCTTATGCGAAAATTTAAAATGTAATAAATATCTATAGAAATTTTTCCAAATTTTGTTAAAGAAAATCTAACGAAAGTATCTTTCTATATATTTTGAAACATGTATTTTCGATATTATCAACGAAATTTCCTTAAAAATCTGCAGAGATTATAAAGATTTTTTATCTTTTACGAAAATTTAAAATATAATGAATATCTGTAGAATTTTTTCCAAATTTTGTTAAAGAAAGTCTAAAGAGAGTACCTTTCTATATATTTTGAAACATGTATTTTCGATATTATTAAAGAAATTTCCTTAAAAATCTGCAGGGATTATAAAGATTTTTATCTTTTACGAAAATATAAAATATAATGAATATCTGTAGATTTTTTTCCAAATTTTGTTAAAGAAGGTCTAAAGATAGTACCCTTCCATATATTTTTAAATATATATTTTCTATATTATTAAAGAAATTTCCTAATCTGCAGAGATTATTAGGATCTTTCGTCTTATCTGAAAATTTAAAAAAAACATAAATATCTGTAGAATTTTTTTCCAAATATTGTTAAAGAAAGTCTAAAGAAAGCACCCTTCCCTATATTTAGAAACATGTATTTTCGATATTATTAATGAAATTTCCTCAAAAAATTTCCAGAGATTATAAAGATGTTATAAATTACCAAGAAATTTTCTAAAATTTCCAAAATATTTTCTAGTATTTAGCACCAATGTGTTACACGCTGAATTTTAGCTGCAGTATTTGTGCAGCAGAAATAAGTAAAGTGTTTGCTCCAAACCTGCATTTGAATAATCTATTCTAACCATATCTATCTATCTATCCAAACGAAAATGTCACATAAAGTAAAATTAGAAGTTGGAGAGTAAAGTAATACTTACCATTCAACATGTATTTTTTACTACCGATTTCTTCCTAAAATTATGAATAATAATAGCATGAACAATATATTAGTCGCATGTCTCTCGAATCTCCTTAAGTTCTCATATGTGGTAATGTAGACGCTTCAATAATGCAAAGATCCGTGAGTGCTTTGTGTCAGCCAACAAGGAATATTTATTTACTTATTCATGTTTTGCTCAGATCTCAGCAGCCTGCAAAAAAAACATCTAATGTGGACAGCACTTGACTTTCTCCACATTAATTTGAAGACAATGATAACAATTAAATTTCAACGTAGTTTTGTCCACAAACCAATATTACTACAAAATATAGGAAAGAAAGAAAGCAATAGATAATGGCTAGATAAGATAAGAAGATAGTAAATGAATATAATTTTTGAAATTTGGATTTTTGGAACAAAAGTGAAATAAGTAATCTCACTGATATGTAGTTTTGTTCTAAATATCTCAATTTAAAAAAATGTTATTCATTTTTTTTATATATAATGTAGCATTTTTTAGTGCCCTTAAATAATTACAATTCTCTGATAACAATTTAAAAGCAAAATTATCAAATGTATTAGACGAGGAACCTCCTTTACAAAAATCATGAATTTATCAGATAAAATGTAAACAGTGTAAAACATATTATATAGTGAATGTTATAACTCTTACAAAATGTGCTGCCAAAATGTACTGATGCACAAATAGAATTGTACAAAACTTAATATCAGAAAAATCGAAGAAGGCCAATAAAATAAGTCATAAAATTATTGTATAATTTCCAAAATTCCTCAAAATTTAGTGAACTGTAAAACTAACACTTATGTTTTTAATTCTGTTATTTTCGGAAAATACCAAACACACTGGTGAAAAAGGAAATAAATATTTGTAAATCTCCAAAAATGTCCACATTTACTTATAAATTTGAAATTTTTGTATCGATAATGAATGAATGGGTTATTGACGTGTTAAATTCATTATAATCAATCAATTGGATTGAAAACTTTTATTTCAAAAATTTACAATAATTCTAAAAAGGCTTTTAATGTATATAACTGGACCATACTAATATTAATAAATCAAAACAATAATACTAACAAATTATTTTGTAAAATAACCGTTAATATACATTTGGAAAATTCTTTTTCAATTTTTTTTTAATTAATTTTTAATTAATTTTCTGGTAATAACAAGTTAAAAGCATAATTATCAAATGTATAAGACGAGGAACCTCCTTTACAAAAATCATGAATTTATCAGATAAATTGTAAACAGTGTAAAAAATATTATATGGTGAATGTTATAACTCATACAAAATGTGCTGCCAAAATGTACTGATGCACAAATAGAATTGTACAAAACTTAATATCAGAAAAATCGAAGAAGGCCAATAAAATAAGTCATCAAATTATTGTATAATTTCCAAAATTCCTCAAAATTTAGTGAACTGTAAAACTAACACTTAAGTTTTTAATTCTGTTATTTTCGGAAAATACCAAACACACAGGTGAAAAAGGAATTAAATATTTGTAAATCTCCAAAAATGTCCACATTTTCTTATAAATTTGAAATTTTTGTATCGATAATAAATGAATGGGTTATTAACGTGTTAAATTCATTATAATCAATCAATTGGATTGAAAACTTTTATTTTAAAAATTTACAATAAATCTAAAAAGGCTTATAATGTTTATAACTGGACCACACTAAAATTAATAAATCAAAACAATAATACTAACAAATTATTTTTTAAAATAACCGTTAATAAACATTTGGAAAATTCTTTTTCAATTTTTTTTAAATTAATTTTTAATTAAATTTCTGGTAATAACAAGTTAAAAGCATAATTATCAAATGTATAAGACGAGGAACCTCCTTTACAAAAATCATGAATTTATCAGATAAATTGTAAACAGTGTAAAAAATATTATATGGTGAATGTTATAACTCATACAAAATGTGCTGCCAAAATGTACTGATGCACAAATAGAATTGTACAAAACTTAATATCAGAAAAATCGAAGAAGGCCAATAAAATAAGTCATCAAATTATTGTATAATTTCCAAAATTCCTCAAAATTTAGTGAACTGTCAAACTAACACTTATGTTTTTAATTCTGTTATTTTCGGAAAATACCAAACACACAGGTGAAAAAGGAATTAAATATTTGTAAATCTCCAAAAATCTCCACATTTTCTTATAAATTTGAAATTTTTGTATCGATAATAAATGAATGGGTTATTAACGTGTTAAATTCATTATAATCAATCAATTGGATTGAAAACTTTTATTTTAAAAATTTACAATAAATCTAAAAAGGCTTATAATGTTTATAACTGGACCACACTAAAATTAATAAATCAAAACAATAATACTAACAAATTATTTTGTAAAATAACCGTTAATAAACATTTGGAAAATTCTTTTTCAATTTTTTTAAAATTAATTTTTAATTAAATTTCTGGTAATAACAAGTTAAAAGCATAATTATCAAATGTATAAGACGAGGAACCTCCTTTACAAAAATCATGAATTTATCAGATAAATTGTAAACAGTGTAAAAAATATTATATAGTGAATGTTATAACTCATACAAAATGTGCTGCCAAAATGTACTGATGCACAAATAGAATTGTACAAAACTTAATATCAGAAAAATCGAAGAAGGCCAATAAAATAAGTCATCAAATTATTGTATAATTTCCAAAATTCCTCAAAATTTAGTGAACTGTCAAACTAACACTTATGTTTTTAATTCTGTTATTTTCGGAAAATACCAAACACACAGGTGAAAAAGGAATTAAATATTTGTAAATCTCCAAAAATCTCCACATTTTCTTATAAATTTGAAATTTTTGTATCGATAATAAATGAATGGATTATTAACATATTAAATTTATAATAATCAATCAATTGGATTGAAAACTTTTATTTTAAAAATTTACAATAAATCTAAAAAGGCTTATAATGTTTATAACTGGACCACACTAAAATTAATAAATCGAAACAATAATACTAACAAATTATTTTGTAAAATAACCGTTAATAAACATTTGGAAAAATCTTTTTCAATTTTTTTTAAATAAATTTAAATTAATTTTCTGTTAATAACAAGTTAAAAGCATAATTATCAAATGTATTAGACGAGGAACCTCCTTTACAAAAATCATGAATTTATCAGATAAAATGTAAACAGTGTAAAACATATTATATGGTGAATGTTATAACTCTTACAAAATGTGCTGCCAAAATGTACTGATGCACAAATAGAATTGTACAAAACTTAATATCAGTAAAATCGAAGAAGGCCAATAAAATAAGTCATCAAATTATTGTATAATTTCCAAAATTCCTCAAAATTTAGTGAACTGTCAAACTTACACTTATGTTTTTAATTCTGTTATTTTCGGAAAATACCAAACACACAGGTGAAAAAGGAATTAAATATTTGTAAATCTCCAAAAATCTCCACATTTTCTTATAAATTTGAAATTTTTGTATCGATAATAAATGAATGGGTTATTAACGTGTTAAATTCATTATAATCAATCAATTGGATTGAAAACTTTTATTTTAAAAATTTACAATAAATCTAAAAAGGCTTATAATGTTTATAACTGGACCACACTAAAATTAATAAATCAAAACAATAATACTAACAAATTATTTTGTAAAATAACCGTTAATAAACATTTGGAAAATTCTTTTTCAATTTTTTTTAAATTAATTTTTAATTAAATTTCTGGTAATAACAAGTTAAAAGCATAATAATCAAATGTATAAGACGAGGAACCTCCTTTACAAAAATCATGAATTTATCAGATAAATTGTAAACCGTGTAAAAAATATTATATGGTGAATGTTATAACTCATACAAAATGTGCTGCCAAAATGTACTGATGCACAAATTGACTTGTACAAAACTTAATATCAGAAAAATCGAAGAAGGCGAATAAAATTAGTCATAAATTTATTGTATAATTTCCAAAATTCCTCAAAATTTAGTGAACTGTAAAACTAACACTTAAGTTTTTAATTCTGTTATTTTCGGAAAATACCAAACACACTGGTGAAAAGGGAATTAAATATTTGTAAATCTCCACATTTTCTTATAAATTTGAAATTTTTGTATCGATAATAAATGAATGGGTTATTAACGTATTAAATTCATTATAATCAATCAATTGGATTGAAAACTTTTATTTCAAAAATTTACAATAATTCTAAAAAGGCTTTTAATGTATATAACTGGACCATACTAATATTAATAAATCAAAACAATAATACTAACAAATTATTTTGTAAAATAACCGTTAATAAACATTTGGAATTTTTTTTTCAAATCTTTTTAATAAATTTAAATTAATTCTCTGATAATAACAAGTTAAAAGCAAAATTATCAAATGTATTAGACAAGGCCCTTCCTTTAACAAAAATAGGGAATTGAACATATAAAATGTAAACAGTGTAAAAAATGTTATATCGGACAGACATAAAAATAAAAGGTTTTTAAAACATTTACACCACACAAAATTTCATAGTACTGACAAATCTGCAGTTGCAACACAACATTTTAAAACATATCATATTTTCAATTTTGAAAATGTTAAATTATTAAAACAATGTACAGATAAAAATTTAAACCTTATTGAAGCAATTTACATGAAAAAATACCAAAATTGGTTACTTAATGATGTGTCTCCTTTAAATAATACTTTTTTTAAATTTATCAAAGTATTAAAACGTTTTCAAAATTAATCTTTCAAAGTTTGAAGTACATATAAATTAATTGTTATATTAAATATCATCTAAACTGCTACTATCGATGATACTAATATATTAATATAGTATATACTAATGATACTAATATAGACAAATATATAAATACAGTTGTGGAAAAAAGGTAAACGTAATTTCATTGATTATTACATTGATTATATACCGATAATCGTAAGTTTGTGTGCATATGTCAATATCATTCCGATTTTGATTGATTGTAATTTTTATTACCCACTTGATCGTTGCAGTGACTATGCAAATATTTATATCGGTATGTAATATATAAGATAGCATTTAAATTCTTGAATTATTAGATTGATTACTTACGAAGGAGCATATTTGATGCATTATATTTCTAAACTCTATTACTAATATTTTAGCAGAAACATATTTCGTGTAGTACTTTTCCCATTTTCGAACGACTTTTCTACAAATTGGCTAGAAATGAATAACATTTGTTTAACAGTATATGTGACCTTATTACTGCTATAATTGTAATATAATAATAATAATAAAGAATATTTATAAGCAAAAAACGCTACATAATATACAAAATTTTAAAAATTACTCAAAATTATTAAAATTATCAAATTATTCAAAATTGTATTCAAATACTTAAATTACTTTGTTGATAAAAACACATTTTAATATAATTTCCGAACTAAATGCTTTAGCACAGGATTTATTTCCTATTAATAGATAGGTAATAAATCGAAAGTAGCCTTAAGTGCTGATATAAACAAGCTGAAGTGGGTTGTCAGATACAACGATTCTCGATTAGACGCCCCTTCTAAACTTCTTGCTTTATACGTACATCTGTGCATTCAGGAGTACGTGCACTTTACTACTATTTCCCTTGATCTCACACGAGCCCACATTTAAGAATTTCGTTAAAAATTCACGAATCCATTTAAAATGTTTTATAAAGTGGGGAAATTATTTATTAATGGGACAGTAAAAGTGTAAGCCCGGATGCAAAGCGTATTTTAATTGGAAAAATAAATTTGAAAAACACAAACTTTGCGATTACGTTTCACATCCATGGCAAAATTAGATGACGTATTTCCGCAGTTGGTTTACTATTGATTTGTGCAGTAATTTCGGATATGTACAGGAGGAAGTATTTCCTGGTGCAAAAGCGTAACAAAACAGCACTGTTGTCATTATTTTGTTCACTGTAATTAAACAAGTTTTCCCGGTGAGCATTTCATTGCACATTTTTAATTAAGAACTCTACAGCAATGCACTTGCTATTCCACATTTAATTTCATTCGCTGGAATCCCTATTTTTTTAAGATTCAGCTAAATATATCGATTACCTACTCCATGTTGTGCTTTATTTTGTTAGCCGCTCGAATAACTCCGCTTATTTGTAAATGTGTTTTACTTGTTTACACTCTTGCAATTTTCTAACTTAGCACAATAGGTAATATAATATAGACGTGTTGCCTTCTAGCCTTGTATACAGTTTATATTTTCATCATGCTCCTGAACACTTGAACCTTTTTCATATACAACTGTAATAGTGCTTGCTATAATACTCTACTTTAACTAATTATCAAGCAGGCAATATTAAATTTAGAGGCAATTAATTATTCTCGATGGTGTCGTCTTAAAAGAGTACCCCGACAATCTGATATGGAGTTAATTATTCGCCTTAAATTGAAAAGTGAGATTTTTAATTATAATTGAGGTTAATTAATAGAAGAAATAAAATCCTTAATTAAAATGTAAATGTGTCCGTCCAGAAGATTTCTTTTAATTTCATTCTTGATCGCGTTAATCTTGCAAATGTAAAAATCTGCATTTATATACTTCTGTAAAGTTACAACCACCGTTACTGCATTCAATTAAAACAACCCCTTATCGCTCAAGTTTTCTGATTTCAATGCCTATATTCATCCAATTTGAAATATTAAAATATTACGTGCATATTTATTTCGGCTAAATACACACATATTTGCCATGCCATGTTTATTTTTTTATATTTACATTATGTTTACGAATGATATTTTGTGCCACTAAAATATTGCCCATAAATTTCATTCAAACAAAAAAAAAGCTCCAGGAAAAAAGTCCGTAAACATGTAGATGTGTTTGTCTTTGGCAGAAGCTTAACGCAAATCCATTACGAATTACAAATCCGTGGAACTTGTGTGATAGTTTAAATGAGAGTTTAGATGTGCGGCTGTAATCCACATAAATAATATATTTTCGTTTGGCTGTCATGAGAAAATAATCGTAAACTGCCTAAATGGCATAAAAAGTCCTCAAAGCGCATCGTCAGGATTAACATATAAAGTGGACTATAAAACGAGAGCATAAAAACGTCACATTAGCCAAGGAGATTCTTACCTCATTATATTAGCTTGATAGAACTTCAAACTTACTTTAAAATTCATGTAAATGCTTAACACAAACACTTGATATTGTATAACACTTAATTATCATTTTTAATAACGGCTGAGAATTAAAATCTCGCACAACTTTATATTGAGTTAAGATTTTCTTCTAGTTTTAACAACTAATATATATTCATAGAAAAATACATCCTAGCAATTATCATTCGCATTAGAAATTTATTAATACACTCTATTACGTGAATTTTAAAGAAACATACGAGTGGTAAAAACATTGTAATATAATGAAGAATTATAAATATAAATACACTTCATTTTACAGGATGTCGCACCCTCGTTGAAAAAACAGTTTAAAAATTTAATTTAATTTCCATTGAGATTTTAAAATTCACTTAGGAAAATACAAAATTTTCGTTGTATATTTTAAAATAGCATTCAAAATGGCATAATGCATACTGTCTTATGGCAATGTTCAATGATAATGTATAATTTCTCTTGATATTGCAAAATTTAAACAGGAATTTACAAAATTTTCTTTAAATATCATAAATTTCCATTGAGATTTTAAAATTCACTCAGGAAAATACAAAATTTTCGTTGTATATTTTAAAATAGCATTAAAAATGACATAATGTATATTGTCTTATGGCAATGTTCAATGATAATCAATAATTTCTCTTGATATTGCAAAATATAAACAGGAATTTACAAAAATTTCTGTATATATCATAAAATATCAGTGATATAACATAATGCACACTGAGTTATCAGAAGTCGAATTTGTATATAATAAAATATCAATGAAAATGGCACGATGCATACTATCTTATGACAATTTTTAATGATAATCAGTAGTTTCCTTTAATATCGCCAAATTTAAACTGAAAAATACAAAAATTTCACTATGTATTCTAAAATATCACTGAAAATGACATTGTGCACAGTGAGTAATGACAAATTTCATTGTATATTATAAAAGATCATCAAAAATCGCAAAATTCACCCTATGTAATGACAATTTTCAATAATAATCAGTAATTTCTACTGATATTGCAAAGTTACAACTAGAAAATGCAAATATTTTATTGGATAGTGTAAAGTATCAGTGAAAAAGCCATTAGACCCACTGAGTTATGACAATTTTCAATGATGATCAGTAATTTCCATTGAGATTTCAAAATTTCAACTGAAAAATACAAATTTTTTACTGTTAATTATAAAATATCTTTAAAAAAGGCAATATGCATACTGAGTTATGACAATTTTCAATGCATATTATAAAACATCATCGAAACACGCAAAATAATTCCTGAATAATGAAAATTTTCAATGATAATCAGTAATTTCCATTGATATTGCAAAATTTTAATTGGAAAATAAATAATTTTCATTAAATAGACAAAACGCATACTTACTTATGACAATTTTCATTGGATATTATAAGATATCACTGAATATCGTAAATTTAACACTGAGTTATGACAATTTTCAATGATAATCAGTAATTTCCATTGATATTGCAGAATTTCAACTAAAAAATACAAATTTTCATTGGATTTTACAAAATATCAGACAAAATCGCAAAATTTACACTGAGTTGTGACAATTTTCTGTAATAAGCAGTCATTTCCATTGAGATTTCAAATTTTCAACTGGAAAATACAAAATTTTCGTTGTATATTTTAAAATAGCAGTCAAAATGGCATAATGCATACTATCTTATGGCAATGTTCAATGATAATCTATAATTTCTCTTGATATTGCAAAATTTCAACCGGAATTTGCAAAATTTTCTTTATATATATTAATATATCAGTAAAAATAGCATAATGCACGCTGAGTTATGAGAATTTTCATTGTATATTACAAAATAGCAGTGAAAATGGCATGATGCATACTATCTTATGACAATTTTTAATGGTAATCAGTAAATTCCTGTTACATCGCAAAATTTTAACTAAAAAATACAAAATTTGCACTGTATATTATAAAATATCACTGAAAATGGTATTATGTACACTGAGTAATGACAATTTTCATTGTATATTATAAAACATTATCAAAAATCGCAAAATTCAGCCTGAGTAATGACAATTTTCAATGATAATCAGTTATTTTCACTGATATTGCAAAATTCCAACTAGAAAATGCAAAAATTCTATTTCATAGTCAAGTATCAGTGAAAAATCCATTAGACACACTGAGTTATGACAATTTTCAATGATGATCAGTAATTTCCATTGAGATTTCAAAATTTCAACTGAAATATACAAAATTTGTACTGTTAATTATAAAATATCATTAAAAATGGCAATTTGCATACCGAGTTATGGCAAATTTCATTGCATATTATAAAACATAATCATTATAAAAAATATTATAAAACAATTTTCAATGATAATCAGTAATTTCCATTGATACTGCAGAATTTTAACTAAATATACACATTTTCATTGTATATTACAAAATATCAATCAAAATCGCAAAATTTACACTGAGTTGTGACAATTTTCAATAATAAGCAATCATTTCCATTGAGATTTCATAATTTCAACTGGAAAATACAAAATTTTCATTGTATATTTTAAAATATCAGTCAAAATGGCATATTACATACTGTCTTACATCAATTTTCAATGATAATCTATAATTTCTTTTGATAATTCAAAATTTAAACCGGAAGTTACAAAAAAAAAATTATGTATCATAAAATATCAGTGAAAATATCATAATGCACACTGAGTTATGATAATTTTCAATGATGATCAGTAATTTCCATTGAGATTTCAAAATTTCAAGTAAAAAATAGAAAATTTTCGTTGTATATTTCAAAATACCAGTCAAAACGGCATAATGCATACTATCTAATGACAATGTTCAATGATAATCTATAATTTCTCGTGATATTGCAAAATTTAAACCGGAATTTACAAAATTTTCTTTATATATCATAAAATATCAGTGATAATAACATAATCACACTGAGTTATGAGAATTTTCATTGTATATTATAAAATATCAGTGAAAATGGCATGATGCATACCATCTTATGACAATTTTTAATGATAATCAGTAATTTCCTTTAATATCGCAAAATTTAAACTGAATATATAAAATTTTCACTGTCTATTATAAAATATCACCGAAAATCGTATTATGCACACTGAGTAATGACAATTTTCATTGTGTATTATAAAACATCATCAAAAATCGCAAAATTCACCCTGAGTAATGACAATTTTCAATGATAATCAGTTATTTCCATTGATGTTGCAAAATTTCAACTATAAAATGCAGAAAAATTATTGGAATTTGGTAGCTTTCGACTGTTTAATTAATCCAATAATAAATTAAAGAATATCCAAGAGCAGTTATCAAAATTAGTAGGCTCAAGTATCAGTGAAAAAGTCTTTAGACACGCTAAGTTATGACAATTTTTAATGATGATCAGTAATTTCCAATGACATTTCAAAATTTTAACTGAAAAATACAAAATTTTCGTTGTATATTTTAAAATACCAGTCAAAATGGCATAATGCATACTATCTATGACAATGTTCAATAATAATCTATAATTTCTCTTGATATTACAAAATTTAAACCAGAATTTGCAAAATTTTCTTTATATATATTAATATATCAGTAAAAATAGCATAATGCACGCTGAGTTATGAGAATTTTCATTGTATATTACAAAATAGCAGTGAAAATGGCATGATGCATACTATCTTATGACAATTTTTAATGGTAATCAGTAAATTCCTGTTACATCGCAAAATTGTAACTAAAAAATACAAAATTTGCACTGTATATTATAAAATATCACTGAAAATGGTATTATGTACACTGAGTAATGACAATTTTCATTGTATATTATAAAACATTATCAAAAATCGCAAAATTCAGCCTGAGTAATGACAATTTTCAATGATAATCAGTTATTTTCACTGATATTGCAAAATTCCAACTAGAAAATGCAAAAATTCTATTTCATAGTCAAGTATCAGTGAAAAATCCATTAGACACACTGAGTTATGACAATTTTCAATGATGATCAGTAATTTCCATTGAGATTTCAAAATTTCAACTGAAATATACAAAATTTGTACTGTTAATTATAAAATATCATTAAAAATAGCAATTTGCATACCGAGTTATGGCAATTTTCATTGCATATTATAAAACATAATCATTTTAAAAAATATAAAACAATTTTCAATGATAATCAGTAATTTCCATTGATACTGCAGAATTTTAACTAAATATACACATTTTCATTGTATATTACAAAATATCAATCAAAATCGCAAAATTTACACTGAGTTGTGACAATTTTCAATAATAAGCAATCATTTCCATTGAGATTTCATAATTTCAACTGGAAAATACAAAATTTTCATTGTATATTTTAAAATATCAGTCAAAATGGCATAGTACATACTGTCTTACATCAATTTTCAATGATAATCTATAATTTCTTTTGATAATTCAAAATTTAAACCGGAATTACAAAAAAAAATTATGTATCATTGAGATTTCAAAATTTTAACTGAAAAATACAAAATTTTCGTTGTATATTTTAAAATAGCAGTCAAAATGGCATGATGCATACTATCTTATGGCAATGTTCAATGATAATCTATAATTTCTTTTGATATTGCAAAATTTAAACCGGAATTTGCAAAATTTTCTTTATATATCACAATATATCAGTGAAAAAAGCATTATGAGACTTATGAGAATTTTCGTTGTATATTACGAAATATTAGTCAAAATGGCATGATGCATACTATCTTAAGACAATTTTTAATGATAATCGGTAATTTCGTTTGATATCGCAAAATTTGAACTGCAAAATACAAAATTTGTGTATCGCAGTTTTGCAGAATCGCCTCATGTTAGCACTACGCGTTTGCCAACGATTAATGGCGTATGTAGTATTTCACGTCATAAAAAATATGTACTATTTGAATTTCTGTAAAGGCTGTAAAACTTTTGTTACAAAGCCATATAACTGAAACGTGTTCCAATTTCGCAGGTCTGCATTAAATATGTAGTTATAAAAAACTGGTTATCTTCCTCCATTGTCGGTTTTGTTTTATTTGTTTTAATATATTTTCTTTAGGCCCTTGATCTTAAATCGAGTATAGTCATCTGATGAGAGCTGACAATGACTCAAGCTGTTTCGAACCAAGAATCGCGTTTTCTATGCTCGTTCGCATTGTCAAGGTCAATGTAATGGAATGGAATGAAATATGAAACGTATGTCGAATTGCGGCAATATGCAACGATGAGTCATTGTCAGCTCTCAGCGGAGAATATTGAGTGTAAAGTTTTGACTAAATCGTCAATATGCATACATATATGCACAAAGCATATATGTATTTCACTCTTCCTTTTGTTTAGTTTAGCCTATTTTGGCGAGAATGGATCACGAATGGTACATGAAACGGTATATTAAATAAGTTAGCAATGTAATACGCATTACAAATAATCGTGATAATATCCCATTCACTGTGCAGCATTTGCCCGAAATATGTTATGAGAGGGGCCCTTTACAAGAAAACTATTCCCCAATATTTGCTCCTACGTGAGATTTTTTTATATACCGTATTAACTCAGACTTTAATCATCTCTTAGATCGAAACTCGGCCATTCAAGAGATCTATTATTGTGGGATTCCTTCGAAATTCCTCGTCCCCATTTGAAATGTCTGGCGTACCTGTAAGATATCTATTGTAGCACTGCTTGAAGCTCACATTTTTCACTCATTTAATTGTAGACGATGAATAATTGCATTGCTATTGTAAGTATGCAGACGATCCAGTCAATAATTGGTTTGTGGTAAATATTTACAAGAAACAATAAAACAATGGACAGATTATAATATAGTGATCCAATTTAAAAAAAAAGGTTCTACTTTAAAATTACAACTTACTGTTGTAAATTACTGTTTAGTAACTGATAAATAATTAAATTTAAATAGCATCAACTTTTGAAATTAAAATTTGAAAACTAATTCTCATGGAAATTGAATAATTGCCAGTTTCATTACACCAAAGATTAAATTTAAATTGCATCAACATTTTGAACGTGAAGAGCAATGTACTGTTAAATCTAAGAAGAGAAAATCCCAATAAAATGGAAAAATAATTAGATATGTCTTCGTTTCTAATGCACTTCATATTTTGTGTTATCTCTTGTAGAAAAATGAAATTCATAAGCCCCAGTTTTGAAAAAAAAAATCATAAATGTCTAATATTTCCGTTGTCTACACATTACTCCACTGCTGCCACAAGAACTTTAAAAAATCTACGATCACATAAGTAATTCTCTAATATTTTGATTCTCTTATCAACTCTGAAATATCCATATAAAATTTCAAATCTAATTCTCTTGAAAATTAAATAATTGCCAGTTGCGGTATACAAAAAATCAAATTAAAATTTCATCAAAATTGTATGCAATTGAATCAGTTAATTATAAATATCACAAAATATGGTGAATTTCATGAAAATCCCATGAAAATTTAATGAATATTTCATGAAAGCTTCAGTAGCTATCTAACATCCATTTTGAAAATTCTATGATGTTCCATGAAAATTCCATGAGAGCTTAAGTAATTCTCTAAATTTCTGGTTTACACGTCAACTTTGAAAATTCAATGAAAATTCCAGGAAAATTTGAAAACTAATTCTCTTGGAAATTGAATAATTGCCAGTTTCATTACACCAAAGATTAAATTTAAATTGCATCAACATTTTGAACGTGAATAGCAATGTACTGTTAAATCTAACAAGAGAAAATCCCAATAAACTGCAAAAATTATTAGATATGTCTTCGTTTCTAATGCACTTCATATTTTGTGTAATCTCCTGTAGAAATATGAAATTCATAAGCCACAGGTTTTGAAAAAAAAATCATAAATGTCTAATATTTCCCTTGTCTACACATGACTCCACTGCTGCCACAACAACTTTAAAAAATCTACGATGACATGAGTAATTCTCTTATATTTTGATTCACATATCAACTCTGAAAAATCCATAAAAATTCCAAAACTAATTCTCTTGAAAATTAAATAATTGCCGGTTCCAGTATACAAAAAATCAAATTGAAATTTCATCAAAATTGTAAGCAATTGAATCAGAAAATTTTAAATATCACAAACTATGGTGAATTTCATGAAAATCCCATGAAAATTTCATGAATATTCCATGAAAGCTTCAGTAGCGATCTAACATTCTGTTTTCCACATCCATTTTGAAAATTCTATGATGTTCCATAAATATTCAATGAGAGCATAAATAATTCTCTAAAATTCTAGTTTACACGTCAATTTTGAAAATTCAATGAAAATTTCGGGAAAATTTGAAAACCAATTATCTTGGAAATTGAATATTTGCCAGTTTCATCACACCAAAGATTAAATTTAAATTGCATCAACATTTTGAATGTGAAGAGCAGTGTACTGTTAAATCTAAGAAGAGAAAATCCCAATAAAATGGAAAAATAATTAGATATGTCTTCGTTTCTAATGCACTTCATATTTTGTGTAATCTCCTGTAGAAATATGAAATTCATAAGCCACAGGTTTTGAAAAAAAAATCATAAATGTCTAATATTTCCCTTGTCTACACATGACTCCACTGCTGCCACAACAACTTTAAAAAATCTACGATGACATGAGTAATTCTCTTATATTTTGATTCACATATCAACTCTGAAAAATCCATAAAAATTCCAAAACTAATTCTCTTGAAAATTAAATAATTGCCGGTTCCAGTATACAAAAAATCAAATTGAAATTTCATCAAAATTGTAAGCAATTGAATCAGAAAATTTTAAATATCACAAACTATGGTGAATTTCATGAAAATCCCATGAAAATTTCATGAATATTCCATGAAAGCTTCAGTAGCGATCTAACATTCTGTTTTCCACATCCATTTTGAAAATTCTATGATGTTCCATAAATATTCAATGAGAGCATAAATAATTCTCTAAAATTCTAGTTTACACGTCAATTTTGAAAATTCAATGAAAATTTCGGGAAAATTTGAAAACCAATTATCTTGGAAATTGAATATTTGCCAGTTTCATCACACCAAAGATTAAATTTAAATTGCATCAACATTTTGAATGTGAAGAGCAGTGTACTGTTAAATCTAAGAAGAGAAAATCCCAATAAAATGGAAAAATAATTAGATATGTCTTCGTTTCTAATGCACTTCATATTTTGTGTAATCTCCTGTAGAAATATGAAATTCATAAGCCACAGGTTTTGAAAAAAAAATCATAAATGTCTAATATTTCCCTTGTCTACACATGACTCCACTGCTGCCACAACAACTTTAAAAAATCTACGATGACATGAGTAATTCTCTTATATTTTGATTCACATATCAACTCTGAAAAATCCATAAAAATTCCAAAACTAATTCTCTTGAAAATGAAATAATTGCTACTTCCGGTATACAAAATATCAAATTAAAATTTCATCAAAATTGTATGCAATTGAATCAGTTAATTGTAAATATCGCAAAATATTGTGAATTTCATAAAAATCCTATGAAAATTTCATGAATATTCCATGAAAGCTTCAGTAACTATCTAACATTGTGTTTTCCACATCCATTTTGAAAATTCTATGATGTTCCATGAAAATTCCATGACAGCATAAGTAATTTTCTAAAATTGTAGTTTACACGTCAATTTTGAAAATTCAGTGAAAAATCCAGGAAAATTTGGAAAACTAATTCTTTGAGAAATTGAATAATTGCCAGCTTCATTACACCAAAGATTAAATTTAAATTGCATCAACATTTTGAACGTGAAGAGCAATGTACTGTTAAATCTAAGAAGAGGAAATCCTAATAAAATAGAAAAATAATTAGATATGTCTTCGTTTTTAACGCACTTTATATTTTGTATAATCTCTTGTAGAAAAATGAAATTCATAAGCTACAGGCTTTGAAAAAAAAACATAAATGTCCAATATTTCCCTTGTCTACACATTACTCCACTGCTGCCACAACAACTTTAAAAAATCTACGATCACATAAGTAATTCTCGAATATTTTGATTATCATATCAACTTTGAAAAATCCAAAAAATTTCAAATCTAATTCTCTTGAAAATTAAATAATTGCCAGTTGCGGTATACAAAAAATCAAATTGAAATTTCATCAAAATTGTAAGCAATTGAATCAGAAAATTATAAATATCACAAACTATGGTGAATTTCATGAAAATCCCATGAAAATTTCATGAATATTCCATGAAAGCTTCAGTAGCGATCTAACATTCTGTTTTCCACATCCATTTTGAAAATTTTATGATGTTCCATAAATATTCAATGAGAGCATAAATAATTCTCTAAAATTCTAGTTTACACGTCAATTTTGAAAATTCAATGAAAATTTCGGGAAAATTTGAAAACCAATTATCTTGGAAATTGAATATTTGCCAGTTTCATCATACCAAAGATTAAATTTAAATTGCATCAACATTTTGAATGTGAAGAGCAGTGTACTGTTAAATCTAAGAAGAGAAAATCCCAATAAAATGGAAAAATAATTAGATATGTCTTCGTTTCTAATGCACTTCATATTTTGTATAATCTCTTGTAGAAAATTGATATTCATAACCCACAGTTTTTGAAAAACAAAATCATAAACGGCTAATATTTCTCGTGTCTACACATTACTCCACTGCTACCACAACAACTTTAAAAAATCTACGATCACATAAGTAATTCTCTAATATTTTGATTATCATACCATCTCTGAAAAATCCGTAAAAATTTCAAAGCTAATTCTCTTGAAAATTAACTAATTGCTAGTTCCGGTATACGAAAAATAAAATTGAAATATCGTCAAAATTGTATGCAATTGAATCAGTAAATTATAAATATCACAAAATATTGTGAATTTCATGAAAATTTCATGAAAATTTCATGAATATTCCATGATAGCTTCAATAACTCATTCTGTTTATCGCATCCATGTTGAAAATACCACGATGTTCCATGAGAATTTCATGGGCGCATAAGTAATTCACTAAAATTCTAGTTTTTCCGTCAACTTTTTGCCTCCGACAAAAATTCAGTGAATTTTCCGTTGAATGCAAAAACTTCTCTCTAAACTAGTTAATAAATGATACGGTCACCAAATCTTTGCGGTTTTCTGGCGTGATTTATTGGTTTGGCAAAGTTTACAGATTGTCGCAAATGTTTTGTACGAGCAAATCAAGATAAAGCAGACGTGTTTGGTCGAATAATATATGAAAGAACGGATACAATGGAGATATTGGCGATACATGAATCGTGCGATTTGTATCTCTTATATTATACGCGCAGCATAATATAAATTTAGAATCGAATAATCATAATTCATACTACGATTTAATTACTTACAACATTATTTCGAATTTTTGATTATCATAAATTGTACTAAATAATACATTCATTAAAGATATCAAAGCAAATTTATTGTTAATATTGTGGCTTTAGAGGTAAAATTCATTAAGCAACATTTGTATATATCTGACATATGTAAGGTGTACTTATTAATATTATTTATTATTATTTTATGTTTCGTAAATGTTATATCCATAATTACTAGTTATATAAATTATATGTAGTAGGGTTCTGGAGTACTTACTGGCATTTGTATAAAATATCAATTATGTCTTTGTTTTTGTGCTTCATTCATTAAAATAAGTTGTTCTACCTAACTAATTTCTTTTTTGAAAACCTCTGAAGATGGCTTAAATTTTAAACAAAGCCGAAACTAGTTAGGTAGAACTTATTTTTATGAATAAAAGACAAAAACAAAGACATAATTGATATTTTATACAAATGCCAGTAAGTACTCCGAAACCCTACTACATATAATTATTTTTTGTTTGGTTTGTTTGGTTTGGTTTGGTTGTGTTTGGTTTCCAGAAGTAATTGAGATTTTTAGAAGTCGTAATTAATTCTTTGATAAATGTTGATAATTTTATATAAATGGCAAAGACTTTTAAAAGTCGTAATTAAAAAAAACTATTTTAAAAGCCTAAGGATGTCGCTAAATACCATTATTATGTAAAATTATAGCACAATACGTGTATGACATTTAAATGGATCGATATTATCATATAATCCCATTAGAGCTGGCATATGCAGCAAGTGACTGTGACTACATTTTTACAATTAAAACTAAAACGCGTTCATGCATTTGTGTCTCTCTAAATTTCGCCTGTGTTTTCCGCGTTTTCGTGTTGCTTATCTATTTATAAAGCCTCTAATTTCCAGGTGATGACACAAAGATACCCACTGCTCTGTAATAATCTACAAATTTAATCAAAATGACCTGAACGCAATATAGTGGGACTAATCGCTATTATCACGTAATTACGTTGTTTTATAAATTTTAACGAAACTGAGAGATTCAAGATTAGCACAATTTGTTAAGCGGAAGATTTATATTATCCCAGCGGTTAATGGAAAAAAAAAATAAATGCGAATGGAAACGAGAAGTTAATTTTGATTGAAATCTTTCGGTATACATTTACATTAATGAATTATAATTTTAAATAAACCTGAGAATATTAATGTGTTATTTCCGCCATCGAAGAATTCAATAATATGCAAATTGTAAAATCGATGATTTCGTGTTGCAATCGTGCAAAATCAAAATGTTTCGCATTTGACAGAAATATACGTTTTTGTATCTTCCTTATTCCAAAAAGTTCTTGTTAATATAGCCATCTCACAATGACTCATGCTTTTTCGTATTATCGTAAATATTATCCAAAATTGTCAAATTCATACCAAACTTTATACACATTACTTTGGTTATTTACTGAAGTACCTACTCCTATTCCAATTCATGGCAAATTTGACATGATTAATAAAACTGCTACAAAACGTCAGAATTCACGAAAATTCAAATATTTTGACATTTAGATTTTGTTACCCAAAATTATAAAAAAATATTAAACTATAAATCCATTACATTTATCATTCCCAGAAGTACATACTCATATTTCAATTAATAGCAAATTTGAATTGATTAATAAAACTGATTCAAAACGTCATAATTCATAAACATTAAAATATTTCGACGTTCAAGTTTTCCAGAAATATTATCCAATATTGGAAAATGCATACCATACTTTATATCTATTAAATTGGTTATTCCCAAACGTACTTCTATTCCAATAAATAACAAATTTGACATAATTAATAAAATTACTTTAAACCATCAGGATTAATATCAATTGAGATATGTATTTGAACATTCAGTTTTCCAGAAATATTATCAAAAATTGTAAAATTCGTACTAAACTTTATACACATTACTTTGGTTATTTGCTGAAGTACCTACTCCTATTCCAATTAATGGAAAATTTGACATGTTTAATAAAATTACTTTAAACCATCAGGATTAATAAAAATTAAAATATGTATTTGGACATTCAGTTTTCAAGAAATATTATCCAAAATAGTAAAATTCATACCAAACTTTATACACATTACTTTGGTTATTTGCTGAAGTACCTACTCCTATTCCAATTAATGGCAAATTTGACATGTTTAATAAAACTGCATCAAAACGTCAGAATTCACGAAAATTCAAATATTTTGACATTTAGATTTTGTTTCCCAAAATTGTAAAAAAATATTAAACTTTAAATCCGTTACATTTATCATTCCCAGAAGTACCTACTCATATTTCAATTAATAGAAAATTTAACTTGATTAATAAAACTGCTTCAAAACGTCAGAATTCATAAAAATTAAAATATTTCGACGTTCAAGTTTTCCAGAAATATCATCCAAAATTGGAAAATGCATACCAAACTTTATATCTATTAAATTGGTTATTCCCAAATGTACTCCTATTCCAATAAATGACAAATTTGACATAATTAATAAAATTACTTCAAACCATCAAGATTAATAAAAATTAAAATATGTATTTGGACATTCAGTTTTCAGGAAATATTATCAAAAATTGTAAAATTCATACCAAACTTTATATCTATTAAATTGGTTATTCCCAAATGTACTTCTATTCCAATAAATGACAAATTTGACATAATTAATAAAATTACTTTAAACCATCAGGATTAATAACAATTAAAATATGTATTTCATCATTCAGTTTTCAAGAAATATTATCAAAAATTGTAAAATTCAAACCAAACTTTATACACGTTACTTAGGTTATTTGCTGAAGTACCTGCTCCTATTTCAATTAATGGCAAATTTGACATGTTTAATAAAACTGCTTCAAAACGTCAGAATTCACGAAAATTCTAATATTTTGACATTTAGATTTTGTTACCCAAAATTGTAAAAAAATATTAAACTATAAATCCATTACATTTATCATTCCCAGAAGTACCTACTCATATTTCAATTAATAGCAAATTTGACATGATTAATAAAACTGCTTCATAACGTCATAATTCATAAAAATTAAAATATTTCGACGTTCAAGTTTTCCAGAAATATTATCCAAAATTGGAAAATGCATACCAAACTTTATATCTATTAAATTGGTTATTCCCAAAAGTACTTCTATTCCAATAAATGACAAATTTGACATAATTAATAAAATTACTTGAAACCATCAGGATTAATAAAAATTAAAATATGTATTTGAACATTCAGTTTTCAAGAAATATTATCAATAATTGTAAAATTCATACTAAACTTTATACACTTTACTTTGGTTATTTGCTGAAGTACCTACTCCTGTTCCAATTAATGGCAAATTTGATATGTTTAATAAAACTGCTTCAAAACGTCAGAATTCACGAAAATTCAAATATTTTAACATTTAGATTTTGTTACCCAAAATTGTAAAAAAATATTAAACTATAAATCCGTTACATTTATCATTCCCAGAAGTACCTACTCATATTTCAATTAATAGCAAATTTGACTTGATTAATAAAACTGCTTCAAAACGTCAGAATTCATAAAAAATCAAATATTTCGACGTTCAAGTTTTCCAGAAATATCATCCAAAATTGGAAAATGCATACCAAACTTTATACCTATGTATTAAATTGGTTATTCCCAAACGTACTTCTATTCCAATAAATGACAAATTTGACATAATTAATAAAATTACTTTAAACCATCAGGATTAATAACAATTAAAATGTGTATTTGAACATTCAGTTTTCAAGAAATATTATCAAAAATTGTAAAATTCATACTAAACTTTATACACTTTACTTTGGTTATTTGCTGAAGTACCTACTCCTATTCCAATTAATGGCAAATTTGACATGTTTAATAAAACTGCATCAAAACGTCAGAATTCACGAAAATTCAAATATTTTGACATTTAGATTTTGTTACCCAAAATTGTAAAAAAATATTAAACTATAAATCCGTTACATTTATCATTCCCAGAAGTACCTACTCATATTTCAATTAATAGAAAATTTAACTTGATTAATAAAACTGCTTCAAAACGTCAGAATTCATAAAAATTAAAATATTTCGACGTTCAAGTTTTCCAGAAATATCATCCAAAATTGGAAAATGCATACCAAACTTTATATCTATTAAATTGGTTATTCCCAAATGTACTCCTATTCCAATAAATGACAAATTTGACATAATTAATAAAATTACTTCAAACCATCAAGATTAATAAAAATTAAAATATGTATTTGGACATTCAGTTTTCAGGAAATATTATCAAAAATTGTAAAATTCATACCAAACTTTATATCTATTAAATTGGTTATTCCCAAATGTACTTCTATTCCAATAAATGACAAATTTGACATAATTAATAAAATTACTTTAAACCATCAGGATTAATAACAATTAAAATATGTATTTCATCATTCAGTTTTCAAGAAATATTATCAAAAATTGTAAAATTCATACCAAACTTTATACACGTTACTTAGGTTATTTGCTGAAGTACCTGCTCCTATTTCAATTAATGGCAAATTTGACATGTTTAATAAAACTGCTTCAAAACGTCAGAATTCACGAAAATTCTAATATTTTGACATTTAGATTTTGTTACCCAAAATTGTAAAAAAATATTAAACTATAAATCCATTACATTTATCATTCTCAGAAGTACCTACTCATATTTCAATTAATAGCAAATTTGACATGATTAATAAAACTGCTTCATAACGTCATAATTCATAAAAATTAAAATATTTCGACGTTCAAGTTTTCCAGAAATATTATCCAAAATTGGAAAATGCATACCAAACTTTATATCTATTAAATTGGTTATTCCCAAAAGTACTTCTATTCCAATAAATGACAAATTTGACATAATTAATAAAATTACTTGAAACCATCAGGATTAATAAATATTAAAATATGTATTTGAACATTCAGTTTTCAAGAAATATTATCAAAAATTGTAAAATTCATACTAAACTTTATACACTTTACTTTGGTTATTTGCTGAAGTACCTACTCCTGTTCCAATAATGCAAATTTGATATGTTTAATAAAACTGCTTCAAAACGTCAGAATTCACGAAAATTCAAATATTTTAACATTTAGATTTTGTTACCCAAAATTGTAAAAAAATATTAAACTATAAATCCGTTACATTTATCATTCCCAGAAGTACCTACTCATATTTCAATTAATAGCAAATTTGACATGATTAATAAAACTGCTTCAAAACGTCAGAATTCATAAAAATTAAAATATTTCGACTTTCAAGTTTTTCAGAAATATTATCCAAAATTGGAAAATGCACACCAAACTTTATATCTATTAAATTGGTTATTCCCAAAAGTACTTCTATTCCAATAAATGACAAATTTGACATAATTAATAAAATTACTTGAAACCATCAGGATTAATAAAAATTAAAATATGTATTTGAACATTCAGTTTTCAAGAAATATTATCAAAAATTGTAAAATTCATACTAAACTTTATACACTTTACTTTGGTTATTTGCTGAAGTACCTACTCCTGTTCCAATTAATGCAAATTTGATATGTTTAATAAAACTGCTTCAAAACGTCAGAATTCATAAAAATTAAAATATTTCGACTTTCAAGTTTTTCAGAAATATTATCCAAAATTGGAAAATGCACACCAAACTTTATATCTATTAAATTGGTTATTCCCAAACGTACTCCTATTCCAATAAATGACAAATTTGACATACTTAATAAAATTACTTTAAACCATCAGGATTAATAACAATTAAAATATGTATTTGAACATTCAGTTTTCAAGAAATATTATCAAAAATTGTAAAATTCGTACTAGACTTTATACACATTACTTTGGTTATTTGCTGAAGTACCTACTCCTATTTCAATTAATGGAAAATTTGACATGTTTAATAAAACTGCTTCAAAACCCTCATAATTCACGAAAATTCAAATATTTTGGCATTTAGATTTTGTTACCCAAAATTGTATAAAAATATTATACTATAAATCCGTTTCACTTATCATTCCCAGAAGTACCTACTCATATTTCAATTAATAGCAAATTTGACTTGATTAATAAAACTGCTTCAAAACGTCAGAATTCATAAAAATTCAAATATTTCGACGTTCAAGTTTTTCAGAAATATCATCCAAAATTGGAAAATGCATACCAAACTTTATACCTATGTATTAAATTGGTTATTCCCAAACGTACTTCTATTCCAATAAATGACAAATTTGACATAATTAATAAAATTACTTTAAACCATCAGGATTAATAACAATTAAAATGTGTATTTAAACATTCAGTTTTCAAGAAATATTATCAAAAATTGTAAAATTCATACTAAACTTTATACACTTTACTTTGGTTATTTGCTGAAGTACCTAATCCTGTTCCAATTAATGGCAAATTTGATATGTTTAATAAAACTGCTTCAAAACGTCAGAATTCACGAAAATTCAAATATTTTAACATTTAGATTTTGTTACCCAAAATTGTAAAAAAATATTAAACTATAAATCCGTTACATTTATCATTCCCAGAAGTACCTACTCATATTTCAATTAATAGCAAATTTGACTTGATTAATAAAACTGCTTCAAAACGTCAGAATTCATAAAAAATCAAATATTTCGACGTTCAAGTTATCCAGAAATATCATCCAAAATTGGAAAATGCATACGAAACTTTATATCTATTAAATTGGTTATTCCCAAACGTACTTCTATTCCAATAAGTGGCAAATTTGACATAATTAATAAAATTACTTTAAACCATCAGGATTAATAAAAATTAAAATATGTATTTGGACATTCAGGTTTTCAAGAAATATTATCCAAAATTGGAAAATTCATATAATTTTGAGTTTAACGGAAACAATATATTAGAAATTTATGATTACAATTATGTAACTGTTAAATTAATCGAAAATTATTAAAATATAACAAAAATAATAAAAATCCTAACGTATTAATTGACATCTTAATAAAAATACTTGAAAATAATTGAAATTTGAACCAGCATAATTAAAAACTCGATAAAAACAATTAAATATTGACCTAAATAATTGAAAATTTGATAGTACATACTTAATTTTTTTTTAAATTAATTAAAAACTTGACAGTAATCATTAAATTACAACCAAATTAATTAAACTTCCCAAATTTACTGCAATTAATTGAAATTTACACAGACGTAGTTAAATATTTGTCAGAAATAATTTAAATCACGACGGATTAATTGACATAATACAAATCTTGACAAAAGCTACTGAAATTTGAAATTAATCATTGAGATCTGACAAAATTGTTACAATTTTTGTAACTATTCTGTCAGATCGTATTGTATATATATATATATATATATATATATATATATATATATATATATAGTTATATATAGTTATATATATATATACATTGTCCCTTTATAGCAGTTAAATCAAATATCTTATTTAAAAAGTATACAAATTTTCATTCAAAATATTCAGTAAATATTCCGTTGATCTATCTAAAATTTTAAAAGAGATCAAACCCCAAAAATTCATAACTTATATCTTTTGGCGTTACAAATATGTTTTCGAATATTCCTACTAACGAATGCCTAAAAATCATTCAAAATTTGTTAGATTTGTTAAAATCTTAACATTTATACGAAATCAGAAGTTTATAACGTATTTGAAATATGTATAAATCACAATTATTTTAAATAAGATAATAAATTTTATAAGCAAGCAACAGGTTTAGCAATGGGATCTCATTTAAACCCTCATTTAGCAGATATATTTATGCCCGAAATAGGTGACAACATTTTTAAATTAGAATTTAGTAAACGACACATATCATTCTGGTATAGATATGTAGATGACGTTACTACATATTTTAATGGTACATCATGTTAATTAGATCAATTTTTAATTATAATTGATAACAAAAGAATGATAAAGTGATTTGCTTAGACCTATCATTAATACATAATAACAACAACATATATTTTAATATCGATAGCCTAATAAAGATTGTTTATATATATATATATATATATATATTTTAATATATATGGAAAACTTACTAACAACAATTCGACCATTCCATTTAATTCAAACCATTCAATTTCACATAAATTAGCACCATATAAGAAATGATTCATACAGTCTTTTCAATGGAATTATCAGAAAATAATTTAATTGTAGAACTAAAAAAAATTATATTAATTGGAAACAATAATGGTTTTCCAGCAAGTATTATTTCTAAGTTAATAAATAAAAAAAGATGTAAAAAAACAATTAATCACATTTATCTAAAATTTCAAAATTTTAGTAAACAATCATTTATTGCGTTAACATATTTAGGTCAAATTAGTAATAAAATTGCAAACCTTTTTAAAAAACAAAATCATCAAGTGGCGTTTAGAACAAATTTTTCTTATTAATACTGTGGGCATCGGAAGCTTTACAGGAACAAAAAAAACCCGATTCATCTGTTACGTATATAAACGTACCGACTTATATATTTCCCGTATAAATATTTATAAAGACAAAATGTATACGTATATAAATTTCTATGCATTTCCTATATGCCCCATAGCATAGAAAATGAAAATCTATATGACATGCAAAACTTTGCAAATTACAATCTAAGACAGAAAGAGTATTTCCTTGAGTTTGTTTAAAATAACAAACATACATATGTTAAGTAAAGAAAAGATCATTTACCCAACCAGATATTTGCACAGGGGATGAGGGAACGAATCTGTGTTTTCCATAGGTGGTTTGAAATTCTTTCGGTATAAAGCGAGTGGGTTTAGCATAACAAGAGAGGTGCTTTATACGTGATGTATGAGTAGGAACCACTCCGAGTAAGCTGCTGAGCAAACATCTCTCATAGAAGACAGATGCAATACAAATATGAGGACTTAGTCCCTTGTGGGCATCCCTATAAATATCGCCACTGTCGAACTCGTAACTACTTCAATTAGCTCCATCATTAACACAAGATATTCTTACTATTTAGTTACTCTAACAGTAGAGCAGTTCTTATTCTATTAGCCGCGTATGTTTCTCGTACTATATTAAGGTCAGAAAATGAAGCAGCCCCTTTAAATTCCACACGCACGCACACTATCTTGCTTTTATTAGACCTGTAAAAAGTGCAGGAGCTTCTAAAGTGTTATTTAGGTAGAAATATCTTTAATGGGAAACGTTGTGTCCATTTGTGCGCTATAAAAGCTACCTACGTAAAGAGCCCTCCCCGTTAGTCCTTCTATATTATATATGCAAGCATGTTTTTTTTTTGCTTTGTGAAAGTTTAAATTATTTAGTAGTAGATTACATCTAACTATGAAAATGCATACATTTGCAACAGACATATGTTCTATAGAATTAATTTATTTTATTACAAAATAAATAACATAAATATTACTCGTTGAAGTAAACACCGTTTTATTGCAAACTACATAAATTGAATCGTATTAATCGTTGATTGAATTTTTTTTGCAATTTTATTACTAATTTCACCAAAATATTTTATTGTAATAAATGATTGTTTATTTAAATTTTGAATTTTCGGATAAATTGTATTTTTATATCTTTTTTTATTTATTAACTTTGAAATAATACTTGTTGGAAAAACATGATTGTTACAAAAAGTAATCTTCGAAATAATTTAAAAAATACTTGCTTTAGAAGTATGTTTGTATAATTCTTTTTTGTAGTAAATTTTTCTCCTAATCGTGCTACGTGATAAAAAATAGGTTTAATAGTTAACTAGGTTTAATCTATTTTCAGACCTTAGGTTGCAATGAAATGCTGTCTATCTCAAATAAATATCATCAATATTAATACGCAGGTTCATTAATTATCGCTGATCAAATATCCGTTATAGGTAGCAAAACTCACAATATCTATTAAAATCGCGATTTCATAATAATATGTTAATATCTCTATAATTACCCATTGAAATCTAATCTATTTTATGACATTAGATTTTAATGAAATGTTATCCGTCTCATACGAATATCATCAACATTGATACGCTAGTTCATTAATTATCGCTGATCAAATATCAGTTACAGTGAGTAAAACTCACAATATCTATTAACATCGCAGTCTAATAATAATAAGTTATTATCTCCATAATTACTCATTGAAATCTAACCTATTTTATCACCTTAGGTTTCATTGTAGTGCTATATCTCTCAAAATAATATCATAAATATTGATACGATGGTTCATTAATTATCGATGACCAAATATTTGTTATATTAAGATAAACTTCTAATATTGCATCATTATAATTAAATCCTAATACCACAATAATTAGTCATTCAAATATAATCTATTTTAGGACCTTAAGTTGCAATGAAATGCTGTCTATCTCAAATAAATATCATCAATATTAATACGCAGGTTCATTAATTATCGCTGATCAAATATCCGTTATAGGTAGCAAAACTCACAATATCTATTAAAATCGCGATTTCATAATAATATGTTAATATCTCTATAATTACCCATTGAAATCTAATCTATTTTATGACATTAGATTTTAATGAAATGTTATCCGTCTCATACGAATATCATCAACATTGATACGCTAGTTCATTAATTATCGCTGATCAAATATCAGTTACAGTGAGTAAAACTCACAATATCTATTAAAATCGCAGTCTCATAATAATAAGTTATTATCTCCATAATTACTCATTGAAATCTAACCTATTTTATCACCTTAGGTTTCATTGTAGTGCTATATCTCTCAAAATAATATCATAAATATTGATACGATGGTTCATTAATTATCGATGACCAAATATTTGTTATATTAAGATAAACTTCTAATATTGCATCATTATAATTAAATCCTAATACCACAATAATTAGTCATTCAAATATAATCTATTTTAGGACCTTAAGTTGCAATGAAATGCTGTCTATCTCAAATAAATATCATCAATATTAATACGCAGGTTCATTAATTATCGCTGATCAAATATCCGTTATAGGTAGCAAAACTCACAATATCTATTAAAATCGCGATTTCATAATAATATGTTAATATCTCTATAATTACCCATTGAAATCTAATCTATTTTATGACATTAGATTTTAATGAAATGTTATCCGTCTCATACGAATATCATCAACATTGATACGCTAGTTCATTAATTATCGCTGATCAAATATCAGTTACAGTGAGTAAAACTCACAATATCTATTAAAATCGCAGTCTCATAATAATAAGTTATTATCTCCATAATTACTCATTGAAATCTAACCTATTTTATCACCTTAGGTTTCATTGTAGTGCTATATCTCTCAAAATAATATCATAAATATTGATACGATGGTTCATTAATTATCGATGACCAAATATTTGTTATATTTAGATAAACTTCTAATATTGCATCATTATAATTAAATCCTAATACCACAATAATTAGTCATTCAAATATAATATATTTTAGGACCTTAAGTTGCAATGAAATGCTGTCTATCTCAAATAAATATCATCAATATTAATACGCAGGTTCATTAATTATCGCTGATCAAATATCCGTTATAGGTAGCAAAACTCACAATATCCATTAAAATCGCGTTTTCGTAATAATATGTTAATGTCTCAATAATTCCTGATTGAAATCTAATCTATTTTATCACATTAGGTTTTAATGAAATTTTATCTCTCTCACATAAATATAATCATCTGTTATAGTGAGCAAAACTCACAATATCTATTAAAAGTCTCATAATAATAAGTTATTATCTCTATAATTACTCATTAAAATTTAACCTATTTTATCATTTATATATATATATATAATCCTGTAACCCTGTATATATACAGGGTGGTCACTTTTACGACGCCCACCATTAGGATCTATTAAACGGAAATACATACACAGTCAGGCAAATGGGATAAAAGTTTCTTAGTTTTGTGTCTTTCAATATACTGAAACGAAATCCGGGATATCTTGCATAGTTCCTGAAATATCGCTGAAAAACTGAAAAAGTGCGCTTTCCTTTTTCTTTTATGACTTTTTTACTTTTGAAGGATATTTTACGAAACTTGGCACTTTTATATTTTTCGACGTGAGCTTTCTGATGACATTTCTGATGCCTTTCAATATACTGAAACGAAATCCGGGATATCTGGCACAGTTCTTGAAATATCGCTGACAAGCTGAAAAAGTGCGCTTTCCTTTTCGTTTTATAAGTTTTTTACTTTTGAAGGAAATTTTACGAAACTTGGCAGTTTTACATTTTTCGACGTGAGTTTTTTGATAACATTTCTGATGCCTTTCAATATACTGAAACGAAATCCGGGATATCTGGCACAGTTCTTGAAATATCGCTGAAAAGCCGAAAAAGTACGCTTTTCAATTCGTCTTATAACTTTTTTACTTTTGAAGGACATTTTACGAAACTTGGCATGCTTACGTTTTTCGACGTGATGGCAGTTCTGATGCCTTTCAATATACTGAAACGAAATCCCGGACATCTTGCACAGTTCTTGAAATATCGCTGACAAGCTGAAAAAGTGCGCTTTCCTTTTCCTTTTATAAGTTTTTTACTTTTGAAGGAAATTTTACGAAACTTGGCAGTTTTACATTTTTCGACGTGAGTTTTTTGATAACATTTCTGATGCCTTTCAATATACTGAAACGAAATCCGGGATATCTGGCACAGTTCTTGAAATATCGCTGAAAAGCCGAAAAAGTACGCTTTTCAATTCGTCTTATAACTTTTTTACTTTTGAAGGACATTTTACGAAACTTGGCATGCTTACGTTTTTCGACGTGATGGCAGTTCTGATGCCTTTCAATATACTGAAACGAAATCCCGGACATCTTGCACAGTTCTTGAAATATCGCTGACAAGCTGAAAAAGTGCGCTTTCCTTTTCCTTTTATAAGTTTTTTACTTTTGAAGGAAATTTTACGAAACTTGGCAGTTTTACATTTTTCGACGTGAGTTTTTTGATAACATTTCTGATGCCTTTCAATATACTGAAACGAAATCCGGGATATCTGGCACAGTTCTTGAAATATCGCTGAAAAGCCGAAAAAGTACGCTTTTCAATTCCTCTTATAACTTTTTTACTTTTGAAGGACATTTTACGAAACTTGGCATGCTTACGTTTTTCGACGTGATGGCAGTTCTGATGCCTTTCAATATACTGAAACGAAATCCCGGACATCTTGCACAGTTCCTGAAATATCGCTGAAAAACTGAAAAAGTGCACTTTCCGTTTCTTCTTATAACTTTTTAACTTTTGAAGAAAATTTTATAAAACTTGGCACTCTTACATTTCTCGACGTGAGCTTTCTGATGAAATTTCTGATGCCTTTCAATATACTGAAACGAAATCCGGGATATCTTGCATCGTTCCTTAAATATCGCTGAAAAGCTGAAAAAGTACGCTTTTCATTTCCTCTTATAACTTTTTTACTTTTGAAAGACATTTTACGAAACTTGGCATGCATACGTTTTTCGACGTGAGCTTTCTGATGACAGTTCTGATGCCTTTCAATATACTGAAACGAAATCCGGGATATCTGGCACAGTTCTTGAAATATCGCTGACAAGCTGAAAAAGTGCGCTTTCCTTTTCCTTTTATAAGTTTTTTACTTTTGAAGGAAATTTTACGAAACTTGGCAGTTTTACATTTTTCGACGTGAGTTTTTTGATAACATTTCTGATGCCTTTCAATATACTGAAACGAAATCCGGGATATCTGGCACAGTTCTTGAAATATCGCTGAAAAGCCGAAAAAGTACGCTTTTCAATTCCTCTTATAACTTTTTTACTTTTGAAGGACATTTTACGAAACTTGGCATGCTTACGTTTTTCGACGTGATGGCAGTTCTGATGCCTTTCAATATACTGAAACGAAATCCCGGACATCTTGCACAGTTCTTGAAATATCGCTGACAAGCTGAAAAAGTGCGCTTTCCTTTTCCTTTTATAAGTTTTTTACTTTTGAAGGAAATTTTACGAAACTTGGCAGTTTTACATTTTTCGACGTGAGTTTTTTGATAACATTTCTGATGCCTTTCAATATACTGAAACGAAATCCGGGATATCTGGCACAGTTCTTGAAATATCGCTGAAAAGCCGAAAAAGTACGCTTTTCAATTCGTCTTATAACTTTTTTACTTTTGAAGGAAATTTTACGAAACTTGGCACTCTTACCTTTTACGACTTGACCTTTCTGATGACAGTTTTGATGCCTTTCAATATACTGAAACGAAATCCGGGATATCTTGCATAGTTCCTGAAATATCGCTGAAAAACTGAAAAAGTGCCTTATCATTATCCTCTTATAGCTTTTTAACTTTTGAAGGAAATTTTATGAAACTTAGCACACTTACATTTTCGACTTAAGCTTAGTGATGACAGTTCTGATGCCTGTCAATATACTGAAACAATTCCGGGATATCTTGCATAGTTCCTGAAATATCGCTGAAAAACTGAAAAAGTGCGCTTTCCTTTTTCTTTTATGACTTTTTTACTTTTGAAGGAAATTTTATGAAACTTGGCATGCTTACGTTTTTCGACGTGAGCTTTCTGGTGATAGTTCTGATGCCTTTCAATATACTGAAACGAAATCCCGGACATCTTGCACAGTTCCTGAAATATCGCTGAAAAACTGAAAAAGTGCACTTTCCGTTTCTTCTTATAACTTTTTTACTTTTGAAGAAAATTTTACGAAACGTGGCACTCTTACATTTTTCGACGTGAGCTTTCTGACGACAGTACTAATCATATTTTGCGCTAACTAGATGCCCAAATATTCATTGTCAACTTTTTATTTTCTTATGGCCGCAATATTGGATTTCAATAGCATTCAAAAGTGCGAAAAGTTCCAATTTCAACCATGTGTTACACATGGGTAATCTGATATTATTTACCACCAAAAATCGATAATTTAAAAATTTGTTTCAAAAATCAATCTGCTGTGGATTGCTCTAAAAATCAAGTTGCCATGAATTTTTTCGCTCTTTTAAATGCCTTTTAAAACCAATATTGCGGCCATAAGAAAATTAAAAGTTGATTTGTGCATCTAGTTGGCTCAAAAAATGTTTGGCACTGTGATCAGAAAACTGACGAAGAAAAATGTAAGAGTGCCAAGTTTCGTAAAATTTCCTTCAAAAGTAAAAAAAGTTATAAAAGGATAAGGGACCTTTTCACATTTCAACGATATTTCAAGAACTGTGCAAGATTCCCGTATTTCGTTTCAGAATATTGAAAGGCACAAATATGAGAAACTTTTATCCCATTTGACCAACTCTGTATATATTTCCGTTTAATAGATCCTAATGGTCGGCGCCGTAAAAGTGACTACCCTGTATATAAATAAATCAAAGTTTCATTAACTGAACTGGTAGTTTCATACCCAGCAGGAAGTATAATTCCTATAATATTTTCACTTAAAAGTAAAAATTAAAAAAAATATCCCTCTTGTAAACTCAATCCGGGGACATACTGTATATATACCGAAACTAGTTTGGCAAAATAAAATAAATAAATATTTTAATTAAATTAAAATAATTTTTTACCAGTAAGTACCAAATAATAATATAACAATCTAAAATATAATTACTATCAGTACGTATTTGAAAGTAAAAACAAACTTAAGAGCATATTTAATTCTTGTTTAGATAAAACAAAATATACAAACCAAATGCCTTAGCCGATTTACGCATTGCGATGTAATTTTTTAAGCAATTTTAAATATACAGTAAATTATAGAATAATTGTTGCACCTGGATTAGAGCAAATGGTTTCCGTAACTCTTGAAGGGGCATCAAAAACTAGTCAAGGCATTAGCGGAACACTATAATTCAGAACTAGATTAGGAACTTGGACTACCAGTAAATATCTCCGCCCCAGAAGTAAAGCTCGCCGTAAAGATTATCTTATTCATTGTACCGTATTTCAGCAGATTCACATTCTACATAAAGCGCGTTGATTTATTTGCAGTTTTGCATGGCGTAATACTGGTTTAAATCATTCACGAAGGTACATAAAGAGGAGAGGACTGTATTTCACTCTTTGTGATTTTATATTTTAGATACAGGTGTTTATAAGTGTCTGAACATTCGATAATCTATAAAATACCTACAGAATATCGTACATAAAATATATTATATATATATATATATATATATATATATATATATATATATATATATTGTAGAAGGGATAAAGGCTTCTTGTTATACTGGAGTTTAAGAAAGGGGCGGTATAAACGTAACAGGACATTAAGGAGCGGACAGGCTGGTGATAACCAGACTCTACTCAATATTCATGGACCGTACTTAATGATATTCTAATTACTCGCTAAATTAATGCGAAGGGTTGGGGTAGTCATATTTCAGATCGGGCGTGTTAACTGCCTCACCATCGAGACTAGTTTTAGATTTTCTCGAGCACATACAAAACTCCAGGTGATTTATTCTTCGCACAAGTCCGAAGATAGTGTGAAACTTGGTGGAAGTAAAGTAAAACCTTTATGGCCATTTATGATCTCTATTTTGCATACAAAATTTATGGTCCGCCCGGTTTTTGCGCTTATTACCTCTAAACATGTTCGCGCGCTGTTTTTATTAAATCATTGTCGCATGAATACTGCCTTAATAACGTCCCCTATAATATCCTCGAAAGGTGCTGAGGATAATCAAGGCCTATAGATGTTAAAATGGTGCGCACAAATATGTCGTACATCGGAATTTATATTAAGATGGTGTACTTTCGTAATTATATTTATTAGGACAAAGCACGTTTAGATGTATTTGTTCTTGCGGTCTGGAGGAAGCATTTAACTCAACGATTTGTAAATTACACACAGTCGTCTGGTTGACGTCAAAAGGCGGAAAATTACACCGCCTGAAATATAATTAAAACCGTTCGATTCTCCTCACCGAAATAATTGTAATATCGTCGTTGCAAACCTGCACAATCCATTAAAAATTAATTCCAATAAGAGTGCACAGAAATTGCGAAAGCCGCGTTTATTCGCGAATTCAATTTAAATTGAATGGGGGCGAAATTTGATATCAACCGCAACAATCATATTTCAGTATATGCATATAGTTTATAGTACAAACTGATAGCAATATTACGTATATTACATTGTAAAACGAAAAATGTACTTTAACTTTCGGTTTGTTTCTATAGGTTTGAGTACAAATGTGCAAACTGCAATCTTTCAATCTAAAAGTTATATAAGCAAAATTGTAAAATTCATTGGAGCGTTATTTAGATAAAAGTTAACTTCCAGACTGGAGCAGAATGTACACATATAAATTTACCCCAGAAATGCGTTCCCTCGTAATAAGTTGTTTCCCGTGAATTTGTTTGCGCAAGAGAGTAGAGCTTTGTTGTAACAATGCACTAAACGACCTAAATGTTTACGTATCTCCATGAATTTAATAAAAACCGGTTGGGTGGGGTTTTAAAATTCCCAAATTCAATTTTATAGGTGAGCGAGTATTATTCCTCCTCTTTCTGCCTGCTTTATGATTTTTGCAGATTCGTTTTCCATTTCGATCGACAGCGTTTTCACCGCTCATGGATTTGATTATATGTACAACTTGCTGCTGCAATGTCAACCGCGAGTTACTTTTCCATACCTTTTTTTCCGCTCTGTGTTTTTTTTTTGCATATTCCTGTCATTTTACAGATGGATTATTAAAAGAAATGTAAGGGTCTGAAATATTTATGGTTTGTATAAATTAATTAAACATAAAACCACGAATAATGGCCGATATTAATTGAGACGTTTAGTAGTAATTTTAAAGCAATTTCATACTGAGGTATAAACATTGAAAACACACGTAAAAGCCAAATATTGTGTTAGAATAGGAAGGGGTGATCATTGGGGGAAATAATAAGTAATCTGATTAAATATGAATTCAATATGAATCAATTATAAAGGAAATTAGGAGAACTTTTATAATAATTAATATAAAACGTGCTCGATTCTTGGTGACGCAATTATACAGGGTGTCTCTAAATTACGTGCACATGGCTTAACCACAGATTACTGGGATCAAAAAAAGACAATTTAACAAAACTTATCTATATACAAATCCGTTTGGTTTAGCCAGAATTCAGTTTCAAAGTTAATTTAAAAAAAACAAAATTTGCTTGTAACAAGAGAACATTTACATTGATATGGATGTTGTTTGGTATGACATTCTATACGGGTATAACTCATATTTTGACATAATATTGTTATTATCAGTAGACCGGTTGTGTAGAAAACAAGAGTGGCCCAACATTAATATATTCATATTTTTTAATGACAAAGCAAATAAGTTTAAAAAAAATCATATCGGACGCAGGCTGCTATTATTAATTTTTTTTTTGTATCTTTATAGTTTTTCATATCTGTCACAGTTTCGGCACAAAAAAATTAAATATGAGTGACTGCCCTACACAATTCATATATCAAACAACTGGTCTAATTGAAAGATCTATTTTATGTGTTTTGATTGCACAAAAAACTATCATATAGTAAAGGTAGAAACAATCTTAATGATTAAATCAGCGGCAATACAACTCAAATTATATAACAAACTAATGAAGAAATATAGATGTACCTCGCAAGATATATGGTCCAACTCAGAATGTCTACGTCAAAAGATTAACCCAAGATAAGCAAATATAACTCATTCAACAACAGCAGCGGCCAAAACAGCTATTCAAGCAGCCATATTTACATGGATTAGAGAGGAAATCTAAAACCTTCATAGAAGAAGAGATGTCATGGTCGTGAGGCCGAAACAATTGTAGAGGTTTATTTTATCAATACAGTGAAACTTTAACCAAGTGTTTGATTTAACCTAATCATAATGTTTCACCAAGTAGTATCCACACATAGTTTCAATTTAAAGAAGAGATGTCATACAAAATTACCTGAAGGTATTGCATTCTGAACTTTTAAATTATATTACAATTTTTCATGATTTTGTTCGAGAAAATGTTAGCAGAGTAACTTAAAAAATATATAAAATTAAATAAAAAATTAGAGTTTCTAAGACAATACAAAAATAAATCAAATTCAGTAGACGAAAATTTAAAAAAAACAATTAAATTCAGATAATAACTTTATAAATGTATGAAATACTATGTTTAATCAAAAAGAACAATCATTTATATTACAAAATCCTAACTACAGTCCATACATTAACACCAGAACAGATAAAAACATTAATAGCAGAAGGATCAGAGATTGCACTCAATAAATTAAATGATACACTTATTACAAGTGCAGAAATAGCAAAAAATTTAAACTCGAATCCATTAAAATCGAATACTTCAAAACAAACATTCGATTTTCCAATTATTAAATCATTAGATAAAAAATTTCATTAAACAAATTAATAATTACTAAAGCTGATAAATGAAACTCCTTAGTTATTCTAAAACAAGATGAATATAAAGACAAAATTAATAAATTTATAAATGTAGAAAAACTCATACTACTAAATAAAAACCCCACAACATAATTTCAATCAGAAACAATTAATCTACTGAAAGAGACGAAAATCATCTTGCCAAATTTAGACCAATTTCAATTATTAATATGAATCCTCATGCTCCTAAATTGAATGGTCTAATCAAAACACTCAAAAAATAGATCTTCCAATTACACCAGTCGTTTCATATATTAATAGGCCATCCTGGAAATTAGCAGTAAAATTAAATATCTTATTTAAAAAGTATACAAATTTTCTTTCAAAATAGTCAGTAAAAAATTCCGTATATCTATCTGAAATTTTGAAAGACATCAAAACCACGTAAAATCAAAACTTGTTTCTTTTGACGTTACAAATATGTTTTCGAATATTCCTACTAACCAATGCCTAAAGATTATTCAAAAGTTGTCAGACAAACAAAATTTTTATATTATTACTAAATCACAAATTTATAACGCATTTGAAATATGTATAAATCACAATTATTTTCAATATGATATTAAATTTTATAAACAAGCAACAGGTTTAGCAATTGGATCTCCTTTAAGCCCACTTTTAGCAAATCTCCGAAATAGAAGACTTTTAAAAAAAATTAGAATACAGTAAACGACACATATTATTCTGGTATTGTTGAGTAGCTGACGAGTAGATGACGTTATTACATGTTTTAATGGTACATCACGTCAAATAGATCAATTTTTAATTATAATTCATAACATTCGCCCAAAAATTAAATTTACAACTGAATAAGAAGAAAATAATAAAATATATGTTTTTAGACTTAACACTAATACATAATAACAACAAAATAAATGTTAATATATACAGGGTGTCTACGCTAAACCGTTCTTTAAAAGTGTGCCGGGTTGCCGTTGTACTAAAAATTTCAAAAAAATCCTCGTCACACGGTTGAGTCAGTTATCCTCATGTGAAATATTTTCAACTTTCCATCACTTCCGGTTCCGCCGGAAGTAGCACCAACTTTCTTATTTTATACAGAACACCCCATATATTATATAATTTTTGAATTCCTCGCTTAAATTGGAACATATTTTGTAAGAACATATGTACACTTATCTCTTGTAGTTTTCAAGAAAAATTTTTTTTCTAAAATTTTGACCTCTAAAAGGTAGCCTGAAATCTGTCTATAACTTCTCTTGGGAATGAGATAAAATTATGAATTACATCTCTAATTCTACCTAGAGGATGCCTCTATGAGTAAAATAATTGGAAACTGTCAATTTTGATAATAAGTGTTCATAAAATGTCAATATCTAAGTGCCATCTTAAATATCTCGTAATTCATTTTTTCTTAATGGTTTAACTAGTTATTGGGATATTAGGATTTAATTATAATGATCCAATATTAGAAGTTTAACTGAATGTAACTGATATTTGGTCATCGATAATTAATGAACCATCGTATCAATATTTATGATATTATTGTAAGAGATATAGCACTTCATTGAAACCTAACGTGATAAAATAGGTTAGATTTCAATGACTAAGTATGGAGATAATAACTTATTATTATGAGACTGCGATTTTAATAGATATTGTGAGTCTTGCTCACTGTAACTGATATTTGATCCCCGATAATTAATGAACTGGCGTATCAATGTTGATGATATTTATATGAGAGAGATAACATTTCATTAAAACCTAATGTGATAAAATAGATTGGATTTCAATGAGTAATTATTGAGATATTAACATATTATTATGAGAATGCGATTTTAATAGATATTGTGTGTATGTTAGTTCTTGATGTTTTAATTTAGATTCTGTAACGATTTTTTAAAAATTGATCTAGTGGTTTACAATTTAGTTCTGTTTGGTCATTTAAACATATTTTAGGTATTAGGTTCTGAATTTAAAAAATAATGATAATAACTGGATCCAAAATGGATGAAACTATAACAAATAAATGTTTTTTTCAAATTTTTCTGATCAGTTTTTAACGGTTTAAATGTGATTTAAATAAATATCTTCGGGCTTAGGAATCAAAACAATCCTCATTTTACAAGATCTATGAATATCCAAAATTGCTGGTGCGTAAATGTCCTGGCTTTAGGTCACCAGACCACACTAAATTTGATTTTTTGACTGTGGGAGTTTATTAAGATTTTTCATTTTTGATTTTTCTACATTAACGCAACACATTTTAGAAATAGTTCAAAATTCATTCGTTGTAGAATATTGTTGTTTTTAAAATTTTGAAAACATTTGTAATAAATTATTTTTTCTTACTTAACATCTACATAAATAATACATTTTATATACAGCTAATAATACACATACAGATATACAATAACAATATAATAATAATAATAATATACCTACACCTAATAAATTTGATTTTTATTTTAAATACATTTCTGGTTTACCAACAAATATTGAAAATATTTAATTACGAATATATTCCGAGATATTAGAGGAACTGTTAGATTTGAGTATAGGTAACCCTATATCAAATGAAAGCTTCTTTAATGGACTTTTATACTATGATATAATATAGCAATATTATATATTTATGAAATAGCCTTTATACCCTATTATATAATATCTAATAGGGTATATGGTATATAATAGGGTAATGTTTCATTTAAACATATAGTGCAGTTTGCAAATATCGATCACCCTGTATCATATCGTGAGGTATGTATCGGATCGAAATTTATTGTTGAATTCCAACTACGAACAAAATTACGCACCGAATTAGAACTTGGTAACTTTATCAATATGAGCAGGAAAAATTAATGAAATTGCATAATTTTTTGTATAAACATCTGAATAACATGGAAACCGTTACGTTTCAATCTTATATAATTTTAATTGTATTGTATTGTTCCATTTAAAAAAAAACATAAATTTAGTCTGTAACTTTTACATGAACCACCCTGTATAATTTTTTTTATAAAGTGCAGCTTATTAATATACACAACTTTTGTAAAAAAAAATGTAGATATTTTAATTAATAACCCCATAGTTGACCGTTCCCAGAGCGTTGGTACACCCTGTATATTGCTATTAAATATTCTAGAAAAAGGAATGTCTATTGAAGGTATAATGCAGGAAAATATACGTATTGATAGACTAATTAAATGAAGAATGAAAAATCTATAAAAATGACTGTTGACAGGCTTCTGAAATAAACTATTCAATTGTGAAAATTTACAAAATCATACAAATATTGCTTCAATTATAAATTCAGATATTTTTTACGCTAATATTATTACACCATAAACGCACCATTCCTGCGCATCTTAACAATTATATTAGTACCGATGGGGCACACATACAATCCCAACGTAACCACCTAATCGATATTGTGCAGAATAGTTGCACAATCTTAGCAGGAACATGCCTTGAACGTTAATCGTAACACGTAGGGCCATTATATTAATCCTTGTGACCCTACTGCTATATAACTACAGTTTACCTATTAGAAACTATTGCTTTATTATACAAAACATAATGAATGGCTTTAGGACAGAATGAAGTTGCCAAGAATTTTTTTTTACGGATATCCATAAGTTTGGTTATCCTGATTGTGGAAATTCCCTTCGGTAAGAAATTTAATTAACTAGTTATTATTAACTAGGGCAATATTGGATTTTAAGTGAGTACACATTAAAGGGAAATTACTTGCAATACATATTATTAGTAACTATAGAAATTAATTGCAACTACACAAACCTTGGGTATATTTATTTTGTAATTAGAGCTGCATTGATTTTAGGATTTTATGACTTTCAGTTTGATAAATTTATAAATATATTTGCGGCATCGTGTGTTATTATAATTATATTATACCACATATAAGTATATGTACCTTCGTATACCTTATGTTGTATAAAATAAGTGTACATTCATACACAATATAGTATTCATATATATGAATAGTACGTATTTATACACTGTGTATCAGCCAAATGGAATAAATTCGATAATAAATAAATGGGGGCGTGTTCGAAAAAACGCTCGGACACGTCGATTGTTATTTTTAGTTGCGCATTTTTTCAACAAAAACTTTTTATACAGGGTGTGTTATGTGACCGTGGCCAATACCAACTTTCTTATTTTAAATGCAACACCAGGTATATTATTCAATTTTTGGATTCTTCAGAAAATCATAGACATATTTCATGTACAATGTCCTATACCTATCTTCAACTGTTTCGGAAATATTAGGTGTTTTCAGATTTATTGCAAAAATTAACATTAAAAAAAGAAAATTATTTGATCGATATACTGATATTAAATGAGCATAATTAAATTCAAATCTAATGTGGAACAGTTGAGATATATCAATTTTTATTCGATCAAATATTAAAAGCTTTCCAATTTTCACACATTAATATTGGAATCTAGAGAACTAGTATATCAATATCATTGCATTTTTTTGATAATATAAACTGACATACTAGTATTCGATATTTCCAATTAAAAAAATTCCAATGAGAGATACTTAACATATATCAATTTTAGTTTGAAAATATCGAATATTAGAACTATTTTATGTGTTCCTCCAATTATTCTCATATTTAAATAACGAAAACTCAAAAGCCACCGCATCAAATGTAATGTAATTTATTGTTGCTATACAGTGATATACTGATATTAAATGGGTATAATTAAATTTAGATTTAATATTAGATTCTTGAGATATTAAATGGGTTTAATCAAATTTAGATCCAATATTAGATTATTGAGATATTAAATGGGATTAATTAAATTTAGATATAATATTGGATTCTTGAGATATTAAATGGGTATAATCAAATTTAAATCCAATATTGGATTCTTGAGATATTAAATGGGTAAAATAAAATTTAGATCCAGTATTGGATTCTTGAGATATATCATTTTTTGTTTGAAAATATCGAATATAAGAACTGTTTTAAGTGTTTCTTAGATTAAGCTCTTATTGAAATAATGATATCTCAAAAAGCACCGCATCAATATTAATGAAATTTATTGCTAATATAGATTTATATACTAATATTTAATTGGCGCAATTAAATTGAAATCGAATGCGAGATTCTTAAGATATATCATTTTTTATTAGAAAATATCAAATATTCAAAGCTGTTTTTTTTCAATTTTCACACATTAATAATGGAAACTGGATAACTAGGGTCTAATGTAATTACATTTTTTTGCTAATATAAACCGATATTCAAGTATTTGATATCTACAATTAAAAAAAATTCCAATAAGAGATACTTGAAATATATCAATTTTTCTTTGAATATATCGAATATTACATTAGAAGTATTAGAACGATTGTATGTATCCCTCCAATTAGGCTCATATTTGAATAACGATATCTTAAAAACCATCGTATCAATATTAATGTAATTTGTTGCTGCTGTATACTGATATACTGATATTATATGCGTATAATTAACTTCAGATCCAATGATGGATTCTTGAGATATATCAGTTTTTGTTTGCAAATATCGAATATTAGAACTATTTAAGTGTTTCATCAATTAAGCTTTTATTTAAGTATCGATATCTCAAAAACCACCATATCAATATTATTATAATGTATTGCTGATATAGGTCTATACACTAATATTGAATGGGCATAAATACACGGAAATCTAATGGGCGATTCTTGAGATATATCAATTTTTATTTGAAAATATCGAATATTAGAACTATTTAAGTGTTTCTTCAATTAAGCTTTTATTTAAATCACGATATTTCAGAAACCACCGTATCAATATTAATGTAATATATTACTGATATAGATCAATATACTAATATTGAATGGGCATAAATACATGGAAATCCAATGCGCAATTCTTGAGATATATCAATTTTTATTTGAAAATATCAAATATTCCAAGCTGTTTTTTTCAACTTTCACACAATAATAATAAAATTTAGAGGACTAGTGTACCAATATAATTGTTTTTTTTTTTGGTAACATAAACCGATATGCAAGTATTCGATATCTGCAATTAAATTAAGCTCTTATTTTAATAAGAGCCTCAAAACCACCGTATTAATATTAATGTAATTTGTTGCTGATATAGATTTATATACTAATATTTAATGGGTGTAATTTAATTCAAATTCAATGCAAGATTCTTAAGATATATCAATTTTTATTAGAAAATATCAAATATTCAAAGCTGTTTTTTCAATTTTCACACATTAATAATGGAAACTCGAGAACTAGTGTATCAATGTAATTACATTTTTTGCTAATATAAGCCGATATTCTAGTATTTGATATCTGCAATTAAAAAAAATTCCAATAAGAGATACTTGAAATATATCAATTTTTCTTTGAATATATCGAATATTACATTAGAAGTATTAGAACGATTGTATGTATCCCTCCAATTAGGCTCATATTTGAATAACGATATCTTAAAAACCATCGTATCAATATTAATGTAATTTGTTGCTGCTGTATACTGATATACTGATATTATATGAGTATAAATAACTTCAGATCCAATGATGGATTCTTGAGATATATCAGTTTTTGTTTGCAAATATCGAATATAAAACTATTTAAGTATTTCATCAAGTAAGCTTTTATTTATGTATCGATATCTCAAAAACCACCGTATCAAAATTATTATAATGTATTGCTGATATAGATCAATATACTAATATTGAATGGGCATAAATACATGGAAATCCAATGGGCGATTCTTGAGATATATCAATTTTTATTTGAAAATATCAAATATTCCAAGCTTTTTTTTCAATTTTCAAACATTAATAATAACATTTACAGGACTAGTGTACCAACGTCATTGCTTATTTTGGTAATATATACCGATATATATTTGATATCTGCATTTAAAAAAATATCCAATAAGAGATACTTTAAATATATCAATTTTTGTTCGAATATTACAATATTAGAAGTATTAGAACTATTGTATCTGTTCCTTCGATTAGGCTCATATTTATATAACGATATCTCAAAAACCACCGTATCAATATTAATGAAATTTGTTGCCGCTATATACTGATATACTGATATTGTATGAGTATAATTAACTTCATATCCAATGATGAATTCTTGAGATATATCAATTTTTGTTTGAAAATATTGAATATTAGAACCATTTAAGTGTTACATCAATTAAGCTTTTATTTTAATAACGATATCTCAAAAACTACCCTATCAATATTAATATAATACATTGTTGATATAGATCAATATACTAATATTGAATGGGCATAAATACATGAAAATCTAATGCGTGATTCTTGAGATATATCACTTTTTATTAGAAAATATCAAATATTCAAAGCTGTTTTTTCAATTTTCACACATTAATAATGGAAACTCGAGAACTAGTGTATCAATGTAATTACATTTTTTGCTAATATAAACCGATATTCTAGTATTTGATATCTGCAATTAAAAAAAATTCCAATAAGAGATACTTGAAATATATCAATTTTTCTTTGAATATATCGAATATTACATTAGAAGTATTAGAACGATTGTATGTATCCCTCCAATTAGGCTCATATTTGAATAACGATATCTCAAAAACCACCGTATCAATATTAATGTAATTTGTTGCTGCTGTATACTGATATACTGATATTATATGAGTATAATTAACTTCAGATCCAATGATGGATTCTTGAGATATATCAGTTTTTGTTTGCAAATATCGAATATTAGAACTATTTAAGTGTTTCTTCAATTAAGCTTTTATTTTAATCACGCTATCTCAAAAACCACCGTATCAATATTAATATAATATTTTGCTGATGTAGATCAATATACTAATATTGAATGGGCATAAATACAAAGAAATCCAATGGGCGATTCTTGAGATATATCATTTTTTATTAGAAAATATCAAATATCAAATCTGTTTTTCCAATTTTCACACATTAATAATGGAATCTAGAGAACTAGTGTAACACTGTAATTACATTTTTTTTTGCTAATATAAACCGCTATTCTAGTATATGATATCTGCAATTTAAAAAATATCCAATAAGAGATACTTGAAATATATCAATTTTTCTTTGAAAATATCGAATATTACAACATTTGTATGTATGTATCCCTCCAATTAGGCTCATATTTGTTGCTGCTGTATACTGATATACTGATATTATATGGGTATAACTAACTGCAGATCCAATGATGAATTCTTGAGATATATCAATTTTTTTTCAAAACCACTGTATCAATATTAATATAATATATTGCTAATATAGATCAATATACTAATATTAAATGCGCATAAATACATGGACATCCAATGAGCGATTCTTGAGATATGTCAATTTTTATTTGAAAATATAAAATATTCTAAGCTGTTTTTTCAATTTTCACACATTAATAATAGAATTTAGAGAACTAGTGTACCAATGTTATTGCCTTTTTGGTTAATATAAACCGATAGACATGTATTCTATATCTGAAATTTAAAAAGTATCCAATAAAAGATATTTGAGATATATTAATATTTGTTTGAATATATCAAATATTAGAACTATTTTAAGTGTTCCTCCTATTAGGCTCATATTTAAATAACGGTATTTTAAAATTAACTGTATCAATATTATTGTAATTTATTGCTGCTATATAGTAATATACTAATATTAAATGGGTGTAATTAAATTAAGATCCAATGATGGATTCTTGAGATATATCAATTTTTCAATATCATACAAATAATACTGAATTTAGTAATTTGACTGTAAATATATCTAATCATACAGTATGTGTCAGAATAAACAGTACTAAAGTTTAGACAACCAAGCATACGCATCGTACTGAAATGGCGCAATATGTGTGATTGGTTGCCTAAACTTCAGTACTGTTTGTTCTAGTGCGTACTGTATTTGCGGCATTCTTATACTGTGCGATCAACAAATATTTAAAATTTTGAAGGGATGCATATGCAATTACTTCTTCAAACTTTTTTTCAGGTTCCATAACACTGACACAATTATAGCCGCCCCTTATCTAAATAATTGTTGATCGCACTGTAGAATGTTTGACGCCTTATGTAATAAATATCAGTTTGAAGATGGTTTTGAATCCATGTCGTATAGGAATTTGCTGTCCTTCACTTATTATAAATAAATCTATGAAGCTATTACAAATTTATTTGGTGCTTGAAAATCAGGAAACTGATTTTCTTGATGATCAGCAAATTGATTTTCTGATAATTAGGAAACTGATTTTCCTGATTATCAGAAAATTGATGTCCGTGATGATCAGAAAACAAATTTTCTTGATGATCAGGAAACTCAGGTTAATAATGACCTAAAATCATCCTGAAGAGTAATGTGAGAGTTATGATGGTTTTGAATCCGTGTGGTATACGTTATTTCGGTCCTCCACTTATTATAATAAAATCTATGTAGGTATTATAAATTTATTCTGTGCTTGAAAATGAGAAAACTGATTTTCCTGATGATCAGGAGATTGATGTTCCTGATTATCAGGAAATTAATATCCTTGATGATCAGGATACTAATTTTCATGATGATCAGGAAACTGAGGTTAAAAATCACCTAAAATCAGCCTGAAGAGTAATGAAATGTGAGAAATGATGGTTTTGAATCCGTGTGGCATATGTTATTTCTGTCCTCCACTTATTATAATAAACTCTATGAAGGTATTATAAATTTATTCGGTGCTTGAAAATCAGAAAAGATTTTCCTGATGATCAGAAAGTTGATTATTCTGATGATCAGAAAACTTATTTTCCAGATGATGAGGAAGCTCCGGTTAAAAATGACCTGAAATCAGCATGAAATCCATGCATCTTAAATTACACTTAAGTACCCAGTGATAACCACCAAACAACTAGAAACGAGCAAGACGAATATTTTCTTTAATTTGTACGATACGAATTTAAGTACATAAAAATGTGAAGTTGCAAATGAATTAAGTTTTAATTTATAAGTTAATATAAATCAACTTAATGTTTGTTTATACGTAAAATTTTTATCTGCATGTATTCATACCCAATCAAAGCCCTACTCCCTTAGCCCTAAGGTAGTCTCTAAGCCTTAGTCAATTGTACAAAATGTTAAGCAAATTAATTTAGACTGGAAATTGCGTTCTATATAGTCAACTAAGTTGTAACATCGCATTAGATATATGACTCCTCTTGATAAATATTAACTGCTAAATGGCGTCGTGATAACGTAATAAACTGCTCTTTTTATTTCTAATCTATTTAAATCAACTTGGCGGGAATTTCTTTACTTTCACCGAAGGACCTAAAAAAAATATTCCCCATTTCTTATAATGTAATCCTTCTGTTTTATATGCGTAATTTCTGAAGATGTGAGCGTCTAAACATAGGCAAATCATTGCTGATGATTTTTTTTTTAATTCAGACTATTACAGTAAAAGGGCATTATTTATATTTATATGACATATTCAAACACAAATTTGTATACGAAAATTATAAATTGAGGGGTCTTGAAGTAAAAGGTTTTAAGTTCATTTTTGGTTAATTTCATTTTTAAGCTCTTTGGATACATAATTTTGACACTTGCTTTGCGAACGAATTGAGAGGTTTAGAAGTAAAACGGTTGAAGTGCATTTTTCGTAGTTCTGAGATTAATGGCTTTAAAGTTTACTTGAATATCAAAATTCCAGGAATAAGTTTAGAAAACTGTGTTAATATTTTAGACTACAGCCACTTTAAAACCATTTATCTCATTTATGCACCAAAAACTAAAATTAAAAAAATAAATTAAAAAAAATATAAAAATAATTATTAATGCTTACTGGTGTTTGTCTATTTAGTTTATTATTTATTTTTATCGCCTGACTGGTTTCGGTTATAAAAAACCATCTTCAGAGACATATCTACGAAGAATACAATAAATTACGTTAAATATAAAATTAGAGTTAAGTTTGTTACTAAAATGTTTAAATATAAATTATAATAGTATTTGTTATGTGTTTAGTGTTATAGTGTGTATAAATGATTTAGTGTTCATGTAATTTGTTAGTGTGGGGAAGAATTAAGATGTGCGAAAATTATTTTTTTATGGGGGTATTAATTTTGGTGATAGAAAGTAAAATCAATTTTTATACAAGTGTTTTAGTTATTTTATATGTATTGTAATGTTATTTAATAGATATAATTTGTTATTTTATAGTATACGTTAAATAGGATTTTGTTTATAGATAATTATACTGAATAAATTACATTTATGATATTTAGATATTAATAGGATTATTTTGGTAGTCAAATAGGATTTGTATAGCTAGAAATATAATTAATTCAGGGCACAATTAATGTAAAATAATTGTAATGAGTCAGTAATATGTATAAAATTCAATGGAAAATTCTAACTCATCGTACAAAGACGTTCGACATTCGTATAGAAGCAGAAAAATTCAAGGATCTCGAATATCAGATTTCAATTGGAATTATAGTTTCACCGGTATATGGATAATTATAATCATAATTATAATTTGTTGATTAGTTGCCGTGGTTACAAACTGGATTCGGGTAGCAACTCGACAATTTACACGCTCATTTGGATCAACGTAGGCGGATTTTAACAAGCGAAAATCACTTGTTTAACCGAGGTTTTAAAAAGGCTGAACGCCGATAAACAATCAGATTTGTCTTAGATCCCGGAGCATCCACGTCGGTCAGCAGAGAAAAAGAAAACAGTTGAACAGAAACAAATATCGTCGAACAATAGTTATTAGAACAATAGGCCCATGTATAATACAAAATTATATATTTGCCTCATTAAATATGTTTATGTTTATATCGAAGGGGCAGTTTTGCTTCTGGCAACTGAAATTAATTTTCTTTTGTTTATTTTGACTTGTGTAAAACTGTTAAGTTATAACATAAATAAAGTATTATTATTATTATTTACATTTACGCGTTATTCAAAAACAGTTTGATTTACGTTTTGTTTACGCGGATATAATCAATTTCGGGACAGAAATTATTTGCTTTCGAGCATCTGTAAACACTCGACGTGAACTAGGGAATCATTATCAACACGGAGCAGCTGAAAGGAGTCCAAGAGGATTCAACGAGAACTCAACCCCAAAGACGAATCAGCGAGAACGTCAACTGTTAGGTATCAAATTGTATCATTGGCAAATAATTGATTATTAATATTAGAGGCGGCATCTGTGGCTTTGTTTGTTTATATAAGCCGGGGCGCGACGCGCTCAGCTTAAGATCGAGAACGAAGGACATTGAGTTACGTGCTTTTATGGAGTGTGGATGCAAGTTCGGTGCCGATTGTGGGGAAAGCATGTGTGATCTGGTGTTTTGGTGTGTGTTGCGATGTGGACGGTTATGGATTAGGTGTTGGAATGGATTAAAGGTCAGTACATAAACTACAATATGTATATTAGATAGAGGTGCGTCCTGGAGGTGCGTTCTGGTAATTGCAACAAAAGAGGTTAGTCCTAATTGCAACAAAAGAGGTTAGTCCTAATTGCAACAAAAGAGGTTAGTCCTAATTGCAACAAAAGAGGTTAGTCCTAATTGCAACAAAAGAGGTTAGTCCTAATTGCAACAAAAGAGGTTAATCCTAATTGCAACAAAAGGGGTTAATCCTAATTGCAACAAAAGAGGTTAGTCCTAATTGCAACAAAAGAGGTTAATCCTAATTGCAACAGAAGAGGTTAATCCTAATTGCAACAAAAGAGGTTAGTCCTAATTGCAACAAAAGAGGTTAATCCTAATTGCAACAGAAGAGGTTAGTCCTAATTGCAACAAAAGAGGTTAGTCCTAATTGCAACAAAAGAGGTTAGTTCTAATTGCAACAAAAGGGGTTAATCCTAATTGCAACAAAAGAGGTTGGTCCTAATTGCAACAAAAGAGGTTAATCCTAATTGCAACAAAAGGGGTTAATCCTAATTGCAACAAAAGAGGTTAGTCCTAATTGCAACAAAAGAGGTTAATCCTAATTGCAACAAAAGAGGTTAGTCCTAATTGCAACAAAAGAGGTTAATCCTAATTGCAACAAAAGAGGTTAGTCCTAATTGCAACAAAAGAGGTTAATCCTAGTAATTGCAACAAAAGAGGTTAGTCCTAATTGCAACAAAAGAGGTTAATCCTAATTGCAACAAAAGAGGTTAATCCTAGTAATTGCAACAAAAGAGGTTAATCCTAGTAATTGCATTAAGAGAGGTTTATCCTAGTAATTGCAATAGAGAGGTTTGTCCTAGTAATTGCATTAAGAGAGGTTTGTCCTAGTAATTGCAATAGAGAGATTCGTCCTAGTAATTGCAATAGAGAGATTCGTCCTAGTAATTGCAATAGAGAGATTCGTCCTAGTAATTGCAATAGAGAGATTCGTCCTAGTAATTGCAATAGAGAGATTCGTCCTAGTAATTGCAATAGAGAGATTCGTCCTAGTAATTGCAATAGAGAGATTCGTCCTAGTAATTGCAATAGAGAGATTCGTCCTAGTAATTGCAATAGAGAGATTCGTCCTAGTAATTGCAATAGAGAGATTCGTCCTAGTAATTGCAATAGAGAGATTCGTCCTAGTAATTGCAATAGAGAGATTCGTCCTAGTAATTGCAATAGAGAGATTCGTCCTAGTAATTGCAATAGAGAGATTCGTCCTAGTAATTGCAATAGAGAGATTCGTCCTAGTAATTGCAATAGAGAGATTCGTCCTAGTAATTGCAATAGAGAGATTCGTCCTAGTAATTGCAATAGAGAGATTCGTCCTAGAGGTTCGTCCTAGTAAGAGGTGTATGTCACTGCTTTGCACATGAAGGTGAAATACAATAGTCGTAGAGAATAATGGTTGAAGCCGTGAGTGCTAGCGATCCAGTTGGCGAGAGAACTGGCGGGGGAAGGGGAGTTGCTCCCCCGGTAAGTCCTTCCAATTATAGTTAATATACAATACTAAAAGAATACTCTTTATATGTGGGGAAATCATTTGGAGCCAATGCCATCTTCGGATCGAGTTCAATATAAAGCCTGCGCATCCTGACCAATGAAAATACAGTATATTATGTAAGTGATTATTATTATTAATAGGTAAAATGGCGAAAATTTATGTATTAAATATGACGTCAAGTTAAGGCTACGATTGGAAAAAGAACTAGCCTAACACAACTATAGAAGAGGATCAACCGAGGACAGCAGAACTTTGAATCGAGGGAATTGGTGCCGACTTAAAATGTCGGCACCAATTCCGTGAACTAGGGAATCATTATCAACACGGAGCAGCTGAAAGGAGTCCAAGAGGATTCAACGAGAACTTCAACCCCAAAGGAGAATCAGCGAGAACGTCAACTATAGAAGAGGATCAACCGAGGACAGCAGGACTTTGAGTCGAGGGAATTGGTGCCGACTTAATCGAATTTACTGATTCGAGATCTGCAACCAGGATTGCCGATCACCACTGCGAGTTGCCGCTATTCACCAGGTATATGAATATGGATGCCAGGTAGAATTTACTGAAATTACTACTCAATTAGGGAGTTAATTGTGCGAATTTAGGGAATTATTGTTATTAAATATTGATAGAGTTAGTTTGTTAATTAGTGATAGGACTTGCTTTCTATTGTCAAGTGTTCATTTTGTTTCATGTTGAATTAGTGTAGTGTTTGTTTTGTTATCAATTATCTAAAGATTTAATATTATAATAAATATTAATTAAAATTAATATTCTTTGCCTGTTACTTACCATGTTTTTCCAAAAAGGTGTCTTATGTACAAAGCAGCAAGTCATTACCATCTGCTGGAAAATTAGGTTCCATCTTTAGCTAGTGTACAAAAAATGCTTTTATGTTTTTCTCTTGCAAAAATATTGACAATATCTATTATATCTGTCTCACATTCTCTCCAACTTTTTTTTTACATTAGCCCCGAATAAAATAAACAAACTTTCATTCTGTTTGGTTTCGATTGTTAGTTGTAAATGTTATTTATCTCTGACTAAAGCCTAGTTTTCATATAAAAAATAGTTGGTGGCTGGATAAGAAGTGGACTTTATAAGTTCGATAACGATGAAGCTGGAATTTATGAAGTTGCGTGGGAGGTAACTTATAGAATGAACGAGATAAAATGCTTATTTGTATACAGATTGCAGACGCCAAACAAATTGTGATTCGATAATTGGTACATTGCTGAATGTAATAAGCTGGCAGTTAAGCAAACGATAAAAGAAATTATATTTGTCAGTAGCGAAAAATGCAAATATTTGCCGTTTGAACATCCAAATGTAACTAGAAACCAAGAGTCGCCAACGTTAAACTCCGGACTAATTATCGTGAAAGGACGTCCTCTTCATTACCGTGTGAGTGAGCGAGAGGGCATATAGGGCACACACAGGCAGCTCTTCCCTGTTATTTCAAACATTCAGCTCGCGTCGCCAATAATTAGTGAATGCTACCTGAAATCAACCCACTTTGTCGACTTTTCAGTGTTATATTTGCCAAGCGTGTACGTGCAGAACTCGATAATAGTCTCATACATACTCTACATCATTTTAATAATATAACGGACCTTAAACACCTGCGCACTATTTGCATACGCTATTCCAGGAAAGAAAATTGAAATATGCAATGCTGTCGAGAATCCTAAATATATTAACACTGTACTTCATATTTATTCTGAATATAAGTTTCATACAACGAAACTGTTTAAATTAAAACCAAGGAATGCACATAGTGTTGGCTTACCGACACGAACTTCTAATTTGCGAAACCGGGACGTTAATTAGCATGCAATGAAGTTCGCAGGACATTTGCAAGTACAAATTAAGGATTAGTTCCGTGTTATTGCTTATTAATTCTGTAATGATGGTTCAATTACCGAGTTAGATGTTTCATTGGCACCAGAAGTAACGCCGACTTATACTCTGCTATATATACTATATATATATATATATATACAAAATACGTATCACGGGCCGAAAAGTAGGTTTAAAAAAAAAGAACTTTTATTTTAAAACTTAGAATTTAATATGTTGTTAGTACGGAATACAAATATAGAGTGTGTGGTGGCAAGGCCAACCTGTTAGTAATATAACTTTATTATAAATGAACAATAAAAGATAATATATAATTCTCATATGCATCTGTCTTAAATCATACTCTTAATATAATAATAAAGATGCTGATTGTTTGTGACCGCAGATAACTTACATATATTACTTATATGTGAAAATATTACAGTAACATGGTAAGAGCATAGGTTTTCCAGGGAAATTTTTTAAGGCTTTTAGTGGACCGAGCCACTTAAAAATATAAATGTTTTAGGAGAATTTATAGCCCAGTTATCCCCTACTATAATGGACTTGTTACTACGCGTCCGTTATATATTGTGGCACGCATGTTTCGTTGCTTTATTATAATGCAATTTAATCATTCGGAGCAGAAAATATTCAATTATATATATATATATATATATATATATATATATATATATATATACATATAATATAATAAGACAACCTTAAAGATTAAAACAACCTTAAACGTTAAAACTAATTATTCTAACTTGATTTTTAAGCTCTTTGCATACATAATTTTGACATTTGCTTTGCGAATGAATTGAGAGGTTTAGAAGTTAAAGGGTTGAAGTGCATTTTTAGTAGTTCTGAGATAAATGGTTTTAAAGTGGCTGTAGTCTAACACATTAACACAGTTTTCTAAACTTATTCCTGGAATTTTGATATTCAAGTAAACTTTAAAGCCATTAATCTCAGAACTACGAAAAATACACTTCAACCGTTTTACTTCTAAACCTCTCAATTCATTCGCAAAGCAAGTGTCAAAATTATGTATCCAAAGAGCTTAAAAATGAAATTAACCAAAAATGCACTTAAAACCTTTTACTTCAAGACCCCTCAATTTATATTTGTGTAAATTTGTGTTTGAATATGTTATATAAATATAAATAATGCCCTTTTACTGTAATAGTCTGAATTAAAAAAAAAATCATCAGCAATGATTTGCCTATGTTTAGACGCTCACATCTTCAGAAATTACGCATATAAAACAGAAGGATTACATTATAAGAAATGGGGAATATTTTTTTTAGGTCCTCCGGTGAAAGTAAAGAAATTCCCGCCAAGTTGATTTAAATAGATTAGAAATAAAAAGAGCAGTTTATTACGTTATCACGACGCCATTTAGCAGTTAATATTTATCAAGAGGAGTCATATATCTAATGCGATGTTACAACTTAGTTGACTATATAGAACGCAATTTCCAGTCTAAATTAATTTGCTTAACATTTTGTACAATTGACTAAGGCTTAGGAACTACCTTAGAGCTAAGGGAGTAGGGCTTTGATTGGGTATAAACACATGCAGATAAAAAAATTACTTATTAATAAACATTAAGTTGATTTATATTAACTTATAAATTAAAACTTTTTTATGATAATAATTATAATAATTGTAATAATTATAAATTAAAACTTAATTTATACTGGTAATTGAAAATGGAGTTACAAATGTAATATTTGCAACTTCACATTTTTATGTACTTAAATTCTTATTATACAAATTAATGAAAATATTCGTTTTGCTAGTTTCTAGTTGTTTGGTGGTTATCACTGAGTACTTAAGGGCAATTTAAGATGGTTGTATTTCAAGCTGCTTCAGATCATTTTTAGCCTGAAAAATCACTTTCCCGATAATCAGGAAAATCCGTTTCCTGATCATCAGAAAAATCAGTTTCCTAATCATCAGGAGAATCAGTTTTCCGATCATCAGGAAAATCCGTTTCCTGATCATCAGGAAAATCAATTATTTTTCCCGTATCAAGTGAATGTTTAGTTTAGTTTAGTTTAGTTTATCGTTACCAAAATACACTGTTTCATTATGTTTCCTATATCAACTTAATGCTTTATTATAACGCAATTTAATCATTCGGAGCAGAAAATATTCAATTATATATATATATATAATCATACACCCTTTTACCACAAAATGGTGTAGGGATCTTTTACACTTTGGTACATTTTTGTTTAGTTTAAAATATCTCATATACAAATTGAGTCCATTCTTTCTTCTTTCTTGATAGCAGTCTTGCTTCTGTTGAAATTATGTTATGCGTACGAACATATATGTCACATTAGCAATTTAAAAAGTTAAAATTCTACGCCTTATATTGGCCAGTGTGTGTAAACACTGGCTGAGGAAACATTTTTATGAGGTACGCATGAAGCGGAGAGTGTTCGATATTATAAGTAGTCATACTCCAGAATTGATTGGAAATAGACGAATTAAAACTCTGGCGTTTTAATTCGTCTTTTTTCTGAGCCTAATTTTTCTAAGCCCATAATCCCGACAGGTTATGGGCCCAGGTTAACCCGAGTTAATTAAATTAACGGTAGTGAAAGGCGAAAGTAATAATAATAAAATATTACGCCGTGATCTAAGACTAATAAAAAAAAAATTGAAATTAGAAATTCTAAAAGGAACATTATACAGTTTCAAGGTGAAAAATATAGTGTGTGGAAAATCATTACTATCCGAACTGGAAGTGATTAAAGTAGTGGAAGAAGAAACTCCAGATGAAGCTGATGAAGAGTGGCAGATACAGAACCAACCAGCAAAAGGAATCATTATTGAATATTTGGGCGATTCGTTTTTGAATTTTGCTCAAGGATTCAAATAAAGCAAAACTAGATGCGATTTATGAACGCCGAAGTTTAGCCACTCAGCTGGCTCTGCGGAAACAACTTTTGAGCCTAAAATTCGCAGGCGACACCACATTATTAAAACATTTGACTCGATTCGATGATACCATAAATGATTTAATTGCTGGGGGTGCAAAGTTTGATGAAATGGAAAGAGTATTGTAACGTTCCGATATTATTTTATTATATTTATTTTATTATTCGTCGTTTCTATCGTGAAATTATTATATAATTTCTTGATTATTTTGGCTCATGATTTATTATATAATGTTTTAATTATTTTTGGCTCGTGATTTGTGATCGTATTTAGTACTTACACGTCGTGACGTTTAATTTAACTACCGTGATTACTCTCAAGGTACTTTGCTATTGGCAATGTGTTAATTAACGTACACTAATAATGGATTAATACAAGAAAGCACCAATTTAAGGATTTGTTTTGTTTATTTAATAATAGACACGCTGAAATTGTAAGACACAGGAAAATAAAACACAGGTTGACGATGATGTAAATTAATTTATATAATTATAACATACAGGGAAATAAAACACAGGTTGGCGATTATGACATGAATTGATTTATTTTATATGTTTCGTTGACCTTTTTATGAATTTGTAAATTCTCTTATTTATTCAATTGATAGTTTGAAAATGGTTATGACTACGAAGTTTATTTACGAGGGTTTGTTATACATGCACGTGCGTCTCTAGTTTCTTAGACCATTTATTACCATGCCCTTTCACTCCATATAACTACGGGAAAGTGATATGATAAAAAATAGAACTATTTAAAGATGTTGAAATATCCCCAATAATTCATGAATGATTACTAAAGGTATCTCGCGATCTTCCCGAATTTCATGGTTGTGTCGGTGTCCACACAATAATGTAATTATTGGAGCCCCATAGTTTACGTTGATTGAGGTAAATTAGTAATTCTACCCACGACCACAGCAAGCACCCATGTCACAAGTAGTCATCACGGTCAGACATGTTACAAGTTGTGTCAAATAACAGTTCTGCTACCTCAATCGGAAATGTTTATGTAATGTTATAATATATTATTATTAGGAACATTGGAGGTTATTAATAACTTCTCTTGTGATTATACCAAGCTTCATTCTCTCGTTTATCATTTTCTCTGTTTATACGGGGTTTTAATAATTCCACTTATTTCTTGTTTACGATATTAAACCATAAATTGTCATTATGTCTTCAAATTATTGAGATTTGATCCAGCCTATTTTATCTGTTCGATTCTAAATTACTCTGCCCAATAATAGGTACGTTATGTGTTTTATGATTTGAAATAAAGAAACCAGTATTTTTATACATTTTGTTTTTAAATTATTATGATTTAATCCAACTTATTTATTTATACGATTATAAATCACTCTGCCCAATAATATGCACGTTATGTGCTCATTTATGATTTAAAATGAAGAAGCCATAATTTTTATGAATTATTTTGATTTGAATATGATGATGTATGTCGGAGGGTAACACTGAATGCCTTGATTAGTTGTTATAGTTATGGTGAATACAGCCACGTTAGTTTGTGATCGCGGGCGCGATGTATGATGAGTTTATATGTATAAATGTTATGATGCTGACGACGATTTGATTCTAGTGGAGGAGGTGATTCCACAATAACAGGTGTGTGAACGAAGTGCGCGGGTGGGCGTCAATTACACCTATTATTGCTTCCTCTTTCAATCTTTTAATTATTATATTAAGTTTCTTCTCATTTTTCTATATGTTCTATTTCCTCTTCCAGTTTTTTAACTGTTTGCTTTAGGTATTGGTTTTCTTCTTTGATCTCATCAATTTCACTGCTATACATCTTTGGTCCTCCCTTATATTTTTTATCTCCGTCATCATGTCGCGCATCCATTTTCAGAGTTTTTCAGCCATTTTTCTCGCTCCTGTATTTTTCTTGTCTGTTCTCTTTGATTGTTTTATGTTTTTGGCTTCGCTTTCCGGGCTGCTTTCCTCCCTCTTCCTTTTACTGTCTTATGTATTTTCTTTCTCTCCTATATCTAAATATTCAATTATAAGGGGAAGAAACGTGTAGTGGAAATTATGAATATTAAATTATGAAATATGAGCTTTCCAGGCTGCTTTCCTCCATCTTCCTTTTCCTGTCTTCTGTATTTTCTTTCTCTCCTATATCTAAATATTGAATTATAAGGGGAAGAAACGTGTAGTGGAAATTATGAATATGAAATTATGAAATATGAAATTATGAAATATGAAATAATGAATATATGAAGTCACCTGCCTGCGTTTAAAATGCGCATTTTATTGTGTTCACTTTTCAGTGGATAACAATCGTGCTGCCTTCCATTTCATTTCCAAACTGATGTATGCATTGATATACAACGTAATATTTGCATATATAAAATCTTGTAAAAACAATGTTCGTGTATCTGCAAGGATTCAAAACGACAAATAAATTTAGATAACTTGACAGTACTTTAGAATCATAAGTTGTAAATCACAGCATATATACATGGGGAAATATAATTTATAGCGCCAGTATGTCGGTGTGGTTTAATTAAAAGTGCGTTGCTGCATTTTATTTCGCTACATTTAGTTTTAATACGCCATTAAAAATTGTGTAATCAATACGAAATATGTATGATTTATGAAAAAATATAACTGCAAATAGATTTCGCATGTTTGAGGAAAGCACGATCATTCTCAGCTTAAACCATCGACAAATTGGTTAATACATGTGGTTAATTACTAGCACGAGCATGTGGTTGTTGGCTCTATCTCGTTTGCCAAACGATTAATTCTAATGGCGGCTTGTGTACATTCATTCTTTTATTTGTAGTGGACATGGTGTACACAGTAGTGTCCTCATGGGGAGTGCACGTTATAATTTCATTTACTTAATGAAGCCAAGCCGGTAAATACATTATTATATGCAAATGGAGTGCGCTAAGCCAAATAATTCCGCCGCAAAGCTTAAACAAACGGCATACATAAAACATCCAAGCTCCTCTAACCTTATTGCCTTTACACGACGAGTATAACGTATGATTATTATATGCTGCGAAAATATACAAGAAAAAACATCGTGTTAATATTAAAAATTTATACATAGATATGTATATCCAATTATTGAAAATATAAACCATACTGTACAATACTACTACAATTTTGTTATAAATACCCTGGCAAATACAGTCCATCAATATTGTGCAATAGTTTTTAATGTCCTTACAAAGACAGTATAAGTCCTTACAAGGACAGTAAATGAAACAGTACATACTGTATATAGCATCTAGTAAAGTTTCTGTACAAATAATTATGCAATTTGCATTTCACTTTCAAATTTACGGATTGATGTATCCCATAGTTGCAACTGTTTTTTATCACCATCAATATAAACATTGGTAATACAAACTTTCAAAACTGAAACCGCTATTCCTGGCAATTTCAAATTTGAAAATGCTACCTTGTTACCTAATCTGTTATGCAATTAGTTGCGTCCGAGGTATGTTCAAAATTTTATCGGTTTCAGAAAATAAAGCCACATTTAATTATTATTCTGATTGCATAATTATTATCTTCAAGATTTCACTTCCGAATATACGGATTGATGTGCCACCATGGTTGAAACTGCTTTTTGTGGACGTCAAAATATACATTTGTAATGCAATCTTTCTAACCTGAAATGGCAATTGCTGGCAAACTCAAATTAGAAACTGTTACTTACTAGTTTTGGCGGATTATGCCATCTTGAGATGATAATTAATTCGACAAAGAATACATATTTAGTAAAAATGTAAAGTCTATTATTAAAAATAGTGTATGTGTTTTGTTAATGTTATTAACAAAGACTATATAATGAGTGTTGGTGTATTAAGTGATTCAAAAATTAAATTATTAGTCCACCTTCTACCACAATGGTGTGGGTGTGTTGTTTTCTTTTCTCCTTTTCTTCTTCTGTTACTGTTTTTCGTTCATGAAGTTCTTCTATTTAGTTCTGTCCTTCGCTAGTTTTTTCGCTTCTTTCGCTTCTTTTCATGTTCTCCCTCTTTCTTATTTTTGTTTTCGTTCTGTCATCCCATGTCTTTTTCGGTCTTCCTTTCCTTCTTTTTTTTGTTTGGCTTTGCTTCCCACACTTTTTTCACTATTCTTTGATTGTCCATTCTTCGCGTGATAATTATTATTTATATTATTGTTACGGTTTATATTATGAGAATTATCATTTATATGCAGAAATAGTTGAATATAAACAATAATTCTCAATCTAACACAAATTATCGTTTCACAGACGTAAGTCAAGTGGTCATTAATCCATCATCCATTTCATTTTCACTATTTTCTATATTTAACTTCAATTTAAATAAACGTCAGACAGCAGTTACATTTTTAATTTTCCAATATTTCAAGTAAATTAATTTCAAGTTCAAGTTCAAGTCATGAATCCATCATGCATTTCAATATCACTTTTTTTCTAAATTTAGCTTCAATTTAACTCTATTTCATAAGTATATTTCAGTCATAAGAAAAAACGCAAAACAAGACAGATGTCGACAAATTTCAGCACACAATTAAACTCATAATCACTACATACCACACAATCATCCTCACATGTATTCAAATTCATGTAATACAATATTCAAATTACACAAATTTGAACATATTCTGACTGTAAGTTGAAAACCAAAAAATCTGTAAGGTAACTTTAATGTAACTTATAATTTTAATTAAATCAGAATGCTGATGACGAAGCTAGTTCATAAAAACAAAAAGTATCATTTTTCCTACACCTGAGAGTGCATAAACACAACTTCAATTAATAAACAAAACTGATAAATTTAATTGTCAATTGTAGAAAATGTATTCATTATATCAAAATATACTAATAAATACGTGTATGTACCAAAACTCGTGTAGTTTGCAGATTTTGTCAAAAAGTTTTATTGAAATTTTACGAAAATTTATAGAATGTACCTGTCAGCAAATGATTTCAAAAGTCCAAAATTGAAATCAAAATATGAGCCGTTGAAAACCAGAGTAGTAGTATAAGTCCTTTTTTTTAAATTTTAGAAAAGTCCAGAGATATACAAGAGATAGCATGCTATGATAAAGTGGACTTAAATGATTCGGTTCTCAATGGCTCATATCAAAAATTAGAAGGTAAATTTCAAAAACTTGATACGGGCTTCAGAAAAGCTGAAACCAAAGAAAGTGAGAACATTAAAAAATAGTGATGTTACATAAAATTTGTTAAAATTATCAAAACTAATTGTATAAATATTTAAAAAAAAAATGATTAAATTTCCTGGACATTTCTTGGATAAAATATGACGAGTTTTAAAAAATGTACACAAAATGTCATAAATGTTTCAGAAATTGCCTGAAAGTTTGACTGAAGGGATAACATGCTATGATAAAATGGACTTTAATGATTCGTTTGTCAATGGCTCATATCGAAAGAATTAGAACGTAAATTTCAAAAACTTGATACGGGTTTTAGAAAAGCTGAAACCGAAGAAAGTGAGAACATAAAAAAAATAGTGATGTTGAATAAGTTTTGTTAAAATTATCAAAACTAATTGTCTAAATATTAAAAAAAAATGATTTAATTTCCTGGACATTTCCTGGATAAAATATGACGAGTTAAAAAAATTGTACACAAAATTTCATAAAGGTTTCAGAAATTGCCTGAAAGTTTGACTGAAGGGATAACATGCTATGATAAAGTGGACTTAAATGATTCGGTTCTCAATGGCTCATATCAAAAGAATTAGCAGGTAAATTTTAAAAACTTGATAAGGGCTTTAGAAAGGCTGAAACCGAAGAAAGTTAGAACATAAAAAAATTGTGATGTTTCATAAAATTTGTTCAAATTATCAAAACTAATTGTCTAAATATTTAAAAAAATATGATTAAAATTCCTGGACATTTCCTGGATAAAATATGACGAGTTTATAAAAATGTACACAAAATTTCATAAATGTTTCAGAAATTGCCTGAAAGTTTGACTGAAGGGATTACATGCTATGATAAAATGGACTTTAATGATTCGTTTGTCAATGGTTCATATCGAAAGAATAAGAACGTAAATTTCAAAAACTTGATGAGGGTTTTAGATAAGCTCAAACCGAAGAAAGTGAGAACATAAAAAAAGTAGTGATGTTGCATAAAATTTGTTCAAATTATCAAAACTAATTGTCTAAATATTAAAAAAAAATGATTTAATTTCCTGGACATTTCCTGGATAAAATATGACGAGTTAAAAAAATTGTACACAAAATTTCATAAAGGTTTCAGAAATTGCCTGAAAGTTTGACTGAAGGGATAACATGCTATGATAAAGTGGACTTAAATGATTCGGTTCTCAATGGCTCATATCAAAAGAATTAGCAGGTAAATTTTAAAAACTTGATAAGGGCTTTAGAAAGGCTGAAACCGAAGAAAGTTAGAACATAAAAAAATTGTGATGTTTCATAAAATGTGTTCAAATTATCAAAACTAATTGTCTAAATATTTAAAAAAATATGATTAAATTTCCTGGACATTTCCTGGATAAAATATGATGAGTTTAAAAAAATGTACGCAAAATTTCATAAATGTTTCAGAAATTGCCTGATAGTTTGACTGAAGGGATAACATGCTATGATAAAATGGACTTTAATGATTCGTTTGTCAATGGCTCATATCGAAAAAAATAGAACGTAAATTAAAAAACTTGATACGGGCTTTAGAAAAGCTGAAACCGAAGAAAGTGAGAACATAAAAAAAAATAGTGATGTTACATAAAATTTGTTAAAATTATCAAAACTAATTGTCTAAATATTTAAAAATAATATGATTAAATTTCCTGGACATTTCGTGGATAAAATATGACGAGTTTAAAAAAATTGTACACAAAATTTCATAAATGTTTCAGAAATTGCCTGAAAGTTTGACTGCAGGGATAACATGCTATGATAAAATGGACTTTAATGATTCGTTTGTCAATGGCTCATATCGAAAGAATTAGAACGTAAATTTCAAAAACTTGATAAGGGCCTTAGAAAAGCTGAAACCAAAGAAAGTGAAAACATAAAAAAAATAGTGATGTTGCATAAAATTTGTTAAAATTATCAAAACTAATTGTCTAAATATAAAAAAAAAAGATTAAATTTCCTTGACATTTCTCGGATAAAATATGCCGAGTTTAAAAAACGTACACAAAATTTCATAAAGGTTTCAGAAATTGCCTGAAAGTTTGACTGAAGGGATAACATGCTATGATAAAATGGACTTTAATGATTGGTTTGTCAATGGCTCATATCGAAAGAATTAGAACGTACATTTCAAAAACTTCATACGGGGTTTAGAAAAGCTGAACCGAAAAAAGTGAGAACATAAAAAAATAGTGATGTTGCATAAAATGTGTTCAAATGATCAAAACTAATTGTCTAAATATTTTAAAAAAATATGATCAAATTTCCTGGACATTTCCTGGATAAAATATGATGAGTTTAAAAAAATGTACGCAAAATTTCATAAATGTTTCAGAAATTGCCTGATAGTTTGACTGAAGGGATAACATGCTATGATAAAATGGACTTTAATGATTCGTTTGTCAATGGCTCATATCGAAAAAAATAGAACGTAAATTAAAAAACTTGATACGGGCTTTAGAAAAGCTGAAACCGAAGAAAGTGAGAACATAAAAAAAAATAGTGATGTTACATAAAATTTGTTAAAATTATCAAAACTAATTGTCTAAATATTTAAAAATAATATGATTAAATTTCCTGGACATTTCGTGGATAAAATATGACGAGTTTAAAAAAATGTACACAAAATTTCATAAATGTTTCAGAAATTGCCTGAAAGTTTGACTGCAGGGATAACATGCTATGATAAAATGGACTTTAATGATTCGTTTGTCAATGGCTCATATCGAAAGAATTAGAACGTAAATTTCAAAAACTTGATACGGGCTTCAGAAAAGCTGAAACCAAAGAAAGTGAGAACATTAAAAAAATAGTGATGTTACATAAAATTTGTTAAAATTATCAAAACTAATTGTCTAAATATTTAAAAAAAATATGATCAAATTTCCTGGACATTTCCTGGATAAAATATGATGAGTTTAAAAAAATGTACGCAAAATTTCATAAATGTTTCAGAAATTGCCTGAAAGTTTGACTGCAGGGATAACATGCTATGATAAAATGGACTTTAATGATTCGTTTGTCAATGGCTCATATCGAAAGAATTAGAACGTAAATTTCAAAAACTTGATACGGGCTTCAGAAAAGCTGAAACCGAAGAAAGTGAGAACATAAAAAAAAATAGTGATGTTGAATAAGATTTGTTAAAATTATCAAAACTAATTGTCTAAATATAAAAAAAATATATGCTTAAATTTCCTGGACATTTCCTGGATAAAATATGACGAGTTAAAAAAATTGTACACAAAATTTCATAAAGGTTTCAGAAATTGCCTGAAAGTTTGACTGAAGGGATAACATGCTATGATAAAGTGGACTTAAATGATTCGGTTCTCAATGGCTCATATCAAAAGAATTAGCAGGTAAATTTTAAAAACTTGATAAGGGCTTTAGAAAGGCTGAAACCGAAGAAAGTTAGAACATAAAAAAATTGTGATGTTTCATAAAATTTGTTCAAATTATCAAAACTAATTGTCTAAATATTTAAAAAAAATATGATCAAATTTCCTGGACATTTCCTGGATAAAATATGATGAGTTTAAAAAAATGTACGCAAAATTTCATAAATGTTTCAGAAATTGCCTGAAAGTTTGACTGCAGGGATAACATGCTATGATAAAATGGACTTTAATGATTCGTTTGTCAATGGCTCATATCGAAAGAATTAGAACGTAAATTTCAAAAACTTGATACGGGCTTCAGAAAAGCTGAAACCGAAGAAAGTGAGAACATAAAAAAAAATAGTGATGTTGAATAAGATTTGTTAAAATTATCAAAACTAATTGTCTAAATATAAAAAAAATATATGCTTAAATTTCCTGGACATTTCCTGGATAAAATATGACGAGTTAAAAAAATTGTACACAAAATTTCATAAAGGTTTCAGAAATTGCCTGAAAGTTTGACTGAAGGGATAACATGCTATGATAAAGTGGACTTAAATGATTCGGTTCTCAATGGCTCATATCAAAAGAATTAGCAGGTAAATTTTAAAAACTTGATAAGGGCTTTAGAAAGGCTGAAACCGAAGAAAGTTAGAACATAAAAAAATTGTGATGTTTCATAAAATTTGTTCAAATTATCAAAACTAATTGTCTAAATATTTAAAAAAAATATGATCAAATTTCCTGGACATTTCCTGGATAAAATATGATGAGTTTAAAAAAATGTACGCAAAATTTCATAAATGTTTCAGAAATTGCCTGAAAGTTTGACTGCAGGGATAACATGCTATGATAAAATGGACTTTAATGATTCGTTTGTCAATGGCTCATATCGAAAAAATTAGAACGTAAATTAAAAAACTTGATACGGGCTTTAGAAAAGCTGAAACCGAAGAAAGTGAGAACATAAAAAAAAATAGTGATGTTGAATAAGATTTGTTAAAATTATCAAAACTAATTGTCTAAATATAAAAAAAAATGATTTAATTTCCTGGACATTTCCTGGATAAAATATGACGAGTTAAAAAAATTGTACACAAAATTTCATAAAGGTTTCAGAAATTGCCTGAAAGTTTGACTGAAGGGATAACATGCTATGATAAAGTGGACTTAAATGATTCGGTTCTCAATGGCTCATATCAAAAGAATTAGCAGGTAAATTTTAAAAACTTGATAAGGGCTTTAGAAAGGCTGAAACCGAAGAAAGTTAGAACATAAAAAAATTGTGGTTTCATAAAATTTGTTAAAATTATCAAAACTAATTGTATAAATATTTAAAAAAAAAATGATTAAATTTCCTGGACATTTCTTGGATAAAATATGACGAGTTTTAAAAAATGTACACAAAATGTCATAAATGTTTCAGAAATTGCCTGAAAGTTTGACTGAAGGGATAACATGCTATGATAAAATGGACTTTAATGATTCGTTTGTCAATGGCTCATATCGAAAGAATTAGAACGTAAATTTCAAAAACTTGATACGGGCTTCAGAAAAGCTGAAACCGAAGAAAGTGAAAACATAAAATAAATAGTGATGTTGCATAAAATTTGTTAAAATTATCAAAACTAATTATCTAAATATTTAAAAAAATATGATTAAAATTCCTGGACATTTCCTGGATAAAATATGACGAGTTTATAAAAATGTACACAAAATTTCATAAATGTTTCAGAAATTGCCTGAAAGTTTGACTGAAGGGAATACATGCTATGATAAAATGGACTTTAATGATTCGTTTGTCAATGGCTCATATCGAAAGAATTAGAACGTAAATTTCAAAAACTTGATGAGGGTTTTAGATAAGCTCAAACCGAAGAAAGTGAGAACATAAAAAAAGTAGTGATGTTGCATAAAATTTGTTCAAATTATCAAAACTAATTGTCTAAATATTTAAAAAAATATGATTAAAATTCCTGGACATTTCCTGGATAAAATATGACGAGTTTATAAAAATGTACACAAAATTTCATAAATGTTTCAGAAATTGCCTGAAAGTTTGACTGAAGGGAATACATGCTATGATAAAATGGACTTTAATGATTCGTTTGTCAATGGCTCATATCGAAAGAATTAGAACGTAAATTTCAAAAACTTGATGAGGGTTTTAGATAAGCTCAAACCGAAGAAAGTGAGAACATAGAAAAAGTAGTGATGTTGCATAAAATTTGTTCAAATTATCAAAACTAATTGTCTAAATATTTAAAAAAAAATATGCTTAAACTTTCTGGACATATCCTGGATAAAATATGACGAGTTTCAAAAAATGTACACAAAATTTCATAAAGGTTTCAGAAATTGCCTGAAAGTTTGACTGCAGGGATAACATGCTATGATAAAATGGACTTTAATGATTCGTTTGTCAATGGCTCATATCGAAAAAATTAGAACGTAAATTAAAAAACTTGATACGGGCTTTAGAAAAGCTGAAACCGAAGAAAGTGAGAACATAAAAAAAAATAGTGATGTTGAATAAGATTTGTTAAAATTATCAAAACTAATTGTCTAAATATTAAAAAAAAATGATTTAATTTCCTGGACATTTCCTGGATAAAATATGACGAGTTAAAAAAATTGTACACAAAATTTCATAAAGGTTTCAGAAATTGCCTGAAAGTTTGACTGAAGGGATAACATGCTATGATAAAGTGGACTTAAATGATTCGGTTCTCAATGGCTCATATCAAAAGAATTAGCAGGTAAATTTTAAAAACTTGATAAGGGCTTTAGAAAAGCTGAAACCAAAGAAAGTGAGAACATTAAAAAAATAGTGATGTTACATAAAATTTGTTAAAATTATCAAAACTAATTGTCTAAATATTTAAAAAAAATATGATCAAATTTCCTGGACATTTCCTGGATAAAATATGATGAGTTTAAAAAAATGTACGCAAAATTTCATAAATGTTTCAGAAATTGCCTGAAAGTTTGACTGAAGGGATTACATGCTATGATAAAATGGACTTTAATGATTCGTTTGTCAATGGTTCATATCGAAAGAATAAGAACGTAAATTTCAAAAACTTGATGAGGGTTTTAGATAAGCTCAAACCGAAGAAAGTGAGAACATAAAAAAAGTAGTGATGTTGCATAAAATTTGTTCAAATTATCAAAACTAATTGTCTAAATATTTAAAAAAAAATATGCTTAAACTTTCTGGACATATCCTGGATAAAATATGACGAGTTTCAAAAAATGTACACAAAATTTCATAAAGGTTTCAGAAATTGCCTGAAAGTTTGACTGCAGGGATAACATGCTATGATAAAATGAACTTAAATGATTCGGTTCTCAATGGCTCATATCAAAAGAATTAGCAGGTAAATTTTAAAAACTTGATAAGGGCTTTAGAAAAGCTAAAAGCGAAGAAAGTGAGAACATAAAAAAATAGTGATGTTGCATAAAATTTGTTCAAATTATCAAAACTAATTGTCTAAATATTTAAAAAAAATATGATCAAATTTCCTGGACATTTCCTGGATAAAATATGACGAGTTTAAAAAAATGTACACAAAATTTCATAACGGTTTCAGAAATTACCTGAAAGTTTGACTGAAGAAATAACATGCTATGATAAAATGGACTTTAATGATACGTTTGTCATATCGAAAGAATTAGAACGTACATTTCAAAAACTTCTTACGGGCTTTAGAAAAGCTGAACCGAAAAAAGTGAGAACATAAAAAAAATAGTCATGTTGCATAAAATTTGTTCAAGTTATCAAAACTAATTGTCTAAATATTTAAAAAAATATATGCTTAAATTTTCTGGACATATCCTGGATAAAATATGCCGATTTTTCAAAAAATATACACAAAATTTCACAAAGGTTTCAGAAATTGCCTGAAAATTTATGGAGATTTGTGGAGAGAAATTAAGAAAGAAAGGAGTAAAATGTTTAGAATGTTTATCAAAATATCTAAAGTATTAATAAAGTAACTATATAAAGTATTAAAGTATCAAAAACCAAATACAGAAAGTGAAAATCAAGACTTTTTATTTTTATTGTGCAAAACACATAATGGTATTTTACTATATTATTACAATCTGATCAAAGATGGATCGATGAGTAATGTTATGCCAACTAAAATGAAGGTTTTATTACTTAATAACGGAAAATGTAGATAATTTTATTGAAGTCTTACGGGGATTTATAAAATCCAAAAAATGCCATCAATACACTTATCAAAAAAGTTAAAATGTAAAGAATTTTTATCAATCTATAAATATCAAAGTATCCGAAGCTGAAAAATCACGAAAATGCACTAAATTGTACTAAATCCAGTATTGCTAGTAGTGGAAATTAAAAAGGTTTCCTTTATTAAAAAAAGAGGTCAATTTTTTTTTTCACATTTTTGGATGAAATTGTCGAAGAGGTGAATTGGCGGCGGTGAATTGATAGCGCGGTGAACTGAAGGTGCGATGAATGGGCGGTGTATTGGCTGCTGTAAATTTTCCTTAACCTTGTAATTTATACTATTTATCACATTTAATTTCAAAGTACATTATTAACCTTTTTAATTACCATTTCAATATGACCAAATGACAACTAAGTAGTTTGTATATTGATATTCAAGACATACTTAACAATATTTTGCAAGGTACAGTATAATGTGATTATAGCTATCTTATATAATAGCTACCTTATAGCTTACCTTGTAAGAGTTTGTAAAGTATGTTTTCAATATACCAAATATTAATTGGGTATAATATGGTAACAAACGCTATTTATTTGTGACTACGATAGTCTCTTTTGAGCTAATAGCGAGTCGATATGGTAATTGGGATTAGTTTTGTGTCAATTATTACTGATACGAAGCTTTCAGCTTGATTATATCAACTACCATTATTGTCTACGTGGTTCATTACTCCACGGTATTACTCAATTGCACGAGAAGTGTTGTTACTGCTACTTACCGTACATTTAAAATTTCTTTCAGCAGCTACTCGTGCAAACGCTGTTGACGGTCCCCTGTTATAATGCCGTTATGACCCTATGCATTATGAAGGGTAGTCTCAGGGCGTCCCCTTTATTACTTCTCATTTTTGGTTATATTTATTGTGGTCATTAGACTCCCAGCAAAATACATATCTTCTGCAAGTACTTCAGAATACATTTTTGCTGCAGTAATATAATGTAAACTATTATTACAGTGCAGCGTACAGATGTTCATTATTATATCCCATTACATTTAAATAACTGCAATATATTATACATAAATGAAGATGAATTTGTTTTAAAAAGATAACAAAAGGATATTCATTAAAATAGCTACTGGAATAGTTGATAAAACGAGCTATCTGCAAATAACTTTTAATGTTATAATATCGATAATGTTTTTAACTTACAGTCAGAATATGTTCAAATTTGTATAATATGAATATTGTATTACACGAATTTGAATACATGTGAGGATGATTGTGTGGTATGTAATGATTATGAGTTTCATTGTGTGCTGAAATATGTCGACATCTGTCTTGTTTTGCGTTTGTTCTTATGACTGAAATATACTTATGAAATATAGTAAAATTAAAAATGTGACTGCTGTCTGACGTTTATTTAAATTGAAGCTAAATTTAGAAAAAAAAGTGATATTGAAACGCATGATGAATTCATGACTTGAATTTGAACTTGAAATTAATTTACTTGAAATATTGTAAAATTAAAAATGTAACTGCTGCCTGACGTTTATTTAAATTGAAGCTAAATTTAGAAAAAAGTGAAAATGAAATGGATGATGGATTAGTGACCGCTTGATCTACCTGTGTGATACGATAATTTGTGTTAGATTGAGAATTATTGTTTATATTCAACTATTTCTACATATAAATAATAATTCTCATAATATAAACCGTAACAATAATATAAATAATAATTCTCATGCGAAGAATGGACAACCAAAGAATAGTGTGGGAAGCAAAGCCAAACAAAAAAAAGAAGGAAAGGAAGACCGAGAAATACATGGGATGACAGAACGAAAACAAAAACATAAGAAAGAGGGAGAACATGAAAAGAAGCGAAAGAAGCGAAAAAACTAGCGAAGGACAGAACTAAATAGAAGAACTTCATGAACGAAAAACAGTAACAGAAGAAGAAAAGGAGAAAAGAAAACAACACACCCACACCATTGTGGTAGAAGGTGGACTAATAATTTAATTTTTGAATCATTTGATACACCAACATTAAAATTAAATAGTCTTTGTTAATAACATTAACAAGACACCTACACTATTATTAATAATAGACTTTACATTTTTACTAAATATGTATTCTTTGTCGAATTAATTATCATCTCAAGATGGCATAATCCTCCAAAAATTGTAAGTAACAGTTTCTAATTTGAATTTGCCAGCAATTGCCATTTCAGGTTTGAAAGATTGCATTTCAAATGTTTATTTTGACGTCCACAAAAAGCAGTTGTAACCATGGTGTCACATCATTCCGTAAATTCTAAAGTGAAAACTTGATGATAATATATATATATATGCAACTAGAATAATAATTAAATGTGTTTTTATTTTCTGAAACCGATAAAATTTTGCAAATACCTCGGACACAACGAATGGCATAAAAGATTAGGTAACAAGGTAACAGTTTCTAATTTGAATTTGCCAGGAATTGCCATTTTAGGTTTGAAACATTGCATTACAAATGTTTATTTTGACCTCCACAAAAATCAGTTGTAACCATTAAAATTATAAGTTACATTACAGATTTTTTGGTTTTTAACTTACAGTCAGAATATGTTCAAATTTATATAATATGAATATTGTATTACACGTATTTGAATACATGTGAGGATGATTGTGTGGTATGTAATGATTATGAGTTTCATTGTGTGCTGAAATATGTCGACATCTGTCTTGTTTTGCGTTTGTTCTTATGACTGAAATATACTTATGAAATATAGTAAAATTAAAAATGTAACTGCTGCCTGACGTTTATTTAAATTGAAGCTAAATTTAGAAAAAACGTGATATTGAAATGCACGATGAATTAATGACTTTAATTTGAACTTGAAATATTGTAAAATTAAAAATGTAACTGCTGTCTGACGTTTATTTAAATTGAAGCTAAATTTAGAAAAAAGTGAAAATGAAATGGATGATGGATTAGTGACCGCTTGATCTACCTGTGTGACACGATAATTTGTGTTAGATTGAGAATTATTGTTTATATTCAACTATTTCTACATATAAATAATAATTCTCATAATATAAACCGTAACAATAATATAAATAAAAATTCTCACGCGAAAAATGGACAACCAAAGAATAGTGAAAAACGTGTGGCAAGCAAAGCCAAACAAAAAAAGAAGGAAAGGAAGACCGAGAAATACATGGGATGACAGAACGAAAACAAAAACATAAGAAAGAGGGAGAACATGAAAATAAGCGAAAGAAGCGAAAAAAACTAGCGAAGGACAGAACTAAATAGAAGAACTTCATGAACGAAAAACAGTAACAGAAGAAGAAAAGGAGAAAAGAAAACAACACACCCACACCATTGTGGTAGAAGGTGGACTAATAATTTAATTTTTGAATCATTTGATACACCAACACTCATTAAATAGTCTTTGTTAATAACATCAACAAAACACATACACTATTATTAATAACAGACTTTACATATTTACTAAATATGTATTCTTTGTCGAATTAATTATCATCTCAAGATGGCATAATCCGCCAAAACTTGTAAGTAACAGTTTCTCATTTGTATTTTCCAGCAATTGCCATTTCAGGTTTGAAAGATTGCATTACAAATGTTTATTTTGACGTCCACAAAAAGCAGTGGTAACCATGGTGGCACATCAATCCGTAAATTCGGAAGTGAAATCTTGATGATATTTATTATGCAATCAGAATAATAATTAAATGTGTCGTTATTTTCTGAAACCGATAAGATCTTGAACATACCTCGGATTATGAATGGCATAACAGAATAGGATACAAGGGACTAAACAAAATATAATATAGAAGATAATCAATATAAAAAATATAACTGGTAAAAAAATGTTTAAAACACTACTAAATATTTATATTTAACTTTGAATATGTCTACCCATTCTTAAAATTGAACGTATTAATTACTGTTTTGTTATTTTTATCATACAGGGTATCCGAGATAAGGATCAACAGCTCGGAAACCGTAAAAGTCACAAAAGGCGGTTAAATTACGAAAAAGTTGCACAATTTAGTGGTCAGTAATATTCTTTTGAGAACACCAGAAATTTCCACTTACTTCCGGAGTTATTCGACAAACCAAAGGCACTTTCGCATTACCATATTTTTAGATCTACAAGACAGCGTTTACAAATTTTCAGTATAACGTTTGGTTTCGAAGTAACAATCATCAACTTTATTTTTTTAAATGGCCTCTAAAAAATGTACACCCTGTATTTGATAGCATTTCCTATTACGAATTCAACTATTTATGACACAGTATGATTTCTAATGTTTTTATTCGGAGATATAATTACAACAAATCAATTTTTATTCCTTGATATCATCTACAGTTAATTCTGCTATAATTTAAAATGTGAGTATAATATTTTAATATTCATTGACACACAATAATACTAATGCTGCACGTTAATAAAATTTTCTCCAATATATTTATTTTCAAGAAGCTATAGTTTTTATAAATTGCTGCATTATTATGAACTTGATGAATTGTGGATACTTTTCATATAATCTTATATAACTAAGCTGATAAATCTGTCAATATAATTCCGTAGATAATAATCCCACTTTCTTTAATATATTTATTTTTAATGTACTATAGTTTTTTTTATAACTCACGACTTATTATTAAATAGTTAATTGTGGATACTTTTGATATAATCTTATATAACTGAGCTGATAACTCTGCCAATATAATTCCGTAGATAATAATGCACGTTCTCGAACAACTGCTGAGAAGTGGTGGGCTTGTAAGAAACTTTAATATACAATACCACTTTCCAAACCATCTGAGCCCAAGGCGGGACTCCCGAAGGCTCTACTAAAGATTAGATTTAATTAAGCAACACCCGGTAAGCTAAAGTTTTAAAACAACTCTCATTGAGAACAAGTGCTTGTCGATGGTACTATATAGGTATATTATTATAATACAGCCTTCACGACGACACATTTTGTATGAGTTTGTACTAGTACTAGTATGAGTAGTAATATTACAAAATTCGTATTTTTTTATCTAATTCCAATTGAATGATTATAACGAATTTAGTACATTAATAAGCCTTTCATTTATTATTGAAACTAATATTTTCACATTCATACTTTCGACATAAACAAAAATACTAGACTCTTACACAATACAGGTAAAGGCCTAAAACAGATTTTATTAGAAGCTTTTGAATTAGATGAAACTATCAATACAGAACACAGGATATAACGTTTATTTTCTACAGTGTGCAAAACTTTCTACACGTTCATAGAAAAAAAAAACCTTATGCTACATAATATTCTGGAATCAGAATATGAAATTAAATTCTATTTCTGTCATGGAAATTCGAAGATAATTGCATTTTGCGCTGAGGCATAATTTATCGAATATCGGTAGAACTCGGTAAGTGACATAATACATTTTTAAGTACTCGTATCTCAGGGTCAATTTTGCATGATAATTTATTATCAATCAGTAAGACAGGCTTTGTCGTATATCAAAATCAGAAATTGTTTTCATGAATATACTTTGGTTGCTGAACAACAAAATGGACAAAATTGAGAATAACTAATCATTTGTTTCTCCGGAATTTTCGTTAAAACTTATGAATGCATTGTGATGTAATGCATTACTGATAACCTGCTTGATGAAATCGTTGTGATAATCGAGATATTGCAATTAAAGTGAAACACTAATCACATCATAATATAACTGCTGAAATTATTTTAATATCATTCATATTAGCGATAACTGCAAGTGATTGATGAATACATTGTGATAATCGAGATATTGCAATATTGCAATTAATTGAGCCATTGGAATTAAAGTGAAACACTAATCACATCAAAATACAACTGCCAAATAAAGTGAAACACTAATCACATCAAAATATAACTGCTGAAATTATTTTAATATCATTCATATTAGCGATAACTGCAAGTGATCGATGAATACATTGTGATAATCGAGATATTGCAATATTGCAATTAATTGAGCCATTGGAATTAAAGTGAAACACTAATCACATCAAAATACAACTGCCAATTAAAGTAAAACACTAATCACATCAAAATACAGCTGCTGAAACTATTTTAATATCGTTCATATTAGCAATAACTGCAAGTGTTTGATGAATACATTGTGATAATCGAGATATTGCTATTAATAGAGATATTTGAATTAAAGTGAAACACTAATCACATAAAAATACAACTGCCTATTAAATTAAAACACTAATCACATCAAAATACAACTGCTGAAATAATTTTAATAACATTCATATTAGCGCTACTGCAAGTGCTTGATGAATACATTCTGATAATCGAGATATTGCAATTAATCGAGATAAGGGAATTAAAGTGAGACACTTATAACATCAAAATACAACTGCTGAAATATTTTTAATATCCATCATATTAGCGATATCTGCAAGTGCTTGATGAATACATTGTGATAATCGAGATATTGCAATATTGCAATTAATCGACACATTGGAATTAAAGTGAAACACTAATCACATCATAATACAACTGCCAATTAAAGTGAAACACTAATCACATCAAAATGCAACTGCTGAAATAATTTTAATTATATTCATATTAGAGCTGACTAAAGTGCTTGATGAATATATTGTGATACTTGAGATATTGCTATTATTTGATATATTGCAATTAAAGTGAAACACTAAACACATCAAAATACAACTGCCAATTAAAGTGAAACACTAATCACATCAAAATACAATTGCTGAAATAATTTTAATATCATTCATATTTGCGATAACTGCAAGTGCTTGATGAATACATTGTGATATTCGAGATATTGCTATGAATCGAAATATTGGAATTAAAGTGAAACACTAATCACATCAAAATACAACTGCCAATTAAAGTGAAACACTAATCACATCAAAATACAACTGCTGAAATAATTTTAATATCAATCATAGTAGCGATATCTGGAAGTGCTTGATGAATGCATTGTGATAATCGAGATATTGCAATATTGCAATTAATCGAGTCATTTCCTTTACAGTGAAACACTAATAAAATCAAAATACAACTGCCAATTAAAGTGAAACACTAATCACATTAAAATATAACTGCTGAAATAATTTGAATATCATTCATATTAGCGATGACTGCAAGTGTTTGATGAATACCATGTGATACTTGAGATATTGCTATTAATTGATATATTGCAATTAAAGTGAAACACTAATCACATCAAAATACAACTGCTGAAATAATTTTAATATCATTCATATTTGCGATAACTGCAGGTGCTTGATGAATACATTGTGATAATCGAGATATTACTATTAATGGAGATATTTGAATTAAAGTGAAACACTAATCACATCAAAATACAACTGCTGAAATAATTTTAATATCATTCATATTAGCGATAACTGCAAGTGCTTGATGAATACATAGTCATAATCGAGATATTCCAATATTGCAATTAAGCGAGACATAGGAATTAAAGTGAAACACTAATCACATCAAAATATATTTGCCAATTAAAGTGAAACACTCATCACATCAAAATTCAACTGCTGAAATAATTTTAATATCATTCATATTAGCAACAACTGCAAGTGCTTGATGAATACATTGTGATACTTGAGAGTCATATCAAAATACAACTGCCAATAAAAGTGAAACACTAATCACATCAAAATACAAGTGCTGAAATACTTTTAATATCATTCATTTTTGCGATAACTGCAAGTGCTTGATGAATAAATTGTGATATTCGAGATATTGCTATTAATGGAGATATTTGAATTAAAGTGAAACACTGATCACATCAAAATACAACTGCTGATATAATTTTTAAATCATTCATATTAGCGATAACTGCAAGTGTTTGATGAATACATTGTGATAATCGAGATATTGCTATTAATAGAGATATTTGAATTAAAGTGAAACACCAATCACATAAAAATACAATTGCCAATTAAAGTAAAATACTAATCACATCAAAATACAATTGCTGAAATAATTTTATTATCATTCATATTAGCAATAACTGCAAATGCTTGATGAATACATTGTGATAATCGAGATATTGCTATTAATCGAGATATTGTAATTAATGTGAAACACTGATTACATCAAAATACAACTGCTGAAATAATTTTAATATTATTTATTAGCGCTAACAGCAAGTGCTTGATGCATACATTGTGATAATCAAGATATTGCAATATTGCAATTAATCGAGACATTGGAATTAAAGTGAAACACTAATAACATCTAAATACAAGTTCCAATTAAAGTGAAACACTAATCACATCAAAATACAACTGCCAATTAAAGTGACACACTAATGACATCAAAATACAACTACTGAAATAATTTTAATATCATTCTTAATTGCGAGAACTGCAAGTGCTTGATGAATACATTGTGATAATTGAGATATTGCTATTACTGAAGATATTTGAATTAAAGTGAAACACTAATCACACCAAATTAGAACTGCTGAAATAATTTTAATATTATTCATATTAGAGCTAACTAAAGTGCTTGATGAATATATTGTGATACTTGAGATATTGCTATTAATGGATATATTTGAATTAAAGTGAAACACAAATTACATCAAAATACAACTGTAAATTTAAGTGAAATACTAATCACATGACAATACAACTGCTGAAATAATTTTAATATCATTCATATTAGCGATAACTGCAAGTGCTTGATGAATACATTGTGAAAATCGAGATATTGCTATTAATAGAGATATTTGACTTAAAGTGAAACACTAATCACATCAAAATACAACTGTTGAAATAATTTTAATATCATTCATATTAGCGATAACTGCAAGTGCTTGATGAATACATTGTGAAAATCGAGATATTGCTATTAATAGAGATATTTGACTTAAAGTGAAACACTAATCACATCAAAATACAACTGCTGAAATAATTTTAATATCATTCATATTTGCGATAACTGCAAGTGCTTGATGAATACATTGTGATAATCGAGATATTACTATTAATGGAGATATTTGAATTAAAGTGAAACACTAATCACATCAAAATACAACTGCTGAAATAATTTTAATATCATTCATATTAGCGATAACTGCAAGTGCTTGATGAATACATTGTGATAATCGAGATATTCCAATATTGCAATTAAGCGAGACATAGGAATTAAAGTGAAACACTAATAACATCAAAATACAACTGCCAATTAAAGTGAAACATTAATCACATCAAAATACAACTGCTAAAATAATTTTAATATCATTCATATTAGCGCTAACTGCAAGTGCTTGATGAATACATTGTGATACTTGAGATATTGCTATTATTTGAGATATTGCAATTAAAGTGAAACACAAATCACATCAAAATACAACTCCTGAAATAATTTTAATATTATTCATATTAGCGCTAACTGCAAGTGCTTGATACATACATTGTGTTAATCAAGATATTGCAATATTGCAATTAATCGAGACATTGGAATTAAAGCGAAACACTAATCACATCAAAATACAACTGCCAATTAAAGGAAAACACTAATCACACCAAAATACAGCTGCCAATTAAAGGGAAACACTAATCACATCAAAATACAACTACTGAAATAATTTTAATATCATTCTTAATTGCGAGAACTGCAAGTGCTTGATGAATGCATTGTGATAATCGAGATATTGCAATATCGCAATTAATCGAGTCATTGGAATTAAAGTGAAACACTAATCTCATCAAAACACAACTGCTGAAATAATTTTAATATCATTCATATTAGAAATGACTGCAAGTGCTTGATGAATACATTGTGATAATCGAGATGTAGCTTTTATTGGAGATATTTGAATAAAAGTGAAATACTAATCACACCAAATTACAACTGCTGAAATAATTTTAATATCTTTCATATTAGCGATAAATGCAAGTGCTTGATGAATACATTGTGATAATCGAGATATTGCAATATTGCAATTAATCGAGACATTGGAATTAAAGTGAAACACTAATCACATCAAAATACAACTGCCAATTAAAGGGAAACACTAATCACATCAAAATAAAACTGCTGAAATAATTTTAATATCATTCATATTAGCGCTAACTGCAAGTGCTTAATGAATACATTGTGAAAATCGAGATTATGCTATTAATGGATATATTTGAATTAAAGTGAAACACAAATTACATCAAAATACAACTGTAAATTAAAGTGAAATACTAATCACATGACAATACAACTGCTGAAATAATTTTAATATTATTCATATTTGAGCTAACTAAAGTGCTTGATGAATATATTGTGATACTTGAGATATTGCTATTAATTGAGATATTGCAATTAAAGTGAAACACTAATCACATAAAAATACAACCGGTGATATAATTTCCATATCATTCATATTACCGATAACTGCAAGTGCTTGATGAATACATTGTGAAAATTGAGATATTGCTATTAATCGAGATATTGTAAATAAAGTGAAACACTGATTACATCAAAATACAACTGCTGAAATAATTTTAATATTAGTCAAAATAGCGCAAACTACAAGTGCTTGATACATACATTGTGATAATCAAAATATTGCAATACTGCAATTAATCGAGACATTGGAACTAAAGTGAAACACTAATAACATCAAAATACAACTGCCAATTAAAGTAAAACACTAATCACATCAAAATACTAATGCTGAAATTATTTTAATATCATTCTTAATTGCGATAACTACAAGTGCTTGATGAATGCATTGTGATAATCGATATATTGCTATTAATCGAGATATTGTAATTAAAGTGAAACACTGATTAGATCAAAATACAACTGCTGAAATAATTTTAATATTATTCCTATTAGCGTTAACTGCTAGTGCTTGATGCATACATTGTGCTAATCAAGATATTGCAATATTGCAATTAATCGAGACATTGGAATTAAAGTGAAACACTAATAACATCTAAATACAAGTGCCAATTAAAGTGAAACACTAATCACATCAAAATACAACTGCCAATTAAAGTGACACACTAATGACATCAAAATACAACTACTGAAATAATTTTAATATCATTCTTAATTGCGAGAACTGCAAGTGCTTGATGAATGCATTGTGATAAACGAGATATTGCTATTAATGAAGATATTGGTATTAAAGTGAAACACTAATCACACCAAATTACAACTGCTGAAATAATTGTAATATTATTCATATTAGAGCTAACTAAAGTGCTTGATGAATATATTGTGATACTTGAGATATTGCTATTAATTGAGATATTGCAATTAAAGTGAAACACTAATCACATCAAAATACAACTGCCAATTAAAGTGAAACACTAATCACATAAAAATACAACTGGTGATATAATTTCCATATCATTCATATTAGCGATAACTGCAAGTGCTTGATGAATACATTGTGAAAATTGAGATATTGCTATTAATCGAGATATTGTAAATAAAGTGAGACACTGATTACATCAAAATACAACTGCTGAAATAATTTTAATATTAGTCATAATAGCGCAAACTGCAAGTGCTTGATACATACATTGTGATAATCAAAATATTGCAATACTGCAATTAATCGAGACATTGGAACTAAAGTGAAACACTAATAACATCAAAATACAACTGCCAATTAAAGTAAAACACTAATCACATCAAAATACTACTGCTGAAATAATTTTAATATCATTCTTAATTGCGATAACTGCAAGTGTTTGAGATATGGCTATTAATTGAGATATTGCAATTAAAGTGAAACACTAATCACATCAAATTACTGCTGAAATACTATTAATATCCAAAAAAATCAATGAAATCATAATAAAAATATTAATATCCTACATATTAGAGCTAATTGCATTTAATTATTTCTGCAAATAATTAAATTAGTACTGATGGACGTATTATTCAGGTATTTCAAGAAAATGCAAAAAAATATTCATAGACCTAAATAACGTTCATCGATTATCCATTAGGAGATAAATTAATTACGGGATGATATATACTCCAGGCATTTTAAAATTAATTAATTACTGAACAGGCAATTAGTAGTCCTTTGTGAAACTGCATTTACAAATTGCGTGCAAATATTTGGACACCGTTTTCCTTCTTTTACGTCTCGCTAATTCGCCGGCCGCTTCATCTTTGGTCTGCCATTTTATCCGAAAATATGGCAAAAGTAAGTTAATTCGCAGTAAAATGTGCATTGTCCGCAAACAAAAAAACGAGAAGTAAATGTGAAATAAAAGCGTGGTCATTAAATTCCATCAATATTTGTGAAACATGAACGGAGTGTTTGCACTGTTCCTCGGGAGTACATTATGGTACGAATTATTATTCTATGATCAGTTTTTGTGGGAATTCAGGTTTTGTGTTTGAAATGTAAATATTATTTATTTTTAAACTAAACACCGGCCAACCGAATGACGCTGCATTTATTTAATCGTACCGTGTGAAAACACAATATTTCTAATAAGCGCGTGATGGTTGGTAGACATGCTATTTATGCGTTATTTTCTTGAATAACTTTTAATAACATTACGGGAATTTGTGCGTATTTTGTGTTTTTAGTTAGGATAAAAGGTAGTGTTTTTCAATTGTTGGAATAATTTTTAATGGCCAATTTAAAAGCGGAGAATTTTGAACTGCATATAACACAATTCCGTGCAATTACATAGCTGCCGCACATGCGAATTAAAAGTAATGCATAAATCCGACTCTTCCCATAGTTAAAACTTGTTACGTGTCCGACTAAAGAGAAGGAATAAGCGGATTATTCCGTTAATACGTAAAAGTAGCATAATATCCCTTTGTTTCTTCGTTGCATGGCGGCCCTCTCGCTCCATCTCTAGCGTCCTGAAATAAAATTAGTTGACGTTCACTTTAACTTCCTCGTGGTGTGGCTGAGCTAACTGAGTTAACTCTTGAAGTGACCAAGGTGATATCAAATAATCTGAGTGTGCACAGCAGATTTAATTAGGCCAATGTCTACCAATTAGGTAGCCTATTCCACAGTGCTATTGTTACAGACGGACTGGGAAGCCTCGGCTCTTTCCAGTGAACCACTTCATTAGACCTCGCATTAACAACGCCCTCAAAATTTCCATTGCACCGTCATCTCCGTCTGCGTACATTTACAAACACTTCACGGTCTACATATGGATATAATGCGCGAATCGATATTTCCAGTTTTTCAGGAGATTGGCATTTCTTCGGTCTAAAATATAAATGCTGCGACCTTTGTCATCCGGATTGATGTTTTTTTTGGCAAACTAAAACAGCTTTTTTTATTCTAGATCAGCTTCAAATTTTTTGGCAGAGAGGCCACAATGGAATTTTGTAAATTCTATGCTGGCCTGATCTACTTTTTCCATAATTGTAATGAATAATCAAATGTATTCAAATTGAAAAAAAAAATATATACAATAAAACTACCAAATTTTGCATCTACAATAATTTTCTTCCAGAGCTTCTGAAAACTTGTCCAATTTTCTGAAGTTAACTTAATAATAATAATATTATAGAATATTTATTATCAGACATATACATGATAACAAACATACGACAACAACAAGAACATCAAGACAATACAAGAACATATTACACAAAATACATACAAACTATAGAAAATTTGATAAAAAACATCAGAAGTTTCAAATAGAAACTTTACAAATAAAAATACTTAATTTTTCTTAAAAAAGGAGACAGTAGAAATTGCAACAACTTTAGGGGAATATCCCTGCTGTGCAAAGCGGCAAAACTGTATGAATCAATACTAGAGAACAAACTAAGAAAGGAAGTTGAAAATACAATGAAAAAGTCACAAAGTGGATTCATGAAAATACATTCATTACAAGACCATATCTTCACAATTAAAAAAATCGAACCTTACCGAAGTCGATAAGGAAGTAAGAATAGAGAAATTTAGAATATTCAAGCTAAGTGACAAACCAGTAAGGGAAAACTACCAGGAATCAATACAAGAACAAATAAGAAGCACTCAAAAAAGCGGAAAAACAAAAGTAGAAGATTTATGGGTAAATTTCAAACACATACTAAGAGAGGCTAAGAGAGGCTAAGAGATACTCAAAGGGAAAGGGTAAAAAAAACGAACGGACACACATGCATATATAGTGGAGTAGAGGAACACATGAGAGCAGCGGCAGAAGTTGCCTATATAGTGCACAAAAAAAAGAGAAAAAGAACTAATAAAATATGAAACAATAAATAAAAGGATGATGCCAATAACACTGAAAGGGAAAACAAAAGATGAAATGAAAACAATGATAAGTGAAGATGAAAAAGTAGAAAAAAAGGACATATTTTGGGAAGAACTAACGACAAAGACAGAGGAGGTAACTGGTAAACTATATATAGCAGGCGATTTTAATAGTAGAGTAGGGAAAAGAAATCAGATGTACAGTAATGTGATGGGTAATAACAGGGAGAACAAAAGAAATGAGAATGGAAAAAGAATGCTGGAATATTGCCAAATGAATGAACTAATAATAACAAACACGTTTTTTAATCATAAAAGAATACACCAATATACAAGAGGAGAAAGAGCTACAAACAAAAAGTCAATTATAGACTACATTCTCGTAAAAAGAGAACACAGAAAAGAGGTACTAGACACTAAACTAAGGAGAGGGCCAGAAATTGGAAGTGAACCTAGTGGTAGCAACAATAAAAGAACCAATAATAAAAAGTGATGACAACAAAATGAAGAAAATCGAAGTTAAAAAGATCAAGGCTCACAGATTACAAGAAGAAGACGTTAGCAACGAATACAAGGATCTGGTGGAGAATGAAATAGTACTCAAACACACTACATACAGGGAAGATGACTTAAATGGATTGCGGGAGGCATTCAAGAATATAATACTAACAGCTGCACAGACAGCATGTGGAAGCTACCAAATGACAAACACGAAAAGACAAACGGGATGGTGGACGAATGACATAAAATAGTAGATAAAAAACAAGAAGATATCATGGTAAGAATATCTAAGAAAGAAAACTGCAAAAAGCTATGAAAAATACAAGCACAGCAGAAAAATGGTTAAACAATTAGAAATAGAAGCAAAAAAACAAAGTTGGAGCAAGTTTGGAGACATAATGGAGAAAAGTAGTAAAGACAACATAAAACTGTTCTACAACATAATCAAAAGGAACAAGACAAAAGGGACAAACGAGACGAGACATATAAAGAACAAAAAATGAGAAATAATAACAGATGACATAGAAAGGATGAAAAGATGGAAACAATACTTTCAGGAGTTACTCAATACGGAAGAGGAAGAAAAAGTGACAAATACGAACCAACAAGAACAAGATACAGAAAATGAAGACGAACAACAGATAAGTATGGAAGATTTGTCAGAGGTAATAAGAAAACAAATAAACGAAAAAGCAGCAGGAGTGGATAGAATCACAACAGAAATGATCAAGAAACTAGGTGCACAAGGAAAATCAATGCTACTAAAAATCTACAACAAAGCATGGCAAGAAGAGTGTGTGCCAAAGGAGTGGCAGATAGCCATATACAAGAACGGCGACAGAAAAGACTGCAACAATTACAGGGGAATTTATATAATAACTACAAATATGAAAATATATGAACTACTAATAAATAAAAAATTAAAACAAAGCACAGAAAGAACATTAATGGATTCACAGAGTGGATTCATGGAAGGCAGAAGTATACAGGACCACATATTTATGATAAAACAAATACAGGAAAAGGCAAACTATGAAAATAAACTGATGTACATAGGATTCATAGATATGGTGAAGGCGTTCGACAGAGTGCCTCGTGAAAAAGTATGGTCAATTTTAAAGGAAATAAATGTCAATAACAAGATGATAAGGGTAATAAGAAGCATATACCAGAACAACCGGATTATAATAGTGGAAAGAAATCAACAATCCAGCGAGCTCACAACAAACAACGGATTAAGACACGGTGGAGGTCTGAGTCCAACACTTTTCATTTTATTTATAGACGAAATAATTAGAACATGCAGAGAAAAGGTAAAAACAGTAATGATCGCACATAACAAATTGAAAAGAGTAGAAAGAGCAGAAGAAGCATTCGCGGATGACATAATAATAATAGGAAGAAATAGAGAAGACCTACAAAATAATCTAAATATATGGAATGAAACACTAAAAACAAATGGAATGCAAATGAACAAACACAAGACAAAAGTGATGATATTGGGAAAGCAAGAACAGATTGATATTAAAATAGATAATACAAAAATTGAACAAGTAGAACAATACAAATACCTAGGGGTAGAAATACAAAGTGAAGGTCGAAATGAGAAGGAAATTGATAGCAGAATAAAAAAAACAACGAAGCTATATTTTCAACTAGGAACATTCATAAATAAAAGGGAACAAACAAGAAAAACAAAACTGTCCATGTTTAAGTCAATATACAGACCGGTGCTGATATTCGGGTGTGAGTCTTGGGTTCTAACGAAAAGAGAAAAGAGCATAGTCCAGGTAATGGAAATGAAGTACCTTAGGAGAATAATCGGAGTGACAAGAAGATACCAGATAAGGAACACAGAAATCAGAGACCTGCTGGAAATAGAACCTGTAGAAGAAGTTATACAGAGAAGGAAATTAGAGTAGTGGGGACACCTACAGAGGATGAAGGAGGAAAGACAAGTGAAACAGGTGTGGCAGGCGAAAACACAAAAAAAGAAAAGTAGAGGTATACCAATAAAAACATGGGATAGTGAAATGAAAGAACTTATTGAAAAGAAAGGAAAAACAATAGCAGAGGCGAAAAAAATGGCGAATAACAGAAAAGAATGGAAGAAATACATCATGGGACCAAGCCAGGAATAACAAGACAAAGCAAATTAAAAAAACCCTACACCATAATTGGTAGAAAGGAGAACGATATATATATATATATATATATATATATATATATATATATATATATATATATATATATATATATATATATATATATATATACTAAGAGAGCCAACAAAACACGCCTGGGGAAAAACTAAAAGTACACCAAACAAAAAACAAACAAGCTGGTGGAACAAAGAAGTGAAGGAAGAAGTTAAAAAAAAGAAACAAAAATGGAAAAAATCCCTTAGCACAAAAAACGAAGAAGACTACGAAATATACAAGCAGCAAAGAAAGAGAGTAAAAGCAATAATGAGGAAGGAAAAAAACAGAAAATGGGAGGATTTCGGAACCAAATTAGAGGAACATTTTAAAGGAAATTAAAAACTATTCTACAGAACACTGAAAAGCTGCTGAAAGGAAAAATAATCAAACCTAAAGCTATTCAAAAATAAACATGGTGTGCTAATGAAAGAGGATAAAGAAATCATGAACGGATGGAAAGAGCACTTCCAAGAGCTTCTGTCTAGAAAAGAGACAACCAATAAAGACAATAAAAACGAAGAGGAACAAGAACATAGTAACGAAACAGAAGAAGAAGAGGAACCTATAACAGAAGTAGAGTTAAAAAACGCACTATAGAAGTTAAAGAACGGAAAAGCCCAGGTCACGACAAAGTCAAATCTGAGCAGCTGAAATACATAGGAAAGGATGGGAAACAACTACAACTACAGTTAACAAATAGAATATGGGAAACAGGAAAAATACCGGCAGACTGGCAAAAAGCAGTGATCTTTCCAATACATAAAAAAGGAGGGAATATTCCTCTTGTGCACAGCGGCAAAACTGTATGAATCAATACTAGAGAACAAACTAAGAAACGTAATTGAAAAACAATGGAAACATCACAAATTAGATTTATGAAAGGACATTCAACACAAGACGATATCTTCACAATTAAAAAGATGACAGAAAACATATTAACACTAAACAACAAACTATACATGACATTTGTGAACTTAGAAAAGGCATTAGATAGAGTCCCAAGAGCCAAAGTGTGGGAAGTACTTAAAGAAAGGAAGATAAAAGTACATTTAATAAAACCAATCTTCATTTAGATTCTGTGAGGATTATTAAAAATGTTATATAGTGGTTTAAAATTTGGTTCTGTTTGGTCATTTAGAAGAAAGAAAACAATAAGAAATATATTAATAACTGAAATACCTAACTAATGGATGAAACTATAACAAAAATTATATATGTTTTCTGCAACTGTTAAATATACCGGGTCCGTCATTTCACCTCCCGTCTTCTATAGCTCAGTTACTAATTGAGTTAGGATTTTGATATTTTGCAGACTTTACTTGCATTCTGAGGCGTATTTTAGGAAAATATTTTTGATTATACAGTGTGTCCCAAAAATGTGTGACGTCATGATGGTGTGTATTTTTAAATTGCATGGTATATTTTTTGTTGCTTATTTGGGTGTCCTTTATGGATGCCTACATACTCATGAAATTTTATTAAAATCGGTTCAGTGATTTTAGCACAAAAAATAAAAAAAAATAAAAAAATTAGTGTCAAACTTTTCAAACTTTAAAGCACTTTATTTTTCTTATTTTAAATTGAAGCCCCTGTATATTTTTATGTTATTCCATGTGGAATTAAAAGACAAACATTTTTCCTAATGACAACCCTATCGCAATTCCTAACACATTAAATGTTATGTGCAGAAAACGATATATCGATATATCAACTATTCCAATTTTACAGCCATTTTAATGAATAAAACTCGAAGGTGACTTTGAAAAACAATTTATTGACATAACATGTTTTGTAATTACAATTAATATCTGGAAAGTATTAAAGGTTTCACAGATCTTCATCTAAACCTATTACACATCGTAAAAGTATTAAGTTTTGTATAAAAAATAGTTTTAGTAATAAAATTTCATAAAAACATAACATAACTGTGCATTTCTAAAATTAATTAATTGCTAGAACTTATATTCGATATGTCTTCCACCCTCTTGAAGGCACAAACGAAGACGAGTATAAAATGACATTGCCACTCTTCGTAACAGGTTGAATGTAATATTTTGAAATGCGAATATGAAAGTCATATCCACATTTATCAATATAGGTCATAATATTTGTTATATTATGAAAAGCATATTTTCCATGACAAAAAATTATTTTGGTATCTTGGATATAAAGACCTTAGCTAAAAAAGTTTTAAACTTTTATATTACTACAGTCAACATTGGCCCTTGTCACTTTGTTAAACTTTAATGTCAATAAATTGTTTTTCAAACCCACCTTCGATTTTAATTAATTAAAATGGCCATTGGAATTGTTGATAAAACGAGTTTTCTGCAAATATCTTCTAAAGTGTTAGGAATTGAGATAGGGTTGTAATAAGGAAAAAAGTTTGTCTTTTAATTCCGCATGGAATTACATAAAAATATACTGCGGTTCCAATTTAAAATAAGAAAAATAAAGTGTTTTAAAGTTTGAAAAGTTTGACACTAAATTTTGGACACTCTGTATAATGCATGTCAATAAAACTTGGTTAACGCAACTGTCAGACCTTATTTAATGAGTACCTTGTATGGCTTTATTAACGAGGCACTATTTTTATCCCTTATTAATTTTCTTAACCAATGGTGCAAAACTGATATTTTTCAGTTTTTATTTTTTTGTGCTAATATCACTAAACCGATTTCAATAAAATTTTATGGATATGGAGGCATCTATAAGAGGCACCCAAATAAGTAACAAAAAATATACCATGCAATCTAAAAATATACATCATAATGACGCCACACTTTTTTGGGACACCCTGTAAAATCAAAAATATTTTCCTGAAATAAACCCTAGAAAGCAACTAAAGTCTGCAAAATATCAAAATCCTAACTCAATTAGTAACTGAGCTATTGAAGACGGGAGGTGAAATGACGGACCCTGTATATACAATTTTTGACATCTTGCCCATTCATGGCTTGCACCCTACTTTTTTGCTCTTGGTTTAATATCTATGGGATCAATATTTCAAAATTTCAAAATAATGTTTTATATACCTTGATTTGTGTTCATAGAAGGTATTTGCAATTATGATATTGTGTTCCACACAATTTCTAATATTGCTTTTACTATAGAAAAACATAACCATCCCAGCCATACTAATTAGACTACTAAATATTATAGCATTTTATGTGTCCTCGAGTTAATAAGGTCTTCGACAAAACTAACCTAGTCCATGTATGTTAATGAATATGGAGACTGTCATGAAATGCCCTTGTTAGATAACTTTAACATAACAGAAGTTTTTGTTAACTATTTTGAATTGTAGGTGTATACACCAAACCGGTCAAAACTGACACAATGGCCAGCAGAGCCTTTGTAAAACTGGTCCAACGTTGAGCCCCGCTCGATTGCACCAGACGGCATTATGGCCAGTTCGCCCCTGTTTTAGCGAGTGTGATGCTATAATATTATTTTCGGCAGACTTAACAATTTACAGTTAATTAACACCTACATGAATGTGTTTATTAAATGCACCGTTACTGCATTACCATGCACGCACATGTACAATGCTACTTAAATTGCACTATAAAATTGTAATTACAGTGCTAAATATAATGTCCATATATTATACGATAACATTAAATAAGCAAAACATTAGTTACTGAAATAAATTAGGTACATAACTAGAACCTTGCTAGTATTAGAATTAGGCTACATTTATAAAGTGTGAAATTGTTAAAATTCGCGATACACACAATTTGCCTCCTAATTACACCACCAACATAATCCAACACGCTTTCATAACCAAGCCATTGATTTTGAAAGTGGGACAAGTCATTTTTTTTTAGATACTGTTAATTCCAGAAATATACAGGGAACGTTGTCCTTTGTAGATTTCTGGACTTTCATAATTTAAAAAAAAGGACTTATAAATAGTAATCAATGTGAATATTGTTGTAGAATTATCAATAGGTATACATGCTTTAAACAACTATTTCAGTCAAAAATCCATTATATTCTGCACAATCAGATTAATATGTCGAAAAACTAAACTTGTGTAAGAGTACTGAAAGTCGAATTTTTGTCAGGTTGTAACGCTCCGATATTATTTTATTATATTTATTTTATTATTCGTCGTTTTTATCGTGAAATTATTATATAATTTCTTGATTATTTTGGCTCGTGATTGATTATATAATGTTTTAGTTAATTTTGGCTCGTGATTTATTATATAATGTTTTAGTTATTTTTGGCTCGTGATTTGTGATCGTATTTAGTACTTACACGTCGTGACGTTTAATTTAACTATCGTGATTACTCTTAAGGTACTTTGCTATTAGTAATGTGTTAATTAACGTACACTAATAATGGATTAATACAAGAAAGCAACAATTTAAGGATTTGTTTGTTTATTTAATAATAGACACGCTGAAATTGTAAGACACAGGGAAATAAAACACAGGTTGATGATGATGTAAATTAATTTATATAATTATAACGTACAGGGAAATAAAACACAGGTTGGCGATTATGACATGAATTGATTTATTTTCTAGATTTCGTTGACCTTATAATGAATGTGTAAATTCTTTTATTTATACAATTGATAGTTTGAAAATGGTTATTACTACGAAGTTTATTTACGAGAGTTTGTATATATGCACGTGCTTCTCTTAGACCATTTATTACCTTGCTCTTTCACTCCATCTAACTACGGGAAAGTGATATGATTAAAAATAGAACTATTTAAAGATGTTGAAATATCCCCAATAATTCATGAATGATTACTAAAGGTATCTCGCGATCTTCCCGAATTTCATGGTTGTGTCGGTGTCCACACAATAATGTAATTATTGGTGCCCCATTGTTTACGTTGATTGAGGTAAATTAGTAATTCTACCCACGACCACAGCAAGCACCAATGTCACAAGTAGTCATCACCGTCAGACATGTTACAAGTTGTGTCAAATAACAGTTCTGCTATCTCAATCGGACATGTTTATGTAATGTTATAATATATTATTATTAGGAACATTGGAGGTTATTAATATTTTCTCTTGTGATTATACCAAGCTTCATTCTCTCGTTTATCATTTTCTCTGTTTATACGGGGTTTTAATAATTCAACTTATTTCTTGGTAACGATATTTAACCATAAATTGTTATTAAGTCTTCAAATTATTGACATTTAATCCAGCCTATTTTATCTGTTCGATTCTAAATTACTCTGCCCAATAATAGGTACGTTATGTGCTTGTTTTATGATTTGAAATAAAGAAACCAGTATTTTTATACATTATGTTTTTAAATTATTATGATTTAATCCAACTTATTTATTTATACAATTATAAATCACTCTGCCCAATAATATGCACGTTATGTGCTCATTTATGATTTAAAATGAAGAAGCCATCATTTTTATGAATTATTTTGATTTGAATATGATGATGTATGTCGGAGGGTAACACTGAATGCCTTGATTAGTTGTTATAGTTATGGTAAATACAGCCACGTTAGTTTGCGATCGCGGGCGCGATGTATGATGAGTTTATATGTTTAAATGTTATGATGCTGACGACGATTTGATTCTAGTGGAGGAGGTGATTCCATAATAACAGGTGTGTGAACGAAGTGCGCGGGTGGGCGTCAATTACACCTGTTATTGCTTCCTCTAGTGATTGGTAAACACGAATAGCGTTCGAGCCGCCTTTGTTTACTGATAGGAATAGGAAATCGGTGTTTAGCTTTTCTAGGTAAGTTGTGGTTGGTTGAATACTCTATTTTTCGTCAATTTGAATCTAGTACGGGAATTTGATTTCACAATAACAGGTGTGTGAACGAAGTGCGCGGGTGGGCGTCAATTACACCTGTTATTGCTTCCTCTAGTGATTCGTAAACACGAATAGCGTTCGAGCTGCCTTTGTTAAAAGGAATAAGCACTCCCGTGAATTTATACTGTGATTGGTTTAACAACTTTATATTATCGTTAATAATAAAAAAAAAAATTACTCTGTACCATGAATTGTACGTTTTTCGATTTATTGAAATTGTTATGCTACTTTGCGTATTTTACAACGTTATTGTTAATTTAATTATAAATCGACGTGAATTTATATACTCAAAACCGCGAATGTCGTGTGCGTTGCCCGTGACCGACGCAACTTTCTTACTCACTTCGCTCGTGTGTGGCTTGTGCTTAAATAGGTTTTTTTCAGCTTCAAATCTCCACTCCCCTCACATATCTACTGCTAAATATTCGCCCCCATCCCTTAGTTATCATGGTGATTATTAATCTTGAGTGTGCGTGTGGTATTAATGCGTTTTTAGCGCAGAGTTTTACACTTAACTTAAAGCGTTGCCATTCGAGGTAATTTTTACGTGCCTGGCGCTTGTTCGTTTCTAAGGGGCGCTGATACCCAAATTGTTTATGTGACACCACGACATGGAATCTTCCTGAACCGTGCATATGCAGGCTTCGGCTCTTGAGATATTTGGCGACGTTCTGGCGCGACTTGCAATGGCTATTTATCACGTTTCACCCTGCGATTATTTGTAAATGAATTAATTTAATAATTTTGTTGAATTCATGATTTTTAAAATATGAGTCACTTTATTGCATACATGCGTATTATACTGGGCGTATATTTGGGCCTATTACAAGGCTTTATTAAAAAATTTGTAGAGAAAGAAAAACTGCTAAAAAATTTCAAAATGTGAAAGTTTTGAAGCTAATGATAATATGAAATGCTTAAAAAATATATCTAATCAAAATTCATTCTATTCCTCTTTCAAATAAAATTTTCAAACATTTACAAACTTTTACAAAGAATGCTGCTAATGGCTACAATAGAATTTATGGAGTGCTTAGGGCAAAACTCATGAAGGTTTTTGTGGGTATAAAATTTCTGAAAATCGTAAAAAAAAAAAAATTTACTAAGTTTGCTAATTGTTAAAGAAAAACAGTTAAAATGAAAGAGTGAATTTGTGTAAAGTTTGCAAATAATTTTCGTGAAAATTTGACAAAGTGTCAGCATTAAATAAGGGAGAAAATCAAACACATAACTTTCTGTATTGACAAGTATGGGTTAGCTATTACTGAAATTTCTTCATTCACATTCACATATACATCTGAGATATGTAATCAAAAATTAATTAATTGAGCTTGTATTTACAATGTATTACAAACGAAACCCCAATAAGAATGTTCATTGCCTAAAATCTCAATCCCATTAAATTCCTATTTTATCACGTACATTATATTTCGTATTGAAAATTTAAATCCTGGTGGAAACTCGAGGTTTCCCTGGTGTGATTCGTTTCGCAATTAATTTACACCAATTCCCTGGTGTCTATGAAACACAATGAAGATAATTGCGGTCGGTTCAAGTGGTAATACTAAAAACAGATTATTATCAACGTAGAGCAGTTATACAAGGTGTCCGACAACTTCGTGTCAAAAATTAAAGAGCAGCTAAGAAAGGCAATATTTAATGAAAATGCAATTTTATTTTTCAAATTGCTTTGTTTCCAAAATATAGAATCTTAAAGTGCTACTTAGCAAATCAGTTTTCTTATTAACATATTTACTCGAGTAAAATGATTTTGTTGTTGTCAAAATCGACAATGTTTAAGGCAAAAATAATGTGTCTATAAAAAAAAAACTGGAATGCACGTGCTAAAAATAAAGCAGTTAAATATTTTTTTCTCAATAAAACTTTCACAACTAATATATATTTTTTTCGTCTATCAAAACCGATAATACATATTTATGGCACAAATGATACTGTTTTGAAACAGTTGAACATTTGAAATTTTGTTAGAAATTGTTGAAATTTTCAAAGTAATAATTTAAATTTTGATAGTTATTGACCTTTACACACAGTAATTGAAATACTAACAAATATAAGAGGCAAATTTAACAGTAAACATTGAAAATATCAATTGAAATTTGGAAATCTTTCAGTATTAGTTATTCTGATTCAAATAAATGAAACTTTGACACTGAAAATTTCTCAATAATTGAAATTTTGATAGAAATTGTTGAAATTTTAAAGTAATAATTAAAATTTTGATAGTTATTGACCTTTACACAGAGTAATTGACATTTTAACAAATATAAGAGGCAAATTTAACAGTAAACATTAAAAATATCAATTGATATTTGGAAATCTTTCAGTATTAGTTATTCTGATTTAAATAAATGAAAATTTGATATTGAACCCTGAAAATATCTCAATAATTGAAATTTTGATAAAAATTGTTGAAATTATCAAAGTAATAATTAAAATTTTGATAGTTATTGACCTTCACATAAAGTAATTAAAATGTTAATAAATATAAGAGGCAAATTTAACAGTAAGCATCGAAAATATCAATTGAAATTTGGAAATCTTTCAGTATTGGATATTCTGATTTAAATAATTGAAAATTTGATATTGAACACTGAAAATATCTCAATAATTGAAATTTTGATAGAAATTGTTGAAATTTTCAAAGTAATAATTAAAATTTTGATAGTTATTGACCTTTACACAGAGTAATTGAAATGTTAACAAATATAAGAGGCAAATTTAACAGTAAACATTGAAAATATCAATTGAAATTTGGAAATCTTTCAGTATTAGTTATTCTGATATAAATAATTGAAAATTTAATATTGAAAATTTCTCAATAATTGAAATTTTGACGGAAATTGTTGAAATTTTCAAAGTAATAATTAAAATTTTGATAGTTATTGACCTTTACCCAGAGAAATTGAAATGTTAACAAATATAAGAGGCAAATTTACCAGTAAACATTGAAAATATCAATGGATATTTGGGAATCTTTCAGTATTAGTTATTCTGATTCAAATAAATGAAAATTTGATATTGAACACTGAAAATATCTTAATAATTGAAATTTTGATAAAAATTGTTGAAACTTTCAAAGTAATAATTAAAATTTTGATAGTTATTGACCTTTACACAGAGGAATTGAAATGTTAACAAATAAAAGAGGCAAATTTAACAGTAAACATTAAAAATATCAATTGAAATTTGGAAATCTTTCAGTATTACTTATTCTGATTTAAATAATTGAAAATTTGATATTGAACATTGAAAATATCTCAATAATTGAAAGTTTGATAGAAATTGTTGAAATTTTCAAAGAAATAATTAAAATTTTGATTTTTATTGACCTTTACACAGAGTAATTGAAATGGTAACAAATATAAGAGGCAAATTTAACAGTAAACATTGAAAATATCAATTGAAATTTGGAAATCTTTTAGTATTAGTTATTCTGATTTAGTCTATTTTAAGTTAAGATCTTGATTTTCTCACTTATTTGAGATGTACTTGAGGTCAAATTTTCAGAGGATCTATCTTCAGGCATAATGTATACATATCTGGCATTAAATAACTTAATTAATTGAACTGAACTGAACTGACTAATTAAGTTAATATATTTAGCATATAAGCTACTTATAAGCTGCTACAATATTACTGTGCTTTCCGTAATTTGCATTGGCCGTAAAGGAAATGGGCGCAAAAATAATGAAGCGATGTGGAAACCTAATAATACCGGTAAGAACTTCTGCAGTGTTACGATAACGCTGTGTTTAGACGTATGTGTGGGTGCATACGTGCGTGTAAGTATAAACTGTAAATGGACTCCCTGAAGTGTGTGCAACATTCGATTTGGGCAAATTCCCGGCATATTTTTGCGAAATCACTGAGCGTCTTCCTATTCCACTTGGTAACAATTTCATGTCTGCAGACCGCAAATAAACTGACCCTTTCTAAATAAGATCAAGAAGGCGTATTGTCAAGTGTTAAAACTCGGGTTCGACGCGTAAATTTCAATTTGCAGGGACTGACAAATATTACTTTGGAGGGCAGTGTGATGTCTTGTTTACTATTGTCATTTTCCTCCTTTTTGTTTCACATAAAACGCAGCCGCATACATACGTTATGTTTATATTCTTTATTGTAATGTATTCCCTTTTCTCGTGTCCCCCGAAAGTGGACAAACACGTGGAAATATCGAATGTAGTTTTCAGTAATTGTTTGTATAGGAAAATTTATCGCTTTTGTGCGTCCTTTATCGATTTATGTGGCGTGTCTTCGCTTTAACATTTAACATCCGAAATAAAATCATGGAATTGTAAACCTGAATAATGTAGTACACATGCTGAATTATTTCCAGCTAATTTTATATACAAGCCCCAAGAATGGTCATATACTTGCATAGAGATCGTGCAAAATTTATGACTGAACGGGAATGGGGAAACAATGTTAGATACAAATTGTATTTGAAGAGCACATGATATAAAATTAAATTATTTAAACACATGCCAATTGCGTATTATAGTATTACCTCAAATATGATTGCAAATTAAATACATAATTTATTATTTAAATTAAATTAAATGGGTTCGCAACTTATATTAATATAAATTATATTTGTTAATTAAACAATTAATATTAATTCAGGAGTTGCTAATGAAAATATATTAGTTAAAATTACTTCTCATATTTATTTTCACTAGCCTTTTACGAAATTTACCTTATCAACTAAAATGTTTAGAAAAAAATGCAAGTTTTGAGTTTTCAATTTGAATATTAATATCAATTAAAACTAAATTTCCAGGAAATGATTATCAAACGTAACTTTTTTGTTTTCAGTGCTTACTGTCAATTTGCTCAATTATTACCATCAAATCAAATTTAATCAGTCAAATTTCAAAGATTTCCAAATTTCAATTGATATTTTCAGTGTTTACTGTTAAATTTGCCTCTTATATTTGTTAACATTTCAATTACTCTGTGTAAAGGTCAATAACTATCAAAATTTTAATTATTACTTTAAAAATTTCGACATTTTCTATCAAAATTTCAGTTATTGAGATATTTTCAGTGTTCAATATCAAATTTTTAATTATTTAAATGAGAATAAGTAATACTGAAAGATTTCCAAATTTCAATTGATATTTTCAATGTTTACTATTAAATATGCCTCTTATATTTGTTAAAATTTCAATTACTCTGTGTAAAGGTAAACTATCAAAATTTTCATTAATACGTTGAAAATTTCAACAATTTCCTATCAAAATTTCAATTATTAAGATATTTTCAGTGTTCAATATCTAATTTTCAATTGTTTAAATCAGAATAACTAATACTGAAAGATTTCCAAATTTCAATTGATATTTTCAATGTTTACTGTTAAATGTGCCTTTTATATTTGTTAACATTTCAATTACTCTGTGTAAAAGTCAATAACTATAAAATTTTAATTATTACTTTGAAACTTTCAAAAACTTCTATCAAAATTTCAATTATTGAGATATTTTCAATATCAAATTTTCACTTATTTAAATTAGAATAACTAATACTAAAATATTTCCAAATTTCAATTGATATTTTCAATGTTTACTGTTAAATTTGCCTCTTATATTTGTTAACATTTCAATACCTCTCTGTAAAGGTCAATAACTATCAAAATTTTAATTATTACTTTGAAAATTTCAACAATTAATATGAAAATTTCAATTATTGAAATATTTTTAGTGTTCAACATCAAATTTTCAATTATTTAACTCAGAATAACTAATACTGAAAGGTTTCCAAATTTCAATTGATATTTTCAATGCTTACTGTTAAATTTGCCTCTTATATTTGTAAACATTTCAATTACTCTGTGTAAAAGTCAATAACTATCAAAATTTTAATTATTACTTTGAAACTTTCAAAAACTTCTATCAAAATTTCAATTATTGAGATATTTTCAGTGTTCAATATCAAATTTTTAATTATTTAAATCAGAATAACTAATACTGAAAGATTTCCCAATTTCAATTGATGTTCAATGTTTACTGTTAAATTTGCCTCTTATATTTGTTAACATTTCAATTACTCTGTGTAAAAGTCAATAACTATAAAATTTTAATTATTACTTTGAAACTTTCAAAAACTTCTATCAAAATTTCAATTATTGAGATATTTTCAGTGTTCAATATCAAATTTTCAATTATTTAAATCAGAATAACTAATACTGAAAGATTTCCAAATTTCAATTGATATTTTCAATGTTTAGTGTTAAATTTGCCTCTTATATTTGTTAACATTTCAATTACTCAGTGTAAAGGTCAATAACTGTCAAATTTTTAATTATTACTTAGAAAATTTCAACCATTTGTATCAAATTTTCAATTATTGATATATTTTTAGTATCCAATAACAAATTTTCAATTATTTAAATCAAAATAACTAATACTGAAAGATTTCCAAATTTCAATTTGAATTTTCAATGTTTACTGTTTGCCTCTTATATTTGTTAACATTTCAATTACTCTGTGTAAAGGTCAATAACTATCAAAATTTTAATTATTACTTTAAAAATTTCAACACAACTTTTATCAAAATTTCAATTATTGAGATATTTTCAGTGTTCAATATCAAATTTTCAATTATTTAAATCAGAATAACCAATACTGAAAGATTTTAAAATATCAATTGATATTTTCAATGTTTACTGTTAAATTTGCCTCTTATATTTGTTAACATTTCAATTACTCTGTGTAAAGGTCAATAACTATCAAACTTATATTTAATTATTACTTTAAAAATTTCAACAATTTCGATCAAAATTTCAATTATTGAGATATTTTCAGTGTTCAATATAAGATTTTCAATTATTTAAATCAGAATAACTAATACTGAAAGATTTCCAAATTTCAATTGATATTTTCAAAGTTTACTGTTAACTTTGCCTCTTATATATATTAACATTTCAATTACTCTGTGTAAAGGTCAATAACTATCAAAATTTTAATTATTACTTTGAAAATTTCAACAATTTTTTATCAAAATTTCAATTATTGGGATATTTTCAGTGTTCAATATCAAATTTTCAATTATTTAAATCAGAATAACTAATACTGAAAGATTTCCAAATTTCAATTGATATTTTCAATGTTTAGTGTTAAATTTGCCTCTTATATTTGTTAACATTTCAATTACTCAGTGTAAAGGTCAATAACTGTCAAATTTTTAATTATTACTTAGAAAATTACAACCATTTCTATCAAATTTTCAATTATTGATATATTTTTAGTATCCAATAACAAATTTTCAATTATTTAAATCAGAATAACTAATACTGAAAGATTTCCAAATTTCAATTTGAATTTTCAATGTTTACTGTTTGCCTCTTATATTTGTTAACATTTCAATTACTCTGTGTAAAGGTCAATAACTATCAAAATTTTAATTATTACTTTAAAAATTTCAACACAACTTTTATCAAAATTTCAATTATTGAGATATTTTCAGTGTTCAATATCAAATTTTCAATTATTTAAATCAGAATAACTAATACTGAAAGATTTCCAAATTTCAATTGATATTTTCAATGTTTAGTGTTAAATTTGCCTCTTATATTTGTTAACATTTCAATTACTCAGTGTAAAGGTCAATAACTGTCAAATTTTTAATTATTACTTAGAAAATTACAACCATTTCTATCAAATTTTCAATTATTGATATATTTTTAGTATCCAATAACAAATTTTCAATTATTTAAATCAGAATAACTAATACTGAAAGATTTCCAAATTTCAATTTGAATTTTCAATGTTTACTGTTTGCCTCTTATATTTGTTAACATTTCAATTACTCTGTGTAAAGGTCAATAACTATCAAAATTTTAATTATTACTTTAAAAATTTCAACACAACTTTTATCAAAATTTCAATTATTGAGATATTTTCAGTGTTCAATATCAAATTTTCAATTATTTAAATCAGAATAACCAATACTGAAAGATTTTAAAATATCAATTGATATTTTCAATGTTTACTGTTAAATTTGCCTCTTATATTTGTTAACATTTCAATTACTCTGTGTAAAGGTCAATAACTATCAAACTTATATTTAATTATTACTTTAAAAATTTCAACAATTTCGATCAAAATTTCAATTATTGAGATATTTTCAGTGTTCAATATAAGATTTTCAATTATTTAAATCAGAATAACTAATACTGAAAGATTTCCAAATTTCAATTGATATTTTCAAAGTTTACTGTTAACTTTGCCTCTTATATATATTAACATTTCAATTACTCTGTGTAAAGGTCAATAACTATCAAAATTTTAATTATTACTTTGAAAATTTCAACAATTTTTTATCAAAATTTCAATTATTGGGATATTTTCAGTGTTCAATATCAAATTTTCAATTATTTAAATCAGAATAACTAATACTGAAAGATTTTAAAATATCAATTGATATTTTCAATGTTTACTGTTAAATTTGCCTCTTATATTTGTTAACATTTCAATTACTCTGTGTAAAGGTCAATAACTATCAAACTTATATTTAATTATTACTTTAAAAATTTCAACAATTTCGATCAAAATTTCAATTATTGAGATATTTTCAGTGTTCAATATAAGATTTTCAATTATTTAAATTAGAATAACTAATACTGAAAGATTTCCAAATTTCAATTGATATTTTCAAAGTTTACTGTTAACTTTGCCTCTTATATATATTAACATTTCAATTACTCTGTGTAAAGGTCAATAACTATCAAAATTTTAATTATTACTTTGAAAATTTCAACAATTTTTTATCAAAATTTCAATTATTGGAATATTTTCAGTGTTCAATATCAAATTTTCAATTATTTAAATCAGAATAACTAATACTGAAAGATTTTAAAATATCAATTGATATTTTCAATGTTTACTGTTAAATTTGCCTCTTATATTTGTTAACATTTCAATTACTCAAGGTCAATAACTATCAAAATTTGATTATTAATTTGAAAATTTCAACAATTTCTATCAAAATTTAAATATTGAGATATTTACAGTGTTGAATGTAAAATTTTCTATTATTTAAATCAGAATAACTAATACTGAAAGATTTTTAAATTTCAATTGTTATTTTCAATGTTTACTGTTAAATTTACCTCTTATATTTGTTAACATTTCAATTACTCTGTGTAAAAGTCAATAACTATAAAATTTTAATTATTACTTTGAAACTTTCAACAACTTCTATTAAAATTTCAATTATTGAGATATTTTCAGTGTTCAATATCAAATTTTCAATTATTTAAATCAGAATAACTAATACTGAAAGATTTCCAAATTTCAATTGATATTTTCAATGTTTACTGTTAAATTTGCCTCTTATATTTGTAAACATTTCAATTCCTCTGTGTAAAGGTCAATAATTATCAAAATTTTAATTATTACTTTGAAAATTTCAACAATTTATATCAAAATTTCATTTATTGAGATATTTTCAATATCAAATTTTCACTTATTTAAATTAGAATAACTAATACTGAAAGATTTCCAAATTTCAATTGATATTTTCAAAGTTTACTGTTAACTTTGCCTCTTATATATATTAACATTTCAATTACTCTGTGTAAAGGTCAATAACTATCAAAATTTTAATTATTACTTTGAAAATTTCAACAATTTTTTATCAAAATTTCAATTATTGGGATATTTTCAGTGTTCAATATCAAATTTTCAATTATTTAAATCAGAATAACTAATACTGAAAGATTTCCCAATTTCAATTGATGTTCAATGTTTACTGTTAAATTTGCCTCTTATATTTGTTAACATTTCAATTACTCAAGGTCAATAACTATCAAAATTTGATTATTAATTTGAAAATTTCAACAATTTCTATCAAAATTTAAATATTGAGATATTTACAGTGTTGAATGTAAAATTTTCTATTATTTAAATCAGAATAACTAATACTGAAAGATTTTTAAATTTCAATTGTTATTTTCAATGTTTACTGTTAAATTTACCTCTTATATTTGTTAACATTTCAATTACTCTGTGTAAAAGTCAATAACTATAAAATTTTAATTATTACTTTGAAACTTTCAACAACTTCTATTAAAATTTCAATTATTGAGATATTTTCAGTGTTCAATATCAAATTTTCAATTATTTAAATCAGAATAACTGATACTGAAAGATTTCCAAATTTCAATTGATATTTTCAATGTTTACTGTTAAATTTGCCTCTTATATTTGTTAACATTTCAATTACTTTGTGTAAAGGTCAATAACTATCAAAATTTTAATTATTACTTTGAAAATTTCAACAATTTATATCAAAATTTCAATTATTGAGATATTTTCAATATCAAATTTTCACTTATTTAAATTAGAATAACTAATACTGAAAGATTTCAAAATTTCAATTGATATTTTCAATGTTTACTGTTAAATTTGCCTCTTATATTTGTTAACATTTCAATTCCTTTGTGTAAAGGTCAATAACTATCAAAATTTTAATTATTACTTTGAAACTTTCAAAAACTTCTATCAAAATTTCAATTATTGAGATATTTTCAGTGTTCAATATCAAATTTTTAATTATTTAAATCAGAATAACTAATACTGAAAGATTTCCCAATTTCAATTGATGTTCAATGTTTACTGTTAAATTTGCCTCTTATGTTTGTTAACATTTCAATTACTCTGTGTAAAAGTCAATTACTATCAAAATTTTAATTATTACTTTGAACCATTATTACAGTTATCAACATTTTCCGTATTGCAAAATGATATGGCGTTAGTTTGGCTATCATTCTGTAAAATCGTAATATACGGTTTGAAACACACTTTTGTGACATATTTAAATATTCTGAATGTGTAACTTTCCGAGTTGACCAGTTATGAGTCACTGAAATTTCTGAAAATGTATTTATTTTGATTGACAGTAGAGGTAATAATTAATTAATATGTACCATTGTCTTTCCAGAGTCATGGCAGGCAACGATAAAGGTGGATCCAGCCACATTGCCGACATTCCAGACTTCGAGTCAAGTATTTAAGATCACGGAAAAAGACACTGTGGTTCTGCCCTGCGAAGTTTCCAATCCCGGTAAGTTTATGTGTGACTTTGCCCCCTCGAACTCCTAAACAAATAACTTCGCCCTGTTTGGGAAAAAATAATTACAATCCCCTGTTTAGTATGCATAATACGGCTATCAGATTTTGCCCTCGAATGCTGAAAATTTAAATGGAAGCAAATATGTGCATGTTTTATTGAAAATGAGTTGCAAATTATAACCGCGCCATGGGAAAATTTGCGAGGCGGAACGAACGTTATGTTTATATTTGGCAATAAATGTTAAATGATTGACTGAAATGTGCTGGCGTTTAAAACTTAAATTGGTGTTGATTGAAGTTGCTTCAACTAAAATAACTCGCCGACCACATTCAAATCATACAGTGGGATTAATTAAATTTTCCGCTGTAATTTATTTTCCGCGCAAAGTATTTTTGCCACAAATATTTTTAGTTTAACTGATTGATGTGTAAACGAGTCGCTTATAACTTTTAATTGCGACTACATAGTATAATAAGTAGACGAACACTCCGCGTTCATAATATTTGAAGCGATCATTTGCCATGCGAAACCTACTGGAATGCAAATCGAAATTCCGCAAGTCGCATATTTTTTAAATTAATTTACGGAGTAATTAACTTCTACGTATTTTTTTTTGCTTCGCCACCTTCTTGTAACGCCGTAAAACTTTTACGTAATAATGCAATAATCACTCTGATGACACACTTGACGTTTTATAGAAGTAAATTAAGGGCCTTGAGGTATAATACTTACGCCGTAAACTTTACAACTTTCGTATTGGAACTGTTGAAACCTTAAGATATATACACCCGGCTAACGTCATAAATTCTGCGCTTATGAAAATTTCACATCATGATAAGCCGGAATTTCTTAGTGCAGCAAAGTTTTGTTAGTTTGCTTTTCGATTGAGATAGTTTGCGAGAGTTCGAATATTATGGATTTTCGATCGCAGGTACAGCTACAAAGAATCCCAACGTAGTCCCTAATAAATTGTAACGAAGAGTTTTTCCATGGACGGAATAATGAAGCACTCCCTCGCAAAATGTAGATACGGTATACGATCGATATCCATCATGAAACTTCTTACATTACTTATAATTATGTACAATTTTATAATCGTTGCATTCTATAAGCAATAATCAATAATCAATATTCAATATTATTGCAATATTCAAATTATTAAATACATTAATCTCGAGTATATTCTTACTTGCTGACAATTGAAGACCTTAGAGAATGTATAATATTTATTTCGTCATTTATTTATATTATGACTCTAAATATAGTATAACATTGTCATTGTAGGATAACATACAGAAATTCAGGTATTACATTTCTCATACAAATACATTAGTCATTTAAATGGTAAGGTTAGTATATGAAATGTTCCAAATGGGCTTTTATTGAAACTATTTTTCGTAATCCATAGTACTACTTTGAACGAAAATAAAAGAAAACTAATAAAAATGGAATGGATAACAAATATCTCAACAAATAATCTCGACAAGTATTAAAACTCAAATTATGATAAATAGCGAGAATTTACATCTCTCATAATCCGTTTATGATAACGACATGTATTAAACTGTATGATCATAAATTCGCAAGTACCTACATATTACATTCTTCGAATGGCGGAGTTATTATTTTTGTACAAATAATTATTATAACTATATTATTATAAGTTACAACTTTTATGATCTTGAAATGTTAAAAAAAAAACAGAGATATGGAAACACGACACAAATTTCAGATTTTATAACGATATGTGGCAACAATGGATATAAGTTCTATTTTTTTTTCCTAATTTGTTGATATGTAAAAAATAGCAAAAATTAAACATATTCTCATATCTCCTAAATGGTATAGCTACGAGATATATCAGAGATTAAAAGATTTCTTTGTCTAGTAACGTAAAGTCACAAAACAAAATTGTACTTATACTTACTTACCTACTTAAAATAATTCAAAATTTAACAATTGTCGCCCAAATTTGTGAATTTTAGGCAAAATCGCAAAATTTACATTAGTTTTTAAAATTTAAAAAAGTTCTAAAATGTACATTTGCATTCTTATAAGTAATGCTAAAATGTAGGATCAAATTTGATCATTGAAGTCTTGAAGCTTAAAATATTTCAAAATTTAACAAGTGATAACTTTTGTGATTTTCACATGTTGAAAAACATATCCGGATATGTAAACACAACTTCAAATTTGAGATTTTATAACGATATGGAGTAATGATGGATATAAGTTCTAATTTTTGTCTTCTTAAATGTGTTGATATGTAAAAAAAATAGCAAAAATAAACATACTTAAACTTACTTACCTACTTAAAATAATTCAAAATGTAACAATTGTCGCCCAACTTTGTGAATTTTAGGCAAAATCGTAAATTTACTCTGCATTCTTATTAATAATGAAAACATTTCGGATCAAATTTGATAATTGCAGTCTTGAAGCTTAAAATATTTCAAAATTTAACAAGTGACAACTTTTGTGATCTTCACATGTTGAAAAACATATCCAGATATGTAAACACAACTTCAAATTTGAGATTTTATAACGATATGGAGTAATGATGGATATAAGTTCTAATTTTTGTCTTCTTAATTGTGTTGATATGTAAAAAAAATAGCAAAAATAAAACATAATCTCATATCTAATATCTCCTAATTGCTGTAGCTACGAACTATATCAAAGATCAAAAGATTTCTTTGTCTAGTAACGTAAATTCTCAATACAAAATTGTAATTAAACTTACTTACCTACTTAAAATAATTCAAAATTTAACAATTGTCGCCCAAATTTGTGAATTTTTGGCAAAATCGTAAAATTTACTCTGCATTCTTATTAAGAATGACAACATTTCGGATCAAATTTGATAATTGTAGTCTTGAAGCTTAAAATAATTGAAAATTTAATAATTGTCGCCCAAATTTGTGAATTTTAGGCAAAATCGCAAAATTTACATTAGTTTTTAAATTTAAATAAGTTTTAAAATTTAAATTTGCATTCTTATAAGTAATGTTAAAATGTAGGATCAAATTTGATAATTGAAGTCTTGAAGCTTAAAATATTTCAAAATTTAACAAGTGATAACTTTTGTGATCTTCACATGTTGAAAAACATATCCGGATATGTAAACACGACTTTAAATTTGAGATTTTATAACGATATGGAGTAATGATGTATATAAGTTCTAATTTTTGTTTTCTTAATTGTGTTGATATGTAAAAAGAATAGCAAAAATAAAACATAATCTCATATCTAATATATCCTAATTGCTGTAGCTACGAAATATATCAGAGATCAAAAGATTTATTTGTCTAGTAACGTAAATTCTCAATACAAAATTGTACTTAAACTTACTTACCTACTTAAAATAATTCAAAATTTAACAATTGTCGCCCAAATGTGGGAATTTTAGGCAAAATCGTAAAATTTACTCTGCATTCTTATTAATAATGATAACATTTCGGATCAAATTTGATAATTGTAGTCTTGAAGCTTAAAATAATTGAAAATTTAATAATTGTCGCCCAAATTTGTGAATTTTAGGCAAAATCGCAAAATTTACATTAGTTTTTAAATTTAAATAAGTTTTAAAATTTAAATTTGCATTCTTATAAATAATGTTAAAATGTAGGATCAAATTTGATAATTGAAGTCTTGAAGCTTAAAATATTTCAAAATTTAACAAGTGATAACTTTTGTGATCTTCACATGTTGAAAAACATATCCGGATATGTAAACACGACTTTAAATTTGAGATTTTATAACGATATGGAGTAATGATGTATATAAGTTCTAATTTTTGTTTTCTTAATTGTGTTGATATGTAAAAAGAATAGCAAAAATAAAACATAATCTCATATCTAATATATCCTAATTGCTGTAGCTACGAAATATATCAGAGATCAAAAGATTTATTTGTCTAGTAACGTAAATTCTCAATACAAAATTGTACTTAAACTTACTTACCTACTTAAAATAATTCAAAATTTAACAATTGTCGCCCAAATGTGGGAATTTTAGGCAAAATCGTAAAATTTACTCTGCATTCTTATTAATAATGATAACATTTCGGATCAAATTTGATAATTGTAGTCTTGAAGCTTAAATTAATTCAAAATTTAACAATTGTCGCCCAAATTTGTGAATTTTAGGCAAAATCGCAAAATTTACATTAGTTTTTAAATTTAAAAAAGTTTTAAAATTTACATTTGCATTCTTATAAGTAATGTTAAAATGTAGGATCAAATTTGATAATTGAAGTCTTGAAGCTTAAAATATTTCAAAATTTAATAAGTGATAACTTTTGTGATCTTCACATGTTGAAAAACATATCCGGATATGTGAACACAACATTAAATTTGAGATTTTATAACGATATGGAGTAATGATGTATATAAGTTCTAATTTTTGTTTTCTTAATTGTGTTGATATGTAAAAAGAATAGCAAAAATAAAACATAATCTCATATCTAATATATCCTAATTGCTGTAGCTACGAAATATATCAGAGATCAAAAGATTTATTTGTCTAGTAACGTAAATTCTCAATACAAAATTGTACTTAAACTTACTTACCTACTTACAATAATTCAAAATTTAACAATTGTCGCCCAAATTTGTGAATTTTAGGCAAAATCGTAAAATTTACTTTGCATTCTTAGTAGTAATGTTAACATTTAAGATCAAATTTGATAACTGAAGTATTGAAGCTTAAAATAATTCAAAATTTAACAAGTGACAACTTTTATGATCTTCACATGTTAAAAAACATATCCAGATATGTAAATACAACTTAAAATTTGAGATACTTAATGTATTGCATACAGAAAGCATTATTACGAACTTCTGTATTTAGAAATAAATTAATGAAAAATAATTATTTTAATACTTAATATGAAGATGGCAATAAAGCAATTAGTTTACTATTCATGAAGTAAGATATCTACTCAATATAATTTAATAGTTTTATTTGGTAAAGATAAGCTGCATTTTTATTGTGATGGAATGCCTATATTATAATATAACTTCGCAAAGTATTTGTCTATATTAAATCTATTTACTTCGTTGAAGGGGAAGAGTCCGTTTTTCAAAACAGATCGTTGGGATCGTAGTTTATTGCCCTGTCTTGGAGTAGACAATTCGGACAATAAGGCAGTGAGACTGAGAAACTTATTGTTGACAAATATTTTACCATCTCCTATCAAAGTGTTTCCAGCACTCGGCAGCTTACCAGTTTCCTCCCTGTGGAGAGGTTTTAACTTAACTTAGCCGACTCACGAACGCTCTTTTATTTTTGTTATTAACTCGGACGACTCCAGTTTATATCTTCAACGAATGGAGAAGTTGTAAGCATGCATTTCAGCACGATTTTCGTATATAAATGGCTCTAATGACCTCCTGCTAAACGCATGGAAAAGGATATGAAAACAATAAACGAAACAAGCACGCTAACGTTTGAATAATAACTACTACTAAAATTATAATTAGGAACAGTTTGTAACTACAATTTAAATATTGAAGCCTCGCACACAAAGCAGCTATATTAAATATCTAAACTGTTCTAATAGCATAATAGTAGATCAATGTTATTATTAGTCAGATCGAAATTATTTGCATACACTGATTACTTAATTACCAAGTAAAATTAATGAGGCATTTATTACGTGCATATACAATTTTGCAATAATAATAAATTTAAGTTTGTTATATTATTACTGGTAACTTACTGGTAAAAAAAAAATTTTTTAGCCTTCATAAGTTACAAATTCCCCTCTTATAATAACAAACGATTCTAAGAACAAATAAAACAAAATAAACTAAAACAATAAATACACAAACACTACGCAAAAATAGAAAAAATAAAAACTCAAATAGGATTATTAATCAATATCCAGCATAGCAGAACAGACATCATAAATCTACAATCAATCATAAATAATATAAATCTACAACTTAAAGACCTTCTTAAGAAAAACCACAAAGTTTTTCTTCAGAATATGCATTTATAGTTACTAATGAAATACAACACAAAGTAATGACCCAAATTTCTTACAATTTTCTATTGAGCTCATATTTCACACAATTTGTTGGAGATATCAACTCAAATTAATATAAATGTGGAGTTCGTGGTTCAAAATAATTGGTTCAAAATAATGTGGTTCAAAATAAATCTCAGTCGTCTAATTATAAAGATTGCTTCAAAATTTAAGAAAATGTATAAAACAAATAATACCCTATTCTTAGTTTTTCCAAAACTTATCTTGTAGACAAAAACAGAATTTCATGCATTTTCTTACGTCCATTAAGCTCAAATTTTACAAAAGTATTAAGTATGCTTTAACATATGTATTAAAAGCTTCAGAAATTTACTGATGATTTGAAGAAAATGTTTTAAAACTGCTTATAAAGACACCAACATATTTTTGAATCGTTACTAATTCCTTTTAAACACCTGAAAATTGAAGGTAATATTAAAAAAAACTGAAATTTACAAATAATTTAAGCAAAATCTATTGAAATACGTAATGAGGATACCAAAATGTTTTAAAAGCGTCAGTAATTCCTCAAAACATATTTTCTGTAAATGGCTGAATATTGCCAGATGCTAATATTAAAAACTTCAGAAATTTACTAATGATTTGAAGAACATGTTTTAAAATTTCTTATGAGGATATCAGCATGTTTTAAAATTCCTAATGAGGATACCAAAATGTTTCAAAATCTTCAGTACTTCCCAAAATCACCTGAAAATTGATGCTAATATGTGTTTGCTAATGTCAGTAATTCTTCGAAACCCTCAATATTGATGCCAGTATTAAAAATTTCTGAAATCCTAATAATTTTAAGAAATGTTTTCAAATTGCAATTTCTAATTGAGGATAATAGGATACCAAATTGTTTAAAATCGTCAGTAATTTCTCAAATCATGTGAAAATTGATGCTAATATGTGGCAAAATATCTGAACATTGCCAGATGCTAATATAAAAACTTTAAAAATGTACTAATAATTTAATGAAAATATTTCAAAATTCTTATGAGGATACCAACATGTTTTTAAATCTTCAGTACTTCCAAAATCACCTGAAAATTGATGCTAATAAGTGTTTGCTAATGTCAGTAATTCTTCGAAACACCTCAATATTGATGTTAGTATTAAACATTTCTGAAATTTTCTAATAATTTGAAGAAAATGTTTTAAAATTGCCAACGAGGATACCAAAATGTTTAAAATTGTCAGTAATTTCTCAAATCATCTGAAAATTGATGCTAATATGTGGCAAAATGTCTGAAAATTACCAGATGCTAATATATAAAACTTCAAAAATGTACTAATAATTTAATGAAAATATTTCAAAATTTCTTATGAGGATACCAACATGTTTTTAAATCTTCAGTACTTCCCAAAATCACCTGAAAATTGATGCTAATAAGTGTTTGCTAATGTCAGTAATTCTTCGAAACACCTCAATATTGATGTTAGTATTAAACATTTCTGAAATTTCTAATAATTTGAAGAAAATGTTTTAAAATTGCCAACGAGGATACCAAAATGTTTAAAATTGTCAGTAATTTCTCAAATCATCTGAAAATTGATGCTAATATGTGGCAAAATGTCTGAAAATTACCAGATGCTAATATATAAAACTTCAAAATGTACTAATAATTTAATGAAAATATTTCAAAATTTCTTATGAGGATACCAACATGTTTTTTAAATCTTCAGTACTTCCCAAAATCACCTGAAAATTGATGCTAATAAGTATTTGCTAATGTCATTAATTCTTCGAAACACCTCAATATTGATGCCAGTATTAAAAATTTCTGAAATTTTCTAATTTTTTGAAGAAAATGTTTTAAAATTGCCAATGAGGATACCAAAATGTTTAAAATTGTCAGTAATCTCTCAAATCATCTGAATATTGATGCTAATATGTGGCAAAATGTCTGAATATTACCAGATGCTAATATAAAAAATTTCAAAAAATTACTAATAATTTAATGGAAATATTTCAAAATTTCTTATGAGGATACCAACATATTTTCAATTCCGTAATTCCTGAAAACACCTGAAATTTTCTAATAATTTGAAGAAAATGTTTTCGAATTGCTAATGAGGATACCAAATTGTTTAAAATCGTCAGTAATTTCTTAAATCATGTGAAAATTGATGCTAATATGTGGCTACATGTCTGAACATTGCCAGATGCTAATATAAAAAACTTCAAAAATGTACTAATAATTTAATGAAAATATTTAAAAATTTCTTATGAGGATACCAACATGTTTTTAAATCTTCAGTACTTCCCTAAATCGCCTGAAAATTGATGCTAATAAGTGTTTTGCTAATGTCAGTAATTTTTCGAAACACCTCAATATTGATGTTAGTATTAAAAATTTCTGAAATTTTCTAATTTTTTGAAGAAAATGTTTTAAAATTGCCAATGAGGATACCAAAATGTTTAAAATTGTCAGTAATCTCTCAAATCATCTGAATATTGATGCTAATATGTGGCAAAATGTCTGAATATTACCAGATGCTAATATAAAAAATTTCAAAAAATTACTAATAATTTAATGGAAATATTTCAAAATTTCTTATGAGGATACCAACATATTTTCAATTCCGTAATTCCTGAAAACACCTGAAATTTTCTAATAATTTGAAGAAAATGTTTTCGAATTGCTAATGAGGATACCAAATTGTTTAAAATTGTCAGTAGTTTCTCAAATCATCTGAAAATTGATGCTAATATGTGACAAAATGTCTGAAAATTACCAGATGCTAATATAAAAAACTTCAAAAATGTACTAATAATTTAATGAAAATATTTCAAAATTTCTTATGAGGATACCAACATGTTTTTAAATCTTCAGTACTTCCCAAAATTACCTGAAAATTGATGCTAATAAGTATTTGCTAATGTCATTAATTCTTCGAAACACCTCAATATTGATGCAAGTATTAAAAATTTCTGAAATTTTCTAATTTTTTGAAGAAATTGTTTTAAAATTGCCTATGAGGATACCAAAATGTTTAAAATTATCAGTAATTTCTCAAATCATCTGAAAATGGATGCTAATATGTGGCAAAATGTCTGAAAATTACCAGATGCTAATATAAAAAACTTCAAAAATTTACTAATAATTTAATGAAAATTTAAAAAAAAATCTTATGAGGATACCACCATGTTTTCAAATCCGTAATTCCTCAAAACACCTGAAATTTTCTAATAATTTAAAGAAAATGTTTTCAAATTGCTAATGAGGATACCAAATTGTTTAAAATTGTCAGTAGTTTCTCAAATCATCTGAAAATTGATGCTAATATGTGGCAAAATGTCTGAAAATTACCAGATGCTAATATATAAAACTTCAAAAATGTACTAATAATTTAATGAAAATATTTCAAAATTTCTTATGAGGATACCAACATGTTTTTAAATCTTCAGTACTTCCCAAAATCACCTGAAAATTGATGCTAATAAGTATTTGCTAATGTCATTAATTCTTCGAAACACCTCAATATTGATGCCAGTATTAAAAATTTCTGAAATTTTCTAATTTTTTGAAGAAAATGTTTTAAAATTGCCAATGAGGATACCAAAATGTTTAAAATTGTCAGTAATCTCTCAAATCATCTGAATATTGATGCTAATATGTGGCAAAATGTCTGAATATTACCAGATGCTAATATAAAAAATTTCAAAAAATTACTAATAATTTAATGGAAATATTTCAAAATTTCTTATGAGGATACCAACATATTTTCAATTCCGTAATTCCTCAAAACACCTGAAATTTTCTAATATAAAAAACTTCAAAAATGTACTAATAATTTAATGAAAATATTTCAAAATTTCTTATGAGGATACCAACATGTTTTTAAATCTTCAGTACTTTCCAAAATCACCTGAAAATTGATGCTAATAAGTGTTTGCTAATGTCAGTAATTCTTCGAAACACCTCAATATTGATGCCAGTATTAAAAATTTCTGAAATTTTCGAATTTTTTGAAGAAAATGTTTTAAAATTGCCAATGAGGATACCGAAATATTTAAAATTGTCAGTAATTTCTCAAATCATCTGAAAATTGATGCTTATATGTGGCAAAATGTCTGAAAATTACCAGATGCTAATATAAATAACTTCAAAAATTTACTAATAATTTAATGAAAATATTTCAAAATTTCATATGAGGATACCAACATGTTTTTAAATCTTCAGTACTTCCCAAAATCACCTGAAAATTGATGCTAATAAGTATTTGCTAATGTCATTAATTCTTCGAAACACCTCAATATTGATGCCAGTAATTTTTTTTGAAATTTTCTAATTTTTTGAAGAAATTGTTTTAAAATTGCCAATGAGGATACCAAAATGTTTAAAATTGTCAGTAATTCCTCAAATCATCTGAAAATTGATGCTAATATGTGTCAAAATATCTGAAAATTACCAGATGATAATACATATTAGAAAATATGAATATTATATCGTCATTGATATTTTTTTACAGAATATTAATCTGAATTTGGTCAGGCAATACACTTGCTCCATTAATTTCGGAAAATCGAAAATAGTCTTGCAATTTTTTGTGTCCATTGAGCTCAAATTTAACACAAATTAAAAAAATTAAAAAACCATAAAAAATGAGATAAATTTTCATAAGTTTAAATCTCAGGTGAGGGAATATGTGTTTAAATTGATTGACTGTAAATAGAAAATAGTAGATGTAGTAAATAGAATAAAATATATGTTAATATAAAAATTGTAGTTGCTATTTGTGTGTTTTCTTTTGTTGTTTTGTTGAAATTTTGTACATTACGTAGCGTTTTTTGCTAATAAATATTCTTTATTATTATTATTATTATAAAATCATTAGTGTGATTTAATAGATTAGAAAATACGAATATTATATTGTCATTAATATCTTTCTACAGAGTTTTAATCAGAATATGGACGTGCAATGTACTACAAAAGGAATGCATAAAGATTATTTACACATATAAATCATTTTCGACTCTTAATATGCAGAATATTGTAGAATATACAACATAATTATGAGCAAATTTTTTATGTTTGCAGAAAAAAGGCAGAAAAATACATATGCCCAACTATTGACATAATAGTCTGAAAATTCGATAAAAATTCTTGCTAATTTCTATCATCTATATAATCTTTGTACATTTTTTAAGAAATTTGTTCAGTGGTATTATAAATTTCGTACATATTCCAGAATATTTGGAGAAAAAATACTAGAAATTCTTTAATAATTTTTCTCTTCTTTAATATTTCACGATTTTTGAAAGTCCAAAAATGACTTTACAGACAAAAATATGTGCTTCTGACTTTCGGCCAAACATTTGTATGAAAGCATAAACTTGAAAAATAAAAAATTAATTGATTGTAAATTTCTGAAAATAATAGTAATAATAATAATAAAGAATATTTATTAGCAAAAAACGCTACATAGTATACAAAATTTCAACAAAACAACAAAAGAATAATTTAATATTATAAACTTAATATTAAATATTTTTCAGAAACTTACAATCACAATTTTTAAACAAAAATTGGAAATTTTTATTTTCTGCCACTCATTTGTTTCATGAGCAACATTTTTAGGTTTTAGTTTCTAACTTCAAACCAAGATGATTGCAAAAAGTAGATAATTGAGATAAAATATTGCGTCAGTTGATATTTATTTATTTATAGTTGACGTTGCATAAAATAGACTCTTCAGACAAAAATATGTCCTTGTGACTTTCTGCCAAATATTTATGTGTAAAAAATAAACTTTTGAGATAAAAAATATGTTCTTGTAAGTTTTTGCTAAATATATAATGTTACGTTTTAATATTGGACATTTTTATTTTTTGCCACTCATTTGTTTTCTCAGCAAAATTTTTAAGCTTCAATATTTATAAAACTGCGAAAGTCAAATTATACCATAAATATTTCAAATAATTCCTAAAGATAATTTCGATAGCCAATAAAGATTATTTACACATATACATTATTTTCGACTATTAATATGCAGAATATTGTAGAAAATACTACATAATTATTAGCAATTTTTTATATTTGCAGAAAAAAGGCAGAAAAATACATATGCCCAACTATTAAGGTAATAGTCTGAAAATTCTACAAAATTTCTTGGTATTTTCTATCATCTATATAATTTTTGTACATTTTTTAAGAAATTTGTTCTGTGATATTATAAATTTCGTACATATTCCAGAATATTTGGAGAAAAAATACTAGAAATTCTTTAATAATTTTTCTCTTCTTTAATCTTTCACGATTTTTGAAAGTTTAAAAATGACTTTACAGACAAAAATATGTGCTTCTGACTTTCGGCCAAACATTTGTATGAAAAGCATAAACTTTAAAAATAAAAAATAAATTGATTGTAAATTCCTGAAAATAATAATAATAATAATAAAGAATATTAATTAGCAAAAAACGCTACATAGTATACAAAACTTCAACAAAACAACAGAAGAATAATTTAATATTAAAAACTTAATATATAATATTTTTCAGAAACTTACAATCACAATTTTTAAACAAAAATTGGAAATTTTTATTTTCTGCCACTCATTTGTTTCATGAGCAACATTTTTAGGTTTCAATTTCTAACTTACAAGAGTAAGTACCAAATAATAATATAAAAACATTAAATTCATAACTGGTACTTTATGGAGACTGCAAACGTCAAACAACCAGCAATAATAATATAACATACATTAATAACAATTATATTAATAATAATAATAGCCATAACAGTGCAATGCTCTAAATTTCACATTATTGCTCTTTGCATATACACCTGTATAATAATTTACTCATAATTGATTATCTGGGAAATTGTACCGAACGAAAGACGAAAATATTGTAATCGAGTCTACTTGAATGTATTTTAAGCACATGGAGATAGTACCTGCAAGTTATTTCCTGCTAACAAGGGTCGATCAAGAGTCCGGAAATATAGAAACAGCGACCGGTCAAGGGTTCTTCACCACACTTTCAAAAAGTTTTATTATACGATTCAACCACTCAGTCTCGTATATACGTATTTACAGTGATATATAAATTTCGCTGCTTCCTATCATACATTAATTTATATAGCTAATTGCAACTGGCAAGGAGAAATATGTTTCAAGGACTAACATGTAACACAGAATCAAATGAAAGAGGAGCAAAGTTTATCGAGATTTTTCGGGCTGTGATCCATTCATCGACCCCTTATCTTCTTGTTACCCCCACTTCCGCTATCAAGGGGGTTTGCGCCCTATTAGTTCTGTTATAGAGTTCGAAAAATCGTTTTATTACATTTTTATACAATAGATGTTTTTATTACACCCATTTCGTTTTCTATTGAACCCCGAGATCGTCTATTGTTATTGTAATATTAAGTGCCGTAATTGATCTATTTTGTTTGTATGTGTTATCCCGATTAAACTCTAAAATCGATAATTAACTGCTTATATTGATTGGTTAAATGTTCGCGTGTGTAATAAATATTGCATAAAGATCATATAATGGAACTGTATTAATTGCACATGTCTATCATATTAACCTTTATTATTAACGAATTTGTGGAAAACACGTATATTCAATGGAATATTAAATGTGTGTTGTGATTAGGGCAGGAATTTATACGCTCTAAAAATATCAAAAATATGCATTCATTTATGCTCTAAAAAACTGGTAATATTCCCTTAAATATTCCCAAAAAGCTTGCAAATCAATCTCAACTATAGAATAATAAATTTCATAACTAACGCAATATTTTGCCTAAAATGATATACTTTTTGCAATCATCTTGGTCTGAACTTAAAGTTTGCTAAGGAAACAATTATTATTATTATTGTTATAATAATAATAATAATTATTATTATTACTAAGTGGCAGAAAATAAAATTTTCCTATTTTAAAAGTTGACATTAAATATTTAGCATATACGACATATTTTTGTCTGAAGCGTCTATTTTCTGCCATATCAACTATAGAAAAATAAATTTCATGGTTAACGCAATATTTTATGAATACAACTATTTGCAATAATTGTACTTTGAAGGTAAAAACTGAAACCTAAATATTTTGCCACGGAAACAAATGAGTGGCAGAAAATAGAAATTTCCAACTTTAAACTTGACAACTATTTAGCAGAAACTTACAAGGACATATTTTTTTTCTCAAATGTTTATTTTTTGCACATAAATATTTGGCAGAAAGTCACAACGACATATTCTTGTCTGAAGTGGTGTTTTTTCTGTCATATTAACTCTAGAAAAATAAATTACATAACTAACGCAATATTTCATCTAAACAACTATTTGCAATCATGGTAGTTTCAAGTTAAAAACTTAAAACTAAAAATTTTGCTGCGGAAACTAATGACTGGCAGATAAAAAATTCAATATTATAACTCAATATTAAATATTTAGGACACTTACAAGGACAAATTTTTTTCTCAATAGTTTATTTCTTCCATGGAAATAGATATGGCGGATACTTGTTTAAAATCCATTATTATGACTAGGTAAATTACCCACGTTTTGAGTTTTTTAACTCAGAACGTGCGATATTTACCTAGTCATAATTATTTCTTCCTAACAAATATTTGTCAGAAAGTCACAAGGACATATTTCTGTCTGAAGAGACTTTATTCAGCAATATCAACTATAAAAAAAAATCACAACTGACGCAATATTTTATCAAAATTTGTTTTTACGATGATCTTGGTTTGAAGTTAAATACTGAAACCTAAAATTTTGCAAATATTTGGCAGAAAGTCACAAGGACATCTTTTTGTCTGAAGAGTGTATTTTTTGCAACGTCAACTAAAAGAAATAAATTTCATAACTGACGCAATATATTATCTCAATTACCTACTTTTTGCAATCATCTTCGTTTGAAGTTAAAAATTGAAACCTAAACAAATTGCTGAGGAAACAAATGAGTGGCAGAAAATAAAAATTTCCTGTTTTTAAACTTAGTATTAATTATTTTTCAGAAACTTACAATCACATTTTTTTTCCTCAAAAGTTTACGTTTTTCATACAAATATTTGGCCGAAAGTCACAACGACATATTATTGTCCGTAAAGTCATTTTTAAACTTTCAAAAATTGTGAAAGTCTAAAGAAGACAAAAATTATTAAAGAATTTCTAGAAATCTTTATTTCTCGTTATAATCTGAAATATGTACGAAATTTATAATACCACTGAAATATGTCTTTAAAAATGTACAAAGATTATATAGATGATAGATACTACCAAGAATTTTTGTAGAAATTTCAGACTATTATCTTCATAGTTGGGCATATGTGTTTTTCGGCCTTTTTTTCTGCAAACATAAAAATTTGCTCATAATTATGTTGTATTTTCTACAATATTCTGCATATTACAAGTCGAAAATGATGTATATGTGTAAATAATCTTTATTGGCTATCGAAATTATTTTTAGGAATTCTTTGAAATATTTATGGTATAATTTGACTTTCGCAGTTTCATAAATATTGAAGCATTTTCTATAATTGTGTGAAATTTGAGCTCAAACAAAATTAAAAAAGGCAAGATATGTTCTTGCACTGTACTAAAAATGTTTAGAATGTTTACAATTTAGGAAAACATATGGCTGGGTCATGTGTTAATTTTAATAATTTCTGCAATACTGGAGGTTTCTTGTAAATTTAGGGAAATTTGAATCAATGAATGCATGAAATTTGCAAGAAAATTTTCGATTTTCTGAAAATAAAGGAGCAAGTAAATTACACGTCCTAATTCAGAATAAAACTGTGTTAAAAGAGAGTCTGATCTGTTTTTTCTACAAAAGAAATTTTGTAAAAAACTAAAAGGATTCCTTTGAAGTACATTGCACGTCCATATTCTGATTAAAACTCTGTAAAAAGATGTTAATGATGATATAATATTCGTATTTTCTAATATATTAAAGCACACTTAATAATTTTGTAAAGTTTGAGCTCAATGGACACAAAAAAAAATGCACATTTTAGATTTTCCAAAAAAAAGAGCAAGTGTATTGCATGACCAAATTCAGATTAATTTCTGCAAAAAAAATATTGACGACGATATAGAATTCATATTTTCAAATATGTTAAAGCACACTTAATAATTTTGTAAAATTTGAGCTCAATGGACACAAAAAAATTGCAAGAACATTTTTGATTTTCCGAAAATAAAAGAGGAAGTGTATTGCCTGACCAAATTCAGATTAATTTTCTGAAAATAAAAATATTGATGATGACATAATATTCATATTTTTTAATATATTAAAGCACATTTAATAATTTTGTAAAATTTTGTAAAATTTGAGCTCAATGGACACAAAAAAATAGGAAGAACACTTTCGATTATCCGAAAATAAAAGAGCAAGAGTATTGCCTGACCAAATTCAGATTAATTTCTGTAAAAAAAATATTGATGACGATATAATATTCATATTTTCTAATATGTTAAATCACACTTAATAATTTTGTAAATTTTGTAAAAGTTGAGCTCAATGGACATAAAAAAATTGCAAGAACATTTTTAATTTTCCGAATATAAAAGAGGAAGTGCCTGACCAAATTCCGATTAATTTCGGTAAAAAAAATATTGATGACGATATAATATTCATATATTCTAATATGTTAAATCAGACTTAATAATTTTGTAAATTTTGTAAAAGTTGAGCTCACTGGACACAAAAAAATTGGAAGAACATTTTCGATTTTCCGAAAATAAAAGAGCAAGAGTATTTCCTGACCAAATTCAGATTAATTTCTGTAAAAAAAATATTGATGACGATATAATATTCATATTTTCTAATATGTTAAATCACACTTAATAATTTTGTAAATTTTGTAAAATTTGAGCTCAATGGACACAAAAAAATTGCAAGAACATTTGTAATTTTCCGAATATAAAAGAGGAAGTGTATTGCCTGACCAAATTCAGATTAATTTCTGTAAAAAAAATATTGATGACGATATAATATTCATATTTTCTAATATGTTAAATCACACTTAATAATTTTGTAAATTTTGTAAAAGTTGAGCTCAATGGACATAAAAAAATTGCAAGAACATTTTGAATTTTCCGAATATAAAAGAGGAAGTGTATTGCCTGACCAAATTCCGATTAATTTCGGTAAAAAAAATATTGATGACGATATAATATTCATATTTTCTAATATGTTAAATCACACTTAATAATTTTGTAAATTTTGTAAAAGTTGAGCTCAATGGACACAAAAAAATTGCAAGAACATTTGTAATTTTCCGAATATAAAAGAGGAAGTGTATTGCCTGACCAAATTCAGATTAATTTCTGTAAAAAAAATATTGATGACGATATAATATTCATATTTTCTAATATGTTAAATCACATTTAATAATTTTGTAAATTTTGTAAAAGTTGAGCTCAATGGACACAAAAAAATTGCAAGAACATTTGTAATTTTCCGAATATAAAAGAGGAAGTGTATTGCCTGACCAAATTCAGATTAATTTCTGTAAAAAAAATATTGATGACGATATAATATTCATATTTTCTAATATGTTAAATCACACTTAATAATTTTGTAAATTTTGTAAAAGTTGAGCTCAATGGACACAAAAAAATTGGAAGAACATTTTCGATTTTCCGAAAATAAAAGAGCAAGAGTATTTCCTGACCAAATTCAGATTAATTTCTGTAAAAAAAATATTGATGACGATATAATATTCATATTTTCTAATATGTTAAATCACACTTAATAATTTTGTAAATTTTGTAAAAGTTGAGCTCAATGGACACAAAAAAATTGCAAGAACATTTGTAATTTTCCGAATATAAAAGAGGAAGTGTATTGCCTGACCAAATTCAGATTAATTTCTGTAAAAAAAATATTGATGACGATATAATATTCATATTTTCTAATATGTTAAATCACACTTAATAATTTTGTAAATTTTGTAAAAGTTGAGCTCAATGGACATAAAAAAATTGCAAGAACATTTTGAATTTTCCTAATATAAAAGAGGAAGTGTATTGCCTGACCAAATTCCGATTAATTTCGGTAAAAAAAATATTGATGACGATATAATATTCATATTTTCTAATATGTTAAATCAGACTTAATAATTTTGTAAATTTTGTAAAAGTTGAGCTCAATGGACACAAAAAAATTGGAAGAACATTTTCGATTTTCCGAAAATAAAAGAGCAAGAGTATTGCCTGACCAAATTCAGATTAATTTCTGTAAAAAAAATATTGATGACGATATAATATTCATATTTTCTAATATGTTAAATCACACTTAATAATTTTGTAAATTTTGTAAAAGTTGAGCTCAATGGACATAAAAAAATTGAAGGAACATTTTGAATTTTCCGAATATAAAAGAGGAAGTGTATTGCCTGACCAAATTCCGATTAATTTCGGTAAAAAAAATATTGATGACGATATAATATTCATATTTTCTAATATGTTAAATCAGACTTAATAATTTTGTAAATTTTGTAAAAGTTGAGCTCAATGGACACAAAAAAATTGGAAGAACATTTTCGATTTTCCGAAAATAAAAGAGCAAGAGTATTGCCTGACCAAATTCAGATTAATTTCTGTAAAAAAAATATTGATGACGATATAATATTCATATTTTCTAATATGTTAAATCACACTTAATAATTTTGTAAATTTTGTAAAAGTTGAGCTCAATGGACACAAAAAAATTGCAAGAACATTGGTAATTTTCCGAATATAAAAGAGGAAGTGTATTGCCTGGCCAAATTCAGATTGATATTCTGTAAAAAAAATATTGATGACGACATAATATTCATATTTTTTAATATGTTAAAGCACACTTAATAATTTTGTAAAATTTGAGCTTAATGGACGTAAAAAATGTATGAAAATCTGTTTTTGTCTACAAGACAAATTTTGAAAAAACTAAGAATGGGGTATTATTTGATTTATACATTTTCTTAAATTTTGAAGCATTCTTTATAATTAAACGACTGAGAATTATTTTGAACCAATTAGTTTGAACCATGAACTACACAAGTTTACATTTTTACTAATCTCCAATAGTTGTGTATGAGTTGATATCTCCAACAAAGTGTGTGAAATATGAGCTCAATAGAAAATTATAAGAGATTTAGGTCATTACTTTGTGTTGTATTTTGTTAGTAACTTTAAATGCATATTCTGGAGAAAACTGTAACTGTGATATAATTTAAAGTTCATATTTTTTTAAACATCAAAGCACTTTTTTAAATATAATTTCATGAAGTTTTAGCTAAGACGAAAATTAAAAATTGTTTAATAGTTTAATACGAAAGTTTGAAAAATCATTTAAATGTGAATTTCACATTTTTTCCCTAAATTTAAAATTCTGGTGTATTGTCTATATATTCAGGAACATTGTTTTTCAGTATTTTTAAAGCAATTTCCTCAAAAATTTGCAGAGGTTATAAACTCATTCAGTCATCTAATGTAAATCTCTCTTATTGTAGAAATTCGTTTAATATACTAATAAGGAGAAATTATTTCTACAACAATTGGTATAAAACTATGATAAACATGATATAAATTTCCAATAAGTTTTCTGGAATTTTCAGAATATTTTCTTATAGTTTATCATATACTTATGTATTTTTCTACAAAATTTATACAAAGAAAAATTGGCAATGTTCGCAATTTTGTTGTATATTCTACAATATTCAGCATATCAAAACATTAATTATTTATTTTGATGAAATTTTCTGCTATATTTGTGGAATTCCCGAATATTTATGACAATTTCAAAACTGTGTCAGTTTTTACACGCTGTAAAAAATAAATCATTACCGAGATTTGGTCTTTTATAAAATTCTCTGCTGTTGTGATACAAGCAGTCTTCTTCCTGTTTTGACAAATGGTTCAAAATGTTCCAAATATTTACGAAATTTCAATGACCACAATTTTGTTTTTTTTTAAAATTTTCTCAACAACACTTCCAATTATGAACTTTGATGCAATTTTAAGTTTGACGAAAAAGTTCAAAATTTTCAACATATGGTCTTTTCTAAAAATTGTAATTTAGTGATGTAAGTAAGTAAACTGTTATTTATATTTACATAATACTAATTATACAACGATGTATTGAAACAGTACTCTAAACAGTATCTAGGAAAAACTGTGTTTGCACAAAGAATAGTGTATGACAGTTATGTAAAAAAAAACTTTTTTTTGTTTTGAAAAATATGTAAACTAATTGCTCAATGTTGCAGGCATCGACTTCGTGATTCAAGATGAAATTAAATAAAACAAACACATTTCTATGTTCATAGCACACTGTTTATTAAAAAAAGTTGGATAATAATCAGAACGTGATCGAAGCTATAGTCACACATTTTAATAAACTGTGTGATATAAAAAGGAAACGTGTTTGTTTTATTTAGTAAAAATTATCTTGTATAAAATAAATCACGAAATATGCTTTTACGTATTATTTTATGTAAAACATAACTATCTTAGCCCAAATTATGATTTCATTTGACTATTACAGTTTATATTTTTATCAATTTGCTGTAGTATTTTGCGCAAAAAAATATAATTAGAGGATAAATGAGTTTATCGATGGTCTGAACAACATTCTAATCACTACTAAAACTATAAAATTACAATTGGCATTAAAACTGTACACCTAATTCTTGTTGGAATTTCACGTGTGAATTACTTTCGAAGCCGAGCCTTGGCAATTGAGTGTCCCTTGCATGGATGTTGGAATTAATTTTGCTAAACGTGTTTGCCTTATGCTTCGAATACTGTACAGCACATATAGTAAGTACATAATAATTTAATATTGATAGTGGCATAAGAAAGTTATTATGCAGAAAGGTAAATTTCTGAGGATTTAAAGGGCTCGTGGACTAATAACTTGGTATTCTGGAAGTCTTGTAATGAGTAATCCCCGAGCAGTAATTGTCGGAAAATAAATAAACAACACTTCCAAAACTTCCATTATGAACTTTGATACAATTTTAAGTTTGACGAAAAAGTTTTTATTAAAATCTCGGTTGATAATGTATACTTTGAGAAATACGTTATGTGCTATTTTTTAATTAATAACGTAGTATAATTATGTTAAATTTTAAACTATAGCGAACGTTCATAATTAGTATTATAACTTCATTTTTAGTGAATAATTCGGACACACCTATTAATTAATTCGTATTATAACTTCATTCTTAGTGAATAATTCACAGACACCTATAAATTACGTCCCTTTTTCTCTTACTGCAATTAATGTTGTAATACTCACGTAGCTTAAAAATAATCATTGAATAACTAATCGAATAAGGAAGCGCAGGTATCCACCCTTCCAGCAGTTCGCAAAATTTAGTGTACATATTTTTCCTTGACTACACACCCACCCTCATTTAATTGAATAGGTTGGAATCCGATGGTGATCACGTATTTAATTAAGTAAATAGCTTCCTAGAGCGAGTAAAAATTCTTTCCCCTTTTTTGCTAAATAAAGCAAATCTTATTGCTGCAAATTAGAAGCATCCCGAGGTTATAATTTCAAACTGAGTCTCAGAAGTTTATTAAAGCATGACTGCGAAAATAGGCTAGATTGTCTTAGTGACTTTAAAAACTATTAACCCAAATTAAATTTAAATTTAAACTTATATGCCAGCAAAAAAAAATATCTGTAGTTGTTTGTTAAAGTAGAAGCAATACTGAAGGTATGCAATATATCGAATACATTATACTGACTTCATTTAAAATGAATTGAAATGAGCATTAAATAATTCACACATTTTAAACTGACATTACAATGATCAAAAGCAAACCTATGGCAACAGTAGTATACAAACATATAACTATTTGTTTCCTCATATACATGGAATAATTATTCTGTATGTGAATACAATATGTAATAATTATGAATATTAATATAAAGTTGAAAGCAAATGGACCTCATCTCATATGTACTAAACATAAAATTATTTTGCTGTTAAGACCTAAATAAATCCTATTATTTCGACAACGTCGTAGTAGTTATAATGTAATTAATAATAATCTGCAGGGAGACTGACATTTCTATTAGGGCTTGGAGAGTATTAAACGGCTTAGGATATGACACGCAATGTGTGACATACTGACACATTCGTATTTACTTATGCGTATTACAGATATCAGGTAAATCACTGCAAATTAGTTTTGTAAGTTTTAATCTAATATTAGGACGTAACGTCGCAAATCACTCATCATTTATTCTAGTATAGTTTTCATTCAAATTTATACACAAGATAAGCTGAGTTGATGAATAATCAGATTTTAACTGACCATTATGTAAGCCTTAGATACCACAAAATATAAACTTTATTTTCAGTATAATATTTCATATGCAATTATAACCATTAAGTTAACAATTAAACAGGGCAATACAATAAGTGTAGTTTTCATCCAAATTATAAACAAGCAAGAAAATCAGCTGAGTTGATAAAAAATCTGATTTTAACTAACCATGTTAAGCCTTAGATACTACAAATCATAAACTTAATTTTCAGTATGATATTTCATATGCCATAACCAATAACTTACCAATTAAAGATGGCAATACAAGTGTTTTTTAAATGATTCTATAATTATTATACCAGAAAATAATATCAGTTAATTTTTTTATGTGATCATGACTTAGAAATTATCATTTTGTCAGTGAATTTGTTTACAACTACAGCTCCACATTCCTCCCCCTGTCTCTCTTTCTCTCTTGATTCTATATAACTGACTTCGTTATCGACATTTGGCGAAAGTTCAATAGTTCACGTACTTCTCTAATGACATTGTTCTCTGATGCTCGAACTATATTGCAGTGTTTAATCCAAAATTTGTCGATTTTTTTTCAATTTATACCCATTACACGTACCAGATAGCAACATATATTTTCTTCTAGTACATTGACTTTTATACATTTTCGTGCAGTTTCTATTTATATTTATCTCACGTTTTATACATTTTCTGTTTAGGTTTTGCTTGAATAATATTTTGAAATCTCTGGAATAATCGTATGTGTCGATTAAATTAAGCCCACGAATTGATCTAATTGTTATAAATGTATAACTCCCTGAAAATATCATTATATCCTTAATAATTAAATTTCAATATATTTTTGTTCATAAATCAAGAGTGTTATGAAATTTTGTGGTTTACCTACATAAAATACGTAGTTAAAGATAGTAATTAACGTTGAATATTCAATTGTTAAGTGTCCTGGTTATGATTGTGTTGTGATGTAACTCAGCAGGAGTTTGTCGGTTTATTCCTGCTGACCTACTTCACAACACAATCATTGTTTTTAACTTTTATTAAAACAAGCAAATTAGCTGCAATATTTGTAAAATCGATAAAGAAAAAAAGGCTCAGTTCTGGTTTTATATCCTTTTCAAAATCTTATTGAATCTTATTAAATCCAGATTTTGTTCGCAAAATCTTAATCAATGTAAGATTAAGAATAATTAAATATTAAATTACCACTAAATTTGCACTACAAAAAAAACCTATAATATACCAATGTTAAGAAACATTTAACATTTTAACATTTATTTTCCAACGAAAAATTCATCATTTTAATTTTGTTCCATTTCTATACAAAAATGACATCATTCATTAAAAGATTACAAAATAGTTAAAATGACAAAAATAATTTAAAATTTGTCGGTATGAATTGACATTTTAATAAAAATAATTTCAATTTTAGTACAATAGTTCGAATTTTCGGCAGAAATAATTAAAAGCCACAGAATACTTAAAAGTTTGATGACTCGTGAATACTTTGACAGTAATCATTAAAACATTGTAAGAAAGTAATTGAATTTTTCATCATGAATGATTAAAAAAAAAACTTTATTTGTTGAAACTGAATGAATAAGTGAAATTTTGACAAAAATAAGTAAATACATGACAATAATAATTTACATGTTGATAAAAATCATCCAAATTTTGGTGCAATTGATTGACATTTTGACAGTGAAACAGCAGAATACTTAAAATATTGACAGAAATCAATACAAATTTGACACCAATTCGATTTTTTTATTGGAAATTATGAAATGTTTTGTTACACATTTCAAGATTAATTTGGAAAATTATAAAAGCCGTTAAAAACTGTACGCTGAAAAAATAGATATATAACAAAATTGCATGGTAATTGATAAAATTGTATATTCAACACTTTGTTAGGAAAATTTTTCAGTTTAATATGAAATTTTCACATCTATCTAATTTTCGTGCGTCCAGCTTTTACGGCAACTTTTATCATTTTCATTTCTTTTTCCTTTTTTTTAAATTTGTAACAAAACATTTAATAATTGCCAATGACACATTCGCATTTTGTAATTTTTAATGAAAATTCTATAATCTCAAATGATATTTAACTTTTGTACGCAAAATCAATTCTATTTGAGTTCGTAAATTATCAAGCATTCTCACTAAAATTGAAATATCTCAAGAATGACTCATTGGATATAAATTTAATTCAACTAATGAAAAATTTGTTATAAAACTTTTGAAATTCCACTGTAGTTTATACCTAATTAAGAACAAACATTTAATATGTTCCAACGAAAAATTCGTAATTTTAAATTTGTTTCATTTCCTTAGAATTAATTGATAAACAAAATACTTGAAATTTCGAAAATAATTTAATATTTGGCGGTATGCATTGACATTTTGATAAAAATAGTTTCAATTTTAGTACACTAGTTTGATTTTTTTTCAGAAATAATTAAAAACCACAGAATACTTAAAATTTTGATGAGAATCATTGAAAATTCGACAGTAATCATTAAAACATTGTAAAAAGTAATAAAAATTTCATAGAAATTATTAAAAACTTACATTATTTATTGAAATTGACCAAATAATTGAAATTTTGAAGTAATAACTACAATTTAATCATATACTTATTAAACTTAATTTGTTTCAATGTACTTCAGCTGGAATTGTCATGTCTATATAAAAGTTATGAAATACACTCTCCCATTTGCACCACATTCACAGTGGAATATATAAATGATTGTTATCGTCTATCGACTTCATATGGAGTCTTTCAGCCTTCACACTGGAATTTTCACGAAAACAATACTTTTCCGTTATACTCATATGAAGTACAATAAAACTAGCTTCATTTTATTAAAGTATATTTTACAAATAATGTAAGTCAATGTTGTATAATTTCATTGACAAATAAGATTCATATTAGTTACATGATATTGTGGCAGCAGGCAAAACTGAGCAAATAGTTTGGAACGTCACATATTAATATTTCAGTTTGTTGACCAATTGACATTGCGTGCTGTAATCATGAGTTTCCCTACGTGTTTGGGGTTCTTCTTGCAATATTGGGGCTCCTTTTTATTGTACAATCCCACATTTATATTAACTTTCATGTAGTGCACTACATAAAAATATTAAAATTTACAACTGAAAAGTTGAAATTTGTTATAAAACTTTGGGAATTCCACTGTAGAACAAAATTTTAATAATTGTTAATGAAAAATTCGCAATTTAAAAATGTGTTCCATTTCCACCGAAATAATTGATAAAATTGGCATTATTAATTGATTCAAAGATTACAAAATATATTGGTCAAAGTTGGAGGCATCTAATTTATGATAATGATGAAATTAAGTAAAACAAACAATTTTCTTTCTTTATATCACACTGTTTATTCAAATTAGTGACTGTAGTTTCGATCACGTTCTGATCATTTGCACAGAAATAATTGATACAATTGACATTATTGATTGATTGAAAGATTACAAAATATATTGGTCAATAAGTAAAAACGTAGCAATAATAATTCATGTTGATAAAAATCTACAAATTTTTGTAAAACATCAGAATACTTGAAATATTGACAAACACCAATAAAAATTTGATACCAATTCGAATTTTTCATTGGAAATTATCAAATGTATTGTTACACATTTCAAGATTTAATTGGAAAATTATAAAAGTCGTTAAAAATTGCGCGCAGAAAAAATTGATGGATTGCAAAATTTCATTGTAATAATTGATAAAATTGTAAATTCAACACTTTGTTATGAACATTTTTCAGTAAAAATTTATATAGTATATAGTATGTATAAAGTTATAATTAGTCGCTATGAATTGACATCTTGATAAAAATAATTTGAATTTTGGTGTAATACTTTGATTTTTTAACAGAAATAATTAAAAACCACAGAATATTTAAAAAAATTATGAAACTCATAGAAATTTTGACAGTAATCATTAAAACATTGAAAAAAGTAATGGAGTTTACATAGAAATTATTAAAAAATAACATCATTTATTTAATCTGACCGAATAAGTGAAATTTTGACAAAAATAAGTAAAAACGTGGCAATAAAAATTTACATGTTGATAAAACTCAATACTCAATTGCAATTAAAAGTAAAATGGTTGCAAGTTAAATAGCTGAATACTCAACATATTGAGAGAAACCAGTAAAAATTTAACACCAATTCGAATTTTTCATTGGAAATTATCAAATGTTTTGTTACACATTTCAAGATTTAATTGGAAACTTATAAAAGCCGTTACAAACTGTACGCTGAAAAATTAGACAGATAACAAAGTGTAATTGTAATCATCGATAAAATTGTAAATTCAACACTTTGTTATGAATATTTTTCAGTTTAGAATGAAATTTTGTAATCTATCTAAGTTTGCAGTGTACAGCTTTTAACGGAAACTTTTATAATTTTCCAATTAAATGTTGAAATTTGTAACAAAACATTTGATAATTTCCAATTAAACATTCGTATTTTGTAAATTTTAATGAAAATTCTATAATCTCAAGTGATATTTAACTTTTGTACGCAAAATCAATTCTAATTGAGTTCGTAAATTATCAAGCATTCTCATCAAAATTAATATAGATAGATTACAAAGTTTCATTGTAATAATTGATAAAATTGTAAATTCAACACATTGTTATGAATAATTTTCAGATTAGAATGAAATTTTGTAATCTATCTAAGTTTGCAGTGTACAGCTTTTAACGGCAACTTTTATAATTTTCCAATTAAATCTTGAAATTTTTAACAAAACATTTGATAATTTCCAATGAAACATTCGTATTTTGTAATAATTAATGAAAATTCTATAATCTCAAATGATATTTGAATATTGTACGCAAAATCAGTTCTAATTGAGTTCGTAATTTATTAAGCATTGTCACTTAAATTGATATAGATAGATTACAAAGTTTTATTGTAATAATTGATAAAATTGTAAATTCAACACTTTGTTATGAACAGTTTTCAGTTTAGAATCAAATTTTGTAATCTATCTAATTTTCGTACGTACAGCTTTTACGGCAACTTTTATAATTTTCCAATTAAATCTTGAAATTTGTAACAAAACATTCTACAATGTCCAATGACACATACGTATTTTGTAATTTTTAATGAAAATTCTGTAATCTCAAGTGATATTTAACTTTTGTACGCAAAATCAATTCTAATTGAGTTCGTAAATTATCAAGCATTCTCATCAAAATTAATATAGATAGATTACAAAGTTTCATTGTAATAATTGATAAAATTGTAAATTCAACACATTGTTATGAATAATTTTCAGATTAGAATGAAATTTTGTAATCTATCTAAGTTTGCAGTGTACAGCTTTTAACGGAAACTTTTATAATTTTCTAATTAAATGTTGAAATTTGTAACAAAACATTTGATAATTTCCAATTAAACATTCGTATTTTGTAAATTTTAATGAAAATTCTATAATCTCAAGTGATATTTAACTTTTGTACGCAAAATCAATTCTAATTGAGTTCGTAAATTATCAAGCATTCTCATCAAAATTAATATAGATAGATTACAAAGTTTCATTGTAATAATTGATAAAATTGTAAATTCAACACATTGTTATGAATAATTTTCAGATTAGAATGAAATTTTGTAATCTATCTAAGTTTGCAGTGTACAGCTTTTAACGGAAACTTTTATAATTTTCTAATTAAATGTTGAAATTTGTAACAAAACATTTGATAATTTCCAATTAAACATTCGTATTTTGTAAATTTTAATGAAAATTCTATAATCTCAAGTGATATTTAACTTTTGTACGCAAAATCAATTCTAATTGAGTTCGTAAATTATCAAGCATTCTCATCAAAATTAATATAGATAGATTACAAAGTTTCATTGTAATAATTGATAAAATTGTAAATTCAACACATTGTTATGAATAATTTTCAGATTAGAATGAAATTTTGTAATCTATCTAAGTTTGCAGTGTACAGCTTTTAACGGAAACTTTTATAATTTTCCAATTAAATGTTGAAATTTGTAACAAAACATTTGATAATTTCCAATTAAACATTCGTATTTTGTAAATTTTAATGAAAATTCTATAATCTCAAGTGATATTTAACTTTTGTACGCAGAATCAATTCTAATTGAGTTCGTAAATTATCAAGCATTCTCATCAAAATTAATATAGATAGATTACAAAGTTTCATTGTAATAATTGATAAAATTGTAAATTCAACACATTGTTATGAATAATTTTCAGATTAGAATGAAATTTTGTAATCTATCTAAGTTTGCAGTGTACAGCTTTTAACGGCAACTTTTATAATTTTCCAATTAAATCTTGAAATTTTTAACAAAACATTTGATAATTTCCAATGAAACATTCGTATTTTGTAATAATTAATGAAAATTCTATAATCTCAAATGATATTTGAATATTGTACGCAAAATCAGTTCTAATTGAGTTCGTAATTTATTAAGCATTGTCACTTAAATTGATATAGATAGATTACAAAGTTTTATTGTAATAATTGATAAAATTGTAAATTCAACACTTTGTTATGAACAGTTTTCAGTTTAGAATCAAATTTTGTAATCTATCTAATTTTCGTACGTACAGCTTTTACGGCAACTTTTATAATTTTCCAATTAAATCTTGAAATTTGTAACAAAACATTCTATAATGTCCAATGACACATACGTATTTTGTAATTTTTAATGAAAATTCTGTAATCTCAAATGATATTTAACTTTTGTACGCAAATTCAATTCTTTTTGAGTTAATAAATTATCAAGCATTCTCACTAAAATTGATATAGATAGATTACAAAGTTTCATTGTAATAATTGATAAAATTGTAAATTCAACACATTGTTATGAAAAATTTTCAGCTTAGTATGAAATTTTGTAATCTATCTAAGTTTGCAGTTTACAGCTTTTAACGGCAACTTTTGTAATTTTACAATTAAATCTTAAAATTTGTAATAAAACATTTGATAATTTCTAATGACACATTCGTATATTGTAATTTTTAATGAAAATTCTATAATCTCAAGTGATATTTAACTTTTGTACGCAAAATCACTTCTATTTGAGTTCGTAAATTATCAAGCATTCTCATTAAAATAGAAATGTCTTAAGAATGACTCATTGGATATAAATTTAATTCAAGTAATGAAAGTTGAAATTTGTTATAAAACTGTTGAAATTTTACTGCAGTTGGTACGTAATTAAGAACAATCATTTAATATTTTCCAACAAAAATTCGTAATTTTAAATTGGTTTCATTTTCATAGAAATAATTGATAAACAAAATACTTGAAATTTCAAAAATAATTTAAAATTTGTCAGTATGAATTGACATTTTTATAAAAATAGTTTTAATTTTAGTACACTAGTTTGATTTTTTGGTAGAAATAATTAAAAACCGCAGATTATTTAAAATTTTGATGAAACTCGTTGAAAATTGGACAGTAATCAATACAACAGACAAGCAGTCATAAGCAAAATTCATGGTGGTTGAATACTTCTTGGTGGCAGTAATGAATTAGCCACTGCAGTAATTCAGTCATCATGAAATAAAACAATTAAAAAGAAGTAGTACATTAATTAATTTAACATATTTAGTTTTAGAAAATGCGATTGATAAATGTTAATAAATGTAGTAGAAAACTATTTGTAAAACTGCAAGTACCTGTATAAAAGTGTCGAGTTTCACTTTCAGATTTTACGGCAACAATTGATTACTCAAGTTGCGTGCTCATAGCGGGCATAAAAAGATTATCTACTGAGTAAAGAAAGGACTTTTTTAGGTCGACCTTGGACATTTATATCCCGAAATGACATGATTCTAATCTATACGTGTTGCGTCTTTATGGTGCGTTACTCCGTTCTCATGGCGAAAACGATGCCGTTATTTTTCTCGGGAGCTCTAATAAAATTTATGATCACATTCGAGAGTATACGCTTCAAAGCTGCACTTTTCGCTACTAATTACAGTTTTTAAAAGCCAATTTCCATGGATTTGGTTTGCCTGCGGATTAGCGTATTGATATTTCCGACACGTTCTCAATCAATATCAATTTCACCCCCAATTAGCTCGAATTGTTAATGCCTTGATGTATATTTCATATTTTTTCCGGGATCACTCCAGCATGGGGATGCTGCCTGGACCTACATCACAGGTTTTGCTCCACCCGTTCGTTCGGTAGGAGACAAAGCAGAACTAAAATTATTGACGCAGGTCGTGGAACTGGGAAACCAGCAAACGCAAACCAACTATTTAGAAACACGCAATGATTGCACTGCGGCGTTGCTATAAATTCTACTAAATTAAACCTGCCCCTTAAACAGGATGTCTGTAAAAGGTTTGGCGAGTTTTAAAACTTCTATGATAACCACGCAAATTTCCACGTACACGAGTCGAGGATAGCATCAAACGGTTGCACAAATTTCCAATGTTGTACAGTGGTAATGATTAAAATCCAACGGCCACGCAATTTACGGAAGTGGATTTATATGTATTCCAAGTGTATAATTAAAATTTGCATGGAAGTTTACAGACGTTCAAGATTTGCTGGAAATTTTATTTCCGCCTACAAGTAATATTCCGAAATACTTGCGTTTTTTTCAATATCGTCAAACATATCTGAATGGAATATTTGATGAACCGATAGTACAGATGAGGCTCAATTTACCAGATATTGAGTGAACAATACTCACAGTTCCATTATACGGTGCAACATGCAAATCCAAATTGGATAACAGAAACTAACTGACCGATTTTTCTATTATTCCGTGATGTGCTAGTATTGACAACAAACTAATTTCCCTCGGAATATGGTTTGTTACGCAGCAAATTCTTGCAAACTGAGCATAATATCGTAAGTAATCGCGCAATCGACTTCACAAATCAAACATATCAGTTAAGTTCAAGGAGATAAGTGAGGAAAATATCGCAATCAAGTTTAATATGTGGATTAGAATTAGACATCAATGCCATGGCTAATAAAAAAAAACCTTTACAATTGAATTATTTATTTGAATTATTCGAATCTTATTGCAATCACGCAATTATTACTAAATCCAAACTATGGCAGCTTATTAATTGCTATAATTTTTAGGAACCTCTATTAACAATTACGGCTTTATGAAGAAAAATGCTCTATAATGCAGTAGTTGACGAAGGAGAGTTTTAGTTATTTAAAATTGTAATGAACAATTATAGGAAAATCTTCAGTATATTGGTATTGAAGATTTCCCTATAATTAGTCATCGTTATCAATATAATAAATATCATTATATTTATAACAGGGTGAGAATAAATCATGAATTAAAAAAAATAATAAAAATCAATGATTGGAAAAAAAAAAACGGCATGATTGATTTGATTTTATATATTTCTGATCAGTTTTTGCCAGGTTTGATGTGATTTATATCAATTGATTGATATCACGATTTAAATCACATGATTTTTCTTTAAATAAATACTTAAATTTGAACAGGAATTGATGATTAAAAAAAAATCTGTATGAATAGAAAAATATCTTACGTATTTACAATTATCAACTGTCAAACATGCTAACTCTATAGTTACATTAAGTTTTTCAATGTTCACCTATTGTAATGCACAAACAGTGCAAAAGCAATGATTGATGTAAAAAAAAACTCAATTTTGATTTAAACCAATGATTTACTTGAAAAAAATACTGCTGATTTAAATCACACCAACGCTGATATTGATACTGAAGATGCTCCTATAATTAGTCATCACAATGATGCTAACCAATATATTGATATTAGTTAGCATTATCGTTATAATCATCGATATCAATATAATAATTATCTTTACTCATTAAGATGGTTGAGACCTTTACTTTGTGGTAATCCATATTACATTTTGAACAAATGTAAACACTACTAACACCACTATGTTTTAACCCCACACAATTTATTGTTACATAGGACTACATATATATAATATATATATATATATATATATATATATATATATATATATATATATATATATATATATATATATATATGTTCATGTGTATGTTTTCACGGACGAAATGTGTTTGAACATGTTCCGGGTCTTTGAACTTCCGTGTATTGTTTTGTGTGTCCTGAAAAGGACCTTTTTCACGACGTTTCGGCAAAATCGCATTTGCCATCTTCTGGTGGATTCTTCTCGAGTGTTAGGAGAGAACTGTTATCTCCTAACACTCGAGAAGAATCCACCAGAAGATGGCAAATGCGATTTTGCCGAAACGTCGTGAAAAAGGTCCTTTTCTGGACCCACAAAACAATACACGGAAGTTCAAAGACCCGGAACATGTTCAAACATACATATATATGTATAACAATAAATTGTGTTGTTAACACATAGTAGTGTTTTATTCTAAATGTAATTATCATTACAATTATAATCATCATTATAAATGTAAAAATTTTCATTACATTTATAATCATCATTATCAATATAATAATTATCATCATATTTATAATCATTAATATCAATATAATAATTCCTATTATATTTATAATCATCATTATCAATATATTAATTATTATCATACCTCTCTCATCAGCCATCAGCTATCCAAGGCACATGTTATATTCAAAATCATAATCATCGATTATCATCACCTCAAATATATTATTTTCATAATTTCAATCGCACTATCAATATAATAAATACATATCACTATATACTAAATTGTTATAACTAAATATAGCTATTTATAATGTTCAGAATTAACTTTTGAATTATTATCAACGTTAAAATCATCATCATTTTCAATACATTAATATCACCATTCACCACCTCTAAAATTATAATAAAATTATCATTATCAATACATTAATTGTCATCATATTTAAAATCAGCCCTATCAATGTATTAATAATTATCATACATGAATTACCAATTATAATAAAATCATCATTATCAATACATTAATTGTCATCACATTTTCACGTAATGAAATGCAGTAACAGTGCAAAAGCAATGATTAATTAAAAAAAACAATTTTGATTTAAATCAATGATTTATTTAAAAAAATCAGTTGATTTAAATCACACCAACGCTGATATTGATACTGAAGATTTTCCTATAATTGGTCATCGCAGTCATGTTAACTAATATATTGATATTAGTTAGCATCATCACATGAGCACTGTTAAAATTATAGATATCAATATAATAATTATCATAATATTTATAATCATCATTGTCCATATAATAATTATCAGTATATTTATAATCATCATTACCAATATCATAATTGTCATTATATTTATAATCATCATTATCCACATATTAATTATTATCACACCTCAGCCATCAGCCATAAGCTATCCAAGATACATGTAATGTTCAAAAACGTAATCATCGTTTATCATCACCACAAATATATTATTACCATCATTTTAATGAGCACTATCAATATAATAAATACATCTCACCACCTACTGAATTGTAATAACTAAATATAGATATTTATAATCTTCAGTATCAACTTTTGAATTATTATCAACGTTAAAATTATCTACATTTTCAATATATTATTATCACCACCTATAAAATGGCAATTACCTAATATAATAAAATCATCATAATCAATATATTAATTGTCATCCTATTTTCAACTATTGGAATGCAAAAATAGTGCAAAAGCAATCATTAATTAAAAAGAAACCTAATTTTGATTTAAATTAATGATTTATTTAAAAAAAATCAGTTGATTTAAATCACACCAACGAAGATTTTCCTACAGTTGGTCATCACAATGTTGCTAACTAATATATTGATATTAGTTAGCATCATCGTTAAAATCATCGATATCAATATAATAATTATCATTATATTTATAATCTTCATTATAAATTTAATAATTATCATTATATTTATAATCATCATTATCAATATAATAATTATTATTATATTTATAATCATCATTATCAATATAATACTTATCATTATATTTATTATCATCGTTAACAATATAATAATTATCATTACATTTATAATCAATGTTATCAATATATTAATTATTATCACACCTCAGCCATCAGCCATAAGCTATCCAAGATACATGTAATGTTCAAAAACGTAATCATCGTTTATCATCACCACAAATATATTATTACCATCATTTAAATGAACACTATCAATATAATAAATACATCTCACCATCTACTGAATTGTAATAACTAAATAAAGATATTTATAATTTTCACTATCAACTTTTGAATTATTATCAACGTTAAAATTATCATCATTTTCAATATATTAATATTACCACCTCTAAAATTGTAATTACTTATTATAATAAAATCATCATTATCAATACATTAATTGTCATCATATTTAAAATCATCACTATCAATATACTAATTATTATCATACATGAACCAGTCAAGGTGCAAGTATTCATCGATAAAGTAATTACATTTATTATCACCACTAATATTATTATCATCATTAAACTGTACATTATCAATATTTGTATTGATTCAGTTGATACTAAAACTTTTGAATTATCAACGTTAAAATCATCATCATTTTCAATACATTAATATCACCATTCACCACCTCTAAAATTAAAATTAACAATTATAATAAAATCATCATTATCAATACATTAATTGTAATCATATTTAAAATCATCACTATCAATATACTAATTATTATCATACATGAACCAGTCAAGGTGCAAGTATTCATCGATAAAGTAATTACATTTATTATCACCACTAATATTATTATCATCATTAAACTGTACATTATCAATATTTGTATCATTATCACCACATAAATTGTACACCATTTAAGATGCAGGTATTCATCGTCAAAGTAATTATCATTTATTATCACCACCAATATATTATTATTATCATTAAACTGTGCATTATCAATATATTTATTATCATCACTATTCAAATTATACCAATATTTATTATCATTGCACCCTTTTATTATTATTCCTACATAAGTTTTCAATATGAATATATTCATATCATCACCTCGATAATTGTAATGATCAATTATATGAAAATCTGCAATATCAATATACAGGGTGTTTTATAACAGGTGTGCAAAAATGAAATGACGTATGCACAATTTAAGTCGAAATGGGAGAATGAACTTTTTAGAAATTTCCTCTCGTTTCAGAGTTAACGAGTTTAAAAATTAGGGTTAAGAAATGATTAATTTATTAAGAATTATGTACGCCTTGGAATGAAAAAGGCGAACAAAAACAAAATTATGATATAGTATAAATTGTTGTCGTTGTCAAAATTTGTATTCGTGAACCACTTTGAACAATATAATGTTTAATTATATTTGTCAGGATTTTGTTTTTGTCAGACATTTTCGTTCCCTTATCCTTGTCTGGTCCCGCACGGTAGGGGCACGGTGGACAAGGATAGATGAGTGTTCGGACGGACGGATGCGTCATTCACAGAGTCCGTGGCTGTACATATATATTTTTTTAAGATGTTGTTCAGAGATAAATTCAAGAGACGAGAAAAAATATTTACACGCTGTATATTTCATAACTGTAAATTTCATCAGGGAATATTGAATCGAATTATTAATTATTATTGCCACGTCTGCATTCGATTTTAATTCAATATGCTCGTAAACCGGCTGTTTATTAAATTTCCTGAAGCATAAACGGCCGATGCTGTAAATTCCAATACTCTTGCGAGATTTTACGCGAATCTACGAAGAAAATGTAGCGTTTAACGTGGTTAGTGTACTACGGAATATAGGCGGGGATTGTGAGCAGTACATAAAATTACTTTGAGAGTTTATAATTAAAAAACTTCGATCATCTTAAATAAATTCGCTACCCCTAATGGAATCGGAAGATTTGTGCGGGACGTCTTAATGATTTTTTTCTCCTTCAAATTGCATTACACCGCAGGAGAATAACAATTAATCATTTCATTATTTTTATTATATTTTGACAAATTGAATGGGAATAAATACGAAATTCAACGGAAATGATGATGTTGTAAACGATGGATAGTTTGTAAAAGTCTGTTAGAAATATGTCATTATAAACAATCAGTGTAGAAACTAAAAGTAACTGATAACTAAGTTTATTGCATAGAATAGAATTTTATTATTTTTATTATATCTGGACAAATTGAATGGGAAAAAATACGAAATAAACGATGGATTGTTTGCAAAAGTCTGTTAGAAATATGCCATTATAAACAATTAGTGTAGAAACTGAAAGAAACCGATATCTAAGTTTATTGCATAGAATAGAATAGAATTTCATTATTTTTATTATATATTAACAAATGGAATGAGAATAAATACGATGTAAACTATAAACGATGGATAGTTTGTTAGGTTGTAAAAGTCTATTAAAATTTGTGCTTATAAACATTATTTGATAGAATAGTGGAGATTATGCCATAAAAAATGAAATTTTGATTAAAACAACTAAACTAAGTAATTTTGAGAATAATCATTCAAATTTTGATGGAGTAAATCAAAATGTTGATCGTAATTATTGACTTATGGCAAAATATTTCAAAGTTTAACAGTAAATATAATATTTTGGTAGAAATAATTGATATTTTAACAAAAATAAATATACACTTAACAGTGTAAATTGAAATTTCAGCAGTAATCATGAGAATTTTGCAGTTGTCTTTGAAAATTGATTAAACATTGTTGAGAATATGATAATAATTATTGATATTTTAACAGACTTAATTGAATATGTAATGTAGTAATTCAGTAATTCAGCAGTAATTCATTTGGCCAATCAATGATATTTTATTAAGTTAATTATTGTTGTAAAAGAAATCCTCAAAATTAAAAAAAGCTTAACAGAGTGCATTAATATATTGACTGTAATTATTGAAATTATGGAAAAATAATTCGACAGTATTATTAATAATTTTACTGATCATTTAAATTAAGTAATAACAGAAATGGTTGAATATTTGACTGTAATCATAGAAGTTTTGGTGGAATAGTCCAGATTATGCTATTAAACAATTACAATTTGATAAAAAACAATCAAACGAAATACTTTTGACAATAAACATTCAAATTTCGACGGAGTAAATCAAAATTTTGATCGTAAACATTGACTTATGGCAAAATAATTCAAATATTGACAGTAATAATGAAATTTTGGTAGAAATATTTGATATTTTAACAAAAATAATTGAAAAGGTAACAGTTTATATTGAAATTCCACCAGTAATCATGAGAATTTTGAAGTTTTCTTTGAAATTTGGATAAACATTGTTAAGAATATGACAATAACTGTTGAAATTTTAACAGACATAATCTAAAATGTAATATATTTGGCACTAATTAATGTGGTAAATCGGTGATATTTTATCAGATTAATTAATATTGTAACAGAAATTCTCAAAATTATATGTTTGACAGAGTAAATTAATATATTGACTGTAATCATTGACATTATAACAAAAAAAAAACAATTCAACAAACATATTAGGTATTTAAAGAAATGGGTGAAAATTTGATAGTAATCATTGAAATTTTGATAGAATAGTGGAGATTATGCCAGAAATAATGACATTTTGATTATAACAAATAAATTTAGAAATTCTGAGAACGTTCAAATTTTTAAGGAATAAATTACAATTTTGATAGTGATTATTGACATTATGACACATTATTCAAAATTTGACAGTAATTATTGAAATTTTGATAAAATAGTGGAGATTACGCCAGAAATTATGAAATTTTGATTAAATCAAATAAATTTTGAGAATAAGCATTCAATTTTGAACGAATTAATTACAATATTGATAGTAATTATTGACATTATGACAAAATAATTAAAATTTGAGAGTAATTATTGAAATTTTGATAGAATAGTGGAGATTATGCCAGAAATAATAATTTTTTTATTAAATCAAAAGAATTTATAAATTTTGAGAATAAGCATTCAATTTTGAAGGAATAAATTACAACATTGATAGTGATTATTGACATTATGACAAAATATTCAAAATTTGACAGTAATTATTGAAACTTTGATAGAATAGTCGAAATTATGCCAGAAATGATGGAATTTTGATTAAAACAAATAAATTTCGAAATTCTGAGAAAAAACGTTCAAATTTTTTAAGAGAAAATTACAATTTTGATAGTGATTATTAATATTATGACAAAATATTTAAAATTTGACAGTAATTATAGAAATTTTTATAGAATACTAGAAATTATGCCAGAAATAATGAAATTTTGATTAAATCAAAAAAAAATTGTAATTTTTATAATAAGCATTCACTTTTGAAAGAATTAATTACTATATTGATAGTGATTATTGACATTATGACAAAATTTTCAAAATTTGACAGTAATTGTTGAAACTTTGATAGAATAGTGGAGATTATACCAGAAATAATAAAAAATAATAATAAAAGAAATAAATTTCGAAATTCTGAGAACAAGCGTACAAATTTTTAAGGAGTAAATTACAATTTTGATAGTGATTATTGACATTATGACAAAATATTCAAAAGTTGAGAGTACTTATTGAATTTTTGATAGAATAGAGGAGATTATGTCAGAAATAATGAAATTTTGATGAAAACAAATAAATTTAGAAATTCAGAGAACATGCGTTCGAATTTTTAAGGAGTAAACTACAATTTTGATAGTGATTATTGACAATATGACAAAATATTCAAAATTTTACAGTAATTATTGAAACTTTGATAGAATAGTGGAGATTTTGCCAGAAATAGTGAAATTTTGATTAAATAAAATAAATTTAGAAATTTTGAGAGTAAGCATTCAATTCTGAAGGAATAAATTACAATATTGATAGTGATTATTGACAAAATGTCAAAATATTCAAAATTTGACAGCACTTATTAAAATTTTGATAGAATAGTGGAGATTGTGCCAGAAATAGTGAAATTTTGATTAAATAAAATAAATTTATAAATTTTGAGAATAAGCATTCAATTTTCAAGGAATAAATTACAATATTGATAGTGATTATCGACAATCTGACAAAAATTTGACAGTAATAATTGAAATTTTGATAGAATAGTAGAAATTATGTCAGAAATAATGAAATTTTGATTAAATCAAATAAATTTTGAAATTTTGAAAATTGGCATGCAATTTTGAACGAATTAATTACAATATTGATGGTGATCATTGACATTATGACAAAATATCCAAAATTTGACAGTAATTATTGAAATGTTGATGGAATAGTAGAGATTACGCCAGAAATAGTGAAATTTTGAATTAATCAATTAAATTTAGAAATTTTGAGAATAAGCATTAATTTTTGAACTAATAAATTACAATGTTGATAGTGATTATTGACAATATAACAAAATAATCAAAATTTGACAGTAATTATTGATATTTTGATAGAATAGTGGACATTATGCCAGAAATAGTAAATTTTGATTAAATAAATTGAATTTAAAAAAATTGAGAATAAGCATTCAATTTTCAAGGAATAAATTACAATATTGATAGTGATTATTGACAATATGACAAAATATTCAAAAGTTGATGGTGATTATTGAAATTTTGATAGAATAGTGGAAATTATGCCAGAAATGATGGAATTTTAATTAAAACAATTAAATTTTGAAATTTTGAGAACAAGCATTCACATTTTGAAGTAGTAAATTACACTTTTGATGTAATTATTGACATTATAACAAAATATTCGAAATTTGAAGTAATTCATTAAAATTTTGATAGAATAGTGGAAATTATGCAGGAAATGATGTAATTTTGATTAAAACAAATAAATTTTGAAATTTTGAGAACAAGTATCCCAATTTTGAAGTACTAAATTACAATATTGATGTGATTATTGACATTGAGACCAAATATTCGAAATTAGAAGTAATTCATTAAAAAATCGATAGAATAGTGGAAATTATTCCAGAAATGATGTAATTTTGATTAAAACAAATAAATTTTGAAATTTTAAAACAAGCATTTCAATTTTGAAGTAGTAAATTACAATATTGATATGATTTTAGACATTATGACAAAATATTGAATATATGACAGAAATCATTGAAACTTTCACATAACATGTGAAATTTTGACAGAAATAATGAAACTGTTGGTAAATATTATTGATATTCTAATAAAAATATTTTGTAATGCAACAGTTTTATTGATATCAGCAATAATTATGAAAATGTTAGCAGTATTTATTAAAATTTTGAAAAACATGGCTGAGAATTACAGTTGTTATTAAAATATTGACAAATATAACTGAGAATGACAGAAATTATTAAAATATTTACAAGATATATTAGAATGCAATGGAATACTATAGAATACAATAGTTTGCAATATATTGCAATAGATTGCAATAGTAAACAATAGAATATAATAGAATACAATAGAATACAATAGAATACAATTTAATACAGTAAAATCGAATCTAATAGAATAGAATATATTAGATATTTATCACATGATGTTGTTTTACAACTTACATAAGTCACATTAAACATATTGAACATTATGCACTGTAAAAATCAAAAAATGTCAACAAACATTATACAATATGAATTAATTACACTTAATAATTGTAATTATTGTAATTATTGTTGTATTGTGTAATTTACACAATACATATTACATGAACACTTCACAAAAGCTTATAAAAAGCATCACAAATAAATATGCAACAGTTTTTGTGATGTCAATATATTTACGTTGGAATCAATCATTTATATTTTAAATTAAATTTATTTCTACTTAGCTGTCATGTGATGTATCACACATGAATTGTGCATGTGGTAAAGGATACAATATTTATCGCATCAAATATTAAACAACACTGCTGATTTATACAGAGTGATCATTTAAATTTCAGCTCTAGTTAACCATGGAAATTCTCGCAGCCAATAAGAAATGCGAGATTGGTGATCTTGCCTTTCTTATGGCAAATATCTTATGGTGCAATGGCAAATTTCTGTGGATAACTAGAGCTGAAATTTGATTGATCACTCGGTATAAAGCTGCAATGTTATTTAATATTTGATAGACTAGTTTAATAGTGTGCGACTTTTTTAATAATAAGGTATCTATAGTATAGTATAGTATTTATTGGTGTTAAGAAACAAAATAGTTTTACCCAAGTCAAGAAAAAAATAATATACAATTAAAGTTGAAAAGTATAATAGTATGAAATAAGTAAAAAATGAAATGTTTAAAAATGTTATAAGTTTAAGGTTTTTTTCCATATATAATATAACAACCTTGAATAAGATATCTAATATAAATATTATCATATGTTGTATGTATGTGTTGTTAACACTTCTGAACTGTTATACAATAATAAGTATAGTGCAGTAGTGTATAAATTATGTGTATTTAACAATTAATATCCTCTATTGTGGATTAAACTGTTACACCGAAATTTAAAATTTCGCTCGTTATTTTGTATAATTAACACAACACAACTAAAGTAAGACTATAAGATATTGTTTGAAATTTAATTAGAAAATGTTTGTTACGTAATATTTTCTTCATTTTCTTAATTAACATATACAGCAGTGTACAAAGTTGCAAAGTAAACCTTCTGCCGAGATTACAAAACTAAATTTAATACCCTATAATATCCCATCTTTTCACCATCAGCAATTTAATCAGGAATTGTGTGCATAAAGACGGATCGTATAATAAATGGTACTACTATTTATTATTGATAAATAATGCAGAATTAAGTTTTCGGAGTTTGTGGTGAATTTTGGTTAAACGTGACGTTGATTGAAACATGATAAAAAAAACAGTAGGCTTAATAACTACTACTAGTACTACTATTAGTAGTTAGTAGTACTACTAGTACAAAAAGTGTGGTGTCTTTAAATAGATTTTCCCCCTGTAGAAAAAAAACTCCTAGTAGTACTACTACAACTACTACTAGTACTACTAGTAGTACTACTACTAGTAGTACTACTACTACTACTTTTTCATAGATATCCAAATTTGAATACTATTAGAACGAATGTAGGATTCTACTTAATTTTTTTATATATTTCTGAATGATAAAACTGGGAGGCCAATAAAAACTCCTAAATTTTGGGTATCTTTTTATACAATTCAGAAATAAAAAAAAATAGTTCAATAAATTAAACCTCACAGATTTTAGAATTTGAATATTGTTACCACGAATGTTCGAGAAAAATATGAAAAGTCTGGAAGTTTCGTAATTTTTTTTATAGATATTAGAATTTTAATATTGTTAGAACAAATGTTGAATATTAGATAGTTGTTTTTAGATTTATGAATTTGAAAACTACTAAAACGATAAAAACTATTGAATTTTGGATATTTTGTCATAGATTCTAGAATTTGAAAACTGAATTTGAGTTCAGTTAATAATTTATGGACTTCTGAATTTGAAAACTGCTAAAACGATAATAACCTTTTGAACGTGTGCTATTTTTATAGACTTTTGTTGGAAGTAATATTGAATATTAGATCATGGTTTTTAGATTTATGAATTTGAAAACTACTAAATCGATAAAAACTATTGAATTTTGGCTATTTTGTCATTGATTCTAGAATTTGAAAGCTGAATTTGAGTTCAGTTAATAATTTATAGACTTCTGAATTTTAAAACTGCTAAAACAATAATAACCTTTTGAACGTGTGCTATTTTTATAGACTTTTGTTAGAACAAATGTTGAATATTAGATAGTTGTTTTTAGATTTATAAATATGTAAACTTCTAAAACGATAAAAACTATTGAATTTTGGCTATTTTGTCATAGATTCTAGAATTTAAAAACCAAATTTGAGTTCAGTTAATAATTTATAGACTTCTGAATTTGAAAACTGCTAAAACGATAATATTTGAACGTGTGCTATTTTTATAGACTTTTGTTAGAACAAATGTTGAATATTTGATAGTTGTTTTAAGATTTATGAATTTGAAAACTACTAAAACAATAAAAACTATTGAATGTTGGCTATTTTGTCATAGATTCTACAAATTGAAAACTGAATTTGAGTTCAGTTAATAATTTATAGAGTTCTGAATTTGAAAACTGCTAAAACGATAATAACATTTTGTACGTGTTCTATTTTTATAGACTTTTGTTAGAACAAATGTTGAATATTAGATAGTTGTTTAACCTTTTGAACGTGTTCTATTTTTATAGACTTTTGTTAGAACAAATGTTGAATATTAGATAGTTTTTTTTAGATTTATGAATTTAAAAACTACTGAAACGATAAAAACCATTGAATTTTGGCTATTTTGTCATAGATTCTAGAATTTGAAAACTGAATTTGAGTTTAGTTAATAATATATAGACTTCTGAATTTATAAACTGCTAAAACGATAATAACCTTTTGAACGTGTGCTATTTTTGTAGACTACATAATTTAAAACTTTCGATTTTGAATGTTTTGAATTTTAATATTTTTTATAGATTTCAAAAATCCAAAACTGATAAAACGATGAAAACTATTGAACAATTCTATTCTGTTCAAGAGTTTTCATCGTTTTATTAGTATTGGATTTTGGAAATCTATAAAAAAATATCAAAATTCAAAACATTCAAAATCAAAAATTTTGAATTTTGAAGTCTACCAAAATAGCTTTTTAACTTTTCAATATTTCTGGAATACAGATATGGAACATTGGTGCTCTTTCATTTATAATTTTTAGAATCGTCCTAGGAATTTGTTGGCAATTCTTTGCTACTTTTGGATTGTAACTATTTTCCAAAATAATTGCAAACTTTCTGGTATTCGCACAAGAATTGTTAACCTTCTGATGTTTCTGAAATTTTCAAGATGTGAACTGTTTTGTATGTTATAATTTGCTTGAAACTACCTACTATATTATAACTACTATAACTACTGTACTACTACTATAAACTACTACAAAACTACTATAAAACTACTCTAACTACTGTAACTACAACGACTGGTCTTTATATTTTTGACGCAATAACTTCTATGTGCCTTTGATATCGTGTTACATATATAACTGTTTTATTAACTTTGACGAAACCAACTAACTTCGATGATTATCCTTGAAAATTAAGTAGTATCGTATGACAAATAATTTAGCACAGCACTGTCGTTGTCCAAAGGTAATTTTCAAAAATTGTTATTAACATTTTGATATTTCTGGAGTCTAGATATTGAATATTGAAGCCATTTTATGTATAATTTTTTAGATTAGTTCTAGGAATTACTCGGCAATTCTTTGCTTCTTTTGGATTGTAACTATTTTCCAAAATAATTGCAAACTTTCTGGTATTCGCACAAGAATTGTTAACCTTCTGGTGTTTCTGAAATTTTCAAGATGTGAACTGTTTTGTATGTTATAATTTGCTTGAAACTACCTACTATATTATAACTACTATAACTACTGTACTACTACTATAAACTACTACAAAACTACTATAAAACTACTCTAACTACTGTAACTACAACGACTGGTCTTTATATTTTTGACGCAATAACTTCTATGTGCCTTTGATATCGTGTTACATATATAACTGTTTTATTAACTTTGACGAAACCAACTAACTTCGATGATTATCCTTGAAAATTAAGTAGTATCGTATGACAAATAATTTAGCACAGCACTGTCGTTGTCCAAAGGTAATTTTCAAAAATTGTTATTAACATTTTGATATTTCTGGAGTCTAGATATTGAATATTGAAGCCATTTTATGAATAATTTTTTAGATTAGTTCTAGGAATTACTCGGCAATTCTTTGCTTCTTTTGGATTGTAACTATTTTCCAAAATAATTGCAAACTTTCTGGTATTCGCACAAAAATTGTTAACCTTCTGGTGTTTCTGAAATTTTCAAGATGTGTACTGTTTTGTATCTTATAATTTTGTAGAAACTACCTACTATATTATAACTACTATAACTACTGTACTACTACTATAAACTACTACAAAACTACTATAAAACTACTCTAACTACTGTAACTACAACGACTGGTCTTTATATTTTTGATGCAATAACTTCAATGTGCATTTCAGAACGTGGTATATATAACTTTTTTATTAACTTTGACGGAACCATTTATTCGATGATTTTCTTTGAAAATTAAGTAGTAACTTATGACAAATAATTTAGTATAGCACTGTCGTTGTCCAAAGGTAATTTTCAAAAATTGTTATTAACTTTTTGATATTTCTGGAGTCTAGGTATGGAATATTGAAGCCATTTTATTTATAATTTTTCAAATAGTTCTAGGAATCAGTTGGCGATTCTTTGCTCCTTTTAGATTGTAACTATTTTCCAAAATAATTGCAAACTTTCTGGTATTCGTACAAAAATCTTTAACCTTTTGGTGTTTCTGGATTTTTCAAGATGTGAACTGTATTATCTTATATTTTTGTTCAAATTTCAGGAATAGTTTAAGGATACCCCTACACACTCGCGTACACACACATACATACACACACATATATTTTATTGTTCAGTGGATATGCCAAAATCATTCATTTATGTAAAATTATTCATTAATGAGTCCATAACGTTTACAAGAATAAACGATTTTATTCACTAAGTCGACGGAAAAATTTATTAAAGCAATGATACATATCTTTATTAAATTCATTATTTTACTAATATTTTCTTATTACTTTAAAAAATTATTTATTTTAAATTTAATTTTAAGGCGATTATCGTTACGATAATTACAATTTAATTTACGTTCATTATAATTAAGATATGTAGTTACAAGTATCAAGCGTTGACCACTATGTTGATAACAACTTATTCCTGAGTGATTAGAACACAATTTACGTTTATGCAAATGAAACGTAATAACAGTAAAAAAGGGACGGCCGAATGTGTTGTTAGCTGCAAATCTTTGGTAGTTGCGGAGCTTTAAGACAGACATATATATCTTTATTTTTATTGCTACGGCGGAAGAGAGGAGCCACACTTTATGTACAAAAGGGCCGCCATTTGAATGCCTTTTCGTAGAGGAGAATAATACATGTTTATGGTTTTGGGAATCATTTTTTCCTTATATAAATGAAACGTGCTCAGCATTCATCAAATAATAATTGTAATAACGTTTAAAAATATAAATATAATTAAACATAATATGTGGTATGTAAATTATTAATAAATAGCACTGCAGTTTCCTAAAAATATTCTCAATCACAAAATTACAACAAAAAATATTTTGCAAATAATATACGAGTAGATAATGTTATCATCGCTAATAGATATCGTATGCATAATAATGGATGAATATTATTTATACAGAAGTGCAGAACTTGAATAAAATAAATTTAGGTCAACGTAAAGCCAATCAATAGAGCATCTGAAATTAATTTTATTTCATTTGTGTGTGTCATCATTTGCAATCATTATTATTTTATCTATATCGTTTGACCCTTATTCTAACTATTATGCAGTAATCAATAAATCGCAACTAACCTAATATATGAAGTTCCTTACAATGGGATGAGAATAGTAGAGAATTAAATTATCCACCATAAAGTGTTTAGAGATCTAAAATCAGGGCTCTTACTCTTGAATGCATTCAAATGCATAAATCGCAAATCTACAGCATTTACTGTGATTTTCAGAATTTTGGCTGCAAATGAACATTGCATATTAACATGGCGTGTAGACTGAAACGGGGCATAAACTGACCTTTTCTGCGCTCCACATTTGATTAATGGACTCTACTTCATATGTACGCTTTTATGTAAATCGCATCAAATTATACAGGTAATGGTACTGAATAAAATTTATTTAAATGCTTCGCAGTTCGGCTTTAACGAAAGAAGTATATTTAAATTGTTAGTAAGTGTATAATACAGCGATAAATTTAATATAAGTAATATTATCTTCAACTGGCTGATCCTTAAGAGGTGCGTTTTGCAAAAGTACATTTGAGCCGTTGAAATGAATCCATTTACTTTTAAATTCACATAAATCCACACATATGAAAGCGATATTCGGGCTGTTTAATAGCTATTTATGCACCAAGGGCGTTACTAGGATGATTACGCTCGGAGAACTATGAAATCCAGCTCGAGGGCTTTAGTCCGAGCGATGGATATCGTTCGATGCAGTGGTGCATGCAAAATTTTATATTCCACTTTTTCTTTAAACAAAACAGAATTTAGAAATAAAACGTAGCACCTTTTTCACAAAAAACATTTATTTTTTCTAAATGTACATATCGTACGTATCTACTACTGAAGATGGTCGCTTGGCGATTGAAATGTACATTTAGAAAAAATAAATGTTTTTTTGTGAAAAAGGTGTTACGTTTTATTTCTAAACATACTTTCACAAGCTCCAACTCCCCGTTAAAAACAGAATTGCTATATCCCGGGCGTAATGGATTAATTACGCCCCTTTATTACGCCCCGGTTGTTATGGACTTGTTTACATATCTCGTATTCTAAGACTCACTCAATTATAGCAAAATGAAAAATAACAATCAATTTTCAGACATTTTAACAGTCAGTACTGACAATTTGCTGACGTTTTCGCAGAATTACTGAAAACATTTTCCTACCTTGAGTTTCAAATATTTTAAACATTGCATAAAATGCAAGTTAAGTTACCAAATTGATGATTTGAAAATAATGGTTGTACTTACTAGACATGCGATTTTAAAATGTTTTCGTAAAATTATTAGCATTCTGTTAAAATGTTTAGTTAATTTACTGACAATAGTCAGAATTTTTATAATTGTTACAATCGATTTTTAAATTTTGACAATTACTACTTGCAATTTTCAGACATTTTGACACTTATTATCATCAATTTTCAGATAATTTGAGGAAATACTGACGATATTAATACATTTTGGTATCCTGATTAGCAATTTAAAACATATTCTTTAAATCATTAGAAAATTACTGAAGTTTTTAATATTAGCATCAATTTTTAGATGTTTTGAAGAATTATTGACGATTTGAAAACACTTATTAGCATCAATTTTCAGGTGATTTTGGGATTCAGACATTTTGACACGTATTAGCATCAATTTTGAGGTGTTTTGAGGAATTTATGAAAATTTTAAAACATTTAAAACAATTTTGAAATATTTTCATTAAAATATTAGTTAATTTCTATATTTTAAATATTGGCATCAATTTTCTGGTGTTTTGAGGAATTACTGTCGATTTGAAAACATTTTGGTATCCTCATTAGCAATTTTAAAACATATTCTTGAAATTATTAGAAAATTATTATTAAAATATTACATTATATTATTGTTATATTATAAAATTATTTTATTAGAAAAAAGTTTTTTATATTAGCACCTGGCAATTTTCAGAAATTTTGACAGTTATTAGCATCAATTGTCAGGTGTTTTTCTGGTGGAATTAGTGAAGATTTGAAAATATTTTGGTATCCTAATTAGAAATTTTGAACTGTTTTCGTTAGTAAATTTCTGAAGTTTTTTATATTAGCATCTGGCAATTTTCAGACATTTTTACACTTATTAGCATCAATTTTCAAATGTTTTTCAGGTGGAATTACTAAAGATTTGTAGGTTTTGTTGGATTTTCAGGTGTTTTGAGGAATTACTGAAGGTTTAAAAACATTTTAATATCTTCATAAGAAATTTTGAAATATTTTCATTAAATTATTTGTAAATTTCTGCAGGTTTACATATAAGTATCAATTTTCAGGTGTTTTGAAAAATTACTGATGATTTGAAAACATTTTGGTATCCTCATTAGCAATTTTGAAACATTTTCTTTAAATTATTAGTAATCTTCGGAAGTTTTTGATATATATATATATATGACACTTGAGTAAAGTTTCTGGGTAGGCTAAGACTATTATATAATTATTACTGTAACTTTTCAAACGTCTTAACAATCATTACTGGCAATTTTCAGACATTTTGACACTTAATATCATTAATTTTTAGATCATTTGAGGAAATACTGACGATATTCAAACATTTTGGTATCCTCATTAGCAATTTTAAAACATTTTCTTCAAGTCCAAATGTCAAAGGACTTTTTGACACTTACTAGCATCAGTTTTTGAGTGTTTTGAAGAATTACTGAAGATTTGAAAACATTTTTTTATCCTCATAAAAAATTTGGAAATATTTTCATTAAATTATCAGTTGATTTCTGAAGTTTTTGATATTAGCAATAATTTTTTGGTGTTTTATATATAAATAAATAATAAAAAATATTTATAAGCATTTATTTGAGGAATTACTGACGATTTTAAAACATTTTGATATAATATTAGCAATTTTGAAATATTTTGTTTAAGTTATTAGTAATCTTCGGAAGTTTTTAATATAAATGACACTTTAGCAAAGTTTCTGGGTTTATTAAGACTATTATATAAATTATTACTGTAACTTTTCAAACGTTTCAACAATTATTACTGGTAATATTTAGAAAACTTGACATTTATTACCATCAATTTTCAGGTGTTTTGAGGAATTACTGAAGATTTGAAAACATTTTGGTATCCTCATTAGAAATTTTGAAATATTTTCTTTAAATTATTAGTAAATTTCTGAAGTTTTTAATATCAGCATAAGTTTTCAGGAGTTTTGAGAAGTTACTGACGATTTGAAAACATTTTGGTATGCCCATTAGCAATTTTGAAACATTTTCTTTGAAATTATTAGTTAATTTTTTTAAAGTTTTTTTTATATTAGCATCTGGCAATTTCCAGACATTTTTGCACTTATTAGCATCAACTTTCAGATGTTTTTCAGGTGGAATTACTGAAGATTTGTAAACATTTTGGTAACCTCATACAAAATTTTGAAATATTTTTCATTAAATTATTAGTAAATTTCTGAAGTTTTACCATTAGGATCAATTTTCTGGTGTTTTGAGGAATTACTGAAGATTTGAAAATATTTTTGTATCCTCATTAGAAATTTTGAAATATTTTCATTAGTACATTTCTGAAGTTTTTAATATCAGCGTCAGTTTTCAGGAGTTTTGAGAAGTTACTGACGATTTGAAACCATTTTGGTATGCCCATTAGCAATTTTAAAACATTTTCTTTGAAATTATTAGTTAATTTTTTTTTAGTTTTTTTTATATTAGCATCTGGCAATTTCCAGACATTTTTGCACTTATTAGCATCAACTTTCAGATGTTTTTCAGGTGGAATTTCTGAAGACTTGTAAACATTTTGGTAACCTCATACGAAATTTTGAAATATTTTTCATTAAATTATTAGTAAATTTCTGAAGTTTTTAATATTAGCATTAATTTTCAGGTGTCTTGAGAAATTACTGAAGAAGTGAAAACATTTTGGTATCCTCATTAGCAATTTTAGAATATTTTCTTTTAATTATTAGTAATCTTCGAAAGTTTTTAATATATGTAACACTTCAGCAAAGTTTTTGGGTTTATTACGACTATTATATAATTATTACCGTAACTTTTCAAACATTTTAACAATTATTACTGGCAGTTTTAGACAATTTGACACTTATTAGCATCAATTTTGAAGTGTTTTGAGGAATTACTGAAAATTTAAAAACATATTGGTATCCTCATTGGCAAATTTTGGAGGATACCAAAATGTTTTCAAATCTTCAGTAATTCCACCTGAAAAATACCTGAAAATTGATGCTAATAAGTGTCAAAATTTCTAAAAATTGCCAGATGCTAATATAAAAAACTTCACTTACTTACTTATCATTCTTGTCTTACTTATCTTACTTATCATTAGTAATTTCTGAAGTCTTTAATATTAGCATCAATTTTCCGGAGTTTTGAGGAATTACTGACGATTTGAAAACATTTTAGTATCGTCTTTAGCAATTTTAAAACATTTTCTTGAAAGTATTAGTAAATTTTTCAAGATTTTAATATTAGCATTAATTTTCAGGTATTTGAGGAATTACTGAAGATTGGAATACATTTTGGTATCCTCATTAGCAATTTTAAAATATTTTCTTTAAAGTATTAGTAATGTTCGGAAGTTTTTTTTTATATATTTATGCTACTTTAGCAAAGTTTCTGGCTTTATTGAGACTTTTGGGTAATCATCACTGTAAATTTCCAATCATTTGAACAATTATTACTGGCAATTTTGATACATTTTAACAATTATTACTGGTAATTTTGATACTATTTAAAAATTATTACAGATAACTTTCGAGATTTGTGTACTTTGCCTTGAGAATTTTACACTTCTTACTGATAATTTTCAGACGCCCTGATATAATTACTGCCGATTTAAATATATTTTTTTACCATGGGTTTTAATTTTAAATTATTTTCTTTAAATTGTTAGCAAAAAGATATATTTATATAATTATTACTGATAACTTTTGAGACTTGTGTACCTTGCCTTAAGAATTTGACACTTCTTACTGATAATTTTCAGACGTCCTGACATAATTACTGCCGATTTAAATATATTTTTTTACCTTGGCTATTAATTTTTAATTATTTTCTTAAAATTCTTAGCTATATTTAGAAAAGTTACTGACGATATTTAGACATACTAAAATTATGATTACTATCAATTTTCAGACATTTCAACATTACTACTGACAATGACAATGACAAATGACAAGTGCTCACGTTTACTGATAATATTTTGGTACGTTGTGTTTCAAATATTTGCTTAAAATTGTTAGAAATTTCGGAAATCTCAGTAAAAGTTTAAATGTTTATATGTTGCAAATTTAATGCTGAAATTCAAACAATATCACAGCAGCATATTTTGTCTCTGAATTTTAGGTATATTTATAGGCCGAGTTGTATTGGATACTATAAAAACTTCTCTGTTTTAGATTTAGTGTACGTGAATTTTGTAGCAATATCTAAAATGGGCAGTTTAAATAGCAAATAATTTATCTCCAATGCTCAATCTAAATGGATTTGTTTTCTGTCTGGTTTTAAAATATTGACCCATATTCTTGGTAAACTAATAATAAAGTTGAAAATGACTTGAAAATGACTGTAAGAAGCCGAAACTTGAGTAGTTATTTTATTGTATATGTCGATATATCAATATACATGTTGTGGTAAAAACTAGTTGATACTCTGTTTTTTCAATAATAATAATAATTAATAATAATAATAACTGAGAATGGTACCAATATATCGTTGATATATAGGATAAAGTGCAAAATTTAAAGATTTTGATTTTTTAAGATCAAGATTTAAAAAAATTTCGTTTTTCTGTTTGACCAAGTATATTTTTAAATTGAATGTGCAGGAAAAATGAACTGGAGAAAAATAAACTTGAAATTATGAATGATGGACTTTAATGGTCAATAATGGCCAATAATGAATAATAATGGCCTCTTTCTTCTGTATGTTTGTATTCCTGTATTAATATTCGAGAATTCGATTGCAAATATTTGTTAAATATCGATTATTCAACGAAACTTTGCTTTTCATTTGATTCTTTTTATGTATCTAAACGTGTATCTGAACCTATCAGAAATTGATTCTGTAAAGGTTTTGACTTTATTTCCTAGGCCTAGTATTGACGTATCTCGTAAATCGACGACGTTTTACGAAAAAAAATACATTCCGTTAGCTTGCTATAAGTATTTGGAACAATAAATTGTAAGAGTGCCCTTCCTCCGGAAGAGAATTAGAGTCCTTGGTCTGGACTGCAGGGAAGGAAATACTCGTTAAAGGACCATGTAACAAGCAAAGTTTCCATGTGTGATACGTCCTTACTGCCGGTCATTAGTCCTTCCACATATAAACAATTACGGCGTGGAAATCGTGTGTGCCTATAAATTTTCTAAAACGTCTTCACCGATGGGAAATTTTCATATGTTCTGCGTACATATTGGATATCGACATAAACCAACATGTGATATTTATAGATATATAACAATGATTTGCGATACAAACAGAGAAGCGCTATGTTTTTTACTGATATTTAATAGGCGTGTATTATTTTCGAATTACATATCCAAATGGATTATAAGAAACTGAAGTGCTTTAATAAATTACAGAAAAAATATGTAATGGTAATTTAATCGTTAATATTTAATATTTTGTGCACGACTATCTCATAATACATTTATTATACTTATGTTTCCTCAATTATAATAATATCCATTAATCACTACCAGGAGTGATTAATAATCATTATTCACTACTGAAATATCATACGCATTTAATTTCAAAAGATTAAGATTTCGCATTACGTTATTTAAACCAGGGACTCGAGCAATATATCGTATATCGCTACCATCACAATTCTAATGCAGCAATTGCTAACCTTTTACATAACTTAATAATAATAATAATAATAATAATAATAATAATAATAATAATAATAATAATAATAATAATAATAATAATAATAATAATAATAATAATAATAATAATAATAATAATAATAATGCTTCTTAGATCTTTTACAAACTGCCATATAAAGTTCTATATTTATTATAAAAATTGCACTTTTAAATATGTTTTTTAATCATAATACATTAAATTATATGTAAATATGTTAACAATAATTGCCAATTTATTTAATTATCGCAGCAATATATAAAAATTCAGTTGATAGAAAATCGATGGTGACCACTTAATTGAATTCACCGTTGGATAAATTGAGTAGTATATCAACAACTACATAATGATAATTGCTTCATTTATATTCAGGGGATAATTTAAATATTTGATTGACGTGGCTAATGTTGGTTAAATTGCGAATTAATTAGTGGGTAATTCCGGTCTCATCATTTTTGCAAATCAGATTTTAAATTCAATTACAAACTTCGACGTAACGATTTTCAGATGATATTTAGAATACGCATTACGTGCAATTTGTGGAGTAATCTTAAGCTTATTTTTGCCTAATAATTATGTAACTGGATGATTTTATAATTACAAGGCTAGTGTAATAGAATCTATGAGTATAGCACATTTACAGATACTAACGTGGTGCTTATGATGTAAAAAATTATAAGCTCGTTTTCTGTATGTTACTATTTTTTCAGATCAATAAATATTTTAGTGGATTTAAATTACATACAGTTGGTATACGTTCGTACATGTATTAATCGTTAGTGTGGGAGTATTCAAACCAAAACACAAATGCGCATAATAAAAATACGATATTGTTATATATATATATATATATATATAGTGATTTTTTTAGTTTTATCAAGTTTTATCAAAACTCATGTGATTTGTGACTTTGAGAAAAAAATGTATATATTGATTAGTTTCTATAGCATTATTTTAATATCTATATTATATATTTATATATATAGAGTGATTTTTTTAGTTTTATCAAGTTTTATCAAAACTCATGTGATTTGTGACTTTGAGAAAAAAATGTATATATTGATTAGTTTCTATAGCATTATTTTAATATCTATATTAATTAAATTTATAGATAGATTTGATTAGTATTATTCATGTGAATTTGCCATATTTGGGCTCCGTTTGTTTCGAATACAAATGTTAAATAATGATATTAATGTTAATTTTTGCAATAAATCTGAAAACACTTAATATTTCCGAAACAGTTGAAGATAGGTATAGGACATTGTACATCAAATATGTCTAGAATTTTCTGAAGAATCCAAAAATTGAATAATATACCAGGTGTTGCATTTAAAATAAGAAAGTTGGTATTGGCCACGGTCACATGACACACCCTGTATAAAAAGTTTTTGTGGAAAAAAATGCGCAACTAAAAATAACAATCGACGTGTCCGGGCGTTTTTTCGAACACGCCCCCATTTATTTATTATCGAATTTATTCCATTTGGCTGATACACAGTGTATAAAACAAATTTAAAATTTTGTATATAAAACTTTACTTCACTTTTCGCTAGTTCTATAGTAATTTCAGATGAAATGTGATATCTGCGCTTTGAATTAATTCAGTTTTAAAAGTTGTACAAATTTAACAACTGTAGCCCATTGTAAACCTGTAAATTGAATTTAAAATTGTGAGTTGTAAAATTCAAGCAAAATCGTAAAATTTCCTTTAAATTCTAACGAGTTTTTTAACGAGTAACATTTGGCATAACATTTGATAACTCAAGTCAAAATTTGATAATTCAGATTCAAATTATATTATTATAAATTATTGATAATTATATAATTATCATTGTTACCATTGGACTGTGACAAAGGCAATGGAATTTGCGTGTTTCTGTGAAAATTATAGGGAAAATTCGCCACGTGCCAACAAAATATCACATATCTATCAAAAATTTAGAATACCAGTCAAAAATTCAAAAGACATATGAAATTTACAGTTAAAAACTACAAATTGTCTTGGAATCTGAAAAGTTTTCATGAAATTTAAGGTATAAGTGTATAAAAAGTATGGCAAAATTCTGTATATAATGCCTGTTTAGAATACAAAACTTGGACTGGGACAAAGTCAATGGAATTTGCGTGTTTCTGTGAAAATTACAGGGAAAATTCGCCACGTTCTAACAAAATATCACATATCTATCAAAAATTTAGAATAGCAGTCAAAAATTCAAAAGAAATATGAAAATTACTGTTAGAAACTACAAATTGTCTTGGAATCTGAAAAGTTTTCATGAAATTTCAGTTATAAGTGTATAAAAAATATGGCAAAACTCTGTATGTAATGCTTTTTTAGAATACAAAACTTGGACTGTGACAAGTCAATGGAATTTGCGTGTTTCTGTGAAAATTACAGCGAAACTTTGCCACGTACCAACAAAATATTACATATCTATCGAAAATTTTGAATAGCAGTCAAAAATTCAAAATAAATATAAAAATTACAGTTAAAGACTACAAATTGTCTTGGAATCTGATAAGTTTTCATGAAATTTCAGTTATAAGTGTATACAAAATATGGCAAAACTCTGTATATTATGCTTTTTTAGAATACAAAAGTTGGACTGTGACAAAGTCAATGGAATTTGCATGTTTCTGTGAAAATTATAGGGAAAATTCGCCACGTGCCAACAAAATATCACATATCTATCATAAATTTAGAATACCAGTCAAAAATTCAAAACACATATGAAATATACAGTTAAAAACTACAAATTGTCTTGGAATCTGATAAGTTTTCATGAAATTTATGTTATAAGTGTATAAAAAGTATGGCAAAACTCTGTATATAATGCTTTTTTAGAATACAAAACTTGGACTGTGACAAAGTCAATGGAATTTGCGTGTTTCTGTGATTATTACAGGGAAACTTTGCCACGTACCAACAAAATATTACATATCTATTAAAAATTTTGAATAGCAGTCAAATATTCAAAGTAAATATGAAAATTACAGTTAAAAACTACAAATTGTCTTGGAATCTGATAATTTTTCATAAAATTTCAGTTATAAGTGTATAAAAAGTATGGCAAAACTATGTATATAATGCTTTTTTAGAATACAAAACTTGGACTGTGACAAAGTCAATGGAATTTACGTGTTTCTGTAAAAATTACCGGGCAACTTTGCCACGTACCAACAAAATATTACATATCTATCGAAAATTTGGAATAGCAGTCAAAAATTCAAAATAAATATGAAAATTACAGTTAAAAACAACAAATTGTTTTGGAATCTGATAAGTTTTCATGAAATTTCAGGTATAAGTTTATAAGAAGTATGGCAAAATTCTGTATATAATGCTTTCTTAGAATACAAAACTTGGACTGTGACAAAGTCAATGGAATTTGCGTGTTTCTGTGAAAATTACAGGGAAACTTTGCCACGTACCAACAAAATATTACATATCTATCGAAAATTTGGAATAGCAGTCCAAAATTCAAAAGAAATATGAAAATTACAGTTAAAAACTACAAATTGTCATGGAATCTGATAAGTTTTCATGAAATTTCAGGTATAAGTGTATAAAAAGTATGGCAAAATTCTGTATATAATGCTTTCTTATAATACAAAACTTGGACTGTGACAAAGCCAATGGAATTTGCGTATTTCTGTGAAAATTACAGGGAAAATTCGCCACGTACCAACAAAATATTACATAAATATATCGAAAATTAGGAATAGCAGTCAAAAATTCAATAGAAATATGAAAATTACAGTTACAAACTACAAATTTTCTTGGAATCTGATAAGTTTTCATGAAATTTCAGGTATAAGTGTATAAAAAGTATGGCAAAACTCTGTATATAATGCTTTTTTAGAATACAAAACTTGAACTGTGACAAAGTCAGTGGAATTTGCGTGTTTCTGTGAAAATTGCAGGGAAAATTCGCCACGTGCCAACAAAATATCACATATCTATCGAAAATTTGGAATAGGAGTCAAAAATTCGAAAGAAATATGAAAATTACAGGGAAAATTCGCCACGTACCAACAAAATATCACATATCTATCCAAAATTTGGAATAGCAGTCAAAAATTCGAAAGAAATATGAAAATTACAGTTAAAAACTACAAATTGTCTTGGAATCTAATAAGTTGTCATGAAATTTCAGGTATAAGTGTATAAAAAGTATGGCAAAATTCTGTATATAATGCCTGTTTAGAATACAAAACTTGGACTGGGACAAAGTCAATGGAATTTGCGTGTTTCTGTAAAAATTACAGGGAAACTTTGCCACGTACAAACAAAATATTACATATCTATCGAAAATTTGGAAAAGCAGTCAAAATTTCAAAAGAAATATGAAAATTACAGTTAAAAACTACAAATTGTCTTGGAATCTAATAAGTTGTCATGAAATTTCAGGTATAAGTGTATAAAAAGTATGGCAAAATTCTGTATATAATGCCTGTTTAGAATACAAAACTTGGACTGTGACAAAGTCAATGGAATTTGCGTGTTTCTGTAAAAATTACCGGGAAACTTTGCCACGTACCAACAAAATATTACATATCTATCGAAAATTTGGAATAGCAGTCAAAAATTCAAGAGAAATATGAAAATTACAGTTAAAAACTACAAATTGTCTTGGAATCTGATAAGTTTTCATGAAATTTCAGTTATAAGTGTATAAAAAGTATGGCAAAATTCTGTATATAATGCTTTTTTAGAATACAAAACTTGGACTGTGACAAAGTTAATGGAATTTTCGTGTTTCTGTGAAAATTACAGTGAAACTTTGCCGCGTACCAACAACATATTACATATCTATCGAAAATTTGGAATAGCAGTCAAAAATTCAAAAGAAATATGAAAATTACTGTTAAAAACTACAAATTGTCTTGAAATCTGATAAGTTTTCATAAAATTTCAGTTGTAAGTATATTAAAAGTGGGGAAAATCATTGTATTTAATGATTATTTAGAATACACTCTACTAGATGTACATAAATTTAAAAGTTTAAAACATATTCACTATAACTGAAAAAAAGTACTTTAATTCAAAAGAAATATGAAAATTACAGTTAAAGTCGACAAATTGTCTTGGAAACTTATTAGTTTCATGAAATTTAAGGTGTAAGGATATAAACAGTGGAGCAGAACTGTGTATTATGTCTTTTTCAGAATACAAAACTCTACTAAAAAAACTGGGCTGTTAGTTTTCACGAAAACTAAATTTTCATGAAATATTTACCTGTTGAAAGCACAAAATGTTATGTATTTCTTTAGTTTTCAATGTATGTATTTCTTTTACTTTTCACGTTATTTTAAAAAAAAATTATTTCATATTTGAGACAAAAATCAAAAAGCATTACTTTACAATTTAGTTTTCAGGATATTTTTACTTTGCATATCAAAGAAATTAATTTTATTATTCAATTTTTATAAAAATTATTTCATATTTGAGACAAAAATCAAAAAGCATTACTTTACAATTCAGTTTTCGGAATATTTTTACTTTGCATATCAATGAAATTTATTTTATTATTCAATTTTTATAAAAATTCTTTCATATTTGAGACAAAAATCAAAATGCATTACTTTATATTTCAGTTTTCAGGATAGTTTTACTTTTCATATAAATAAAAGCAAAGTAACTGAATCATTAAATTTTTTTAGTATTTAAGTTTTTAACTATGTTTTTCTTTTATTCTTGGCGTCAATATAAACATAGTAACTCATTCATTTAATTTTTTAAATATTTTACTTTTTAACTAAGTATTTCTTTTATGTTTCACTTCAATAAAAACAATCAATGATTTAATTTTATAAGCTGTCAACCATTTAACTATGTAAGTCTTTTATTTTCAACGTCCATAAAAATAAAGTAACTCTATGATTTTTTTTTCAAATGCAAAGATATTGTTTATTAGTTTTCAGGACATTTATAATTTTGTAATCAAATAAATTTCCAAATAAATATTTACTGTTAGTAGGAACAACAAATACAAAGTAACTTAAATTCGTTTTATTTTCAATCAGAATATCATATATCAAAGAAAAATCTAAGAAGATGTGGGCCGAAAGACGAAAGTCGATAGCCCATTCTATATATCATATATCACATCATATATCATATATCTATCAATCTATCATCATTATTATGTTATTATAATATTAAATATGCTGCAGATATGTAACTGTATATGGAATAGATGTTCATAGTACTTAAAAAACATGATTTAGTATTTCAGTTTTCAGGACATTTTTACTTTACGTGTCAATTTTTTTTTTATCAACCCTATGACTTTGTATGTTAGTGTTCAGGAAATTTGTACTTTAGACATCAAATAAATTTTTAAACAAATATTTCCTATTTTGTAATATAACTCTAGAGCACTAAAACACAAAATAAAGGCTTTTAATTTTCATGTGGACTAAATTTAAAAAAATATTTTCACAAAAATGAATTACAGTAAAAATCAAAGGCGATAACTATGTATTTCTTTTATTTTTCACGTTAATAAAAATAACGTAACTCAATGATTTTTTTTTACTTTTTTACTATGAATGCCTTTTATTGTGAATAAAAACAAAGTTACTCAATGTTTCATTTATTTTTCTAATGCAATGATATTGTTTCTCAATTTTCAGGAAATTTATAATTTCACGTCAATAAAAACAACGTAACAAAATGATTTAATTTTTCAAGTTATTAACTATTTTACTTTGTATGTCTTTTATTGCGAACAAAAACAAAGTTACTCAATGTTTTATTTATTTTTCCAATGCGAAGATAATGTTTATCAATTTTCAGGAAATTTATAACTTCACGTCAATAAAAACAACGTAACCAAATGATTTAATTGTTTAAGTTATTAACTATTTTACTTTGTATGTCTTCTATTGTGAACAAAAACAAAGTTACTCAAAGTTTTATTTATTTTTCCAATGCGAAGATAATGTTTATCAATTTTCAGGAAATTTATAACTTCACGTCAATAAAAACAACGTAACCAAATGATTTAATTTTTTAAGTTATTAACTATTTTACTTTGTATGTCTTCTATTGTGAACAAAAAAAAAGTTACTCAATGTTTTATTTATTTTTCTAATGCGAAGAATTGTTTACCAATTTTCAGGAAAATATAATTTTGTTATAAAATAAACCTTCAAATACTTAAATATTTACTTTTAGTTGGAACAATAAATACAAAGTAACTTACATTTAGTTGGAACAATAAATACAAAGTACCTTACATTTATTGTTTATTCTTCAATAAGAATATCAAATTTCAAAGACAAATCAAAAACGATGATTTAGTTTTTCAGTTTTCAGGACATTTCTACTTTGGACGACAATTATTTTTTTTATCAACATGATTTGAGATCAATTTTGAATTGTATTCAAAATACACAGTATTCGTAAAAATCAGTATAATGCATATCATGAAATGTATCATGAAATCTATCAAGAAATATTGAAAATATTGAAATATCGAAAATATTGTTATAATATAAATTTAAAGACACAGACAAGACTAGTTTATTTTTACTGTGTAAACATACAATATGCGTATATTATAGGGCTTTAATAAATTGCGGACGATTATAATCATTATAATCATTTAGTTTGCTTTGGGTCATTAAATTGCGTATAAACATAATTTGATGTGGTCATTAAAGAGTTGTCCTAATGTGTTGCGTACAACATTATTTGATATATTTCGGCATAATTCTATACAATTCAATGGAATACATTTCTGGCAATGTGAAACTTTTCTTCACAATAGCACACCCAAATCCCTACACTCCTTAAACGTCTGACTTATTGATTGATTCATCTCCGTTTTATCAGGACTGAAAACAATTATTTGGTTAGCAAATTTAATGATTTCCGAATTTGAATAACAAAGATTTTCCGAGTGTAAGCCGCTTTAAATTTGCAAGCAAAGGGAAACGTACCCTCAATTTGATTAATGATGCATGTGAATTTGAATATTTTATCAGATTATAGTTGCCGGAGATAACTGGATTACTAGTCCAGTGCCATATCAGTACTCAGTACAGAACTATGTTTAAACATACTTAGAAAATGCTTCTTACAAAAATAGCGATATTCAAATAAACAAAATAAAACAAATTATTACTATTGCTACAATACAATATAATACAATATACAATATATACAATATAATTTCGTTTATCTGCAATAACAAAAGGTATACATAAATTTAACAGTGTAAAACGTCACAGAATACGTAAATCAATCACAAATCGTATATAAATAATTTAGTTATTGATAGCATTATAAAAAAAATATTATAATCAATGGTATCAGTCTTATAATCAGTGGTATCAATAGGTCTTATAATCAATGGTATCAGTATTATAATCAGTGGTATCAATAGGTTTTATAATCAATGGCATTACTTAGCTACTGATAATACTGATAAGTACATTTAGTTTCAATTCATATCTTTGTGAAAAAGGTTTTTCCATATTTTATTTGCTAAGATACTTTCATAAGCTCCATATTATTGTTCAGCTAAAATATTATTTGTGTGTAAATATTGTTTGGGATTGCATGATAATGATACATGTTACAATATTGTTACACTATACAGGATTCCGAAGTAATGGCACTTTGATTTTGGTGATCTATAATCGCTTAAACAATCTCAGGCTCATGGGGTTCGAACCTGTGATCCTTGATATGAGCCCGGTCTCACATCCACCGACGGCGTAATATATTATTAATTTCTAATTACTTATATTTTATATTAATTTCCTTAATAATTTATAATCACATATGATTTTATAAATTAATGTGCTTAGTAAAATATAATTAATTAAACAAAAACTCGAACATTCGATTAGCTACGGAGTCATGTAATATATTGAGGTATAATTAATTACTATTTTGTATTACGTGTACAGTGTATAATCCGTGCTTAATACGTATTTAAGGTCAAGACCGAATTATAGTTAATTCCTAGCATTAATAATTTTATGGATTTTCTCGAATTTCTGAAATCCTATAATTTCATGTTATGTTACTTCGGGGACTAACAAAAGCGATTGCGTCTACCTCTACTATCGTTTATTGGTATTTGATACGAAACTCTGTACCATCTATTTCTTACATAATGATATTGGTTTCCCAGCCGTTGACATGTAAGTCCGCCATCAGCGGCTTTGTAAATTCAATTGCTATTTCACCACTTTGTTTTGATCTCTTTGTGTGGAATACAAATGTTTTGTGTTTGTTTTTAATTTAGTTTACACGTGCAGCACTTAATTTATGTTTTTTCTGTTCACATTTTTAAGGCAACAATACAGTAAAAATTTCCCGATATATTTTACCAATATTACATATAGTCATCCAAATACCAAAATTGGATTTGACTTAATTTAAATTAATGGCTTCATTTAGAAACTAATCTATTTGAGTAAATTGCTACAATATGGCTTAATCGCGTATTAGTAGCAAGTACATCAAATCCGAAAGAAGATTGTAGGAGTATGGTTGCCCTATATATCACAAACCTTTCTGTCCTATATGACCTATATCACAATACTTACGTGAATATTATGTAATTATGATTATCTTTTATATTATTTTCATTGCACGATACTGAGTTTTATTTTATATTCTGTAATTTTACGTTATCACCATAAACAAAGACATGTACACAACAATTTGTGCGGTGCAATGTAATTAAACTGCAACAAAATTTATTAACAATTGTTACAGTTGCAAAACATTTCAATTAATTATGAATATCATTAGAATATATAAGATTAGATACAGTAAAAAGCAAATATCTGAAAAATCACGCATTGGATATTAATCCAATTCAAAACATAGGAGAAAAATATATCATTCAATATCGAAAATAAATTATATTGATATTGATGCGTTAGTTTTTAAGATATCGCTAATAAAGTATTATTCATAAATTGTGAATATTATACTTATTAACAAATTGATGACTATTGATGAAACTTTAACAAAATATATTAACAAATGTTACAGTTCCAAAACATATCAATTATTTATGAATATCATTAGAATATATAAGATTAGATACAGTAAAAAACAAATATCTGAAAAATCACGCATTGAATATTACTCCTATTTAAAACATAAGACAACAATATATCATTCAATATCAAAAGTAAATTGCATTGATGTTGATAAGTTCGTTTAGGAGATATCTCTAATAAAGTAATATTCGAAACTGTAAATATTTTAATTATTAACAAATTGATGACTATAGATGAAACTGTAACCAAATTTATTAACAAATGTTACAGTTACAAAATATGTTTATTATTTATTAATATCATTAGAATATATAAAATCAGGTACAGTAAAAAGCAAATATCTGAAAAATCACGCATTGGATATTAATCCAATTCAAAAGATAAGACAACCATATATCATTCAATATCGGAAATAAATTGCATTGATATTAATACGTTCGTTTATGAGATATCGCTAATAAAGTAATATTCAGAAACTGTGAATATTATACGTATTAACCAATTGAAGACTATTGATGAAAGTAACAAAATTTATTAACAAATGTTACAAATTTCGAAAATACGTGCAAAATGTTAATACAAACATTACAAATATCAAAATTTACAGAAACTGTGAATATTATACTTATTAACAACTAACTGTAATAAAATTAATTAACAAATTTTACAAATATTTAAAATACGTGCAAAATGTTAATACAAACAATAAAAATGTAAAAAAAATCAGAAACTGTTAATATTATACTTATTAACAAATTGAAGACTATAGATGAAAGTAACAAAATTTATTAACAAATGTTACAAATTTCGAAAATACGTGCAGAATGTTAATACAAACATTAAAAATATAAAAAAATTACAGAAACTGTGAATATTATACTTATTAACAAATAACTGTAATAAAATTAATTAACAAATTTTACAAATATTGAAAATACGTGCAAAATGTTAATACAAACAATAAAAATGTAAAAAAATTCAGAAATTGTGAATATTATACTTATTAACAAATTGAAGACTATAGATGAAAGTAACAAAATTTATTAACAAATGTTACAAATTTCGAAAATACGTGCAGAATGTTAATACAAACATTAAAAATATAAAAAAATTACAGAAACTGTGAATATTATACCTATTACCAAATAACTGTAATAAAATTAATTAACAAATTTTACAAATATTGAAAATACGTGCAAAATGTTAATACAAACAATAAAAATGTAAAAAAATTCAGAAATTGTGAATATTATACTTATTAACAAATTGAAGACTATAGATGAAAGTAACAAAATTTATTAACAAATGTTACAAATTTCGAAAATACGTGCAGAATGTTAATACAAACATTAAAAATATAAAAAAATTACAGAAACTGTGAATATTATACCTATTACCAAATAACTGTAATAAAATTAATTAACAAATTTTACAAATATTGAAAATACGTGCAAAATGTTAATACAAACAATAAAAATGTAAAAAAATTCAGAAACTGTGAATATTATACTTATTAACAAATTGAAGACTATAGATGAAAGTAACAAAATTTATTAACAAATGTTACAAACTTCGAAAATACGTGCAGAATGTTAATACAAACATTAAAAATATAAAAAAATTACAGAAACTGTGAATATTATACTTATTACCAAATAACTGTAATCAAATTAATCAACAAATTTTACAAATATTGAAAATACGTGCAAAACGTTAATACAAACAATAAAAATGTAAAAAAATTCAGAAACTGTGAATATTATACTTATTAACAAATTGAAGACTATAGATGAAAGTAACAAAATTTATTAACAAATGTTACAAACTTCGAAAATACGTGCAGAATGTTAATACAAACATTAAAAATATAAAAAAATTACAGAAACTGTGAATATTATACTTATTACCAAATAACTGTAATCAAATTAATCAACAAATTTTACAAATATTGAAAATACGTGCAAAATGTTAATACAAACAATAAAAATGTAAAAAAATTCAGAAACTGTGAATATTATACTTATTAACAAATTGAAGACTATAGATGAAAGTAACAAAATTTATTAACAAATGTTACAAATTTCGAAAATACGTGCAGAATGTTAATACAAACATTAAAAATATAAAAAAATTACAGAAACTGTGAATATTATACCTATTACCAAATAACTATAATAAAATTAATTAACAAATTTTACAAATATTGAAAATACGTGCAAAATGTTAATACAAACAATAAAAATGTAAAAAAATTCAGAAACTGTGAATATTATACTTATTAACAAATTGAAGACTATAGATGAAAGTAACAAAATTTATTAACAAATGTTACAAATTTCGAAAATACGTGCAGAATGTTAATACAAACATTAAAAATATAAAAAAATTACAGAAACTGTGAATATTATACTTATTACCAAATAACTGTAATCAAATTAATCAACAAATTTTACAAATATTGAAAATACGTGCAAAATGTTAATACAAACAATAAAAATGTAAAAAAATTCAGAAACTGTGAATATTATACTTATTAACAAATTGAAGACTATAGATGAAAGTAACAAAATTTATTAACAAATGTTACAAATTTCGAAAATACGTGCAGAATGTTAATACAAACATTAAAAATATAAAAAAATTACAGAAACTGTGAATATTATACCTATTACCAAATAACTGTAATAAAATTAATTAACAAATTTTACAAATATTGAAAATACGTGCAAAATGTTAATACAAACAATAAAAATGTAAAAAAATTCAGAAACTGTGAATATTATACTTATTAACAAATTGAAGACTATAGATGAAAGTAACAAAATTTATTAACAAATGTTACAAATTTCGAAAATACGTGCAGAATATTAATACAAACATTAAAAATATCAAAATTTACAGAAACTGTGAATATTATACTTATTAACAAATAACTGTAATAAAATTAATTAACAAATTTTACAAATATTGAAAATACGTGCAAAATGTTAATACAAACAATAACAATGTAAAAAAAATCAGAAACTGAATATTATACTTACTAACAAAATTTCAAAAATTGCCTGACAATGTAATTTAAAAAAAAAACAAAAAGTGTCACTAATCTCTATAAATATAGTTATAGTTTGATTTTGAGTTTGAGTTTTATTATTATGAATCATATTCTTTACAATCTGATATCAGTTTCAGAATATTCCTCAAATTTTCAATAAACGCTGTAAATTACAACAAATTTTCAAAACCTAAAATGAATAATAAAACTGAAGAAACTAAAATTCTATACAGTTTTCTATTTAGCGTTAATAATTTAATAACACAACATTTTTTTTTTTAATTAAAATGATTATCTTGTAAATACAAATAGTATTGAAAAGTTAAATTTCATTTTTATTAGACTAATAAGTATTTCAAAAATTTCCCGAAAATGTAATTTAAAAAAAAATGCAAAAAGTCTCACTAATCTTTATAAATATAGTTTTAGTTTGAGTTTGAGTTTGAGTTTTATTATTATGAATCATATTTACAATCTGAAATCAGTTTCAGAATATTCCTCTAAGTTTCATTAAACGCTGTAAATTACAACAAATTTTCAAAACCTAAAATGAATAATGAAACTGAAGAAACTAAAATTCTATACAGTTTTCTATTTTGCGTTAATAATTTAATAACACATTATTTTAAAAAAAATTAAAATGATTATCTTGTAAATACAAATAGTATTGAAAATTTAAATTTCATTTTTATTAGACTAATAAGTGTTACAAATTTCAAAAAATGCCCTAAAATGTAATTTAAAAAAAATCAAATAGTCTCACTAATCTGTATAAATATAGTTTTAGTTTGAGTTTGAGTTTGAGTTTTATTATTATGAATCATATTCTTTACAATCTGAAATCAGTTTTAGAATATTCCTCGAATTTTCAAGAAACGCTGTAAATTACAACAAATTTTCACAACCTAAAATGAATAATAAAACTGAAGAAACTAAAATTCTATACAGTTTTCTATTTAGCGTTAATTATTTAATAACACAGCAGTATTTTTAAGAATTTTAAGACTAGAGTTTTTAAGAGTAGAGTAGAGAGTAGTTTTTAGAGTAAGAGATTTTAAGATTAGCTTGTAAATATAAATAATATTGAAAATTAAAATTTCATTTTTATTAGACTAATAAGTGTTGAAAATACTGTTATATGAGAGTTATATAAGTAGTTTATCTTGTTTAATGAAAACCAGTCGAATAATATTAAGTATTAAGATCTAAATTCGTTGCTTGCAAACTGCAAGCATAGTGCAATTTTTGCACTATGTATAGTGCAAAAATTTAATTTACTATTATATCAGTTTTAATTATATTTTGTTTTGTTTACAATATAACAAACTCTAGCAACATATAATTTGCAATTATGCAAATATATAGAACTATGATTTAAATCAACTGATTTTTTTAAATAAATCATTGATTTAAATCAAAATTCAAAAAAAATCAACTGATTTTTTTAAATTAATCATTGTTTTTGCTGTTTATACATTTCAGTAGATGTACAATTAAAAATATACTGTAGCTATAGAGTTAGTATGCTTTGAAATATATAATTGGAAGTAATATAATTTTCATTTCTTCCATTTTTAGTCCATCACATAGTACTTATACATCGATTTTTTGTTTGTTTTAATAATAATAATAATAATAATAATAACATTTTTTTTAAATAATCATTGTTTTTGCACTGTTTATGCATTCTAGTAGATGTACAATTAAAAATATAATGTAGCTATAGAGTTAGTATGCGTTCAAATATATAATTGGAATTAATATAATTTTCTTATCTTCCATTTTTAGTCCATCACATAGTACTGATATATCGATTTTTTGTTTGTTTTAATAATAATAATAATAATATAAATATAATAAAAATACTATAATAATAATAATAATAATATCATTTATTGTATTCAAATTCAGAATGAACATTACAGAGTCAAACATACAAGCTTAGCATCTTCAATTCTTGTTCTAATTCTAGGATTTATTAAAGAAAAATAATATGATTTAAGACGTGATGAAAATCAATTGATTTAAATCACATCTAAACTGGCAAAAAAATATCAGAAATATAAAAAAAAACAAATAAATCAAATAAATAATGATTTTTTTAATAATAATAATAATAATAATATAAATATAATAATAATACTATAATAATAATAATAATAATAATAATAATAATAATAATAATAATAATAATAATAATAATAATAATAATAATATCATTTATTGTATTCAAATTCAGAATGAACATTACAGAGTCAAACATACAAGCTTAGCATCATCAATTCTTGTTCTAATTCTAGGATTTATTAAAGAAAAATAATATGATTTAAGACGTGATGACAATCAATTGATTTAAATCACATCTAAACTGACAAAAAAATATCAGAAATATAAAAAAAAAATCAAATAAATCAAATAAATAATGATTTATTTGTTTGTTTTTTAAATCATAGATTTATTCTAATCCCGCTTCTATTACTATTAGAAAATGTAAAATTCTGATTATATGAATATATATATATATATATATATACATATATATATATATATATATATATATATATATATATATATATATATATAATGCAATTCTTGTTGTTCCAGAATTTCGGTGTGGTCAAAATTTGAGTAATAACATAATCATTGAGAACCTGAAAAGTACTATATGAATTGTAAAGTACTATACGTACAATAGAACATTTTGTAATTTATATTTTCAAAATTTAAAATATCTGGCGATAATTTTGCAAAATTTTAGCATTCAAAACCCATGTGAAATTTCTCTTGTCATTTTTATTTTGGTAATTTTTTTTAATTTTCGTTATTTAGGAACATAGTGATGATTTAAGAAATTTGAGTATACGTTTTTTAACTTCGGGAAATCTGCTTTTCAAATTGTATTTATTTTACTCGACGAATGTAAACCAATGTTATAGCATGAATAAATTACTCACTTACTTACTTACTTACTTACTTACATACTTACTTACTTACTTACTTACTTACTTACTTACTTACTTACTTACTTACTTACTTACTTACTTACTTACTTACTTACTTACTTACTTACTTACTTACTTATTTGAAATGTTTGATAACTTGCATGTTCCAAGATTTCATAAATGTAGCAATAATTTTGCAAATCACAATTGTTAATTGTCGTATGTTGTAAACATGCCCTGTTTAAATTAGAAATGTAAAAGGCTATCTTTAATATTTATTAATTTAATACTGTATTTCAGGAAATGATTTTAAAGGATAACTTCTTTAAATAATTAGTATTCTGAGCATAACAGTGTGACACTAGAAATTCACTACTTTTTAGATTTTACACAAAACATATTTACATTAACTAAAGTAGCTACTATACCTCGTAATAATACTGAAATAATCGATTTTATCATCAAAATCTCATCACATATCATTCATTCTATTTTTCTATCTACACTACTCAACATAATTATGGCATATTCCAAAAAATACCATTATTACTTAGGCAATTTAAGTATCTTGTAAGTACTGTATATTGGGAATGCTGCCGTTGATAAATAAATAATAATAATTATTATTATTATTATTATTTTCTTTAAGTTGTTCTTTAAGTGTTTGTAGGTAGAAAAAAAAAATCAAATATGCGATAATTATTTTGAGTGTGTAGTTCAACTAAATAGTTATTACTACAACTTTAGCTGAATATGTGATAACAAGACACATTAGGAGCTCTAAAAATATTATTATTAAGTTTAATGTAAATATGACCATTGAGTCTAAATATATGCTTAATTACAATAACAATACATTAGACTTCTAAATTAAATTGACTCATGTACCATCTGATAAACCTTTACTAATTTGTGCTAATGTACGTGAGAGTTTCGTACATTCAGATTAGTTTTTATCATCAGATTGATAACACGTAATCGTAGTCCTTTACGAATTATTAACCCTTGTGGATAATTATTAGTAGATATGTGACATTTTTTGTGCTAATTTCATGTGCAATAAATATCGTCAATTTAATAAAATATTGATAACTTAAACAAATCACTAACAAAGCACTAAATATTATTTAAATTAAGACGTTTACATGGTTAATATCACATTTAAAATAACATATTAATATCATATAATGATATCTATCTTGATATATTGATATCTTGTTATCTATGATATCTTGTTATCTATGATATCTTGTTATCTATGATATCTTGTTATCATATAATATCACATTTATATTTTAAAATACTTAGTAAGTATAGTTTCGACTAAGAACTGATCATTTTCGAAATTATGTGGCTATTATGTGCTGCTCTAACTCTAACTCAAGTTGTATATTGTTCTTTTTTGTCTTGTAAAACTGTATTGTTACTGATATCTTGATATCTTGTTATCTATGATATCTTGTTATCATATAATATCACATTTATATTTAAAAATTCTTAATAAGTATAGTTTCGACCAAGAACTGGTCATGTTCGAAATTATGTTGGTATTATGTGCTGCTCTAACTCTATCTCTAATTGTATATTGTTTTTTTTTGTCTTGTAAAACTTTATTGTTACTGAACACCAATAAATACTATACTAAACGTAATGAAATTAAAGCTAAACACAGATATTTATTAAATTAAAGGTTTTATCCATAATAGGAAACTAATTAGGCAATAGACAAAAAACAGGCAAATAAATAATAAAATAAACATAAATATTACTTACCAATAAGTACTCAATATGACAACCTTAAACAGATATTTATACTATATTATGATTAACATGAACATTAAACAACGGGATAATTTATAGGTAGTTAAAAACATGAATCCATTCACTAAATATTATTTAATTATATATATATATTAAAAATCACTGCTGCTGTTAGTATAATGTAAAAAATTATTACACGGCAGTGATTACTGATTACATATTACATAACATCTGATAACGTTAATAATTAGTTGTAGTAAGCTTGAAGTTTGTAAGGTATTTTGAATATAAATAGAATGTACGATACATATATAGCTCATCATATAACCTAATTAAATGTTAGTTCCTGTCTGTTTAATAACTGCTACATATTTTTGCCATTGTTAGTAAATCCATTATTATAATATTAATTATGTGGAATAGTTTAATTAACATCAAGGTTGGGCATATTACACTGCACCATAACATAATTGATGTCAAATTTACATATCTTGCATGTATATGTGTAGTCGGGTCATTAATATGCATGCAGAAATTAAATATTACATATTACAATTATGTGCAATGATATTCGGAGCTTCAGTTAATACACAAGCTTAGTATCTGTTACAAATATGATATTTGTATCAAAATATATGATGAATAATATATGATATATGATAAAATGATTCGTTAGGATACACATTAATTAAGTCAAAATTTGAAAATCATTATAAAAAATCAATCATTAGGATACACACTAATTCAGTCAACATTTGATAATCATGATAAAAAAATCAATCATTATGATACAAATTAATTAAAAAAAGGAAAATAAGACACTTGATATGTTTCACTGAAGAAATGTATATATATATTGATACTTAACAATGGTTTCTGAATTCTTAATTAGAAAATCTCTTAATTAGGAAGTTGAGTATCAATATTTCATTTTCCTGTGAAACTTATGCCAAGTGTCTTATTTTCCTATTACTTTCTATTGAACAGTTTAATTAATTCAAATTAGAAAACATTGTAAACAATTAATTATTATGATACAAATTCATTGAGTCAAAAGTAGGAAATTATGATAAAAAATCAATCATTTAGATACACATTTATTCAGTCAAAATTAGATAATCATGATAAAAAATCAATCATTATGATGCAAATTAATTAAAAAAAGGAATATAAGATACTTGGTATTAGTTTCTCAAAAAAAAGTTTATATATTGATATTCAACAATTGTTTCGGAATTCTTAATTAGAAAATTTCTTAATTAGAAAGTTGAGTATCAATATTTCTTTTTTCTGTGAAACATATGCCAAGTGTCTTATTTTCCCATTACTTTCAATTTAACAAATTGATTATTTCAAATTAGAAAACATTGTAAACAATTAATTATTATGATACAAATTAATTGAGTCAAAAGTAGGAAATTATGATAAAAAATAAATCATTTAAATTATTAAATCATTAAAAAATCAATCATTAGGATACACATTAATTCAGTCATAATTAGATAATCATGATAAAAAATCAATCATTATGATGCAAATTAATTAAAAAAAGGAAAATAAGATACTTGGTATTAGTTTCACAGTTTTTTTTTATATATTGATACTCAACAATTGTTTCGGAATTCTTAATTAAAAAAAATCTTAATTAGGAAGTTGAGTATTAATTTGTTTTTTCTGTGAAACTTATGCCAAGTGTCTTATTTTCCTATTACTTTCAATTTAACAAATTAATGAATTCAAATTAGAAAATCATGATGATACAAATTTATTAAGTCAAAATTAGAAAATTATGATAAAAATCAATAATATTAATACAAATTAATTGAGTCAAAATTTTAATCGGTCATCAATTCTGGATATGCTAGACAAATAATTAATTTATATAACATTGTTTTACTCTGAGATATCATTGCACAGATGAATTGCTGCATAAATGAATTAGATAGATGATTATTCACTAGAACGAAACAATTTATTCATACTGCGCGTTAATATTATTTATTTATGATATGTAATCATATGTTTGGTAGCGCATTTTTCATCATATATATATATACACATATATATATATATATATACATATATATATATATATATATATATATATATATATATATAATACAAATATATATATATATATATAAATTGAACACAATTGGTGTGAGTTTCACAAAATATTTAATGTTGCACTGCAATAATTGTTTCTCCAGTAGCTTCATTAGGCAGATGAAAACTTAAAAACTGCACTAAATATTTTGTGAAACTCACACAAATTGTGTTTGATTTATATATTAACATGATGTTTCATAATGTATCAGCCTCATCAATCCGATATATTAAAAGTACGATACAAATTGATACATCAATCGCTTTAAGTACTTGTTCATGATCTCATAATGCGTGTTTAGTTTAATTAGTAACTCTTACCTTTTGGCTTTGTTTTACTTAATATAGATGTATATTTAATTTAAATTTTATACCTAATAAATATCGCAGGTAGATGGATTCTTAACCTCTATAAAAGTAAAACGTTGCCTTAACTACTACTAATTGTCTAGCTCGTTAATTAAATGGAATTGTTTACGCTTAAGTCCCTCGAGATGGCATTTATAATTCTACAGTTAGGTATTTCATGTTTTATTGTGTAAAATACATGCCTGCTTTATCTCCAGTTCTTACCCATTTTACTGTCATTGGGTTTAAAATGTACATGAATTTTGTTTCTATGAACTCTGATCTGCAGAATTAAAACGGAGCTGCATTTAAAGTTAGATCTGCATACGCGCACCTAAGCGAAATTAAATTTAAACTCCATTGAAACGGTTAACAAGGGAATTATTCTCAAACAATTAAGAATTAATGTCCATGAAATCTCTGAATTACCTCATTACAAAGTATATATTTATGTGGCGTATTCCGTTTTACGTTGCAAATTTAGCTTAATGATATTAAAGCGGAGTTACGATAAACGCTGAAAAGTTTAAATCACTAATTAACTTATTACTGATTGTTAGGACAACCAAAACTATGCGAAAAAAAACAATTTTACGCGCTTAACATGCTTATAAAAATTTGCAGCTTACAACAACACATTAAATTTATGTTGAGAATTTTATAATTTTCAGTTAATTTCTAATCAAAATGTTGCCGTTTCTAACGGATATTGCTAATTTTTAATTATAATAACATAATATTTTAACAGCACTTTAGAAGTCTCCATGAAAATTTCACTATTTCCAGTAAAACCTTTGTTATTGCCACTAAAATTTTAAATTCATGCTGGAAATGTTAAAATTTGCACAGTATGGAGTAATTTACAATAAAAATTTCGTGATTTTTTATCAAACTTTGTAAGTTTCGAGAGCAGTTTCAGGTTTTTATGAAAATTTCCTCGATTCCTGTAAATATTTTGCAGTTTGCAGTAAAAATTTTGCAGTTTCCAACAACATTTTAAATCTATTGTCAGAATCTTATATTTTTCAGTGCTGTCTTTAATTTACAATCAAAATTTTGCCGTTTCCAACGAATATTGCTGTTTTTAAATTATAATAACATAATTTTCTATCAGCATTTGAAAAATTTCAATGAAAATTTTACTATTTCCAGTAAAAACTTGGTTATTGACACTAAAATTTCAAATTCATGCTGAAAATGTTAAAATTTTCACTGCAATGTTTAATTTTCAATAAAAATGTCGCAATTGTTTATCAAACTTTCTAATTTTCGAGTGCAATTTCAGGTTTTTCCTTGTTTTTATGAAAATTTCTTTGATTCCAGTAAATATTTTGCTGATTTCGGTAAAAATATTGCAGTTTCCAATGACATAATAAATTTGAGCGGAGAATTTTATAATTTTCAGTACTATCTTTAATTGCCAATCAAAATGTTGCAGTTTCCAACGAATGCTGCTAATTTTTAATTATAATAACATAATTTTCGATCAGCACTTTAAGAGTTTCGATGAAAATTTTACCATTTTAAGTACAGCTCTGTTATTGCTACAAAAAAATTTATTTCATGCTAAAAATGTTAAAATTATCACTAATTTGAAATTAAAATTTTGCAGTTTTCTATCAAAGTTTGTAATTTTCAAGTGCGATTTCATGTTTCTCTTTGTTTTCATGAAAATTTCATCATTTCCAGTAAACATTTTGCAGTTTATAACAATGTATTAAATTTATGCTCAGAATTTTATAATTTTTAGTGCTGTTTTTAATTTATAATCAAAATATTGTCGTCTCCAATAAATATTGCTAATTTTTAATTATAATACCATATCATATAATATCATTTTCGATCAACACTAATCAATAAATCAAATTAGCACCAAAATTAATTGATTTAGTTAAGTAAACTTTAAACGGTAAGAGACTATTTCCAGAAAAAACTTTGTTATTGCCACTAAAATTTAAAATTCATGCTGAAAATGTTAAAATTTTCACTGCAATGTTTAATTTACAATAAAAATTTCGCAAGTTCATATCAAACTTTGTAAGTTTTGAGTGCAATTTCATGTTTTTCTTTGTTTTTATGAAAATTTACTCGTTTTCAGAAAATACTTCGCAGTTTTCAGTAAATATATTATATTTATGCTGAGAATTTTATACTTTTCAGTACTCTCTTTCATTTCCAATCAAAATATTGCGGTTTGCAACGAATATTGCCAACCTTAAAGTATAATTGCATAATTTTCGATCAGCACTTTATGAGTTAAAATGAAAATTTCACTATTTCCAGTACAGCTCTGTTATTGCCACTAATTTTTTTTTATTCCTGCTAAAATGTTAAAATTATCATTGCAATGTTTAATTTAAAATTAAAATTTTGCAGTTTTCTATCAAAGTTTGTAATTTTGAGGTGCGATTTCATGTTTCTCTTTGTTTTCATGAAAATTTCATCATTTCCAGTAAACATTTTGCGGTTATAACAATGTATTAAATTTATGCTCAGAATTTTATAATTTTTAGTGCTGTTTATAATTTATAATCAAGATATTGTCGTCTCCAAAAAATATTGCTATTTTTTAATTATAATACCATATCATATAATATCATTGTCGATCAACACTAATCAATAAATCAAATTAGCACCAAAATTGATTGATTTAATTAAGTTAACTTTAAATGGTAAGAGTTTCCATGAAAATTTCACTATTTCCTGAAAAAACTTTGTTATTGCTACTAAAATTTAAAATTCATGCTGAAATATTTCACTGCAGTGTTTAATTTACAATAAAAATTTTGCTTATAAAAGTTTTTATCAAACTTTGTAAGTTTTGAGTGCAATTTCATGTTTTTCTTTGTTTTTATAAAATTTTACTCGTTTTCAGTAAATATTTTTCAGTTTTCAGTACAATTTTTGCAGTTTCCAACAACATTTTAAATTTATGCTGCGAATTTTATAATTTTCAGTGCTGTTTTTAATTTCCAATCAAAATGTTGCCGTTTCCAACAAATATTGCTCAATTTTAATTATAATACTATCATTTTCGATCAACACGTATCAATAAATTAAATAAGCACCAAAATAAATTGATTTAGTTGACTAAACTTTAAACGGTAAGAAAATTTACTCGTTTTCAGTAAATATTTTGCAGTTTTCCGGACAATTTTTGCAGTTTTCAGTAAAGTTTTTGCAGTTTCCAACAACATAGTAAATATATGCTGAGAATTTTATAATATTTAGTGCTGTCTTTAATTTCTAATCATTATTTTTATGATTCCAAAGAATATTGCTAATTTTTAATTATAATTACATAATTTTCGATCAGCACTTCAACAGTTTCCATGAAAATTTCAATTTCCAATATAAACTTTGTTATTACCGGTAAAATTTTAAATTTATGCTGAATATGTTAAAATGTTCACTGCAATATTTAATTTACTTTAAAACTATTGCAACTTTTTATCCAAATTTGTAATGCGACTTCATACTTTCAGTGTTCATTAAAAAAGTTGCAGTTTTTAGCAGCATTCTAACTTCATGCTGAAAAATGTATAATGTGCATAGCTGTCTTTAATTTCCGATCAAAAAATTTCACTTTCCAATAAATATTATTATTTTTTACATACATTTTCATAATTTTCGATGTATACTATATACGCTTCAACAACAATATCATCATTTCCAGTAAAAAAAAAAGTAAATGCCTGTATGTTTTTAAATTCGTGTTGACAGTTTTATACTGCGATGTTTATGTTACAAAATATATTTCGCAATTTCATTAAAACAAATGATATTTACAAGTACGTAATAAATAAATTATTAAACTGTACAACTTGTGTACGTCGTGTAACGACACCACATAAATGAAATATTTTTAAATATTACGATTTAAAAATTTAAGATGAATATGGTATTCCGTCATTTTCAGTGTAAGATTTTAGTTCTATGTTTCATTTCCGATCAAAATTTCGCACTTTCCAATCAATATTGCTAATTTTCAATTACAGTTACTTAATTTTCGATGATATTTTGGGAACTTTCATTAAATGTTTCATCAATTCCGGGAAAATATTTGCAATTGCCAGCAAAATTTTAAATACTTTCTGAGAATTTTATTATTGTTAGTGCTATGTTTAATTTCTAATCTAAAGTTTGCACTTTCCAATGAATATTGCTAATTTTCAGTAACTTTCATTGAAAATGTCATTAATTCCAATAAAATATTTGCAATTGCCAGCAAAATTTTGATTTATTGCTGAGAATTTGATCAGTTTCAACGCTATGTTTGATTTGTAATCAAAATTTTACACCTTCCAATGATTATTGCTAATTTTCAATTACAGTTTCTTAATTATCGATGAATATTTGATACTTTTTACTGAAAATTTTATCAATTCCTCTAATTTTTTTTCTAATCTAAAAGCAATTAAAAGTTATCTAATTGTTCGTGCTGTATATATATACAATATAAGTATTTTTTATTTAAAAATACACAAAAAAAAACATAATAGAAATTATGAGCTATGGTGAGTTATAAAAAGTGACAGTGGGAAAGCTACATGAAAAAGCTTTTGCTTGGTATGTTAAACATTTATCATGGAAAACTTACTTATCTTAGAACGGAGTTTTTATCACTGAAACTTGTGTGCCAATTTTTACGCTTATGAGCGAGACGTATTAGCAAAGTTCGGTGGAATTGTTCGCAAATGGTTTCTGGGCGTTTCAAGGTTCTGATAATTAATTCCTCGACGGATCCGTGGAAGCAGTTCCTCCCGGAGGCGACAGGAATGCGCACGATACTGCAACAATCGAATATTACTCCGGCGCTAAATTGAATCCTGCAAAAGAGAACACACGAAAAGGAATTTTATGTGAGAAGATTTAAAAAAGTGAGCCGCCAACAATGACGGGCTATAAATTACCCTATCATAACAGAATGGCTCTCGCTCTTAAGAAGTTTGTTTTAAAATCAAAACTCTAGTAGAGTGGAACAATGTAATAGAGGGTGGAGGAAAAGGGCACCGGCTTATAGAATGAATATGATACAAAGGAATGTTGGGTATTCTCGACTGGATACAATCTGGCGCACGGTTACACATCTTACACAAATGTTATTGTACGAGCAGAGTACTACTAAATTCATGGTAATTTACCTATGGAATTTATTTATGGGTACGTTTATTATTGAAACTGCTCGTGACACAATATTTAGTTTAATTAATTAAATTTGTTAATCATTAATGTTATTAAGTATAAGGTTTTATCCATAAATTACCAGTTATATATTGCTATGTTATTGTCAGGGTTTAATTATTTTAACACAATAATTATGATTTACCCCACTTGAGGGTGCCAAATACTACGTTATAGACAATGCCACAAGTTCGGGTGTTTAAAATGTGCTGTTATACTAAGTCTAATAACGGCGTAGATTTATTATTGGGTTGATAATTAAGAATAATAAAGTTGTTAATTACTTTTGTTGTTATGAATTTTATTATTTTGTTTTTCTCTTTCAAAAAGTGGGATAAAAATAAATTAGATGGCAGGCAAAGAATATTAATTTTAATTAATAATTATTATAATATTGAATATTTAGATAATTGATAACAAAACAAACACTACACTAATTCAATATGAAACAAAATGAACGCTTGACAATAGAAAGTAAGTCCTATTATTAATTAACAAACTAACACTATCAATATTTAATAACAATAATTCCCTAAATTCGCACAATTAACTCCCTAATTGAGTAGTATTTTTAGTACATTCTACCTGGCATTCATATTCCTGGTGAATAGCGGCAACTCGCAGTGGTGATGGGCAATCCTGGTTGCAGATGTCGAATCAGTAAATTCGATTAAGTCGGCCCCAATTCCCTCGATTCAAAGTCCTGCTGTCCTCGCTTGATCCTCTTCTATAGTTGACGTTCTCGCTGAATCGTCTTTGGGGTTGAAGTTCTCGTTGAATACTCTTGGACTCCTTTCAACTGTTCCGTGTTGATAATGATTCCCTAGTTCACGTCGAGTGTTTACAGATGCCCGAACGCAAATAATTACTGTCCCGAAATTGATTGTACACAAACAAAACGTAAATCAAACTGTTTTTGAATAACGCGTGAATGTAAATAACTATTGATCGACGATATTTGTTTCTGTACAACTGTTTTCTTTTTCTCTGCTGACCGACGTGGATGCTCTGGGGTCTAAAGCGAATCTGATTGTTTATCGGCGTTCAGCCTTTTTAAAACCTCGGTTAAACAAGTGAGTTTCGCTTGTTAAAATCCGCCTACGTTGATCCAAATAGGCGTGTAAGTTGCATCCGAATCCAGTTTGTAACCACGGCAACGAATCAACAAATTATTATTATGATTTTAATTATCCATATACCGGTGAAACCATGATTCCAATTGTGATTTGAATCTGATATTTGAGATCCTTGTATTTTTCTGCTTCTATACTGTAATAGGCCCAAATATACGCCCAGTATAATACGCATTTACGCAATAAAGTGACTCATATTTTAAAAATCATGAATACAACAAAATTATTAAATTAATTCATTTACGAATAATCCCAGGGTGAAATGTGATAAATAGCCATCGCAAGTCGCGCCTGAGCGTCGCCAAATATCTCAAGAGCCGGGGCCTGCATATGCACGGTTTTGGAAGATTCCATGTCGTGGTGTCACATAAACAATTTGGGTATCAGCGCCCCTTGGAAACGAGCAAGCGACAGCCACGTAAAAATCACCTCGAATGGCAACGCTTTAAGTTAAGTGTAAAACTCTGCGCTAAAAACGCATTAATACCACACGCACACTCAAGATTAATAATCACCATGATAACTAAGAGATGGGGGCGAATATTTAGCAGTAGATATGTGAGGGGAGTGGAGATTTGAAGCTGGAAAAAACCTATTTAAGCACAAGCCACACACGAGCGAGATCAGTAAGTAAGAGAGTTGCGTCGGCCACGGGCAACGCACACGACATTCGCGGTTTTGAGTATTTAAATTCACGTCGGTTTATAATTATATTAACGATTACATATAACGTTGTAAAAAACGCAAAGTAGAATAATAATTTGAATAAATCGAAAAATGTACAATTCTAGGTACAGAGTTATTTAATGTTTTTATTATTAACGATAATATAAAGTTGTTAATCCAATCTCATTATAAATTCACGGGAGTGCTTATTCCTTTCAATCAACCCTAAGTTACCTATAAATACCCAACACCGATTACCTATTCCTGTCAGTAAACAATGGCGGCTCGTACGCTATTCGTGTTTACGAATCACTAGAGGAAGCAATAACAGGTGTAATTGACGCCTACCCGCGCACTTCGTTCACACACCTGTTATTGTGAAATCAAATTCCCGCACTAGATTCAAATTGACGGAAAATAGTGTATTCAACCAACCACAAGTTACCTAGAAAAGCCAAACACCGATTTCCTATTCCTATCAGTAAACAAAGGCGGCTCGAACACTATTCGTGTTTACGAATCACTAGAGGAAGCAATCACAGGTGTAATTGACGCCCACCCGCGCACTTCGTTCACACACCTGTTATTGTGAAATCACCTCCCGCACTAGAATCAAATCGTCGTCAACATTTAAACATATAAACTCATCATACATCGCGCCCGCGATCGCAAACTAACGTGGCTGTATTCACCATAACTATAACAACTAATCAAGGCATTCAGTGTTACCCTCCGACATACATCATCATATTCAAATCAATATAATTTATAAAAATGATGGCTTCTTCATTTCAAATCATAAATGAGCACCTAACGTGCATATTATTGGGCAGAGTGATTTATAATTGTATAAATAAATAAGTTGGATTAAATCATAATAATTTAAAAACATAATGTATAAAAATACTGGTTTCTTTATTTCAAATCATAAAACAAGCACATAACGTACCTATTATTGGGCAGAGTAATTTAGAATCGAACAGATAAAATAGGCTGGGTTAAATCTCAATAATTTGAAGACATAATGATAATTTGTGGTTAAATATCGTAAACAAGAAATAAGTGGAATTATTAAAACCCCGTATAAACAGAGAGAATGATAAACGAGAGAATGAAGCTTGGTATAATCACAAGAGAAGTTATTAATAACCTCAAATGTTCCTAATAATAATATATTATAACATTACATAAACATTTCCGACTGAGGTAGCAGAACTGTTATTTGACACAACTTCTGACGGTGATGACTACTTGTGACATTGGTGCTTGCTGTGGTCGTGGGTAGAATTACTAATTTACCTCAATCAACGTAAACAATGGGGCTCCAATAATTACATTATTGTGTGGACACCGACACAACCATGTTATTCGGGAAGATCGCGAGATACCTTTAGTAATCATTCATGAATTATTGGGGATATTTCAACATCTTTAAATAGTTCTATTTTTGATCATATCACTTTCCCGTAGTTAAATACGATCACAAATCACGAGCCAAAAATAATTAAAACATTATATAATAATTTCACGATAAAAACGACGAATAATAAAATAAATATAATAAAATAATATCGGAGAGTTACAACTATGTTGACAAATCCAGGCAATGCATTTATTCATCCTGTGGAAACTAAAAACGCGATCCTGCAAAACAAGAGCTCCAATGCGGTAATATAAGTAGTAAAAGTTGTTATACAGTCTATAAGACCTAAAAACAATTTTATAAAATTAGTATTATTTTCCATGTGCTATAATGAGCTATGCTCTATATGCTTTTCCATGTGCTATATAGTACGTTTCTTGTTTGTTTTATCATGTGTTAAATGGATTATTTAAAAATTTGTAAAGAGGTTTAAATGTTAAATGAGTTTGGTCATTAAGGCACTTTATTTGGTTTCTATGTTGATAGTTTTATCTATTTCAAAAGCTTCTAATAAAATTTGTTTTAAGCCTTTATCTGTATTGAGTTCAGTATTTTTATTTATGTCGAAAGTATGATTGTGAAAATATTGGTGTCGTCCAAAATTTGAAATGTGTATGTCACTAAAATGTTCATTTATTCTTAATTTTCAAGGTCAAAAAAATTTAATTTAATTTTAGCACTTGCCACATTTATGCACTACACGTTCATTTATTCTTAATTTTTAAGCTAAAAAAAAAAAATATTAGCACTTGCCACATTTATACACTACACCAACGATATACACTTTTAATAGTTTGTTGAAAATACACGAATACATTCTCATATTTTCTTTAATTCATTTAAATTGTATGCGCAATAATTTGTACGCTTTAGAAATAATTTTCTAATAGGTTTCAAACAGCATTAGCTTTAAATAGTGTAATAATATCGGAGCGTTACAATGTCGAACGTCTTTGTACGATGAGTTTGAATTTTCTGTTGAATTTTATACATATTACTGACTCATTACAATTATTTTACGTTAATTGTGCCTTGAATTAATTATAATTCTAGCTATACAAATCCTATTTGACTACCTAAGTAATCGTATTAATATTTAAATACCCTAAATCTAATATATTCAGTAGAATGTTATATAAACAAAATCCTATCTAACGTATACTATAAAATAACAAATTAAATCTATTAAATAACATCACGATGTGATAACATCACTTAAACTAGTAAGGCGAAATAAAATACATATATAATACAATAAAATAATAATAAATATTTACCAGTAAGTACCATATAATAATATAACAACTGGTAATTTTTGGAAAAAACCTTAAACTTAATGTTATTAATATGTAACCATGAAACAAAAATGTGATTTTCAGAAATGATGTAATTTCATTGTTTCGTTTATGTGAAGCGTAAATTGTCAAATACTTCGTTTCTTTTTCTTTTAAACGACAACAGTATGGAATTTAATAAATTCGCTGAAAGTATTATTATTTTTTTAAGGGCGTGTACAGAAACGTTAACGAATTCATATATATGTAAAAGTGAATTGCAAAATATCATGTTTATTAAAAACGAAAGGAATTAAGAGAGCGGCAATATTACATGACCGATCCGGAATATATTTGCATACTTCAGGCAATATCGCAGCACGCCTCATCCAAGTTGTCCAGTTTCAGGCAAGATATCCCCCCAGAAGTTTTAAGGTGGATGGCTGCGAAATAGACGGAGTTATATTAAATCCCCCCATGTTTTCATCAACGATAATATTTGAAAGGGAGGGAATATAAACTGCGATTTCAAGATGTACATGAATAAATTATTATGTAATTTTAATACTAAAGAGTTGGACAAAATTTGATTGAAATGAAAAAAACACTGTTTATACATTATATCAAATCTGCGTTAAAGACATAATAATGTACTTGGTGATTAGGCATAAATTTATAAATTTATTTTATATTATAATTTATGTTTAAATTATGTGGAAATGGCTTAACCACAGATTACTGGAATCAAAAGAAGACGATTTGACAAAACTTATCTATATACAAATGCGTTTGGTTTAGCCAGTATTCAGCTTCAAAGTTAATTTAAAAAAATACAAAATTTTCTTATAAAAGGAGAACGTTTACATTGATTTGAATGTTGTTTGGTGTGACAATTTATACGGGTATAACTCATATTTTGACATAACATTGTTATTATCAGTAGACCGGTTGTGTATAAAACAAGTGAGGCCCAACATTAATACATTCATATTTTTTAATGCCAAAGGAAAATAAATTTAAAAAAAATCAAATCGGACGTAGGCATTCATTTTTAAGTTTTTTTGTATCTTTATAATTTTTGATATCTGTTACAATTTTGACACAAAAAAAATAAAATATGAGTGACTGTGTTACACTTATTTGGAAACAAATCATCAGTGAACCGTTTTCTGGTTAAAAAGCTCTTTTTTCCTGAATAAATCGGCAAAACGCAAAACGTAGGTCATAATCAACTGGTAAAAGCTCTTGCACTATTTGTATATCGTATGGATGAAGCAATTGCTATAATTTCCAAAATTTCGTCCTAGTTATTAGGGCTCCTAAAATCCTAAAACCAGCAACATATCTGTTTTATCGGCGTAAGTGTACTTTATATTCATTATTGTGAATAAACCATCATCAACCCGGTAACTAGATTGCATTTGTTTCCAAACGATTGTAGGGCAGTCACTCATATTTCATTTCAGAGACTTTCAGAGAATCCTCCTGGAAAACTAAAATAAATATTTAAATCATCTAAAAATTAGTATGCATGATTTATATTTCTAATATAATCATTTTTATATCAATATTGATATTATTTTTTTTTTTATAATTTTTATTTCGCTTCGAACAGAAACAGATACTAAACAATATATATATGTGCAATACAATAAAGTATTAAATATTGATATTATCTATATTAGTAACAATTCTCTTGTGGTACGGGTAATAGAGGTGGATTTACAATCGTGTCTATTTTCAATGTTAGAGAATAAAATTAATGATGGTATATATACATATTCCCAAAAGTAAGAACGGTGGAACGTACGAAATCAGCGCCGAGGTCCTGTGAGAGTTACGAGCAATTGCAAACTGGAAATATCCAGAATATCCTGAATAAAATATAGAGTTCCGCTCAGTCGGTAAGTGAGATAATAATCCGATGGTTCAGTCGACCCACTTCCAGGACCGTCTATTTCTGCGATCGATATACGTGCACAATTTTGAGAATATTTTTTAATATTAAAACAGCCGCCAGAGATGCCATCGCAGATATTTCAGGATTATTATTGAATTCTTATGCTTTGAATGCGCCTAGAATAGTACGCATTACGACTACCGATTGCAGCTGGCTGGCAGGAGATTATCTATTTCGTACTGCCGTACTACCATATTACGTGATGTTTAAACCGCTAAACGAATAATTGCACCTACATAATATACTTATAATAAATAATCAAATAATAAAATATAATCTGGTGTGCAGGACAGGACACGCCCACTAGGCCATCCGCTACAACTTAAAAACATACTCAAATGTAATAATTAATAATTTTATTAATAAGTTAATATATTAGTTAATTATGAGCATGTATAACTAAATGTGTCTTTTAACATCCTATCCTCAGTATAAGTGAGATGTTCGAAATTTATTAACCTCCATAAAATTGTAAATAAAATGCACTTAGCCATTCAAATAATCCAGAAATCACACAGCATGTTTATATAAATATGTCTTTTAACATCCTATCCTCAGAATAAGCGAGAGTGAAAAATTAGGTGGTCGAAATTTATTAGCCTTAATAAAAATGTAAATAAAGCACACTTATGTGAATATTTCTCTTATTGGTGGTTCAAAATATCCTAAACTCACGGAGCATGTATAACTAGTATAACTAAATGTGTCTTTTAACATCCTATCCTCAGAATAAGTGAGATGTTCGAAATTTATGAAACTTCATAAAATTATAAATAAAGTACACTTATGTGAATATTTCTCTTCATACTCATTCAAATAATCCAGAAATCACATATCATATGTATCTAAATGTGTCTTTTAACATCCTATCCTTAGAATAAGCGACAGTGAAAAATTAAGTGGTCGCAATTTATTAACCTCAACAAAAATGTAAAATAAAGCACACTTATGTGAAAATTTCTCCTATAAGTCGTTCAAATTATGCAGTAATTACACAGTACATACATACATACATACATAATCCATCCCTCTTTTACCCATTGTGTGTCGAGTAAAAAATTACACAGTATCTATATATAAATGTGTCTTTTAAAATCCTGCCCTCAGAATAAGCGAGAGTGAAAATTTAGGGGGTCCAAATTCCTTAACTTTAATAAAAATGTCAACAACACTCTTCTTCAACACTTATGTGAATATTTCTCTTAGTACTTGTTTAAACAATCCTCGAATCACATAGCATGTACAACTAAATGTGTCTTTTAATATCCTATCCTCAGAATAAGTGATATGTTCGAAATTTATTGAACTCCATAAACACGATTTAAACAGTTAGAGTTGAAAACTGTTGGAATTTTATTGCTTAGTATTTGACAGATTTGACGAGTTGTGGTTAAAATTTTTATAGTTTCTGACTTGTTAAGTTAATTTTTTTAAGAATTTAGACATTGTAAATTTATAAGATTTAAACAGCTCCTGCTAATAACCTTACAGATTATGACAGCTACTGTTGAAATATGACGATTTTTATAGTTTCAGTTAAAAACAGTCCGATTTTCTGAGCTGAAGCTTTGTATATAACATTTTTGACTTGTCGCTATTGTCAAATTTTTTACATGTTTAGTCAAAAAATTGGAAAATTTGGACATTGGTTAATAAATATTTAATCGATTTGAACAGCAGAAGTGCAAATTTCATACATTTTAGCTCATATTTGTCTTTGATAAAAAAAAGAGAAATGTTGCTGTTGAAAATTGTAACTTACAGTAATAATTTTTTTCTGATTTTCACAGCTGCTACCAATTACTTTACAGATTTTGATAGTTATTGTTAAAAATATGACGATTTTGACAGTTGCAGTTAAAAATGTTCGATTTTCACTGCTGAAACATAGTATTTGACACATTTGACTTATTGTTAATAAAAAATTGACAGATTCTTGCATGCTTAGTCAAAAAATTTAAGAATTTAGATATTCATAAATGAAAATTTGAAACAGTTGCACGGCTGCAGTAATTTTTTTATATATTCTCAATCATTTCTTCTCTTTGATTTAAAAAAAATATTAAAAATGTTGTTAAAAATTGTACATTGCAATATTAAAGTGATGATTTTCATAGCTGCTGCTTATAACTTTACAGATTTTGACAGTTTCTATTGAAAATGTGACGATTTTGAAAGTAGCAGTTAAAAAATGTTCCATTTTCACTGCTGAAACAAAGTATTTAACACATTTGACTTATTGTTAATAAAAACTTAATAGGTTTTTGCATGTCGAAAAATTGAAGAATTTAGATATTCATTATTGAAAACTTGAAACATTTGCATGGCTGCAGTAAAAATTTGATATATTTTCAATCATTTCTTCTCTTTGATTTAGAAAAAATATTAGGAATGTTGTTAAAAATTGTACATTGCAATAATAAAGTGTTGGAGATTCTCAAAGCTGCTGCTAATAACTTTACAGATTTTGATAGTTACTGTTGAAAACATGAGGATTTTGACAGTTGCAGTTAAAAAATGTTCCATTTTCACTGCTGAAACATAGTATTTGACACATTTGACTTATTGTTAATAAAAAATTGACAAAATTTTGCATGTTTAGTCTAACATGTAAAGGAGTTAGATATTTGCAAATTTAAATTTAAATGATTTAGACAGCTGCAGTGAAAATTTTATATATTTTCATTCAATTTTTCTCTTAGATCTAAAAAAAAGAGAAATGTTGTTGAAAATTGCAAGTTGCAGTAATAAATTTTTTCAGATTTTCAGAGCTGCTACTAATAACTTACAGATTTTAGCAGTTACAGTTGAAAATATGACGATTTTGAAAGTTGCAGTTAAAAAATGTTCGAATTTCACTGCTGAAACATAGTATTTGACACATTTGACTTATTGTTAATAAAACATCGACAGATTTTTGCATGTTTAGTCAAAGGAATGAAGGATTTAGATATTTGCATATTTAAATTTAAATGTTTGAGACAGCTGCAGTGAAAATTTTATAGATTTTCACTCAATTTTTCTCTTTGATCTAAAAAAAAGAGAAGTGTTGTTGAAAATTGCAAGTTGCAGTAATATTTTTTTTTTAATTTTTTTAGCTGCTGCTTAACGATTTTAGCAGTTTCTGTTGAAAATATGACGATTTTGAAAGTCACAGTTAAAAAATGTTCGATTTTCACTGATGAAACATAGTATTTGACACATTTTACTTATTGTTAATAAAACATCGACAGACTTTTGCATGTTTAGTCAAACAAATGAAGGATTTAGATATTTGCCTATTTAAATTTAAATGTTTGAGACAGCTGCAGTGAAAGTTTTATAGATTTTCGCTCAATTTTTCTCTTTGATCTAAATAAAAGAGAAATGTTGTGGAAAATTGCAAGTTGCAGTAATAACATTTTTCAGATTTTCTCAGGTGCTGCAAATAACTTACAAATTTTAGTAGTTACTGTTGAAAATATGACGATTTTGAATGTCACTGTTAAAAAATGTTCGATTTTCACTGCTGAAACATAGTATTTGACACATTTGACTAATTGTTAATAAAAAATTGACAGATTCTTGCATGCTTAGTCAAAAAATTTAAGAATTTAGATATTCATAAATGAAAATTTGAAACATTTGCACGGCTGCAGTAATTTTTTTATATATTCTCAATCATTTCTTCTCTTTGATTTAAAAAAAATATTAAAAATGTTGTTAAAAATTGTACATTGCAATATTAAAGTGATGATTTTCATAGCTGCTGCTTATAACTTTACAGATTTTGACAGTTTCTATTGAAAATGTGACGATTTTGAAAGTTGCAGTTAAAAAATGTTCGATTTTCACTGCTGAAACAAAGTATTTAACACATTTGACTTATTGTTAATAAAAACTTAATAGGTTTTTGCATGTCGAAAAATTGAAGAATTTAGATATTCATTATTGAAAACTTGAAACATTTGCATGGCTGCAGTAAAAATTTGATATATTTTCAATCATTTCTTCTCTTTGATTTAGAAAAAATATTAGGAATGTTGTTAAAAATTGTACATTGCAATAATAAAGTGTTGGAGATTCTCAAAGCTGCTGCTAATAACTTTACAGATTTTGATAGTTACTGTTGAAAACATGAGGATTTTGACAGTTGCAGTTAAAAAATGTTCCATTTTCACTGCTGAAACATAGTATTTGACACATTTGACTTATTGTTAATAAAAAATTGACAAAATTTTGCATGTTTAGTCTAACATGTAAAGGAGTTAGATATTTGCAAATTTAAATTTGAATGATTTAGACAGCTGCAGTGAAAATTTTATATATTTTCACTCAATTTTTCTCTTAGATCTAAAAAAAAGAGAAATGTTGTTGAAAATTGCAAGTTGCAGTAATAAATTTTTTCAGATTTTCAGAGCTGCTACTAATAACTTACAGATTTTAGCAGTTACAGTTGAAAATATGACGATTTTGAAAGTTGCAGTTAAAAAATGTTCGAATTTCACTGCTGAAACATAGTATTTGACACATTTGACTTATTGTTAATAAAACATCGACAGATTTTTGCATGTTTAGTCAAAGGAATGAAGGATTTAGATATTTGCATATTTAAATTTAAATGTTTGAGACAGCTGCAGTGAAAATTTTATAGATTTTCACTCAATTTTTCTCTTTGATCTAAAAAAAAAGAGAAGTGTTGTTGAAAATTGCAAGTTGCAGTAATATTTTTTTTTTAATTTTTTTAGCTGCTGCTTAACGATTTTATCAGTTTCTGTTGAAAATATGACGATTTTGAAAGTCACAGTTAAAAAATGTTCGATTTTCACTGATGAAACATAGTATTTGACACATTTTACTTATTGTTAATAAAACATCGACAGACTTTTGCATGTTTAGTCAAACAAATGAAGGATTTAGATATTTGCCTATTTAAATTTAAATGTTTGAGACAGCTGCAGTGAAAATTTTATAGATTTTCGCTCAATTTTTCTCTTTGCTCTTGCAGTAATAACATTTTTCAGATTTTCTCAGGTGCTGCAAATAACTTACAAATTTTAGCAGTTACTGTTGAAAATATGACGATTTTGAATGTCACTGTTAAAAAATGTTCGATTTTCACTGCTGAAACATAGTATTTGATACATTTGAATTATTGTTAATAAGAAATTGAAAGATTTTTGCATATTTAGTCAAAAAATTGAAGAATTTTGATACTCATAAATGAAAATTTGAAACATTTGGACCGCTGCAGTAAAATTTTGATATATTTTCACTCATTTTTTCTCTTTGATTTAAAAAAATATTAAAAATTAATTGTTAAAAATTGTACATTGCAATAATAAAGTATTGGAGATTCTCACAGCTGCTGCTAATAACTTTACAGATTTTGATAGTTACTGTTGCAAATATGACGATTTTGACAGTAGCAGTTAAGAAAAATTTGATTTTCACTGCTGAAACATAGTATTTGACACATTTGACTTATTGTTAATAAAAAATTGACAGATTTTTGCATGCTTAGTCAAAAAATTTAAGAATTTAGATATTTATAAATGAAAATTTGAAACATTTGGAGCGCTGCTGCGCAAATTTGATATATTTTCAATCATTTCTTCTCTTTGATTTAAAAAAAATATTGAGAATGTTGTTAAAAATTGAACATTGCAATAATAAAGTGTTGGAGATTTTCACAGCTGCTGCTAATAACTTTACAGATTTTGATAGTTACTGTTGAAAATATGACAATTTTGCCATGTTGCCAATGACATTTAAAAAAAAGAAATATTGTTGAAAATTACAAGTTGCAGTAATAAAATTTTGCAGATTTTCACAGCTGCTGCTAACAACTTACAGATTTTAGCAGTTACAGCTGAAAATATGACGATTTTGAAAGTTACAGTTAAAAAATGTTCGATTTTCCCTGCTGAAACATAGTATTTGACACGTTTGACATAATGTTTATAAACATTGACAGATTTTTGCATGTTTCGTCAAACATGTGAAGTAGTTAGATATTTGCAAATTTAAACTTGAATGATTGACAGCTGCAGTGAAAATTTTATAGATTTTCATTCAATTTTTCTCTTTGATCTAAAAAAAAAGAGAAATGTTGTTGAAAATTGCAAGTTGCAGTAATAAAATTTTGCTGATTTTCACAGCTGCTGCTAATAACTTACAGATTTTTGCAGTTACAGTTGAAAATATGACGATTTTGACAGTTGCATTAAAAAAACGTTCGATTTTCACTGCTAAAGTTTAGGATTAGACAGATGTGATTTCTTTTTACTAAAAATTTGATAGGTTGTTGCTTGTTGAGTCAAAAAAATTAACGATTTTTGACGTACGTGAATGAAAATTTGAACGATTTGGGCAGCTGCAATGAAAATTTGATAAAATTTCACTCATATTTTCTCTTTATTCTGGAAAAAACGATAAATGTTGCTGTTGAAAATTTAAATAATTGCACTAATAAAATTTGCAGGTTTTCAAAGTCGGTGCTAAATACTTGTCATATTGTGACTGTTTTTCATAGTATAACTAAAAATTTAGACCGGTCTAAAGTACGTAAAATTTTCTACAAGAATATACGAAATATATTATACCGAGCAATTTAAAAAAAATTGTGGGTACGTCAAAACAAATAAATGCTTGTGTTTAAAAAAGATTTCTTTTCGACAACTTATAGCTACGACTGTCCCATTTAATAATATACAGGGTGAGTAAAAAGTGAGGAACCACCTCTCTGAAGCCTATATTATTGTTGTTAGAAAAAAGTTTTGAACAAAAGTCTGATGGCTAATTATTTGCTACAACTTGACGGTTTAAAAAATCGCGAAATGTGATATTAACACAATTGTGCATTAATCAATTCTTAATTTATACAGAATTATAAATTAATAATAATTAATTTTATATAAATTATATATATATATATAATATAAATATAATTGTACATATAGTAGCCTAATATCTAAGGCGGTGTCTTTAATTTAAGAATTGTAATTTCGGCCAGGATTAATGAAAAATGCCCTTTACTATGCTGAAATTATTAATTAAAGTAGCATAAAATAGAAGTTTACCAAACTTTTATGATCTTATGTTAAAAACTGCGTAGTTAAAACTACAAGTTCTTTAAGTAGAATTGTTTGAGGTTCCACACTTCATATTCGAATAACATGTCGTGAGGCGTTGGTATTGTTTGTCTTTACAAATAATGTTCGCTTCAGTATAAAACGTGATAGCTAAACTTTACTTCATTTAGTAAATACGACGTAAATTTGCAGTTACTGTTTTTCCCATTTCCCAAGAAAACAACATCAAATATGAATTAAGAAATCAGTTATTACATCTTATTGCATTGTCGAAATAGCTGGCGCAGTTCCGCCCCCTGATTGTGTTTTCGTTGACCACTTTGCTTTTCCATGGCACGTAGATTTAGTGAGTGTTAAACTTACAAAACAATATGCAGCACATATATGGTTGTTATAAAGGAGGTGCGGATGAAACAATTCCAGTAGTAAATTGATATGACAGTCGACACGTATAGGGCGTTTATTTCATTTCCGTTGTTCTCTGCAGGTCACTACGTGCTGGCATGGAAGAGAGGAATCGCCGTGCTATCAGCAGGCAACGTGAAGGTATCCCCCGACCCCAGAATCAGTTTGGTGCACGGATACAGTCTGGAGATCAAGGAGGCAGGACCTCAAGATGCTGGTGACTATGTTTGCCAAATTGGGACATTAGAGCCAAGAGAGATAACTCACACTGTCGAAATCCTGGGTAAGTTCGTATTGGGTTATTTTATTTCGTGTATACAGTTAGGACACATCCATATTACGAAAGTCGTAATTCATCATAAATTCGCACGTAACGAATACGAAAAAGCAAACTTTAGCGCCATCCATATCACAATAACTCATTCCCCTGGAAAAGCTAATTTTTCCTTTCTTTCATCTCGAATCGAATATTCCGTTTATGACAAATCGCGCATAATATCACCCCCAGCGTAATTAACTTTACATTTTTAACCCTAAAAGTAGGTGAACGCATTTACGTGAACGTCCTCATATGAAAACATCATAATAAATTGCGGTTAATGAAGTGTTTATGTATTTGCTACGCTCGTTCGCTTTTAAAGGCTCCGATGCTTACGTTTCAAAAAGGAATTTTATGCGACAAAGTGTTTCCACGGGTCTCTTACAGAATAGTCGGAGTTCCGTATAACTATTAGACACGATTTCCTCTTGGAGGGACATTTTAGAAAAGCATTTAAGTGTAAATAAACAAAGCTTCAATAATGTAAAACTAGTGGAGGAGACGGTATTTCCAACAAAGGCCCACCGACGTACAAATAAAGGAACGATATAAAAACTCGGCGTCGTGTATAAAAAAAAAACTTATATATTACTTCTCCTCTTTTCGGCAAAGATTTCCGGATCGCATATATTCCCTATAAGTTTTTTTTTTACGTAATGCCGTAACGATGCGATTATTACACAGCAAATAATTAAGGCCTCTGTTTTGCGCTGCAAATGCAAACAGCAATATTCATACTATGAAACCGCATGATTTCAGATTGAAATCCAATATAACCATAAAATCTTGTTTGTAAACAACCTGATTTCGTATACTGCTCGATGATACCAAGTTTACAACCAGTGGATTATTATCCTACTGCTTTTATACGTTTATGCAAATAGAACTGTCCAATTTTGAAATAATTAATAATAACTTAGGCCATGAAAATTCATAGATTAGATATGTGTGGCAGTAACAAATACAATAGATATAAGCCGTAATAACCAATTTAACCAATTCATCCACATATTTATGATAATTAATGTACAGTCATGCTCACATAAATCTACAAACAATTTAACATTACCGCATAAAATTTCTATTGCAACCTAATTTCTTGTACTGGATTTATATGAGCATGACTATAATTTTAAATAATAAATAAGGTTGAGGTAGTTATGTTTTTGCATATGATTTTTTTTCATATTTCAGTTTTTTTTTTAAATATGTTTACACATTTTACGAATTGTAGAACATTTCCTGAAAATTCAATTGACCATGGAAATTTTGACAAAAATAGTAAAACTGTTATAGCACTTATTGATGCTTTAATTGCAATTTTTCTTGAAATACATTGGGCTTTTTGATGAAAACCTGCAGATTTGTAAGAAAAATGTTGCAATGCTGTGTGAATTTTTTTGAGACGTTGAAATTTTATATGAAATCTATGCAATTTTCCTCGAAAAACTTTGGGCTTTTTGATGAAAGCCTATGAATTAGTTAAAAAAATGTTATGTGCTGTGTGATATTTTTTGAGAGCTTGTGATTTTAAATTGAATTTAAAATCAATGCAATTTTCTTTGAAAATCATTAGGCTTTTTGATGAAAACCTATGAATATGTGAAAAAGCCTAAGCGTTTTCAAGGAAAATTGCATTGATTTTAAATTCAATTTAAAATCACAAGGTCTCAAAAAAATTCACACAACATTGCAACATTTTTCTTACAAAGCCATAGGCTTTCATCAAAAAGCCCAAAGTTTTTCAAGGAAAATTGCATAGATGTCATATAAAATTTCAAGATCTAAAAAAAATTCACACAGCATTGCAACATTTTTCTTACAAATCTGTAGGTTTTCATTAAAAATCCCAAAGTTTTTCCAGGAAAATTGCAATTTAAGCATCAATAAGTGCTATAACAGTTTTACTATTTCTGTCAAAAGTTTCATGGTTACTGTAAAATGTTCAATCATGTCTGTCATAATTTCAATAGCTATAAATGTTTTAATTATATCTACCAAAATTTCAGTCATATTTAACAAAGTCTAAATTATTCTACAATAGCATCAATAAGAGCTATAACAGTTTTACTATTGCTGTAGAAAATTTATGGTTACTGTAAAATGTTCAATCATATTTGTCATAATTGCAATGGCTATCAAATTTTTATTTATGTCTACCAATATTTCAGTCATATTTAACAAAATCTAAATTATTCTACTAAAGCATCAATAAGTGGTATAACACTTTTACTATTTCTGTCAAAATTTCCATGGCTATTGTAAAATGTTTAAAAATGTAAAAAAAATGTGTAAAATGTCTGTCATACTTTTAATAGCTTTCAAATTTTTAATTTAATAATTAAAAATTTGATAGCCTATCTATATTATCTATATTAATCTATTATATTAATCTATATTAACAAAAATTGTTCGGTGTAAAACAGACAATACAATAAAAGATCATTTATATTGTAAAAAGGGCAAGACGATAATGAAGTAACTTAAAATGAACTTGGAAATAAAAAATAAAGTAGAAAAGTAGTAAAAGTAGTAGAAAAGTAGTAAAAGTAGTAAATTAAAACCAATTAATTAAGGATTAAGTTTCAAAATAAAGACTATAAAAAAATCAGATAAACACAAAATTTATAAAAGACAATTCTATATTGAGGATTAAAGGATTTTTTAACTGGATTTTTTTTGAAAATCGATTGCTCCATTTGGTTCAAAATTCATAAATTTGCAAACTTTCTAAATTCAGAGCTTCTAAGTTTCAAACTTTACCAAATTTTCTTCATACATTGCTCTTCTTCATAGGGCTCTCTAAATTTCAGAACCAATCACACCAAAAATGTCTTAAATATTTAGATTTCCTAGCAAATCTGTGGAACTATCCAGTATATTTACGAAAATTTTGAATGCCATGGAATTTGTACACTTCAATTAAATTTTAGATAAGTTTTATACACAGTTGTCCGGTATAGTTTCGAAATATTTGAGAAATTTTATAAATCTTTTCATGATTTGAGCGGAACTATTTATGAAAATTCATGTAAGTCACTTCAAAGAGTTTTCAAAATTTTATTAAAGAAATATTTGTGTTCTTTTCCATATATTCTAGAATATGTACGCAATTTTTAATACTATTGAACGGATCCTTTAAAAAATTGACAGATTTTACAAAAGAAGACAGAAATTACCAGGAAGTTTTCTAGAATTTTCACAATATTTAATAATTTTAACATAATGCCCAACTATTAAGAATATATTCTAAAAATTCTAGAAAACGTAATAGTTATTCGCAATAGGCAAAATATTTGTAAATTTGATTATTTGTACAAATAAGAATTTCGTGAATAAATAAATTAAACTTCATGGTAATTTCAATCATCTTTTGTAAAATCTGTAATTTTTTCAAGAAATTCGAAAATGTATGTTCTTTTTTTCCTGCAATTTATGAAAACATTTACTTATAATCTTCTTGTATTTTCTACAATATTTAGTATATTAAAAGTCATAAATAATTTTTACGAGTTTTCTGAAAAATTTGTAGAATTTCAGAAATTTTATGAAAATTTCAAAAACTATGAACGATTCATGAACTTCTGAAATATTTGCGGAATTTCAGAATAGTTATGAACATTTCAAAAACAATGAACGATTCTACAATTTATCATTTTCAGAATATTTTAGTATTTCTTTGGTACATTTAAGCACTTTGTGTGACATTCGCAAATAATTACAAAAATTGAATGACCACAATTTTCGTCCTTTTTAATATTCTGTAATTTCCCACATATTCAGTGAAATTCTTCACTGTTATCACTGATCATCACTGTTAAATTTTTAATTATTTCTGTAAACGTTTGATTTTTTTTTAATATTTCAATAATTACTGTCAAAGTTTTAGTTTTAAATAAGTGAGAAAATCTAAAGTAGGTTAGGTTAGGTATAGTTTTTACTGAAATTTTTGAAAATTTATTTATATTTCCTGTATTTAGTATTAGATTTATGTTCATTTTACCTGAAGCTAATTCTCCTGAAAATTTGACAAAGTTTCAGTATTAAATAAGGGCGAAACACAAAAGTAGGTTAGCTTAAGTTAGGTTAGGTTAGGTATAGCTTTGACTGAAATTTTTGAAAATTTATTTATAGTATATTTAATATTAGATTAATGTTCAGTCTACCGGAAGATAATTCTTGTGAAAATTTGATCATTTTCAGTATTAAATAAGTGATTAAATCAAAACTAGGCTAGTTAGGTTAGGTTAGGTTAGGTATAGCTTTTACTGTAATTATTGAAAATGTATTTATTGTATATTTAATATAAGATTTATGTTCAGTATACCTGAAGATAATTCTCCCGAAACTTTAACAAAGTTTCAATATTAAATAAGTGAGAACATCAATAGTAAACAATTTAAGGCATATTTTTAGGTTTTTGGGTTTTTGAAAATTTATTTATAGTACCTATATTTATTATTAGAAAATAATTCTTGTGAAAATTTGACACAGTTTCAATATTAAATAAGTGAGAAAATCAAAACTAGGCTAGTTAGGTTGGGTATAGCTTTTACTGAAATTATTGAAAATTTATTTATTGTATATTTAATATTAGATTTAGGTTCAGTATACCTGAAGATAATTCTTCCAAAACTTGGATAAAGTTTCAATATTATATGAGTGAGAACATCAAAAGTAAACAATTTAAGGAATATTTTTTGGTTTTTGGGTTTTTGAAAATTTATTTATAGTACCCATATTTATTATTAGAAAATAATTCTTGTGAAAATTTGACACAGTTTCAATATTAAATAAGTGATAAAATCAAAACTAGGCTAGTTAGGTTAGGTTAGGTTAAGTATAGCTTTTACTGAAATTATTGAAAATTTATTTATTGTATATTTAATATTAGATTTAGGTTCAGTATACCTGAAGATAATTCTCGCGTAACTTTAACAAAGTTTCAATATTAAATAAGTGAGAACATCAATAGTAAACAATTTAAGGAATATTTTTAGGTTTTTGGGTTTTTGAAAATTTATTTATAGTACCCATATTTATTATTAGAAAATAATTCTTGTGAAAAGTTGACACAGTTTCAATATTAAATAAGTGATAAAATCAAAACTAGGCTAGTTAGGTTAGGTTAGGTTAAGTATAGCTTTTACTGAAATTATTGAAAATTTATTTATTGTATATTTAATATTAGATTTAGGTTCAGTATACCTGAAGATAATTCTCGCGAAACTTTAACAAAGTTTCAATATTAAATAAGTGAGAACATCAATAGTAAACAATTTAAGGAATATTTTTAGGTTTTTGGGTTTTTGAAAATTTATTTATAGTACCCATATTTATTATTAGAAAATAATTCTTGTGAAAATTTGACACAGTTTCAATATTAAATAAGTGATAAAATCAAAACTAGGCTAGTTAGGTTAGGTTAGGTTAAGTATAGCTTTTACTGAAATTATTGAAAATTTATTTATTGTATATTTAATATTAGATTTAGGTTCAGTATACCTGAAGATAATTCTTGCGAAACTTGGACAAAGTTTCAATATTATATGAGTGAGAACATGAAAAGTAAACAATTTATGGCATATTTTTAGGTTTTTGGGTTTTTGAAAATATAGTACCTATGTTTAATATTAGATGTATGTTCAGTATACCTGAAGCTAATTCTCCTGAACATTTGATAAAGTTTCAGTATTAAATAAGTGCGAAAATCAAAAGTAGGTTAGGTTATGTTATGTTAGGTTAGGTTAGGTATAGCTTTGACTGAAATTTTTGAAAATTTATTTATAGTATATTTAATATTAGATTTATGTTCAGTATACCTGAACCCTTGTTAATTCTACTGAAAATTTGACCAAGTTTCAGTATTAAATAGGTGAGAAAATTTAAAGAAAATTAAATTTGGTTAGCTTGGGTTAGGTTAGATTAGATATAGCTATTACTGAATTTTTTTACAATTTATTTATTGTAAATATAATATTAGATTTATGTTCAGTATACCAGAAGCTTATTCTTTTGCAAATTTGGCAAAGTTTCAATATTTAATAGGTGAGATAATTAAAAGTAGGTTAGGTTAGGTTAGGTATAGCTTTTACTAATTTTTTTTTTTAATTTGTATATTGTATATTTAATATTAGATTAATGTTCAGTATACCTGAAGTTAATTTTTCTGAATATTTTACAAAGTTTCAATATTAAATAAGTAAGAAAATTAAAAGTAGGTTAGGTTAGGTTAGGCTAGGTTATGTTAGGTATGGCTTTTACCAATATATTTCGTAATTGTGTAGTAATAATTGTGTAGTAACAATTCTAAGTAATCCTAAAGTAATAATTCTAAAAATTCTTTTAACTTATGTAAGGATTTATTTATGATTCACTTTTGCTACCTCTATATTTCCGTATTACAATCAAAACCTGAGCTAGATAAACCATATACGGGTATTAAAATAGACGAAAACATTTTTTTTATATCTAAATTAACGAAATTTTGTCTGCTTAGTAATTATTATCTTTACCTAAAGCCATTCAATACTTGTAAAAATGTACTTATATTTTTATTTACAATTTAAAATTGCCTCCACAAAAACAATTAATAAACACAAATGCAAGGAGATAAATTCCGGAAGGACCGGAATATATATATTTTCCCATATTATTTCCTGAATCTAATTTTAGCGACAGCTAAAAAGAAACAACGCATTTATATAACGTTTTATGCCATATGAAACAGTATTTGCTCAATTATATTAAATTACATTTCAGAATTAGGCTTTGCGAATAAACATATTTATAAATACGAAAACAGAATTGTAATTTTCATGTTAGTAAACTTGGCCAACGTATAGGTCATCTAAAATTATGCAGCAAATTTAAATTAAGCACACCCTTTATTTGCGTTTTACATCACGCAATATTATTACATCATTTAGATAAGAAGCTACAGTAATTTTTCAACACGTTTACTCATTAAACGTACATTTCAGTATTTACTCGCACGGTTTATTTTTTATATTGTTACATTGTAACAACTCTTAGTACAATAGTGATGTAATGTTATTAACTGAGACAATTATTAACTATATTTTGTGGTCGACTAGGTTTATAATGCTATGTTTGTTATAGAAAAAATCATGTATAAGCACGTACTTTATGGTATTGTGCCGTAAAGTGTGCCGTAAAGTAGCCATAACACAGTTATGGTTAACAAAATTAGCACAGTTAAATGTTACGTTGTCTTTTATTCGCAGCATGCATTTCAACTGAACATACACCATTACGAAGAAGGTTGTAGAGTTTTGACTAAGAAAATAAAGTAGGATGAATTAATAGATCCGTAATATAATCTAAATGCGAACAATTAACCTGATCTAAAAAGTACGCAAGCTTAACCTTTTCTGTAACTGTTTCCGCGTTTTTGATCCTTAGCCATTGCCAAAACTTGTCATACTCTTTCTTATAAACATCTTAAGACTTTTCAGGAATCGACTCTGCTCAGCTTCTGCAAGTTATTAGATTGTAAGGGATACTAATGAGTAGGCCCTTAGCATGAAATCTTTATTTAGTAATTTAAGTTGGCATAACATTACTTAGTGATCCATCTTTGATCAGATTGTTATAATTATAGTAAAAGACGATTAAGTGTTTTGCATAATAAAAAAAAAGTGTTAACAGTAGGTTTTTCTGGCCTATGATACAAAAGTACAGTTAAAACGTAGTTTCTGGTTGATGTTGATGTCTATTGGACCAGTTAATTGAAAATGGATTGAAAATATTTCATTTGAAAAATAACTGTGGCTGACGTGTAAGCAGCAGCGTGTAAACTTCTGTCCTATTTAGGTGTTCTAGCTGTGATGTGAGAAGTGTAAATTCGAAATTCCCTGCCTGTAATAACTTTTTTAAATTAATTTATTGCTGGAGTTGTGTCACCAGAGAATATTCTCCGATTGTAAGCAGTGATTATAAAGCTTTTCATTCCGGTTATTATAAATTTCCCAGTTAAAGACGTGCCCCTTGCATGACTCGGCTTAAACGAAATTGATATTTATAGAAATTAAAAGGTATGAAATTATGGGCGTAGTTCAGCGAAGAATATGTCTCTGTTTACAAGTTACAAACTGCGTGGCTCCCTTAGAAATTGCCTTATTTGTATTAAGTACTCCCTCATTCACCATATTAGTTATGGTAAATTTAACATTTTCCTCTCACTCCTAAATCTCCAGCAATAAGGGGGATAATACGTTTCGCGATTTATTTCTTGTGCGTGTTTTTTAAGTTTGAATACGTTGCTTCCAACAGAGGCCGCAATTATTCAGCCGTGTGCAGAAATAATACCTTATTTCTACATTTTCCTGGGCTGATTGCTTAGAACTGCGGCCGGTTGTATTTACACGCTTACTTTGTTTATATCTCATTTAAATCAGATTAACTCGGTGAAATGGCAAAGGATAATTGGTGTGAACCTTATACATGCAACTACATGTGTTTAATCCCACGGATATCTGTGTAAAGCAATCGGATATTTAGAAGCCCAGCAGAACGAGCAGAGCCAGTATTAAAAGAGCAGCTCTGCAAATTCAGTTAAAATGTGTTAAATCGTTTCTCATCTATCAATGGGACTTGTTTTAATTAGGGGAACTGGTGATTGGTGGCTCTGGCTGTCTTACAGCACAACCTACATCTTTAAATAGTCCCCGCTAAGCTAAATAACTTTCACAAATATTTTCAGGCAACTTCTTACTTTTAATCAAGTATTCTTCTTCGCGGAAGATTAGAATTTATAATCCCTATACAACCTTTTTAATGCCGCTTTAATTAATAACGGGGTTTTGTTTATTAAGACAGGGCGCAATTCAATACGCATAAATATGAATAATTTATGGCCGTCTTAATATATAATATCGAAAAATTATTACCGCCCGGCCAAATTTATTACCCTTTTAAAACCATTTATTCTGACAATGTTGAAAAGTATAGCGCAGCCCGTTTTTTATAACCCACTCAATGCGGATAATCTACTTTTCATTCATTCAATATTATCACATTGTTCACTTCTACTTCATATTATACTCTATGTTAATGTTAGACTATATAATTAGTAATTGCACTGTTAATAGTTATGTATGTATTATAGAGGCGTATTATATTTTATATTACAGGGCGTAAAGAGGCTTTTAAAGCACGTAATTTTTAGATAATAACACCTAAGAGCACGTGTCAAAATGACACTAAATTTATAAAAATAAAATATGGAAATCACAAAGTTTTACGATAATTCAATAAAATGTATCCAGTGTCGTATTTATTGTTCTCGCAAATAATAGAAATATTTAAATATTATCATATTTATTTGTCTCTGTTTAACACTTTCATGATTGTGCAGGATAATAGTTTAATAATCAATTGGTCAATGTTGTACGCATCTACTTCGTGATACATGATTTTTTCGGAAATTAATATATTGACTGTAATCATTGACATTGTGAAAAAATAATTCAATAAGCAGTATTATTATAGTTATTTACGTGGCAAGCTTAGTAAATTAGCCTTTATGGGCGAGCTGGAAAGTTTGCAGGGCGAGCGACGTAGGAGCGAGCACTGTAATGCGGCGAGCCCAAATAAAGGCTAATTGCAAGCGAGTCGCGTACAACATTTTATTTTCTCTTGCTGAAAATTCAAAAAAATCATTATCTGTTGACATATTCAGAAACATATACATAGTTACACATAGTTTGCTGTGGTGTAAATGGATTGACAATTGTCATTGTTTACAAATAGTAAATCCGTCAATAGTGAATACAGACAGATATTGTGGCCAATTAATTATGGAATTTGATAGAGATGAAGAATTCGAAGGTGATTTTGATGCAAGTATTTGTGAAATTAAAGAAAATGTCGAAGCGGCGAATGTGTGTTTGATCCCAGAAAAATCCAGAGAAAGGTATCAGCAGCAATACAACTTATTTAACAACTGGAGGAAGAAAAAAGGCTTTAAGGGAGTTAATGAAGATTTAATTATGAGCTGTATTTATGAAAAGTCAATTATTTACAAGCCATCTACATTTTCGTAAACTAATAAGGTACTCTTCAACATCGACACTCTTTACATGCACCTGGCCTGTAAAGAATCACTTACGGAGTCAGTCTAGATGACAGTAATCGAGATTTTACAAGTCAAGAGGACATAAATAATTTTACTGATCATTTAAATTAGGTAATAATAAAATCGGTTGAAAATTTGACTGCAATTATAGAAGTTTTGACAGAATAGTGGAGACAGAATTTTTAGTGTGTCCGTAATATGTTGCATATACTTGTATTTATTGCTGGATTGTCTGGCTTTCTTTATGTGTTGATTTTGCAGGATAATAGTTTAATAATCAATTGGTCAATGTTGTAGGCATCTACTTCGTGATACATGATTAAATTAAATAAAACAAACACTTTACTTTATTTAAATCACACTCTTTTATTGAAAAATAGTGACTATAGTTTCGATCAAGTACTGATTATTATAACTTTAAGTTTGACAATGATCAGTGTTATATAAACAAAGTAAAGTATTTGTTTATTTAGTTTATTAATCAAAAAAATCTCAATTTTTATTAGAAATTGAGAGCACCCAGAAATAATTAATTATTTTGAGATTTCAAGTGAATTCTCGTGAAACTGATTTGCAACATTTCAATAGAGGAAAACTCGTAGAGTTTCAATAACTTTAATGGTCTCAAAAAATTGTAGGAAACATGACATTTACAAATTGAGATGTCATAAACAATGTGTAGAGATCCAACAAACGTTAACTCAGTTCGCGTTCAAATTAAAAAGATTTATGTTTAAAATGGGAAACAATGGTAAGTTCTTCGAAATTTAAAATGTAATACAACAAAATTGCTAAGATTCTGACCAATTTTATGAAGGTTTATTTGAAATTTGGATTTCAAACAATAATACTAGTACTCGAGTAGTTTTATGAGTAGGCAAAATAATAAATACCACATATTTAAATATAGGCATTTTAGATGTCTGACATACGGTGGAAGAGGAATATCCATTAGTACAGCAACAAAAATTTACAAATCCATCTGCAGTCCCATGATTGACTACGGCCAGATCATACTAAAAAATGTAAGAAACACCTGCAAACGAATTACGGACGTAACTGAACGGAAGACATTAAGACTTCTCACTAAATTAAGACATAAGGACAATCATCTTCATAACATATCAAACATAAATTTATACAAGATCACCAAAATCATACCCATCCAACAAAGACTGGACAAACTACGAAATAAATTTCAACAAAAACAGGACAATAGGACAATACTCGACGAATTGTGTATTTAAAGACAAAACAAACGCACTACAAAATTACATCCGACAAAAACGCTTCATGAATCATATTACACTTCATAACACTCTCTTCACACTATCAAAATAATCACTCATGAATCACATATAGGTAATGTTATATAATATAATATGTAATGTAATGTATAATGTAACGTACATATAATGTAATGTATTATGTTAGACAAGGCGGAAAGACCCGGATACCCGGACCCGGATATATATATATATATATATATATATATATATATATATATATATATATATATATATATATATATATATATATATTAAATATAGGTAAAATATAAATACATTGTTTGTTGTAAAAGTATAAAAGTAAGTGTAAACTGTAACTGTTATAAAATTTATTTACATTTTTTTTATTGCTAAAATATCTTGAAAACCAGAAGAGTCGAAACGTGCAGAATATACTTGAAAAATTTGTAGTTTCTTAAATTTTGTTTGGATTTTTCCGGAAATTAATATATTGACTCCTATCATTGACCTTACGAAAAAATAATTCAACAAGGAGTATTATTAATAAGGTTACTGTTAATTTAAATTAGGTAATAACTGAAATGGTTGAAAATTTGACTGTAATTATTGAAGTTTTGACATAATAGTGGAGACAGAATGCTATTAAACGATTAAAACGATTAACGATTAAACGATTAAACGATTAAACAAAATTTTGAATAAAACAATGAAAGTGAGTAATTTTGAGAATAATCATTCAAATTTTACAGGAGTAAATTACAATATTGATTGTGATTATGGACATTATGACAACATATTTACCATTTGACAGTAATCATGAAAATTTTGACAGAATAGTAGAGATTATGCCAGGCATAATGAAATTTTGATTAAAACAAAAAAAAAAATTGAGAATAAGCATTTAAATTTTGAAGGCATTTTAGTTATTATTGACATTATGACAAAATATTAATAATTTGACAGGCATCTCTGAAACTTTGATATAACAAGTGAAATTTTGATAGAAATAATGAAATTTTTGGTAAATATTACGGATTTTCTAATATAGTTGTAAATGTAACAGTTTTTATTGAAATCCTAGCAATAATCAAAAATGTTGGATGATTTTATGATTTTTAAAGTTTAATAACAGAAATGGTTGAAAATTTGACTGTTCTATGATTACAATAAGCAATAATCAAAAATGTTGGATGATTTTATGGTTTTTAAAGTTTAATAACAGAAATGGTTGAAAATTTGACTGTAATCATAGAAGTTTTGATAGAATAGTGGAGACAGAATATTTAAACAATGAAATTTGGAATAAAACAATTAAACTAAGTAATTTTCTGAATAATCATTCAAATTTTAACGGAGTGAATAAAAGGTTGATCGTATTTATTCACTTATGGCAAAATAATTCAAATTTAAACAGTAATAATAAAAATATTGTAGAAATAATTGATTTTTTAACATAAATAATTAAAAACGTGACAATTTTTATTGAAATTCCACAGGTAATCATAATAATTTAGCGTTTTCTTTGAATTTTGGATAAACATTATTGAGAATATGACATTAACTATTGAAATTTTAACAGAAATTTTAATCGAAAATGCAATGTAATTGGCAGTTATCAATTGAGTAAATCGATGAAATTTTATCAGATTAATTACAATTGTAACAGAAGTCCTCGAAATTAATAGTTTGACAGAGTAAATTAGTATATTGACTTTAATGACGGATACGGACTGCTGGCCCAGTGGTCATTATTACTGTCTTTTACTTTTATTATAGTTTTATTATTGTGATTGTTGTATTTATATTGTATATTGTTGTTATATTTTAATATTTAACACTTTATATTTTAACATTTTATATGTGTAAAATTGACGCTCATATCCACCTACAATGTGGCCTACATGAAATAAAGTATCTATCTATCTATCTATCTAATCATTGACATTATAAAAAAATTATTCAACAAACACTATTATTAAAAATTTGGCAGTGATCATTTAAATTAGGTGATAACAGAAGTGGGTGAAAATTTAACAGTAATCATTGAAATGTTTATAGAATAGTGGAGATCATGCCAGAAATAATGAAATTTAAATTAAAACAAATAAATTTAGAAATTTTAAGAACAAGCTTTAAAATTTATAAGGAGTAAATTACAATATTGATAGTGATTATTGACTTTATGCCAAAATGTTCAAAATTTAACAGTAATCATTAAAATTTTGATGGAATATTGGAGATTATGCCTGAAATAATGAAATTTTGATTAAAACAAATAAATTTACAAATTTTAAGAACAAGCTTTAAAATTTATAAGGAGTAAATTACAATATTGATAGTGATTATTGTCATTATGCAAAAATGTTCAAACTTTAACAGTTGTCATTGAAATTTTGATAGAATAGTGGGGATTTTGCCAGAAATAATGAAATTTTGTTTAAAACAAATAAATTTAGAAATTTGGAGAATAAGCTTTCAAATTTATAAGGAGTATATTACAATATTAATGGTAATTATTGACATTATGTCAAAATGTTCAATATTTAACAGTAATCATTGAAATTTTGATAGAATAGTGGAGATTATGCTAGAAATAATGTAATATTGATTAAAACAAATAAATTTAGAAATTTTGAGAATAAGCATTCAAATTTTTAAGGCATAAATTACAATGTTTATAGTGATTATTGTCATTATGCAAAAATATTAAAAGTTTAACAGTAATCATTGAACTTTTGATGGAATAGTTCAGATTATGGCAGAAATAATGAAATTTTTATTGAAAAAAATAAATTTAGAAATTTTGAGAATAAGCTTTCAAATTTTGACGGAGTAAATTATAATATTGATAGTAAATATTGATATTATGCCAAAATGTTCAAAATCTAACAGTAATCATTTAAATTTTGATGGAACAGTGGAGATTATGTCAGAAATAATAAAATTTTGATGGAAACGAATAAATTTAGTAATTTTCAGAATAAGCATTCACATTTTGAAGAAGTACATTATAATATTAATAGCGATTATTGACATTATGACAAAATATTTAACATTTGACAGTAATTATTGAAATTTTGATAGAAGAGTGAAGATTTTACCAGAAAAAATGAAATTTGGCTTAAAAGAAATAAATTTAGAAATTTCTAGAACAAGCTTTCAAATTTATTAGGACTAAATTACAATATTGACAGTCATTATTGACATAATGTCAAAATGTTCAAAATTTAACAGTAATCATTGAAATTTTGATAGAATAGTAGAGGTTATGTCAGAAATAATGCAATTTGGATTGAAACAAATAAATTTTGCAATTTTGAGAATAAGCATTCAAATTTTGAAGGCGTAAATTACAATGTTTATAGTGATTATTGTCACTATGCTCAAATGTTCAAAATTTAACAGTAATCATTGAAATTTTCATAGAATAGTGTAGATTATGCCAGAAATAATGAAATTTTAATTGAAACAAATAAATTTAGAAATTTTGAGAATAAGCATTCAAATTTTGAAGGAGTAAGTTACAATATTCCTAGTTATTATTGACATTATGACAAAATATTCAACATTTGACAGTGCTTATTGAAATTTTGATAGATAGAGGAAATGTTGCCAGAAATAATGAAATTTTGTTTAAAACAAATAAATTTAGAACTTTTGAGAATAAGCAATCAAATTTTGAAGGAGTAAATTACAATATTGATAGTTATTATTGACATTATGACAAAATATTCAACATTTGACAGTAATTATTGAAATTTTGATAGAATAGCTGAGATTTTGCAAGAAATAATGAAGTTTTGTTTAAAACAAATAAATTTAGAAATTTTTAGAATGAGCAATCAAATTTTGAAGCAGCAAATTACAATATTGTTAGTTATTATTGACATTATGACAAAATATTCAAAATTTGACCGAAATTTATTTGTTGTTATCAATATTTCATTATTTCTAGCATAATCTCCACTATTCTATCAAAATTTTAATAATTACTATGAAATAGTGAATATTTTGTCATAATGTAAATAATCACTATCAATATTGTAATTTACTCCTTCAAAATTGGTATGATTATTGTCAAATTTTCAAAATTAATTTGTTTCAATCAAAATTTGATTATTTCAATTAATTACCAAATGTAGTTTGGTTGTTTTATGCATAACTACATCCAATTAATTGTTGAATCATCTGAAAAATTGATCAAATTTTGCCAAACGTTAAATAAATAATTTATATATATTTTTAAATTATAATATTTCCGAAAAAATCCAAACCAAATTCAAGAAATTCTGCAATTTATTGAAGAATTTTCTGAACCATAAGAGTATTTTATTAAGTCCGTAATTTTATTTTTCTGTAAATTTCTAGATTTTATAAAATAACAAAGTATACTGTGGGATTGAGGAAACAAATCAAATGTTTATTATTATTAGGTTTTTTTTTGTAAGTAGCTTCCAGCTACCGGTTTCAGTGTGAACCCAGAACATCATCAGGAAAAACTAAAATAACAAGCATATACAAGATTTTTATTATTATTGCTGGGATTTCAATAAAAACTGTTACATTTACAACTATTTTTATTAGAAAATAAATAATATTTGCCAAAAATGTCATTGTTTCTATCAAAATTTCACTTGTGATATCATAGTTTCAATGATTTCTGTCAAATTTCGAATATTTTGTCTTAATGTCAACAATCACTATCAATATTGTAATTTACTCCTCAAAAATTTGAACGCTTGTTCTCAAAATTTCGAAATTTATATGTTTTAATCAAAATTTCGAAATTTATATGTTTTAATCAATATTTCATTATTTCTGGCGTAATCAGCACTATTCTATTAAAATTTCAAGGACTACTGTCAAATTTTAAATATTTTGTCATAATGTCAATAACCACTATTTATATTGTAATTTACTCCTAAAAAAATTGAACGCTTGTTCTCAAAATTTCGAAATTTATATGTTTTAATCAAAATTTCATTATTTCTGGCTTAATCAGCACTATTCTATTAAAATTTCAAGGACTACTGTCAAATTTTAAATATATTGTCATAATGTCAATAACCACTATCAATATTGTAATTTACTCCTTCAAAATTTGATTGCTTATTCTCAAAATTTCTAAATTTATTTGTTTTAAACAAAATTTCATTATTTCTGGCAAAATCTCCATTATTCTATCAAAATTTCAATAACTACTGTCAAACTTACTGTCCTTGAAAAATTGAAAGTCTATTCTCAAAATTTCTAAATTTGTTTGTGTCAATCAAAATTTTATTACTTCTGGCATATTTATTTATTTATTTATTTATTTAATCCTCCTTTAATCACGTCGCCACGTGTACAATGTATTTACATCTGCTACTGGATGTGACAGTCATCATTAGAATTACTAATAACAATACTAAAATAATACTAAGAATACTAAAATACAGTATAAAAATACAATACATAATAATAATAATAATCATGATCAACAAGAATACAGAAAACATTCTACTCATGCTACATAATCATCTTACATAATCTCCACTATTCTATCAAAATTTCATAAAAAAAACAACTATTTTGTAATTTTTGCATTAAGAGTACCATATACAGTGGCGTGTAATGTCATGTGGTCTTATCGATTTTTCGCTAGATTTAAGGAATTTTTGGTAAGTTATTAAGTTTTTTTTTAAATCTCTTACAATTAATTTATAATATGATTTTTGCATTTTTCTCAATTGGAAATTTCACGTTTTGTGTCTACTAATGTTTCATTTAAATTTAGTTTTGTGATTTCTGCCAGAGCCTTTCTCTAAAACATTTTACAAAAGTAATATTTAGATTGAATTTGAACAATTTCAATAGTGAGCGAAAATCGAACTCAATTATTTAATTATTATTACATTACTCTCAATATAAATAAATTAGAATTCTTAATAATACTTCAGTGGTTTATCTAATTATAAATTATAAATGAACATATACGTACCTTCATTACCACGAAGAACTTGGGGATTATGGTAAGTGTGATGCAAATGCATGGCATTATTCACATACTGAAATGACTATGGATATTTTGTAAGCACTCTTCTTTCTAAGAGAGGCGTGTGAAACTTTTCAAATTTTCTGACCCTCTTACGAATGCCAACGGATATGCGACGGTCGTTTTATAGGTGTTATCGAGCGGGCTTATGATCTGTAAGTAGCTTTAAACATAACGTGGGCCACCTGGATTCGACGGACGCTCCACTTTTACAACTTCACCGTCACATTTGAAATAAAACACGACGGGATGGATTTTTCAAATGAATATTAAAAGCGACGTCGAACTGAATAAATCATATTTTTGGGAGTGTCTGGCGAATAACAAATATTTAATTTTAAACGGGTATATAAATCTATCGATTATTAGTATAAGTCTAAAGTAGGGTACATATATCTACATATAAATAAATATGATATGATATAAATTTCTTTAAATAAGACTAAAGCTTTTTTGAAATAGAACCTACTAGTTGTCTTGAATTGAATACACATAATGGCCATTGCCCTCAGATGGCCATTTCTCAGATGATTACAACACTTGTCTTTGGCTCGTTTGTAAATTTCATCTTCGTGGGTTATAGTCATCATTATGTGCTAGGTGAATAATATACAATTAACAATTGTAAAATTGGAAAGTGCATTTGAGAATTACTTCCGCGGACAACTTTAGACCGGTTTCGCCCTAGTTTGATCTCATCAGTGCATAAAACATATATTTAATATCTTTTACATCTCAAGCAGTGTATAAATCTTCTTATTAGTATCGATACGCCCAGAATCAGTTAAAAATAAATTGGTTAAAATTCCAATTACATGTAACATGCTTTTATGCAAAAACTCGTTAGTAATTTCCTGATATTAATTTGTTTCTGTCAGGTTTATGTTTTTATTTTATCGTACATGTAATTGAATCATCTCTGTACGCTAAGTGGGAAATTAATCCATTACGCAGTTTAAAGCTTTGGCCATTAACTATCCCACATATCGCAGCTCGAAAGTGAGTCCTGTTTTCATTGGCAGATTAATCATTTACATACGTACCGGGCATTAAAATTATGAATATTTATTTGCGTGCATCGAATGAGAAGAAATATGCAAGTTTGTGCTTTTAATGTGCAGAAATGTTACATATTTCAAATAGGTACATGGAAAATATTTACGAGGTTTTGCTCATATAATAATAATAATAATAATAATAATTTATTTAACGGGAACTTCCCTTTTTTTAAATATACAGAATACACAAATTTCACATGTAGGCAGATACAAAAACAATACGAAAATTTACTAATTGAATGTTGTATCAACATTGAAAAACATCAATACATTTTACAATAAACAAGTAAGACGAATCAACAGTTTTAACAGAAGTAAATTTAGAAATATGAACATCACTTTCACAATAATTATCGGCATACAAGTCGGCAAACAATTCTACCGTATGTTGCAAATTCTTGCTGACTCTTTCACGTAAAAACATTTCCACCGGAAAACCTCTTATATTTTTTGAATTATTAACGAAATTCCAAAATTATTTACTATTTCGGCAAATACTATTTTCTACCTTATGTAGATAGTTTTTGAAGAGGGTATCATTCAATTTTTTACATTGGGACCTCATGGCTTGAAATTCTAAATAATTACTAAAATTGTTTGATTCCCTATACTTTCTATGCAAGTTTTTCTTTATTTTAATTAAGTTTATTAATTCTTTAGTAAACCATTTTGGATACTCATTCTTATACACGACCTTCGTCGGTACATACATATAAATTGCGTAAAACAGAACATCATAAAAAGCCGCAACTGCGCAATCTAAATTACTATAGGAGCCCAAGAATGTACACCAATCAATAGAAGCAATAAGCTGGTTGATTGCCACAAAGTTTGCTTTCTGAAAATCGTAAAGCTCGATGTCACTAAGAATAGTATCACAGTAGAATTCATTGTTGTACTCAATATTGTACGCGATATGGTGACCAGAGTTGTTTGTAGTCTCCACATATCAGAAACAAATCCGGTTGGAGAGACTCTGCAATAGAGTTGATAGCCGCGCAATGAGACTCATATTTTTCTGCGGGACTCACAGGGGGCAAGTAGACTGCACCTAGCACAAGACACCTATTGTTAATAGTACTTTCACGAACAATTGCTCCGCCTCCACTTGGGTTATGGGAATGATGCTTGCACGTATTATTTTTCGAATACCAATTAATATTCCCCCACCAGATCTTTTATCACTGTTCAGCGAGGATCGATCCAAACGAAAAAATGTTATATATGTTAAGATTAAGTTCACTGTTTGAGATTTTAGATGAAAGCCACGTTTCCACCACAATAAAAATGTCATAGTGACTAAGCCAGACATTAGTTGAAAAGTCCTTTAGTTTAGTGTTCATGCCTCCGACATTGTGATAATATAGGTTTAGTCCTTTTTTGAAATCTTCGAGCGCGAGTCTGATTTGACAATCTTGGGTTTTCTATTAAAGTATCTAATGGTTAGGCCGATCTCCCCTCCCTCTGTGCGGGACGATAATTCCTGACGTAGATGTTGTAGATAATCTCGCTCTTGCAATGTCATATCTTGCTTTATATGTACATTTCTCGGAATGGATGATTTATTAGATTTAATTAGGTTTAAAGCATCTGACCTATCTTTAAATATAACTTTGGTTGCTCGAGGCTTATCATTTTTCTTACCAAGACGCAATATTTTGACAGGATTGCTATCCAAACCAACAGCTGTAATAATTTCCTGAACTTGTTTAGCATCATCCTCGATCCTTACTCTGACATCTAAATTATTTGATTCTGCCAAATTGAATATCATAACGTTATTAGCTCTTCTGTTACGCTCCTCAAACTCGTTATACAAATCACAATTATTGTAGCTAGTACTAGAGGATTCTTTCAATTTATTGATTTCTTCTTGTAATAATTTATTCTGGTTTTCTATTGATAACAATTTTGTATTTACTTTGCTAATTTCATCCTGCATCGATTTAAGTATATCTTTCTTAAATTGAGACAGTTGTTTATTTAGAACGATGCTAATTGCTCTCTCCACACTCTTCTCAATGACTTTTTCGATGTTGTTGCTGGTTGCTGCAGTAATCACATCATCCTCGACTTCCTCCAGGACCGGATCGCAAGTTGGACATACATACTCTTCCCCATTATCTTTCTTTGATTCATCCAGTAAGAAGTTTACCCTTACCTTGGGAAGAGTTAGGCATGAGGCATGGTGCCACTTTTTGCATTGTGCACATTTTAAAGAAAGTGATCTCGGTGCAATTATTTGAAGACAAATCTTACATTTAATCGGCATACTGATCAATAAGGAAAAATAATGCAATCCGGCAACACTGCGACTCCGCGCGCACAACTGACTTAAGCGAGATTAGCCGTGTGAGCAAGCGCACTACTATTGAATGTACTTACGAGTTCCGGCACCGAAAAAACCAATTCACAATTGCACTGAATCCACGAACTATTTATCTGAGCCAACACTACCTATTAGACCCAGTGTTCTGCTGATTGGATTTACACTTCAACAACCAATTTATTTTAATACAGAGCTTCAAAACACAACTTTTAATAGCACAATATAAATATTTTCTGCCGTTGCCTACGTTGCCAGATGAACTGTAGATATAGATCTATGAAGAAACATGCGAGGTATGGCAGTTATGCAATGAGACAAAAACATTGGAATTGTGAAAATATAACAATAAAACATATATTGTATCATATTAAATATTGTATCAAAATATTGTATAAGTACTTCTTATATAAGTACATCTTATTACTTATATAAGTAATAATATTGATTACCGCGTAGTAAATATCCGAACAACCTTAATAGTAAAAAAAAAACATATTGTTACTACAACTAATAAATACTACCTAATATGTAATTTAAATTCTTCTTTGATTTTAATGGTTCTTAATCATATGAAATTATTTAATAATTAAAAAACAGAGAAACAACTTGCTATGTTTTTACCACAAAATCTGGACTTTTTAAAACATAGCAAGTCGTTTCTCTGTTTTTTTTTTAATGCTTATAGCTAAGAATAATCCAGAGATAATTTGAATTCCTAAACATAAACCATAATATAATATAACTTAAAAACGTATTTATTAAAAATAAATTCAAAGTTCTATAATGTTGATAGTAAAAAAAATACTACCACGTAGTAAAGGTCGAAGCAATCCTGATGATTTATCATTATTTTTCGTAATCCTTGTTTTATTCTCATTCATTTTACAAACCACCATAGATAATCATCATTTTAATACCGCAATGAAATTTTAAAAAACCATGAATGCTAGTATATCATATAATTGAACCGGTTCAGGCATACAAAAATATTTTTCTAATGGTGGCAGCGCGAAGGTATACCTACATTGCCCGGCGCATCCACCAAAACGAAAATACTTTTTTGTGCTGGATCTGAGTCAGTTATTAAATATATCGTCTTAACTCGATTTGAACATTGAACCAGTACGTATAATGGTTGCCTGTATAGCATATTATATTTATTTTGCAACTATTTTATTTTATTTTCATACATCAATGTTATCTCCTTCAAAGTAGTTTCGTTGGGCAGCTATAAATCGGCCGAGGCTTTGAAGGCGAGAGGGCTTTGAAAATTTTTCCAATATTTTATAGGTATAAAGTTAACGATGTAAAATTAGAAGCTTAGGATACGTTAGGTTACGTTACTTGGGAAAATTTGTATTTTATAGTATTTATTTTTTTGTTTTAACTTGAACAGATTAGATTAAAACAAACAAAAAATCCCATATTTACTTTCGTATATTAGTTTAGTTTTTCTCTATGTAATTTGCATTGATGTAGTAGGACGTGTACATTCATTATATTTATGGCGTATTACCCATAAAGACGACAGAAATAATTGAAATGTTGGAAAAATCTTCGAAACGTTAAGAGAAATAATTTAAAAAAATCCGGTAATGCTCTAAAATTTGACTGATTGCACAAATCAACATAATTTTTCAATTATCATTGATATTTTAACAGTAAACATTACCATTCCTGACGAAATGATTGAATTTTTTTAAGTAACAATAAAAACATCCGCAAAAAAATAATTCAAACGTTGGAAAAATCTTGAAAACGTTTACAGAAATAAATGAAAATTTGGACAGTGCCGAGTATAAATTTGACTGATTGCACAAATCAACATTATTTCCCAAATATCATTGATATTTTAACAGTAAACATTACCATTCCTGACGAAATGATTGAAATTTTCACAGAAATATTTAAAAAAATCGGCAGAAATAAATTAAATGTAGGAAAAAGTTTCCAAACGTTGACAGAAATAATTTAAAAAAATCCGGTGATGCTCAAAAATTTAACTGATTGCACAAATCAACATAATTTCCCTACTAACATTGATATTTTGATAGGAAACATTACCATTTTTGACGGAATGATTAAAATTATCACAGAAATAATTAAAAGATCTACAAAATATAATTGAAATGTTGAAAGAATCTTCGAACCGTTGACAGAAATAATTTTAAAAAATCCAGTGATGCTCAAATATTTGACTGATTGCACAAATCAACATAATTTCTCGATTATTACTGATATTTTGACAGCAAACATTACCATTTTTACGGAATGATTGAAATATTCACAGAAATAATTAAAAATATTAGACTGTTATTATTGAAATGTTGAAAAAATCTTCGAAACGTTGACAGAAATCATTCACAATTTGACAGAGATGATCAAAAATTTTACTGATTGCACAAATCAACACAATTTCCCAATTATCATTGATATTTTGAAAGCAAACATTACCATTTTTGACGGAATAATTGCAATTTTCGCAGAAATAATTAAAACATCGACAAAAAAATAATTCAAATGTTGGAAAAATCTTGGAAACGTTGACAGAAATAATTGAAAATTTTGACAGTGTCGATTATAAATTTACCTAATTACATAAATCAACATTATTTCCCAATTATCATTAATATTTTAACACTAAACATTACCATTCCTGAAGAAATGATTGAAATTTTCATAGAAATAATTTAAAATCGACATAAATAATTGAAATGTTGGAAAAGTCTTCGAAACGTTGACAGAAATAATTCAAAATTTGACAGTGATGCTCAAAAATTTTACTGACTGCACAAATCAACATAATTTTTTAATTATCATTGATATTTTGATAGCAAACATTGCCATTTTTGACGGAATGATTGAAATTTTCACAGAAATAATTAAAAAATCCACAAAATATAATTGAAATGTTGAAAAAATCTTCGGAACGTTGACAGAAATAATTCGAAATTTCACAGTTATGATCAAAAATTTTACTGATTGCACACATCAACATAATTTCCCAATTATCATTGATATATTGATAGCTAACATTACCATTTTTGATGGAATGATTGAAATTTTCACAGAAATATTTAAAAAATCAGCAGCAATAATTGAAATGTTGGGAAAATCTTTCAAACGTTGACAGAAATAATTAAAAAAAAACAACAGTGATGCCCAAAAGTTTGACTGATTGCACACATCAACATAATTTCCCAATTATCATTGATATTTTGAAAGCAAACATTACCATTTTTGACGGAATGATTGCAATTTTCACAGAAATATTTTTAAAAACGGCAGAAATAATTGAAACGTTGGAAAAATCTTCCAAACGTTGACAGAAGTAATTAAAAAAAAATCCAGTGTTGCTCAAAAATTTGACTGATTGCACAAATTAACATAATTTCCCAATTATCATTGATATTTTAACAGTAAACATTACAATTTCTGACGAAATGATTGAAATTTTCACAGATATATTTAAAAAATCGACAAAATATAATTGAAATGTTTAAAAAAATTTGGAAACGTTGACAGAAATAATTAAAAAAATTCCAATGATTCTCAAAAATTTGACTGATTGCACAAATCAACATAATTTCCCTATTGTTCAATGATATTGATCATTGATATTCTGACAGCAAACATTACCATTTTTTACGAAATGAAATATTCACAGAAATAATTAAAAATATTAGACTGTTATTATTGAAATGTTGAAAAAATCTTCGAAACATTGACAGAAATAAATCAAAATTTGACAGTGATTATAAAAAATTTTACTGATTGCCAAAATCAACATAATTTCTCAATTATCATTGATATTTTGATAGAAAAATTACCATTTTTGACGGAATGATTGAAATTTTCACAGAAATAATTAAAAGATCGGCAAAAAAATAATTTATATGTTCGAAAAATCTTAGAAACATTGACAGAAATAAATAAAAAAATTACAGATTGCACGATTTATATCAATTTCCTCATTATCATTGACATCTTGATAAGTATTATTGCAATTTTTGACTCAATGATTGAAATTTTCTCGGAAATAATTAAAAATTCGATAATAAATTTTGAAATGTCGGAAAACTCGGCGAAATGTTGACAGAAATAATTAATAAAATTTCAGGGATGCTCAAAAATTTGACTCATTGCACAAATCAACATAATTTCCCTATTATCATTGATATTTTAACAGTAAACATTACCATTTTTTACGGAATGATTGAAATATTCACAGAAATAATTAAAAATATTAGACTGTTATTATTGAAATGTTGAAAAAGTCTTCGAAACGTTGACAGAAATAAATCAAAATTTGACAGTGATGATACAAAATTTTACTGATTGCCCAAATCAACATAATTTCCCAATTATCATTGATATTTTAATACTAAACATTACCATTCCTGAAGAAATGATTGAAATTTTCACAGAAATAATTAAAAAATCGACAAAAAATAATTGAAATGTTGGAAAAATTTTCGAAACATTGACAGAAATAACTGAAAATTTTACAGATTGCATGAATTGTATCAATTTCCTTATTATCATTGACATTTTGATAAATATTATTGCAATTTTTGACTCAATGATTGAAATTTTCTTGGAAATAATTAAAAATTCGATAGCATTTATTGAAATGTCGAAATAATCGGCGAAATATTGCCGGAAATAATTAAAAAAATTCAAGTGATGCTCAAAAATTTTACTAATTAAATTTAATTTAATAAATTTAATTTAATTTATTACATATCAACATAATTTCCCGAATATTATTGATATTTTGGCAGCAAAAGTTACCACTTTTGCCGGAATGATTGAAATACTGACACATATAATTAAAAATATTCGATAGTTATTATTTAAATGTTGAAAAAATCTTCGAAATGTTTACAGAAATAAATGAAAATTTAACATATTACTTGAATTAATACAATTCCACAATTATCATTGACATTTTGACAGTAATAATTGCTGGTTTTGACAGAATGATTAATATTTTTGCAGAAATAATTAATAAATCGATCGTAATAATTGCACTGTTCATTTTTGTTTTCGAAAAGTCGACAGAAATATGAATTATCGGATTAATAAGGCTGATACATGATGACACTCTATGATAATATGTAAATCTATATATATATATATATATATATAAATATATATATATATATATAAATATATATATATATATATATATATATATATATATATATATATATATATATAATCGATCTTTATTGGGCTATCGATATATTATCATACATTATATATAAATTTATATCGAAATATTGATGTCAAACTATTCGTATTAATTTAATTTAATTTAATTTAATTTAATTTAATTTAATTAATAATCAATCAAGTTAATGTAATGTAATGTAATGTAATAAGTTAATGTTAATGTTAATGTAATAAGTTAAAGTGTATATGAATAACATGATGGCAATAGTTAAGAACGTTGTGTTACATTATTTTTTTTTTTTTTAATTGAATTAACTGGTTACGGCCTACGAGTACAGACAGTAAATAATAATAATAATAATAACGTTTATTTAGTTCTTACAGGTATACACTTATACAGGGTGTCTCCTAAAGTTGACTATCGCTGAAATGAAAGTTGATTTTACAAAAAAACAAAATTAGGGCCCCTTTGTAGAACATGTAGAGCCATTTAATCTGTTTTTGTTTTTTCTTTTAAATCGGCGAATAAATAAAGGAGTTATGGTCAGCGGCGTTTTTTAGGAGACACCCTGTATATCAATTGGATTGTTACATTAATTGGTATAGTATCATTTATTAGTTATTCTTATTTATTATTTACCCACCACGTATATTTTTTTATTTCTAAGCTTAAATTGTAAATACATATTATAAATACTATAATGCCATAAAAAGAAAAACACAATTTATACAAGTTATATAAACATTTAATTACATGAATTTTTAACATAGTTAAATGATTTGTATGTAAGAAAAAACGTAATACCAAAGAGAGAGATTAAAACGCTTCTATATGTAATGGACTTCAGATGTGGATTGCTTTGGAGCGTTGAGGTTTATGCTAGGAGTTATATTATGTTTAATTATTGGTCTGAAACTTGGAGTAGAGACACTCACGTTGAAACACCTACACTTACTCAATCGTTAATGGGCAGGTGCATGGAACTTCCATGAATAAAACTTTATGTGCCAAGCGAAACTATTTGCGATTGATGCATAACATAATGAATTGAATTAATCCTATGCAACTTATATTTGTCGACAATACAAATTATGCAGTTTAAAATCTATATTGTTATTATTAGTAGGAGTATTAGGTAGGTGGTAAATACATATAGTTATGATTAGTAAGAGTATTATGAGGAGTAGTAGGAACATACACTGTGTATCAGCCAAATGGAATAAATTCGATAATAAATAAATGGGGGCGTGTTCGAAAAAACGCTCGGACACGTCGATTGTTATTTTTAGTTGCGCATTTTTTTCAATAAAAACTTTTTTATACAGGGTGTGTCATGTGACCGTGGCCAATACCAACTTTCTTATTTTAAATGCAACACCTGGTATATTATTCAATTTTTGGATTCTTCAGAAAATTCTAGACATATTTCATGTACAATGTTCTATACCTATCTTCAACTGTTTCGGAAATATTAAGTGTTTTCAGATTTATTGCAAAAATTAACATTAAAAAAAGAAAATTATTTGATTACAGAAATTCGTTACAACACACTCAAAAACTAATAAGTAATACTGTTTATTTCTTGATAATGTAAAAAAACAAGAAAAAAACAATAAATTTCAATGGAGGAGATGTTCAAAATGCTCGCCGTGAACGTCTTGGCAACATCCTAATCTTAGATAGAAATTTCTTCTAACGTTACTCAACATCTCAGGCGTGACCGATCTAATCGCAAGCATTATTCGTCTTCTTAAGTCAGCTAAGTCGAGGGGTTTAGTTTTGTATACAATACTTTTGACATATCCCCATAAGAAGAAGTCTAATGACGTCAGATCAGGGGATCGTGCTGGCCATTCCATCGAGCCTCGCCTTTGAAACAGTTGAGGTCCGAAACAGTTGAAGATAGGTATAGGACATTGTACATGAAATATTTCTAGTATTTTCTGAAGAATCCAAAAATTGAATAATATACCAGGTGTTGCGTTTAAAATAAGAAAGTTGGTATTGGCCACGGTCACATGACACACCCTGTATAAAACGTTTTTGTTGAAAAAAATGCGCAACTAAAAATAACAATCGACGTGTCCGAGCGTTTTTTCGAACACGCCCCCATTTATTTATTATTGAATTTATTCCATTTGGCTGATACACCCTGTATAAATTTATTTTCAAAAAGTATGCGGAAAACTGCTAAATAAGTCGTTAAAGTTTCAATACCAAGTACTACGAATTGTATTTCAAATTACAAAGCAAAACTATTGCCATTCTTTCAATGCTAACTGTAATTAATGAATAGTTAAGCTAGGCTTGTGTGTGATTATTCATGTCGTAAATAAGTTATTACCCTGAAAATAGTAGGTGCTGCCAGATCAGTGCTTGCTGCACATTATCATGGGTACATTTCAGAGCACTGTTCGTTTCCCTAAGTTAAAATTTTATTTTTAAAGCTCTTGTCTGTAATTAGCAAAGCGCTGATTAATAAGCATAAAAAATTACAAAATAAGCGCTTAAAAATGCATAAAAATCTTAGAAAATAAGCATGTAAATTAGCGTAAAGATTAGAATAAGCACAAAACCCAGAAAAAGCATGAAAAGGTATTTTAAGAAAATACTGAAAAACAAAACAAAACATAATATTATTAACAAGAACGCACTATAGGTAGATAAAAAGAAATATTTTAATAACATAGGTTTTGGTGATTAATATTAATAACAATAATAATTAATAACAAATAATTATTACTGCTCATTTTTATATGAACTAATAATGAAATGTTTTCTAAATTTTCAACGGAAAATCCCATTCTCCTATCACTGAGCACATTTTTTTAGTGTGAAAAGCTTCTCTCCACATCCACACTTGTAATCGGTGCATATTTAAATTTGGGAACAATTGTAATATTTATCAGCAAATCTTCCACGAAATCTCCTTTTAAAACTGTTGATATTTGTTGTAACTCGCCAAACCGTTCATTTTTTGACAAAACTGCATCATATTTTTTTTGATAATCTCTCCTATAGATCGCCGTACGTTTAAGACGTCGTTCCTAAAATCTTCAACTGTTTGAACCGCATCTACCAAAGTTGTGTCCTTTGCTTGGAGTTTATCAATCGCTTTGCTTACGAAATTGCAGTTGGTTTTTAGGAATGCTAAATTTTGTACAACCCTCCTATCTTTAAGAACTTTGTGGCATTCTTTAATTGCATCTGATACATTTTCGGGAAACTCTAACACAAGCTCCTTAAATGAATCGAAATTGTCGGCATAATAGCAGGCAGCTTCTAGCCACGTACCCCATCTAGTTATAACTGGTGCCGGAGGAAGAGGTACATTTGGCATTCTTTCCCTGAACATTTCAACCCTCAGTGGAGCTTTTTGGAAAACTTTCTTCACGGTTTTTATCAAATCATTAAGCAAAGGAAATTGCAGTCTAATTGTTTCAGCAACTTGATTAAAACCATGTGCCAAACAGGTGCAATGCATTAATTGCTCATGACATACTTTTAAATTAGAATATGCTTTCAACATATATACAGCGGCATTAGAAAACATCATTAATAATTTATTATTTGGAACGGGGTTTAGCAAAAAAATGTGTTAATCCATTGTGAACGAATTTCGCAACGGTATTGTCATTTGTTTTTTCTAACTGCTTGGAACTAATTATAAATGTTTTGGTGGAGTCTTCGTTTAATATTCCAATCATTAAATGGGCGATGTACCGACCACATGAATCAGTAGTTTCATCTACACAGAACTATATGTAATTGTTGCCAATTATCTTTTTTATTTCCTCAATAGTGTGTTTATATACTTGCTCGACATAGTTTTTGAGAATTGTTGATTCGGCAGGAATACGTCTACCGGTGTATTTTTGTAAAATATATTTAAACATACTATTATCTAGTTTTTTTAACGGAATTTTAGAAGATACCATCGTATTGCTTAAATCAAAGTAAAATTCCTTTTCATTCTGTGGAGAAGAACTCGCAAAAGACTCGGAAATAGTTTGCTGGGTACTCAGGGTACTGCTTGCAGATTTGTGTTTTTTTTAAATTTTCCAGGTGAACTGTTGTTTTGATATGTTGTGTTATGTTAAATTTTTTCTCGCAGTTAATCTACAACATAATACATGCTTGTACCTAGGCCAATAGCAACACAAAATAAAACTTATCGGTTTGATAAAAGCCCTGCAAATTAATTTGCCGTTCTCATATTTTAATTCAGGATGTCTGCATATCCTTTCATCGACCGAAGGTTTTACTTTCGACATTTTATACAAGAAAACTTATGGACACGTAATACACACAAGGCACAAGCACAACGCACTGAAGATTGAGATAAATTGGACTGAATTGATAGCACACTTGCCCCAGAAGCGTTCTGTGCACGTAAAAATAGGGTAATCCCCGAAATAATCAAGCTTTGTTTACCAAATATCACGTACGCACGCTCACTTTGTTGATGATTTTGTGATAACGAAGCACTCTAGACGTAACGGAGTAATATTAATACTGAATTCTCATTACAATAATGTGCAACAAAATATATTCCTAGCTAATATAAATAATATGCTATAAAATTAAGAAATAAGCAAATAAGCACAATAAATAAGGAAATATGCACAAAAAATGCATTAAAGCCATTATAAGCTTAAAAACTGAAAATATGCATAAAAGCACAAAAAAAAATTGTCACTTTACTTCATTTGCTGAAATTCGTATAGATACGAGGTCATATTGGTCTACTATTAAAACTGATGTATAGGATGATACCTAGAAATCCGCGCCTTGGTAATTATGTTTGAACAATAGTTACATGAATAATATATCATCTATTAGTGAGCAATGGTCTTGTCCATCTATTTCCAACTAATTGGAAATATGCATATGTATATGGATATGCATAGCAATTATTTGCCAGTTCTTAGTTTTGCGTATAGATTTTGTACATTGAAATATTCACTAATATCGTAAATAACAGAAATATATTAAATGCTGTTTCAATCAATATGAATTGTTATGGGGAATTTGAAAACTGTACATACCATCGTGATTGCAGCATTGTGATATCACTAATAGTTCATATATTGTATAGTATATTAAATACCGGTATGTGCAATAAGTTACAGTATCCTGTCATGCAAGCGGGAAAAATGTAACATTTTATAGGCGACCGAACTTTCGATAGGGGGAATCGGTTGTATAATATCACAACCCATCGCACACCATCAAAGCGGATCACCACCCACATAGCCATAGCTGTCTTTTGATATTTAGCTAGTTTCACGTATGGATATGCAAAACAGCCCGATCAATCAAACTCGAATGCCGTTTCCGATTCTTCGATAATTAGTTGATACAAGGGTTCATAATTAAATCATGGTCCAGATCAATAATTTCCTGTGCACCGAAGTGCCGGGAAATATTATTTATTGTCGGAATTATTGCGATAATCGACGACGAATTTCCAGACGTTAGATGTCCACGGCACAAAAAAATGTTTCGATATCTTTGATGGGGTCCCTATACAAGGAGTAAAATTCTTTCATGACGGATAAAGAAGATGGTCTTTAATAATACTGTCCGACTCGTTATGTGCTCTCCCTTTGAAAGTATTCCTCAATAAATGAAAGGATATTCAATACTCCTCCTGCCTAAACAAGTCCGCCAGAGAAGTGCAACAGATTTAAATCGTTATTTTTTTATTGAAATATTGTTCGGATCTTAATAATTCTTATAGATATTTTGTTCATATAAATATGGAGCCGACAATTTGCTAAATCAAAATACTTTAAATATTTCAATCGTTTTTGTCATTTATTTATGTATCATGTATGTACAGTACTTTAAATATGTTATTTCAATGTTAAACCAAATATCAACTGTGGTATAGATACACTAAAATCAATATTTTGAAGCAATATGAAACATTGATTTTAGAGTATCTACAAAAATCAATATGTCATCAATGTGAATTAAAGAAAAATAATGGTGTATAACCACATCAATGTTCATAAATGTCAGTTGTTTCAAGGTATTTATTTTGTTCACTTCATTAAAATTATCTTATCAAAAACTTCATATTATTAATAATTATCTAAAATTCCTTCACTTTTCTAAACAAACTTCATATACAACGGTATATGAACATGCCGTTCCAATAAATAGGACAAGCAAAAGATGAATTTGGAACTTATTTATGCATTTCTCTAATGCGAGTGAATACTTAAAGAAATATAACTTATCTTGCCTAACCTTGGGTTATGGCAGATCCTAGTACTTCAAAACAATAATTTTGAAGAACTATTAAAGTACTGTAAATAAACTAAGTAAAGTACTATAATAGAAGTACTTGATACTTTTGAATATCAAAATTATCGCGTGATTATCATTATCGTGGGTCCCTTATAGCTGATCAGCTTGACGAAAACGTGACCTTGAACTCCTTGTCAAGGTTATCAGCTATAATGAAACCACGACATTGAACTTCTTATGTTATTCTAGATAAATTCTACAGATCTCCGCTAGAACTCAATACAATGATTTCCAAATCTACACCGTGTACTGTTCAGTTCTTATGTTCTTCTAGATAAATTGTACAGATCTCTGCTAGTACTCAATACAATGATTACCAAATCTACACCGTGTACTATTCAGCCTTGAAATTCTTATGATCTTCTAGATAAACTCTACAGATTTCTGCTAGGACTTAATACAATGATTACCAAATCTACAGCGTGTACTATTCAGTTCTTATGTTCTTCTAGATAAATTCTACAGATCTCTGTTAGTACTCAATACAATGATTACCAAATCTACAGCGTGTACTATTCAGCCTTGAAATTCTTATGTTCTTCTAGATAAATTCTACAGATCTCTGCTAGTACTCAATACAATGATTACCAAATCTACAACGTGTACTATTCAGTTCTTATGTTCTTCAAGATAAATTCTACAGATCTCTGCTAGGACTCAATATAATGATTACCAAATCTACAGCGTGTACTATTCAGCCTTGAAGTTCTTATGTTCTTCTAGATAAACTCTACAGATTTCTGCTAGGACTCAATACAATGATTACCAAATCTACAACGTGTACTATTCAGTTCTTATGTTCTTCTAGATAAATTCTACAGATCTCTGTTAGTACTCAATACAATGATTACCAAATCTACAGCGTGTACTATTCAGCCTTGAAATTCTTATTATCTTCTAGATAAATTCTACAGATTTCTGCTAGAACTCAATACAATGATTACCAAATCTACAACGTGTACTATTCAGTTCTTATGTTCTTCTAGATAAATTCTACAGATCTCTGTTAGTACTCAATACAATGATTACCAAATCTACAGCGTGTACTATTCAGCCTTGAAATTCTTATGATCTTCTAGATAAATTCTACAGATTTCTGCTAGGACTCAATACAATGATTACCTAATCTACAACGTGTACTATTCAGTTCTTATGTTCTTCTAGATAAATTCTACAGATCTCTGTTAGTACTCAATACAATGATTACCAAATCTACAGCGTGTACTATTCAGCCTTGAAATTCTTATGATCTTCTAGATAAATTCTACAGATTTCTGCTAGAACTCAATACAATGATTACCAAATCTACAACGTGTACTATTAAGTTATTATGTTCTTCTAGATAAATTCTACAGATCTCTGTAGTACTCAATACAATGATTACCAAATCTGCAGCGTGTACTATTCAGCCTTGAAGTTCTTATGTTCTTCTAGATAAATTATACAGATCTCTGCTAGTACCTAGTACTCAATACAATGATTACCAAATCTACAGCGTGTACTATTCAGTTCTTATGTTCTTCAAGATAAATTCTACAGATCTCTGTTAGTACTCAATACAATGATTACCAAATCTACAGCGTGTACTATTCAGCCTTGAAATTCTTATTATCTTCTAGATAAATTCTACAGATTTCTGCTAGGACTCAATACAATGATTACCAAATCTACAACGTGTACTATTCAGTTCTTATGTTCTTCTAGATAAATTCTACAGATCTCTGTTAGTACTCAATACAATGATTACCAAATCTACAGCGTGTACTATTCAGCCTTGAAATTCTTATGATCTTCTAGATAAATTCTACAGATTTCTGCTAGGACCCAATACAATGATTACCAAATCTACAACGTGTACTATTCAGTTCTTATATTCTTCTAGATAAATTCTACAGATCTCTGTTAGTACTCAATACAATGATTACCAAATCTACAGCGTGTACTATTCAGCCTTGAAATTCTTATGATCTTCTAGATAAATTCTACAGATTTCTGCTAGGACTCAATACAATGATTACCAAATCTACAACGTATACTATTCAGTTCTTATGTTCTTCTAGATAAATTCTACACATCTCTGTTAGTACTCAATACAATGATTACCAAATCAACAGCGTGTACTATTCAGCCTTGAAATTCTTATGATCTTCTAGATAAATTCTACAGATTTCTGCTAGGACTCAATACAATGATTACCAAATCTACAACGTGTACTATTCAGTTCTCATGTTCTTCTAGATAAATTCTACAGATCTCTGTTAGTACTCAATACAATGATTACCAAATCTACCGCGTGTACTATTCAGCCTTGAAATTCTTATGATCTTCTAGATAAATTCTACAGATTTCTGCTAGGACTCAATACAATGATTACCAAATCTACAACGTGCACTATTCAGTTCTTATGTTCTTCTAGATAAATTCTACAGATGTCTGTTAGTACTCAATACAATGATTACCAAATCTACAGCGTGTACTATTCAGCCTTGAAATTCTTATGATCTTCTAGATAAATTCTACAGATTTCTGCTAGAACTCGATACTATGATTACCAAATCTACAACGTGTACTATTCAGTTCTTATGTTCTTCTAGATAAATTCTACAGATGTCTGTTAGTACTCAATACAATGATTACCAAATCTACAGCGTGTACTATTCAGCCTTGAAATTCTTATGATCTTCTAGATAAATTCTACAGATTTCTGCTAGGACTCAATACAATGATTACCAAATCTACAGCGTGTACTATTCAGTTCTTATGTTCTTCTAGATAAATTCTACAGATCTCTGTTAGTACTCAATACAATGATTACCAAATCTACAGGGTGTACTATTCAGTGAAAACTGATGAGATAAGAATTATATGTTTTCAAAATTTAAAAAAAAACATTTTTTTTTCAGCTTTATATTTCAACAAAGTTTGTAAGTTTGTGTTTTTCGCCTGTTTTATACCTGTATGTGCACCAATCATATTTGCAAGGTATATAATCAATGAGTCGCTGCAATTTGAACTAATTTATTATTATTAATAATAGTAGAATAGCAATGCTACATGGAATGTTTATTAAATGTTTAATTAAACATTTATTTTGTCATGGAATGCGTATTTTGATGACATATCTAATTTCATAAAAAATATAGGCATTGATGTAAATAATATATTATTTTCACCAATTTCCCGATAAAAATATATTGTTATATGTATATATTATATTTATATAATGACACTAAATAAAGAAAGACCCATATACAGGAAAAAACAAATCATAATAAATAAACATACTCAAATAACAAAAATAATTACCAAACCAAATTTCAAAAACATACAAACTTATTAAGAATTATCGAGAAAACTATAACAAATAATAACACAGAACAGAAAAACAATCACAATGAATAGCAAAACAAACAACCCATGGATGACTAAAAGGATAACAAAACTGATCCAGGAAATATTTATTTATAATTTTAATATATATTACATCAATTTATCGAAGTGTAGTTCGTGTAAAATAGGTATGTGACATGATATGAAATCAAATATTTATTGCATAACTCTGCAAATGAACAAATTTATTGGAAGTCTCGTATTTTCAGATAACATTATTTATGCGCGATGAATAACCAAATATAAATTTAGAATGATCATATTTCTGTTTGGTCTATGTTTGGTTTCTATATTCTTCCTGTGGTTCTAATAAAATTCGAAACACTATAAAACTCACTCAAAAAAACATACTAAATAGAAAAACAAAGCACATAAGCATTGGAGACATAAGCCTTGTCGTAAAACAGAGAAATTAACAAAGAATGTGAGCAGAAATAAGAGAAAACGAACACAAAATACTAAACAAAATAGGCAGCCAACATTACACACACACAAACAGCAGAGGAAATAACATAATTATTGACCACATAATAACAAACATTATCATGATTTCTGGATATCTCATTAATTTCAGAATTACAGAATTAAAAAAATTCAGATTTTTCGACATTTTTCAATAATTCACAACATACACAATCTTCGCAAATTTACAAGTTTTCAACGTTTCTGTTGGATCGAAATCTTTCATATCCAACTCAATTTCGCCAGAAGTCTTCTTTGTATTTCTCAATAATATCGATATTTCTTGAGATATTGTCAATAATTTTTTAGACTTATTAACAATTTTCGAGATTTATACAGATTTCACATTAATTTTCAAGGTGTCGAGACATTTTTTAATATTTTCCATGATATCTCAATATATTTCAAGATTTTTCCAGATTTTCTGGTAATTATCATGATTTCTGGAGATCCTAATTAATTTTAGAATCAAAATATGCAAATAGTTCGATATTTTGCAATAATTCCCGAAATACAAAATCTTCGCAAATTCACAAGTTATCAACGTTTCTGATGTCTTTTTCTGTTGTTGGATCTAAATCTTTCATATCCAACTTATTTTGAATAAATAATAATTTTAATAATAAAGAAGTCTTCTTTATATTTCTCAATATTATCGAGATTTCTTGAGATTTTTCAATGATTTCGAAGATTTCTTAACAATTTTCGAGATTTGTACAGATTTTACATTGATTCTCAAGAATTTGAGATATTTTTACATATTTTCCATGATTTCTCAATATATTTCATGATTTTTCTAGATTTTCTTGTAATTATCATGATTTCTGGAGATGCTAATTAATTTCAGGATTAAATAAATGCAAATTGTTCATCATTTATCTATAATTCTCAAGACACAAAATCTTCGCAGTTTCACAAGTTTTCAACATTCCTAACTTTTTTTTCTGTTGTTGGATCTAAATCTTTCATATCCAACTTGATTTGGCCAGAAGTATTTTTTCTATTTCTTAATAATTATCAACATTTTTAGATAATTTTTAATAATGTCTGATGTTTGTTAACAATTTTCGAGATTTTTACAGATTTCACATTCATTCTCATGAATTTGAAATATTTTTCAATATTTTTCGTGATTTCTCACTTGATCAACGTTTCTGTTGTTGGATCTAAATATTTCATAGCCAACTCAATTTTGCCAGAAGTCTTCTTTGTATTTCTCATTAATATCGAGATTTCTTGATAGATCGAATCTTGATTGATTCTCATAGATCTATCTATCTATCTATCTATCTATCTTGGATATTTTCAATAGTTTTTGAGACTTATTAACAATTTTCAAGATTTGTACTGATTTCTCATTCATTCTCATGTATTTGAAATATTTTTCAATAGTTTTCGTTATTTCACATTCTATTTCGACACTATTCCGGATTTTCTGGTAATTATCACGATTTCTGGATATGCCAATTAATTTCAGGATCAAAATATGCACATTGTTCGCATTTTTCAATAATTCCCAAGATACAAAACTTTCGCAAATTAACAAGTTTTCAACGTTTCTGTAAAAATGTTTCTGTTGCAGGATTTAAATCTTTCATATCTAACTCATTTTGGCCTGAAGTCTTCTTTGTATTTCTTGATAATTATCATGATTTCTAGATATGTTTCAATAATGTTTGAGATTTCTTAACAATTTTCGAGATTTGTACAGATTTCACATTCATTCTTAAGAATTTGAAATATTTTTTAGTATTTTTTGTAATTTCTCATTTGATCAAAGTTTCTGTTGTTGGATCTAAATCTTTCATATCCAACTCAATTTTGCCAGAAGTCTTCTTTGTATTTCTCAATAATATCGAGATTTCTTTAGATATTTTCAATATTTTTTTAGACTTGTTAACAATATTCGATATTTTTCCGAATTTTGCAGTAATTATCACGATTTCTGGATGTGCTAATTAATTTCAGCATCAAAATATGCAAATTGTTCGACATTTTGCAATAATTCCCAAGATACAAAATCTTCCCAAATTCACAAGTTTTGAACGTTCCTGTTTTTTTCTGTTGTTGGATCTAAATCTTTCATATCCAACTTAATTTGAATAATAAAGAAGTCTTATAATTCTCAATATTATCGAGATTTCTTGATATTTTTCAACGATTCCCAAGATTTCTTAACAATTTTAGAGATTTGTTCAGATTTTACATTGCTTCTCAAGAATTTGAGATATTTTTCAATATTTTTCATGATTTCTCAATATATTTCGAGTTTTTTCCAGATTTTTTTTAGTAATTATCATGTTTATGGATGTACTAATTAATTTCAGGATAAAAAAATGCAAATTGTTCGCATTTTTCAATAATTCCCTAGATACAAAATCTTCGCAAATTCACAAGTTTTCAACGTTTCGGCAAAAAAATGTTTGTGTTGTTGGATGAAAATCTTTCATATCCAACTTAATTTGGCCAAAAGTTTTGTTTGTATTTTTCAATAATTATCGAGATTTCCAGAGATTTTTCAATAATTTTTGAGATTTGTTAATAATTTTCGAGATTTAAACAGATTTCACATTAATCCTCAAGATGTTGAGACATTTTCAATGTTTTACATGATTTCTCAATGTATTTCGAGATTTTTCCAAATTTTTCGCATTTTTCAATAATTCCCAAGATACAAAATCTTCGCAAATTCACAAGTTTTCAACGTTTCGGCAAAAAAATGTTTGTGTTGTTGGATCAAAATCTTTCATATCCAACTTAATTAGGCCAAAAGTTTTGTTTGTATTTTTCAATAATTATCGAGATTTCCAGAGATTTTTCAATAATTTTTGAGATTTCTGAATAATTTTCGAGATTTATACAGAGATTTCATATTAATTCTCAAGATGTTGAGACATTTTCAATGTTTTACATGATTTCTCAATATATTTCGAGATTTTTCCAAATTTTCTAGTAATTATCACGATTTCTGGAGATTCTAATTAATTTCAGGATTAAAAAAATGCAAATTGTTCGACATTTTTCAATAATTCCCAAGGTAGAAAACCTTCGCAAATTCACAAGTTATCAACGTTACTGATTTTTTTTCTGTTGTTGGATCTAAATCTCTCATATCCAACTTAATTTGAATAAATAATAATTTGAATGATAAAGAAGTCTTCTATATATTTCTCAATAATATCGAGATTTCTTGAGATTTTTCATTGATTCCCAAGATTTCTTGACAATTTTCGAGATTTGTACAAAGTTTACATTGATTCTCAAGAATTTGAGATATTTTCAATATTTCCCAAAATACAAAATCGGCGCAAATCCACATGTTTTTCAACTATTATGTATTTGAATAATGTTCAATTACTCATTTTATACTCGTTGGTAAATGAACTTCGAACAAGCTATTTTACACTTTGATACAAGATTGATACTGTTACTTTGATGATAGATTGACTGATAATAGACATGGCTCACATACTTGGTATAGTACATCTTTGTTTACAAATTATGTTTACGGATGAAGTCACCATTACCTCAAATAAGAAAGAGAAGAAGAGATAGGTTATATTAGTACTCTCGCAAACATTTTTTTTTCAGGTATTGAGGTAACATTGATATAGGTAACATTTTTTTTTAATTTTCGATGGCCTGGGGTTAATGTGTGAAAAGGTTAACGATTTCCTGCGACCTCGAAGTGTTCCCGGCAAAAATGTCCCAACCGATAGTTTAATAATTTACTCTCTACCACAGTCACGTCCAACCGAAAACCGAAAACCGCTACACGTTGGGATCAGCCGCTTGGAGCTGTGTTACTAAACCGACAACTTAATTAGATTATTTTGTCACATATTATGTGTTTCATCAATTTTCTTTGCGGAAATATATCCTTGACCACACCATTAAACCCCTACTGCCACATTGAAACGTACAATATTATTATTAGTATCAATATTTAATGGCTATTGACCTGTGGATTATGGATTTATGGATTAATTGTCAAAATAATAATACTCCCATTATCGCACGTATAGCTTTTTTTACAAAATAAATATTTGGGATGCATGAGCTGAAAGCCCCCAAGCTTCAATTCCATAAGACATCCGACGATAGCATAGTAGGTGGTTATAGCTGCTTGGATGTTTACGATGTCCTTCATTCTTCTGATTGCGTAGATACTTGATGCCAATTTAATACACAAATTTTCTATGTGTGCTTTCCATGTCAATCGACTGTCTAAATATATTCCAAGGAATTTTGGCGAATCCTTGGATGGTTGATGCAGTCTACTGGAGGTAAAAAGGAGTACATTTGTTTTGGCTGTATTAAGGCAAAGCTCATTCGCATCGAACCATTCAGATGCATTGCCACTGTACATAGATTTTGTTGTGCTACTTCAGTACTTTTGTCTGATACCAGTAAAGTTGTGTCTCTGCGAACATGAAAGTATGGCATTTAAGATTGGTCGGCAGGTCGTTTATGTATATGATAAATAGTATCGGCCCCAGTATAGATCCTTGTGGGACGCCTCGCCGTATGTATTTTGTATTGCTCTTTTCTCGATTAAAATCAACAATTTGTGCTCTATCTTCTAGGTAAGAAGTCATAAGCCGCAACGAAATGCCTTTAAATCCATAGTGGTCTAGTTTCTCCAGAAGGATTTTATGTGACATGCAGTCAACTGCTTTACTCAAGTCACAAAATTGAGCAAAACATAACGTATGGTCTTCCATTGCCTGGTAGGTATAGTCTAGAAGATTCATTATTGCATCCGTTGTATTTAAGTTTCTCTGAAATCCGAATTGACTCTCTGTTAGGTATTTGTTTCCTCCGAAGAACCTTGATATTTGTTTGAGAATTATCAATTCGAGAATTTTTGAGAAGGTTGGTAGTATTGATATGGGTCTGTAGTTGCTTCTTTCGGATCGGCCATCTTGCTTTAATATTGGTACTACTTTAGCTATTTTTAGTCTTTGGGGGAAGATTCCAGTACTCATGGATGAGTTCGTAATATCTGCTAGAGGTTTTGATATTGCATGTGCGACATACTTTATTAATTTAGAATCAATTGAGTAGATGTCTTACTTTTGATGCTACCAATAGCACTTTCAATCTCAGCAGGTGTGGTTGGGTTGAAAAACATGGTGATGCCTTTTGTTTTTACCTTTAGCACTGTCCCGTTCGTTTGTTTTGTATTGTTTGCACCAGATTATTGCTAATACTACAGAAGATATCTTGGAAGTCCCTGCAATTTAGAGATCCATCGATGGTACATCTTTTCGTGCCTCTGCCAGTTTCACGGTTAACAGTAGTCCATAGTTCCTTTGATGTGTTTGATGATGCATTAATTTTATGAATTATGTTGTTTTGTTTCTTAATATGGCTTAAGTATGATTCCTTATATTTTTGATAGATGTTGTATATGTCTTCATCTTCCGTGTTTTTATATGCATGGAAGATAAGTTCTAATGATTGTTTCATATGCCTTGTTTCATTAGATATGTTTGCCCATATTCTTGATTCATTTCTAGTATACTCTAGAGGAAAGGCCTCTTCAAAATATAGGCAAAATGTTTTGAGAAACTTATTAAGTTTAATATTGGCATCATCTTCTGCGTATACTGATTTCCACTCCTCTTGTTTCCACTCAGTGAGAGGACAAATGTTTCCTCATTTTGCGTTGTATATTTTCGTGTTCTATTTCTAGTTGTTTTTTGGATTGCAGCTGTGTTGTAAATATATAATATTTGAGCAATGTGGTCAGATATGGCAGTGTTAATTGATCGTCCTTACGAACATATGATATTCGTAAAGATATTATCTGTGCATGTATTTTTGGTTTTATTTATTTTAGTGGTTTCGAATATATTTCTATCCAAGGAATTTGATTTTACAAGTATTTAATAGGTCTGCTGACTGTTTAGTATCCTCGCTAAGGTCTACATTGAAAATTCCAGCAATTACAATATTTATTTTTAAATCAAAATTCGTGAGAATGTAATCCAAGGCTTCACTAAGTATTATTAGATATGCTACTAAGTTTGCACTTGGTGATCTGTATGACGAGATTATAATCAAGTTATGTGGCTGTATATGAATTGCAGCTAATTCGCAGTTTTTTTCCGCAGATTTATGATAGTAATTTTACTACAGCTTATACTTTTGTGTGCAAAGATGCATACTCCACCATGTATGTATTGGGTTCTATTTAAACTGCTAATATTTGTAGAATCCTTTATATTGTGTGTAGTGTAGTTTGAGTTATTTAGCCAATGTTCACTGACACATTTTCACTTATACAGTGTAATGTATAAATAATAGGCTAGTACAACATGTATACAGGGTGTTAATACTAAGTTGTAACACCCGAAAATGGCAGTTAGAATTCATCGAAACAAACAACTTTTCTTAGTTAAAATTTTTGAATTGGAGCCGAAGTTCATAGTTGCATTCTTTTGTTTTTCGAAAAATCGTCATTACTCCCTTATTTTAAGAAATATTTAAAAATTACAAAAACGTTCAGCATGCGCTATCGGTTCTCTAAAACATTTGTATTTACAATTATTTTCTATTTTATCAAATAACAAAATGGCGACCGAAGAAAAATTTCGAAACAAGATATTTTGAAAATCACTCGATTGATTTTTGAAAATAAAACATTTATTAAATCCTTAAATTATATTATAACATTTGTCTGAAACATTTTTTTCGATCTGTCCAAAACAGTTATTATTCAAATTAAATTACAAGATAAATTTTAACAAACTGCAACAATCATTTAAAACAAAGTAGGCTAACCTTAAGTTATGCCATTAAACAAGTTGAGGCACGTGTTTTCTAGTTTGCACGTTCAAATTTAAATACTTTTTGATCTTGTTATTCTGAAATTTCTCCATCATCTTGAAAAGTTTCTGTCACGTTTATAATTTGTGTGCGTATTTTGCATAATTTGTGTATAAAAATGCACAATTATCAAAACAGAAAAATGTCATAAGATAGTTCAAGGATTTTATAAATGTTTTATTTTCAAAAATCGATCGATTGGTTTTCAAAATATCTTGCTTAGAAATTTTTGATCGGTCGCCATTTTGTTATTTGATAAAATAGAAAATAATTGTAAATACAAATGTTTTAGAGGACCGAAAGCGCACGTTGACTGTTTTCGTATTTTTTAAATATTCCTTAAAATAAGGGAGTAAAGACGATTTTTCGAAAAACAAAAGAACGCCAATAACTATGAACTTGGGCTCCAATTCAAAAATTTTAACAAAGAAAAGTTGTTTGTTTCAATGAGTTCTAACTGCCTTTTTCGGGTGTTACAACTTAGTATTAACACCCTGTATATATATATATATATAAGGTGTACATTTCGTACCATATATATACAGGGTGTATCAGCCAAATGGAATAAATTCAATAATAAATAAATGGGGGCGTGTTCGAAAAAACGCTCGGACACGTCGATTGTTATTTTTAGTTGCGCATTTTTTTCAACAAAAACTTTTTATACAGGGTGTCATGTGACCGTGGCCAATACCAACTTTCTTATTTTAAATGCAACACCTAGTATATTATTCTATTTTTGGATTCTTCCGAAACTTCTAGACATATTTCATGTACAATGTCCTATACCTATCTTCAACTGTTTCGGAAATGGTTTCAGCAAGATGGAGCACCGCCCCATTACCAAATCAATGTCCGGAACTACCTCAACCGAATATTTCCAAATCGGTGGATAGGGAGGCGAGGATCAATGGATTGGCCAGCACGATCCCCTGATCTGACGTCATTAGACTTCTTCTTATGGGGATATGTCAAAAGTATTGTATACAAAACTAAACCCCTCGACTTAGCTGACTTAAGAAGACGAATAATGCTTGCGATTAGATCGGTCACGCCTGAGATGTTGAGTAACGTTAGAAGAAATTTCTATTTAAGATTAGGATGTTGCCAAGACGTTCACGGCGAGCATTTTGAACATCTCCTCCATTGAAATTTATTGTTTTTTTTTTGTTTTTTTACATTATCAAGAAATAAACAGTATTACTTATTAGTTTTTGAGTGTGTTGTAACGAATTTCTGTAATCAAATAATTTTCTTTTTTTAATGTTAATTTTTGCAATAAATCTGAAAACACTTAATATTTCCGAAACAGTTGAAGATAGGTATAGGACATTGCACATGAAATATGTCTAGAATTTTCTGAAGAATCCAAAAATTGAATAATATACCAGGTGTTGTATTTAAAATAAGAAAGTTGGTATTGGCCACGGTCACATGACACACCCTGTATAAAAAGTTTTTGTTGAAAAAAATGCGCAACTAAAAATAACAATCGACGTGTCCGAGCGTTTTTTAGAACACGCCCCCATTTATTTATTATCAAATTTATTCCATTTGGCTGATACACAGTGTATACCATGTACCATGTACCAGGTGTACATTTAATTTCGTCGTATGTCTAATTAACCAAAAAATTAATGCTCAAAACCTGTTAGTCTTCGTTGAGCAGAGTTACGTTAAGCGTTGACTGATAATTCTAGCTGATTCGACTGTATGCCGGGTTCTTGTATTTATACTATTTTTTCCTTCACAATCTTCCACCCCTGACACTATTTGTGCTTGTTTTCTGAACTTGATTCCTCTATTTCCATGTGTACCACTTGCTTGTGGCATCTTAGTATCTCCTTTATTTTCCATTGGCAGATTTATGGCAGGTTGACCATGTAATTTTAAAACTCGATTTGATTCGATTTAGTTTTAAGACTCGACTTGTGTGGTCCCATTAATATATGTAAGCTATTTCTCAATAGTGCATATCCCAAAATATGTGAGTTTTTCCGTATCCTCTTGTACCTTTATTTATGCCGTTTAGTTTTATACGTTATAATTATAAAAAATAATATTAAATTAGAATAGAACCTTATACACATGTAGATGTAGCCTGCATATGTTTAAATCTTTAAGTTTATTATAACATAGGTACCACTTAATGTACTACATGTTGATATAAATTGCATACTTTGTTCAATTATTATATTTTACAAGTAATGTTTATAAATTCCTTAAGTTTATTATAACATACATACCACTTAATGTACTACATGTTGATATAAATTGCATACTTTGCTCAATTATTATATTTTACAATTAATGTTTATAAATTGTGCATAGTTGACTTATATATTGGCTATATCTATGTCGATATTTATTTCCTTGTACAATGAGATAATAAAATGTTTCACTTCGTTACTAGAAGTGATACCGCCTTCGAACTTAGTTCAAGACTTATCGAATAATATGAGTCTGCGACTCAACCCATTCGGTTGCCCACCAGACTTATTACATCGTATTATATCCTAATCTTTCTCCCCTTTGGGGACGACCTCTTCGCTCTTTCCCTCCTATTGCAGACAGCTTCATATCTGTACGTGTTAAAAACGTGAACCTTTAGGAAATTATTTTACAATCAGTTTCGCGTACGTCGAAACTGCATTAAATTCTCGTACAGTTTTACGCCGACGAAAATGTATTTTGCCAATTTAGTACAGGATAATTAAAAGAGGCGCTCCAAAGATGTCACATTATCTCATAAGAGCATATTCATAATCCGAAATTTGGCAAGCGTTCAGAAGCAAGCCGCGAACTGTTGCCAATGCCTGGCTCAAATGTTACCATACATATCGTTATCCCTAACGATTATCGGTGTAGTAAAATGATAAAGAAGATAGATGAACAGTTAGCAACATCACTGCTGAGGAAATAAAACGCGGAACTTGACATAATTAAATTGCGAGGGCATAAAATCAATGCCTCGAAATCGAACTTGCTTTACGCGAATTTATTATTCACCGCATGAATGAAGTGAAAATATAAGGAGCCGTAAACTGTTATTGGCACGGAGGCTAAATAATGTTTTATATTATCACATACAAGAAGGATGTTTTTATGCCCTCTGGTATCGTATATACCTCAATATAAGATAAGAAGCAATAAAGAATGTTCCCACTATTATTTCCTGGTGCTTCTTATATTTATATCTTTACGTAATCGCCTTCGGGTAATAACCTCAGAAAAATATATTTGTGATTTATATTCACCGGAATAAATTTCCCTGAGATTTTCATTATATATTAAGAGTAAACAAACTTGAAACTTACTCTAATTAAAGCGTTTGTGCAGGAACATTTATGTAATAATATGACTGCCATGTTGTTTGATAATTTATTACGGACAAAATACTTGGTACTACATTTGACGTAAGTAGCTCATACATTAATATATTACGTTTTTATTGATTGTAGCTGAAATTGATGTCCTTGCTCTACAAAGCAGTATGTTATAAATTAATACGTCATCCGTGCAGTTTTCTGTACCATATAAATTGAAAACAATTTAATCACGGAATATTTATCAAATTTATCGTGCATAATGCCCCACAATAATAATGTCATGGCGTTAAATTTACACAGTCACATGCAATAACTCAGATTTGTGTATTTCTAATGGTCCTTCTATAAACACTGCATCACTATTATTGCTCTCACCATATTATTAATTTTTATTATAATCACTTTCACTGCAATTAATTATTAAATATACAAACCGATATGAGCATAGAAAATAGATTCCATAAAATTCCCGCTCAACTGAATGAATTATATATTCACAAAGAAGAATACAGCTTTGATATTTGCTACATTACATTTCAACTGGAAAATATTTTATTAATGTACAGTGTTTCATTTAAATAATCATTAGCGCTAATGCCCATAGATGGCGATGTGCTCACCTAAAATAAAATTGAGTAATCATTACAAGATTTTTTAAAATTGTTGATATGAATCGTGTTTGTAGGTAGAAACTATAAAATTAAAAATATGCAATAATTCTGTTGATTCGTGTACATATGTGTGTGCATTTTATTGGTATTGTTTATAATTTTTGTATTTATACACTTCTGGACAAAATTAAGGGACCACCAAATATCCTTAAAATAACATTTCCAATTTATAAGTTGTTTTTAATAGATTTTTCACATGTCATAAATTGACGTTTGTTAAACACTATTATTATTTATTAGGAAACACAGGAAACATTTATATATTTATTCGGTTCATTAAATGTCGTTAAATGGTTTTAAAATTATTTTGAATTTTATTAGTGGTCCCTTAAATTTGTCCCGAAGTGTATACACTTGTATATATAACACGTATATAACACTCATACACTTGTATATATAATTTGTAAATTGAAATTGTAAATTTTGAGCTGTGTAAGCTGTGAGCTGTTTTGAGCTCTGTTCTTGCTATTAATAAATAAAGAAATCATTTAATAATGAACTAAACAAAAACTAAACAAAAAACTAAACAAGTACAAAGTACAAAGTAACAGTACACATATGTACTGATATTGAAGAGTGTACAAATGTGTACACTGGTACACATTTGTGTAAAGTGAAGTAAATTTGTGAGTGTAAATGGTAGTCAATATATGACTACCATTTTACAATAATTTAATACAGTAGGTATCTATTAATATTATTCTTTATCACATTTACGAAAATATTGCTTTTGATAAGTATAATCAAGTTTTTACTGTTGCAGTGCTTATTAGCTGCACGACAAACAGATTACACTTCGTGTTTGCAATTAATCTGCAATATAGTCTGTTATTGATGCACTGATATCATCAATTAATTTAGCGCAAACCATTACATACTCCAAATGCAATGCAATGTTCAATTATGTGCATTATGCACAAAAGTGAATTCTAAATATTTAGCTGCAGCAAATACACCCTAATGGGGTACACTAAACCATATGTACGATATATATATATATATATATATATATATATATATATATATATATATGTATATATATATATATATATATGTATATATATGTATATATATATAGGGCAGATAAAAACCAAAATCAGTAGTTAAATAGATAAAATTTGTGTTTTCTGATGATTCTAAATTTGAATTTTGTTATTAATCGCGAATAAATAATTTTAGCTGAAAACACGAGATTTCCAATAAATTGTCTCAGAACTCAGAACTCAGAAGTCAGAACTCATAACTCAGAACCCAGAACTCAGAACTGAGAACTTAGAACTCAGAACTTAGAGCTAAGAACGCAGAAATCATAACTTTGAACAAAACCGTCTCAAAATGGTTTTTCAGAGCTCATTGAAATTCTTCATATAGTTAGAAGTGTTTATATTTACATTCTATCATTTTTTTTTTCTATCGTCATATTTTGGACGCAAGTTATATTTGATTTTTGTTTTAATAGCACGAGGAGTCAAATATTATATTTTTGAAAATAGTTTTTTGTAAAATTTGGAATACAGTTAGAAGTTATACATTCTATCATCATTTTTTTAACAGCACAAGGAGTCAAATATTATATTTTTGAAAATAGATCGATTGGCAAATTTGGCACACAGTTAGAAGTTGTATAAGTACAAAATTTTACAAGTTTTGCAAATTAGTTGTACATTCTCTCATCTGAGTTTTTTCTATCGTGATTTATTATAGAGATAACATATAGTTGATGTTAATTAATAGCACGAGGAGTAAAATCTTATATTTTAAAAAAAATCAAACTTGTAGAAAAAAGCAAGAGAAACGCATGAACTCAGAACTCAGAACGCAGAACTTAAAACTGAGAACTCAGAAATCAGAACTTTGAACAAAACCGTCTCAGAATGGTTTATTAAAGATCATTGAAATTTGGCATATAGTTTGAAGTGTTTACATTTACATTCTATCTGAGATTTTTTTTCCATCGTCATTTATTTTGGACATAAGTATATTTTTGATTTTTGTTTTAATAGCACGAGGAGTCAAATGTTATATTTTTGAAAATAGTTTTTTTTTTGGAAAATTTGGCATACACTTAGAATTTCTACATTCTATCATCAATTTTTTTAACAGCACGAGGAGTCAAATATTATATTTTTGAAAATAGATTGATTGGCAAATTTGGCACACAGTTAGAAGTTGTACTAGTACAAAGTTTTACAAATTTTACAAATAGTTGTACATTCTCTCATCCGAGTTTTTTTTATCGTGATTTATTTTGGAGATAATATATAGTTGATGTTTATTAATAGCACGAGGAGTAAAATCTTTTATTTTTGAAAAAAACATTTTTGAAAAAGGCAAGAGAAAAGCAAGAACTCAGAACTCAGAACCCAGAACCCAGAACTGAGAACTCAGAAATTAGAACTTTGAACAAAACCGTCTCAAAATGGTTTATCAAAGATCATTGAAATTTGGCATATAGTTGGAAGTGTTTACATTTAGATTCTATCATCTGAGATTTTTTTATCGTCATTTATTTTGGACACAAGATATATTTGATTTTTGTTTTAATAGCACGAGGAGTCAAATATTATATTTTTGAAAATAGATTGATTGGCATATTTGGCATACAGTTAGAAGTTGTACATTCTATCATCTGAGTTTTTTTTTCTATCGTGATTTATTTTGGACATAATATATAGTTGATATTTTTTTAATAACATGAGGAGTTAAATCTTATATTTTTGAAAAAAACATTTTTGAAATAGGCAAGAGAAAAGCAAGAACTCAGAACTCAGAACCCAGAACTTAGAACTGAGAACTCAGAAATCAGAACTTTGGACAAAACCATTTCAGAATGGTTAATCAAAGATCATTGAAATTTGGCGTATAGTTAGAAGTGTTTACATTTACATTCTATCATGTGAGATTTTTTTTTCAATCGTCATTTATTTTAGACACAAGATATATTTGATTTTTATTTTAATAGCGAGAGGAGTCAAATATTATATTTTTGAAAATAGTTTTTTTTTATTTGGCATACAGTTAGATGTTGTACATTCTATCATCATTTTTTTTAACAACACGAGGAGTCACAAATATTACATTTTTGAAAATAGATTGATTGACAAATTTGGCACACAGTTAGAAGTTGTACAAGTACAAAGTTTTACAAGTTTTGCAAATTAGTTGTACATTCTCTCATCTGAGTTTTTTTTATCGTGATTTATTTTGGAGATAATATATAGTTGATGTTTTTAAATAGCACGAGGAGTAAAACCTTATATTTTTGAAAAAATCATTTTTGAAAAAAGCAAGAGAAAAGCAGGAACTCAGAATGCAGAACTTAGAACTAAGAACTTAGAAATCATAACTTTGAACTACACCGTCTCAGAATGGTTTATCAGAGCTCATTGAAATTTGGCATATATTAGAAGTGTTTACATTTTCATTCTATCCGAGATTTTTTTTCCATCGTCATTTATTTTGGACACAAGCTATATTTGATTTTTGTTTTAATAGCACGAGGAGTCATATATTATATTTTTGAAAATAATATTTGTTTGAAAAATTTGGCATACAGTTAGAAGTTGTACATTCTATCGTCATTTTTTTAACAGCACGAGGAGTCAAATATTATATTTTTGAAAGTAGATTGATTGGCAAATTTGATATAGAGTTAGAAGTTGTACATTCTATCATCTGAGTTTTGTTTCTATCGTGATTTATTTTGAAGATAATATATAGTTGATATTTTTTAATAACATGCGGAGTAAAATCTTATATTTTTGAAAACATCATTTTTGAAAAAAGCAAGAGAAAAGCAAGAACTCAGAACTTAGAACTGAGAACTCAGAAATTAGAACTTTGAACAAAACCGTCTCAGAATGGTTTATCAAAGATCATTTCAATTTGACATATAGTTAAAAGTGTTTACATTTAGATTCTATCGTCTGAGATTTATTTCTATCGTCATTTATTTTGGACACAAGATATATTTGATTTTTGTTTTAATAGCACAAGGAATCAAGTATTACATTTTTGAATATAGTTGTTTTTTTGGAAAATTTGGCATACAGTTAGAATTTCTACATTCTATCATCATTTTTTTAACAGCACGAGGATTCAAATATTATATTTTTGAAAATAAATTGATTGGCAAATTTAGCATACAGTTAGAAATTGTACATTCTCATCTGAGTTTTTCTATCGTGATTTATTTTGGAGATAATATATAGTTGATGTTTTTTAATATCACGAGGAGTAACATCTTATATTTTTGAAAAAAGCAAGAGAAAAGCAAGAACTCAGAACTCAGAACTCAGAACCCTGAACTTAGAACTGAGAACTCAGAAATCAGAACTTTGAACAAAACCGTCTCAGAATGGTTTCTTAAAGATCATTGAAATTCGGCATATAGTTTGAAGTGTTTACATTTTCATTCTATCATGTGAGATTTTTTTTTCAATCGTCATTTATTTTGGACACAAGATATATTTGATTTTTGTTTTAATAGCGAGAGGAGTCAAATATTATATTTTTGAAAATAGTTTTTTTTTAATTTGGCATACAGTTAGAAGTTGTACATTCTATCATCATTTTTTTTAACAACACGAGGAGTCAAATATCATATTTTGGAAAATGGTTTTTTTTGGAAAATTTGGCATACAGGTAGAAGTTGTACATTCTATCATCATTCTTTTAACAGCACGAGGAGTCAAATATTATATTTTTTAAAATAGATTGATTGGCAAATTTGGCATACAGTTAGAAGTTGTACATTCTATCATCTGAGTTTTTTTCTATCGTGATTTATTTTGGCGATAAGATATAGTTGATTTTTTCTAATAGCATGAGGAGTGAAATCTTATATTTTTGAATAAAGCATTTTTGAAAAAAGCAAGTGAAAATAACTCAGAACTCAAAATTAGAACTGGGAACTCAGAAATCAGAATTTGGAACAAAACCGTCTCAGAATGGTATATCAGAGCGCAAATTTATATATAGGTATATAGTTAGAAGTGTTTATATTTACATTGTATCATCTTAGATTTATTTCTATCGTCATTTATTTTGGACATAAGATATATTTGATTTTTGTTTTAATAGCACGACGAGTCAAATATTATATTTTTGAAAATAGTTTTTTTTTGGAAAATTTGGTATACAGTTAGAAGTTATACATTCTATCATCATTTTCTTTATAGCACGAGGAGTCAAATATTATATTTTTAAAAATAGATTGATTGGCTAATTTGGCATACCGTTAGAAGTTGTACATTCTATTATCTGAGTTTTTTTTTTCTATCGTGATTTATTTTGGAGATAATATTTAGTTGATGTTTTTTAATAGCACGTGGTGTAAAATCTTATATTTTTGAAAAAATCGTTTCTGAAAAAAGCAAGAGAAGAGCAAGATTTCAGAACTTACAACTGAGAACTCAGAAATCAGAACTTTGAACAATACCGTCTCAAAATTGTTTATCAGAGCTCATTGAAATTTGGCATACAGTTAGAGAAGTGTTTACATTTGCATTCTATCATCTCAGATTTTTTTCAATCGTCATTTATTTTGGACATATGATATATTTCATTTTGTAACAGCACGAGGAGTCAAATATAAATTTTTGAAAATAGCTTTTTTGTCATTTTTTTTCATGCTGTTGGAACTTATACATTCTATCATCTGAGATATTTTTTCTATCGTCATTTATTTTGGATGTAAGATATAGTTGATGTTTTTATAACTCTCACGAGGTGTTTTTGCCAAATATGCTTCACAGTTAGAAGTGTTAACATTATATCCTCTATCTTATCTAATAATTATTTTGGTCATACCTAAGATATATTTTTATTTTTTTTTAATATCACGAGGAGCCAAATATTTTGTTTTTGAATAAGGTTTTTTTTTTTTTTAGAAAATTTGGCATATTGTTAGAAGTTGTACATTCTATCATCTGCGTGTTTTTCTATCGTCATTTATTTTGGAGATAAGATATAGTTGATATTTTTTAACAGCACGAGGAGTGAAATTTTATATTTTTCAATAAAGCATATTTGGAAAATTTGGCATAGAGTTAGAAGTGTTTACATTTTATCATCTGTCACATCTAATCATTTATATTATTTTATGTTTTTCAATAAAGCAGTTTTAGCAAATTTTTCCTACAGTTAGAAATTGGAGATAAGATATAGTTGATGTTTTTTAATAGCAGGACGAGTAATATTTTATATTTTTGAAATAATTTTTTTTTGCAAATTTAGCTAACATTGTATCATCTATCTCATCTAATAATTTATTTTGATCATTCCCAAGATAAATTTGTTTTTTTTAATACCACGAGGAGCCAAATATGATATTTTTTAATAGTTTTTTTGGAAAATTTGGCATACAGTTAGAAGTTGTAATTTTTTTTCTATCGTCATTTATTTTGGAGATAAGATATGGCTGATGTTTTTTAAAAGCACGAGGAGTCAAATTTTAAATTTTTTAAAAACGTACTTTTGGCATATTTGGCATACAATTAGAACGAAAATAATAATTGTGGTACCTTTTCTTTACTATATTTATTGGTGACTTAATGTACACTTTGGTCACAACGTGACCATAATCATTAGTATACTGAGTAGTCACCAATAAATATAGTGAAGAAATGGTATCACAATTATAATTTTTTTTAACAACTTCAACAAATTATATTAGAAAATTAGAAGTTTTACATTTTACATCATTTGTTTTTTTTTTCTGTCATTTATTTTGTACTTAATATATACTTGATGTTTCTTAATGGCACAAGGAGTCAAATATTTTAATTTTGCAAAAGTAGTTTTGGCAAATTTGGCATATAGTTAGAAATTGTACATTCTGTAAGGTTTCACATACTTAATTATTTGATTAATTAGATATTTGACTCGTGATTATAAATTGCCTTTTGCAATTCAAAGTTAAAAATTCAATTTATCCAAGTTCCACAAATTGATAAAACAAATGATATAATTTTGGTTATTTTATGCAAAAACATAATATTGGGCAAACACACGGTTTATTATGTTTTGATTTTAATTATATTTTAATTATATTTAAGCAAAATGTCAATGATTACCGTAAATTTTATCATTATTTCTCTCAAATTTTAATTTATTATATCAGAATTTCATTTCTTTTAACAATATTTCAATTATACTTTGAAATTTCATTGATCACTGTCAAATTTTTTAGTTAATTGTCAGGATTTCATTTATTTTCCTAAATATTTCATTTATTCTTTGAAATTTCATTAAATTTTCATTACAATTTTTTTTCAAATTTCAATTTTGATTACTATCGAAATTTCAATGATTACCATCAAATTCTTAATTATTTACAATTTCATAATGGTAACTCAAAATGTTTTAATAATTTTACAGCAGGTTTTTAAGATTGCTATCAAAATTCCAGTATTTATGTATAAATTATAATTATTGCTGTGAAAATTTCATTGACTACTGTATTTTTTTATTGTTTCTCATAAATTTTCTATTATATTGCCAAATTTTATTGATCACTAGCAAAATTTCATTGATTACTATCAAAATTTCATTGATTATTATCAAAAATCAATTGATTACTGTCAAATTTTCAAATATATCATGTTAATGGTTACCAACAATATTTCTGTTGTTGCTGTCGTAGTATGAAAGACTGCAGTGAAAATTGCAATTATTTTATCTAAATTGCTATTAGTTCTGCCAAAATTTCTATGATTACCGCATTTTTTAAAATAATTTCCCACAATTTGCAATTATTCAATATGTCATTTTATTTGCCACATTTTAAATTATTACAGTCAAAATGTCATTGATCACGTTAAAATTTCGTTGAGCACTGTCAAAATTTCAATGATGACCATACATTTTTAATTATTTCCAATTTCATATTGCTAAAATATTTTAATGATTGCTGTAAAGGTTTCTAATTGCTATCAAAATTTCAATAATTATGTATAAATTATAATTATTGCTGTGAAAATTTCATTGACTACTGTATTTTTTTATTGTTTCTCATAAATTTTCTATTATATTGCCAAATTTTATTGATCACTAGCAAAATTTCATTGATTACTATCAAAATTTCATTGATTATTATCAAAAATCAATTGATTACTGTCAAATTTTCAAATATATCATGTTAATGGTTACCAACAATATTTCTGTTGTTGCTGTCGTAGTATGAAAGACTGCAGTGAAAATTGCAATTATTTTATCTAAATTGCTATTAGTTCTGCCAAAATTTCTATGATTACCGCATTTTTTAAAATAATTTCCCACAATTTGCAATTATTCAATATGTCATTTTATTTGCCACATTTTAAATTATTACAGTCAAAATGTCATTGATCACGTTAAAATTTCGTTGAGCACTGCCAAATTTCAATGATGACCATAAATTTTTAATTATTTCCAATTTCATATTGCTAAAATATTTTAATGATTGCTGTAAAGGTTTCTAAGATTGCTATCAAAATTTCAATAATTATGTACAAATTACAATTATTGCTGTAAAAATGTCATTGATTACTGTGTTTTTTTATTGTTTCTCATAAATTTTCTATTATACTGCCAAATTTTATTGATCACTAGCAAAATTTCATTAATAACTATCAAAATTTTATTGATTACTGTTAAAAATTAATTGATTACTGTCAAATTGTCAATTATATCATTTAAATGGTTACCAACAATATTTCTGTAGTTGCTGTCGAAGTATATATAGATTGCATTCAAAATTGCAATTATTTTGTCTAAATTGCTGTTAGTTCTGCCAAAATTTCTCTGATTACCGTATTTTTTTTTTTTTTATTATGTCACACAATTTGCAATTATTCAATATGTTATTTTGTTTGCCACATTTTGAATTATTACAGTAAAAAATGTCATTGATTACTTCAAAATTTCGTAGGGCACTATCAACATTTCAAAGGCTACCATCAAATTTTTAATTATTTCCAATTCCATAATGGTAACTCAAAATATTTAAATGATTGCTGTAAAGGTTTCTAATATTGCTATCAAAATTGCAATAATTATGTACAAATTACAATTATTGCTGTGAAAATTTCACTGATTACTGTATTTTTTGTTGTTTCTCATAAATTTTCTATTATACTGCTAAATTTTATAGATCACTAGCAAAATTTCATTGATTACTATCAAAATTGTATTGATTACTGTCAAAAATTAATTGATTACTGTCAAATTTTCAATTATATCATTTGAATGGTTACCAACAATATTTCTATGGTTGCTGTCGAAGTATGAAAGACTGCATTCAAAATTGCAATTATTTTGTCTAAATTGCTGTTAGTTCTGCCAAAATTTCTCTGATTACCGTATTTTTTTTAAAATTATTTCACACAATTTGCAATTATTCAATATGTTATTTTATTTGCCATATTTTGAATTATTACAGCCAAAATGTCATTGATCACTTCAAAATTTCGTTGAGCACTGTCAAAATTTCATTGATTACCATCAATTTTTTAATTACTTCCAATTTCATAATAGTAACTCAAAATATTTTAATGATTGCTGTAAAGGTTTCTAAGATTACTATCAAAATTGCTATAAATATGTACAAATTACAATTATTGCTGTAAAAATGTCACTGATTACTTTATTTTTTTAAATTGTTTCTCATAAATTTTCTATTATACTGCCATATTTTATTGATCACTAGCAAAATTTCATTAATAACTATCAAAATTTTATTGATTACTGTTAAAAATTAATTGATTACTGTCAAATTGTCAATTATATCATTTAAATGGTTACCAACAATATTTCTGTAGTTGCTGTCGAAGTATAAAAGACTGCATTCAAAATTGCAATTATTTTGTCTAAATTGCTATTAGTTCTGCCAAAATTTCTATGATTGCCGCAATTTTTTAAATAATTTTTCACAATTTGCAATTATTCAATATGTCATGTTATTTGCCATATTATGAATTATTACAGTCAAAATGTCATTTATCTCTTCAAAATTTCGTTGAGCACTGTAAAAATTTCAATGATTACCATCAATTTTTTAATTATTTCCAATTTCATAATGGTAACTCAAAATATTTTAATGATTGCTGTAAAGGTTTCTAAGATTACTATCAAAATTGCAATAATTATGTACTAATTACTATTATTGCTGTAAAAATGTCATTGATTACTGTATTTTGTTAATTGTTTCTCATAAATTTTCTATTATACTGCAAAATTTTATTGATCACTAGCAAAATTTCATTGATTACTATCAAAATTTCATTAATTATTGTCAACAATTAATTGATTAGTGTCAAATTTTCAATTATATCATTTTAATGGTTACTAACAATATTTCTGTAGTTGCTGTCGATGTATGAAAGACTGCAGTCAAAATTGCAATTATTTTGTCTAAATTGCTGTTAGTTCTGCCAAAATTTCTATGATTACCGTATTTTTTTTAAATTATTTCACTCAATTTGCAATTATTCAATATGTCAGTTTATTTGCCATATTTTGAATTATTACAGTCAAAATGTCATTAATCACTTCAAAATTTCGTTGAGCACTGTCAATATTTCAATGATTACCATCAAATTTTTAATTATTTCCAATTTCATAATAGTAACTCAAAATATTTTAATGATTGCGGTAAAGGTTTTTAAGATGACTATCAAAATTGCTATAATTATGTACAAATTACAATTATTGCTGTAAAAATGTCATTGATTACTGTTTTTTTTAAATTGTTTCTCATAAATTTTCTATTATACTGCAAAGTTTTATTGATCACTAGCAAAATTTCATTGATTACTATCAAAATTTTATTGATTACTGTAAAAAATCCATTGATTACTGTCAAATTTTCAATTATATAATTTGAATGGTTACCAACAATATTTCTATGGTTGCTGTCGATGTATGAAAGACTGCAGTCAAAATTGCAATTATTTTGTCTAAATTGTTGTTAGTTCTGCCAAAATGTCTATGATTACTGTAATTTTTTTAATTATTTCACACAATTTGCAATTATCCAATATGTCATTTTTTATTTGCCATATTATGAATTATTACAGTCAAAATGTCATTGATCACTACCAAATTTCGTTAAGTACTGTCAAAATTTCAATGATAACCATCAAATTTTTTATTATTTTCAATTTCATAATGGTAACTCAAAATATTTGAATGATTGCAGTCAAGGTTTCTAAGATTGCTATAAAAATTGCAATAATTATGTACAAATTACAATTATTGCTGTGAAAATTTCACTGATTACTGTATTTTTTTATTGTTTCTCATAAATTTTCTATTATGCTGCCAAAGTTTATTGATGACCATCAAAATTTCAGTGGTTTCTGTCAAAAATTGATTGATTACTGTCAAATTTTCAATAATTTCATTTGAATGGTTACCAATAATATTTCTATGGTAGCTTTCTATGAAATACTACAGTCAAAATTGTACTTACTTTGTCTAAATTGCTTTTACTTGTGTCAATTTTTTTATGATTGCCGTATTTAAAAAAAATTATTTCTCACAATTTGCAATTATTCAATATGTCATTTTATTTGCCATCATTTAAATTATTACACTCAAAATGTCATTGATCACTTCAAAATTTCGTTGAGCACTGTCAAAATTTCAATGGTTACCATAAAATTTTCAATTATTTCAAATCTTATGTGGAGGTATTTCGTATTATTTATTACCTTTGATATTATTAATAAACTACTGTTATTCTATATTTTTTTGAATTGATCTTTGAGGTTCATATCTACATATATGATGTGGCTATATGAATAAATTTATTCTATTCTTATTTTTAAAATGGTAACTCAAAACAAGTTTGATAATGTCAATATTTTGTACAGCCTTCAAAATATTATATGTTTTTTCGTTTCTGTATTGATATTTGACGTTTATATCTATATATATATATATATATATATATATATATATATATATATATATATATATATATATATATATATATATATATATATATATATATATATATATATATATATATATATATGATGTGGCTACATGCACAAATTTATTCTATTGTTTTCTTTATAATGGTAACTCAAAACAGTTTTGATAATTTCAATATTTTGTACTGCCATCAAAATTTGTTGGTGGTTTATCTGCTTAAATTTTGAGACACCTAAGTATACATAATATCTCAAAATAATAAATTTCATTTAGATAGATATATATTTATTTCAAGAAATTATTACAAAATAACAATAAATTGAAGCATGTCAAAGGTAATAACGTAGTAGTAGTATATTTCACAGTATTATGATCCTAGTGGGTGTTACAGTGTACAGGTTATTAAAAACAATAAAAATTAGATTACAATTATTAGTAGGCACTAAAAATATGACAGTTTGAAATTTGACAGATGAAATTTGATTTGATAGTAATAATTGACAATATTGACAGTAACCACTAAAAATAAAAATATAATAATCGTAATCATAATTATCATGTAGCTCTTAGAAGGTTTTCCGCTTTCTGATAAAAGCTGGTCTTTGTTAGCTGGAACAAAATTTTGAAAAGTATTTGTAAAAGTTTTTACGTATTCCTTTAATTTTTTTAAACATTATATTTCCTGCAGGATGATGATTTTTTATTGAAATATACATTTAGCAAAATTGATATCATTTCAATAATACAGGGTGTCCAAAGGTGAGTGAGAAAAAAACAACGCAATCTAAGCGGAATTACAATTTTATATTTTTTTTACTAGAATAATACTAGTTCTTCATTCTTAGTTAAAATATAATAACTTAAAACATAACTTAGTTTATGGAATTACCTTTTTACAGATATTATCAAATACTCCTTACACATGGATAAAATAAATATTTTAAAATATGTTTATTGTTTTCTTCTTAAAATGGATGAAACCATAACAAAAATTTAAAATATTTGTTCACTGTGGCAGTTTTATGCGAGCGCATCTATAACATACCAAATTTCTCGAAAGTTTTACTTACATTAGGCTGATTAATGTGCACTCGATGAGATAACAAGTTATTAAATAGATCGGAAACTTGTTGCGCATTTGTTGCATTACCATATTCGACCATCTTACATTTCTAATTCATCATCTTTAACAGAATTCTACCTTAATATTTATGTTAATTCCATTTGTCAGAGGAGATGGTGAAAGTGAAATTTCTTTATTAATATTAGTTATCACAATGACGAAATATAGGCATATTTTGCAAACTATGGTGCAATGGTTTTGTAAAAGTTTACGTATTAACATTTTTATTCGTGCAAATATAAATTACCTCAAGATATTGACAAGTTTAGTTTCTCATCTGAAATTCCATTCAAATCAAATTTATATTTTCATAAATTGTAAAGCATTCCATTTGCCCCGCCAAATAAATGTTTTGATTGAATCCGCCGGAATCTCGATTTAGTTGTACAAACCCGCCTGCTCAATCCGAGATAATAAAGCCGGTGGGTCGAACAGTTCTTGTAAAATCAGCATTAAATCGAGGTATATTTTAATCGAAACCTGCAGTGTATTTTAGGGATACTGCGGGAGTTATGATGTTGAACAGACGACAATAAATTTCTCGCTTTTTCTTCCGGAAGAAGCTATATTTTTTATTTACTCAGTCTTAATTAACGTATCTTTTCTCGCGAATCTACGGGGAGCGATTGGTTCATTAACTATTCAAATAATGATTACGGTGTTAGCAAAAACGACCTAATTCCGGTGTATTACTCTTTAGGAGCACAGTATTTTATCGCTTGCTGGCTATAGCAAGAGCTAAATAACAACAATTTATTAAAATGATACAACTTGAAAATTTTATGAATTACCCAACAAATTATAATAATAATAATAATAATAATCCGTACTACTCCTCCACCTATTGCCCACACATGGCATTTACTAGGTGGTTTAGAGTAAATAACATCGAATTTAATGCTGAAAATGTAATTGCTGGCAAATAATTTTTAGGTACTACTGACAATTTTAAGACATTTTGACTATTATTACTGATTCTTTTCAGATGTTATGGCAAAATATAAAAAAGTTAAAAACTTTAGAAAGAGTAAAAGTAGTAAAAATAAGTAAAAATAAAGTAAAAGTAAAAAAGTTTTAAAGTTTAAATATAGAAATGTTTAAAATCGCCAACATTTGTAACTATTTAGTTTAACAACATATATAAGATGAGAATGATCAAATTGCAGATCATCTATTTATGTGTGCAATGTAACAAACAACCAAAAATTCAAATGTTTGCAAACAAAATTTGTTTTTCTTTTTAATTCTAGTTAGTTTACTGGCAATTTCCAACATATTAAGAAATATTTCAGAAAATTTTCAAACACTTTGGTAAAATTGCGGCTTATTTTAAAACATTCTGGTACCCTGAATTGCAATTTTGAAACATTTTCTTAAAAATGTAAGCTTTTCCAAATATTTCAATAATAAATATGTATTATGTAAATTGTAGATCATCTGGTTAGACTTTTTATGTGCAATATAGTAGTAATTTGAAAAAAAAACTTTGCTAAATGAATGAGATTTTTTTCTAGTTGAGTGAAATTACTGACATTTTTTAGACAGTTTTTGACATATGTCAGTTGTTTTGACAAATAATACTGGCAATTTTAAAACATTTTAACTATTATTACTTATTATTTTTACAATCAGATCTAAGATACATTTTATGGCAAAATATAAAAAAGGTAATGTTAAAAATTACCAAAATTGCAGAATTCGTAACTACAATTTTGAGACAATTTCTTAATATTGTTAACTTAAAATAATTATTAATCATCATTTCAAAATATTTCAATAAGAAATATATATTATGTAAATTGTACATCATCTGGTTAGACTTTTTTGTGCAATGTAGCATTAAATAAAAAATTAAATATTTGCTAATAAATTACATTTTTTGAATTTCTGTGAAATTACTGTCATTTTTCAGACAGTTTTTGACAAATGTCAGTTGTTTTGATATTGACATTGTACAAATCATTATATGATTTGACATTGCACAAATCATTATAAGATTTGTGCAATGTAGCAGAAAATAAAACAACCAATCTTTGCTAAATAAATTAGATTTTTTCAGTTTTTATGAAATGACTGACATCTTTCAGACAGTTTTTGACATATGTCAGTTGTTTTGACAAATAATACTGGCAATTTTAAAACATTTTAACTATTATTACTTATTATTTTTACAATCAGATCTAAGATACATTTTATGGCAAAATATAAAAAAAGGTAATGTTTAATATTACCAAAATTGCAGAATTTGTAACTACGATTTTGAAACAATTTCTTAGTATTGTTAACTTAAAATAATTATTAATCATCTTTTAAAAATATTTCAATAAGCAATATGTATTATATATATTGTAGATCTGGTTAGACTTTTTTGTGCAATGTAGTATTAAATAAAAAATTAAATCTTAGCTAGTAAATTAGATTTTTTGAATTTTAGTGAAATTACTGACATTTTTTAGACAGTTTTTGACAAATATCAGTTGTTTTGACAAAAATTGCTGTCAATTTAATTTTTTTTAATTATTATACTCATTATTTTTACAATTAGATCTAAGATATATTTTATGGCAAATTATAAAAAAAGGTAATGTTTAAAATTACCAAAATTGCCGAATTCGTAACTACACATTTTGGCAACCCTGAATTGCAATTTTGAAGTAATTTCTTAATATGCTTAAACTTAAAATAATTATTAATCATCATTTCGAAATATTTCAATAAGAAATATGTATTATGTAAATTGTACATCATCTGGTTAGACTTTTTTGTGCAATGTAGCATTAAATAAAAAAAAAAATTTGCTAATAAATTAGATTTTTTTGAATTTTATTGAAATTACTGTCATTTTTGAGACAGTTTTTGACAAATGTCAGTTGTTTTGACATTGACATTGCACAAATCATGTAATGATTTACACAAATCATGTAATGATTTGTGCAATGTAGCAGTAAATAAAACAACCATTCTTTGCTAAATAAATTAGATTTTTTTCAATTTTAGTCAAATTGCTGACATTTTTCAGGCAGTTTTAAACAAATGTAAGTTGTTTTAACAAATATTACTGGCAATTTTATAACATTTATTTATTATTACTTATTATTTTTACAATCTGGTGTAAGATACATTTTTCGGCAAAATATAAAAAAAGGCAATGTTTCGTAGAATTCGGAACTACATATTTTGTTTAACAAAACATGTAAGATTCAAGAATGTAAACAACAACAAAACATCAAATATTTCCTAGCCATGTTTAAAATAAATTGATTTACTGACATTTTGAAAATTATTACTGGTCATATTCGACATTTTAACAATTATTTCTGGCAATTTACAGACATTTTAGCACGACTACTACCGATTTTAAAATATTTAGTGCGTTGGATTAAAATTTTAATACAATGTCTTGAAATTGTTACCTTAAAATTATTAGAAATCGCCATTTCAAAATATTTCATTAAAATTAGTATCAGTTTTCAGGAATTTTAGCAACATTATTTCCAAGATTTTTCATCGCTGTTCGAGATTGCTACAGATTTCTCAATAATTATCGAAATTGCTATAGATTTTTCAATCATTTGAAATATTTCCTAATAATTTTCGAGGTTTATAAAGATTTATACAGAATAAAGATAATATCGAATATACAGATGAAAGTATTGTAATTGCATGACTTGTGCAAGTCGGGTACACCCATAAATAAAAATTTCTATTCTATTTCTCATTATTTCTCAAGATTTTGAGAGAATTTTCAATAATGTCGAGATCAAGATTAGATTTTATATTTTACATTTTTATATTTATTAGATTATTAGATTAGATTTGTAGAATTTTTTACAAATTTTTCGATTATTCTTAAAATATCTAAACATTAATAAATTTTAGTAAGATTCCGAGTAATTTTCCTATAATTTCCACGACTTCTCAATATTTTTGTAGGTTTCTGCGGATTTCCCATTAATTATCATCATTTCAGGAGATAATTTCGAGATAAAGAAATGCAAAGTGGTATTTTCAATAACTCTAAAGATTTCTCACTAATTTTTGAGATAGAATAGAATAGAATATTTTATAATTTTGTTAGATTCCGAGCGATTTTCCTATAATTTCCACAATTAGTCAATGTTTTTGTATTTCTTTAGATTTTCCAATAATTATCATCATTTCTGGAGATCATTTCGAGATAACAAATGCAAATTAGTTTTTTCAATAACTCTAAAGATTTCTCACTCATTTTTGAGATAGAATAGAATAGAATATTTAATTATTTTAGTTAGATTGCAAGCGATTTTCCTTAAATTTCCACGATTTCTTAATATTTATGTAGATTCCTACAGATTTCCCAATAATCATCATCATTTCTAGAGATAATTTTGAGATAGAGAAATGCAAATTGGCATTTTCAATAACTCTAAAGATTTCTCACTAATTTTTGAGATAGAATAGAATAGAATATTTAATAATTTTAGTTAGATTCCGAGCGATTTTCCTATAATTTCGACGATTTCTTAATATTTTTGAAGATTCCTACAGATTTCCCAATAATCATCATCATTTCTAGAGATAATTTTGAGATAGAGAAATGAAAATTGGCATTTTCAATAACTGTAAAGATTTCACACTAATTTTTGAGATAGAATAGAATAGAATATTTAATCATTTTAGTTAGATTCTGAGCGATTTTCGTATAATTTCCACGATTTCTTTATATTTATGTAGATTCCTACAGATTTCCCAATAATCATCATCATTTCTAGAGATAATTTTGAGATAGAGAAATGAAAATTGACATTTTCAATAACTCTAAAGATTTCTCACTAATTTTTGAGATAGAATAGAATAGATATTCAATAATTTTAGTTAGATTCCGAGCGATTTTCCAATAATTTCCACAATTACTCAATATTTTTGTATATTTCTTCAGATTTACCAATAATTATCATCATTTCTGGAGATCATTTCGAGATATAAAATGTAAATTGGTATTTTCAATAGCTCTAAAGATTTCTCACTAATTCTTGAGATAGAATAGAATAGAATATTCACTAATTTTAGTTAGATTCCGAGCGATTTTCCTATAATTTCCACAATTACTGAATATTTTTGTATATTTCTTCAGATTTTCCAAAAATTATCATCATTTATGGAGATCATTTCAAAATAAAAAATACAAATTGGTATTTTCAATAACTCTTAAGATTTCTCAATAATTTTCGAGATTTACACAGATTTCCTAATAAATATCAATAGATTTTCTATCTCCATCTTCAGAGTTTGTCTCCAGATCTACAAAATCTCCAAAATCTCCAGAGATTTTCTAATATCACCCAAGATGTCCTAATAATTTTCGAGATTTCTATAGATGTCTCAATAATTCTTAAGATTTTGAGAGATAATAAAATAATAAAATAATAGATAATAGTAGAAATAGAGATAATAATAAAAAATAATAAAAATAAAAACTGTTTGACAAGATTATTACTCATATTTTTTTCAGTCTCCAAATTTGTCGATAATTTAAAAAAATATCAAGACATTTCTAAATATGTAATGTCAAATTTCGAGAGATTTTTTCAATCATCTGTCTGATTTCTCAAGTATATGTGAGAACTCTACAGATTTCGCAATAATGATCAAATTTCTGGAGGTTATTCAATAAATCCAATTTTCCCAATACAAAAATGCTTTTAAAAATTTCACTTGAATTGGAAATAATAAGCATTTTTACGAGCATTTAAGCATAAGCATTTAAGAGAATTAAAAACTCTACTACGTTTTCTATGTTTTATAATCTAAACTGAAATATATAATTAATTTTTTTGGACAAATTTACACGAAATTATAGTTCGTCATAATTTCACCCCAGAAAAACCCTCTAGAAATCACAAAAATTGCAAAAAATTATCAGCAATGTGTACGAAATATACAAATTATCTGAAAATAGTGTACTTATATGTAAAAAAAAAATAGCAGAGAGACTGCTTTAAAAAAATTAATATTTCTAACGTGTTGCAGCCAAATATAAGTCTCATAATATGTAAAATAGCACTGCACAGCTTAGCATAGTCACTCTGCTCTAGTAAAGCTTTCTATAAAAGTTGAATATTCCGAATATTCTGAAGAATTTATTAAAAAATTAACAGATTCCTTGAAAATTAATTTCAATGAAGCATATTGAAAATAAAAGTTGTATAAAACTTGTATAATATTTTATTTTGTTACATTTCCATTCCAAAATCTTTAAATCTCGAAATGTCATGAATAATTGAAATATTTCGAAATTACTCCAATACACATTTTTTTCAAATATAATTGAAATCCTTGATATTTTGAAATGCCCTGATGATCCTAGCTCTGTTGCTCAGTGAGTTACTCCACACTATCCTCTTATTTTCTTCAAAATTGATAATTAAACTTCATGTTTATGAGGGTTTGTGTATAAATTACCGCGGAAGTAATGAGTGAAAATATCTGATATTATTTTCATGTAAAATATATCGATTTTATTCATCTATTTATTGAGACTGTACAAAAAACATAGATAAAGCCGAATTCACAGCTAGTGATAATAAAACTCGAATAATCGTAAACTTAATAAGTACATGGGAATATAACATGCGCATCTTTATTACTTCCCCTGAATTCATTACACATAATCCTAAATCTGTTTGCGACCTTTACGCAATAATACCCAATTATCCAAAATCAGGATTACCCACACCTTGTTATCCTACGATGCTCCTCCAGAGTCCTTTTAGAATAAACAATAACCCTCAAAATTTCGCCACACTTCCAGCAATACAGTGTTATATACTGTTGCTGAAACGTTTCCTAACAAGTAATTTAATTAGATTTTTGAAATGTCATTATTTATCATAATTTCGTTAGAACTACTTAGTTGTAAAAGTTGACACCACTTTCTTGGACGCTCTGTATATTAACAGCTTGAAATGTTAGACAAATTTGCGACAACGTTCAACCTTTTTGTGGATTCAAGATTCGTAATGTGCTGTTTGTGTGTCTCTTCGTAATTATTTTATCTAAAGTTAAGGTGCTCAGTTAAATATAGTTGCAGAAATACTTTGTGCTGCGAATAAAATTAACAAGTTTGAATAGTGTATTAAAAAGGGACTGACCGAATATTCCACAGCGGCAGTTATTAATAGGGCTTTAAAATTCTTCAATCGTTAAATTTTAATAAAGTACATCAAAAGCCGGATATACTTTCACACTCGAAATTTAATAATTCGCCTATAATTTGAAAACTCAATAAAGCAGGCAATATTTAAAATTGTATTAAACGATTTTCGACTCATCAAATTAGTTTGCGAACATTGAACATTTATATCGATCCAATCCATAAATAGTATAATCCTTTATGGGAAATAAATACTTGACGCCAGTAATGCATACGTTAAATAGATCAGTGTATTTATTACACGCATAAACCTGTGAACGAACGAATCCATATTGGAATTGTTACTCTCATATGGGTTTAATATTATGCAATATTCTCCACATCCTAAACAGCACAAATACGGGTAACGGAATACCATAGAAACGTCAGGAAAAATTATACTTTAGTGATAGTATACGACCGCGTTTGCATTTTAAAGGATTTGTCTTTTCCAATATAGTTCCTCATACAACAGAATTGTTATATGCAGTATACTTTCGGTGCATGGAAATTGAAGGCAAATAAGTTGATGTAATTACGTAGTAATGGAACTAATGTAATAATAATTTGATATTGTGTAAATGATTTTAATTTATGATTTAAATGGTAATAATCAAAGCGCGGATTTATAAGCATAAAATATTACAAAATTAGCGTTTAAAAATGCATAAAAATCGTAGAAAATAAGCATATAAAATAGCATAAAGATTAGATTAAGCACAAAACGCAGAAAAAGCATGAACAGGCATATTTTATGTTTTATGAAAATTCAGAAAAACAAAACAAAGCATAATTTTAATAACTAGAACGCACTATAGGTAGATAAAAGTAATATTTTAATAACATAGGTTTTGGTGGTTAATATTAATAACAATAATAATTAATAACAAATAATGATTACAGCTCATTTTTAAATGAACTAATAATTAAATGTTTTTATAAATTTTCAACGGCAAATCCCATTCTCCTATCACTGAGCACATTTCTTAAGTGTGAAAAGCTTCTCTCCACATCCACACTTGTAATCGGTGCACATCTAAATTTGGGAACAATTGTAATATTTATCAGCAAATCTTCCACGAAATCTCCTTTTAAAACTGTTGATATTTTTTGTAGCTCGTCAAACCTTTAATTTTTTGAAAAAACTGCATCACTTTTTTTTTTAATAATCTCTCCTATAGATCCCCGTACGTTTGAGACGTCGTTACTAAAATCTTTAACTATTTGAACCGCATCTACCAAAGTTGTGTCCTTTGCTTGGAGTTTACCAATCGCTTTGCTTACGAAACTGTAGTTGGTTTTTAGGAATGCTGAAATTTGTACAACCCTCCTATATTTAAGAACTTTGTGGCATTCTTTAATTGTCTCTGATACATTTGCGGGAAAATCTAACACAAGCTCCTTAAATGAATCGAAATGGTCAGCATAATAGCAGGCAGCATCTAGCCACGTACCCCATCTAGTCATAACCAGTGCCGGAGGAAGAGGAACATTTGGCATTCTTTCCCTAAACATTTCAACCCTCAGTGGAGCTTATAGGAAAATTGTCTTCCCGGTTTTTATGAAATCATTGACCAGGGGAAATTGCAGTCTAATCGTTTCAGCAACTCGATTAAAACCATGTGAGAAACAGCTGCAATGCATTAATTGCTCATAAAATACTTTTAAAAGAGAATATGGCTTCAAAATATATGCAGCGGCATCAGAAAGCATCAATAATACTTTATCATTTGGTACGGGGTTTGGCAAAAAAAAAGTGTTAATCCATCGTGAACGAATTTGGCAACGGTATTGCCATTTGTCTTTTCTAACAGCTTGGAACTAATTAAAAATACATTGGTGGAGTCTTCGTTTAATATTCCAATCATTAAATGGGCGATGTACCGACCACATGAATCAGTAGTTTCATCTACACAGAACCATATGTAATTGTTGCCAATTATCTTTTTTATTTCCTAAATAGTGTGTTTATATACTTGCTCGACATAGTTTTTGCGAATGGTTGATTCGGCAGGAATATGTCTACCGGTGTATTTTTGTAAAAAAGATTCAAACATACTATTATCTACTTTTTTTAACTTAATGTTAGAAGATACCATCGTATTGCATAAATCAAAGTAAAATTCCTTTTCATTCTGTGTAGAAGAACTCGCAAAAGACTCGGAAATAGTTTGCTGGGTACTCAGGGCACTGCTTGCAGGTTCGTGTTTTTCTTTAATTTTCCAGGTGAACTGTTGTTTTGATATGTTGTGTTATGTTAAATTTTTTCTCCCAGTTAATCTACAACATATTACATGCTTGTACCTAGGCCAATGGCAACACAAAATAAAACTTACCGGTTTGATACAAGCCCTGCAAATTAATTTGCCGTTCTCATATTTTAATTCAGAATGTCCACGTATCCATTCATCGACGGAAGGTTTTACTTTCGGCATTTTATACAAGAAAACTTATAAACACGTAATACACACAAGGCACAAGCACAACGCACTGAAGATTGAGATAAATTGGACTGCATTGATAGCACACGTGCTCCAGATGCGTTCTGTGCACGTAAAAATAGGGTAATCCCCGAAAGAATCAAGCTTTGTTTTACCAAATATCACGTACGCATGCTCGCTTTGTTGATGATTTTGTGATAACCAATCACTCTAGACGTACGGAGTAATATTAATACTGAATTCTCATTACAATGTGCAACAAAATATATTCCTAGCTAATATAAATAATATGCTATAAAATTGAGAAAAAAGCAAATAAGCACAAAAAATAAGAAAATATGCACAAAAATTGAGCATTGTTGGTAAATTATGACCTTTTGTGGCAAATGACTCAATTATAATCTGAAGGCTTTACCTCGATATTTATACGATATGGAGTTGAAGAGCTTCCCATACCTAGTTATACCTTCAATCTGATGACACAGTTGTAGTGAGCAAGCTTTTGGAGAAGCTATAAGGCCGGAAGTTGTAGGAGAGCTTACATGGTTGAGATCCAAGTGAACTGAACAGACGACTTATTGTGGACTAACTATGATGTTGTAAATCGGTTACTTATATGAGAGTGTAGAGAGGTGCATGGGAGGTGTTGAAGCTGCGAGCGTTGATTAATGCGTTAGTCGTTATAGGTCCAGTTCCGGTTAGACCGTTAACTGATGTCGGTAATGAGAATCCCGGATATGGATGACCTGCATTTCTCGCAGTAGTGTTGGATTTTGTAAGTTATTTGTGAGTTACCATTACTTCAGAATGATTACCAATATGTACTACAAGTTCTCTTATAATATCATTTCCATGATTCCATTAATTATCTTCGTTAGGTAACACTGCATAACTGTGAAATAATAGATACGATGGTGTATTGCATTTTTGTATTTTTATATCTGATCATGTATATATATATATTATTTATATATATATATATATATATATATATATATATATATATATTGTTACGTTTGTGTTTACTGCCCCATTTTGGGGACTACAAATGTTACGTTTTGTATTGCTCCACGTTGGCTGCCAAATGTTACGTTTTTGTTTACTCTGCCCATTTTATTATTGTTGAACATTTAAGCATTTACTTGTTTTGTAACTTTTTGTTCTTTCTCTTATCTCAGGTTCAATAGTAGGTTCAATCATAACTAAATAGAGTTTTGTTCAAATACTTTAATGAATTGAAAATAACCAAAAATATTAAAACGTCTAATATAAACTGAACTAAACAAACAAATCAAAAACAATAGAAAACAAAATTATTAAATAAATAATAAACTATGGCCAACATTAACAAAATAACTCCTATATACACAAGCCAACTTATGTGAAAATATGACTCTTGCACTTTACGCAAACTTTCTACTTGCAGTTTTCTTCTTGTGGTTCCTTGATTAAATCGTCCTCTTGTCCCTGCTTTCCCTTCTGATCCGTTGTTGATTCCCACAAAAGTAAACAGCTACTTTTGTGTGCGAAGTTGAGCGGCTTGAAGTCCTGATTTTGAATATCTCCGTCACGGCTCCTATCTCGTTGAATTCCTCTCCTGGTTAACTGTCTTCTTCCAGTCCTATGTCCAATCGTTGAAACCCCGTTAATATTTTGTAATGTATTCGTATTAGTATCGCAACATCTCCACCCGTGATCCACACGCGTCTCTCCCACTCGTCAATCTCTTTGTTGATTATTTTCGACTTTCAATTATTCAATTCCCCAAGCGTCTATGCATGAAGTCACCTGTCACCCGTGGTAACCGATCAACAACCTCCATCCGCGGATTGCTTTGTATATTTGTGCATACTTGTTCATATTCACATTTACAATATTTACAATAAATTTTGTTAGCTTGTGCCCTAAAGATTATAATTCTATCTAATACCTATATACTAATAACAATAAATCCATTCTAATTAATCTAAATAAATAATACAAATACCATCACAATATATATATATATATATACAGGGTGAGTTTTTGATATAGTTATTTTTATAAATATTTAAATGATAAATAATATGATATATCATTACAATCGTTGAAAAGAGGCCTTTTCTTATAAAGTCATGGCCAACTATGGTTTCCATTAGAAAAAACTCAACTTTGCCTCATAACTCAAAAATTATAGCTTAAATAAAATAATCGGTTGGACTGTATTATTGAGCACATAATTTCCCACAACTTTTTCCTTTACACATTTTTTCTAAAGTCAATAATAACAGAGCAGAGCAATATGCTCCAAACAAAATAGCAAAAAAAATATTTTTTCGAGATATCTAGTTAGCCATGCAATTTTTCCAAAAAAGCTCATGAAATTGAACTCGTAAAACTGCAATTCTTTCCCCATATAATCGTCCCTCTATCTCCGCTAGATTCCAAGATCCCCATAATAAACATCCGAAAAAACTCACCCTGTATAAGTAGACAGTTTTCAGATAATTTTTATTTTTACTCACATTACTGTAATAAATATTTGCCTAATTTTGTGATTTGCATATATATTTTTTTTGTGAAATTATGACGAACTATAATTTCGTGTAATTTTGTCAAATTTTCTATTATTATTTTAAACTACTATTATTTTAAATCCAAAAACCTCAACTCAATTTTTAAGAAAATCAATTTTTATTAGATGTATTAACAATCATTTGACTTATTTCTGCTAAATATAAGTAACTAACTGTCAATTTCAATAATATATTTTATAATATAGTTATTTAATAAATAAAATTTATTTAATAATAAATAAATAAAAATCAATAATAAAGTTCCATTGTTTCCTATTAATCTTTCAAATGTTTCTGTAAAAAATCAACTATTCTGTCACATTTCGTCGATCAACTGTTTATTTGTCAAATGAAGTTTTAATTGTTCTATCAACAAGCACAGAAACACTATGCTATGCTATGCTATTTTATGTATTACGAGATTTTTAGTTATGGTTGCAATTACTTTAGAATAATTTAAAATTTTAAAGCAGTTTTAAAGCAGTTTTAAACAAAACAAAAAATCCTATTAGACCCTTTAATATATAAAATCTTTTATTATTTAAAAAAATTAATATTAAAAAATTCTGGTCAATTTTTTTATAAGTACACTATTTTCAGATAATTTGTATATTTTGTTTACATTACTGTAATACATTTTTGCATGTTTTTGTGATTTCTAGATTATTTTTTTTTGGGATGTAATTATGACGATCTATAATTTCGTGTAATTTTGTCTACATATTTGAAACTACTATTATTTTAATACCAATTTTGTTTTCATTTTATTATCACTTTCTAAGATAATGATTTTTAAGCAATATTTTTTTGCAATGCTTCAGAAATACTTCAACTTTTCAACAGATTTTGAGTTTTCAAGGTAAAAAATACTTCAAGTTTTCATAGTAGTTTGGTATTTTTTTATGTGCGAATATATGAACAAAATTTATAGCAACTTTCATTTAATTTTCTGCTTTTTGAAATACACCTACGATGTTATTGACTTACAGGGATAAAATTTCGCTCATTTTTATTATGTCAACATTTCAACAAGTTTAGAGATTCCTAGATTTATGATTTTTTTTTATTTGTGCTCAACATTTTGGTATTTTATATAAAATTGTGTTTTCAAGTACAATTTTGTCCAATTTTCTTCTATTATTTTAAACTACTATTATTTTAATACCAATTCTTTGGTAGATAATTTTCCAATTCGATAATTTTATTTTCATTTTATTATCACTTTCTATGATAAATATTTCGATCATTTTAAAGGAATATTTTTTTGCAATATTTCAGAAATATTTTAAGTTTTCGAGAGATTTCGAGTTTTCAAGATAGAAAATACTTCAACAAGTTTTCGTAGTACTTTCGTATTTCTTTGATGTGCGATTATAATGAACTAAATTTATAGCAATTTTAATTAAATTTTCGGGTTTTTGAAATGCACCTATGATGTTATTGACTTACAGGAATAAAATTTCGCTCTTTTTTAATATTGCAACATTTCAACAAGTTTAGAGATTCCTAGATTTATGATTTTTTTTTTTATTTATGCTCAACCTTCCGGTTTTTTAAATAAAATTTTGTTTTTAAGTACAATTTTGTCCAATTTTCTTCTATTATTTGAAATTACTATTATTTTAATACCAATTCTTTGGTAGATCATTTTCCAATTCGACAATCCAATTAGATAATTTATTTTCATGTTATTATCACTTTCTATGATAAATATTTCGATCATTTTAAAGGAATAATTTTTTGCAATATTTCAGAAATATTTCAACTTTTCGAGAGATTTTGAGTTTTCAAGATAGAAAATTCTTCAACAAGTTTTTGTAGTACTTTCATACTTTTTTGATTTGCGATTATAATGAACTAAATTTCTAGCAATTTTCATCCACTTTTCTGGTTTTTGAAATGCACCTATGATGTTATTGACTTACAGGAATAAAATTTCGCTCATTTTTAATATTTTAACTTTTCTACAAGTTTAGATATTCCTAGATTTTTTAATTGTTTTTGTTTTGTAATTTGTGCTCAACCTTATGGTTTTTAAAATGAAATTTGTGTTTAAGTGCACTTTCTGGGATGAAATTTCAACTACTTTTAAGGAATTGATTTTGCACCTCAGATTTTTGGGGAACAATATTTTTTTGTTATTTTTACTCAACTTTCAAGTTTAGAGATTCGTAGATTTTTAAATTGTTTTTTTTTTCGCAATTTGTGCTCAACCTTCCGTTTTTTTAATGAAATTTTGTTTTTATGTAAATTTTCTGGGATAAAATTTCGATTACTTTTAAGGAATTGATTTTGCACCTTAGATTTTTGGGGAACAAGATTTTTTTGAAATTTTTACACAACTTTGAAGTTTAGAAATTCGTAGATTTTGGATTTTTTTAAATTTGTGCTCAACCTTCCGGTTTTTTAGTGAAATTTTGTTTTTATGTACTCTTTCTGGGATAAAATTTCGATTACTTTTAAGGAATTGATTTTACACTTCAGAATTTTGGGGAACAAGTTTTTTTTTGAATTTTTACTCAACTTTCCGGTTATTACACGAAACTTGATTTGTAAGGACTCTTTCTGGGATCAAATTGCTGTTTTTTTAAAGAAATTGATTTTACACTTCAGAAATATTTCAAGATTTCAAAAAATTTTGAGATTTGTAATCTAAACTGCATACGCACACACATTTAAAATGTGTACTCTAAAAAAAATTACAGATTCCTAGATTTTCTAATTATTTTTTATTTTTTATTTTGTGCTTAACCTCTCAGTTTTTTAAATGAAATTTTGTTTTTAAGTACACGTTCTAGGATAAAATTTCGATAACTTTTAAGGATCTTACACTTACACTTCTTACACTTACACTACTTCTCTGATCTTACACTTCAGATTTTTGAGGAACAAGATGTTTTTGTAATTTAAACTTTAAACTTTTTTTAAACTTCCCGGTTTTTTATATGAAATGTAATTTTTAAGGACACTTTCTGGGATCAAATTTCGGCTATTTTTAAAAGAAATTGATTTTGCACCACAGAAATATGTCAAGATTAAAAAAAAATAGATTTGTAATCTAAAATACATACACCCACATATTTACACATACATTTTTTTTGAAGTCCGATTACGATAATTCATCATTTAATTTTAGCAGTTTAGTATACGATAAACCGATAAACTTTAATTTGGGGATATAAATGGGGGACAAAATAAAATTTTGTATAAATTTTATAAAAACCGTTTTTTAATGCACATAACTAAGATAATTTTCAAGGAATGTGTTAAATTTTTATTAAATATTTTATACATACAAAAAAGTTTCACAAAGAACAGGAATTTATTGGTTGGCATGCAATGTTTCAAAAATATTTAAATTTTTCTGTGTGTTTCAAGAATATTTACAATTTTTTTGGGGTAGGATGGATTATGACTACTGTATTGTAGTCATGTACTACTGTATGATACAACTATACTGTACTAATAAGTTTAAATCTAATTTCATAAGTTTAAATCTCAGGTGAGGGAATATGTGTTTAAATTGATTGACTGTAAATAGAAAATAGTAGATGTAGTAAATAGAATAAAATATATGTTAATATGAAAATTGTAGTTGCTATTTGTGTGTTTTCTTTTGTTGTTTTGTTGAAATTTTGTATATTACGTAGCGTTTTTTGCTAATAAATATTCTTTATTATTATACTACTGTACTGTATTTTCTTGCAATTTTTGTACAATTTTCAATTTTTTTAAATGCAATTGAAATAATAATAGTTTATTAATGCTAATACTCACAAACATCTTACACACGCCAATATAGAAAATATAAAATATATATTAAATTCGATATAAAAATAGGTAATACAAAATAATATAAATATGTCAAACAGTAAAAGTATAATGTAATTGGTATAAAATATGTGTGCTAAATAATGTAATTGTAATTATAATGTGTAATACAATTGTAATATTTGACGTTTTCTATACTTTATTTCTCAAAGAATAATCAATTCAAGGAATTGAATAATTATTACAGATTTGATGAGATTGAAGTACTGATTATTAGTAAACTAAATTTGTTTTTAGCCTATATTGATAAGTAAGTATTATTATTATTATATAATGTGTAAAATAATATAGTATGGTTGGATAGAAGTCAAACAGAAATTATTCCCAGTGAAAATACGCTTTTTCAATTAATACTTGTTTTATGTTTATCTTGAATTCTTTGAAACTGAGACATTTTAATTTACAAAATGTTTAATTATATAAAATTCGTCTAAAAGAATTTTATTCGCACTCTTTTCTGGGATAAAATTCTTCCATTCTATTTTTAGACCTAAATGAATGAAAGAAAAATGAAAATGAAAATGAACATGAAAAGAACAGAAAAAAGAAGAAAAAAAAAGGAAAATGAAAATGAATATGAGAATGAATGAAAATATGAAATCAAAACAAAAAGATGAAGATTGACTGATGTAATGTAATTGTAATTATATTGTGTAATACAATTGTAATATTTGACGTTTCCTATACTTTGTTTCTCAAGGAATAAAGGTATTATTATTATTATTATTATTGTTATATAATTTGTAAAATAATATAGTATGGTTGGCTATATGTAAAACAGAAATTATATCCAGTGAAAATACGCGTTTTCAATTAATACTTGTTTTATGTTTATTTTGAATTCTTTGAAAGGGAAACATTTTAATTTACAAAATGTTTAATTATATAAAATTATGTTTTATTCGCACTCTTTTCTGGGATGAAATTCTTCCATTCTATTTTTACACCTAAATGAATTAAAGTAAAATGAAAATGAACATGAAAACTACAGAAAAAAAAAGAAAAAAAAATGAAAATGAAAATGAATATGAAAATGAATGAAAATATGAAATCAAAACAAAAAGATGAAGATTGACTGATGTAATGTAATTGTAATTATATTGTGTAATACAATTGTAATATTTGACGTTTCCTATACTTTGTTTCTCAAGGAATAAAGGTATTATTATTATTATTATTATATAATTTGTAAAATAATATAGTATGGTTGGCTATGTGTCAAACAGAAATTATTTCCAGTGAAAATACGTTTTTTCAATTTATACTTGTTTTATGTTTATCTTGAATTCTTTGAAAGGGAGACATTTTAATTTACAAAATGTTTAATTATATAAGATTCTGTTTTATTCACACTCTTTTCAGGGATAAAATTCTTCCATTCTAATTTTAGACCTAAATGAATGAAAGAAAAATGAAAATGAAAATAAACATGAAAAGTACAGAAAATGAAAATGTATATGAAAGTGAATGAAAATATGAAATCAAAACAAAAAGATGAAAATTGATTGATGTAATGTAATTGTAATTATAATGTGTAATACAATTGTAATATTTGACGTTTCCTATACTTTGTTTCTCAAGGAATAAAGTTATTATTATTATTATTATTATTATTATATAATTTGTAAAATAATATAGTATGGTTGGATATAAGTCAAACAGAAATTATTCCCAGTGAAAATACGCTTTTTCAATTAATACTTGTTTTATGTTTATCTTGAATTCTTTGAAAGGAAGACATTTTATTTTACAAAATGTTTAATTATTTAAAATTCTGTTTTATTCGCACTCTTTTCTGGGATAAAATTCTTCCATTCTATTTTTAGACCTAAATGAATGAAAGAAAAATGAAATTGAAAATGAACATGAGAAGAAAAAAAGTGAAAATGAAACAAAAGCCAAAATGAAAATGAATATGAAAATGAATAAAAATATGAAATCAAAACAAAAAGATGAAAATCGATGCTGAAGGCGTTAACTACGTGATACATGGTTTAATTTCGTGAAACATTTCACTTCGTTAATGGCACACAATTTATTGAATAATTATTGCAGTTTTGATGAGATTGAAGTACGGATTATTAGTAAACTAAAATTGTTTTGAGCCTATATTGATAAGTAGGCACTTGATCGAAACTATATGTATAAACTGCATGTTTGTAGTTCCTGTCCTGTTTTATTTATTATAAATTTTTAATCTGAATGTACTGTCAACTAGCCCAAACCGAAAGGTATAGGGCCTATTGATAATAATAATAATAATGTACTGCCAAATATTTGTATGTTTTACTTTGTACCCTTTAACAGATGTGTCAATAACATTGAACATTATGTCTACACTTATAACGACATATGTAACCCATCTTGGGAGGAACATCAATAAACAAGTATTATTATTATTATTATTATTATAGTAAATATTCAATAAATTGTCTAATATTGATTAAGTTAAGTTTTCTTATTTTTAAGATAGACTTGACTGAATATGTGTATTGTAAAGTATGTCAGTTGTTTGTTTCACATTGATGTAAGTATTGTTTTATATCCTATCTCATAATTAATAAGAATAATTAAATCAATAAAAAGTTAAATGAAAGGATACGTGAAATGAAATAATTATGATTAGGTGTGTTTTGTAAAGTATGTCATATGTTTGTTTCACAGTGATGTAAGTATTGTTTTATATCTTATATCATAATTAATAAGCATAGTTAAATGAATAAAGAGTTAAATGCAAGGATACGAGAAATTAAATAATTCATATTCGTTTTATGATTGGGTTTTATTCTCATGCAGACAATATTTATTGGTTCTATACATGAAAGATATAAAATATTTATTAACTGTTAATTTTTCACAAACACCGCTATTTGTTATCTATAAAGTGCTATAATTTACGGTCCTTCGTTACCATTGTTTCAGTATTTCATTAGTGAAATGCTGTAAATCATTTTTATTGTACTCAAATCCGACAAACATGAATTTGAATACAATAAGTAAAATATCTTAAGAGGGTAATATTTTACATCAAAACGTCCAATATATTTTATATATTTGAAAATGGTGGCTCTCTTACAGCGTTTGAAATTTTATTGGCTATGAAAGGCACTCTATTAAATTAATTCTGGCTACTTTGCGTAATCAAATACGCTCATGATACATTGAAATTGGTTATAATTTCGGGAATAATTATCATTCTTTAATGTACCGTGAAAGACCTGGGCATATGGTTTTGCCCTGCAGCATAGAGGACCCTTTAATGAACGAAAGTGACGCTAATGAAGCGACCCGTGCGTTTACTCTGCCACTTTGGAGGTAGCTAAACGCCTAACTTTGTCGTTTAAAATTATCCATTTTCTCATATTTCCACTTTGTGCAGGTTTAAATCGCATTAAGCATTAGAGCCATGTTTTGTTTCGCAAATTCTAAAATTAGAAATTTGCCAGAACAATACTTGAACAAATCATTACGATGCTATTGAAGACGTTAGTTACGTAGCAACTGTTACATTTGTAATCAAAAAATATGTTGTGCTTTGTGAAATATCCATCAATTAAATTTTAATAACACTACTGGTGCTTTCAAGAGGATCGTTAGTTTGAAGAATTCCATGTTGTATATGCGGGTGTGCAAATTATAAAATCAAATAAAGAAATATAATTATAGACTTATATTTTTTTAATTAAATCCATCTCTAATTAATTTCCCCTGGATATGCCAGTATCTTGTATTTATGGGCGCAGGAGTGCGGTGGAGTCATTTAATTATAAATAATAGGATGACTTTATTATTTTTCATTTCGTGCTTGTATGAGAAAATATATGAGATATTTTATGGCGAGTATGTCACATGCTCTCTTGCATTGTGCTTTTTTTTCTTTCGGCCGTATAAACTTGGATTAAATTTATTTCGCAGGGTCTCCTTTAATTCGCTTAAATTTAAGGGTCATTTAACTATTATTTATGCCCGAGCTCATATGCTCGGAATATATTATTTTAATCTTGCAATATCACTTCCCGATCCTATGCACAAGGTAAAAAAGTTGTTAATCGTGCCTTTTTTACTGTAGTTAGGCCAACCTATTATAAGTAATATCAGCCTCTAATTACATTATTTATATGACATGACTTTTTGAATTTGATTAACCCTATTCTACATCGCATACAAGTTTGTGAACATACTTATTATTGGATTAGTGTGAAGCATGTGAGTTTAACACTGCTCGGATAATGTACAAATGAATTTAAATAGAGGTCTATTCAAGTTACTACATAACTTATTATTATTAACATACACACATATTAATAACAACATATATAAAGGAGTAACAATAAAGCTAAGATGCTTTACAAAGGTTGAATATCAGATTTTGTTTTATTACGAACAAGCCTTGATTTTAAAGATCTGTATTCTGGGCAGGCCCTAATCGTGGCGCAGTTCCTATGTCAGAGTTTTGTAGGGGCAGTCTGGGAGTTTACATTTATTTCGGCAAAACAACCTGCCTCAGTATTGCACTGGGAGTATAAATTAAATGGAGTGTTTTCGAATCTCTGCTCGAAGCGAATCTTTTGTATACACAGCCACTACACATGTGTAACTGTATTCGATATAATCAAAGCGCGGATTTATAAGCATAAAAAATTACACAATAAGCGCTTAAAAATGCATACAAATCTTAGAAAATAAGCATATAAAATAGCATAAACATTAGAATAAGCACAAAAACGCAGAAAATGAATATTTTATTATTTATGAAAATACAGAAAAACAAAACATAATTTTATTAACAAGAACACACTATAGGCAGATAAAAGTAATGTTTTAATAACATAGGTTTTGGTGATTAATATTAATAACAATAATAATTAATAACAAATAATGATTACTGCTAACTTTTAAATGAACTAATAATTAAATGTTTTTCTAAATTTTCAACGGAAAATCCCATTCTCCTATCACTGAGCACATTTTTTAAGTGTGAAAAGCTTCTCTCCACATCCACACTTGTAATCGGTGCATATTTAAATTTGGGAACAATTGTAATATTTATCAGCAAATCTCCCTCCTTTTAAAACTGTTGATATTTTTTGTAACTCGCCAAACCCTTCATTTTTTGACAAAACTGCATCACATTTTTTTTAATAATCTCCTATAGATCCCCGTACGTTTGAGACGTCGTTCCTAAAATCTTCAACTATTTGAACCGCATCTACCAAAGTTGTGTCCTTTGCTTGGAGTTTATCAATCGCTTTGCTTACGAAACTATAGTTGGTTTTTAGGAATGCTAAATTTGGTACAACCCTCCTATCTTTAAGAACTTTGTGGCATTCTTTAATTGCCTCTTACACATTTTCGGAAAACTCTAACACAAGCTCCTTAAATGAATCTAAATGGTCGGCATAATAGCAGGCAGCTTCTAGCCATGTACCCCATCTAGTTATAACCGGTGCCGGAGGAAGAGGTACATTTGGCATTCTTTCCCTAAACATTTCAACCCTCAGTGGAGCTTTTAGGAAAATTTTCTTCCCGGTTTTTATTAAATCAAGACCAGGAGAAATTGCAGTCTAATCGTTTCAGCAACTCGATTAAAACCATGTGCCAAACAGGTGCAATGCATTAATTGCTCATAAAATACTTTTAAATTAGAGCCTTCAACATATACGTACCGCCATCAGAAAGCATCAATAATACTTTATCATTTGGTACGGGGTTTGGCAAAAAAAAAGTGTTAATCCATCGTGAACGAATTTGGCAACGGTATTGCCATTTGTCTTTTCTAACAGCTTGGAACTAATTAAAAATACATTGGTGGAGTCTTCGTTTAATATTCCAATCATTAAATGGGCGATGTACCGACCACATGAATCAGTAGTTTCATCTACACAGAACCATATGTAATTGTTGCCAATTATCTTCTTTATTTCCTCAATAGTGTGTTTATATACTTGCGCGACATAGTTTTTGCGAATGGTTGATTCGGCAGGAATATGTCTACCGGTGTATTTTTGTAAAAAAGATTCAAACATACTATTATCTACTTTTTTTAACTTAATGTTAGAAGATACCATCGTATTGCATAAATCAAAGTAAAATTCCTTTTCATTCTGTGTAGAAGAACTCGCAAAAGACTCGGAAATAGTTTGCTGGGTACTCAGGGCACTGCTTGCAGGTTCGTGTTTTTCTTTAATTTTCCAGGTGAACTGTTGTTTTGATATGTTGTGTTATGTTAAATTTTTTCTCCCAGTTAATCTACAACATATTACATGCTTGTACCTAGGCCAATGGCAACACAAAATAAAACTTACAGGTTGATACAAGCCCCGCAAATTAATTTGCCGTTCTCATATTTTAATTCAGAATGTCCACGTATCCTTTCATCGATGGAAGGTTTTACTTTCGGCATTTTATACAAGGAAACTTATAAACACGTAATACACACAAGGCACAAGCACAACGCACTGAAGATTGAGATATATTGGACTGAATTGATAGCACACGTGCCCCAGATGCGTTCTGTGCACGTAAAAATAGGGCAATCCCCGAAATAATCAAGCTTTGTTTACCAAATATCACGTACGCACGTTCGATTTGTTGATGATTTTGTAATAACCAATCACTCTAGACGTAACGGAGTAATATTAATACTGAATTCTTATTACAATAATGTGCAACAAAATATATTCCTGGCTAATATAAATAATATGCTATAAAATTGATGAACAAGCAAATAAGCACAAAAATAAGGAAATATGGACAAAAACTGCATTAAAGCAATTATAAGCTTAAAAACTGAAAATATGCATTAAAGCACACAAAAAAAATGTCACGTTACTTCATTTGCTGAAATTAGTATCGATACGTAATCATTTTGGTCTGCTATTAAAACTGATGTATAACATAATACCTAGAAATCCGCGCCTTGGATATAATTATGCCTTAACGTTTTCAGTTGTAAATCAAATCGGACACTTTTTTTTTTCGGCAATAATATCGCTCAACATTCACAGACAGGTTCCTAACTTTTAATGCCCTCATAAGATATGAAGCTTTTCCTGTAAACAAGTGCATGCTCTTGTGGTTCGAAACTCGATTCGTAAGTTGGGCGAGATCAACAGGAATTTTTAAAGTTCTTGCCCTGAATTGCGCCTATCTGTGTATGTACATGCCGATTTCTTTGCTTTTTATTTGTATCGAGGCGCTCGTAAATAAATCGCATAATAGAAAGCTTTATCTTTGTACTTTAAGAATCGCATATTTATTGAAGTGTTCGTTTTTAATTGCTTTTATTAAGTTACCAATTATTTTTGTACTAACATATTTTATATTACTAACTCTAAGCTTACTAACTCGAAACGTACATATGACGATATTCGAAAAACTGTTGGCTATTTCCTGCTGAAACTTATTAACTCAAAACGTACATATGACGATATTTGAAAAACTATTGGATATTTACTACTAAAGCTTACTAACTCAAAACGTACGTATGACAATATTCGAAAAACTGTTGAATATTTACTGCTGAGGCTTACTAACTCAAAACGTACATATGACGATATTCGAAAAACTGTTGGATATTAGTACTACTGAAGCTTACTAACTCAAAACGTACATATGACAATATTCGAAAAACTGTTGGATATTTACTGCTGAAGCTTACTAACTCAAAACGTACATACGACGATATTCGAAAAACTGTTGGATATTTACTGCTGAAGCTTAGTATTTGACAGATTTTATCAGTTGCTGTTATTTTATATAACGCCATTAGGCCGATATGTAGCAAATAACAGGCGCGGGTTGAAGTTTGTAAACCGAGGCGAAGCGAAATGGAGCGGAGCGCAGCCGAGGTTTATATTCAACCAAGCCTGTTATTTGCATATCGGCCGTATGTTGTTCGATACTTTTTGTAATACCTAAATTACAAAAACTGGTCAATTTATCAATATTAAATTTCAAAATTAATAAACTGTTATCCAGGCACAATTTGATACCATAGCAACATCAACGGTTCAAATACAAACAAACAAATCAAAGTGAAATTAGAAAAATAATGTCAGATGTGCAAAGTTCTTCGTTTTGTGGTATACCCGAAGATGTACTAAATGAAGCAAATGCTGCCATAATCGATTTACTCCCCCAAAAAAGCAGCAGCAGGTATGAGAAAGAATTTGAAGACTTTATTGCTCATAAATTTGCGTTGTCATTTAAATAACGTCCACGGCCGTTATTATAACGGCCAAGACCTTTACGCCTGTCATATCGATCAAGCAGACAGTACTGATAAATGTCAATAACACAGAGGTATTAAAAAAAAAAATGAACACACTTAACTAATTGCTTTTAAAAATTCTATAGATTTTGACTTGTTCAGTTAAAACTTCTATACGAATTTGGTCATTCGCGATTGAAAATTTGCAAAAAGATACAGTTATAGTTGAAATACAGTTTTTCACCTTCTGTCAACGATTTGACAGAATTTCAAAGCTCGTGCGGAATTCTAGGCATATTTTGACAGTTAGTATAGCGACAAATGACAAATATGACAAATAATAATAACGACAAATATGACGATTTTCGAAAGAATTGTTGGATATTTACTGTTGAAGCTTAGTATTTGACAGATTCTACGAACTCAACTCAATTCATTTTCACAATGTGTCACAATTTTTACAGATTTTCAAAGCTGGTGCAAAATACTTGACATATTTTAACAGTTTCTGTTAGAGATACATCGATTTTAATAGTTGCAGTTAAAAACTGTTTAATTTTCACTGCTAAAGTTTAGCATTTGACATAATTACTATTTAAAAAATTAAAGGCACTAATTGCCGTTAATAAATTAATAGATTTTGATAATGTGTCAAAAATTTGACAGATTTTTAAAGCTGGTGTTAATACTTGACATATTTTGATAGCTTCTGTTAGTAGTATGTCGATTTTCATAGTTACAGTTAAATTCTGTTTTATTTTCACTGCTGAAGTTTAGCATTTGACGTATCTTACTAATTGCGTTTATTAATTTGATAGTTTTTCATAATGTGTTAAAATTTTATAGATTTTCAAAGCTATTGTAAATACTTGACATATTTTGACAGTTACTGTTAGAAATATGATGGTTTTAACAGTTGGAGTTGAAAAGTGCGCGATGTTTACTGCTGAAGTTTAGAATTTGACAGATTCTACGAACTCAACGCAACTCATTTTCACAATCTGTCAAAAATTTTACAGATTGTCAAAGCTGGTGGAAGATTCTTGACATATTTTGACAGTTACTGTTAGAAATATGATTATTTTGAGAGTTGCAGTTGAAAACTGTTCGATGTTTACTGCTGAAGTTTAGAATTTGACAGATTCTATAAACTCCACACAACTCATTTTCACAATCTGTCAAAACTTTCACAGATTTTCAAAGCTGCTGGTAAATAGTTAACATATTTTGACAGTTACTGTTAGAAATATGTCGGTTATACCTGTTGCAGTTGAAAACTGTTCGATCTTTACTGCTGAAGTTTAGAATTTGACAGATTCTACGAACTCGACACAACTCATTTTCTTAATCTATCAATTTTTTTACAGATTTTCAAAGCTGCTGCTAAATACGTGATATATATTGACAGTTACTATTAAAATATGTCGATTACAGACATATTTTGACAGTAACTGTTGGAAATATGTCGATTTTACCAGGTGCAGTTAAAAACTGTTCGATATTCACTGCTGAAGTTTAGCATTTGACATATCTTACTAATTGCCTTTAATAATTTGATAGATTTTCGTAATGTGTCAACAAATTTACAGATTTGAAAACCTGGTGTTAATACTTTACATATTTTGACAGTTACTGTTAGAAATATGGTGATTTTAACAGTTGACGTTGAAAACTGTTCGATGTTTACTGCTGAAGTTTAGAATTTGACAGATTCTACGAACTCAACTCAACTCATTTTCACTATATACTTGACAGATTTTGACAGTTATTGTTAAAAATATGTCGGTTTTAATAGTTGTAGTTAAAAAACTGTTCGATTTTCACTGCTGAAGTTTAGCATTTGACATATCTTAATAATTGCCTCTCATAATTTGACAGATTTTCATAATGTGTCAATTTTTTTCCAGATTTTCAAAGCTGGTGTTAATACTTGATATATTTTGACAGTTACTGTTAGAAATATGTCGATTATAACAGTTGCAGTTAAAAACTGTTCGATTTTCACTGCTGAAGTTTAGCATTTGACGTATCTTACTAATTGCCTTTAAAAATTTGATTGATTTTCATAATTTGTCAAAATTTTACAGATTTTCAAAGCTGGTGTTAATACTTGACATATTTTGACAGTTACTGTTAGAAATATGATGGTTTTAACAGTTGCAGTTGAAAAGTGCGCGATGTTTACTGCTGAAGTTTAGAATTTGACAAATTCTACGAACTCAACGCAATTTATTTTAACATTCTGTCAAAACTTTTACATGTTTTCAAAGCTGGTGGTAAATACTTGACATATTTTGACAGTTACTGTCAGAAATATGATGATTTTAACAGTTGCAGTTGAAAACTGTTCGATGTTTACTGCTGAAGTTTAGAATTTGACAGATTCTACGAACTCAACGCCACTCATTTTCACAATTTGTCAAAAATTTTACAGACCTTCAAAGCTGGTGCTAAATACTTGACATATTTTGACAGTTACTGTTAGAAATATGTCGATTATAACAGTTGCAGTTAAAAACTGTTCGATTTTCACTGCTGAAGTTTAGCATATGACATATCTTACTAATTGCCTTTAAAAATTTGATAGATTTTCATGTGTCAAAAATTTTACAGATTTTCAAAGCTGGTGATAATACTTGACATATTTTGACAGTTACTGTTATAAATATGATCATTTTAACAGTTGCAGTTGAAAACTGTTCGATGTTTACTGCTGAAGTTTGGAATTTGACAGATTCTACAAACTCAACGCTACTCATTTTCATAATCTGTCAAAATTTTGGCAGATTTTCAAACCTGTTGCTAAATACCTGACATATTTTGACAGTTACTGTTAGAAATACGTCGATTTTAATAGTTACAGTTGAAAACTGTTCGATTTTCACTGCTGAAGTTTAGAATTTGACGTATCTTACTAATTACCTTCAATAATTTGGTAGTTTTTCATAATGTGTTAAAAAAAATTACAGATTTTCAAAACTGGTGTTAATACTAGATATATTTTGGCAGTTATTATTAGAAATATGATGATTTTTACAGTTGCAGTTGAAAACTGTTCGATATTTACTGCTGAAGTTTAGAATTTGACAGATTATGCGAATTCAACTCAACTCATTTTCACAATCTGTCAAAAAAATTAAATTCCTGACATATTTTGACATTTACTGTTAGAAATGTGTCGATTATAACAGTTGAAGTTAAAAACTGTTCGATTTTCACTGCTGAAGCTTAATATTTGACACATTTGACTTGTTTTTATTAAAAAATGGATAGATTTTTGCTTGTTTAGTCAAAAAATTGAAGGATTTAGACATTCGTAAAAGAACATTTGAACGATTTTGGCAGCTGCAGTGATATATTTTCACCCAATGTTTCTCTTAGTAATAAAAAAAAAAGATAAATGTTGAAAATTTAAATAGTTCCAGTAATGAACTTTGCAGATTTTCACAGCTGCAGCTAAATACTTGACATATTTTGATAATTACTGTTAGAAATATCTGGATTTTAACAGTTGTAACGAAAAACTGTTCATTTTTGACTGCCGAAGCATAGCATTTGACAGATTTCACTTGTAGCTATTATAAATTTGATAAATTTTTATTCAGTTACAAAATTTTAGGACATTCGTAAATGAAAACTTGCAATATTTGGATAGCTGCAGTGAAAATTTGAAATATTTTTCCTCAATTTTTTTCTACATACATTACATTTTACATTTACATTTTTTCTAAGATACATTAACAACAAAATTGAATAGCTGCTGTTGAAATATTTTAATAGCTGCAATGATAAACTTTGAAGACTTTTGCAGCTGCTGCTAATAACTTTTAAGAGTTATTTTTGAAAATATGACGATTTTAACAGTTGTATTTGAAAACAGCACCTACTTAATTTGATAGATTTTGACTGGTTCAGAGACATACATACATGCAGATATAAACATATCTGATATGTTTATAGATTATAGATTATAGATTTATTATAGATATAGACATACTTAACACATACATACATGCTAGTAATACAGTCGTAGCGTTTCAAGTTTTACTGCATCCTTTATATTACTAACTTATGACATACAAGATATACATAGAGATAAAAACGTACTTAACATATACACACATGATAGATATATAGTCGAGGCGTTTAAAGTTTTACTGCATCCTTTTTTTTCATCTAATTCCAAAATTGCATAAAATGTGAAAAAAAAATTGCACACTAAATAAAGAAAATTACACGAAAATTGAAGAAAATTACACAAAATGTGAGTATTTCATGAAAGTAAAGAAAATTCAATCGTTTAATTAATTTAATTCAAAAACTTTATTTCAAATAGTCTAACAGAGCTAAAACTTTTTATAAAGAAACTTCACAAACAAAAAAATATATATATATATATAAACAATGTTTATTGGGCTATCGACCCTATGGGGTCTTTCCGCCTCCAAACAAAATAAAATAGTGAAATTAATGAAAAAAAAATTATATTAAATTAATTTAAAAATTGTAGAAAATTCTAGAGCTGAAGAAACTAATGAATCTCCAGATATATAATTTAATTATACATTGTAACATTTTAATATTTTTATAATATTGAGCCCTAAATACAGAAATCGTGGAAACTTGCAATAGCTTAACAAAGTTTAAACTTTTTTGTAAAAAAAAATGTTCATAAACAAAATAAATAAGTGAATTAAAACTAAACCAAATATGAAACAAAGTGATCATATTAAATTATTTATAAATAGCTGTTCACGTCAAAGTAATATAGGAATTACATAACCATATGTGAAATTAGCTACTATACTTTGTAATAATTTCATTTTGTTATTTGCATTATAAGGTAATTACTTAATTGTAAAACTAATTATTTACTGGGCAGGTCATGTGAGAGAGTAAGTGAAATTAATCAGGCTGGCTTTTGTATTTTGAGATTAATTTTCACACTTTCCCCTGCTTATATTAAGACATTTTAACTTAATTACTATTTGATGGGGCTACAAAATAAATAAATTTAACGGTATGTTTAATGCAGAATAAACATTATTTCTAAAAATATTAATATTTCCAAGATTTATAATACTTTTTTGGTTAGGTAATATGTATGCATTTAAAAGTTTCTACACTAAAGGATTATGGTAATTTATAATAGAATAAAATATAATTATTAATTTTTGTTAGTTCTTATCTTAATTAATTAATATTAATATTAATATTATTAATAATAAATGGATTAATTCTATCCATTTTAGCATGTACTTGTTAATCAATAAATTTTTAATAATTATTTGTTATTTTACTGGTATTTTATGGTATTTAATAATTTATCCCGACTGTTTCGGCTTCAAATTCAGCCATCATTAGTGGTTTTTTAAATAAAATTATATTTTTGAATATAATATACTTTTGTGTTGTGTCAGTTTGAAGTTTTATATAGGTATATTTATTAGTAGTTAGTAGTATTTTTAACTAGTTTCTGCTTAATTCAGAAAAATAATTAAATAAATACTAATATAAATATGTAAATATCTATTGATTAACCAGTAAGTACATATAAAAATTACAAATAATAATTGTTATTAATATTACTGTTAATAATACCGATGCATGCATAGCTCACGTGTAAGAACATACAAAAAATGTAAAAAATATAAAAAAACCATGCACAAAAATGTAAACAGATTCAAATTAAATACTTTCTTTTTCAGTTTTCCAATATTTTCACCTCATGTATGTAGCGCTTGGGGCTTAGGAAATGTTATCAATAAATCCTGTTTAAACTGAAAAAGGTACTTCATTTTTCAGATATAATGTTAAAAGTATGTACATTCCCTATGGAAGCATTTTATACCGGTTTCTAATGCAATATGCATATTTACAAACAAATACGACATGTACAGCAGGCTGGTGACATGTGAGGGCGGAGATTTATGAGTATTACAAATTTGTATATTGCATGCAATAATTCTATTACTCGAACACTTGTATCTTAAAAAAACTAAAGCATTGGAAGTGGAAAATTTCTTGAACATGAGCACGGTAGTATTTATTTTCTAACCACGTAATTGGATAAATACAAACTTCTTCATAAATCCATGTATTAATATGTGATCCCCCAGTTTTTGACAAATATTCTTAATAACAACTATATATCTTGAGAACCTATTATTGCATATAAACTAAATTCTGCGAATGACATTTTAGTACCTCGAGCAATATTAAAAACAAATTACGTTTAAATCAATACGCCAGTTTTAGAGATATCGTCATTTAAATACGAATTGAATTGCAGATACTCTTAAAGTAGCATAAAATTCTTACTAAATTACAAATATTTAAATAATCACTCATTAGATATAAATGGAATTACACAGTTTTAATACCAGTATATCACTAAATGTAATCAATAAATTTCATTCATATCAATACGCTAGTTTTTGAGATATAATTACTTATATGTGAGACTGATCAGACACACACTTAAAGGACCACAAAATATCGACTGTGCCAACAAATTAATTTCTTGATAATTACTCATTGATTTTTATTGTTATTACACAGGCCTAATAAAAATATATGACTTAATAATAGTAATAAATTACATTTTAAGAGATTTAGAGATATCGTCATTTAAATACGAATTGAATTGCAGATACTCTTAAAGTAGCATAAAATTCTCAATAAATTACAAATATTTTAATAATCAGTCATTAGATATAAATGGAATTACACAGTTTCAATACCAGTATATCACTAAATGTAAGCAATAAATTTCATTCATATAAATACGCTAGTTTTTGAGATATCATTACTTATATGTGAGACGGATCAGACACACAATTAAAGGACCACAAAATAATAACTGTTTCTGACAAACAAATTAATATCTTGATAATCACTTATTGAATTTTATTGTTATTAGACATACATAATAAAAATATATGACCTAATAACAGAAATGAATTACATTAATTTTGGCACGCTAGTTTTCGAGATTCTGTCATTTATGTATAAGAAAAATTGCACTAACACCTAAAAAACACTAAATATTCGACATTTTTAAACAAAAAATTATATGTCTCAAGACATCATTATTAAATTTAAATTTAATTATAACCATTCAATATCAGTATATCACTTTATAGCGTTAATAAATTGCATTTATATTGATACAGTGGTTTTTGAGATATCATAATTTAAATAGGAGCCTAACTGGAGATAACACCTAAAATAGTTCTGATATTCGATATTGATTGAAGAAAAATTGATATATCTCATGTATCTCTCATTGGATATTTTTTAAATTGCAAGTATCGAATATCAGCATATCACTCTATGGCGTCAATAAATTACATTTATATTTATGCAGTGGTTTTTGAGATATCGTTATTTACATATGAACCTAAATGGAGAAATCATTGGATATTTTTTATATGGCAGACATCGAATATTAGCATATCACTTTATAGCAACAATGAACTACAATAAATTGATGAGGTGGTTTTTGAGATATTGTTATTTAAAAATAAGCCTAATTGGAAACATCACTCAAAATAGTTCCAATAATCGATATTGATTGAACAAAAATTGATGAATCTCAAGTATCTCTCATTGAATATTTTTTAAATGGAAGACTCCAATATCAGTATGTCAGTCGATAGAAACAATAAATTACCTTTATATTGATGCGGTGGTTTTGGAGATATCGTTATTTAAATATAAGCCAAATTGGAGAAATCACTTCCAATAGTTCTAATATTCGACATTAAATGAACAAAAATATATATATCTTAAGTATCTCTAATTGGATATTTTTCAAATTGCAGATATCAAATATCAGTATATCACTCTATAGCAGCAACAAATTACACTTATATTTATACGGTGGGTTTTGATATATCATTATTTAAATATAAGTCTAATTATAGATAACACTTAAAATAGTTCTAATATTCGATATTAAATTAATAAAAATTGTTATATCTAAAGTATATCTTATTAGATATTTTTTAAATTGCAGATATCGAATATCAGAATATCACTCTATAGCTGCAATAAATTACTTTAATATTGATACGGTGGTTTTTGAGATATTGTTATTTAAATATGAGTATATTTGGAGATAACACTTAAAATAGTTCTAATATTCGATATTATATGAACAATAATTTATATATCTCAAGTATTTCTCATTGGATATTTTTTAAATTGCAGACGACGAATATCAGTATATCACTCTATTGCAACAATAAATTACATTTTTATTGATGCCGTGGTTTTTGAGATATCGTAATTTAAATATGAGGCTAATTGGAGATTACACTTAAAATAGTTCTAATATTCGATATTAAATGAACAAAAATTGATATATCTCAAGTATCTCACATTGGATATACTTTAAATTGCAGATATCGTATATCAGTATATCACTCTATAGCAGCAATATATTACATTTATAGTGATACACTGGTTTTTGAGATATCATTATTTAAATATGAGCCTAATTGGAGATAACACTAAAAATAGTTCTAATATTCGATACTAAATGAACAAAAATTGATATATCTCAAGTATATCTCATTGGATATTTTTTAAATTGCAGACGTCGAATATCAGTATATCGCTCTATAGCAGCAACAAATTACACTTGTATTTATACGGTGGGTTTTGATATATCATTATTTAAATATAAGCCTAATTATAGATAACACTTAAAATAGTTCTAATATTCGATATTAAATTAATAAAAACTGTTATATCTAAAGTATATCTCATTAGATATTTTTTAAATTGCAGATATCGAATATCAGAATATCACTCTATAGCTGCAATAAATTACTTTAATATTGATACGGTGGTTTTTGAGATATTGTTATTTAAATATGAGTATATTTGGAGATAACACTTAAAATAGTTCTAATATTCGATATTATATGAACAATAATTTATATATCTCAAGTATTTCTCATTGGATATTTTTTAAATTGCAGACGACGAATATCAGTATATCACTCTATTGCAACAATAAATTACATTTTTATTGATGCCGTGGTTTTTGAGATATCGTAATTTAAATATGAGGCTAATTGGAGATTACACTTAAAATAGTTCTAATATTCGATATTAAATGAACAAAAATTGATATATCTCAAGTATCTCACATTGGATATACTTTAAATTGCAGATATCGTATATCAGTATATCACTCTATAGCATCAATATATTACATTTATAGTGATACACTGGTTTTTGAGATATTATTATTTAAATATGAGCCTAATTGGAGATAACACTAAAAATAGTTCTAATATTCGATACTAAATGAACAAAAATTGATATATCTCAAGTATATCTCATTGGATATTTTTTAAATTGCAGACGTCGAATATCAGTATATCGCTCTATAACAGCAATAAATTGCATTTATATTTATACGGTGGTTTTTGAGATAACGTTATTTAAATATCAGCCTAATTGGAGATAACACTTAAAATAGTTCTAATATTCGACATTAAATGAACAAAAATTGATATATCTCAAATATCTCTTATTGGATATTTTTTAAATTGCTCATATCAAATGTCAGTATATCCCTCTACAGCAACAATAAATTTCATTAAAATTGATGTCGAGGTTTTTGAGATATTGTTATTTAAATATGAGCCTCTTTGGAGGAACAGTTAAAATCGTTCTAATATTTGATATTTTTAAACAAAAATTGATATATCTCAAGTATCTCTTATTGGATGTTTTTGAAATTACAAACATCGAATACTATCATATCGGTTTATACTAATCATAAATTGTATTCATATTTATACGCTAATTTTTAAGATTCCTATATTTATGTATGGAAAATTGAAAAGCTTCGAATTTTCGATATTTGCAAACAAAAAATGATACGTCTCTAGAATCCATCATTGAATTTAATTTTAATTACACTCGTTCAATAACAGTATATCACGCTATAGCAGTAATAAATTATATTGATATTGATACGGTCATTTTTGAGATATCGCTATTTAAATATTAGCCTAAATGGAGGAACACTTTAGTTTTAGAATTGAATATTTTCAAAGAAAAATTATATATCTCAAGAATTCGTCACTGGATCTTACTTTTCTTATGCTCATTTAATATCAGTATATTGCAATATAGCAGTAATAACGTTATTTATGTATAGAAAATTGAAAATTACAGCTTCGAATATTCGATATTTGTAAAACAAAAAATAATGTCTCTATAAGAAAATTACTACTGCAATCGAACAAAAAATAAGTATGTTACGGCATCAGAGTTTTTTTTATAAGTCATCCTGTATATACAAATAATTGTTCACTTGGTAGTTATGTGTTATAGTTTAAATTGAAAGTAATTTTGTACAATTACTGCGGTTAGTTTGTAAATGTTTGCACTTTATTTTAAACAGCGGAAGAGGCAGAGATTATGCGTTATTTATTGTTTTATTCTTTTCAGAAAATTTTTGCCATAAGCCGTTTACGTCATAATTTATTCGCTTCTGTCCAGGTTTTCAACGCTGCGGCGTTGATGTAATACGCAATTAAAGAAATGTATAATTTCGGGGAATTCTGGACTCGACAAGAGGAGGAAAAGCTTTAATACACAGCTTTTATATATTTCAAATGTATACAATTATATTTCCATCGTGATTTCCAGATTTTCAACGAAAATTACTCATGTATACGAAATCATGTACGATGTATACTTAAGTATACGACTTATTTATAGTTATGTATAGTAATATACGTATATTAGTTGTATGTAAATCTAAAAGCTAATTATTAATGGTTTAACTGTTCAGGTGCAGCACTCAAAACTTTATACTTAATTATGTAGTTACGATCTCTGCAATTAATTGAGTTTAATTGATTTATCACTGTCATTACACATTTGCTGTTAATTATACTGTCAACCATCAGAATACATTGCGTTAATGATTAGTTTTCACCCATGATAAATCTGCATCCAGCCTTGATGAGTAGCAGCAATTTTAGATTATAAATGTAAACTATACTTATTGTATATTTGGATGGCAAAATTAAATGATCAATTGTTTACTTAATGCAACATGCTAGCCTTCACTATGTGTACGTACAAAACTGTAAATACTGAAATTTGTAGTGCGGAATATACATGTCGGATGAATGGATGCAAACAATTTAAACCACGATTTCATAATTTTCATAATTAATCCGGCCAAAAATTCGTTGCCATGTAGTTAAACAATGTTAAATGGATATTAAGTTAAATGTCACGAACTGCAAAATTACCTTCTAATAGGAAAACGGTACTCTGGCAGTTTTATTTGTGTTAGTAATGAGTATAAATTGTTCAACTTTCCAGAAGAGAGCTAATTGCGCCAAGGCCCGAGTATTATCATATTTCCCCATTTAGCGCTCGTTGAACGCTACTAGGAAATCATCTAATTGGGATAATGATACATGAAATATTAAATGTACCTAGAGATCTATCTCGTAAAGGTAATTTATGCGATAATTTGTGCGAAGGTCTCGGAATTTAGGGTTTACTCTGCACTTTTATTTCGCGTCTTAATTTTATAGAAAATGCTTAACCAAACAATGGAAACAATTTCTCAAGATCCCAGTTTATATTTATACAATGCCACTCTCCCTAAATTCGCGATATCTTTCAGTTGCTATTGTTTTATATATCTTAGGATTGCAGAGATGAGACGTCATCTTCATCTGTTATTCTCACTACTAGTAAACTTTATTAATAATGATTATAATCATTAAAAAAATGTTGTGCATTGAATTGAATATTACAAATATGCCTGATACTTATGTAGCTGAATCGGCCATCCTTTAATTACAAATACTATACATCACCGAACACTTCAACTGTCATACACTTTTTTTATAAAATTCCCCATAATGTAATGGTCAAATGTTGAACTTGCTTCGTGGGAGAACACAATTCCCCACGTTAATGACAAATCTATATAAACCGTATCCATCTCTCTCTGTTTCTTAATTCACATAATACGAAAAAGTCTGTAGTACATGTATTACACGCGAAAGTTTGACAAATGTTTTCGGTTCCGACTCCAAAGAAATATCGTTATATATATATATATACACAAACGTGTTTTTGTGCATTGAACGTCTAATTGTGTTTACGGCTGAAATTAATGATGCCATATTTCTTTTATACTTTTTGTGTGGCCCATTTAAATAAGTTATTATTGTTCCGCGTTTTATTCCTTATTTATATACAGTATTGCACATTTTTTATTACTGGTATTGACAGCTCCGAATTGGCTTCCGTTGAGCTGCGAATGCGGACAAAGCCTACACGTGATAATATGTATTACCCTCTGGCAATGGTCTTATTCGTACATTCAGAATGTACCTACCCCTAATTTACGGTGCTAATTGGGCTATCTATGGACCGTAAATGTCCGCAAATTAATAAATAATTTCACCGTAATAATCAGTTAATTTCATATCATGAATTTCATCAATTTTTATTCATCGCTTCGAACATGATACTTCAAGTTTTGTATATTCCTACATTATTCAGAAAATATGTGCATATCCCGAAAATATTTATGAATTTTTTTATTGAAGTTCTGAAAATTGTAGTAAAAGTGAAGGAAATGTATAAATATTTATTGTTAAATCCAGCAATATTTATAAAAAAATGCTGCAAATCCCTAAGATTCTTTATGAAAGCAGTTTCATACCTGATTTATAAAATGATGGCTGTTTTCATTTTTAATTCAAAGCTTGGAACATAAAGAAACTTTGAGTTTTGCACATTCCTACAATTTTCATGAAGTTTCTGTAAATAATCAAAGTGTTTATGTATTTTATTATTGAAATTTTATTGTATTAGAAATGAAGGAAATGTATAAAGATTTGTTATCAAATCAAGCAATATTTATGAGTAAATGCTGCAAATCCCGAAGATTATTTATGAAAGCACTTTCATACCTGATTTCAAAAATGATGGTTGTTTTCATTTTTAATTGAAAGCTTGGAACATCAAAAAACTGTGAGTTTTGCACATTCCTGCAATTTTCATGAAGTTTCTGTAAAAAATCAAAGTTTTTATGAATTTTATTATTGAAATTTTGAAAATTGTATTAGAACTGAAGGAAATGTATAAAGATTTGTTATCAAATCAAGCAATATTTATGAATAAATGCTGCAAATCCCTAAGATTCTTTTATACCGGATTTCTAAAATGATGGTTGTTTTCATTTTTACCTGAAAGCTTGGAACATCAAGAAACTTTGAGTTTTGCACATTCCTACAACTTTCATGAAGTTTCTATAAATAAGCAAAGTTTTTATGAACTCTATTATTGATATTTTGAAAATTGTATCAGAAATGAAGGAAATGTATAAAGATTTGTTATCAAATCAAGCAATATTTATGAATATATGCTGCAAATCCCTAAGATTCTTTTATACCGGATTTCTAAAATGATGGTTGTTTTAATTTTTAATTGAAAGAATGGAACATAAAAAAACTGTGAATTTTGCACATTCCTACAATATTCATGAAATTTCTGTAATTAATCAAAGTTTGTATGAATTTTGTTATTGAAATTTTGAAAATTGTATTAGAAATGAAGGAAATGTATAAAGATTTATTATCAAATCAAGCAATATTTATGAATAAATGCTGCAAATCCCTAAGATTCTCTATGAAAGCACTTTCATACCTGATTTCTAAAATGATGGTTGTTTTCATTTTTAATTGAAAGCTTGGAACATCAAGAAACTTTGAGTTTTGCATATTCCTACAATGTTCATGAAGTTTCTGTAAATAATCAAAGTGTTTATGAATTTTAACATTCAAGTTTTGAAAATGGCATTAGAAATGAAAGAAATGTATAAAAATTTGTTATCAAAACCAGCAATATTTATGAATAAATGCTGCAAATCCCTAAGATCCTTTATGAAAGCACTTTCATACCTGATTTCTATAATGATGGTTGTTTTCATTTTTAATTAAAAGCTTGGAACATAAAGAAACTTTCAGTTTTGCACATTCCTACAATTTTCATGAAGTTTCTGTAAATAATCAAAGTTTTTATGAATTTTATTATTGAAATTTTAAAAATTGTATTTGAAATGAAGGAAATGTATAAAGATTTGTTATCAAATCAAGCAATATTTATGAATAATTTCTGCAGATCCCTAAGATTCTTTATAAAAGCACTTTCATACCTGATTTCTAAAATAATGGTTGTTTTCACTTTTGTTTGAAAGCTTGGAATATTAAGAAACTTTGAGTTTTGTACATTCCTACAATGTTCATGAAGTTTCTGTAAATAATCAAAGTTTTTATGAATTTTATTATTGTAGTTTTGAAAATTGTATCAGAAATTAAGGAAATGTATAAAGATTTCTTATCAAATCAAGCAATATTCATGAATAAATGCTGCAAATCCCTAAGATTCTTTATGAAAGCACTTTCATACTAGATTTCTGAAATGATGGTTGTTTTCATTTTTAATTAAAAGCTTGGAACATAAAGAAACTTTAAGTTTTACACATTCCTACAATGTTCATGAAGTTTCTGTAAATAATCAAAGTTTTTATGAATTTTGTTATTGAAATTTTGAAAATTGTATTAGAAATGAAGGAAATGTATGAAGATTTGTTATCAAATCAAGCAATATTTATAATTAAATGCTGCAAAACCCTAAGATTCTTTATGAAAGCACTTTCATACCTGATTTCTAAAATGATGGTTGTTTCCATTTTTAATTGAAAGCTTGGAACATAAAGAAACTTTAAGTTTTACACATTCCTACAATGTTCATGAAGTTTCTGTAAATAATCAAAGTTTTTATGAATTTTGTTATTGAAATTTTGAAAATTGTATTAGAAATGAAGGAAATGTATGAAGATTTGTTATCAAATCAAGCAATATTTATAATTAAATGCTGCAAAACCCTAAGATTCTTTATGAAAGCACTTTCATACCTGATTTCTAAAATGATGGTTGTTTCCATTTTTAATTGAAAGCTTGGAACATAAAGAAACTTTAAGTTTTACACATTCCTACAATGTTCATGAAGTTTCTGTAAATAATCAAAGTTTTTATGAATTTTGTTATTGAAATTTTGAAAATTGTATTAGAAATGAAGGAAATGTATGAAGATTTGTTATCAAATCAAGCAATATTTATAATTAAATGCTGCAAAACCCTAAGATTCTTTATGAAAGCACTTTCATACCTGATTTCTAAAATGATGGTTGTTTCCATTTTTAATTGAAAGCTTGGAACATAAAGAAACTTTAAGTTTTACACATTCCTACAATGTTCATGAAGTTTCTGTAAATAATCAAAGTTTTTATGAATTTTGTTATTGAAATTTTGAAAATTGTATTAGAAATGAAGGAAATGTATGAAGATTTGTTATCAAATCAAGCAATATTTATAATTAAATGCTGCAAAACCCTAAGATTCTTTATGAAAGCACTTTCATACCTGATTTCTAAAATGATGGTTGTTTCCATTTTTAATTGAAAGCTTGGAACATCAAGAAACTCTGAGTTTTGCACATTCCTACAATTTTCATGATGTTTCTATAAATAAGCAAAGTTTTTATGAACTCTTAGGTCTTAGGTTTGTTTCTTACATGTTTGAGCCCCTTAATATTCATTGAAATTTCTTAAAGTTTTACAGAAAATTGGGAAAATTTGTGCAAGTTTTACGAATTTTATAGATTTCTTTTCCGATTTTCGTGTATGTTTATTTTGTTTCATATTTTTTGAGGTTTTGTTCACTTTTTATACAAACATCGATAATTTCCATAAAATTTAATATCTTTATAATTATAATTGATTATTATAATTTATAATATCTCCAGAAAAATGACTGGAAATGTACTACTAATAAAATTCCTATAATTTTCCTGAAATCAACATTTCGCCTATATAAAATATACACAAAATGCACAAAATTTTGTGAAATTCATCGATATTTGCATAAAATGTGTATAAATACTCAAACAAATATGAAGCAACCGAAATATGCAGGAAATATAGAATAAATCTATATAAATTCGTGATATATTTATTTATTTTTGAAAATTGTACAAATCTTATGAAAATTCTAACAAAATTTAGCACCAAACTTTAAGGATAGTGTATGGAAATTATCGATATTTTACTAATATATTTTTTTTTAACTTTGTGGGTGGGTATTTAGTTTGTTTCTTACATGTCTGAGCTCCTTAATATTGATTGCAATTTCATAAGTTTTACAGAATATTGGGAAAATTTGTAAAAGTTTTACGAATTTTATAGATTTCTTCCGAATTTCGTGTATATTTATTTTGTTTCATATTTTCTTGAGGTTTTGTTTACTTTTTATACAATCATCAATAATTTCCATAAAATTTTATATCTTTATAATTATAATTGATTGTTATAATTTATAAAATCTCCAGAAATATGACTGGAAATATACTACTAATAAAATTTCTATAATTTTCCTGAAATCAACATTTCGCCTATATAAAATATACACAAAATGCACAAAATTTTGGGAAATTCTTCGATATTTGCATAAAATGTGTATAAATACTCAAACAAATATGAAGCAACCGAAATATGCAGGAAATATAGAATAAATCTAAATAAATTCGTGATATATCTATTTATTTTTGAAAATTGTGTAAATCTTATGAAAATTCTAACAAAATTTAGCACCAAACTTTAATGATATTGTATGGAAATTATCGATGTTTTACTAATATATTTTTTTTAACTTTGTGGGTGGGTATTAAGTTTGTTTCTTACATGTTTGCGCTCCTTAATATTCATTGAAATTTCATAAGTTTTACAGAATATTTGGAAAATTTGTAGAAGTTTCGCGAATTTTATAGATTTTTTCCGATTTTCGTGTATATTTATTTTGTTTCATATTTTTCTGAGGTTTTGTTCCCTTTTTATACAAACATCGATAATTTCCATAAAATTTTGTGTTAAATTGTTAGAATTAGAGTTTTCATAAGATTTATACAGTTTTCAAAAATATCACGAACTTTTTTAGATTAATTCCATATTTCCTGCATATTTACGTTGTTTCATACTTGTTTGAGCATTTATACACTTTTTATGCAAACATCGATAAATTTCATAAAATTTCATTGAAGTTTTATAATAATAGTCATAATAATCATAACGAATGAAACTTCGGAAGATCCTGAAACTTTGAGTTTTGCACGTTCCTACTATATATATGAAATTTCTGCAAATAATCAAAGTTGATAAGAATTTTATTATAGAAGTTTTGAAAATTGTATTAATACCGAAGGAAGTTAGAGCTCTTTTATTCTTTATTAAAGGCGTTGATATTATGGAAATTACTGAAACTCTGGAAGATCATGAAACTTTGAGTTTTTCACGTTCCTACTATATTTATGAAATTTCTGCAAATCAAAGTTGATAAGAATTTTATTATAGAAGTTTTGAAAATTTTATTAAAAATGTAGGAAGTTAGAGTTCTTTTATTCTTTATTAAATGCGTGGATATTATGGAAATTTCTGAAACTTTGGAAGATCATGAAACTTTGAGTTTTGCACGTTTCTACTATATTTATGAAATTTCTGCAAATAATCAAAGTTGATAAGAATTTTATTATAGAAGTTTTGAAAATTTTATTAAAACTGAAAGAAGTTAGAGTTCTTTTATTCTTTATTAAAGGCGTGGATATTATGGAAATTTCTGAAACTCTGGAATATCATGAAACTTTGAGTTTTGCACGTCCCTACAATATTTACGAAATTTCTGCAATTTATCAAAGTTGATAAGAATTTTTTATAGAAGTTTTGAATTTTTTTATTAAAAATGAAGGAAGTTAGAGTTATTTTATTCTTTATTAAAGGCGTTGATATTATGGAAATTTCTGAAACTTTGGAAGATCCTGAAACTTTGAGTTTTGCACGTTCCTACTATATTTATAATATTTCTGCAAATAATCAAAGTTGTTAAGAATTTTATTATTGAAGTTTTGAAAATTTTATTAAAAATGAAGGAAGTAAGAGTTCTTTTATTCTTTATTAAAGGCGTGGACATTATGGAAATTTCTGAAACTTTGGAAGATCATGAAACTTTGAGTTTTGCACGTTCCTACTATATTTATGAAATTTCTGCAAATAATCAAAGTTGATAAGAATTTTATTAAAGAAGTTTTGAAAATTTTAATAAAAATGAAGGTAGTTAGAGTTCTGTATTCTTTATTAAAAGCGTGGATATTATGGAAATTTCTGAAACTCTGGAAGCTCTTGAAACTTTGAGTTTTGCACGTTCTTACTATATTTATGAAATTTCTGCAAATAATCAAAGTTGATAAGAATTTTATTATCGAAGTTTTGAAAATTTTATTAAAAATGAAGGAAGTTAGAGTTCTTTTATTCATTATTAAAGGCGTGGACATTATGGAAATTTCTGAAACTTTGGAAGATCCTGAAACTTTGAGTTTTGCACGTTTCTACTATATTTATGAAATTTCTGCAAATAATCAAAGTTGATAAGAATTTTATTATAGAAGTTTTCAAAATTTTATTAAAACTGAAAGAAGTTAGAGTTCTTTTATTCTTTATTAAAGGCGTGGATATTATGGAAATTTCTGAAACTCTGGAAGATCATGAAACTCTGAGTATTGCACGTTCCTACGATATTTATGAAATTTCTGCAAATAATCAAAGTTGATAAGAATTTTATTATAGAAGTTTTGAAAATTTTATTAAAAATGAAGGAAGTTAGAGTTCTTTTATTCTTTATTAAATGCGTGGATATTATGGAAATTACTGAAACTTTGGAAGATCATGAAACTTTGAGTTTTGCACGTTTCTACTATATTTATGAAATTTCTGCAAATAATCAAAGTTGATAAGAATTTTATTAAAGAAGTTTTGAAAATTTTAATAAAAATGAAGGTAGTTAGAGTTTTGTATTCTTTATTAAAAGCGTGGATATTATGGAAATTTCTGAAACTCTGGAAGCTCTTGAAACTTTGAGTTTTGCACGTTCTTACTATATTTATGAAATTTCTGCAAATAATCAAAGTTGATAAGAATTTTATTATCGAAGTTTTGAAAATTTTATTAAAAATGAAGGAAGTTAGAGTTCTTTTATTCATTATTAAAGGCGTGGACATTATGGAAATTTCTGAAACTTTGGAAGATCCTGAAACTTTGAGTTTTGCACGTTCCTACTATATTTATAATATTTCTGCAAATAATCAAAGTTGTTAAGAATTTTATTATTGAAGTTTTGAAAATTTTATTAAAAATGAAGGAAGTAAGAGTTCTTTTATTCTTTATTAAAGGCGTGGACATTATGGAAATTTCTGAAACTTTGGAAGATCATGAAACTTTGAGTTTTGCACGTTCCTACTATATTTATGAAATTTCTGCAAATAATCAAAGTTGATAAGAATTTTATTATAGAAGTTTTGAAGATTTTATTAAAAATGAAGGAAGTTAGAGTTCTTTTATTCTTTATTAAAGGCATTATGGAAATTTCTGAGACGTTAGTTGCTTCTCTGGAATATTCATAGAATTTCTGCATATAAATATTCGTAGAAAATTAATAGAAATCCTTGAAGCTTAAAGTTTTTTTGTCAAATGTCTAAAATAATTAATGAATTGATGCAAATCTATAAGATCTTCATATCCACAAAAGCGTTTTAGCGTTTGGTTTTCCAATTATGTACTATTTTGCAAAAACATATAAATCACAAACATTCCAACTTCTTGAGGTGTTTCACCTTAAATAATTGTGTCCCGTTTCAGGAATTCCTTGGTTCAGTAAAATTTAAGTGCATTTAGTAATTACAGCAAGCTCTAATTACACTTGCAAATATATGACTGGAAATAATTAATTATGAAAGAATTCTAGATGAAAAACTAACCAGTTAAAAGAATGCTTTGGGCCATTTAAGAAGATATTCTACAAATATACAAGATATATATTAACAACTACACTATATCAAACGTAATACTGAATAAAATAACGCTTTAAATGAATGAATTAGTGTTATTATAGTTTCATCCATTGTTAAAGCATCAATAAAGTATTATTATTATCCATTATACCAGTTGTGTATATTATATTTGTTTGTACTTCCTGGTAAAATAATTAGTTCTGATAGTTTTTTAATGTTTTTATTATACACAATTATATTTGTTCGTACTTCCTGGTAAAGTAATAAGTTCTTATAGTTTTTTAATGTTTTTATTATACACAATTATATTTGTTCATACTTTCTGGTAAAGTAATAAGTTCTTATAGTTTTTTAATGTTTTTATATATTTGCCTGACTAGTTTTAGCCGATTATGGCCATCTTATGAGGCTAATTTCTACATAGGCAAATAAATAGAACCATTAAAAATATTTTAAGAACTTATTACTTTTAAGAAGTACGAAAAAAGAAACATACTATAAATGAATTATAGTTTATGTATGTTTATATACAGTATGTCCCCGGATTGAGTTAACAAGAGGAAAAACTTTTATTTTCTTTTATTTTACGCCAAAACTTCAAAGGAATAAGATTTTTTGCTTGTCCTGAAACCAGCAAATCTCTAATTAAAACTTAATTATTGTGACTCAGTGGAAAGAAATGTTCATTTTTCTTTTGATTTCGGACTTTCTCTGCTTATCCCATTACATTGGCCGTTTAATTTTTTTGACGATGTCACTCTGACAAATCAAATTACGCAAGTTAAATAACAAAACTGTTTGTGAAAAACATAATTTTAATAAACAGCAACTCTAAGAAACACCTTTAAGATAAAAAAGTCATTTTTCACAAACATTTTTGTTATTTCACTTGCGTAAACTCATTTGTCAAAAAAATAGACATCGTGAAAAAAATAAAACGGCCACTGTGATGGGATTTAAAAAGCAGAGAAAGTCCGAAATGAAAAGAAAAATTAACTTTTCTTTCTACTGAGTCAGAAAAATTAAGTTTTAATTAGAGATTTGCTGGTTTCAGGACAAGCAAAAAATCTTATCCTTTGCAGTTTTGGCGTAAAATAAAAGAAAAAAAAATTTTTCCTCTTGTAAACTCAATCCGGGGACATACTGTATATTATATTAAATATGGAATATGCATTCTATCTATAAGTAATTCTATCCAATCATATATTATATTTGCTTATCAGTTTCTTTGAGGTTCATTATGTTGAGTTCAGTTCAGTTTATTCATCCTTAAAAGCCATATACATTGTTGATTGGACAAGTAATGATAATAATTAAATTGAAACTATGTGTGGATACTACTTTAACCTAATGATAATAATAATCATTTATTATCAAAAATGCTTACGAAGTAACATTTTCTACAAAATGCATGTGTACTTTTATATTAACTGTCTTATTCTATATAATATAATAGTCTATTTTGTACCAAAACCTTAAAATCTAGAATCCAGATTAATATGGTACATAATGTGGTCAGGAAAAATATAGTATAAAAATATGCAGATATTTTGTATATTTGCAGATAAAAATGCAAGAACAAAAATTTATAAAAAAAATTAATAGTTTACTATGTAAATTAACGCTTTTTTTATGTACAACCTAAAACAAACAAAATTCTTTGGTGTATCTTTAATTTATAAAAAAAACAATACTTTTCATACAAAAAATTAAAAGCATACTACATTGTAATAATATCACAAATATTATAATCCGCATTTCGTATACAATGTGCCTGTGGGGCATAAGCTTGTAATATGGTTTACAACTTTACGTACCTCGTTGTGTTGGTAAAACAATATGTACACAATTTATTACACGATGGTAATTGCGAATATAAATGGTAAAAACTAAATAATGTTTTTCCGCAAAAATGTACAAGAAACGGGATCTTGTCTGGGCGAGCCATTAGCGAAACAATCAAGCAGCGTATTCAGTAATCTCATTACTGACAGAGACGCTGGAAGCAGAGAGATCCTAATGACATGCTAATCAGAGATTCTTCATCAACTATATTCAAGCTGCACTTGCACGGTCTAAATATCGCGACGTTCTCATCTTCATTCATTAATATTTAACGGTGCAAGGCAAATATTTAAATTTCAAATTAGTTTACACCTTAACATCTACTTACTGCGAAATTGATTTATCTAATATAAATTAACGCACTAAGGTGCTCAATTTATGCACGCTTAATGTTAAGAATCGTATAGAAACTGCAGGAAATGACGCTAATTGCATAATTTAAAATTAAAATAATTTATTCCGCACATTTCGCAGTTACACTTCAACTTGCATATTTTAATCTTGAATTATAATTTTCGCATTTAAAATGGCACTAATAATTTATAATTTAATAATGCACATAATTTGGCTTTAAAGTTACTCAACAAATATGATTTAATTAACCACTCAGTTTGGATATTTTTAATTCTGTAAGCGAATAATCAGGTGTATTCAATCAAAATATGTTAACAGTAAAATGTACGTTACCTGTACATGTACGTAATTGGGCAGCATCACATTCAAAAATCAAATGCTGTTATGTTATAATTGCAATTGATATTTGGATGTGATGCTGCCAAGTAACTTATACGTTACTGTTAACGTTTTTTTGATACGTAATTCACCTGATTATGATGCTAACTGTAGCTTTTGTATACATGTAGCAGCTAACCTACTACCTATCTATTAACGTTAAAATCCTGTTTTTGCGGAATTCAATGTGACTCCGGTGATTTCACGGAAGGGAGTGAAGAAAATCGTTTCAACGGGTCCCCTGTCTGTATCTGGTTTTTACTCTTATAAGTCCGCCAAGGACTTAAATAAATGATAAACGTTATCAAGTTAATCCGCACGTAAGGAACATTCGGCTGAAGTATTCAATGAGCAATCTTCATCCTCCTAATGAACGTAATTTAATTATTTCCAATCTGATTTTGTTTACGTTATATGAATCGAGTTTACCTAATTACCTTCCCTTGAATTTTCAAAATAAATAATTAATGTTTGCCAATGAGCGATTCTGGTTCTAATTATGCACACATTTAGATTTAAATTAAAAGATTTACTTACACCCATAAAGTGGTGTAAATGAGATACTTAGAATTTTACATTGGTAGTATAACACGTAAGAACTACTACCAACTAAAGGTAGAAATGGGGTATAGTCTGATTTTTATATTTGGTTAAATATTACAAGCATTTTTAATAGGTATGTGAATTTTGAGCTCATTAACTTTACAAAAATTGCTAAAAAGTTTTACTATTTAATCACACTTGGTTACCTCTATATCAGAAATCGATAATAAAATTGTAGGATAGTAAAAATATAAGTACCAATTTATATGCAAACAAAAACATATTACTCTGATGAACCTTCATGAAATCTATTGTTGTATTTATTTTCCTAAGCCTATACAAAAATAATTGGTGAATTTACAGAAACTTCAGGAAAATTACAGAAAATTTAGAGAATTTACAGAAAATTCTGGAAATTAACAAAAAAATTACTGAATTTATAGGAAATTCAAGCAATTTACAGGATTCAATAAAGATTAACTCAAAAACTATACAAACATTTCTAGAAAGTTTTACTACTCAACTAGACTTGGTTACCTCTTTATTAGAAATCAATAATAAAATTGTAAGATAGTAAAAATATAAGTACTTATTTAAATGCAAACAAAACATATTATTCTGATGATCCTTTATGAAATCTACTGTTTTGTTTGTTTTCCTAAGCCTATACAAAAATAATTGGTGAATTTATAGAAACTCCAGGAAATTAACAGGAAATTTAGGGAATTTACAAAAAAAATTAACAGAAAATTCACTGAATTTACAGGAAATTCAGGCAATTCACAGGAATCAATAAAGATTAACTCAAAAACTATACAATCATTTTTAGAAAGTTTTACTATTTAACTAGACTTGGTAACCTCTTTATTAGAAATCGATACAAAAAATGTACGATAGTAAAAATATAAGTACCTATTTATATGCAAACAAAAACATATTATTGTAATGAACCTTTATGAAATCTACAGTTTTATTTATTTTCCTAAGCCTATATAAAAATAATTGGTGAATTTACAGAAATTTCAGGAAATGTACAGAATATTTAGGGAATTCACAGAAAGATCTGGAAATTTACAGAAAATTCACTGAATTTACAGGAAATTCAGGGAATTCACAGGAATCAATAAAGATTAATTCAAAAATATACAAACATTTTTAGAAAGTTTTACTATTCAACTAGCCTTAATTACCTCTTTATCAGAAATCGATAATAAAATTGTAGGATAGTAAAAATATAAGTACCTATTTATATGCAAACAAAAACATATTATTCTGATAAATCTTTATGAAATCTACGTTTTATTTAATTTCCTAAGCCTATATAAAAATAATTGGTGAATTTACAGAAACTTCAGGAAATTTTAAGAAAATTTAGGGAATTTACAAAAAAATCTGCAAATTAACAGAACATTCACCGAATTTACAGGAAAGTCAGGCAATTTGCAGAATTCAATAAAGATTAACTCAATACCTATACAAACATTTCTAGTAAGTTTTACTATTCAACTAGACTTGGTTACCTCTTTATTAGAAATGGATAATAAAATTGTAGGATAGTAAAAATTTAAGTACTTATTTATATGCAAACAAAAACATATTATTCTGATGAACCTTTATGAAATCTACTGTTTTATTGATTTTCCTAAGCCTTTATAAAAATAATTGGTGAATTTACAGAAACTTCAGGAAATTTAGGGAATTCACTGAATTTACAGGAAATTCAGGCAATTTACAGGATTCAATAAAGATATAAAATACAATAAAAACTGTATACATTTTCCAACTTCAGATTTTAGTCTGTAAAATCTATTATTATGGTATATTTTTTTGATTTAATATTTTTTGACCCACTTTTTTGCCACTTAACCTTTTTACGTCTAATTTTGCTTTTTATCTCCTCCTTATTTTCCAGACTCATTATATTTTTCGTTGCGCAGCTCATTTTTGCTGCTTTCAGTATGTTGTTTTTTAATGTATTCCACATATTATCTACTCCTTTCTGTGCTCCCTCTTCTGCTATTTTTACCCTCATTTCTTCTTCGTACTTTTGTCTAATTGTACTTTCTTTCAGTTTCATTACCCACTCTTCCATTTAGGTCTCCCTTGATTATTATGGTTTCCATTCCTTCATCTAATTCCCTTTGTATCTCTGCCTTCATCTTTTTTCCTTTATTTTTACTCTTCTTCTGTTGGGTTATAGTATGGAGGTTATAGTATGAATTTTCTTTTCTTATTTATTTTTATGTCCATCCTTAGTATTTAGTGGTCACTATCAATTTTTGCTTGCTTTTTACTTTGGCATTTTTAAGCTTTTTCCATGTTATCTTGTTTATCAGAAAGTGCTCTGTTATGGGATTTTCGTTGTGTGTCGCTTATACTATATACTTGTACAGTTTTTTGTGTATATTCTTGTGTTGAAATGTGTGCTTGTTATTTGCTTTTTTTCTACAGACAGTTTCATTATTCTTTCCCCATTGCAATTATTTGTTTCTTCTCTTTCTTTAAATTTTGTGTTTTTTATTATCCGATTATTTTCTACACACAGTTTAATTAGTTTTTGTTAGTTGTAATTCTTTGTTTTTTCTCCTAACTTTAGGTTAGGTTAGGCTAGGTTATATTCGTAGGTTATATTAGGCAGTACTGAGCAGTAAATATCGCTGAAATCAGCATTTAAGTAAACTGTTATATATTTTATCTTGTAGTTCTTTAAACTGTTATTGTTCGATTTTATGCAAATTGGGTTAGATATTTACTGCTCAGTGCTGCCTAATCTAACCTAACCTAACCGAAACTAACCAGTTTTCATTCACAGATAATTTTATCGAGATGGAATTAATCAGAATATTGAGGGTTTAAATAATACTCCCAATCTAATTATCTAACTGGTTAGGTTAGCTTAGGTTAGATTAGGAAGTACTAAGCAGTAAATAAGGTTTTAAATAATACTCCCAATCTAATTATCTAACTGGTAATGTTAGATTAGGCAGTACTGAGTAGTAAATATCTAAGATATTTACTGCTTAGTACTTCCTAATATAACCTAAGCTAACTTAACCTAACTAGTTTTCGTCGTGACCTAATCTGTAGGTTAGATATTTACTGCTCAGTATTGCCTAATCTAACCTAACCTAACCTAACCTAACTAGTTTTGATTCATAGATAATTCCATCGAGATGGGATTAATCAGAATATTGAGGGGATAAATAATAATTTATCTTTCTATTGCGATTTGCAGTAGAGTTGTATTCTAAAATATTGTTTAAAAAATTATAAAAAACCCAAAGGTCACCTGTGTATAGTTTCTTGATGAAAAGAAACTAGACATAGATTACCTTTCGGTTTCAGAGTTAAAATATTCAAGTTTCAAAAGTCAGGACGTTCGTTTTTCGAAAATTAATGTAAATTATAGTATTCGTAATATTAAAAAAAATGTGAAAATTGTAACTGCAAACAAACAAAAAATATTCCGAAAAATCACTACGAAATCAACTATTTTGTTTAATACCCTTAGCCTGTATACAAATAATTAATTGGTGGAATTCACGGAAAATTTAGTGTCGGACTGCTATTTGCTGTCTATTAAATAAATTTGATGAATACCGACTCAATTCAATAATTTATATCATTATTATGAAACATATACAAAAAATCATTTAAAAATTTGATTAATACCGACACAATTCAATAATTTATATCATTTTTATTCAATAAATACAAAAAAATTCTTAAAAAAATGATTAAAACCGACACAAATCAATAATTTATATAATATTTATAAAACATTATCGTTCATACTTCTTTCTCCTTTGTTTTTCTATATTTTTTTTGTTTGCTTGGATTTTTAGTCTTTGGTTCAAGTCCCAATGAAGACTGGAGAGTCGATATGTTGTACTCGAAAATATTCTTGAAATATGAACGAAAGTATCAAAGGCTCATCTACGTAGAGTTTCTTAATGAAAAATCACGAAAAAAATATTCTTCAGGAACTAATAACAATTCACAAAATTTTAAGTATATCAACTGATATATCTGGTTAAGAGGTCCTAGGTTCGAAAATTAGTGTAAATTATTGAATCAAAAGAAGAACACTTGCCAAAAAACACTTAAAAATTGGTTAAAACCAACACAATTCAATTCTAATTTATATAGTTTAAAACTACTGTAGCATAAACGTTCCTCAACTAATGAAGAGTAAGTTATTCTATTTTAAAAACGTGTATATTATACACTAAGTACTTTTTTTTCTGGAGTTATTAAGTCATTGTTATGTATATTTTTATGTACTTAATTTTCATTAAGTCTATCGAGTAATTTTTTAACAGTAATATAATTATTATAAATTTACATTATGTATAATTACTCTTGTTTTGTTTCATATGTATATTTTATCAGTTTACTGACCTGTGTTTTGGTTTAGTGAGCCATTTTTAGAGAATTATATTTGTTTACAATACTGTTATATAATTTTTGAAAAAATCAATTCAATTTGTTCAATTTTAGAAGAATTTATATATGTTATTTATTATATTGTTATGAAACATATTCAATCATTATCGTTGCTTCATTTTCTTTCATTTGTATTAAAAATATTCTTTCGTTTACGTATTGCTGCTTTAACACATATTATATTCTTTCTGGTGAGATTATTATATGGATTCCTCCTTTCGCTCTGTCTTTCTCTTGTACTCCTGACCATATTATCGAATACCATGTATGTATTCTTTTAATTGTCTTTTTGTAATTGTATTCCCTGTATGTATTCTTTTCTTGTTTCTTTCTTTTTTGGTTCTGGTATTCCCATTATTTCGATTTGTTGTTTGATCATTTCTTCTACTACTTTTTGGTTCCGTTATTCCTATTATTTCGATTTCTTGTTTAATCATTTATTCTACTATCTCTTCCTCTTTGTTCTTGTAACTCCTTACGATCCATGTTCCTGTCCTTATCACGCATTCTTTATCTTTCTCCTTTATTTTTCTATATTTTTTCAAACTTATTCCTTTTCGAGTTTCATTTTTCTGTTCCAATGCCATTGTCTTCTTTTTGTATTCTGTCATTCTTTCCTACTCCTGACCATATTATCCAATACCCTGTAGGTATTCTTTTAATTCCTTTTTCTTTCTTTTTGTTTTCGTTAATCTCATTATTTCGATTTGTTGTTTAATCATTTATTTTACTATCTCCTCCTCTTTGTTCTTGTAATTCCTTGCGTTCCATGTTCCTGTCCTTATCATCTCTTATTTGTCTTTCTCCTTTATTTTTCTATATTTTTTCTTATTCGTTTTCGAGTTTTTTTTTTTTTTAATTTAATTTTATTTTAATTTAGTTTTTATCTTCTTTTTGTATTCTGTCATTATCTTCTACTCCTGACCATATTATCCAATACCTTGTATGTATTATTTTAATTCCTGATTCTTTCTTTTTTGTTTCGGTTATTCCCATTATTTCGATTTGTTGTTTGATCATTTGTTCTACTATCTCATGTTCTTTGTTCTTGTAGCTCCTTACGTTCCATGTTCCTATCATTATCATGTCTTCTCTTTTATTCTCTTTTCTCTTTCTATATGTTTCTTGCCTATTCCTTTTCGAGTTTAATTTTTCTATTGCCATGACATTGTCTCCTTTTTATATTCTGTCCTTTTTTTGTCTTGTGTTAATTTTTTTGGGATTATTGTGTATTTTCTTTCATTCCACTCCCATGTTTTCTCGTATAGTATCTTTGAATTCTGTTCTTTTTCCTTGTCTTGTGTTAGTTTTTTTGAGAATTCACAGAAATTTCTGGATATTAACAGAAAATTCTGTGAATTTACAGAAAATTCAGGCAATTTACAGGATTCAATAAAGATATAAAATACAATAAAAACTGTATACATTTTCCAACTTCAGATTTTAGTCTGTAAAATCTATTATTATGGTATATTTTTTTGATTTAAATTTTATGATCCACTTTTTTCCACTTTACCTTTTTACGTCTAATTTTGCTTTTTATCTCCTCCTTTTACAGTTCTGTCCTTTTCCCCACTGATTATATTTTTCGTATAGTATCTTTGTGTTCTGTTCTTTCTTCTTGTCTTGAGTTAGTTTTTTTAGATTTATGATATATTTTCTTTCATGCCACTTCCATGTTTTCTCGTATAGTATATTTGTGTTCTTTTTTTTGTCTTGCGTTAGTTTTTTTTTTTGTATTATGGTATCTTTTCTTTCATGCCACTCCCATGTTTTCTCGTATAGTATATTTGTGTTCTGTTCTTTTTTTTTGTCTTGTGTTAGTTTTTTTGGATTATGGTATATTTTCTTTTATGCCCCTCCCATGTTTTTTCGTATAGTATATTTGTGTTCTGTTCTATTTTTTCTCTTGTGTTGATTTTTTTTGGAATATGGTATCTTTTCTTTCATGCCACTCCCATGTTTTCTCGTATAGTATCTTTGTGTTCTGTTCTTTTTTTGTCTTGTGTTAATTGTTTTTTGGATTATGGTGTCTTTACTTTCATCCCACTCCCATGTTTTCTCGTATAGTATCTTTGTGTTCTGTTCTTTTTTTTGTCTTGAGTTAGTTTTTTTGGATTTATGGTATATTTTCTTTCATGCCACTCCCATGTTTTCTCATATAGTATCTTTGTGTTCTGTTCATTTTTTGTTGTCTTGGGTTGGTTTTTTTGGATTATGGTATCTTTTCTTTCATGCCACTCCCATGTTTTCTCGTATAATATCTTTGTGTTCTGTTCTTTTTTTTGTCTTGGGTTGTTTTTTTTGGATTATGGTGCCTTTTCTTTCATCCCACTCCGATGTTTTCTCGAATAGTATCTTTGTGTTCTAGATTTATGATATATTTTCTTTCATGCCACTTCCATGTTTTCTCGTATAGTATATTTGTGTTCTTTTTTGTCTTGTGTTAGTTTTTTTGGATTATGATATATTTTCTTTTATCCCACTCCCATGTTTTCTCGCATAGTATCTTTGTGTTTTTTTTTAATCTTGAGTTAGTTTTTTTGGATTTATGGTATCTTTTATTTCATGCCACTCACATGTTTTCTCGTATAGTATTTTTGTGTTCTGTTCTTTTTTTTTGTCTTGTGTTAGTTTTTTTGGATTATGGTATCTTTTCTTTCATGCCACTCCCATATTTTCTCGTATTGTATATTTGTGTTCTATTTTGTCTTGTATTAATCTTTTTGGGATTATGATGTCTTTTCTTTCCTCGTATAGTATCTTTGTGTTCTGTTTTTTTTAAATCTTGGGTTAGTTTTTTTGGATTATGGTATCTTTTCTTTCATGCCACTCCCATATTTTCTCGTATAGTATCTTTGTGTTCTGTTCTTTTTTTGTCTTGAGTTAGTTTTTGTTTAGGAATATGGTATCTTTTCTTTCATTCCACTCCCATGTTTTCTCGTATAGTATCTTTGTGTTCTGTTTTTTTTTAATCTTGGGTTAATTTTTTTGGATTATGGTATCTTTTCTGTCATGCCACTCCCATGTTTTCTCGTATAGTATATTTGTGTTCTGTTCTTTTTTTTATGTCTTGAGTGAGTTTTTTTGGATTTATGGTATCTTTTCTTTCATCCCACTCCCATGTTTTGTCGTATAGTATCTTTGTGTTCTGTTCTTTTTTTTGTCTTGTGTTAGTTTTTTTGGATTATGGTATGTTTTCTTTCATGCCACTCCCATGTTTTCTCGTATAGTATATTTGTGTTCTGTTCTTTTTTTTGTCTTGTGTTAGTTTTTTTGGATTATGGTATATTTTCTTTTATGCCCCTCCCATGTTTTCTCGTATAGTATCTTTGTGTTCTGCTTTTTTTTTGCCTTGTGTTAGTTTTTTTGGATTATGGTATCTTTTCTTTCATGCCACTCCCATGTTTTCTCGTATTGTATTTTTGTGTTCTGTTCTTTTTTTTGTCTTGTGTTAGTTTTTTTGGATTGTGGTATATTTTCTTTGATGCCACTTTCATGTTTTCTCGTATAGTATTGTTTTGTATTAATCTTTTTGGGATTATGATGTCTTTTCTTTCATCCCACTCCCATGTTTTCTCGTATAGTATATTTGTGTTCTGTTCTTTTTCTTGTCTTGTGTTGATTTTTTTGGGAATATGGTATATTTTCTTTTATGCCACTTCCATGTTTTCTCGTATAGTATATTTGATTATGGTATATTTTCTTTTATGCCACTACCATGTTTTCTCGTATAGTATCTTTGTGTTCTGTTCTATTTTTGTTGTCTTGGGTTGTTTTTTTTGGATTATGGTATATTTTCTTTCATACCACTCCCATGTTTTCTCGTATAGTATCTTTGTGTTCTCTTTTCTTTTTTTTTGTATTTTGCTAGTTTTTTGGGACTATGGTGTCTTTTCTTTCATCACACTATCATGTTTTCTCGTCTGTTATAATTTTCTTATATTTTACGTTTACTCTGTATCATTTTCCCATTTTCTCTCTCGCTATTTCTCTTATTTTGGTGTGTGTCATTAGTTCGTTTCTTGTAAGAACGTTATGTATGAATATCTTTAAGATTGCTTTTGTTTTTCATTGTGTCTTTCTTTTCTTCCCAGCTGTCTATTTCTGCTATTGTCATTGATCCTTTTCCGTTGTAATGTTCTGTATTGCTCTTATATTGATTTTTACGCCTAGTTAATTTTTATCATCTTCTAGACTGACATTTTATGTTTTCTTGCTTCACTCCTTTTATTACTGTGTCCTGCTTTTTCTCTCCCTTCTCCATAGCTTCCTTTATGTCTTCTAATCTAACCAGTTATCGTTTCAGTTGCTGTTGTTTTTCATTATGTCTCTCTTTTCTTCCTAGCTGTCTAGTTCCGCTATTATCATTGATTCCCTTTTCGTTGAAATGTTGGGGCCTTTTCTTTCATCCCACTCCCATGTTTTCTGTATCCCACGATTTCCCATGTTTTCATGTATTGCTCTTATATTGGTTTTTACGCCTAGTTTATTTTTTATCATGTCCTTGGCTGAGTCTTTATGTTTTCTTCCTTCACTCGTTTTATTATTGTGTCCTGCTTTTTCTCTCCCTTCTCCATAGCTTCCATTCTGTATTCTAATCTAACCAGTTCTCTTTTCAGTTGCTGTTGTTTTTTATTATGTCTCTCATATCTTCCTAGTTGTCTAGCTGTCTAGTTCCGCTGTTATCATTGATTCCTTTTTCGTTGTAATGTTGGTGCCTTTCTTTCATCCCACTCCTATGTATTCTGTATCCCATGTTTTCTCCCATGTTGTTTATCTCCCATGTTTTCATGTATTGCTCTTATATTGGTTTTTACACCTTGTTTATTTTGTATTATGTCCTTGGCTGAGTCTTTATGTTTTCTTCCTTCACTCCTTTTATTATTGTGTCCTGCTTTTTCTCTCCCTTCTCCATAGCTTCCACTCTGTCTTCTAATCTAACCAGTTCTCTTTTCAGTTGCTGTTGTTTTTCATTATGTCTCTATTTTCTTCCTAGCTGTCTCGCTGTCTAGTCCTCTATTATCGTCGATTCCTTTTTCGTTGTAATGTTGGTGCCTTTTCTTTCATCCCACTACCATGTTTTCTCGTACACTATATTTGTGTTCACTTCCATTTTTGTCTGTATTGATCTTATATCGGCTTTTACGCTTAGTTTGTTTTTTATGATCTTCTTGACTGACTCTTTATTTGTGTTATCTTCCTTCACTTCTTCGATTATTATGTACTGCTTTACTCGTTTTTCTCCATTGCTTCCATTCTGTATTATAATCTAACTAGTAATTTTTTCAGTTGCAGGTTTTCTTCTTTTATTTCTTGAATTTTCTTGTTATGTTGCATCTGCTTGCTTATAATCTTCTCGATTTCCTCCATCATATCTAACATCAATGTCTTTAATTCCTCCATATTAGGGTTACATATTCTTCCTTTCTTACATGTAATTGATGAAATAAAGTCTTATATTTTATAAATTGGTGTTTCATTTGTAAGATATTAGTAAACTCAATTTATTTTATATTTTGGTGGGCGCCATTTATTATTATCCGATGAAATTTGGCGCAGTTTGTGTTTTTCATTAGTAGAGCATTTTAGATGGTGCCCCAGAACAAAATCCAGGGGTAAAAAAGATGGGCTTTAGGGTGGCCCATCTTTTTTACCCCTGGATTTTGTTCTGGAGCACCACAGGTATATTTACCATTTTGTTGTATTTTTTATTAGTAGAGCAATTTTAGATTTGATGCGGAACAAAATCCAGGGGTAAAAAATATGAGCACCCTCATTTTTACCATAGGTATAATTACCGGTGGGCTATAGGCATATTTACCATTTAGGTATATAATCAAGGGCTCTATTGGACTTGACGAATTTATGACCGAGCGAGCTTGCGAGCGAGGCTAATTAAGATCTAATTTTAGTTTTCATTTGATATGTGGCATAATATTTTATGCTCCTGCTTAATATAAAGTGTATATGTAATTACATCTTACATTTAAGATGAAATAATGTATTAATGTTGTTGCAGTGCCACCGAGGATACATTACGTGACATCGAATGGCAGAGTGGAAGTGAAAAAAGGAACGTCGGTGCGTTTGGAATGCAAAGCATCCGGGAATCCAGTGCCTAAAATCACATGGTCAAGGAGGAATAATTTACTACCCGGAGGAGAACAGACTACTGTAACCCCCGTTTTAACATTGGACAGTGTGGACAGACACCAAGCCGGAGTTTATCAATGCACTGCCAGCAATGGTGTAGGAGAGGATGTCACACAGCAAATAGTTCTGCACGTGTTATGTAAGTGCCTTTTTATCGATTCCACTTAGCAGGGCCGACGCGCCGGAAAAACGCCCCACAATGCACATATTTCCCACCGCTTTGTAAATTTATTAGCATTATTGATTATCTATTTTCTTTTCGAATTATATTACATGACAGCAATTTATCATATACGTACAAGTGAACGTTTTAGAGCGTTCAGTATTATCTTTTGCGCCCGTATGTCGGAGATCGCATGTCGCGTAAAACATCTATTATACGAGGTATCAACAAGGAAGTGTGCCATGTATTCTACATAAACTCATTTGTCTGGTGGCTGAAATATATATGCGCGCTTTTAACACCTCTATACAGAACTGTTGTACTAATAGAACAAACTCACGTTGTTTAACATGCGCAAATTATGAAACAATGTTCCGACACTGTCAGATAATCGCATTACGCTTTGCTCACATTCTTTCATTTAACTCTATTCGATGTGCGACTAACAATGAAACTCACCATTTTACTGGCTGCGATTTAATTAACAACCACGCACTGACACGTGTATTAATTGCAATTTAATTATGATTAAATAATTAATTATTTTTATTATAGTCTCATCCATTATACCAGTTCTACATTTTATATTTTGTTTCTTTCCTCCTACTTACTGGTAAAGTAATAAGTTCTTATAGTTTTTTAAATGTTTCTATTTATTTGCCTGACTTTCAAGATCAAATAAAAATGAGGAAATTGAAAGTCGAACTACACAAACATTACTCCAACCTAGATAATATGAAAACTTTATCATATATCAACATACTAAAAAACAGATTAATCTAACAATCTGTCGAAACAATCAAAGAAAAAGGAAATTCCATTCATATTAAACTTGAAAAAACATGATTTGAGCAGATTTATCGAACAATCTGTCGAAACAATCAAAGAAAAAGGAAATTACATTCATACTGACCTTAATGAAACTTAATTTGATGACAACAAATAATGACGACTGATAAGATAAATACTCTAAAGCCTCGTTTACATTGGGAAATTTTGGGAAAATTGATTGGGAAACTTACGATGTGTAAACCAGAAAAACGTCTGTCAAGAAAGAAACTAAACAAGAAAGTAAGACGTTTTTCTGGTTTACACATCGTTAGTTTACTGGCGGCAAGTACTTTCCCCTATTACAGTACATATTATTATTGCAGTATTACAGCAAGTACTACAGTAAACTTTCCAAATGTAAACGAGGCTTTAGAAAGAAAAAATAAAAAAGAAAAAAAGAAAAAGAGGATTCCAACAAACGCCACAACAATAAACCAAACATTATCAACACTAATCTAAAACACTCAAAAATCACGCATCTATCAAACACCTTAAAACCTCCTAAATAAACCTCTTAAATAAAGGACACAAATATGCACCAACCATTAAAAATATAAACCTTCCCCTACTAACTACATAATTTGACGTAGCTCTTAAAAACCACCAACAGGAAGAAAACATAAAAGGAGATTGCATCAAAATCATCAAACAATTATAGAACAAAATAGAATTAAACAATAAAACTAATTACAACAAATTTAACAAAATAGAACAATCAATCATTAATAATATAAAAAATATAACAAAAATGAACAACTTAATTCTTGTAACAGCAGACAAAAATGAGAATAAAATAGAATTTTACAATAAAACTAATAACAACAACTTTAGCAAAACAGAACAATCAATCAATAATAATATAAAAAATAAAACAAAAATTAACAACCTAATTCTTGTAACAGCAGACAAAAATGCAGGCTTAGTGATCCGTACAAAAAATAATTTCATCAACAAAACAAGCAACTTATTAATGAAAATAATTTTATACTCCTACATAAAAACCCTACCAACAACTTCATAAACAAACAAAAACAATTACAAAAAATGCAAATTCAACATTAAATAATTACACAAATAACATAAATAACTATGAATCCCACTTTTCCTAAACTTTATGGACAAACGAAACTACACAAAAAAGACATTCCAATTAGATCACTCATTACCTCAATAAACTCATAATTTGGCAAAATTACTAAATAACATTTTCAACCATACAATAATATACACTAAAAATAATCTATGAATCCCACTTTTCCTAAACTTTATGGACAAACGAAACTACACAAAAAAGACATACCAATTAGATCAATCATTACCTCAATAAACTCATAATTTGGCAAAATTACTAAATAACATTTTCAACCATACAATAAAATACATTGCAAAACACTATAAAAAAAAAAATACGAACTTATAAATAACATTCATAAAATAAACTTACCATAAACTAACACAGTAGCTTTATTCGATATAATAAATCTCTCATTAAAATGTACACATCTATCAGATTTTTAAGTGCAAGATATAGCTACTGATATTGGTACTGATAGCGACTCAAAATTAGTAATATTCTAAGCTTTAGATCTAAAAACCCTTCAATATTTCAAAATATAATGCAAAAATATGCTAAAATTCGTCTATTTTTGATATCCTAGTGTTAAAATATAAACATATATTAGATTTTTAAGTGCAATATGTTAAATTTATCTAATTTTTAATTACAACTGTCAAAAGTAGTCAAATTTTAAGCTTCAGCTGTGAAAACCTGTCAATTTTTAAATAGCTACTGCCAAAAACTGCAATAAAAATTCTATTTTTGGTATCCTAGTGTTAAAATGTAAACATTTATCAGATTATTATGTGCAACTGTTCACAAACGTCAAATTTTCTAACAAAACCGTCGTAATCTGTCAATTTTTTAAGTGTAACTGTCAAAATTAACAACTATTAAAATCGACATATTTCTAACAGTAACTGTCAAAATATGTCAAGTATTAACAACAGCTTTGAAAATTTGTAAATTTTTTGACACCTTATGAAAATCTATCAAATTATTAAAGGCAATAAGTAAGATATGTCAAATGCTAAACTTCAGCAGTGAATATCGAACAGTTTTTAACTGCAACTGTTATAATCGAGATATTTCTAACAGTTACTGTCAATAATAAATATCAGCCCACGGCTGTTAAATTTTAACGGCCGTGATATCAGTTAAATAACAACCATACCGATAATATGTAATTACAATCAAGTATCACGAAAAATTTCTGAATTAATAATTTCAACGAAATTAATTTTGAAGTACAAAACTGTAATTTTCTCCTTTAATTGAAAATTATTCAGATACGTCACCACTAATGATTTATACGCTATGACAAGTAGAGCATGTTATAGTGACGAAAATTAAGGATGTGAGGATACATAAAACAAATTACCTCCAGAAAGTGTTGGAATGATTAATTTTAATTACTTTTCTTGTGCTATTGCTGTGACCCAATCATATGTCTCTACAGCTCTTTACAAAACTAAGATAAATGACTAGATAAGACCCCCTATCGATTTCGGTGCTACCTTTAATTCGACTTGGTTTATTTACTCCTACATAGTCTCTTACAACTATTGCTTTATTTATACTACTCCACCCATTTCTCCTTTTTGGGTCCATTATTTCGTTTGCCTTGCACTATTTAAAGCTAATGCTGTTTGAAACCTATTAGATAATTATTTCTAAACCCTACAAATTATTGCGCATCCAATTTAAATTAATTAAAGAAAATATGAGAATGTATTCGTGTATTTTCAACAAACTATTAAAAGTGTATATCGATGGTGTAGTACATAAATGTGGCAAGTGCTAATATTAATTATTTTTTTTAGCTTAAAAATTAAGAATAAATGAACGTGTAGTGCATAAATGTGGCAAGTGCTAAAATTTTTTTTTACCTTGAAAATTAAGAATAAATGAACATTTAAGAGACTTAAACATTTCAAATTTTAGACGATACCTACATTTTAACAATCATAGTTTCGACATAAATAAAAATAAGAAACTCTTACACAATACAGATAAAGGCTTAAAACAAATTTTATTAGAAGCTTTTGAAATAGATAAAACTATCAACATAGAAACCAAATAAAGTTCCTTAATGACCAAACTCAATTAACATATAAACCTCTTTATAATTTTTTAAATAATCCATTTAACACATGAAAAAACAAACAAGAAACGTACTATATAGCACATGGAAAAGCATATAGAGCATAGCTCATTATATCACATGGAAAATAATACTAATTTTATAAAATTGTTTTTAGGTCTTAGAGACTGTATAACAACTTTTACTACTTATATTACCGCATTGGAGCTCTTGTTTTGCAGGATCGCGTTTTTAGTTTCCACAGGATGAATAAATGCATTGCCTGGATTTGTCAACATAGTTGTAACTCCCCGATATTATTTTATTATATTTATTTTATTATTCGTCGTTTTTATCGTGAAATTATTATATAATTTCTTGATTATTTTGGCTCATGATTTATTATATAATGTTTTAATTATTTTTGGCTCATGATTTATTATATAATGTTTTAATTATTTTTGGCTCGTGATTTGTGATCGTATTTAGTACTTACACGTCGTGACGTTTAATTTAACTACCGTGATTACTCTCAAGGTACTTTGCTATTGGTAATGTGTTAATTAACATACACTAATAATGGATTAATACAAGAAAGCACCAATTTAAAGATTTGTTTTGTTTATTTAATAATAGACACGCTGAAATTGTAAGACACAGGGAAATAAAACACAGGTTGATGATGATGTAAATTAATTTATATAATTGTAACATACTGGAAAATAAAACACAGGTTGACGATTACGACATGAATTGATTTATTTTCTAGATTTTGTTGACCTTTTAATGAATTTGTAAATTCTCTTATTTATTCAATTGATAATTTGAAAATGGTTATGACTACGAAGTTTATTTACGAGTGTTTGTTATACATGCACGTGCTTCTTTAGTTTCTTAGACCATTTATTACCATGCCCTTTCACTCCATTTAACTACGGGAAAGTGATATGATCAAAAATAGAACTATTTAAAGATGTTGAAATATCCCCAATAATTCATGAATGATTACTAAAGGTATCTCGCGATCTTCCCGAATTTCATGGTTGTGTCGGTGTCCACACAATAATGTAATTATTGGAGCCCCATTGTTTACGTTGATTGAGGTAAATTAGTAATTCTACCCACGACCACAGCAAGCACCAATGTCACAAGTAGTCATCACCGTCAGACATGTTACAAGTTGTGTCAAATAACAGTTCTGCTACCTCAATCGGAAATGTTTATGTAATGTTATAATATATTATTATTAGGAACATTGGAGGTTATTAATAACTTCTCTTGTGATTATACCTAGCTTCATTCTCTCGTTTATCATTTTCTCTGTTTATACGGGGTTTTAATAATTCCACTTATTTCTTGCTTACGATATTTAACCACAAATTGTCATTATGTCTTCAAATTATTGAGATTTAATCCAGCCTATTTTATCTCTTCGATTCTAAATTACTCTGCCCAATAATAGGTACGTTATGTGCTTGTTTTATGATTTGAAATAAAAAAACAATATTTTTATACATTGTGTTTTTCAATTATTATGATTTAATCCAACTTATTTATTTATACAATTATAAATCACTCTGCCCAATAATATGCACGTTATGTGCTCATTTATGATTTTAAATGAAAAAGCCATCATTTTTATGAATTATTTTGATTTGAATATGATGATGTATGTCGGAGGGGAACACTGAATGCCTTGATTAGTTGTTATAGTTATGGTGAATACAGCCACGTTAGTTTGCGATCGCGGGCGCGAGTATGATGAGTTTATATGTTTAAATATTATGATGCTGACGACGATTTGATTCTAGTGGAGGAGGAGATTCCACAATAACAGGTGTGTGAACGAAGTGCGCGGGTGGGCGTCAGTTACACCTGTTATTGCTTCCTCTAGTGATTCGTAAACACGAATAGCGTACGAGCCGCCTTTGTTTAATGATAGGAATAGGTAATCGGTGTTTGGCTTTTATAGGTAACTTAGGGTTGATTGAAAGGAACAAGCACTCCCGTGAATTTATAATGAGACTGGTTTAATAACTTTATATTATCATTAATAATAAAAAAATTAAATTACTCTGTACCTAGAATTGTACGTTTTTCGATTTATTCAAATTTTTATTCTACTTCGCGTTTTTTTTACAACGTTATATGCAATCGTTAATGTAAATTTATATACTCAAAACCGCGAATGTCGTGTGCGTTGCCCGTGGCCGACGCAACTTTCTTACTCATCTCGCTCGTGTGTGGCTTGTGCTTAAATAGGTTTTTTTCAGCTTCAAATCTTCACTCCCCTCACATATCTACTGCTAAATATTCGCCCCCATCTCTTAGTTATCATGGTGATTATTAATCTTGAGTGTGCGTGTGGTATTAATGCGTTTTTAGCGCGGAGTTTTACACTTAACTTAAAGTGTTGCCATTTGAGGTGATTTTTTACGTGCCTGGCGCTTGCTCGTTTCTAAGGGGCGCTGATACCCAAATTGTTTATGTGACACCACGACATGGAATCTTCCAGAACCGTGCATATGCAGGCCTCGGCTCTTGAGATATTTGGCGACGCTCCTGCGCGACTTGCGATGGCTATATATCACATTTGACCCTGGGATTATTTGTAAATGAATTAATTTATTAATTTGGTTGTATTCATGATTTTTAAAACATGACTCACTATATTGCGTAAATGCGTATTATACTGGGCGTATATTATTGTGTATTATATTTGGGCCTATTACAAATTAAATATCTTTTATCTTTTCTTCTTCTATCTTTTCGTTATCAAGGAGATATATGTCTTTAATATATCCTTAATTCACTACAACATTATAATTATTCTGTTTTTGCCTTGTTGTATATCTGCTGAAGTAACCCAACGAATGGAACTTGGTGGAAGATTGAAATTATATACAAATAAAAATATATGCGAAAATGTATTTAATAAGCAATTTCTTGCCCTCCTTTAAATTAACACCTGAGGCAAATGCTTTATTCGCACCCTCTTATTGCGGTCGTGATTGCACATCAGCTTACCAAAAGTGAATATTAAAATGTGAACACATTACTCACCAGAGAGACATGTTGATGAAGGGATTGCAGATTGTTGAAATATGAAGAAAGATGCAAAATTGTAGTACATCGTAATTGAATGTGTGAGTTCAAAAAGGGACAAATTCTTCTAGACTAAGATTTGTGCCACGTTTTTTTTTTTGGGCCACATTGTTACAATATAATTTAAATTATTAATAATAAAATATCATATATTTGATTTAATAAATAATTTCGTTGCAACTATTTACATACATATATTTTTTTCCTGGTTTTTTTTTTAAATTTAATTTAAATACATTATAAAATAGTTAAAACACATATACCGGTTTTTTTTATTACACATATGATTGTTTGGTTGCTTACTAGTGATAATGTTTATCTGGTTGTCTACACCTACGCCACTATATGCATTGTTTTTTTTTGTAAGTTACCCATAGGAATGTTATGTGTAATAAAGAAAAAAATGCTCGATATATATAAATATATACAATAATCTATAGATGATCTACAGATGTACAGATGCTCGATATATATTAATATACAGGGTGTTAATACTAAGTTGTAACACCCAAAAATGGCAGTTAGAACACATTAAAACAAACAACTTTTCTTAGATAAAATTTTTGAATTGGAGCCCAAGTTCATGGTTATTGGCGTTCTTTTGTTTTTCGAAAAATCGTCATTACTCCCTTATTTTAAGGAATATTTAAGAAATACAAAAACGTCAACATGCGCTTTCGGTTCTCTAAAACATTTGTATACACAATTATTTTCTATTTTATGGAATAACAAAATGGCGACCAATCAAAAATTTCTAAGCAAGATATTTTGAAAACCAATCGATCGATTTTTAAAAATAAAACATTTATAAAATCCTTGAACTATTTTATAACATTTGTCTGTTTTGATAATTATGCCTTTTTATACACAAATTATGCAAAATGCGCACACAAATGATAAACGTGACAGAAACTTTTCAAGATGAAGCAGAAATTTCTGAAGAACAAGATCAAAAAGTATTTAAATTTGAACGTACAAAATAGAAAACAAGTGCCTCAACTTGTTTAATGGCCTAACTTAAGGTTAGCCTACTTTGTTTTTAAATTATTGTTGCAGTTTGTTAAATTTTATCTTGTAATTCAATTTGAATAATAACTTTTTTGGACAGATCGAAAAAAATGTTTCAGACAAATGTTATAATATAGCTTAAGAATTTCATAAATGTTTTATTTTCAATAATCAATCGAGTGATTTTCAAAATATCTTGTTTCGAAATTTTTCTTCGGTCGCCATTTTGTTATTTGAAAAAATTGAAAATAATTATAAATACAAATGTTTTAGAGAACCGATAGCGCATGCTGAACGTTTTTGTATTTTTTAAATAATTCTTAAAATAAGGGAGTAATGAAGATTTTTCGAAAAACAAAAGAACGCCAATAACTATGAATTTGGGCTCCAATTCAAAAATTTCTACTAAGAAAAGTTGTTTGTTTCAATAAGTTCTAACTGCCATTTTTGGGTGTTACAACTTAGTATTAACACCCTGTATACAATGATCTACAGATGATCTATAGATCTACAGATGCTCGATATATATAAATATAGACAATGATCTACAGATGATCAACAGATCTACAGATCAAGTATAAAATTATATTACACTATATTTATGGCATTATTATTATTATTATTATTATTATTTAACGGAATAGCGTATTTATCTATTATCTATTTATGAAATTAATATTTATCAGATAACTGCGCTTTCCAAAATTGCTTTGTATTCACTGTTCACTGGACCATAAATGTGAACTTATATTGCTTCAAAATTATAATATAATTTCAATTGGATATAAAATATATATTCGTTATGATTTGCGTTTACAAATTTGCTTCTACTAGTGCTAATACTTCAATCAGTATAATTTAAATTGTATTCAATGAGTGATTCTTGAGATATTTAAATGAATATTTAGAATTTTTAGGGCCATTATGTGATTAGTCTCGCATTTAAATAGCGATATCTCAAAAACTAGCGTATCAATATCAGTGTAGCTAATTACAGATATTAAATGATATACTGGTATGCAACAAGTGCAATTTATTTAATATTCAATGAATTAGTCATAAGAAATTTCAAAAAATGTGGGTATTAAGTATTTTACTGATTAGTCTCATATTTACATACTGATATCGTTGAAACTAGAGTATCAATATTAATGCAATTTATTATTAATATTGACTGATATACTACTATATAATACGTGTAATTTAATTTATATTCAATAAGCAAAACTCAAGATATTACAATTTTTATTGAAATGTACGATTTTTTTAGGCTATTTCTCTAAACAGAAAATATATAAATTGAGATATCTCAAAAACTGGCGTATAAAAATTATATAATTTCTCACTGATATTGTATGATATTTCGGAACTAATGGAATATAATCAAATTTATAACAAATGAATAATTCATGAGATATTTTTATTTTACTAAGAATATTTGATTTCAAACGATATTTCAGTAATGGTATCTCAAGATCTAATGTATCAATATCAATACAATATATTTCTAATATTAAGTGATATACCAGTATACACTCTGTGTAATTTAATTCATATTCAATAAGCAACATATACATATCTTATAACATATCTTGAGATAATCAAATTTATAACCAATGAGTAATTTATGAGATATTTTTATTTTCAGTAAGAATATTTGATTTAAAAAATATTTTAGAATGATCTCAATATTTAGGTATCAATATTAATACAATATATTTTTAATATTAAGTGATATACCGGTATACACTCTGTGTAATTCAATTCATATCAATAATCAACTCTAGAGATATTATAATTTTTCTTTAAATCTACGATTTGTTCGGGCTATTTCTCCAAATTGGTAATATTTAATTTGAGATATCTTTAAAACTGCCGTATCAAAATGAATGTAATTTCTCACTGATATTGCCTGATATATAAGTTCTAAATCATCGTAATTTAAATTGTATTCAATAGGTGATTCTTGAGATATTAAAATCTTTGTCTGATTAGTCAAAATTTTTGGGGTTATTAAAGTGATATTCTGATTAGTCTCGCATTTAATTAGCGATATCTGAAAACCTAGCTTACCCATACGAATGTAGCTATTTACTGATATTAAGTGATATATTTCTATGTAACATGTGTAATTTAGTTAATATTCAATGAGTTATTCTTATGAAATTTGAAATTTTGAGGTCAATTAGGTATTTTACTGTTTAGTTTCATATTTACATACTTATATCGTCGAAACTAGCGTATCAATATGAATGTAATTTTTTACCAATATTAACTGATATACTACCATATAATATGTGTAGTTTAATTTATATGCAATAAGCAAAACTCAAGATATTACAATTTTTATTAAAATGTAAGATTTTTTGAGGCTATTTCTCTAAATAGAAAATATATAAATTGAGATATCTCAAAAACTGGCGTATTCAAATTAATATAATTTCTCACTAATATTGTATGATATTTCGGAACTAAAGGAATATAATCAAATTTATAACAAATGAATAATTCATGAGATATTTTTATTTTACTAAGAATATTTGATTTTAAAAGATATTTTAGTACTGATATCTCAAGATCTAGCATATCAATATGAATACAATATACTTCTAATATTAAGTAATATACCAGTATACACTCTGTGTAATTTAATTCATATTCAATAAGCAACATATATATATATATATATATATATATATATATATCTTATAACATATCTTCAGATAATCAAATTTATAACCAATGAGTAATTTATGAGATATTTTTATTTTCAGTAAGAATATTTGATTTAAAAAATATTTTAGAATGATATCTCAAGATCTAGCATATCAATATCAATACAATATACTTCTAATATTAAGTGATATACCTGTATACACACTGTTTAATTTAATACATACTCAATAAGCAGCTCTTAAGATAGTACATTTTTTTCTTTAAATGTACGATTTGTTGAGGCTATTTCTCCAAATTGGAAATATTTAATTTGAGAAATCTCCAAAATTGTAGTTAAAACAGTATAATTGAAATTGTATTTAATAAGTGATTTTTGAGATACTAAAGTCAGTGTCTTATTATTCAAAATTTTATTATTATTACAATATAGGTCATTAAACTGATATTCAGTAAGTCACAATTTTATGTAATTTTGTTGACTAACCTTCTGCAAAATGTTAATCCACGGATGTTATCGCTTACTTGTAAAGTATGAGAAATATGCAATTTATAAGGGTAAAACTTATAATTTATTATTGTTTTACTACTTAGTTGTATTACGTTTTTTATTTTTTTTTACATTTGTTTTAAAATAATTTAAAAAATAAAAATATTAATTGTAATAATTAATAATTTCTCATATTTTTTATTTTGATATAGGTTATTATACATTGTTGAAAAGAGGAAAAGAAAGTCTATTTAGACATGTAAAAATCAAATATGGCGGCTATTTAAAATAAGAAAGTTGGTATTAATATCTCGGAAACCGCCATCTTGACTTTTGTTTTGACTTGATTCTCAAGTTTGTGCGATCAAACCAAGTAACTTTCATTTTAAACTTTTTTCCGCATCTTCAATAATTATGAATATATCAGAGTCTTTGGAATATCGCGATTTTTAGTCTTTTTAAAATAACTTCTTAACTGCTCCGACTTTTGACAATTTTTCATCATAATCTAAACCATCATATAAAACTGCACAATATTTCCTATTTAACCATATCTCTAGCTTTAAGAATAAGAAAGATACCTATGCAATCCCACTCTATGTAGGACACCCTGTAGAATAATGCATAAAAATGCGGAAGAACGCAGATGGATTTAGGTGAATGTTATAGATTGCAGATAAATATAGAAAAAATTAGATCATTATGGAATAATAGAGCAATAAAATAATAAATAATAATAAATACAAGCCAATGTGAAAAAAGTCGATGAATGTAGAAGTTTCTAGAAGAATGAAGATAAATGCAAGGATATGTGAAGGATTTTTTGCAACTGCAACATTCGAATGAAATCTTCCACAGTTCTTCCATATGTTTCTACATTCTTTCATATTCATCAACATGTTTTCATGCATTTGCAATTTCCAAATTAATATACATTATACCATATTCACTTGGAATCTGCAGAATAAGTTTGAATCATAAAATTGTACTTATGTTTTTTCTCCATAATGCGGTATATTTTAATGCTGAGTGAATATTACTGCAGACCTAAAAGTATTTAGCATCACTTGCAAAAATACGTACTTAGTTTTATTAGCAATATACACAATTTCAAAATTATTCAAATGAGCTACACTACTTAATTGACTCTAATTTATATTTTTCAGAATAACAAAATTACGGAATTTTTATTTTATGCAGTAAAGCCATAATAATGAAAGTGATCGCTGATAATGTCGGAAGAATCTCATAAAATAATACAGTATAAGTATTATTGTGTGTTGTATTGTATTGCCTTACTTAATTAGTTGTAATTTTGGCAATTTATTGTTGATTATAAATGTATTGGATAATCAGTTCAATGCATCCCAGCTAGTACAGAACAGATCATCCCATCGAACTAATTACAGCCCGATACAAGCCTTTTGTAGTCTTTGTCTGTAAATAGTTCGATAACACAATGTAACACTACATGATATACTTGTGAGTTCCATGCTATATACACAGAGTTTTTTTCATCGTGCAACATAGGGTTAATAATGTTTAGTTATACCTTCTGTGACAATGTGAGCAATGTATCAAAGCGTATTTTTTAAAACTCAACATACAAATAAAATAAATTCTCTGTGAGACAAATATTACAGTTTACGAAGTGAACAATGTTGAGCTGAGGTTTTCAGCATTATTCATTTGAACGACTGAGCTCTTTCTTCAGGTGAATATATTGTACACTTCGAAAACTGTAAAATTTGCCTCACAGAGAATTACTTAAAAAAATACGCTTTGATACATTTGTGCCATTGTCACAGAAGTGTGTAACTATTAAAATAATTAACCCTATGTTGCACGATAAAAAAAAAAACCTTTCTGTATATTTGTTGTATAATTGTTGTTGTGTCAAACAACAGTTGGAGTCAACCATTTTTGTGCATAAGGTCCGTTTCTGCGAGCTTTAAAAGTGATAAAATAATGCAACCAGTTCTACTATACAGGTAGAATTATACCCAAATTATAGTTGGATGGTATACTTTTGTACACAGAATTAGAACAGACGGCAAGATACGTTATTTGCTTTAACGTAAGTATAATATATGGAAATCGAGACAATTATAACCACATTATTCCAATGTACAATAAACGAGATTCTAATTTGAGCAATTTCAGTTAAATCTCTAGACTAATATTTGAAGTGCATAAATTCTCACGTACTCTGCATACATCCGCTCGCATATTTCACAATGCTAGTATAATAGTTGTATTGATTTGTTTGGGATCCTAAACTGGAAATAATTTGAAACATGTTCATGGAGCTAAACTTGACGCATCTCCACCAACAAACCATAATAAATTATTGACATATTTTAGACAAAAAACTGAATAAATGAAACATTAAAAAAAAAACTACAGGCTACGTGACTTTCTATGGAGAATCTAGAGCTTCAGAATACTAGTGTACAGTATTTTACCTGTTTTGCGGATATAACTAATTGCATTTTTTTTTTGTATTCGCATAAAGATTATTAACCTTTTGGTATTTCTACACTTCTGCACTTTTCATATCAAATAAATGTGAACCTTTTTGTAACTTATAATTTTGTTCTATTTTCAGAATTAGTTCAAAGTTACCCTTGGAATTTTTTTTTGGAAACTTTTGGTGTCTTATAAATACTAGTTTTTAAAAAAAATAATAAATCTTCTGGTATTCGCCTTCTTTTTATAAACCGTTTGGTTTTTTTAAACGAATACTTTATTATTCCAATTTTTATATTTCCTTATAATTACGACTATATTTTTTGGAGAGTTCTAGGATTGATTCTGTTGACAATTTTTAGATATTTTTTAATTTTCCTATTTCTCACCAATGGCGTGTACGTTACTTGACAGCATCACATTCAAATATTAAATGCAATTATGACATAATAGCATTTGATATTAGAATGTAATGCTAGGAATAGCATGCACTATATTGTTTGGACAGTTCTAGGATTGATTCTGTTGACAATTTTTAGATATTTTTTAATTTTCCTATTTCTCACCAATGACGTGTACGTTACTTGACAGCATCACATTCAAATATTAAATGCAATTATGACATAATAGCATTTGATATTAGAATGTAATGCTAGGAATAGCATGCACTATATTGTTTGGACAGTTCTAGGATTGATTCAGTTGACAATTTATAGATATTTTTGAATTTTCCTATTTCTGACCAATAACGTGTACGTTACTTGACAGCATCACATTTAAATATTAAATGCAATTATGACATAATAGCATTTGATATTAGAATGTAATGCTAGAAATAGCTTGCACGTTACTGTTACCGTTTTTTTATACGTAATACACCTGATTATCAAAAACATTATGTACAAATATCATTCGAGTATAATCTTTAATATATTTTCACAGTACATATCACTATCTTTTACTACATGTATTAATATGAAAAATGCTGTTTTTGCTTGAGAATATGTAAGGGAAAATTTCCAGCTTTTTAGAGCATAAATAAATGCATACTTTTAGAGCATAGCTATTCCTGCCGTAATTATAGTATTGCAATTATTACGTATGTACATTAGAACATCTGTAACAATGTAAATGCAATGCAATGTAATACAATGCAATGAAAATTTTAACATTTTCAGCAAGTATTAAAAAAATTAGTGGCAAAAACAAAGGTTTTACTGGAAATAGTGAAATTTTCACGCAAATTCTTAAAGTTTTCTTCGAAAATTATGTTATTATAATTTAAAATTAGCAACATTTGTTGAAAACGGAAAAAAATTGATTGAAAATTAAAGACAGCGCTAAAAATTATAAAATTTTCAACATGAATTTAGAATGTTGCTAGAAATTGTTTTTTTTTACCGAAAACTGCAAAATGTTTATTGGATATGAAGAAATTTTCTTAAAAACAGAGAAAATCATGAAATCGCACTTAAAAATTACAAATTTTGATAGAAAAATGCAAAAATTTACTAAAAATTAAACATTGCAGTAAAAATTTTTACATATTCAGCATGACTTTTAGTGGCAATAACAAAGGTTTTACTGGAAATAGTGACATTTTCATGGAAACTCTTAAAGTGCTCTTCGAAAATTATGTTATTATAACTGAAAATTAGCAATATTGGTTGAAATCGAAAAAATAATGATTGGAAATTAATGACAGCATTGCTCTTCAGCAATATGTTAGCCTCGTTTTACTTTAATTTAATGTTATTAGTTGAATTATTACTTATTGTAATATGTATTAAATTTTGTAATGTAATTATGAAGCAATGTGTTAGTGGGCATTGTCCCGTTAATTCAATAAATAAAATAAATAAATAAACAGCACTAAAAATTATAAAATTCTCAGCATGAATTTAGAACGTTGCTAGAAATTTGATTTTTTTTTTACTGAAAACTGCAAAATGTTTATTGGAAATGATAAAAAAAAATTTAAAACAAAGATAAACATGAAATCGATCATTAAAATTACAAATTTTGATAAAAAAATGCAAAAAAAGATTGTAAATTATACATTGCAGTGAAAATTTTAACATTTTCGGCATGAATTTAAAATTTTAGGGGCAACAACAAAGGTTTTACTGGAAATGGTGCAATTTTAATGGAAACTCTCAAAGTGCTCTTCGAAAATTATGTTATTATAAATGAAAATTAGTAATATTTATTGAAAACGGCAAAATTTTGATTGAAACATTAAGGCAGCAGTAAAAATTATAAAATTCATAGCATGAATTTAGAACGTTGCTAGAAATTGTAAAAATTTTACTATGTTTATGTTGAAATTTTCATAAAAACAACGAAAAACTTCAAATATCCTATGAAATGTACAAATTTTGATAGAAAATTGCAAACATTTCAGTGTAAATTAAACAATGCAATGAAAATTTTAACATTTTCAGCAAGAATTAAAAATAAATTTGTGGTAATAACAAAGGTTTCACTGGAAATAGTGAAATTTTCATGGAAATTCTTAAAGTGCTTTTCGAAAATTATGGTATTATAATTGAAAATTAGCAATAGTCGTTGCAAACGGCAAAATGTTGATTGAAAAATAAAGACAGCACTAAAAATTATAAAATTCTCAGCATGAATTTTGAATGTTACTGGAAATTGCAAACATTTTACTGAAAACTGCAAAATGTTTATTGGAAATAATAAAATTTCATAAATAACAAAGAAAATCATGAAATCGCTCTTGAAAATTACAAATTTTGATAGAAAATTGCAAACTTTTTCTTGTAAATTAAACATTGCAGTTAAAATTTTAACATATTCAGCATGAGTTTTATTGGCAATAACAAAGATTTTACTGGAAATAGTGACATTTTCATGGAAACTCTTAAAGTGCTCTTCGAAAATTATGTTATCATAATTGAGAATTGGCAATATTCGTTGGAAACGGAAAAAAATGATTGGAAATTAAAGACAGCACTAAATATTATATAATTCTCAGCATGAATTTAGAAGTTTGCTGGAAACTGACTTTTTTTTTCCTGAAAACTGCAAAATATTTGCTGGAAACGAAGAAATTTTAATAAAAACAAAGAAAAACCTGAAATCGCACTTGAGAATTACAAATTTTGATAAAAACTTGCAAATTTTTTATTGTAAATTAAACATTGCAGTAAAAATTTGAACATTTTCAGCATGCATTTAAAATTTTAGTGGCAATAACAAAAGTTTTATTGGAAATAGTGAAATTTTCATGAAATATCTTAAAGTGCTTTTCGAAAATTATGTTATTATAAAGGAAAATTAGAAAATTGAAAACGGAAAAAGTTTGATTGACAATTAATGAGCACTGAAAATTATAAAATTCTCAGCATAAATTTAATATATTATTGGAAACTGCAGAATTTTTACTGAAAACTGCAAAATATTAACTTGAAACGAAGAAAGTTTCATGAAAACAAAGGAACGCTTGAAATTGCACTTGAAAATTACAAATTTTGATAGAAAATTGCGAAATTTTGATTTGTAAATTAAGCATTTACAACAAGTATTAATTTAAAATTTATCTGGCCGTTGCAAATTTTTTACTGGAAATGATAAAATTTCTATAGGTACTTATAAAACATTGTACTATAAAAGAGAATCTTTTCTATTTATAAGAGCATATTTTGAAATTTAAAGAGGATATTTTCTAAATTTAAGAGCATATTTTTCATTTTTAAGAGCACATTTTCCATTTTTAAAGGCATTTTTAAGCGTTTAAAATGTTTTTTTTTTTTGGAGCATATTTTTGTTTGCCCTAATAATAAGATACAGGCCACGAATTTAATTTACTATACATATATAATTCTGACATCTATTTATGATAATTAGATAACTCTACTATAAATGTCTCAACCAGACAAATGAACTGAAAATAATATTAAAACTGCAGCCAAAAAATGTATAGAAATATTAAAATCACATGCCTAGTCCAACGTAATACTCTAGATAAATAATATTCGAATGGTCTTCTCTTGAAGGCCAATCTTTTATCATGCATGCTTAAGAATGTCGCATAAGTTAGGTGCATATGTGTAGGAGTAATGTTTCTTTATATAAATCTACTGTGCTGCATAAATGTATCGCAAATCACAATCAAGGAAATCAATACATATATAGAATTGTCTTTCACGAGCGTTTGTTCCTGGTTTCAATACAATAAGGCAATTTTAGTCTACTGGTTATTGTGTTACTGACAAAAGGTAGCAAAGCATCTTCAAATTTTATTAATATACTTCAACTTATTGATACTACTCTGAGGGTAAGAATTTCTGCTTAAAAGGTGACTAGGATTTAACAGTATCACCATCGCCACATACAAATAAAATTAGTAGCCACACCATAAATAATCAAGTGTATAACTAAAAGTAAAACGAGTATTTTACTTTTTGTAAGTTAGTTAGTTTGATAATGATCAGTGTATTTTTTCAAGTCCAGTGACTTTTTACATTGTCCAACAATACTCTCACCCTAAAAGAGCCAACGTAGTTAAAAATAAAAATGGAACAGTTTATTAATTGGTAGTGAATGAAGGTCAACAGCCACAACTGTATCTTGCTTAATAACTGTATTCAATTATGATAATGACATTAACAGTGTTACTAAAGCGCTACGTGATATTCCTACTGTAATTAAAATTGAGTTATGAAAGCTATCCTTAATATTCCAATGTAGAAACAACTTGTGTAAATGCATTGTTTTAGAGCGTTCACGGTTTAGTACGACATTCTGATAAATTGTGTACTTTAAATATAAACCTAAAATCCATTTATTGGGTACGTAAAAGTCGTCAGATTTAAATTTCTTGGTCCTGGCGTAATAATAGTAATAACAAGTAGTAATAATAAACAGTAATAATGAAAGGCATACTATTTTCGTACCCTTTGTACTTCCACACGGTCATGCTGAATTATTTTTTTTTTCATTTCTGACGTCTTAATACAGCGAGATTAAATAATCGCACACGTTAATGGGAAGCGCAGAGGTTGGAAGTTATTATCGATTATCTCCTGAATGGGTGGATTTCAGGATTCTCGCGTTCCTGCTGCAGCAGGACGATGTTATTTCGACAAATTCAATATGAGCCTTATAAGAGGAATGTATATTTTGTAGTCGTAATAAACTATTCATGCATTTATAATATAGATGCATACGCACATAAATCTAGTACAACAATTTTGACATTGCTATATAAAATTGCTATTGTAACCTAATTTCTTGTACTAGATTTAAGTGAGCATGACTGTACATTTTTAGGTCATAACGACGTCATAATCTCGAATAATATTTGTATGCCCATTATAAATTTTCATTGTTACAATAAGAGGTTTATTTTTGTGTTTATTAATTTAGGTGTTATATGATAACCTGTGATAACAAATACAAAATTCAAACACAAAAACGTACACAAGGGAACAGGTAGGCTGAAACGAAAGATCGATAACAGTCTACCACCTAATTATTAGAAACAGCTGGTACAAAACAATGAATGTGAGAGTTGCAAGACAAGCTGAAATAGGTGACCCCCACCAACTAAAAATGGACTAGAGTTTGAAGAAAATACAAAAAGCAGACAAGAGGAGTATAAAAGTTAATGAAAATATTAAAGCCAGATTAAGAGAAACACAAAAACAAGAGAAATACAATTAGATACTACAAAATAAATTCAGAGAGAGCGAAATACAGCTAAACATAGAAGGAAAATGGGAAACATTTAAACGAAATATACTAGAAGCGGCAAAGGAGACCTGCGGAACAACGAAAATAGGAAACAGGGAAATGAGAAAAACAAACTGGTAAACAGAGGACATCAAATATGAAATAAAAGACAAAAACGAGAATTGAAAAAGAATACCTACAAACAAAAAAAGGAGATTATGAAAAATACAAAGAAAAGAGAGAAAAACAAATTCAATAATAAAAGAGGCAAGCCAAAAGTCATGGACGAAATTTGGTGAAAGAATGAACGAGAATTTTGGGCAGAACCTAAAACTACTCTGCGCAACACTAAAGCAACTAAAACAAAAACATGATGAACATAGAAGATAATTATCACGAATTAAGACTAGATAATGGAAAAATGGAGACAATATTTCAGAGAATTAACCGAACAGGATGAAGAAGATAACGTAACACAAGAATGGGAGGAAATATCGTAAGAAAGGCAGGAGAAAAAGGAAAGTACATGAAGCAATAAAAAAAAATCTACTAAATGATCTACAAATGATCTACAAATCTACAGATCTTGATCTACAGATCAAGTATAAAATTATATTACACTATATTTATGGCATTATTATTATTATTATTTAACGGAATAGCATATTTATCTATTATCTACATTATGAAAATAATATTCATCAGATAACTGTGCTTTTCAAAATTGCTTTGTATTCACTGTTCACTGGACCATAAATGTGAACTTATATTGCTTCAAAATTATAATATAATTTCAATTGGATATAAAATATTTATTCGTTATGATTTGCGTTTACAAATTTGCTTCTATTACTGCTAATACTTCAATCAGTATAATTTAAATTGTATTCAATTAGTGATTCTTGAGATAATTAAATGAATATTCCGAATTTTTAGCGCCATTATGTGATTAGTCTCGCATTTAAATAGCGATATCTCAAAAACTAGCGTATCAATATCAGTGTAGCTAATTACAGATATTAAATGGTATGATATACTGGTATGCAACAAGTGTAATTTAATTAATATTCAATGAATTATTCATAAGAAATTTCAAAAAATGTGGGTATTAAGTATTTTACTGATTAGTCTCATATTTACATACTGATATCGTCGAAACTAGCGTATCAATATGAATGTAATTTTTAACAAATATTAACTGATATACTACTATATAATATGTATAGTTTAATTTATATTCAATAAGAAAAAGTCAAGATATTACAATTTTTATTGAAATGTACGATTTTTTTAGGTTATTTCTCTGAACAGAAAATATATAAATTGAGATATCTCAAAAACTGCCGTATAAAAATGAATATAATTTCTCACTGATATTGTATGATATTTCGGAACTAATGAAATATAATCAAATCTATAACATATGAATAATTCATGAGATATTTTTATTTTACTGAGAATATTTGATTTCAAACGATATTTTAGTAATGATTTCTCAAGATCTAATGTATCAATATCAATACAATATATTTCTAATATTAAGTGATATACCAGTATACACTCTGTGTAATTTAATTCATATTCATATCTTATAACATATCTTGAGATAATCAAATTTATAACCAATGAGTAACTTATGAGATATTTTTATTTTCAGTAAGAATATTTGATTTCAAAAATATTTTAGAATGATCTTAAGATTTAGGTATCAATATTAATACAATATATTTTTAATATTAAGTGATATACTGGTATATACTCAGTAATAATATAACAAGAGAGTGAGAATAAATTGAAAATAATTTGACAGATTGTCGAAAACTTGTTGCCAGGCAATAGTCACGAGAGCCCGAAGGGCTCGAGTGACTATTGCCAAATGGCAACAAGTTTGAGACATAATCTGTCAAATTATTTTCTAATTTATCGAACTCTCGAGTTATATTTGATTAGATTATTTTTTGACGTTTTTTGCTTTCTAGTATTTCTTTATCAATTTCAGTATGCGAAACGCAGCTAAAGCGACTTTTATTCATTTTGTATGACACTTTAATATGATTGATAAATTAATAATTTGACAAATATTTTGATTGACAAGAGTGAACCTAGCTACCGAGATTATTCCCACTATAATAATCTCTAGAGAATATTCCCAGTATAATAATGACGGGATTGGTCCAGAAGTATCAATATGACAAAAATCGAAATATATCATTGGTTTTGAGAAACGTCAAAAAATAATCTGTGTAATTCAATTCATACCAATAAGCAACTCTTGGGATATTACAATTTTTCTTTAGATCTACGATTTGTTGAGGCTATTTTTCCAAATTGGTAATATTTAATTTGAGATATCTTTAAAACTGCCGTATCAAAATGAATGTAATTTCTCACTGATATTGCCTGATATACCAGTTCTAAATCATTATAATTTAAATTGTATTGAACAGGTGATTCTTGAGATATTAAAATCTTTGTCTGATCAGTCAAAATTTTAGGGGTTATTAAAGTGATATTCTGATTAGTCTCGCATTTAATTAGCGATATCTGAAAAACTAGCTTATCCATACGAATGTAGCTAATTACTGATATTAAGTGATATATTTCTATGTAACATGTGTAATTTAGTTTATATTCAATGAGATATTCTTATGAAATTTAAAAGTTTGAGGTCAATTAGGTATTTTACTGTTTAGTTTCATATTTACATAATGATATCGTCGAAACTAGCGTATCAATATGAATGCAATTCATTACTGATATTAACTGATATACTACTATATAATATGTGTAGTTTAATTTATATTCAATACGCAAAACTCAAGCTATTACAAATTTTATTAAAATGTACGATTTTTTTAGGCAATTTCTCTAAATAGAAAATATATAAATTGAGATATCTCAAAAACTCACGTATAAAAATGAATATAATTTCTCGCTGATATTGCTTGATATACTGGTACTCAAGGAGTATAATCAACTTTATAACCAATGTATCAATTCATGAGATATTTTTATTTTTAGTAAGAATATTTGTTTTCAAAAGATACTTTAGTAATGATATCTCAAGATCTAGCGTATCAATATCAATACAATAAATTTCTAATATTAAGTGAGATACCCGAATTCCCTCTGTGTGATTTGTGTAGCAAACTCTGTGTAAAAATGGTTTTGTTTGATAATTGTATAAAAAAATGCTTTTTAATTAAATTAGTATCGCAACTGACAATTTGTTCTAATAAAAAAAGGCCGGTTCGAGCAATTACAACATTTTCTCCTTGTTATATTTTATTTGACAATTAGAAGTAAAGTTTTAACGGCTTGTAATCTTTTGTATTCTCCACACCTTGAAAAGCGTCTTTCCGTCCAATTAGACGGCAACAATTAAATGAGCTCCTTAATTTCAACCGGCAGAATTTCGTACCCTACGTAATTATATTAATTCCTTCATACATGTGCAGCGTTTGGGAGTTATTTTCAAACACAAAGAATACATTGTTAAAAAGTGTTGCAGCATAAATTGCTTGACTGTTATTGTCGTTTAAACGTATTTATTGTAAGACAAGAATAATACAATAATCAAAATATTTCATTATCGCATATTCCGAAAAACACCATTATTATGTTTTATTTTTTATTTTAAGTTGTTCTGTGATATAATGTCTGAGTATATAATGTTATTCTTGTTTGTAGATAGAAACAAGAAAAATAGAAATATGCGATAATATTTTTAGTGGTGTATTAGTTGTTACAGTTAATTTATCTCTGAAAAATTTATACCAAATTAGCAAACTAGGATACATGTATAAAAGTATAATGGTCATTATTAGTAAGCAGATGTGATTTCGATGGAATATTTTTAATAAATAGCCCGAGAGTTTTAAGTGAGACGATATATCAAAGCACTCCGTTGCCGCTGTTTGGTAATTATAATGGCCAGTTTTTATCAATTTTCATAAATAGCTATTACGGGCGCCATTATAAATTTTAAGCAGCGTTATTTTTCAAGCCAGCAGCCATTAGAGCCAAGTGCTGTTTGAAAATGCAGGTTAAGAATAATTCGATTATAGTGATAATGCCGTTTTGAACAAGCCATTAAAGTGAATTTATTGAGACCTATGTAAAAGCCTTTTTGTTTCTCGTTTATACGAAAAGTTGAGATGGAAGATGGATGGCGGGGGGGCAGTCGGAGCCGTTAATCATCCGAATGCCGGGTTTAATTTGGCGGGGCCATAAAACAGATTGAGTGGCGAGAGATGTTATGTATACCTTGGGTAACATTAACCTGCTTGATTCCGTATACCACGAACATAAACCACCCAACCACAATGACTTGTTGGGTACCTAGACATAACAAGTGTTCTTATATTAAAATAATTACGCGCGAAAACCTACGCACCTAATTAAAAAAAATTAAAAAAACGCATTGCAGGCACATACGTAATCTAGTTTTATAGAATATGGCCAAGTTTAATTAGATCAGGAAGTTTTGTTTCAATTCAAGAAACAATTGAATTTGGTCCAAATATTATCTAATTAAAATTTATACAAAGTACTAATATAACTCAGATTCCCTTGGAAAGTTTATTTTCAAAATGCAATATCAACTTCTTCGCGAATTTGTCCCTCTCTTGTACGTACATTTTAAAATCCGCCCCCACATTAAAATGCAAATATATTCAATTCCTCATGATATATAAAAATCATCATTTTTCAGGGCCCCTTATTTTTGTAGTTATTGCTTATACTTAATGTCAACAAATGTATAAAATTTTATATTTACATGTATATTATATGATCGTAAATCAGTTTTTATTTACCATATTTACAGCGCAGGGGAAATGCGCTTCAACATTAATATTATTTATTATTACATCTTTTTCTTCAGAATTATTACTTGATATAACAAGAATATACATAAAAACACAAAAAAACGCATTTTAATTATTGTACTTAATGAGAAAATTTTACATGAACATTACGAGAGTAAATTTTTATATTGAAATAAGGCAATTGATAATAATAATATAATAAAGAATATTTATTACCAAAAAAACGCTACATAATATACAAAATTTCAACAAAACAACAATTGACTTAAAAAAAACGGTGTTTCTGCACCATGCGATGGACCAAGAAATAAAGAAGAGAATTTTTTTTAATTATTTTCTACTTTGCAGCATTCTAACTCGAGTTACATTAAATTTTTCATTCTTCACCTATTGGAATGCACAAATAGTGCAAAACCAATAATTAATTTAAACAAAAACACAATTTTAATTTAAAACAATGATTTATTTAAAAAAAAAAATATCACACCAACCCTGCTGTGTAGTATACATTGAAAATGTATTCTGATATGTCTTCATGTTTTATACCTACTTGAAATGCAAAATAAGGAAGAACAAAACTCAATTTTCAAATTTACATTTGGGTTTTTACATTTAATAAAAATGCTGTACTATTAATGAACAATATAAATATATAATTATGAAGTTTCCGTTTTCATTTTCACCTTGATGTAGAGAGCCGCTTATTTTAAGCTTAAGAATTGCTTTGGAATTATAAATTCCAAAGTTTTCAGTCAATGTACAAAAGTAATGCTGAATTTTGGTTACAGTAAGTTTGTGATGTACAGTCATGCTCACATATATCTAGTACAAGAAATTAGGTTACAATAGCAATTTTATGTGGCAATGTCAAATTGTTTGTACTAGATTTATGTGAGCATGACTGTACCTACAGAGAAAATATGCATTAATATGAAATATGCAAGAATTGATTTTTCTTTTTCATTAGTTTTTGTGTATGTATTAGTGTTTTTTGTTCTGCTATATTGATTATTTTTCATTCTCCTGAATTCGTTCTCGAATTTCGTTCGCAATTTATGCATTCTCGTTATATTTGTTGGTCTTGTAGGTGATGTTTAAATGCAATATCTGATTCTATTGAAAGAAGAGGAAAATTGATATTTTTTTATTTTCCTAATATTTGTTTCTATTTTAATGAACACACCACAATTTTACTAATAATTATTAATTCCTCGTGAGGTTTTTAGAGACATTTTTAGATTTCGATGTCATTGTCATATTAAATCTTCTAGAATTTCTAAAATTGTCATGGAAAATTCTGATATAATATGGAATGTCTACTTTTCATAAAAATATGGAAGATTTTTAAGGATATTTGAGAATTTCTACGCAAAAAACACCATATTTTTAAATCCTCAGTAATCTTTAACAATATTTATGTTTTTCCTCATATTTGTTTTTATTTTAATGAACACACAAGAAATTAATTTACAATTATTAATTTCTCATGAGGTTTTTAGAGGTTTTTTTAGAATTAGATGTCATTGTTGTATTAAATCTTCTAGAATTTTTAAAATTGTCATGGAAAATTCTGATATAATATGGAAATGTCTACTTTTCATAAAAATATGGACAATTTTTACGGATATTTTAAAATTTCTACGAAAAAACCACCATATTTTTAAATCCTTAGTAATCTTTAACAATATTTATGAGATTCCTCATATTTGTTTTTATTTTAATGAAAACACAAGAAATTCATTTACAATTATTAATTTCTCATGAAGTTTTTAGAGATTTTTTTAGAATTAGATGTCATTGTTGTATTAAAATCTTCTAGAATTTTTAAAATCGTCATGGAAAATTCTAGTATTATCGAAATGTTTAGTTTTTGTAAAAATGTGGACGATATCTATGGATATTTGTGAACTATGACGCAAAAAATCGCAATTTTTAAATCCTCAGTAATCTTTAATATTTTTATTATTTTCCTCATATTTGTTTCTTTTTTAATGAACACACAAAAATTTGAATAACAATTATTAATTCCGCATGAGCTATTTTAATGAATACACAAAAAATTTATTAACAATTATTAATTCCTCGTGAGCTATTTTAATGAATACACAAAATTTTTATTAACAATATTAATTTCTCGTAAAGTTTTTAGAGAAATTTTTAGATTTATATGCCATTGTTGTATTATATCTTCTAGAATGTTTAAAACTGTACTGGAAATTCTAGAATAATATCAAAATGACTAGTTTTCTTAAGATGTGGACGATATCTATGGATATTTGAGAACATTTACGCAAAAAATCACAAATTTGAAATCCTCAGTAATGTATAATATTTTTATTATTGTCCGCATATTTGTTGAAATTTTCTGTTTTATTTATATAGGTTGTTTTATTTAAAATTACTAGACCTACATTTTTATCTGCAGTCACAATTGTTAAGTTGTTGTTATTATTATTTTTTTTATATTATTAAGAATTGATTTTTCTTTTTCATTAGTTTTTGTGTATGCATTAGTGTTTTTTGTTCTGCTATTTTGATTATTTTTCATTCTCGTAAATTCGTTCTCGAATTTCGTTCTCAATTTATGCATTCTCGTTTTATTTGTTGGTCTTGTAGGTGATGTTTAAATGCAATATCTGATTCTATTGAAAGAAGAGGAAAATTGATATTTTTTTATTTTCCTAATATTTGTTTCTATTTTAATGATCACACAAAAATTTTACTAACAATTATTAATTCCTCATGAGGTTTTTCGAGACATTTTTAGATTTCGATGTCATTGTCGTATTAAATCTTCTAGAATTTTTAAAATTGTCATGGAAAATTCTGATATAATATGGAATGTCTACTTTTCATAAAAATATGGAAGATTTTTAAGGATATTTGAGAATTTCTACGCAAAAAACACCATATTTTTAAATCCTCAGTAATCTTTAACAATATTTATGTTTTTCCTCATATTTGTTTTTATTTTAATGAACACACAAGAAATTAATTTACAATTATTAATTTCTCATGAGGTTTTTAGAGGTTTTTTTAGAATTAGATGTCATTGTTGTATTAAATCTTCTAGAATTTTTAAAATTGTCATGGAAAATTCTGATATAATATGGAAATGTCTACTTTTCATAAAAATATGGACAATTTTTACGGATATTTTAAAATTTCTACGAAAAAACCACCATATTTTTAAATCCTTAGTAATCTTTAACAATATTTATGAGATTCCTCATATTTGTTTTTATTTTAATGAAAACACAAGAAATTCATTTACAATTATTAATTTCTCATGAGGTTTTTAGAGATTTTTTTAGAATTAGATGTCATTGTTGTATTAAAATCTTCTAGAATTTTTAAAATCGTCATGCAAAATTCTAGTATTATCGAAATGTTTAGTTTTTGTAAAAATGTGGACGATATCTATGGATATTTGTGAACTATGACGCAAAAAATCGCAATTTTTAAATCCTCAGTAATCTTTAATATTTTTATTATTTTCCTCATATTTGTTTCTTTTTTAATGAACACACAAAAATTTGAATAACAATTATTAATTCCGCGTGAGCTATTTTAATGAATACACAAAAAATTTATTAACAATTATTAATTCCTCGTGAGCTATTTTAATGAATACACAAAATTTTTATTAACAATATTAATTTCTCGTAAAGTTTTTAGAGAAATTTTTAGATTTATATGCCATTGTTGTATTATATCTTCTAGAATGTTTAAAACTGTACTGGAAATTCTAGAATAATATCAAAATGTCTAGTTTTCTTAAGATGTGGACGATATCTATGGATATTTGAGAACATTTACGCAAAAAATCACAAATTTGAAATCCTCAGTAATGTATAATATTTTTATTATTGTCCGCATATTTGTTGAAATTTTCTGTTTTATTTATATACGTTGTTTTATTTAAAATTACTAGACCTACATTTTTATCTGCAGTCACAATTGTTAAGTTGTTGTTATTATTTTTTTTATATTACTAAGAATTGATTTTTCTTTTTTATTAGTTTTTGTGTATGCATTAGTGTTTTTTGTTCTGCTATTTTGATTATTTTTCATTCTCGTAAATTCGTTCTCGAATTTCGTTCTCAATTTATGCATTCTCGTTTTATTTGTTATTCTTGTAGGTGATGTTTAAATGTAATATCTGATTCTATTGAAAGAAGAGGAAAATTGATATTTTTTTTATTTCCTAATATTTGTTTCTATTTTAATGATCACACAAAAATTTTACTAACAATTATTAATTCCTCATGAGGTTTTTCGAGACATTTTTAGATTTCGATGTCATTGTCGTATTAAATCTTCTAGAATTTTTAAAATTGTCATGGAAAATTCTGATATAATATGGAATGTCTACTTTTCATAAAAATATGGAAGATTTTTAAGGATATTTGAGAATTTCTACGCAAAAAACACCATATTTTTAAATCCTCGGTAATCTTTAACAATATTTATGTTTTTCCTCATATTTGTTTTTATTTTAATGAACACACAAGAAATTAATTTACAATTATTAATTTCTCATGAGGTTTTTAGAGATTTTTTTAGAATTAGATGTCATTGTTGTATTAAATCTTCTAGAATTTTTAAAATTGTCATGGAAAATTCTGATATAATATGGAAATGTCTACTTTTCATAAAAATATGGACAATTTTTACGGATATTTTAAAATTTCTACGAAAAAACCACCATATTTTTAAATCCTTAGTAATCTTTAACAATATTTATGAGCTTCCTCATATTTGTTTTTATTTTAATGAAAACACAAGAAATTCATTTACAATTATTAATTTCTCATGAGGTTTTTAGAGATTTTTTTAGAATTAGATGTCATTGTTGTATTAAAATCTTCTAGAATTTTTAAAATCGTCATGGAAAATTCTAGTATTATCGAAATGTTTAGTTTTTGTAAAAATGTGGACGATATCTATGGATATTTGTGAACTATGACGCCAAAAATCGCAATTTTTAAATCCTCGGTAATCTTTAATATTTTTATTATTTTTCTCATATTTGTTTCTTTTTTAATGAACACACAAAAATTTGAATAACAATTATTAATTCCGCGTGAGCTATTTTAATGAATACACAAAAAATTTATTAACAATTATTAATTCCTCGTGAGCTATTTTAATGAATACACAAAATTTTTATTAACAATATTAATTTCTCGTAAAGTTTTTAGAGAAATTTTTAGATTTATATGCCATTGTTGTATTATATCTTCTAGAATGTTTAAAACTGTACTGGAAATTCTAGAATAATATCAAAATGTCTAGTTTTCTTAAGATGTGGACGATATCTATGGATATTTGAGAACATTTACGCAAAAAATCACAAATTTGAAATCCTCAGTAATGTATAATATTTTTATTATTGTCCGCATATTTGTTGAAATTTTCTGTTTTATTTATATACGTTGTTTTATTTAAAATTACTAGACCTACATTTTTATCTGCAGTCACAATTGTTAAGTTGTTGTTATTATTTTTTTTATATTACTAAGAATTGATTTTTCTTTTTTATTAGTTTTTGTGTATGCATTAGTGTTTTTTGTTCTGCTATTTTGATTATTTTTCATTCTCGTAAATTCGTTCTCGAATTTCGTTCTCAATTTATGCATTCTCGTTTTATTTGTTATTCTTGTAGGTGATGTTTAAATGTAATATCTGATTCTATTGAAAGAAGAGGAAAATTGATATTTTTTTTATTTCCTAATATTTGTTTCTATTTTAATGATCACACAAAAATTTTACTAACAATTATTAATTCCTCATGAGGTTTTTCGAGACATTTTTAGATTTCGATGTCATTGTCGTATTAAATCTTCTAGAATTTTTAAAATTGTCATGGAAAATTCTGATATAATATGGAATGTCTACTTTTCATAAAAATATGGAAGATTTTTAAGGATATTTGAGAATTTCTACGCAAAAAACACCATATTTTTAAATCCTCGGTAATCTTTAACAATATTTATGTTTTTCCTCATATTTGTTTTTATTTTAATGAACACACAAGAAATTAATTTACAATTATTAATTTCTCATGAGGTTTTTAGAGATTTTTTTAGAATTAGATGTCATTGTTGTATTAAATCTTCTAGAATTTTTAAAATTGTCATGGAAAATTCTGATATAATATGGAAATGTCTACTTTTCATAAAAATATGGACAATTTTTACGGATATTTTAAAATTTCTACGAAAAAACCACCATATTTTTAAATCCTTAGTAATCTTTAACAATATTTATGAGCTTCCTCATATTTGTTTTTATTTTAATGAAAACACAAGAAATTCATTTACAATTATTAATTTCTCATGAGGTTTTTAGAGATTTTTTTAGAATTAGATGTCATTGTTGTATTAAAATCTTCTAGAATTTTTAAAATCGTCATGGAAAATTCTAGTATTATCGAAATGTTTAGTTTTTGTAAAAATGTGGACGATATCTATGGATATTTGTGAACTATGACGCCAAAAATCGCAATTTTTAAATCCTCGGTAATCTTTAATATTTTTATTATTTTTCTCATATTTGTTTCTTTTTTAATGAACACACAAAAATTTGAATAACAATTATTAATTCCGCGTGAGCTATTTTAATGAATACACAAAAAATTTATTAACAATTATTAATTCCTCGTGAGCTATTTTAATGAATACACAAAATTTTTATTAACAATATTAATTTCTCGTAAAGTTTTTAGAGAAATTTTTAGATTTATATGCCATTGTTGTATTATATCTTCTAGAATGTTTAAAACTGTACTGGAAATTCTAGAATAATATCAAAATGTCTAGTTTTCTTAAGATGTGGACGATATCTATGGATATTTGAGAACATTTACGCAAAAAATCACAAATTTGAAATCCTCAGTAATGTATAATATTTTTATTATTATCCGCATATTTGTTGAAATTTTCTGTTTTATTTATATAAGTTGTTTTATTTAAAATTACTAGACCTACATTTTTATCTGCAGTCACAATTGTTAAGTTGTTGTTATTATTATTTTTTTTATATTATTAAGAATTGATTTTTCTTTTTCATTAGTTTTTGTGTATGCATTAGTGTTTTTTGTTCTGCTATTTTGATTATTTTTCATTCTCGTAAATTCGTTCTCGAATTTCGTTCTCAATTTATGCATTCTCGTTTTATTTGTTGGTCTTGTAGGTGATGTTTAAATGCAATATCTGATTCTATTGAAAGAAGAGGAAAATTGATATTTTTTTATTTTCCTAATATTTGTTTCTATTTTAATGAACACACCAAAATTTGAATAACAATTATTAATTAAACCAAAAACCTTTATATAATAAAAATACCTACCTGTAAATTCTCGAGAAGAATAAAAAGGAAAAAAGAGCAATATAAAAATTGATAATTTTTCGCGCCCTCTATATGGCAAGCTGGTATTCTACCATGGGATCAATAAACGTTACTACGAAAAACAAATGAATCTTTTTACCCTAAAATAATAAGAAAAAATATATGTGCTTACTGTAGAACATTGCGAATTATTTTTCGTACATAGTTGTAGGTAATTCAAAATGTGTTTGCACCTGGAGGGGTGTATGCATTATACATATAATGCACACGTTTGCAAATTAATTTATAACAACCGATAGGGGAGATGCAATTTAACTTAATATGAACAAAGGCAATGCGGGATGTTCTGTACATAATGCAATATTGTAAAATGGCTGCATCCAGTGGTATTTAGTTTATAAACTGGCTGATATTATTTTAGACCGAAGCTAAATCTAAGTTGCAGTCTGGCGGCATATTTAAGTCGCTTTATAGCTAAAGTTGGCTTTCGCCTCGCCGTTTCAAGTGAATAGAAAAGAGAGAAGGAGAGCTCTCCTGGTTTTCCCCGAGGTGCGTTATTACTTTATTAACTGACACCGTCCGGGGGTAGTTCCGAGTTATCTCAGCTGTCGCACTCGCACTCTTTAATATTTACATCTTTGCAGCGAGCTCACGCCGAGACAGACAAAAATATGATGATTTATGATAAATATTTAGAAAGTATAATGACCTTTTTAGGGCGGACTGCACATCTCTGGCGGGGCTCAGGTGTTTAATTCAATTCATTCTCCCTGAATCTGAAATATTTAAGACTTAACGTTCTAAATAATTTCATTTGCCGCGTTTCCCCGTATTTAGGTTTCCAATACTTTTTCCGAACACAATTCCATCGGCATTCCGTTCCGATAAATTAAGGCCGGCAGTGTAATTGATTAATTTACAGGAACATAAACCTACCCAACTTAAGTGTAGTGAGCTTTAGTTTAAAGAAGCAATAACAGAATACGAGATGTGCTTTAATAACGCGTGGACTTTGTTCACGCAATTAGGTAAATCTTGAAGCGCCAAGATGGGTTAAGCAAATTGCCACCCTTAAAAGAACATACCATCGCACTGTTGAACGATCTAATTAAAAGGGAAACGTATCGAGTTTCCACGTCCCCTCAGTGCATTGACTCCAATAATGTAACATCAACGGACGAAACAAGCTTAAATCGCTTAATCACTTATAGGTTTTATGTAATGCATTACGCTAAACTATCTTTACAAATTGAATTTTTCGAGGCCAATTTAGCCGGATTCTTGCTTTGATGCGCGCCACTCATTTCAATACAAGGCCATGTTTTGATTTAATATCGAGTGCTCATCAAAGGGTTGGCATTCCTCTGAACTACTGGGGTGAGCATAGGTTCACTTCACTGCACTCTATATGACGTAAACGATTTTAGTATACACCCCTGCTTCCTTCTAAGTTGCTCAAACCTTTAACCGATATACTAGGGGCTCTCCCGCTTAATACTCTACCAATTTCAAATGTGCTTAATCAAAAATTTACGTAAATTGAAAACACAAATGATCTCCTAAATATATGTACACATCAATACTTCTTATAAATAACTTCATGGATAAGAACTATTGACATAAAATTCATAGATATATAATTTATAGAAAATTCAGAATGAAACACTAAAATAATAATTAACAACACTGATCTACAAATAAAAATAAAAAAATTGAATGGAAAAGATAAGAATGTTCACCAAGCAATTTTGGTGCATAGAATTCAAATTTACCACCAGAATTGCGCTATCAGGTCTAGTTACTTTTATCTCGCATAGATGGCACTACTGTAAAGTAATTTGACCGAAACCCTCATTTATTCTCTATCTTCATAATAATAGTGCTTAATTATATCACGTAGATCATGTGTTACTACTTCAAGCTATTTCTGCTTTGTTTGTGGTAAATATATGGTTGAAAAAAAAAGGATATGCAAAAACAGAACCGTTAAAATATGCATATTTACATTACTTCGGTTTTGCTGTCAGAAATTTATACAAAACGTGGACCCCGACATTGTTTTGCAATAGTTGCAGAGCTATATTATACAAGTGGTTGAATGGCGAAAGGAACTATTTCGACTGTTCAGTTCCAGTAATATGAAAACAGCACAGTAATCACCAAACAGATTTTTATTTTTGTTTAGCAAAAGTTGTTGGGATCAATATGAAAAATCGAACAAGTTTGCAATACGCAAATGTTCCAACTGTTTCAATACCAGTTCAACGTTTACAAAATGATCCATTGCCAGTCATTCCTGGTACTACAAGCAATGATTCGGAATCATCTTTCAATGACATTGTTCCCAGTAGTGGTAGTTTGTATGAATCAAATGAATGCCATTTAGTGACTTAAGCTGAACTTAGTGATCTAGTTTGTGATTTACATTTATCAAAGCAAGACGCAGAATTATTGGCTTCACGTATGTAACAATGGAAACATCGTGCAGTTGGGACAAAAGTAATAGTTTATAGAGAAAAAAGCTTGGAATTGACTGCATATTTTGAGAACAAAAACACTATTTTCTAATGTAACGCCTCTACAGTTATGACTTCCAAATTTAAAATGAATGATGCATAATTTTTAATTTTTGATGTCTCAATTCCAATGATTACTGTCAATATTGCAAAGATTACTATCAAAATTGCAAAAATCCTTCTTAATTTTCAGAGATTAATGTTAAATATTCAAACATTACTGTTAAATTTTTAATTATTGTGTTTATAATTCAAATATAGCTGCCTATAGTGCAACGATATACTGTTAAAAATTTAATTCTACGGAAATTTAAGAGATTACTTCTAAATTGTCAATACTAGTAGAAATGCAGTTATGACTGCCAAATTTTGGAGATTACTGTTTTTTTTTTAATTTTTGTTGTCTGAATTCTAATGATTACTGTAAATATCGCCATAAATACTGTAAAAATTGCAAAAATCTTACTGAATTTTGAAAAATTACTGAAAAATTTTCAAATAGTACTATCAAATTTTCAATTATTATGTTTGAAATTCTACTGATATTTCAGAGGTTACTTCTAAATTGTCATTTCTGGTATAATTGTAGCTATGACTGCCAAAATTTTGGAGATTACTGCCAAAACATTAATTTTTGGTGTCTGAATTCTTATGATTACTGTCAATATTACCATGAATACTGTCAAAATTGCAAAAATCTTACTGAATTTTGAAAAATTACTGCAAATTTTTCAAAAATTACTGTCAAATTTTCAATTATTGTGCCTAAGTTTCCTAATGTAAGTTTTTTTTAATTGATTACCGTTAATGTTGCAACAATATACTGTCATAACTCTAATTCAATGAACATTTCTGAAATTACTTCTAAATTGTTTTTATTAGTATAATTACAGTTATGACTACCAAAAATTTAAAGATTACTGCCAAATTTTTAAGTTTTATGTCGAAATTCTAATAATTACCATCAATATTGCAACGATTAATGTCACAATTGCTAATGTCTTACTGAATTTTTGGAGATTACTGCCAAAATTTCAAAAATAGTGTCAAATTTACAATTATTGTGTCTAAATTTTAATTATTGTAGTCAATAGTGCGACGATATACTGTCAAAGCTTTAATTCTACCGAAATTTCAGAGGTTACTTCTAAATTGTCATTTCTGGTATAATTGTAGCTATGACTGCCAAAATTTTGGAGATTACTGCCAAAACATACATTTTTGGTGTCAGAATTCTAATGAATACTGTCAATAGTGCCATAAATACTGCCAATATTGCAAAATCTTACTGAATTTTGAAAAATTACTGCAATATTTTCAAAAAAGTACTGTTAAATTTTCAATTATTATGTCTAAGTTTTAATGATTACCGTCAATATTGCAAAGATATACTGTCAAAACTGTAATTCAATGAACATTTCAGAAATTACTTCTAAATTGTTATTATTGGTATAATTACAGTTATGACTACCAAAATTTTAAAGATTACTGCCAAATTTTTAAGTTTGATGTCGAAATTCTAATAATTATAGTCAATATTGCGACGATTAATGTCACAATTGCAAATGTCTTACTGAATTTTGGGAGATTACTGCCAAAATTTCAAAAATAGTGTCAAATTTGCAATGATTGTGCCTAAATTTTAATGATTGTAGTCAATAGTGCCACGATATATTGCCAAAGCTTGAATTCTACTGATATTTCAGAGGTTACTTCTAAATTGTCATTGCTGGTACAATTGTAGCTATGACTGCCAAAATTTTGTAGATTACTGCCAAAACATTAATTTTTTGTTTCTGAATTCTAATGATTACTGTCAATATTACCGTGAATACTGTCAAAATTGCAAAAATCTTACTGAATTTGGAGAAATTACCGCAAATTTTTCAAAAAATACTGTCAAATTTTTCAATTATTATGCCTAAGTTTCCTAATGTAAGTTTTTTTAAAATGATTACCGTTAATGTTGCAACAATATACTGTCAAAACTCTAATTCTATGAAAATTTCAGAGATTACTTCTAAATTGTCATTTTTTGGTATAATTACAGTTATGACTACCAAAATTTTAAGGATTACTGCCAAATTTTTAAGTTTGTTGTCGAAATTCTAATAATTATAGTCAATATTGCGACGATTAATGTCACAATTGCAAATGTCTTACTGAATTTTGGGAGATTACTGCCAAAATTTCAAAATAGTGTCAAATTTGCAATTATTGTATCTAAATTTTAATGATTGTAGTCAATAGTGCCACGATATATTGTCAAAGCTTGAATTCTACTGATATTTCAGAGGTTACTTCTAAATTGTCATTTCTGGTATAATTGTAGCTATGACTGCCAAAATTTTGGAGATTACTGCCAAAACATTAATTTTTGGTGTCTGAATTCTAATGATTACTGTCAATATCACCATGAATACTGTCAAAATTGCAACAATCTTACTGAATTTTGAAAAATTACTGCAAATTTTTCACAAGATACTGTCAAATTTTCAATTATTATGCCTAAGTTTCCTAATGTAAGTTTTTTTTAAATGATTACCGTTAATGTTGCAACAATATACTGTCAAAACTTTAATTCTATGAAAATTTCAGAGATTACTTCTAAATTGTCATTTTTGGTATAATTACAGTTATGACTACCAAAATTTTAAAGATTACTACCAAATTTTTAAGTTTTGATGTCGAAATTCTAATAATTACAGTCAATATTGCACGATTAATGTCACAATTGCTAATGTCTTACTGAATTTTTGTAGATTACTGCCAAAATTTCAAAAATAGTGTCAATTTTGCAATTATTGTGTCTAAATTTTAATGACTGTAGTCAATAGTGCAACGATATATTGTTAAAACTTGAATTTTACTGATATTTCAGAGGTTACTTCTAAATTGTCATTTCTGGTATAATTGTAGCTATGACTGCCAATATTTTGGAGATTACTGCCAAAACATACATTTTTGGTGTCAGAATTCTAATGAATACTATCAATAGTGCCATAAATACTGCCAATATTGCAAAATCTTACTGAATTTTGAAAAATTACTGCAATATTTTCAAAAAAGTACTGTTAAATTTTCAATTATTATGTCTAAGTTTTAATGATTACCGTCAATATTGCAAAGACATACTGTCAAAACTGTAATTCAATGAACATTTCAGAAATTACTTCTAAATTGTTATTATTGGTATAATTACAGTTATGACTACCAAAATTTTAAAGATTACTGCCAAATTTTTAAGTTTGATGTCGAAATTCTAATAATTATAGTCAATATTGCGACGATTAATGTCACAATTGCAAATGTCTTACTGAATTTTGGGAGATTACTGCCAAAATTTCAAAAATAGTGTCAAATTTGCAATGATTGTGCCTAAATTTTAATGATTGTAGTCAATAGTGCCACGATATATTGTCAAAGCTTGAATTCTACTGATATTTCAGAAATTACCTCTAAATTGTCATTTCTGGTATAATTGCAATTATGACTGCCAAAATTTAAACCATTACTGATTTAAATTTTGCGGTCTAAACTCTAATGATTACTGTCAATACTGCTATGAATACTGTAAAAATTGCAAAAATCTTACTGAATTTTGAAAGATTGCTGCTAAATTTTCAAAAAGTACTGTCAAAATTTCAATTATTATGTTTAAATTTCATTCTATACTATCAATATTGCAACAATACACTGTCAAAGCTTTAATTCTACCGAAATTCGAGAGATTACTTCAAAATTGTCATTTCTGTTATAATTGCAGTTGTTACTGCCAAAATTTTAAACATTACTGTTCTTTTTTATTTTTTGTGTCGAAATTATAATAATTACTATCAATATTGAAAAGATTATTATTAAAATTATAAAAATTATACTGAATTTTGAAAGATTACTGCAAAAATTTCAAAAAGTATTGACAAATTTTAAATTTTTCGGTCTAAATTTCAATGATTGTTGTCAATTGTACAGGGATATACTGTCACAGCTTTAATTCTACCGATATTTCAGTTACTGATAGTTCTAAAATTTCATTTTTGGTATAATTATAGTTATGACTGCTAAAATTTAAAAGATTACTGCAAAAATTTTAATTTTTGGTGCCTAATTTATAATTTTACTGTTAATTGTTAATTGCTGTCGATATTTTAAATATTACAGTTAAAATTGCAAATATCGTATTGAATTTTGAGAGATTACTACCAAATTTTCAAAAAGTACTGTAATTTTTTTAATTATTGTGTCTAAATTTTAATTCTTGCAGTTAATAGTGTAACGATGTACTGTCAAAGCTTTAATTCTACCGAAATTTCAGAAATTACTTGTACATTGTCATTTTTGGTATAATTACAGTTATGATAATTTATAGAATTAATTGATATAGATATAGAATTGATACATGTAGATATAGAGTTTTAATAATACTTATAAGCATTTAAATTGATACATTTTAAAAGTGCTTTATGTATAATGACCACTGTACCACAACTTTTATATATTGATCTACATTCACGTTCTACGATCTACGTTAGTTTGTAATATAATCAGTAACTTCTTAATAAGTTACTGAACATCACCTTATATTTGTGTTGATTTGCATTCACCTGGGCGAGGTGAGTTTTATGCACTGAATACGATGTGAATGTCAGCCCTCTCAGGACGAGTCTCGCAAAAGCACTAATTCTTAAAGTTTTAGTTTTCTTGAATGTTTGATGAGTTAATTTACAAACTGCTCGCTCATAAAGTATGTCACTTGTTTATAAAATATTCATCAAAGTTGAAACGGCCATGATTGGAGTGTGTGTGTGTGTGTGCCTCTATATTTATATAAAATTCCACGTTTAACTTTTATATAGACATCATGCACTTTGAAGAAAGTTAAAATGATATTTTAGGAAAAGTTTATATCCTATTTCACATAAACTACTTTAATGTAAAACTTAAAAAAAAAAGTGTATGGTACTTTGCAAATTACTTATCGTACGTGGAATTCACATAAGAATTGAATAAGATAGTATTTAATTCAATATGATAAAAATGACTTATTGTATATTTTCAGCCATATGTACAGTCATGCTCACATAAATCTAGTACCAGAAATTAGGTTACAATAGCTATTTTATATAGCAATGTCAATTTTTTGTACTAGATTTATGTGAGCATGATTGTACATTGTACAGTGAACCCTAGAAGCTACTAATACTACTCAAAATGTGATTTATCTTGCAAAAATAACATTCAGTGATGTACATTCTAACCGTTTTTAGTATCTAGGTACTGAGTATTAGTAGCTACTAGAGTCGATTATGCATTTTACAAAAATTAATAACATAGTTTTGCTATTTTCATAACTGAAATTTTCACACATTGAGTTATTTTTACATTTAAGAACACATTCTTAAATTTTTGCAAAAATTATGTGACAATTTAACATTTTTTCAATCACATTTTCGTTTTTTTTAGAATGCAGGGTACCTAGCCTACTTAAGTTATGAAATTTCCTGACTTTTCCAGGTTTTCCAGGAACATATAATGAAAATTCCAGACATATAAAAATAAAATCCTACTTTCCAAACAAACAAAAATAAATGGGCAATTTTGATTTAAAACAATGATTTATTAAAAAAAATCATTTGATTTTAATCACTGATATTTACTGAATACTAATATACAAGGTGTACCACAACTTAAAAAAAATCGTTAATTATTGATTTATTAAAATCATACCTGATTCCAACTGTGGTAAATAGGGTATTTACCATGATAATTTGTATAAAATTTATGCCATAAAAATCAATTACTTACACTAAAAATAAAATATCTCTAGAACTACTTATTGGAAACAAATTTAATTGTACAAGTTTAATACAGGTATATCACTCAATACAAATATTAAATTATATGCATATTGATACGGTGGTTTTTGAGATATCGTTATTTAAGTGCAAGCCTTATGGAGAAATGTTAAAAATCCGCACAAAATTGAATATCTCCAAAATCTGGCATTGCATTACAATTAAATTCTACAGGATTGGTACAAGTACATCATGCAATATCAGCAATAAATTTGATTCGTATTGATACGGTGGTTTTTGAGATATCGTTATTTAAGTGCAAGCCTTACGGAGAAATGTTAAAAATCCGCACAAAATTGAATATCTCTAAAATCTGGCATAGCATTACAATTAAATTCTACAGAATTAGTAAATATATATCATGCAATATCAGTAATAAATTTGATTCATATTGATACGGTGGTTTTTGAGATATCATTATTTAAGTGCAAGCCTTATGCAGAAATGTTAAAAATCCGCACAAAATTGAATATCTGCAAAATCTGGCATAGCATTAAAATTAAATTCTACAGAATTAGTAAAAGTACATCATGCAATATCAGCAATAAATTTGATTCGTATTGATACGGTGGTTTTTGAGATATCGTTATTTAAGTGCAAGCCTTATGGAGAAATGTTAAAAATCCGCACAAAATTGAATATCTCAAAAATTTCGCATTGCTTTACAATTAAATTCTACAGAATTAGTACAAGTATATCATGCAATATCAGCAATAGATTTTATTCGTATTGATACGGTGGTTTTTGAGATATCGTTATTTTAATATGACCTTAATTGGAGGCGTACTTACAACAGCCCGAAAATATCGAATATTCAAGCAAAAATTTAATCTTTCATTGAATGTTAACAAAATTATACATATGATATACCGATATATCATTCAATATCAAAAATAAATTGCATTGACAGTGATAGGCCAGTTCTTAAAATATCGATAATTAAATATGAGAAAAATTGGCCTTAAAAATAAATTAATAAAACTGAAAATAAAATACCTCCAGAATTACTCATTGCAAATAAATTTAATTACACACGTTAAATACATTTATATTACTTAATAGGAATATTAAATTTCATTTATATTTATACGATGGTTTTTGAGATATCGTTATTTTAATATCAGCTTAATTGGAGACATACTTAGAAAATCCCTAAAATATCTAATATTTAAGCAAACGTTTAAATCTCTTCAACAAAATTGCACATATGATATACTGAGACATCACTTAATACTAAAAATAAAGTGCACAGACATTGATACGCCAGTTCTGCAAATATCGATAATTAAATATGAGAAAAATTTAATAAATTGTCTTAAAAACTGAAACTGAAACCAAAATATCTCCAGAATTACTCTTTGAAAATAAATTTAATTATACATGTTGGATACTGGTATATTACTCAATATAAATATAAAATTACATGCATATTGATACCGTGATTTTTGATATATCGTTATTTAAGTGCAAGCCTTATAAATTCTACAAAATTACTACAAGTAGATCAAAAATATTAAAAATCCGCACAAAATTGAATATCTCAAGAATCTCGCATTACATTCCACTTAAATTCTAAAGAATTACTTCGAGTATATTATGCAATATCAGCAATAAACTTGATACGTATTGATACGGTGGTTTTTGAGATATCTTCATTTTAATATGAGTTTAATTGAAGGCATACTTACAATAGGCCTAAAATATCTAATATTCAATCAAAAAATGAAATCTCTCATTGAATATTAACGAAATTGCATATAATATGTACTGCTATATCACTTAATATTAAATATAAATTGCATTGATATTGATACGCCAGTTCTTAAAATATCGGTAATTAGATATGAAAAAAATTTAGAAATTGCCTTAAAAATAAATTAATATAACTGAAAATAAAATATCTCCAGATTTACTCATTCTAAATTAATTTAATTATACAATTTTAATACTGATATATCACTCAATACAAATATTAAATAACACGTATATTGATACGATGGTTGAGATATCGTTATTTTAATATGAGTCGAATTTGAGGCATACTTACAATCGGACTAAAATAATGTCGAATATTGAAGTAAAAATTTAAATCTCCCACAGAATGTTATCGAAATTGCAATATCATATACTTATATATCACTTAATATCAAAGATAAATTGCATTGACTTTGATACGCCAGTTTTTAAAATATCGATAATTAAATATGAGAAATATTGGATAAATTGTCTTAAAAATCAATTAATTAAACTGAAAATAAAACATCTCCAGACTTACTCATTGTAAATAAATTTAACTACACACGTTTAATACTGGTATATCATTCAATAGAAATATTAAATTACATGCATATTGATACGGTGCTTTTTGAGATATTGTTATTTAAGTGCAAGCCTTATGGAGAAATATTAAAAATCCGCACAAAAATTGTATATCTCCAGAATCTCGCATTGCATTAGAGTAAAAATCTACAAAATTACTTCAAGTGTATTAGGCAATATCAGCCATAAATTTGATTTGTATTGATACGATGGTTTTTTAGATATCATTATTTTAACATGAGTATAATTGGATGTATACAACAGGCCTAAAATATTGAATATTTAAGTAAAAATTGAAATCACTCATTGCATGTTAACGAAATTGCATATGTGATATCCTGATATATCACCTAATATCAAAAATAAATTGCATTGACATTGATACGCCAGTTCTTAAAATATAGGTAATTAAATATGAGAAAATTTGGAGAAAATGCCAAAACAATAAATTAATCAAACTCGGTGAGTTTTTGAGATATCGTTATTTTAATATGAGCTTAATTGGAGACTTACCTACAATCAGAGTTGGAGTAAATCATTATTTTTTTACATCTATAATTTAAAAAAAAATCAATTGATTTTTTTTATGTTTTAGATCAGTTTTTGCCATTTTAGATGTGATTTAAATCAAATGATTTACATCACGATTTAAGTCATCTATGTTTTTTTTATTATAAATTCGTAAATTTGAACAACAATTGATGATGAAAAAAAATCGTTGTATCTGTACTCTGTGATGGACCAAGAATGGAAGAAAAGAAAATTATTTTTCTTCCAATTATGTATCTTAAACCATGCTAACTCTATAGTTACATTATATTTTTAATTGTACACCTATTGGAATGCACAAACAGTGCGAAAACAATAATTAATTTGAAAAAAAAAATCAATTTTGATTTAAATCTATGATTTATTTAAAAAATCATGTGATTTATATCATGATTTAAATCATGATTTAAATCATGATATATATCAATTGATTTAAATCACAGCAACCCTGTTATTAACTAAATGCTAATATACAAGGTGTCCCACAACTTCGTGGCATAAATCTAGGGGCATGCAAATAAATTCAAAATAAAACGAAAATGTAAATAATTTTATATATTTGTTATAATATAGTTTACGGATTTCATAAAAGTTTTATTTTCAAAAATCAATCGAGTGATTTTCAAAATATCTTGTTTCGAAATTTTTCTTCGGTCGCTATTTTGTTATTTGATAAAATAGAAAATAATTGTAAATACAAATGTTTTAGAGAACCGATGGCGCATATTGAACGTTTTTGTATTTTTTTAAATATTTCTTAAAATACGGGAGTAATGACGATTTTTCGAAAAACAAAAGAACGCCAATAACTATGAACTTGGGCTCCAATCCAAAAATTTTAACTAAGAAAATTGTTTGTTTCAATGAGTCCTAACTGCCATTTTCGGGTGTTACAACTTAGTATTAACACCCTGTAAATATATATACAAATTAAAAAGTTTTTTGAAAAATCAATAATGAAATAAAAAATCCCATATGATATGGACATTACATTAACGGACAGACAATGAATTGCAGATACAATTGATATGAAATAAAAATGAATGCAGCCGAAAGCATTTTATGTGTTTATTATTGCCGTCAGCCGTCCATCAAACATTTTTATCATCTGCTATTTAAACTTTTTATTTAAAATTCATCACTTCATCATTCAGATAACCATTTAGATACCATTATGAAACTCTATATTTTAGTTTCACTCGCTGTGCGCCATAAACCGCAAACAAAGCGCATTTAATTATAGTTGTCAATCAATTTATATTTTTAACCTAGGGCGTTTTTTATACACAACGCGCACAAGAGAAATCAACAAATAATACGACCGCGGCACTATAAAAGTTTAATTTCCGCGCGGGATCTTGAAATTTTAGTGCAAAAAGTCTAACATTTTGTCTTCCCTCGAAATCAATTCGCATCGAGATTTTAAGCAGTTGTAAATTTTGTGGTTAATAAAATGGAGCGCTCAATTCAGCAAGTTTCTACTTAAAGTTTTGTTTTTTATTGCAATATTATTGCAAACCGCTAATGAAATTGCAGTGAACCCATGTATTGCTCGTCTCTGGCAGCCACGGTTTAACAACTTCGGTTCAAATATCGTTAAAATTATTGCCACACGATCAATAAAATCTGTAGTGGTAGTTTATTCTAACATATGAATTTAACTCTTTGCAAATTAAAATCTCGTCGAATTGTATGCTCTTCTGAAATATGCATAGTTTTATTTAGGAAACTATAAGTCGTCTCAAATTATATACATTAATACATTATAAGTTGTGATGCTTAAATTTGCAGTTTATTATTTTAGATATGTGATGTTTATATTATACAGTGTCCGTCATTTCACCTCCCGTCTTCAATAGCTCAGTTACCTAATTGAGTTAGGATTTTGATATTTTGCAGACTTCAGTTGCTTTCTAGGGTGTATTTCAGGAAAATATTTTTGATTATACAGGGTGTCTCAAAAAAGTGTGACGTCATTATGATGTATATTTTTAGATTGAATGGTAAATTTTTTGTCACTTATTTGGGTGCCTCTTATAGATGCCTACATACCCATAAAATTTGATTGAAATCGGTTTAGTGACATTAGCACAAAAAAATAAAAACTGAAAAAAATCAGTTTTGCACCATTGGTTAAGAAAATTAATAAGGGATAAAAATAGTGCCTCGTTAATAAAACCATACAAGGTACTCATTAAATAAGGTCTGACAGTTGCCTTAACCAAGTTTTATTGATATGCATTATACAGAGTGTCCAAAATTTAGTGTCAAACTTTTCAAACTTTAAAGCACTTTATTTTTCCTATTTTAAATTGGAACCCCAGGATATTTTTATGTAATTCCATGCGGAATTAAAAAACAAACATTTTTCTTAATAACAACCCTATCTCAATTACTAACACATTCAAAGATATTTGCAGAAAACTCGTTTTATCAACAATTCCAATGGCCACTTTAATTAATCAAAATCGAAGGTGGGTTTGAATTACAATTTATTGACATTAAAGTTTAACAAAGTGACAAGAGCCATTATTGACTGTAGTAATATAAAAGTTTAAAGCTTTTTTAGCTAAGGTCTTTATACCCAAGATACCAAAATTACTTTTTGTCATGGAAAATATGATTTTCATAATATGACAAATATTATGACCTATATTGACAATTGTGGATATGACTTTCATATTCGCATTTCAAAATATTACATTAAACCTGTTACGAAGAGTGGCAATGTCATTTCATACTCGTCTTCGTTTGTGCCTTCAAGAGGGCGGAAGACATATGGAACATAAGTTCTAGCAATTAATTAATTTTAGAAATGCACAGTTATGTTATGTTTTTATGAAATTTTATTACTAAAACTATTTTTTATACAAAAATTAATTCTTTTACGATGTCTAATAGGTTTAGACGAAGATCTGTGAAACCTTTAATACTCTCGAGATATTAATTGTAACTACAAAACATGTTATGTCAATAAATTGTTTTTCAAAGTCACCTTCGAGTTTTATTCATTAAAATGGCTATTGGAATAGTTGATAAATCGAGTTTTCTGCACATAACTTTCAATGTGTTAGGAATTGCGATAGAGTTGTAATTAGGAAAAATGTTTGTCTTTTAATTCCACATGGAATGGCATAAAAATATACAGGGGCTCCAGTTTAAAATAAGAAAAATAAAGTGCTTTAAAGTTTGAAAAGTTTGACACTATATTTTGGACACTCTGTATAATGCATATCAATAAAACTTGGTTAACGCAACTATCAGACCTTATTTAATTAGTACCTTATCTGGTTTTATTAACAAGGCATAATTTTATCTCTTATTAATTTTCTTAACCAACGGTGCAAAACTGATTTTTTTCAGTTTTTATTTTTTTGTGATAAAATCACTAAACCGATTTTAATAAAATTTCATGGGTATGTAGGCATCCATAAAGGGCACCCAAATAAACAACACAAAATATACCATGCAATGTAAAAATACACATCATCATGACGTCACACTTTTTTGGGACACCCTGTATAATCAAAAATATTTTCGTAAAATACGCCATAGAATGCAAGTAAAGTCTGCAAAATATAAAAATCCTAACTCAATTAGTACCTGAGCTACAGAAGACGGGAGGTGAAATGACGGACCCTGTATAGTGAACATTTTATGTGTGTTTAACCAACTTACTGCAGCGAAATATGGACGATGACAAGAAAACAATAAATGCCATGAAGATGAGATTCCTAAGAAAAATGAAAACAAAACGAGAAGAGACAGGATAAGGAATGAGACGCACAAAAATAAAACCAATACAGGAAAACATATCAGAAGGCCAAATGAGGTGGATGGACATATGAGACGAATGAAAAAAGAAAGAAACACTAAGAAAATATACGAGACAAGAGCAACAGGAAAACAATAGAGAGGAAGAAAAGAGTGGAACAGCGCAATAAAAAAGAGGCAGCAAGAAAAAGGATCACATGGGAAGGAATAAAGGAATTAACAAAAGATAGGAAGAAGTATAGAGAATACTATGAAAAATAGTAATGTAGGCCTTACACCTAAAGATAGCAAGATAGCAGATCAGCAAAGGAATAACTAAATTTAGGTGAAAGAATATGATAAATTCTAGAAAACGTATTGATCTTGAACATAATGCCGTTTTATTACCCTTCACGCAGGCATGTGGTGCACAATACTTAAAGTTTAAATTTGCATAATAAATTTGAACGCAAAAGATGATTGATTATCGTAAATGTATAGCAGTATTGATGCACTTACGATATATTTTATATATTGAGAGAGTGCATAAGATGCAGCGATTGATCTAATATAGGCTAGTTTACTCAAGCAAAGCACATGCACAGTTTATTGATTACACGATTTAAATATTACCAATATTATGCCAGATTTAATAGAAGACCAAAATGACCTCGTAACTATGCGAATTTCAGCAAATGAAGAAACGTGACATTTTTTTTTTGTGCTTTTAGGCATATTTTCAGTTTTTAAGCTTATAATTGCTTTAATGCATTTTTTGTGCATATTTCCTTATTTTTTGTGCTTATTTGCTTATTTCTCAATTTAATAGCTTATTATTTATATTAGCTAGGAATATATTTTGTTGCACATTAGTGTAATGAGAATTCAGTATTAATATTACTCCGTTACGTCTAGAGTGCTTGGTTATCACAAAATCATCAACAAAGCGAGCGTGCATACGTGATATTTGGTAAACAAAGCTTGATTATTTCGGGGATTACCCTATTTTTACGTGCACAGAACGCATCTGGGGCAAGTGTGCTATCAATTCAGTCCAATTTATCTCAATCTTCTGTGCGTTGTGCTTGTGCCTTGTGTGTATTACGTGTTTGTAAGTTCTCTTGTATAAAATGCCGAAAGTAAAACCTTCCGTCGATGAATGTATACGTGGACATTCTGAATTAAAATATGAGAACGGCAAATTAATTTGCAGGGCTTGTATCAAACCGGTAAGTTTTATTTTATGTTGCTATTGGCCTAGGTACAAGCATGTATTATGTTGTAGATTAACTGCGAGAAAAAATTTAACATAATACAACAGTTCACCTGAAAATTTAAAAAAAAACAAAAATCTGCAAGCAGTACCCTGAGTACCCAGCAAACTATTTCCGAGTCTTTTGCGAGTTTTTCTACTCATAATGAAAAGGAATTTTACTTTGATTTATGCAATACGTTGGTATCTTCTAACATTCCGTTAAACAAACTAGATAATAGTATGTTTAAATCTATTTTACAAAAATACACCGGTAGACATATTCCTGCCGAATCAACCATTCGCAAAAACTATGTCGCGCAAGTATATAAACACACTATTGAGGAAATAAAGAAGATAATTGGCAACAATTACATATGGTTTTGTGTAGATGAAACTACTGATTCATGTGGTCGGTATATCGCCCATTTAATGATTGGAATATTAAACGAAGACTCCACCAATGCATTTTTAATTAGTTCCAAGCAGTTAGAAAAAAAAAAGCCTAATTCGTTCACGATGGATTAACACTTTTTTTGCCAAACCCCGTACCAAATGATAAATTATTATTGATGGTTTTTGATGCCGCTGCATATGTGTTGAAGGCTTATTCTAATTTAAAAGTATTTTATGAGCAATTAATGCATTACAGGTGTTTGGCACATGGTTTTAATTGAGTTGCTGAAACGATTAGACTGCAATTTCCCCTGGTCAATGATTTGATAAAAACCGGGAAGAAAATTTTCCAAAAAGCTCCACTGAGGGTTGAAATGTTTAGGGAAATAATACCAAATGTACCTCTTCCTCCGGCACCGGTTATAACTAGATGGGGTACGTGGCTAGATGCTGCCTCCTATTATGCCGACCATTTCGATTCATTTAGGGAGCTTGTGTTAGAGTTTCCCGAAAATGTGTTAGAGGCAATTAAAGAACGCCACAAAGTTCTTAAAGAAGGAGGGTTGTACAAAATTTAGCATTCCTAAAAAACAACTATAGTTTCGTAAGCAAAGCGATTGATGAACTCCAAGCAAAGGACACAACTTTGGTAGATGCGGTTCAATTAGTTGAAGATTTTAGGAACGACGCACAGTGGGCTGAATTGTAAAAAAGCTGGCCAAAACCTTAAAAGTGAAAGTTCGATTTCTGAAATTTTGACTAATGGGGTGGGTGAACAATTGATTGAGGCATCTTCTTGCAAAAGGATAGGTACCTGATGTTTATATTACCCTTGTAACCCTTCAAAGTGAGCCTTCAGTGAGGGCATAAGTGGATGCAATTTGCGAGTGAATATTAGGGCGATTTTCAAATTGTTTAATATGGAAGTGAGCTGTTTATTTTATATTGTACGATATGGATACAATTCTCTCAGGTAAGTACTACATAATATTATACGGAAATGATTCAAAATATTGGATAAAACCATTAAAAAAAAAAAATTCATATGGCGAGATTTTGGACCGCAATTTAAAAAATATAAAATTGCGATACAACGAAAAGTTATGCATTTAACCGCATTTATCAAAGACTCAATTATGAACTGTTTCAATAAACTATTAAGTTGTGGAATCCATCAAAATTAACTGCCTTTAGCTGCCCATTCGATTTTTATTAAGAGGTTAAAAGAGCGCAGGCGCGCTAATGTTATTTGACAGATACACAATACGTATATAAAACCAGAATATTTTTTTCCACAACATTAATATGTGTTATTAAAATAAATTTATTAAAGAACAATAATATCTTAGTAATAATAAGAAGTTACAATAATAAACAACGCTGAAAGCGTGCAAAAAAATGGCGAAAATTAAAATAGGAAAATTGATGATTAATTGCATTACAAATTTACAACTTATTTTTCTGAGCGTACCTGCAAAACTTCTCAACTTAACTTACCTCCTGACAGATTAGGTAACGATTACCCACTAAAATAATTTACTGTTTTTTTAACCAGAACATTAATGTATTCACAGCGGTTTTTATTATGGATTTATTATGGCTATACTATGGCATACAAATTAAAGACTTTACATAAGGTAACAATAATTAAATTATTTGCAGGATCTGGTCAAGAACAAATTTTGTTCAACCGAAAGCAAGTTTTTGTAATGGTCAAACACTATTTAAATGCAGGTTTAGTTTCTATAATACAACATTTGGAAACTACTATTTTTGAAGAAAGTGGACAGAGAATATACGTACCTGCAAATATGAAATGGTCCTTTTCGAATTTATTCCACATAATGAGGACAAAATGGCGTCAGGCAAATAGGACGGAGCCGACGTTTTTCAACAAATTCCAGGAATGGCTTAATCACCCTGCATCATTTATGATTTCAACGAATGAAAGTTCTTCGAATAGAAGTAAAGGCGGTCGACCTTCTGTAGAATTTATCTCTTCTAGTGAAAGGTCTAAGAGAAGAAAAACAAAAGCAATTCGGGATTCTTTAACACCTGAAGAATTATCATATGCTGCGCAAATGAGTCTGCGATCTGTAGGTCAAGTTGATGCCTCCAACATAGTAAAGGAGGCCACTTTGACTACTCCAACTAGAGCTTCGAAGTATAGAAAAGCTTTTCTCATGGCACAATGTGAAACAACGCTCTCAGCAGAAAGCGCTCTTTCCATTTTAGTGGAATACAAATTTTCGAAACATCAGTATGTAGGAATGAGATTAGTCTGCAAAAATCAACACTGTAAATTAGTACCTTCTTATACAACAGTTTTAAAATCAAAAAAACAGTGTTATCCACCAATCTCCGCTACAACCATTACGGAAAGCAGCGCAGAAGTTCGTCTGCAGGAATTGCTGAACCATACAGTTATGCGAATATTACTTTTCCAAACAAAAGAAATGAATACTTTTTATAAAGAAGAAAGTATTTATAAAATGGAACTCATCAAAAACTCAAAAGTTTACTGACGACAGCATATCTGATGAAAATATATTCTTCACATCAGTCGTACCACTTCAACTCCGATCTATCAGTGACCCAAATATTGTATTTTGGGCAAATCCATGACCGTCATCTCCTCGATTCTGTAGACCTTTAAGATTACAATTTTTGCACGAAAATGTAGATTCTACCGTAAAAGAATTTGAATATGTTGAAAGTCAAATAGCGCATCTGACTCATTTCAACACCGATATCAATGGTAAGGACATATCAGTGGTATTCAACATGATTTTTTCAATGATAGACGGTAAATTATGCAATGCAGTATCAAGTACACAATCAACGCAACGCTGTTCTTTATGTAGTACCACCAGCAAACAATTCAATGACATAAAATATTGTCAAACTAGAAGTATTGTGAATGAAAACTTGTTTAAATTTGGATTGTCAACGTTACACGCCTGGATAAGGTTTTTTGAATGCTGTTTGCATCTTTCATATAAATTGAATATTAAGAAGTGGCAGGCCCGCAGTAACGAAGAAAGGGAATCTGTGCAGGCTCGTAAGAAAGCCATTCAAGGAGAATTCCGTTCAAAATTGGGACTGAGAGTTGATAGTCCGAAAGTTGGATATGGAAGTTCCAACGATGGAAATACAGCTAGATGTTTTTTTGAAAATCATGTTATTTCGGCTGCTATAACTGGATTAGACGAACAATTAATAAAACAGTTTTACATAATTTTACAAACTATTTCGAGTGGCCATGAAATAAATATCGATAAATTTAAAAATTTTGCTTTGGAAATCGCACATAATTTTGTGAAATTATACCCGTGGTATTTTATGCCTACTTCAGTACATAAAATATTAATTCACGGACCAGAAGTAATTTCCTATGCAACTTTACCAATTGACCAGTTGTCTGAAGAGGCCCAAGAAGCTCGAAATAAAGATATCAAGAAATATCGCGAAAATTTTTCTAGGAAATGTTCCAGAGTAAAAACTATGGAAGATGTTTTTAATAGGGTGATGATTTCCTCGGATCCGTTCATTTCCAGTGTCAGAAAACTACCTCAAAAGAAATTAAGTGGTTTTTCTCCAGAGACTGTCGAATTATTAGTCCCTCCAACAAACGAAAAAACTACTGAAGATATGTTGGAAATTTATTCTAGTTTCGACTCCGACGGTGATAACGACAGTGATTATGATGGCGATGATGATGATGACAATGGTGATTTATTTGTTTGATTTTTTGTAGTTTTCATGTCGTTCATATTTATATAAGTATATTATTTTTAATATTTTTACTGTTACATTAAATGAGCATTAATATAATTATTACAGTTATTTTATGTTGTATTTCCTTAAATTACAATACTTATTTATTATTTCATTAATTTCTTTCCAAATGCCTAAAATCAATAATATGCCTAAAATGATAATATCATAATATCATAAGGGTTGGACAACTTTTGGCATCCAAATAATCTATAATTGTTTAACTCCCTAGGCTATTATCCCATTAAAAAATGTATTGTAGGCGTTGAGTTATAGCGCATTTGAAACCCCAATAATTGCAATAAAATTGCGATCCATCCTGAGTTATTAAAACTTGTATTTTTCAACACTTACTTTTTATTAGCGAAAACGTTTTTTATTCTTGGTACCAATTATTTTATATACCTATGTTCTATTTGGGGTTCGTCTCCTTTTTACGTTCTGGTTTAAATTGATAGTGTGTATTGGTAAGTTTTATTTTAATCTATGATTTAAATAAGGATGGTATTTGGGTGGTATATAAAATATATATTACACAGTAGTAGTGAACGGTTTTGTTAGGCATATCATCCCTAACTGCCTATCCACCTACGGGGGGGGGGGGGTCCTTCTGCCGTGTGATTTATGTAAGTGTGTGTATTGAGTTAGGCTTGTTACTGTAGAAAATCGCCCCCGATCTCTAGAGAGCCCTTAATGAGACCCAACTGCTAATGACCCTATTTTCTCAGTACAAATGTATTACCTGTACTGGGGCTCGAACCCAGGTCTTCGTGCATGCTAAACAAGCGCTATAATCTGTCAACCAAATTAACGGTCTATATTATAGATTTTTAGAAATAATTTTTAAAAACCTCTGGAGAGGTGTTCGCCATATTGCATCCGCCATTTTGTTTTCGGTAATGTTGACATCGGATACGGAAATAGCGACCCTAAAAACCTCAGAGTGAGAATTTTTGTGTACTTTCAAACACGTTTTGAAGTTTTGTCCACGTTTTCTGGATTTGGGACCACTGTGCAACGTCCCAAACATACGGCGATTTATAGGAGAGATTAAAAAAAATGTGATTCAGTTTTGTCAAAATATTAAGGGTTTGGCGAGTTACAAAAAAAATCAACAGTTTTAAAAGGAAATTTCGTGGATGATTTGCTGATAAATATTACAATTGTTCCCAAATTTAAATATGCACCGATTACAAGTGTGGATGTGGAGAGAAGCTTTTCACACTAAAAAAATGCGCTCAGTGATAGGAGAATGGGATTTTCCGTTGAAAATTTAGAAAAACATTAAATTATTAGTTCATTTAAAAATGAGCAGTAATCATTATTTGTTATTAATTATTATTGTTATTAATATTAATCACCAAAACCTATGTTATTAAAATATTACTTTTATCTACCTATAGTGCGTTCTTGTTAATAAAATTATGTTTTGTTTTGTTTTTCTGTATTTTCATAAAATGCCTTTTCATGCCTTTTCTGCGTTTTTGTGCTTATTCTAATCTTCATGCTATTTTATATGCTTTTTTTTCTAAGATTTTTCTGCATTTATAAGCGCTTATTTTGTAATTTTTTATGCTTATAAATCCGCGCTTTGAATATTACTATGCAGATTTAATTAAAATCAGGAACTCGCTTAGTGTGAATTAGATTTATTAGGTCATGAAATTATCGATCCAGGATGTTCAAGTTGTAAAATTCATGACCAAGTAAAGTCAGCAATTGAGAATGCTTGATTTCAAATTGACACACATCCGGATATACGATATTCATGCCATCGCCTGTTGTACTTTCTTATTATAGGAACTGCCACGTGAGTATTCCTGACACCTCGTTGTGGGATTGAAATCGTTTTCTCTCGGGGAATTGACGCCTTCAACTTCTTTAATATAGCAGGATTCGGATGCGTAGGTGTATGGGCTCGTCCCGAATTAAAGCTGTACGGCAACACTTTGGAATCCTTGACCCTTGGCCAGCAGCAAAAAAAAACTGTTTAATTGTTTCGCATTCTGCTTTAGCAGACGTCGTGCGGACATTTCATCATCGGGGACATACGGAATCACTCATGCACACTCACACAGAACATTAATACATACCGTTGAATTTTAATCTTTTCGAGTCTTGCAAAACCTGACGACCGAAGGGATTTCAGAAGCACAATGGACGAAAATATTTAACCCGTTCTTTGTGTGCGCAGGTTGCCGATTTCACATGGCGATAATGAATAATGATTTGAAATTAATTATGCTACCAGCAACACTAACACTAAACGACGTAGATACAGTGTGCATAGTTAGTAAAAGAACATAAAACAATACACTTACATAAATCATGTTCCCATTTTGTTTTTTACTAAGTTGGCTCTGTTAGGGTGACAGTATTGTCGACCAATGCAAAAAGTCACCAGACTTGAAATAATAGGTTATATTTAAAAAAAAAAGAGGTTATATTTTATGTCAGTGGGCCATGTTACCATCAAATTGAGTATCTATTGAGTACAGAATTTATTTGCTATTCTTATTTTATAAAACCAAATCAGTCAAATTATAATATAATATATAGTTGATGATTGGTTTACTTACTAATAGTTAAAAAAACAGCACACTTGAATGATTGAAGCAATAATTTAATTATTTTAATATATGAATTAGGAAACGTTGTTAGAAATCTGACATTTAATAATATTTTCACAGTCAGATCATTTTTGTTGGTGTTCATGTGTAAAACTTTATAAAATGTAACCACAGCCTTCTTTGTTAAAAGTAAAAATGGAATACATTACAGTATTAACAAGTACAATTATGATACTTTGATATACTGATAGAATGACATTAATTTAGAAGTGGGGAAACGGCGTTGAAACATTTTTAACTTATAGAACTACACAGATAAAATGACATAATTTGATATTTTTAGTAAATTGTCACTGTGTCAGTTCATAATATAGTAACACAATTCATGGAGTGGCGGAATTCTGTTCAGTTCATTGCAAATCTTGCGGATTTACATACTACAAACATTCATAGTAAGTATACAAGAGTTAAGATTTTGTTAACGCTGATATACTGACATAATGTCATAATTTTATTGACATATTTGTCAATTTTTATCATATTTGCTTACTTTTACCACATTTGCATACTTTGTAACAAACAAGATGTTTTCTGAACGACAAGTAAGGGTGTTTTAAGTTTTGAGTTTCTCACATTTTAAGTGTGCTGAAAATGTGAGAAACTCGAAACTTAAAATACCCTTACTGATTGACATTACGACAAAATTGGTTTTATAATTACATACTTACAAAATGGCAAAATGTCAGGAGTGGGGAAAAACTGACAAAATAATTGCAAATCTCTTATATTGACAAACTTGTCGCATTAGGTATATATTAACTTACTGATAGTGATACAAATAGTGTCATAGAAGTTATTTTTTTTGTCAGTTATTTTATCGTCCACACAGTACTCTCAAAGTAATGTCATTTTGTCAGTTTATAATAATGTACATACTTGAGGCCTGTTGACCTTGGCGGAAAATTATTTTTTGTCATTATTCTGTCATTTTATAAACATAATGATAGAATTGAAATAGCAGGGGAATCTTAAGAATGTTTGATATTTGATATTTCTTCAGATGAAGATAGTTAATATTTCTTCTGATTATTATGTTAACAAAATTGTGTCATTTATCGGTATATATATATATATATATATATATTTCGAAAATACCAAAATGTAATTTATGTGTATTAAGAATACGAGGTATTTGATATTTTCACTAATTTCTCAGTTATTTTATCATCATCACAGTACTCTCATAGTAATGTTATTTTGTCAGTATATAATAGTATACATACTCAAGCACTTTCGATCCTGTTGGAAAATTATTTTATGTCATTATTCTGTCATTATATGATCATATTGTCAGAATTCTAATAGTGGGGAATGTTAGGAATATTTGATATTTGATATTTCTTCAGGTAAAGTTATTTGATATTTCTTCTGATTGTAATTTTAATAACATTGTATCATTTGTCAGTACATATATTTCGAAAATGCCAAAATGTTATTTATCTGTACTAAAAATACGAGGTATTAGATAGTTTAACAAATTTCTCAATTATTTTATCATCATCATAGTACTCTCAAAGTAATGTTATTTTGTCATAATAGTATACATACTCAAGCACTTTCGATCCAGTTTGAAAATTATTTTATGTCATTATTCTGTCATTAATGTAAGAATTCTAAAAGTAGGGGAATGTTAGGAATATTTGATATTTGGTATATATATATATATATATATATATATATATATAATCGATCTTTATTGGGCTATCGATCCCTTATGGGGTCTTTCCTTGATTTGATATTTCGATATTTTGATATTTTTGATTTGATTTGATATTTCTTCAGGTAAAGTTATTTGATATGTGTCAGGTAAAGTTATTTGATATTTGTTCTGATTATAATTTTCATAACATTGTGTCTTTTGTCAGTATAAATATTTCGAAAATGCCAAAATGTTATTTATCTGTACTAAAAATACGAGGTATTAGATAGTTTAACTAATTTTTCAATTATTTTATCGTCTCACAGTACTCTCAAAGTAATGTCATTTTGTCTGTTTTGAATACTATACACACTTGAGCCCTTTTGGCGTTTGGAAAATTATTTGATGTCTTCATTATGTCATTATTGACAATTGACATAGTCTGTGAATATGGTAAGTTAGTAAATCTCAATTTATCAGCAATGGTTTAATCAGCCTTTTCCCACTCGTTAAATAATGTCATTATGTCCCTATGAAAATTATTTTGTGTCATTATTCCGTCATTATTGAATATTCACACAGTCTGTGAATATGCAAAGTTTGTAAATCTCAATTTATCAGCAATGGTTTAATCAGCCTTATCCCACTCGTTAAATAATGTCATTATGTCCCTATGAAAATTATTTTGTGTCATTATTCCGTCATTATTGAATATTCACATAGTCCGTGAATATGCAAAGTTTGTAAATCTCAATTTATCAGCAATGGTTTAATCAGCCTTTTCCCACTCGTTAAATAATGTCATTATGTCCCTATGAAAATTATTTTGTGTCATTATTCCGTCATTATTGAATATTCACATTGTCTGTGAATATGCAAAGTTTGTAAATCTCAATTTATCAGCAATGGTTTAATCAGCCTTTTCCCACTCGTTAAATAATGTCATTATGTCCCTATGAAAATTATTTTATGTCATTATTCCGTCATTATTGAATATTCACATTGTCTGTGAATATGCATAGTTTGTAAATCTCAATTTATCAGCAATGGTTTAATCAGCCTTTTCCCACTCGTTAAATAATGTCATTATGTCCCTATGAAAATTATTTTGTGTCATTATTCCGTCATTATTGTATATTTGCATAGTCTGTGAATACGCAAAGTTTGTTAATCTCAATTTATCAGCAATGGTTTAATCAGCCTTTTCCCACTCGTTAAATAATGTCATTATGTCCCTATGAAAATTATTTTGTGTCATTATTCCGTCATTATTGAATATTCACATAGTCTGTGAATATGCAAAGTTTGTAAATCTCAATTTATCAGCAATGGTTTAATCAGCCTTTTCCCACTCGTTAAATAATGTCATTATGTCCCTATGAAAATTATGTTATGTCATTATTCCGTCATTATTGAATATTCACATAGTCTGTGAATATGCAAAGTTAGTAAATCTCAATTTATCAGCAATGGTTTAATCAACCTTTTCCCACTCGTTAAATAATGTCATTATGTCCCTATGAAAATTATTTTGTGTCATTATTTCGTCATTATTGAATATTCACATAGTCTGTGAATATGCAACGTTTGTAAATCTCAATTTATCAGCAATGGTTTAATCAGCCTTTTCCCACTCGTTAAATAATGTCATTATGTCCCTATGAAAATTATTTTGTGTCATTATTCCGTCATTATTGAATATTCACATTGTCTGTGAATATGCAAAGTTTGTAAATCTCAATTTATCAGCAATGGTTTAATCAGCCTTTTCCCACTCGTTAAATAATGTCATTATGTCCCTATGAAAATTATTTTGTGTCATTATTCCGTCATTATTGAATATTCACATAGTCCGTGAATATGCAAAGTTTGTAAATCTCAATTTATCAGCAATGGTTTAATCAGCCTTTTCCCACTCGTTAAATAATGTCATTATGTCCCTATGAAAATTATTTTGTGTCATTATTCCGTCATTATTGAATATTCACATTGTCTGTGAATATGCAAAGTTTGTAAACCTCAATTTATCAGCAATGGTTTAATCAGCCTTTTCCCACTCGTTAAATAATGTCATTATGTCCCTATGAAAATTATGTTATGTCATTATTCCGTCATTATTGAATATTCACATAGTCTGTGAATATGCAAAGTTAGTAAATCTCAATTTATCAGCAATGGTTTAATCAGCCTTTTTCCACTCGTTAAATAATGTCATTATGTCCCTATGAAAATTATTTTGTGTCATTATTCCGTCATTATTGAATATTCACATAGTCTGTGAATATGCAAAGTTTGTAAATCTCAATTTATCAGCAATGGTTTAATCAGCCTTTTCCCACTCGTTAAATAATGTCATTATGTCCCTATGAAAATTATTTTGTGTCATTATTCCGTCATTATTGAATATTCACACAGTCTGTGAATATGCAAAGTATGTAAATCTCAATTTATCAGCAATGGTTTAATCAGCCTTTTCCCACTCGTTAAATAATGTCATTATGTCCCTATGAAAATTATTTTGTGTCTATATTCCGTCATTATTGAATATTCACATAGTCCGTGAATATGCAAAGTTTGTAAATCTCAATTTATCAGCAATGGTTTAATCAGCCTTTTCCCACTCGTTAAATAATGTCATTATGTCCCTATGAAAATTATTTTGTGTCATTATTCCGTCATTATTGAATATTCACATTGTCTGTGAATATGCAAAGTTTGTAAACCTCAATTTATCAGCAATGGTTTAATCAGCCTTTTCCCACTCGTTAAATAATGTCATTATGTCCCTATGAAAATTATGTTATGTCATTATTCCGTCATTATTGAATATTCACATAGTCTGTGAATATGCAAAGTTAGTAAATCTCAATTTATCAGCAATGGTTTAATCAGCCTTTTCCCACTCGTTAAATAATGTCATTATGCCCCTATGAAAATTATTTTGTGTCATTATTCCGTCATTATTGAATATTTGCATAGTCTGTGAATACGCAAAGTTTGTTAATCTCAATTTATCAGCAATGGTTTAGTCAGCCTTTTCCCACTCGTTAAATAATGTCATTATGTCCCTATGAAAATTATTTTGTGTCATTATTCCGTTATTATTGAATATTCACATAGTCTGTGAATATGCAACGTTTGTAAATCTCAATTTATCAGCAATGGTTTAATCAGCCTTTTCCCACTCGTTAAATAATGTCATTATGTCCCTATGAAAACTATTTTGTGTCATTATTCCGTCATTATTGAATATTCACATAGTCTGTGAATATGCAAAGTTTGTAAATCTCAATTTATCAGCAATGGTTTAATCAGCCTTTTCCCACTCGTTAAATAATGTCATTATGTCCCTATGAAAATTATTTTGTGTCATTATTCCGTCATTATTGAATATTCACACAGTCTGTGAATATGCAAAGTATGTAAATCTCAATTTATCAGCAATGGTTTAATCAGCCTTTTCCCACTCGTTAAATAATGTCATTATGTCCCTATGAAAATTATTTTGTGTCATTATTCCGTCATTATTGAATATTCACATAGTCCGTGAATATGCAAAGTTTGTAAATCTCAATTTATCAGCAATGGTTTAATCAGCCTTTTCCCACTCGTTAAATAATGTCATTATGTCCCTATGAAAATTATTTTGTGTCATTATTCCGTCATTATTGAATATTTGCATAGTCTGTGAATACGCAAAGTTTGTTAATCTCAATTTATCAGCAATGGTTTAGTCAGCCTTTTCCCACTCGTTAAATAATGTCATTATGTCCCTATGAAAATTATTTTGTGTCATTATTCCGTCATTATTGAATATTCACATAGTCTGTGAATATGCAAAGTTTGTAAATCTCAATTTATCAGCAATGGTTTAATCAGCCTTTTCCCACTCGTTAAATAATGTCATTATGTCCCTATGAAAATTATTTTGTGTCATTATTCCGTCATTATTGAATATTCACATAGTCTGTGAATATACAAAGTTTGTAAATCTCAATTTATCAGCAATGGTTTAATCAGCCTTTTCCCACTCGTTAAATAATGTCATTATGTCCCTATGAAAATTATTTTGTGTCATTATTCCGTCATTATTGAATATTCACATAGTCTGTGAATATGCAAAGTTTGTAAATCTCAATTTATCAGCAATGGTTTAATCAGCCTTTTCCCACTCGTTAAATAATGTCATTATGTCCCTATGAAAATTATTTTATGTCATTATTCCGTCATTATTGGATATTCACATTGTCTGTGAATATGCAAAGTTTGTAAATCTCAATTTATCAGCAATGGTTTAATCAGCCTATTCCGACTCGTTAAATAATGTCATTATGTCCCTATGAAAATTATTTTGTGTCATTATTCCGTCATTATTGAATATTCACATAGTCTGTGAATATGCAAAGTTTGTAAATCTCAATTTATCAGCAATGGTTTAATCAGCCTTTTCCCACTCGTTAAATAATGTCATTATGTCCCTATGAAAATTATTTTATGTCATTATTCCGTCATTATTGAATATTCACATTGTCTGTGAATATGCATAGTTTGTAAATCTCAATTTATCAGCAATGGTTTAATCAGCCTTTTCCCACTCGTTAAATAATGTCATTATGTCCCTATGAAAATTATTTTGTGTCATTATTCCGTCAATATTGAATATTCACATAGTCTGTGAATATACAAAGTTTGTAAATCTCAATTTATCAGCAATGGTTTAATCAGCATTTTCCCACTCTTTAAATAATGTCATTATGTCTTTACGTTATTATTTCTCAAAAATGCCGAAACGTCGCTCACGTGTATTAGGATCGCAAGAAATCTGATATTTCAAGAGAATTTGTGGTTATTCCTGAGACTTCACAGCTCCTAAAGTTATATCGTTCTGTGAATACATAATGTCATAATGTTTAAATTTGACACTTGTGTGCGATGAATGGCTGAAGTTTGTAAACGTGAAAGTATTTATAATGAGTATTTATAATTGTTAGTCTGTTATTACATGAGAAAAATGTCATAACGTCACTTTAGTGCATTTAGGATAAAATTTCTAAAAAATTCGTATATCTGAATGTATCAGCAAGAGTTTTCTCAGCCTTTTTCTAATTTTTTCCTAATTATAGTAAAATTGTATAATTTTTCAGTACATTTTTATATTTCTAAAATTTTTGCATTTTTTAAATATAAAAGTGCCAAGTAATATAAAAGTAATATGTAGTGTACTAAGAATACGAGGTATTTGATATTTTAACTGATTTCTCAGTTATTTTATCGTCATCACACTACTACAAAAGTAATGTCATTTTGTCAGTTTATAAATGTATGCTTAAATGTATGAAAATTACTAACATTGTCTGTGAATGTGGAAATCATTTATTTTAGCTTTTTTTGCACGTTATTTTTTTAATATAAATGTTTTTATTTATTGTGTTTAAATGTTGATATTCTTCCAAATGTTATTTAAGCCAGTTTAGCTATAGTTAGGTTATGCTAGGTTGGGTTAGGTTAGATTAAAATGCAATTACTTTAAATAATGGCTATAACTATTAAAATTCGACTTTACAATCTTGATTATTTTCCGGCACATCACAATACTACTCCTAATTCGCATAATATTATTTTTTCCTTTAAAAGTATACTGCTTTCAGTTATATTATAATATCTACAAATATTATAAAGTACTAAAAACAAGTTACATGTTATGGTCGATTAATAACTGAAAATACTAATGTGAGTACGTGATATGAACGGAGTATTACTATTTCATTGAGTGAAGCAATTGAAGTTCAAATACCGCTAAATTGGATTTTCAGCGAAGTTTAAAGCAATTGCTGTGATCACACGATTTCAATTTATCAATAACTTCTACACGTACCTAAATTTGCTGTGTATCCATTTAATGGTATAGTCGAAAATTATACGTAACAAAATCAATTTGTTCCATACAAATTCAAACGCTTTAATTGGATATTAATAAAATTAATTGACATTAGTCGTTGAATAAACGCTAAATAAAACAGCATATCAGTAAGAAACTAATTATTGTAATGCTATTGAAAGTATCCACAGATAACGTATTTTACGCTCCAGTAGAATCGCACCTTTTTGTGTTACTTCTAATCGTATAATTGAATATATTTCATCAAGAGGCTTCTCCAGGAACCATTAATTCACGGAACTGACATATCAAGAAAATAAGCTGGGGCAAATCTTAGCAAATTATTCTCCTCTAGGAGAATTTATTTTATTCATTCAGGCTGCAAACGAGTACACACACAGGGAATATATACACTATTAGCCGAAATATTCTACCTTAATTGGAAATACGTAATAACACTTGCAGTAAAATCTTACGAACTTCATCGTCTCGTGTTAATTATCTGGTGAATGTAGGACATCCTCCGTTCGGGTGATATTCGATCCTTAGGTAGGTAGTAATTTTATTAGCTGCGCCCATAAAATTGATTTTATTGGCAATCGGATGTTTCTTACGAGATACGCGATGGTCATAATGAAACAATGTAAATGAAGTTATATTATTGCTTATGACAATTTCGTTAATATAAGTATGTACTTAATTTAAAAGATTATCAATTTAAAAAAATATATAGAAGCAGCCGATATATTTTGAAAGTTTTAGCTTTTATAAAAGTTACCAAGCAATTGATATTATATTTTTATTATGGTTTCATCAATTATACCAGTTCTATGTATTATATTATGTTTCTTTTTTCGACTGCATAAATTCTAGTAGTCTTTTAGACCAATCATTACCTCAATTAACTCACCAACTCATAATTTAGATCATTAATGAATTAAAAGAAGAAAATGAATTACAAGATCTTACAATTTATGTTTTATTTGTATTTCATTCATATATTACTTAAACGTTGAATGGCATAATAAATAGCATTTCAGTGAAGAAATAATATACTTTTACGGATGGCCCATTTAATTTCAACGGTGATATTTCTAACACCGTGTTTTTATAATATATAGTATTCACTTTTATAATGAATTTTAGTAACCAATTCCCTTTCTATCCCTTTATGGCCTATAAATCATAGTATCTGACTTATTATTCCTTCTCTCACCTCTGCGCTGCGAAAATATTACAATCGTCTAAAATTCGATTATGAGATTTTTGCAGATCCATAGAGTACATTATTTCACGGCCCCAAATCAACCCTTGTCAGAAAGTCCACTTTCTATAATATAATATTTTGTTAAATTCACCGAAGAAATCACGGACAGAAGAAGAGTAAAGATAAAGACGAAATAAGAAAGTACAAACTGAAACAAAGCACAATTACGCAGAAGTAACAAGAAGAAACGAGAGATAAAATAGGAGAAGATGGGATACAGAAAGGAGTAGAGAATATGTGGAATATATTAAAAAACAACACACGAAAATAATAAATAAAGTGGGGAAAAAACAGAATGGTGAAACGAGAAGATAAAAATCAAAATTAGAGAGTTAAAAATAGTTAAAGATAACAAATCATAAAGTTTTGCAAATACGAAGTTTTAGTTTTTTACGTAAAAAATATTCTTATGTAATACAATGGTCCAATTTGGTATGTTATTCTGATCAAGAATATAAAGGAGACAAAATGGAAAGTAAAGACAAGAGTTAAAAATGTGAAGCATTGTTCTCAAAATTGTATTTTTTTTATATCAAAATTCTTATTTTTGATCCTTACGGTTTTTTTAATCAAAATTCTTATTTTTTATGCTTACTATTTTGTTTTTTTCAACAGAGTATTATTTCTTAAAGCTTCCCATTATTGTTTTAACATAATAGGAAAATGAGAGATAGAAATTAGAAGTAAACGTTTGCAAAAACTAAGATAAACAATTGCTTAAACGTTTACAGGAAGCTTCGAACGATCGAACTATTTGCATTGGAATCTTATCTGTTCGTAGTACAACATCCCATTAGATTCGAGGACTTCCTTCACCAGACTGCTGCACTTGATCCTCCTTGTTATGGCGTTAAAGTAGTTTATATTGTTACTTGCATGGGGTAGAATTTTTCAATAATGACATGTGCAAGTAATATTTCTCACTAGAGATAATTGATGTTGACAAGAATAACAATAATAATATACAATATTTATTAGCAGAAAAGCTACATAATATACAAATGTATATAAATTATTAATGTATGCCTTACACCAAAAGGTAGAAAGACAAAGGATTAAATAAATAAAATAAATAAAATTATTAGTGCGATCATTGATGAAGTATTTATTGATAAAGTTTAATTGTGCATGTGGGAATTATCTCTGCGGACAACTTAAGACCGGTTTCGACCTATTGGGTGGCATCAGTCAAGTAAGAGTAGACAAACATGACGATGCCTGTAACTTTCCGATATTATTTTATTACTCGTCGTTTTTATCGTGAAATTATTATATAATTTCTTGATTATTTTGGCTCATGATTTATTATATAATGTTTTAATTATTTTTGGCTCGTGATTTATTATATAATGTTTTAATTATTTTTGGCTCGTGATTTGTGATCGTATTTAGTACTTACACGTCGTGACGTTTAATTTAACTACCGTGATTACTCTCAAGGTTCTTTGCTATTGGCAATGTGTTAATTAACGTACACTAATAATGGATTAATACAAGAAAGCACCAATTTAAAGATTTGTTTTCTTTATTTAATAATAGACACGCTGAAATTGTATGACACAGGGAAATAAAACACAGGTTGATGATGATGTAAATTAATTTATATAATTATAACGTACAGGGAAATAAAACACAGGTTGGCGATTATGACGTGAATTGATTTATTTTCTAGATTTCGTTGACCTTTTAATGAATTTGCAAATTCTCTTATTTATTCAATTGATAGTTTGAAAATGGTTATGACTACGAAGTTTATTTACGAGTGTTTGTTATACATGCACGTGCTTCTGTAGTTTCTTAGACAATTTATTACCATGCCCTTTTACTCCATTTAACTACGGGAAAGTGATATCATCATAAATAGAACTATTTAAAGATGTTGAAATATCCCCAATAATTCATGATTGATTACTAAAGGTATCTCGCGATCTTCCCGAATTTCATGGTTGTGTCGGTGTCCACACAATAATGTAATTATTGGAGCCCCATTGTTTACGTTGATTGAGGTAAATTAGTAATTCTACCCACGACCACAGCAAGCACCAATGTCACAAGTAGTCATCACCATCAGACATGTTACAAGTTGTGTCAAATAACAGTTCTGCTACCTCATTCGGAAATGTTTATGTAATGTTATAATGTATTATTATTAGGAACATTGGAGGTTATTAATAACTTCTCTTGTGATTATACCAAGCCTCATTCTCTCGTTTATCATTTTCTCTGTTTATACGGAGTTTTAATAATTCCACTTATTTCTTGTTTACGATATTTAACCATAAATTGTCATTATGTCTTCAAATTATTGAGATTTAATCCAGCCTATTTATCTGTACGATTCTAACTTACTCTGCCCAATAATAGGTACGTTATGTGCTTGTTTTATGATTTGAAATAAAGAAACCAGTATTTTTATACATTATGTTTTTAAATTATTATGATTTAATCCAACTTATTTATTTATACAATTATAAATCACTCTGCCCAATAATATGCACGTTATGTGCTCACTTATGATTTAAAATGAAGAAGCCATCATTTTAATGAATTATTTTGATTTGAATATGATGATGTATGTCGGAGGGTAACACTGAATGCCTTGATTAGTTGTTATAGTTATGGGGAATACAGCCACGTTAGTTTGCGATCGCGGGCGCGATGTATGATGAGTTTATATGTTTAAATGTTATGATGCTGACGACGATTTGATTCTAGTGGAGGAGGTGATTCCACAATAACAGGTGTGTGAACGAAGTGCGCGGGTGGGCGTCAATTACACCTGTTATTTCTTCCTCTAGTGATTCGTAAACACGAATAGCGTACGAGCCGCCTTTGTTTACTGACAGGAATAGGTAATCGGTGTTAGGTATTTATAGGTAACTTAGGGTTGATTGAAAGGAATAAGCACTCCCGTGAATTTACAATGAGACTGGTTTAACAACTTTATATTATCGTTAATAATAAAAACATTAAATTACTCTGCACCTAGAATTGTACGTTTTTCGATTTATTCAAATTTTTACTCTACTTTGCGTTTTTTACAACGTTATATGCAATCGTTAATTTAATTATAACCCGACGTGAATTTATATACTCAAAACCGCGAATGTCGTGTGCGTTGCCCGTGGCCGACGCAACTTTTTTACTGATCTCGCTCGTGTGTGGCTTGTGCTTAAATAGGTTTTTTTCAGCTTCAAATCTCCACTCCCCTCACATATCTACTGCTAAATATTCGCCCCCATCCCTTAGTTATCATGATGATTATTAATCTTGAGTGTGTGTGTGTGGTATTAATGCGTTTTTAGCGCAGAGTTTTACACTTAACTTAAAGAGTTGCCATTCGAGGTGGTTTTTACGTGCCTGGCGCTTGCTCGTTTCTAAGGGGCGCTGATACTCAAATTGTTTATGTGACACCACGACATGGAATCTTCCAAAACCGTGCATATGCAGGCCTCGGCTCTTGAGATATTTGGCGACACTCTCAGGCGCGACTTGCGATGGCTATTTATCACATTTCACCCTGGGATTATTTGTAAATGAATTAATTTAATAATTTGGTTGTATTCATGATTTTTAAAATATGAGTCACTTTATTGCGTAAATGCGTATTATACTGGGCGTATATTTGGGCCTATTATATGCCTTTAAAAATCAAAACTAGTTGTGCATTTAAAATAATTAAAAAAGTGTAAGACATCTGAAATGACCCACGACACATCATGTTTTATTTGGATAAACAACGGATAGGTGAGACAGGTGTTATTTGCTGAGAAAATCGTTCGTATTAATAATTAAATAAGTATCGCATAACGGCGTAGAATTGCATAAACAGATTCGTGGGAGGCGGCAGACCCGTCCGAGAGAGTGCAATCGACAATGGGGCAATAAAGTCATTAACTCAAGTGTAACAAAAGCGGGCCAGCCGGGTGAAAATACTGTACATTCAGGGGAACCGCGTGGCCTCATAGAAAAAGCAGGAAAATATAAATTACTCACGCCCAGCCAGGGGTTGCTTGACTAGCCGACAGTGAACGATGCGGGGGTGTTCCAAAAATGCAATGTCTAATATTACAGTGCACTTATAACGTCCCAAAAGCTAGCTCCCGGAGTGAGGGTCGATAGATTCATTAACTTAAGCACCATAAAACCAGCGCGAGCTACATGCACGCGTACTGGAATTCTTGGAACAGGGGACAGTTGGGAGGCATAACTCACACCACGAGGGGACATGATTTGTATGGCGAGTAAACGCAAATCCACCAACAAAATATCGAATGTCTTACACATGTGGGAGAAATTATTGCGCAGACGTCGAGCGAGAATACACTTAGAGAGAGAGCAAGAGAAGGGCACGGGATAACCAGAGTGTGTGAACCCAGAGGGCGCGGGGAAAAGGGGGAAGTAGAACATATAAGAATATGCGAACGCAGGGGAACGACACTTGATTCTCGACGGCCAAGGGCAGGAGAGAAATCGCGAGAGTATAACGGGGGCGCAATTAGAATTCACAATCGGGGAAACTAATAACTCAATTAGGGCAGTCTTGATGCAGTTAGCGATTTTCGGGGAAACCGCGGAGTATTTGAAAGCGACACTACGGACACGCGATACCGCGAAATCAGAACACTGTGCGGACGGAGACAGATGGAAACTGTTGGAGTGTGAGTATTGACGCAATTGATAATCGAGTAACGCGAATCAAACTGCCAATTTCGAAGGGCACTGCGAAATATTTAGCAAACAAGTCATTACGCGTGTAAAGTAAATTAATTCGGCAATCCGCCGGAAGAATATCCGGTGACAAAATTACGAAAGAACAAAACAACCCCCAAACAAACCACCATCAATTACCTCACCTAATTATCACTCTAGCAGGTCTTAGCGCCGAAGGCGTAGAGAACTGTGACTACCTTGAAAGCGATGTACAGGTTTCGTGACGCCCTTTGAGGAGGTAATCTCCAAAAGAAGGGCGCATTTAGAAGCTCCGTCAACTGTATGTTAAATTCAGTCCCGTAATCTAATACCACAGCATGCATGGTTCTCTTCGTAATATTGTCACGTATGATAAGTTTGACGACCCCAAACAAACCACCATCAATTACCTCACCTAATTATCACTCTAGCAGGTCTTAGCGCCGAAGGCGTAGAGAACTGTGACTACCTTGAAAGCGATGTACAGGTTTCGTGACGCCCTTTGAGGAGGTAATCTCCAAAAGAAGGGCGCATTTAGAAGCTCCGTCAACTGTATGTTAATTTTGTCCTTGTAATCTAGTTACCATAACGGGACTATTTTACCAACCGCTTTCATTGCCACGAAACTTCAAACAAACGTGCGAAGTGATGAGATCCTTCCTCCGAATCAACATACTCGATTATCATGCGTTTTAATTATTATTTATATTTCATTAGCCAGGGATTCGGGAAAGAGATAGGTCAGGAAGGTATTTAAACAGATATAAACTCAAGGGATTTCCCAGGTAGCGATCGCAACGGGAACTAAAAACCGGTATCCGTGAAGGTCAATAATTATTACAAAAATCAGCAAATATCATCATGTCATACCAAATCACTAAATCCTTGTAATTAACGTTGCGTAGTTAATATCACTAATACATCAGCCGAGTGAGTGATCGAACTAATAGGTCGTAATTGCATGACGGTAAAAATAAAACAGCCCTCAGCATCGATAATGCATGTGTTCAGTATTTGCATATTTGAATTCTTGAGCGATTGAGAAATGAATGAATGCGAGTCAGTATATTCCTGTAGCACGAGCATGTGAATATTATAGAAAAATCATTGAATGAATCAAACTCCTAAGTCATGATCGGGTAAGAAATAAATGAATGAATGCGAGTCAGTATATTCCTGTAGCACGAGCATGTGAATATTATAGAAAAATCACTGAATGAATCAAACTCCTAAGTCATGATCGGACGAGAAATAAAGTTAATAAATACGAAACATAACGGCAGCTAAGAATGAATGCGAATCAAGGGAATTCATGCACGAGCATGCGTAAGGAAGGTATATAAATCCGTGAATGAATCAAAATCAAAATTATGCAGAATCACATCCGCTAGGTGAATTCAATTATCACAAAAACCAAGTAAAAACAAACTAAAAATAAATGAAAATATTAAAAACAAAAGAAGACATAAAAAAAAAAAATATATTAATTAAATAAAAATAAAAAGAGTCAAAAACAAATGAGGGGCTTATGTCTCATACACGTCAGACTAGTAGGGTTAGGGTATGAGACTCGCTATGAGATCAGATATATGTACTTTAGCCAGACACAACTGACCATCGTGCACAAATCACCGATCGTAATTTACCTCACAATTAGATGCATCTCAGACCAAATCAAAACAAAAACAAAAGAAAATAAAAATAAAAGAGTCAAAAAGATGCACCTGAGACCAAATCAAAGCAAAAGAAAATATAAAAAAAAAATAATATAAATAAAAAGAGTCAAAAACAAACGAGGGGCTTATGTTTCATACACGTCAGACTAGTAGGGTTAGGGTATGAGACTCGCTATGAGATCAGATATATGTACTTTAGCCAGACACAACTGACCATCGTGCACAAATCACCGATCGTAATTTACCTCACAATTAGATGCATCTCAGACCAAATCAAAACAAAAACAAAAGAAAATAAAAATAAAAAGAGTCAAAAAGATGCATCTGAGACCAAATCAAAGCAAAAGAAAAGATAATGCAAACAATAAAAAGAGTTAATCACCAACAAAAGGGCTTATGTCTCATACACGTCAGACTAGTAGGGTTAGGGTATGAGACTCGCTATGAGATCAGATATATGTACTTTAGCCAGACACAACTGACCATCGTGCACAAATCACCGATCGAAATTTGCAATTTGGGTGTTATTGCTTGGTAAATGCATTGCGAAACTGTTATTAAGGGTAAATCGTCACCCTTGATACTGGCATGTTATTTGCTGGGAAATGCACTGCTAAACTTTATCTGAGGATAAATCAAATCAAATAAATAAAAGATAAAAATATGGATGAACGCACGCATGTGGAATGAATGACATAACTAAAACACGGTAATTAGCAGGGACAAATCGCATGTACTAGTAACCAGTAGAATTTGAATTATAACGTTAATTCACGCCAGAATACCACGAAATATAATCAGAAACCACGTAAAAATAGATAAATTCATTTCAAAACTATAATTCAAAATAAATCGTCATTCTTCATTATTTGTGTGTTATTACTTATTAAATAAACCCTTAGTCACCACATAAATGTAAAGCGTATTATTTTACCATAACCAAATGAAATAATCAGAAACCACGTAAAAATCATTACTCATTTCAAAACTTTAATTGAGAATAAATCGTCATTCTTCATTATTTGTGTGTTATTACTTATTAAATAAACCCTTAGTCACCACATAAATGTAAAGCGTATTATTTACCATAACCAAATGAACCAAACCTTACTTGCTAAATTAAAATGTAAAACCATATGAATTACTGAATGAATAAATTACTGTATGATGATATTTGTGTATGCGTATAATTTGATATTTTCCCCGTAACAGACACAATACTTGAACAACGAACCATCGATCTTGTCACTATAACGATTCCATGAATCAAACACAGGTGAAGTACAGCCACTTAGATTACGAGCCACTCTACGTGTATAAATTAATTACAATTTATAATGATACCCCGGTATTGTACCGTTACATAAATTGGCGCCGTGACCAGGATCCTTTGAGTTTATATAAACATGTGTTCTGTTAATAACTTTATATCATCAAATACAGGAGAGGAAATGCGCCAGAGAGCGCATGCAATAGTTGGTCGAAATAAGTACAAACGCAGGTAAAGATTTGGTGTCCGTCGATGCGGGGATATAGACCGGACGCAGACAGTCGGTGCGACGGGCGTAAATAAGGGAATTCCACAAGGGCGAAAGGGGAACGTCATAAAAATCATGCTGGGAGTACTGACCCAGTAAGGGATACAAATGGTAAATCAGCCGGGGGTGCGAGACACGGGCGACGAACGGAACACTGCCATAAATTCGAAAGAGTATAACGGAGGTAGCCTCAGATTTAGGCCCTTTGAATATGCAAATGCGATGGGACTTGCATATTTGCACTAAACAACTCATCTTCGATATTTGCCGAAATTAAGTAAATAACCGTTATTGTAAAAGTATCAAAGCCAAATGCAGTATGACGGAACGCATAGCTCAAGGTACATCAAATAATGGGTATCGGGAATTAAAGTCACTTGTAATCAGTACCATACGTGCATCCATGACACCCAATTAGTAAAATCCGTCAGAACGCGCAATAAAAGGGTTCTCGCGAATTTTCCGGGCTTCATATCATCAACGAGGTTCGGGGTGTGCCAAAAATCGGGATAATATTCAAACTTGAACCAACAACAACAAACATTTTCACAAAATTTTCAAAGTATCAGATAATATTTAGACAAACACCGCCACTTCCGGGAAACGTCATTATCCGCGGTATCGCATCCCACGATGGTGAGGATATTTTTGAAAAGTTGGGCGAAAAACGGGCAAGTCTCCACCAAACATCGAAAAAGGCATACCAACAATAGAGCGCGCGGTTTGTTGCAATTTTAATACGGTATGGCGGATCTGCGCTCGGAAATTTATTTTACCTGAAAGTAGGGGCATGACTGCGCTAATAATCATAATCCCAAACAGGTGAGCATTGCTGCACTTCTACGCTAATTAATCCCCCAACTCATCGGGAATTGGTTTCAATGCAATAAATTCATTTTCAAGATATTTCAACTCTGGTTCTCTGAATGAACTGACATACTTAATATTTAATCCTTAATTTAGTTTCCATATGTGGAAAAAGGTCTTTTTTTTTTGCCGCATATAAGAAAAAAAATGTTGAAATATTATTTTACATCACATAAAATAAATTCGGGAAAAGTGCCTAAAATCTAAATATTTCAGTTCATACAAATTTAAATATTTCAATTTTTTTAATTTTGACTTTGTTTTGTCAAACCCACAGTATTAATTTTTAGATATGCTTCAGTTTGAAATTCTTTTAAAATCTCAACAAAACGGGCAACTGATAACATTCAAAAACATGAAGTATTACAATTCATTGAGAGTTACGTTAACATGTTTGTCCTCTTCGTGGGGGGTGCCAAAGGAGTACTTTTGGTTTGGAGCACAGCAATGCCCATTTGAAAATTTGAAACCCTTTTTGCGGAAAGGATTAGCTCAGGTACAGGAGCGCAGCTCTGACCTGCCCTTTTAATAAGGGCCACCTTTATTTCCGGACCCGGTTGTAGTGGGAATTAATTCAATTCAAAAATTCTTCGACAAAGGCAGTTAGAAATTTCAAATAAAAATTTTATACAACGGACCGCATATCATCATGCGAAATACATGCGCAATTAAACACGCGACGCGAATACAACGTCTATCAAAGGTATGTACGATTCACACTCGGTGAAAACATTCATAGTCAGGGGGTGAACAGTCTGGGGGTGGGTGAATGGCAGAAAAGGGGTATTTACGTTCAAAATAGAAAGGTAGTTTGCAAATGGGGCACCGGTAAGAATTGGGTTAAACTAGCACCCGCGATAACAACCCTACGGGATATCAGCGTTAATCCGCCGGAAAAGCCACGGGAAATACAGGGAAATGGGGGTGTACCATTTTATCGGCGGATATCAAATCTATGCGTAGTCATAACCACGGCTACCGATCAACACCGCCAGCAGCCAGGGACTCCAGGTGCAGCACCTGGAGGGAGACAGAGATGGGAGCGGCACGAGCGACCAGCATCCCCGGAAACAGGGACCACGAGGCCTTCCTCCAAGGGCCGCTCCAGCGGTCCAAGCACCGAGGTCCGAGGGGTCTGCAGAACCACCGCCAACAGCACCCACGATGGGGGCAGCAACAGCAGGCCGCATAACTAAAGGCTAGCTTTACCAGATAAGGCAATCTCCAATGCGCAAAGAAAGGTAGTGTGAATCGTGCGGAAGTGAAGTGACCGGAAACCTTCGCAATGAAAATCACAAACTTTGCGCCACTTTATCAAATCTACAAGGACGTTTAAATTTTCATGCGTTTCATTTTTGGTTATATAAATCCCCATATAGGTGGTAGACTAAATAATTACGTTCAGAGTCACTTTGCATTTATAGCAGAAATGCATCATTAGCCCGCAAATAATAGTAATAAATTCTCTATAGATATAAGTAAATGTTGCTAGGAAACCTACAGGTATTACCGACGAGAGGCAAGCGGCGCAGTCCCACAATTTTTTTTTCCCAAATAAAACAGATACCGCTAAAGGCACCAACGAATGGGGTATTTCGTATCTGTAGTCTAGCGATTTTCAATCTTCGTAGAACCCAGTCACGAAAGGGGGTGAATGAAATGACCCACGACACATCATGTTTTATTTGGATAAACAACGGATAGGTGAGACAGGTGTTATTTGCTGAGAAAATCGTTCGTATTAATAATTAAATAAGTATCGCATAACGGCGTAGAATTGCATAAACAGATTCGTGGGAGGCGGCAGACCCGTCCGAGAGAGTGCAATCGACAATGGGGCAATAAAGTCATTAACTCAAGTGTAACAAAAGCGGGCCAGCCGGGTGAAAATACTGTACATTCAGGGGAACCGCGTGGCCTCATAGAAAAAGCAGGAAAATATAAATTACTCACGCCCAGCCAGGGGTTGCTTGACTAGCCGACAGTGAACGATGCGGGGGTGTTCCAAAAATGCAATGTCTAATATTACAGTGCACTTATAACGTCCCAAAAGCTAGCTCCCGGAGTGAGGGTCGATAGATTCATTAACTTAAGCACCATAAAACCAGCGCGAGCTACATGCACGCGTACTGGAATTCTTGGAACAGGGGACAGTTGGGAGGCATAACTCACACCACGAGGGGACATGATTTGTATGGCGAGTAAACGCAAATCCACCAACAAAATATCGAATGTCTTACACATGTGGGAGAAATTATTGCGCAGACGTCGAGCGAGAATACACTTAGAGAGAGAGCAAGAGAAGGGCACGGGATAACCAGAGTGTGTGAACCCAGAGGGCGCGGGGAAAAGGGGGAAGTAGAACATATAAGAATATGCGAACGCAGGGGAACGACACTTGATTCTCGACGGCCAAGGGCAGGAGAGAAATCGCGAGAGTATAACGGGGGCGCAATTAGAATTCACAATCGGGGAAACTAATAACTCAATTAGGGCAGTCTTGATGCAGTTAGCGATTTTCGGGGAAACCGCGGAGTATTTGAAAGCGACACTACGGACACGCGATACCGCGAAATCAGAACACTGTGCGGACGGAGACAGATGGAAACTGTTGGAGTGTGAGTATTGACGCAATTGATAATCGAGTAACGCGAATCAAACTGCCAATTTCGAAGGGCACTGCGAAATATTTAGCAAACAAGTCATTACGCGTGTAAAGTAAATTAATTCGGCAATCCGCCGGAAGAATATCCGGTGACAAAATTACGAAAGAACAAAACAACCCCCAAACAAACCACCATCAATTACCTCACCTAATTATCACTCTAGCAGGTCTTAGCGCCGAAGGCGTAGAGAACTGTGACTACCTTGAAAGCGATGTACAGGTTTCGTGACGCCCTTTGAGGAGGTAATCTCCAAAAGAAGGGCGCATTTAGAAGCTCCGTCAACTGTATGTTAAATTCAGTCCCGTAATCTAATACCACAGCATGCATGGTTCTCTTCGTAATATTGTCACGTATGATAAGTTTGACGACCCCAAACAAACCACCATCAATTACCTCACCTAATTATCACTCTAGCAGGTCTTAGCGCCGAAGGCGTAGAGAACTGTGACTACCTTGAAAGCGATGTACAGGTTTCGTGACGCCCTTTGAGGAGGTAATCTCCAAAAGAAGGGCGCATTTAGAAGCTCCGTCAACTGTATGTTAATTTTGTCCTTGTAATCTAGTTACCATAACGGGACTATTTTACCAACCGCTTTCATTGCCACGAAACTTCAAACAAACGTGCGAAGTGATGAGATCCTTCCTCCGAATCAACATACTCGATTATCATGCGTTTTAATTATTATTTATATTTCATTAGCCAGGGATTCGGGAAAGAGATAGGTCAGGAAGGTATTTAAACAGATATAAACTCAAGGGATTTCCCAGGTAGCGATCGCAACGGGAACTAAAAACCGGTATCCGTGAAGGTCAATAATTATTACAAAAATCAGCAAATATCATCATGTCATACCAAATCACTAAATCCTTGTAATTAACGTTGCGTAGTTAATATCACTAATACATCAGCCGAGTGAGTGATCGAACTAATAGGTCGTAATTGCATGACGGTAAAAATAAAACAGCCCTCAGCATCGATAATGCATGTGTTCAGTATTTGCATATTTGAATTCTTGAGCGATTGAGAAATGAATGAATGCGAGTCAGTATATTCCTGTAGCACGAGCATGTGAATATTATAGAAAAATCATTGAATGAATCAAACTCCTAAGTCATGATCGGGTAAGAAATAAATGAATGAATGCGAGTCAGTATATTCCTGTAGCACGAGCATGTGAATATTATAGAAAAATCACTGAATGAATCAAACTCCTAAGTCATGATCGGACGAGAAATAAAGTTAATAAATACGAAACATAACGGCAGCTAAGAATGAATGCGAATCAAGGGAATTCATGCACGAGCATGCGTAAGGAAGGTATATAAATCCGTGAATGAATCAAAATCAAAATTATGCAGAATCACATCCGCTAGGTGAATTCAATTATCACAAAAACCAAGTAAAAACAAACTAAAAATAAATGAAAATATTAAAAACAAAAGAAGACATAAAAAAAAAAAATATATTAATTAAATAAAAATAAAAAGAGTCAAAAACAAATGAGGGGCTTATGTCTCATACACGTCAGACTAGTAGGGTTAGGGTATGAGACTCGCTATGAGATCAGATATATGTACTTTAGCCAGACACAACTGACCATCGTGCACAAATCACCGATCGTAATTTACCTCACAATTAGATGCATCTCAGACCAAATCAAAACAAAAACAAAAGAAAATAAAAATAAAAGAGTCAAAAAGATGCACCTGAGACCAAATCAAAGCAAAAGAAAATATAAAAAAAAAATAATATAAATAAAAAGAGTCAAAAACAAACGAGGGGCTTATGTTTCATACACGTCAGACTAGTAGGGTTAGGGTATGAGACTCGCTATGAGATCAGATATATGTACTTTAGCCAGACACAACTGACCATCGTGCACAAATCACCGATCGTAATTTACCTCACAATTAGATGCATCTCAGACCAAATCAAAACAAAAACAAAAGAAAATAAAAATAAAAAGAGTCAAAAAGATGCATCTGAGACCAAATCAAAGCAAAAGAAAAGATAATGCAAACAATAAAAAGAGTTAATCACCAACAAAAGGGCTTATGTCTCATACACGTCAGACTAGTAGGGTTAGGGTATGAGACTCGCTATGAGATCAGATATATGTACTTTAGCCAGACACAACTGACCATCGTGCACAAATCACCGATCGAAATTTGCAATTTGGGTGTTATTGCTTGGTAAATGCATTGCGAAACTGTTATTAAGGGTAAATCGTCACCCTTGATACTGGCATGTTATTTGCTGGGAAATGCACTGCTAAACTTTATCTGAGGATAAATCAAATCAAATAAATAAAAGATAAAAATATGGATGAACGCACGCATGTGGAATGAATGACATAACTAAAACACGGTAATTAGCAGGGACAAATCGCATGTACTAGTAACCAGTAGAATTTGAATTATAACGTTAATTCACGCCAGAATACCACGAAATATAATCAGAAACCACGTAAAAATAGATAAATTCATTTCAAAACTATAATTCAAAATAAATCGTCATTCTTCATTATTTGTGTGTTATTACTTATTAAATAAACCCTTAGTCACCACATAAATGTAAAGCGTATTATTTTACCATAACCAAATGAAATAATCAGAAACCACGTAAAAATCATTACTCATTTCAAAACTTTAATTGAGAATAAATCGTCATTCTTCATTATTTGTGTGTTATTACTTATTAAATAAACCCTTAGTCACCACATAAATGTAAAGCGTATTATTTACCATAACCAAATGAACCAAACCTTACTTGCTAAATTAAAATGTAAAACCATATGAATTACTGAATGAATAAATTACTGTATGATGATATTTGTGTATGCGTATAATTTGATATTTTCCCCGTAACAGACACAATACTTGAACAACGAACCATCGATCTTGTCACTATAACGATTCCATGAATCAAACACAGGTGAAGTACAGCCACTTAGATTACGAGCCACTCTACGTGTATAAATTAATTACAATTTATAATGATACCCCGGTATTGTACCGTTACACATCACTGTATCAAATCCATAGGACGTTTATAAGAATATATTTTCAAACTAATTTTTGTATTCGCAAAATACGTTTATACAAAGCTTTTGTTAGACGGTTGTCCTCCTGAAACTATAATAAAGAAGGTAATGGAGCTGCAACACTAAGCACCATACGTTTATACACACAATTGTCGTTCCTTGCATATACATACAGCTTGCATTCTTAAAGATATGTCATTAGTATCACATACATTTCAGTGTGATGTTCCTCGAGCTGTACGTTTTCCTGAAGGTATTTTTCTTTGAACACCCCATTTAAAATATATTCAATGATAAAAGTGGGATGAAGTTTCCGTGACCACTTCTCTTTAACTGAAGGCCATCCCATAACTCACTTTTTTAATTTCTTGCACTGTGGAAGTGGAAGTGGAAAACGTAGCAATGGATCCAAACATAATAAATCTTCATTCCTCTAAGTTTTATCATACTTTTTCATATTGCATATTTTATATTCAATTTTATGATTGTGTGAGCAGGGTGCGAAGTATTGCATAGAAAGAACTAAGAGTAAAATACAATACGGTGCAATTACATTCCTTAAAGACAAATAGGTAATTACATCGATTTGACATTTTCTTCGCCGCTTGACACACAGTATAAAGAACTTGAATTAATTTAGTTTTAAACGTAATTACATTGCAGGTCATACGGAGAAATGTAAGAAATGCGTTTAATATTTTAAGTTGCCCGTCAATTCCACTAGATCTACATAAAGCTCTAAATAAAATAGCAGGGCGTGAATGAAATCCAGGTCGTTTTAATGTTCGTTACACATGAAAGTAGAATATTTCCCTGCGCACAATAATGATTCCGTGACACATATTCAAAATAAAGCCAAATAAAAACGGATACAACAATATATCAATAACTTAGAACATGAAAGGAATACATAAATTAATATTATTTGTTCCTCTGCTTTTGTGCATAAATAATTTGTCACTTATAATGCGATTATAATGTCTTTATAACGTATTGTGCTTAATATAAATATATACAGGGCGATAACTTGTAAAGTACACTACAGGGTGTCCCAATTCTCTGGGGTCAACCACGGGGTTATTAATCAAAATATCAAAAATTGTTTTAACGAAAATTATGAACAATAATGTTTTGCACTTCATAAAAATATTGAAATTTATACAGAGTGGTTCATATAAAACTTACAGATTAAACTTCGTTTTTTTTAATGGAACACAATATATATCTCCGAATTTTTGGATACTGTGTTAGTATACAAATAAAATGATAATCTCGATTGAAACCTAACCATTTTCATGTTATTCAGATGTTGATACATACATTTATGCAATTTCATTATTTTTTTCCTGCTCTTATTGATGAAGTTAACAGGCCCTAATTCGGTGTGCAATTTTATTCATAGTTGGCCTTCAATAATAAATTTTGACTCAATTTTTCTCATCTTTTCAAATGTAACTGTCACATATTTTCTACTGTAGTTGTAAAAATTTGTAGATAACAAAGTTGCAGAAAATTATCTTACGGTTTGAAAGGTCCCTAACAAGGACATGAAAGGTACAATTGAGGTAGTTTACAACAATGTAGGTATATATAACCAGGAGATAACTAATTGGCACTACTTGTAAAGTGTTCAAATAAATGCTTTAAATTCCCACAAAATGCTTAAAATTTCAATAATATGACAAGAAAGCAGGTTTAACCAGCAGATAACTTTTTGGTACGTACTCCTTGCAAAGTGTTCAAAAAACCTTCAAATAATATGACAAGAAAGGTACAATTCAGGCAGCCTACAACAGTGTAGGTATATCTAACCTGCAGATAACTACTTGGTTGTTCTTGCAAAGTGTTCAAAAAACCTTCAAATAATATGATAAGAAATATAAAATTCAGGCAGTCTACAACAATGTAGGTATATCTAACCAGCAGATAACTATTTGATACTCCTTGCAAAGTGTTTAAAAAACCTTCAAATAATATGACAACAAATATACAATTCAGGCAGTCTACAACAATGTAGGTATATCAAACCAATAGATAACTATTTGGTATTCCTTGCAAATTGTTCAAAACACCTCCTAATCACCACACAATGCTTCTAATTTCAATATTAAACGTCGAAATCTGTCAAATTAAAAGCTACTAACTAAAAAAAAATAAAATTTTCAACAGTTACTACCCGAATCCATTATTTGTTCTATATAAAATGCGAAAAGGCGCAAATTTCTGACAAATAGAATAGTCGACTTTTTAACTTCAACTGTTTAAATCTGTCAAACTTTCATCTAAAGTATCCAACCCTCGAAGGACGGCCCAGGTATATGGACACATGTGCATTCTTGACCTTTGCAGGTGCAAATGAAAACCGCGCATACTACTGACCAGTGTTAACCCTTCGATCTTAATACTTTCCCAACGACAGCACTGTATATACCTGACCCTTTCGTAAGAGCTGACTACCTCCGTTTCAGAGAGGGTTTACGATCAGACAGAGTCGGTACTTAACCCCTCCGCAAGAAGCCCTGACGCGCTGACGCCCGGGAAAGTGTTAGAGACCAAAGGGCCTCTTTGAAAGCAAAAACGCACCTCGCATTAGTACCCGCATCAGCCAGAATGATGCAACAATAATCGAACACCACACACAATAATACCAACAACAACAGTAAGGAGTACCTCCTACGTGTACTCAACCCTCGAAAAGAGGCCCAGGTATATGGACACTTGTGCATTCTTGACCTTGAGCAGAAAACGCATTAGTTCCCGCATCAGACAGAATGATGCAACAATAACTGAACACCACACACAATAATACCAACAACAACAGTATGGAGTACCACCTACGTGTACGCATTCCTCGAAAAGAGGCCTAGGTATATGGACACTTGTGTATTCTTGACCTTGAGCAGAAAACGCATTAGTTCCCGCATCAGACAGAATGATGCATCATTAACCGAACACCACACACAGTAATACCAATAACAACAGTATGGAGTACCACCTACGTGTACGTAACCCTCGAAAAGAGGCCTAGGTATATGGACACTTGTGTATTCTTGACCTTGAGCAGAAAACGCATTAGTTCCCGCATCAGACAGAATGATGCATCAATAACCGAACACCACACACAGTAATACCAATAACAACAGTATGGAGTACCACCTACGTGTACGCAACCCTCGAAAAGAAGCCCAGGTATATGGACACTTGGGCATTCTTGACCTTGAGCAGAAAACGCATTAGTTCCCGCATCAGACAGAATGATGCATCAATAACCGAACACCACACACAGTAATACCAATAAAAACAGTATGGAGTACCACCTACGTGTACGCAACCCTCGAAAAGAAGCCCAGGTATATGGACACTTGGGCATTCTTGACCTTGAGCAGAAAACGCATTAGTTCCCGCATCAGACAGAATGATGCATCAATAACCGAACACCACACACAATAATACTAACAACAACAGTATGGAGTACCACCTACGTGTACGCAACCCTCGAAAAGAGGCCCAGGTATATGGACACTTGTGCATTCTTGACCTTGAGCAGAAAACGCATTAGTTCCCGCATCAGACAGAATGATGCATCTATAACCGAACACCACACACAATAATACCAACAACAACAGTATGGAGTACCACCTACGTGTACGCAACCCTCGAAAAGAGGCCCAGGTATATGGACACATGTGCATTCTTGACCTTGAGCAGCAAACGCATTAGTTCCCGCATCAGACAGAATGATGCATCAATAACCGAACACCACACACAATAATACCAACAACAACAGTATGGAGTACCACCTACGTGTACGCAACCCTCGAAAAGAGGCCCAGGTATATGGACACATGTGCATTCTTGACCTTGAGCAGCAAACGCATTAGTTCCCGCATCAGACAGAATGATGCATCAATAACCGAACACCACACACAATAATACCAACAACAACAGTATGGAGTACCACCTACGTGTACGTAACCCTCGAAAAGAGGCCTAGGTATATGGACACTTGTGTATTCTTGACCTTGAGCAGAAAACGCATTAGTTCCCGCATCAGACAGAATGATGCATCAATAACCGAACACCACACACAATAATACCAACAACAACAGTATGGAGTACCACCTACGTGTACGCTACCCTCGAAAAGAGGCCCAGGTATATGGACACATGTGCATTCTTGACCTTGAGCAGCAAACGCATTAGTTCCTGCATCAGACAGAATGATGCATCAATAATCGAACACCACACACAATAATACCAACAACAACAGTATGGAGTACCACCTACGTGTACGCAACCCTCGAAAAGAGGCTCAGGTATATGGACACTTGTGCATTCTTGACCTTGAGCAGAAAACGCATTAGTTCCCGCATCAGACAGAATGATGCATCAATAACCGAACACCACACACAGTAATACCAATAACAACAGTATGGAGTACCACCTACGTGTACGCAACCCTCGAACAGAGGCTCAGGTATATGGACACTTGTGCATTCTTGACCTTGAGCAGAAAACGCATTAGTTCCCGCATCAGACAGAATGATGCATCAATAACCGAACACCACACACAATAATTCCAACAACAACAGTATGGAGTACCACCTACGTGTACGTAACCCTCGAAAAGAGGCCTAGGTATATGGACACTTGTGTATTCTTGACCTTGAGCAGAAAACGCATTAGTTCCCGCATCAGACAGAATGATGCATCAATAACCGAACACCACACACAATAATACCAATAACAACAGTATGGAGTACCACCTACGTGTACGCTACCCTCGAAAAGAGGCCCAGGTATATGGACACATGTGCATTCTTGACCTTGAGCAGCAAACGCATTAGTTCCTGCATCAGACAGAATGATGCATCAATAATCGAACACCACACACAATAATACCAACAACAACAGTATGGAGTACCACCTACGTGTACGCAACCCTCGAAAAGAGGCTCAGGTATATGGACACTTGTGCATTCTTGACCTTGAGCAGAAAACGCATTAGTTCCCGCATCAGACAGAATGATGCATCAATAACCGAACACCACACACAGTAATACCAATAACAACAGTATGGAGTACCACCTACGTGTACGCAACCCTCGAACAGAGGCTCAGGTATATGGACACTTGTGCATTCTTGACCTTGAGCAGCAAACGCATTAGTTCCCGCATCAGACAGAATGATGCATCAATAACCGAACACCACACACAATAATTCCAACAACAACAGTATGGAGTACCACCTACGTGTACGTAACCCTCGAAAAGAGGCCTAGGTATATGGACACTTGTGTATTCTTGACCTTGAGCAGAAAACGCATTAGTTCCCGCATCAGACAGAATGATGCATCAATAACCGAACACCACACACAATAATACCAATAACAACAGTATGGAGTACCACCTACGTGTACGCTACCCTCGAAAAGAGGCCCAGGTATATGGACACATGTGCATTCTTGACCTTGAGCAGCAAACGCATTAGTTCCTGCATCAGACAGAATGATGCATCAATAATCGAACACCACACACAATAATACCAACAACAACAGTATGGAGTACCACCTACGTGTACGCAACCCTCGAAAAGAGGCTCAGGTATATGGACACTTGTGCATTCTTGACCTTGAGCAGAAAACGCATTAGTTCCCGCATCAGACAGAATGATGCATCAATAACCGAACACCACACACAGTAATACCAATAACAACAGTATGGAGTACCACCTACGTGTACGCAACCCTCGAACAGAGGCTCAGGTATATGGACACTTGTGCATTCTTGACCTTGAGCAGAAAACGCATTAGTTCCCGCATCAGACAGAATGATGCATCAATAACCGAACACCACACACAGTAATACCAATAACAACAGTATGGAGTACCACCTACGTGTACGCAACCCTCGAAAAGAGGCTCAGGTATATGGACACTTGTGCATTCTTGACCTTGAGCAGAAAACGCATTAGTTCCCGCATCAGACAGAATGATGCATCAATAACCGAACACCATACACAATAATACCAACAACAACAGTATGGAGTACCACCTACGTGTACGCAACCCTCGAAAAGAGGCCCAGGTATATGGACACTTGTGCATTCTTGACCTTGAGCAGAAAACGCATTAGTTCCCGCATCAGACAGAATGATGCATCAATAACCGAACACCATACACAATAATACCAACAACAACAGTATGGAGTACCACCTACGTGTACGCAACCCTCGAAAAGAGGCCCAGGTATATGGACACTTGTGCATTCTTGACCTTGAGCAGAAAACGCATTAGTTCCCGCATCAGACAGAATGATGCATCAATAACCGAACACCATACACAATAATACCAACAACAACAGTATGGAGTACCACCTACGTGTACGCAACCCTCGAAAAGAGGCCCAGGTATATGGACACTTGTGCATTCTTGACCTTGAGCAGAAAACGCATTAGTTCCCGCATCAGACAGAATGATGCATCAATAACCGAACACCATACACAATAATACCAACAACAACAGTATGGAGTACCACCTACGTGTACGCAACCCTCGAAAAGAGGCCCAGGTATATGGACACTTGTGCATTCTTGACCTTGAGCAGAAAACGCATTAGTTCCCGCATCAGACAGAATGATGCATCAATAACCGAACACCATACACAATAATACCAACAACAACAGTATGGAGTACCACCTACGTGTACGCAACCCTCGAAAAGAGGCCCAGGTATATGGACACTTGTGCATTCTTGACCTTGAGCAGAAAACGCATTAGTTCCCGCATCAGACAGAATGATGCATCAATAACCGAACACCATACACAATAATACCAACAACAACAGTATGGAGTACCACCTACGTGTACGCAACCCTCGAAAAGAGGCCCAGGTATATGGACACTTGTGCATTCTTGACCTTGAGCAGAAAACGCATTAGTTCCCGCATCAGACAGAATGATGCATCAATAACCGAACACCATACACAATAATACCAACAACAACAGTATGGAGTACCACCTACGTGTACGCAACCCTCGAAAAGAGGCCCAGGTATATGGACACTTGTGCATTCTTGACCTTGAGCAGAAAACGCATTAGTTCCCGCATCAGACAGAATGATGCATCAATAACCGAACACCATACACAATAATACCAACAACAACAGTATGGAGTACCACCTACGTGTACGCAACCCTCGAAAAGAGGCCCAGGTATATGGACACTTGTGCATTCTTGACCTTGAGCAGAAAACGCATTAGTTCCCGCATCAGACAGAATGATGCATCAATAACCGAACACCATACACAATAATACCAACAACAACAGTATGGAGTACCACCTACGTGTACGCAACCCTCGAAAAGAGGCCCAGGTATATGGACACTTGTGCATTCTTGACCTTGAGCAGAAAACGCATTAGTTCCCGCATCAGACAGAATGATGCATCAATAACCGAACACCATACACAATAATACCAACAACAACAGTATGGAGTACCACCTACGTGTACGCAACCCTCGAAAAGAGGCTCAGGTATATGGACACTTGTGCATTCTTGACCTTGAGCAGAAAACGCATTAGTTCCCGCATCAGACAGAATGATGCATCAATAACCGAACACCATACACAATAATACCAACAACAACAGTATGGAGTACCACCTACGTGTACGCAACCCTCGAAAAGAGGCTCAGGTATATGGACACTTGTGCATTCTTGACCTTGAGCAGAAAACGCATTAGTTCCCGCATCAGACAGAATGATGCATCAATAACCGAACACCATACACAATAATACCAACAACAACAGTATGGAGTACCACCTACGTGTACGCAACCCTCGAAAAGAGGCCCAGGTATATGGACACTTGTGCATTCTTGACCTTGAGCAGAAAACGCATTAGTTCCCGCATCAGACAGAATGATGCATCAATAACCGAACACCATACAGAATAATACCAACAACAACAGTATGGAGTACCACCTACGTGTACGCAACCCTCGAAAAGAGACCCAGGTATATGGACACTTGTGCATTCTTGACCTTGAGCAGAAAACGCACCTCGCATTGGTTCCTGCATCAGACAGAATGATGCATCAATAATCGAACACCACACACAATAATACCAACAACAACAGTATGGTGTACCACCTACGTGTACGCAACCCTCGAAAAGAGGCTCAGGTATATGGACACTTGTGTATTCTTGACCTTGAGCAGAAAACGCATTAGTTCCCGCATCAGACAGAATGATGCATCAATAACCGAACACCACACACAGTAATACCAATAACAACAGTATGGAGTACCACCTACGTGTACGCAACCCTCGAAAAGAGGCTCAGGTATATGGACACTTGTGTATTCTTGACCTTGAGCAGAAAACGCATTAGTTCCCGCATTAGACAGAATGATGCATCAATAACCGAACACCACACACAGTAATACCAATAACAACAGTATGGAGTACCACCTACGTGTACGCAACCCTCGAAAAGAGGCTCAGGTATATGGACACTTGTGCATTCTTGACCTTGAGCAGAAAACGCATTAGTTCCCGCATCAGACAGAATGATGCATCAATAACCGAACACCACACACAGTAATACCAATAACAACAGTATGGAGTACCACCTACGTGTACGCAACCCTCGAAAAGAGGCTCAGGTATATGGACACTTGTGCATTCTTGACCTTGAGCAGAAAACGCATTAGTTCCCGCATCAGACAGAATGATGCATCAATAACCGAACACCACACACAGTAATACCAATAACAACAGTATGGAGTACCACCTACGTGTACGCAACCCTCGAAAAGAGGCTCAGGTATATGGACACTTGTGCATTCTTGACCTTGAGCAGAAAACGCATTAGTTCCCGCATTAGACAGAATGATGCATCAATAACCGAACACCACACACAGTAATACCAATAACAACAGTATGGAGTACCACCTACGTGTACGCAACCCTCGAAAAGAGGCTCAGGTATATGGACACTTGTGCATTCTTGACCTTGAGCAGAAAACGCATTAGTTCCCGCATCAGACAGAATGATGCATCAATAACCGAACACCACACACAGTAATACCAATAACAACAGTATGGAGTACCACCTACGTGTACGCAACCCTCGAAAAGAGGCTCAGGTATATGGACACTTGTGCATTCTTGACCTTGAGCAGAAAACGCATTAGTTCCCGCATCAGACAGAATGATGCATCAATAACCGAACACCACACACAGTAATACCAATAACAACAGTATGGAGTACCACCTACGTGTACGCAACCCTCGAAAAGAGGCTCAGGTATATGGACACTTGTGCATTCTTGACCTTGAGCAGAAAACGCATTAGTTCCCGCATTAGACAGAATGATGCATCAATAACCGAACACCACACACAGTAATACCAATAACAACAGTATGGAGTACCACCTACGTGTACGCAACCCTCGAAAAGAGGCTCAGGTATATGGACACTTGTGCATTCTTGACCTTGAGCAGAAAACGCATTAGTTCCCGCATCAGACAGAATGATGCATCAATAACCGAACACCACACACAGTAATACCAATAACAACAGTATGGAGTACCACCTACGTGTACGCAACCCTCGAAAAGAGGCTCAGGTATATGGACACTTGTGCATTCTTGACCTTGAGCAGAAAACGCATTAGTTCCCGCATCAGACAGAATGATGCATCAATAACCGAACACCACACACAGTAATACCAATAACAACAGTATGGAGTACCACCTACGTGTACGCAACCCTCGAAAAGAGGCTCAGGTATATGGACACTTGTGCATTCTTGACCTTGAGCAGAAAACGCATTGGTTCCCGCATCAGACAGAATGATGCATCAATAACCGAACACCACACATGTAATACCAATAACAACAGTATGGAGTACCACCTACGTGTACGCAACCCTCGAAAAGAAGCCCAGGTATATGGACACTTGGGCATTCTTGACCTTGAGCAGAAAACGCATTAGTTCCCGCATCAGACAGAATGATGCATCAATAACCGAACACCACACACAGTAATACCAATAACAACAGTATGGAGTACCACCTACGTGTACGCAACCCTCGAAAATCGGCCTAGGTATATGGACACATGTGCATTCTTGACCTTGAGCAGCAAACGCACCTCGCATTAGTTCCCGCATCAGACAGAATGATGCATCAATAACCGAACACCACACACAATAATACCAACAACAACAGTATGGAGTACCACCTACGTGTACGTAACCCTCGAAAAGAGGCCTAGGTATATGGACACTTGTGTATTCTTGACCTTGAGCAGAAAACGCATTAGTTCCCGCATCAGACAGAATGATGCATCAATAACCGAACACCACACACAGTAATACCAATAACAACAGTATGGAGTACCACCTACGTGTACGCAACCCTCGAAAAGAGGCTCAGGTATATGGACACTTGGGCATTCTTGACCTTGAGCAGAAAACGCATTAGTTCCCGCATCAGACAGAATGATGCATCAATAACCGAACACCACACACAGTAATACCAACAACAACAGTATGGAGTACCACCTACGTGTACGTAACCCTCGAAAAGAGGCCTAGGTATATGGACACTTGTGTATTCTTGACCTTGAGCAGAAAACGCATTAGTTCCCGCATCAGACAGAATGATGCATCAATAACCGAACACCACACACAGTAATACCAACAACAACAGTACGGAGTACCACCTACGTGTACGCAACCCTCGAAAAGAGGCTCAGGTATATGGACACTTGTGCATTCTTGACCTTGAGCAGAAAACGCATTAGTTCCCGCATCAGACAGAATGATGCATCAATAACCGAACACCACACACAGTAATACCAATAACAACAGTATGGAGTACCACCTACGTGTACGCAACCCTCGAAAAGAGGCTCAGGTATATGGACACTTGTGCATTCTTGACCTTGAGCAGAAAACGCATTAGTTCCCGCATCAGACAGAATGATGCATCAATAACCGAACACCACACACAGTAATACCAATAACAACAGTATGGAGTACCACCTACGTGTACGCAACCCTCGAAAAGAGGCTCAGGTATATGGACACTTGTGCATTCTTGACCTTGAGCAGAAAACGCATTAGTTCCCGCATCAGACAGAATGATGCATCAATAACCGAACACCACACACAGTAATACCAATAACAACAGTATGGAGTACCACCTACGTGTACGCAACCCTCGAAATGAGGCTCAGGTATATGGACACTTGTGCATTCTTGACCTTGAGCAGAAAACGCATTAGTTCCCGCATCAGACAGAATGATGCATCAATAACCGAACACCACACACAGTAATACCAATAACAACAGTATGGAGTACCACCTACGTGTACGCAACCCTCGAAAAGAGGCTCAGGTATATGGACACTTGTGCATTCTTGACCTTGAGCAGAAAACGCATTAGTTCCCGCATCAGACAGAATGATGCATCAATAACCGAACACCACACACAGTAATACCAATAACAACAGTATGGAGTACCACCTACGTGTACGCAACCCTCGAAAAGAGGCTCAGGTATATGGACACTTGGGCATTCTTGACCTTGAGCAGAAAACGCATTAGTTCCCGCATCAGACAGAATGATGCATCAATAACCGAACACCACACACAGTAATACCAACAACAACAGTATGGAGTACCACCTACGTGTACGTAACCCTCGAAAAGAGGCCTAGGTATATGGACACTTGTGTATTCTTGACCTTGAGCAGAAAACGCATTAGTTCCCGCATCAGACAGAATGATGCATCAATAACCGAACACCACACACAGTAATACCAACAACAACAGTACGGAGTACCACCTACGTGTACGCAACCCTCGAAAAGAGGCTCAGGTATATGGACACTTGTGCATTCTTGACCTTGAGCAGAAAACGCATTAGTTCCCGCATCAGACAGAATGATGCATCAATAACCGAACACCACACACAGTAATACCAATAACAACAGTATGGAGTACCACCTACGTGTACGCAACCCTCGAAAAGAGGCTCAGGTATATGGACACTTGTGCATTCTTGACCTTGAGCAGAAAACGCATTAGTTCCCGCATCAGACAGAATGATGCATCAATAACCGAACACCACACACAGTAATACCAATAACAACAGTATGGAGTACCACCTACGTGTACGCAACCCTCGAAAAGAGGCTCAGGTATATGGACACTTGTGCATTCTTGACCTTGAGCAGAAAACGCATTAGTTCCCGCATCAGACAGAATGATGCATCAATAACCGAACACCACACACAGTAATACCAATAACAACAGTATGGAGTACCACCTACGTGTACGCAACCCTCGAAATGAGGCTCAGGTATATGGACACTTGTGCATTCTTGACCTTAAGCAGAAAACGCATTAGTTCCCGCATCAGACAGAATGATGCATCAATAACCGAACACCATACACAATAATACCAACAACAACAGTATGGAGTACCACCTACGTGTACGCAACCCTCGAAAAGAGGCCCAGGTATATGGACACATGTGCATTCTTGACCTTGAGCAGCAAACGCACCTCGCATTAGTTCCCGCATCAGACAGAATGATGCATCAATAACCGAACACCACACACAGTAATACCAATAACAACAGTATGGAGTACCACCTACGTGTACGCAACCCTCGAAAAGAGGCCCAGGTATATGGACACATGTGCATTCTTGACCTTGAGCAGCAAACGCACCTCGCATTAGTTCCCGCATCAGACAGAATGATGCATCAATAACCGAACACCACACACAATAATACCAACAACAACAGTATGGAGTACCACCTACGTGTACGTGTATAATTTAGATATGATATAACTTAGATTAGCCGATCTGAATATTTGGCCCTAATTGAAAGATATTGATGGTATCAGAAATTATGGACTAACACTGGATAATGTGAATTATTAATGGTTAGCTCAATATTAAATTCACTTAATGTTAATCAAACTTTGTTATCATAACGAAGTTTCTGTATTTCACGTTAAATCATTACTACATCTGGATGTATGAATAGCTTGTTGGAGTTACTAAAACAGTAAATAAATGTAGTGCAGCACATTTAAATGTTAAATATTTATTCTAATTGAAACGAGCTCGGAGGTGGTTTCTCTGTTAAATTTAATTGCTCCCCGGAATTGTTTATATAATGTGCTTCTACTATTCTTCTACATAAAGTGTCTGGATTCGGTAAAAAATGCACGTTTAATGGAAAACAAATGCTTATCTGAGTGTATATATATAGGTAGTGGAGGGAACAACAATCTCGTAAGTTGCGACATTAAAAAGATTAAAATCGGAGCCAGTAAGCAAAAACGCGATACATAACAATTTAAAATACAAACAATCCGACGCAATTTCATTCGCAGCGGAGTTAATTCCGCAAAGGCGCCATTTTAATGCAAAACACATCTACCTATTATCAGAACCTAACAAAAGACTAGCAAAATGCCTACCGAGACTGTATGTTTATTATACCAAGGCAGCTGTGGAAATGATAAGACAATCACTGGTAGTACATTGCAGGTTCAAGTTGGTGAAGTGTAGATATGGTGGGAAGCGGTACAATCTACATAAGCTCCACTTGCTGCATTACGCCGAGATAAATAAGCTCTGTATTAATATTATATTCTGAACGCCAATAAACTATAGATTACAATTTTATCTTATTTCATTCTCATTACTCGATTATTATTGCAGCTGTGTATAGTATTTAACAGTATGAATAGTTCATGATATTAATAGTATGATAATATATTATAATAATAATATTATTATATTATATTAATTTTAATGTGTTATCCAAATTATATTGTATTTAATAGTATCAACGTATGATACTTTATAGAAATATGGACTTACGTTATCTATACATCATTATTCTGCAGTTCCAGTCAACACAAATATGATCGATAGTATTTGAAATACGTGGTTCTGTGTATTCGAAATTAGAATTGACACGAATTGAGTTATTATCGACTAACTTTGCCTCACTATTTTTAAAACCACTGCAAATCCGAGCTTCCGTTAACGCTTCAATATGTTTTGAATATAAAAGACACGTGCTGTAAATATTTATTACTTATTAAATTTATAATATGTGTGCCAATTATTAGTGATTTTATAATTTTTTAACAAATAAGCGAGTGAGGCACGTCGAAGGCATAATTTTTATTTAACGCTGCCCCACCTATATCGCATATTTCACGGGAAAAATAAAACATATTTCATCGATAATTTGAAAGCGCATTCAACAAACTTTTCCATTTATGGCCTAAATTCCCAAACTCAACACATCTATCAGCGATGAACTTTATTACGCCTATAAAAATTTCACTTGAACGAAGCTCTGGCCGCTGCACATTTTTCAGTTAATCCATTAATTAAACCGTTAAAATTTTATAATTTAATTCCACAACTATTACACCGTCAGCTGAGAATAGAGACAGATATAAATCTGCAATAAATTGCCGACTCTGGAGTTTTAGGCGATTCCCGCCGATGTAATTAAGAGATTTCCATGTTTTACGTCTGTGAAGAATATATGTCCGGACTGAACTCTTAGAGCATCTGCAGGCATAATACGTATTCAATGGGAACTGAATCAATTGCACATTATTTCCCGTGATGTTTAATAATTTAAGTTTAAGGTTTTATCCATATTTAAGGTGTTATATTCAGTATTTACTGGTAAACAATATTTATTTTTTATGATAAATAATATTTTTTAAATAAAAAATTGTTCAGTTTTAACAAAAATGTGTTGCAATAAAACATCCCAAATTATACGGGGTGTTCCTTTAAAAAAAGTATATTATATTGATTTTATCTCACAAGAAACATCCTCTATATTTGAAACTAATTTTAGACCATGACTTTTCGAAATGCTAAAACTTTTATTTGAAATATGTTTTTGTATTTTCAAAATTAAACAAGATATCCTCCGATCCCGCAATGTTGACTCACCCGGTATATTGAAACATGAGAGAAAAATATATATGCCACATCGTGATGAAGTAAATTATTATTATTCATTACAATATATATAATTTACTACACACCTATGAATATTGCATTTCCATTATTACGAGACACTGAGCATTCTAGCAAATAGAAATGTCGCGAATACAGAACTGGCATATAAATAATAGAAAAGCTCATTCGAAAGGTCGAAGGCCGCAGCTCCGTAAAGTTTGTAATTAAATTTTCGACTCAATTAAACTTATTTTATATTTAATTTAATATTCATTGTAACCAAATAACAATGCAATAATTACATCTATATGCTACGATATTGGGGCAGCAATTATTGAGAACAAATTATCAAACTTAAGGTTGTTATATTCAGTACTAACTGGTAAATATTTTTTTTTTATGGTTTATTTATTTCGCCTGACTAGTTTCGATTGGGTGTTCATCCCATCATCAGAGGCATATCTACGAAGAATACAATAAATTAATTAGGTTAAATATAAAATTAGAGTCCAAGTGTGTTACAAAATGTTTAAATATAAAAAAATAATAGTATATAACTACCAAGAATACAATAAATTAATTAGGTTAAATATAAAATTAGAGTCAACTTTGTTACAAAAGTTTAAGTATAAATTGTAATAGTATTTGTTATGTGTTCAATGTTATAGTGTGTTTAAATGATTTAGTGTTTATGTAATGTTTTAGTGTGGGGAAAGAATATATGATATTTTACGTCTACAACTAAATATTTGTAGAATATTTCTGCGTGCTCATTGTATTTCATTAGAAATTGAAACATATTATTGGAAATTGTATATTTTCGTGAAAAATCAGAGTATTTCGTTATTTAGACATAATGAAATTTTCAATCAGAACACAGTAGGTACTACTAGAATATTTTAACATTCTTAATATAATTTACAAAATTTCATTGCAAATTATAAAATTTTAATGGAAATTGAATAATTTCATTATAATATAATAATAATAATAATTATAGAACTTCATTTAGAAAATATGCTATACAGTAACAATATATAATAATATGAACACTTGATATTATATACTTATATTCTATCATTAATATCATCATTTCACATCATTTCAACATTCTTAATATAATTTACAAATTTCCATTGCAAATTGTAAAATTTTAATTGAAATTGAATAATTTCATTATAATACAAAAATAATTATTATTATAGAACTTTATTTAGAAAATATGCTATACTGTAATAATATAAAATAATATGAACACTTATTATGATATACTTATACTCTATCATTGCACGTTACAAAATTTCATTGGATATTGAACAAAATTATTGGAAATTGTATAATTTCTTTAGAAATTACACAATTTAATTTTGTTTTTTAGACATACTGAAATTTTAAAACAAAACAAAGCACCTAATATTAGAAAATTTCAAGATTATCAATATAAATTACAAAATTTCATTAAAAATTGCATAATTTTAATGGAAAATGCAAAATTTCAATTTCAACATTCTTATTATAACAAATTCTTGAATTTGAACAAGAATCTCTGATTTAAACAAATTTCTTTGTTCTTTTATAAAATCTCATTAAAAATTACTAAATTTTAATAAAAACTGCAAAATTTTAATGGAAATTGAATAATTTCGTGAGAAATCGCAGAATGTTATTAGAAATTGCATTTTTTTTTATTGAAAATAAGTCTTTATACATAAACGATGTTTGGCTATCATTGGAAAATCTAATATTTTATTTGTAAATTATAAATTGTATGTGGAAACTGCAAAATTTTAATGGAAATTGCAGGATTTTAATGGAAATTGAATAATTTCGTGAGAAATCGCAAAATATTAGTAGAAATTTCATATTTTTTTATTGTAAATGAGTCTTTATGCTAAAACGATGTTTGTCTGTCATTGTAAAATATGAAATTTTATTTATAAGTTACAAATTTTTCTTTTTTTTAATAAATTACAAAAAATCATTGTAAATTGCAAAATTTTAGTTGAAATTGCATAGTTTCATTAGAAGTTGCATAATATGTATTATTAGAAATTGTATATTTTTTTATTGGAAGTTTTACTTTGTTCACAGCACAAATAATAATAATGGCCAATTGCAAAATTTCAATGGAAATTGCAAAATTTTAATGGAAATTGAATAATTTCGTGAAAAGTCGCAAAATATTAGTTTGTCTGTGATTGTATAATAAAATTTTAAATCTAATCAAAACATTAGTAGAATTGTTCATTAGTGCAAAAACAATGACTAATAAAAAAATCAATTTTGATTTGAATCAATAATTTATTTAAAAGACCACCACTTATTAAAGTGGTGGCATTAAAGCAAAATATTGGTAGAATACTCATATTTTTTATAGGAAATGGGTCTTTATGCATTAACGATGTTTGTCTGTCATGGGAAAATCTGAAATTTTATTTGTAAGTTACAAATTTTTCGTGGAAATTACGATTATTTGATTATGAATTGGAATATTGCTTTGAAAATTGCAATTGGAAATTGAAATATATCATTGGAAATTGCATACTTTCATTTGAATCTACACAATTTTGTTCTTCAGATAAAATAAAATTTTATATCTAAACAGCAGTAGCAATTCCAACATTGTAATTATAATAAATTCTTGAATATGAACAAGAATCGATTATTTAAACAAATTTCTGTGTTGCTGCACCATGTGATTGACCAAAAAATAGAAGAACCGAAAAATTTCAACATTCTTAATATAATTTACAAATTTTCATTGCAAATTGTAAAATTTTAATGGAAATTGAATAATTTCATTATAATATAATAGTAATAATTATTATAGAACTTTATTTAGAAAATATGCTATACAGTAATAATATAAAATAATATAAACACTTAATATGATATACTTATACTCTATCATTACAAGTTACAAAATTTCATTCGATATTGAAAAAAATATATTGGAAACTGTATAATTTCTTCAGAAATTACACAATTTTGTTTTTTAGACATAATGAAATTTTAAAACAAAGTACCAATTGCCAGAAAATTTCAAGATTCTTAATATAAATTACAAAATTTTATTAAAAATTACAAAATTTTAATAGAAATTGCAAAATTTTAATGGAAATTGAATAATTTCGTGAGAAATCGCAGAATATTATTAGAAATTGCATATTTTTTTATTGAAAATAAGTCTTTATACTTAAACGATGTTTGGCTATCATTGGAAAATCTAATATTTTATTTGTAAAATATAAATTGTATGTGGAAACTGCAAACTTTTAATGGAAATTGCAGGATTTTAATGGAAATTGAATAATTTCGTGAGAAATTGCAAAATATTAGTAGAAATTTCATATTTTTTTATTGTAAATGAGTCTTTATGCTAAAACGATATTTGTCTGTCATTGTAAAATCTGAAATTTCATTTGTAAGTTACAAATTTTTCGTGAAAATTTCGATTATTTGATTATGATTTGGAATATTGCTTTGCAAATTGCAATTGGAAACTGAAACATTTGATTGGAAATTGCATACTTTCGTTGGAATATACACAATTTCGCTCTTCAGAAATAGTAGTGATAATAATATAATAAAGAATATTTATTAGCAGAAAAGCTACATAATGTACAAAAGGTAAAATAATAAATTTTAAATCTAAACAAAACATTAGTAGAAATTTCGAATTATATTTTACAAAAAATGATTGTAAATTGCATAATTTTAGTGGAAATTGCATAATTTCATTAGAAGTTGCATAATATGTATTATTAGAAATTGTAAATTTTTTTATTGGAAGTTATACTTTGTTCATAGCGATAGTGCGTCTGTCATTGTAAAATTTTAATGAAATTGCAAAATTTCAATGGAAATTGCAAAATTTTAATAAACATTGAATAGTTTCGTGAGAAATCCAAAAATATTGGTAGAAATTTCATATTCTTTTATAGGAAATGGGTCTTTATACAAAAACGATGTTTGTCTGTCATTGTAAAATATGTAATTTTATTTGTACGTTATAATTTTTTTTTGTGGACATTGCGATTATTTGATTATGAATTGAAATATTGCTATTGGAAATTAAAATAAATTATTGGAAATTGCATACTTTCATTTGAATCTACACAATTTCGTTAAAATTTTAAATATAAACAAAACATTGGTAGAAATTTCAACATTCTTATTATAATAAATTCTTGAATTTGAACAGGAATCGATTATTTAAACAAATTTATGTGTATTTGTACCATGTGATGGATAAAAAAATTGAAGAAATGAAACATATTAGTGCAAAAACAATGACTAATTTCCTTGAAAAGTAAAAAAGTTATAAAAGGAAAAAGAAAGTGCACTTTTTCAGTTTTTCAGCGATATTTCAGGAACTGTGCAAGCTATCCCGGATTTCGTTTCAGTATATTGAAAGGCACAAAAATGAGAAACTTTTACCCATTTGACAAACACTGTATATATTTCCATTTAATAGATCGTAATGGTGGGCGTCGTAAAAGTGACCACCCTGTATAGTACATACGTGGATTGAGTTTGACCTACTTGATAATTGATCAAGTTGAATATTCGTTTTGTCATAAATCATTTGTTATTAAAGCATTTGGCAGTTGCTTTTCAAAAACAGAAACTTTTATTCCATTTGACCAACTCTGTATATATTTCCGTTTAATAGATCGTAATGGTGGGCGTCGTAAAAGTGACCACCCTGTATAGTACATACGTGGATTGAGTTTGACCTACCTGATAACTGATCAAGTTCAATATTCGTTTTGTCATAAATCATTTGTTATTAAAGCATTTGGCAGTTGCTTTTCAAAAACAGAAACTTTTATCCCATTTGACCAACTCTGTATATATTTCCGTTTAATAGATCCTAGCATCGTAAAAGTGACCACCCTGTATTTGTGTGTATAATTTCTATGATGTAACTGTAACTTTAGTATGGTCTGTATATTCTAGCCACAAGTACCTTTTCACAATTTACACTAACTCTTCCAGCTGTATATTCAAACGAATTGGATCCAATTAACTTTTTCAGATGGTACTTTACTTCTTACACTTTCCTGTTTCGCTTGTCCTTCCACTTATTTGTTTAGGTTTAGTTTCTTACCAGCTGCAAATATTTCGTTACAAATATTATTCTCCAAAGCATTAATTAGTAATTGAATGTTATTAATTGTAATTTTTATAATATTGTATGCAGCAAATCCAAACGCATTTGTAAGGATAATAAATTTTGGAGATTATAATGCTTTTATTCCTATTTATTATTTCTATTGAATGGGATCCAATTAACTTTTTCGGATGGTACTTTACTTCTTACACTTTCCTGTTTCGCTTGTCCTTCCACTTATTTGTTTAGGTTTAGTTTCTTACCAGCTGCAAATATTTCGTTACAAATATTATTCTCCAAAGCATTAATTAGTAATTGAATGTTATTAATTGTAATTTTTATAATATTGTATGCAGCAAATCCAAACGCATTTGTAAGGATAATAAATTTTGGAGATTATAATGCTTTTATTCCTATTTATTATTTCTATTGAATGGGATCCAATTAACTTTTTCGGATGGTACTTTACTTCTTACACTTTCCTGTTTCGCTTGTCCTTCCACTTATTTGTTTAGGTTTAGTTTCTTACCAGCTGCAAATATTTCGTTACAAATATTATTCTCCAAAGCATTAATTAGTAATTGAATGTTATTAATTGTAATTTTTATAATATTGTATGCAGCAAATCCAAACGCATTTGTAAGGATAATAAATTTTGGAGATTATAGTGCTTTTATTCCTATTTATTATTTCTATTGAATGGGATCCAATTAACTTTTTCAGATGGTACTTTACTTCTTACACTTTCCTGTTTCGCTTGTCCTTCCACTTATTTATTTAGGTTTAGTTTTTTACCAGCTGCAAATATTTCGTTACAAACATTATTCTCCAAAGCATTAATTAGTAATTGAATGTCAAAAATCGTAATTTTTATAATATTGCAAATATTATTCTCCAAAGTATTATTTAGTAATTGAATGTTATTAATTGTAATTTTTGTAATATTGTATGCAGCAAATCTAAACGCATTTGTAAGATTAATAAATTTTGGAGACTATAGTGCTCTTATTCCTATTTCTTATTAATTATTAAATATCTATAATTCTATTTTTTATTAATGTAGTTCTATGTAAATTTAATTGTGTTTATACAGCTGAAAATAATAATGAATCAAATTTCGTTTGCCTTTTTTTACATGTGAGAAAAGGTAAACGAAATTTGATTGGTTATTATGGGAATACCTTTCTCAAAGCTCTGAGAATAATATACAGGTGAAAATAAGTTTTCATAGACATTCTTCATCAAAATGAAGATTGTCTCCGAATCCCATTTTGTGTTTCATATATACGGTGCAATTAAATTCAGTGTTCTGAACCGAATCAGTTTATTATGTTAATTGCATTCAAAATCTGCCAATTCCTAATGAGGCAAAAACGGAACGGCCAATAACAGAAAACTGAAATGATTCCGACTATTTTGTATTCAGCAGTCGGCTGTAATGTTCTTATGTAGCAGCTTTGTATGTTTATCAAAATTCAAATATAAATGCAAATGGCCGGGTTATCAGCGTTGTTATCGGGGACCCGATAATCACGTCTCGAACCTGTGAACAATGTCCCGGTCGCTTATAACCTAATTTACCTGTGCCTAACTGAATATACATGTAAATTGTGCCCTTGTATTACTTGCCCTTAGCCTTAGACTGTGCATGACACAACTTCATCCCTCCGGGAGATTATACTCCCCAGATAACAATTTAAAACTTAAGACATTATGTTGTGTACCTCTGCCTACCATATATCTATTCGGAATCTATCGCTCTTATCTTTGTCCCCCGATATGTGATTAAAATGTGTTTCTAATTTAAAACGCATTAAACAAAACCGAACTTTCGACAAGCGATTAGTCGCTTGCCGATTAATTTCGGTTTATATACTTTATTGTTTGATAATCGTGATCAAATTTTCAACATGTAGTAAAGTACATCTTTGCGAATATCGACATTTTATTATACACTCCTCAAAATTAATAATTAATAAATACTTGAAATTGAATATGAGGATTAAAACGTATAAATATAAACGCATGGGTTGCACAAAATTTGATCAGTTGACTGCACTTTATCAGTTTAACAGGCTAGGGACTATGTAATAGACCCAATCCTGTGGGCGGCCGTAAATTCCGCCGTCATTCAGAATGCATAAAGTAATCGACACTAATCCACGCGGATAAATTTGTTTACTTTATTGGCCGCTTGGAAACCTCGCAAATAATTTTCACCGCCAACACTTTTTACGCAGAGTTTGATTTAGCCGAACAGAAGTGTTTACCCTGTGGGTGATGCCCTGTAATGCTCAAGCATTTTAACGAGGTAACGAACCAAATAACATGTATATTTTACTGCAGCACCGTGACGAAGGCTAAATATACTCTTCATCCATCCACGACAACGGCCGTAATCCAGAGCCAGACATTTCTTTAGATAAACTTCACCCTGATGACTTTTCCTGCAGAATGTGGACATATAATATTCAGAACATTTTACAACCGGCAACGTTCCGTGCAAATGCTATGATTTTCTCATTATAACCAAAGAAACTACTCAAGCGGCATATAAATTTTGTATTCCACATTCCATCATTTCACATATTAAGCGAAGAATTAAAAAAAATGGATCTTATTGTTGGCAATATATTCTTGATATACAGGGCGAGTCAACTGTGCGGGATATAATTTATTTCACCACGAGATGGCATCTACATGTTTACCTCATGTTTCAATATATAGGTATACAGGGTCAGTCAACACCTATGATGATATCTCGTTTAATTTTGAAAATAGAAAACAATGTTTGAAATAAATGTTTCAGTATTCCGAAAAGTGCATATACTAAAATTATTTTCAAATATAGAAAGGCAACAGGTTTTACAATTTCAAATTTCAAATAACTGTTTTATAAACACCTATCATTTGTTTTAACTATGGCTACCTATTTAAACACGCCTTATTCACATTGGAATTGAGAATAATTCATTTTTTTTTAATATCTCAAGAAATATAAATTAAGGAATAGAACATACATAATAAAAAATAAAGGGAATCTTATAGGGAATAAAGTGGCATAATGAAAATATTATTCAATTAAAAAAAATGAACTAATGATTTCAAATTTATCAAATTTATCCAATACAAGCCACTGAAAGGAGAAAATTTACAACTTTGGGCATTATTACTCGAGTGGTACCTATAACTACTCATATCCAATTTCGTTTTTCTTAATTTTTATATAGAGGAAATGAAAATAATTAAATGTAATAAATTAATGGAAATTTTCTCAGAAATATGAAATATTCTAGTTCTTCTAGTTTTTCTTAATTTTAATATAGAGGAAATAAAAATAATTAAATGTAATAAATTAATGGAAATTTTCTCAGAAATATGAAATATTCTAGTTCTTCTTAATTTTTATATAGAGGAAATGAAAATAATTAAATATAATATATTAATGGAAATTTTCTCAGAAATATGAAATATTCTAGTTCTTCTAGTGTTTCTTAATTTTTATATAGAGGACATGAAAATAATTAAATGTAATAAATTAATGGAAATTTTCTCAGAAATATGAAATATTCTAGTTCTTCTAGTTTTTCTTAATTTTTATATAGACGACATGAAAATATTTAAATATAATATATTAATGGAAATTTTCTTAGAAATATGAAATATTCTAGTTCTTCTAGTTTTTCTTAATTTTTATATAGACGAAATGAAAATAATTAAATGTAATAAATTAATGGAAATTTTCTCAGAAATATGAAATATTCTAGTTCTTCTAGTTTTTCTTAATTTTAATATAGACGACATGAAAATATTTAAATATAATATGTATATTAATGGAAATTTTCTTAGAAATATGAAATATTCTAGTTCCTCTAGTTTTTCTTAATTTTTATATAGAGGACATGAAAATAATTAAATGTAATAAATTAATGGAATTTTCTCAGAAATATGAAATATTCTAGTTCTTCTAGTTTTTCTTAATTTTAATATAGAGGAAATAAAAATAATTAAATGTAATAAATTAATGGAAATTTTCTTAGAAATATGAAATATTCTAGTTCTTCTAGTTTTTCTTAATTTTTATATAGAGGAAATAAAAATAATTAAATGTAATAAATTAATGGAAATTTTCTTAGAAATATGAAATATTCTAGTTCTTCTAGTTTTTCTTAATTTTTATATAGACGAAATGAAAATAATTAAATGTAATAAATTAATGGAAATTTTCTCAGAAATATGAAATAATCTAGTTCTTCTAGTTTTTCTTAATTTTTATATAGGGGACATGAAAATAATTAAATGTAATAAATTAATGGAAATTTTCTCAGAAATATGAAATATTGTAGGCCAAAATTATCATTAATGGAGAATCATCAGCATGGAACCACACACATTCCAACAAAATTATCATGTTTCCAAAGAAATTGTTAAATTTTATATCTTTTGTTGAAATTTTGTATATTATGTAGCGTTATTTGCTAATAAATATTCTTTATTATTATTATTATTATTATCTAAACAACAAAATATGTGTAGAAAATTTCTGCGTTTTCATTATATTTCATTGTAAATTGAAACAGATTATTTAAAATTGTATAATTTCGTTAGAAATTACACATTTGTTTGTTTCGTTTTTTCTAGGCATAATGAAATTTTAAATCAAAACACGCTATAGCAAGTTCGTGCGATCGAACCAAGTAACTTTTATTTTAAACTTATTTCCACATCTTTAATAATTATGAAAATATCGGAGTATGTAGAAAATCACAATTTTTGTTTCTTTAGAATAATTTCTAAACTGTTTGGACTTTTGAAACTTTTTCAGCATAATCTGAACCAGTGTACAAAACTGCATGACATTGCTCATTTAACCAGATCTCTTGCTTTAGAAATTAGAAAGGTACTCATGTAATCCTACTTTATTTAAGACACCCTGTTTTTGTTGATTTTGATAAGTTTTGTTGAATAATCGACAAGTAGGTAAATATATTAATTTATGCATTGACACAATCGACAGATTATGTTGAATTTATTATCACGTCGATTTTAGATGGTTTTGTTTTATTTACGATTTCATAGATAATATTTGGTGAATAATCAACATCAACATTGTAAAATTCGATATTTTCGTGATATTCGATAAGTTTTGTTGAATTTATGATGACATAATTTTGTCGTTTTTGTTGACTTAGACAAGTTTTGTTGAAACAAATACATAATTATGCCAATTTATACTGCATTGACACAATCGACAGATTATGTTGAATTTATTATCACGTCGATTTTAGATGTTTTAGTTTTATTTATAATGTCAAAGATAATTTTTGGTAAATAATTAGCATCAACATTGTGAAATTCGATATTTTCGTGAAATTCGATAACTTTTATTGAATATATGACGTCAAAATTTTGTTTATTTTGTTGACTTAGACAAGTTTTGTTGAATAATCGACAAATACACAAATATGCCAATTTATACTGCATTGACACAATCGACAGATTATGTTGAATTTATTAACACGTCGATTTTAGATGGTTTTGTTTTATTTATGATGTCATAGATAATATTTGGTGAATACTCAACATTAACATTGTGAAATTCATTATTTTTGGGGAATTCGATACCTTTCATTGAATATATGACGTCAAAATTTTGTTGATTTTGTTGACTTAGACAAATTTTGTTTAATAATCGACAAGTAGGAATATATGTCAATTCATACTGCATTGACACAATCGGCATATTATGTTAAATTTATTATCACGTCGATTTTAGATGTTTTAGTTTTATTTATAATGTAAAAGATAATTTTTGGTAAATAATCAGCATCAACATTGTGAAATTCGATATTTTCGTGAAATTCGATAACTTTTGTTGAATTTATGAAGACATAATTTTGTCGTTTTTGTTGACTTAGGCAAGTTTTTTATAGTCGATTTTAGATGTTTTAGTTTTATTTATAACGTCAAAGATAATTTTTGGTGAATAATCAGCATCAACATTGTGAAATTCGATATTTTCGTGAAATTCGATAACTTTTGTTGAATATATGATGTCATAATTGTGTTGTTTTTGTTGACTTAGACAAGTTTTGTTGAATAATCGACAAGTAGGTAAATATGTTAATTTATACTGCATTGACACAATCGACAGTTTATGTTGAATTTATTATCACGTCGATTTTAGATGTTTTAGTTTTATTTATAATTTCAAAGATCATTTTTGGTGAATAATCAACATCAACATTGTGAAATTCGATATTTTCGTAAAATTCGATAACTCTTATTGAATATATGACGTCATAATTTTGTTGATTTTGTTGACTAAGACAAGTTTTGTTGAATAATCGACAAATACATAAATATGCCAATTTAAACTGCATTGACACAATCGACAGATTATGTTGAATTTATTAACACGTCGATTTTAGATGGTTTTGTTTTATTTATGATTTCATAGATAATATTTTGTGAATAATCAACATCAACATTATGAAATTCGATATTTTCGTGAAATTCGATAACTTTTGTTGAATATATGATGTCATAATTGTGTTGTTTTTGTTGACTTAGACAAGTTTTGTTGAATAATCGACAAGTAGGTAAATATGTTAATTTATACTGCATTGTCACATTCGACAAATTACGTTGAGTTTATTATCAAGTTGATGTTAGAGTGAGGGGTACTGGTTTTAAGATAGTAGTCAAATTTGTCATAGCTATCCCTAACCGATGCAAATTCACTGAAAAATAAACAGAAATGTTAAAAAAAAACAGAGAGGTGGAAAAATGAAAATTGTCTGAATATATTTCTCTAAAAAAATTATGTTGTTGAACGGCCAACATAATTTTTCAACATCAACGTCAACGTATGATACGTTTCATAATTTTGTACTTTTGACGTCTATTTATTTTGACTGCTCCGTTGCAATTTGGACCTTTTGGTTCCTCTTTTGACCGTTTTCATGTTTTTGTATTTTTGCTTCTCTGCACTCTCTGCACCCGTTTCTATTTTAGATTGTTTTGACCTATGTAAACATTTTTTTTGTGTAACATTAGTAAACTTGAATTTGAATACAAGGAATTTGAAAAAAATAACCAGACTGATGTAGGTTCTCAACGGCTCATAAGTAGAGCAACTAGACGAGTTCGGGGACAAATTCCCATAAGAATTAACATAGGCGTTCAAATTTACATTTTACACCCTTCGCCGGCGGTGGCGGTGGTATACATATAGAATAAGCAAGAATATAGCAGAATAAACAAGAATAAACAAGAAAAACAACAACAACAAGTATGGGCTTTTCTTGTTTATCTTGTATTTATAATTTTGCCAATCAAAAACTTAATTCATACTGACAGTTCCAAAATTTTCAATGCAATATTCCAAATCTAATCAAATGATCGTAATTTACAGATGAAATTTCACGATTTACAACAAAATTTATTGAAAAAAAGAATACACAAGTCTTGTTTACTATAAATTTTATTGTAAATCGTGATATTTCATCTGTAAATTACGATCATTTGATTAGACTTGGAATATTGCATTGAAAATTTTGGAACTGTCAGTATGAATTAAATTTTTGATTGGCAAAATTATAAATACAAAATAAACAAGAAAAGCCCATACTTGTTGTTGTTGTTTTTCTTGTTTATTCTTGTTTATTCTCTTCTTAAAGTTTCTATTTAGATGTATCCCCCTCCTCCTCCGCCGCCGATGGCGGAGGAGGAGGGGGTGTAAAATGTAAATTGGAATCCCTGTATTAATTCTTATGGAAATTTGTCTCCAAACTCTCGTAGTTATTCTACTCTCCTCCTCCTCCGCCGCCGCTGGCGGAGGAGGAGGGGGTGTAAAATGTAAATTGGAATCCCTGTATTAATTCTTATGGAAATTTGTCCCCAAACTCTCGTAGTTATTCTACTCTCCTCCTCCTCCGCCGCCGCTGGCGAAGGAGGAGGGGGTGTAAAATGTAAATTGGAATTCCTGTATTAATTCTTATGGAAATTTGTCCCCGAACTCTCGTAGTTACTATACTCTCCTCCACCTCCGCCGCCGCTGGCGGATCAGGAGGGGGTGTAAAATGTAAACTGTAATTCCTGTATTAATTCTTATGGAAATTTGTCCCCGAACTCTCGTAGTTACTCTACTCTCCTCCACCTCCGCCGCCGCTGGCGGAGGAGGAGGGGGTGTAAAATGTAAATTGGAATTCCTGTATTAATTCTTATGGAAATTTGTCCCGGAACTCTCGTAGTTACTCTACTCTCCTCCACCTCCGCCGCCGCTGGCGGAGGAGGAGGGGGTGTAAAATGTAAATTGGAATTCCTGTATTAATTCTTATGGAAATTTGTCCCCGAACTCTCGTAGTTACTCTACTCTCCTCCACCTCCGCCGCCGCTGGCGGAGGAGGAGGGGGTGTAAAATGTAAATTGGAATTCCTGTATTAATTCTTATGGAAATTTGTCCCCGAACTCTCGTAGTTACTCTACTCTCCTCCACCTCCGCCGCCGCTGGCGGAGGAGGAGGGGGTGTAAAATGTAAATTGGAATTCCTGTATTAATTCTTATGGAAATTTGTCCCGGAACTCTCGTAGTTACTCTACTCTCCTTCACCTCCGCCGCCGCTGGCGGAGGAGGAGGGGGTGTAAAATGTAAATTGGAATTCCTGTATTAATTCTTATGGAAATTTGTCCCCGAACTCTCGTAGTTACTCTACTCTCCTCCACCTCCGCCGCCGCTGGCGGATCAGGAGGGGGTGTAAAATGTAAATTGTAATTCCTGTATTAATTCTTATGGAAATTTGTCCCCGAACTCTCGTAGTTACTCTACTCTCCTCCACCTCCGCCGCCGCTGGCGGAGGAGGAGGGGGTGTAAAATGTAAATTGGAATTCCTGTATTAATTCTTATGGAAATTTGTCCCCGAACTCTCGTAGTTACTCTACTCTCCTCCACCTCCGCCGCCGCTGGCGGAGGAGGAGAGGGTGTAAAATGTAAATTGGAATTCCTGTATTAATTCTTATGGAAATTTGTCCCGGAACTCTCGTAGTTACTCTACTCTCCTCCACCTCCGCCGCCGCTGGCGGAGGAGGAGGGGGTGTAAAATGTAAATTGGAATTCCTGTATTAATTCTTATGGAAATTTGTCCCGGAACTCTCGTAGTTACTCTACTCTCCTCCACCTCCGCCGCCGCTGGCGGAGGAGGAGGGGGTGTAAAATGTAAATTGGAATTCCTGTATTAATTCTTATGGAAATTTGTCCCGGAACTCTCGTAGTTACTCTACTCTCCTCCACCTCCGCCGCCGCTGGCGGAGGAGGAGGGGGTGTAAAATGTAAATTGGAATCCCTGTATTAATTCTTATGTAAATTTGTCCCCAAACTCTCGTAGTTATTCTACTCTCCTCCTCCTCCGCCGCCGCTGGCGGAGGAGGAGGGGGTGTAAAATGTAAATTGGAATTCCTGTATTAATTCTTATGTAAATTTGTCCCCGAACTCTCGTAGTAACTCTACTCTCCTCCACCTCCGCCGCCGCGGGCGGAGGAGGAGGGGGTGTAAAATGTAAATTGGAATCCCTGTATTAATTCTTATGGAAATTTGTCCCCGAACTCTCGTAGTTACTCTACTCTCCTCCACCTCCGCCGCCGCTGGCGGAGGAGGAGGGGGTGTAAAATGTAAATTGGAATTCCTGTATTAATTCTTATGTAAATTTGTCCCCGAACTCTCGTAGTAACTCTACTCTCCTCCACCTCCGCCGCCGCGGGCGGAGGAGGAGGGGGTGTAAAATGTAAATTGGAATTCCTGTATTAATTCTTATGGAAATTTGTCCCCGAGCTCTCGTAGTTACTCTACTCTCATTTATTACGTAGAAGTGTTACTGCGTATAACTATTTACACGTATTATTTTAATTATTTGTATTATGGTAGAGTGTGACTAAATGCAAATATTACGTATTAACTAATATTAACACCCAATGGGTAAAAAGGGATGGATTATGTATGTATGTACTAATAATAAATAAATTGCTTCTAGCAGAACACATTAAATCTTGTACTTGTATACAGCTTAATTTATTTATAGTGGATTTAGGATGGTATTTCAATTATATATTGTATGAATAAATAATTAAATTATTTAAGCCTTTCGGTATATTGCTAAAGCTTTATATTCAATTACAGCAGTTTCTCAATTGAAAGCCGTTATTAAAAAACTCTTTATATCAAATGTCATTTAGGTCAGAGTAAAAACGTTTATTAATCTTAAGATTAGGTGCATTGCAAATTTAATTAAAAAAAAATTAATATATTTTTGTGATTGTACTACACGAACCATATTGTCGTAATAAAGTAGTTATGAATTGATATGCATATGCAAAGTTGAATGCTGCTGAAATTGTGTCTAAGCTGTTGGGTTATCGATTTGATGGCAACAAGTAGATCGGTTACCTCCTATTGCATAAAATCGTTATTGTATTACTGTATTTGTTGCATTACGTGCAACTACTGTGAAACATGATGAAGCACGAGGAGCAGCCGAATAAGCAAAAATATCGTATTCCCATACGGAACGTTAAAGTATGAATAATCGGTATTGCCCCCTGAAATATTTGGAGTTAATGAATATATAACGCAGAGTAACCTATACGTGTGTTGGAGTTAAAAGCATCTGTCCCAGGAGTCTGACCCGTGCTTTTAGTAACCAATCACATCCTAATACACTTATTGCGACGATAAAAGGTCTCTTTTATCAAATATGAATGACTCAATATGACCAAGTACACTTTAGAAACTTATATAAACTTCTGTACTATATCTTGCAGTCTGTGTAGACTCAATCTATTAGTTTTCAAGTGGATAGATGTTTCGTGCCCTGGGCATAGAGCAGTGGGTAATCAGATACATGCAAGTTATTATGTAACTCGAAAATTAATATGTAAATCATTTGAAAGTGTATATTTTAGTAGCGAGCGATGATAAAGTCTTTCGATTAATGTAATTATCAACTTGTCTCAGTCAATATTTTTCAAAGGCACACTCCGCGGAGTTTTGTTCTAATTATTAAGTGATTAATGACGGAAGTCTGTTATTATTACGGACGGAGGAACGTAAAGCTAGCTGCCACAGTAAACAAGTTCAACCATTTTTTATGGGGATTGTCTCCATGAATGTAGCCAATTGAATTTGTAACACAGATTTATAATACCCACCGTCTGTTTTAGATATTTTACACTCACGGCTTAAAATATGTTTCGCTTGAACTTTACAGAACACTATTGGAGACGTTTTGCTCGTTCGATGTTTTATATGGTCGTATAATAAAACATTTTTTCCCTTATTTTCCTAATTCCGTACGGAGAAATCTTATCATTTTAACATAATATTAAACAACTCATGTTGAAGTAATTCACTTAGAATGTGCCTTGCGAACATATTTTTGATATATGCGATAAATTTCAAATACATTACGCTACTACAGCACGGAGCGGTAACAAGATTTGCTGACGGAAGAAAGAATATGATTAAATCGATACGTTTCGCTTCTTCTGCATTAGGATCTGTAAATTTCAGTCTCATGTAGACAAATTCAATAAAACAGGAGATTCCCATACGTACAAGTGGGTACACATACACATACAGACGTCCTCTGCAACGTTTCTGCAAACCACTGTAAACATGTGAGGAGGTCGATTTAAATGCTAAATAATTGTGCGATTAATTTAAACCTTGGTGCACTGTTCAATTGTTGTGCGCGGTTTTCCTGCACTGCAGGCTTCAAGATAAGGGATTTCGTTTTAGTTTTATAATATTGCACAATAGAGATATAATCCTATAGAAGCTCAGTATGTGTAATAATTAGGTCGCGGTATCTTTTCCAGCATGGCCTCCATTAATGGCTAAAGTGCATATATAAAGGTACACAAAATTAGAACTTATAATAAAATTGTTGCTTTAATACTACGAGTATAACCAGACATTGTAATAATTCTGTTTGCCATAGTATACAGGGTGTATCAGCCAAATGGAATAAATTCAATAATAAATAAATGGGGGCGTGTTCGAAAAAACGCTCGGACACATCGATTGTTATTTTTAGTTGCGCATTTTTTTCAACAAAAACTTTTTATACAGGGTGTGTCATGTGACCGTGGCCAATACCAACTTTCTTATTTTATATGCAACACCTGGTATATTATTCAATTTTTTGAATCTTCAGAAAATTCTAGACATATTTCATGTACAATGTCCTATACCTATCTTCAACTGTTTACGCCCCATAACCAAATCAATGTCCGGAACTACCTCAACCGAATATTTCCAAATCGGTGGATAGGGAGGCGAGGATCGATGGAATGGCCAGCACGATCCCCTGATCTGACGTCATTAGACTTCTTCTTATGGGGATATGTCACAAGTATTGTATACAAAACTAAACCCCTCGACTTAGCTGACTTAAGAAGACGAATAATGCTTGCGATTAGATCGGTCACGCCTGAGATGTTGAGTAACGTTAGAAGAAATTTCTATTTAAGATTAGGATGTTGCCAAGACGTTCACGGCGAGCATTTTGAACATCTCCTCCATTGAAATTTATTGTTTTTTTTTTGTTTTTTTACATTATCAAGAAATAAACAGTATTACTTATTAGTTTTTGAGTGTGTTGTAACGAATTTCTGTAATCAAATAATTTTCTTTTTTTAATGTCAATTTTTGCAATAAATCTGAAAACACTTAATATTTCCGAAACAGTTGAAGATAGGTATAGGACATTGTACATGAAATATGTCTAGAATTTTCTGAGGAATCCAAAAATTGAATAATATACCAGGTATTGTACTTAAAATAAGAAAGTTGGTATTGGCCACGGTCACATGACACACCCTGTATAAAAAGGTTTTGTTGAAAAAAATGCGCAACTAAAAATAACAATCGACGTGTCCGAGCGTTTTTTCGAACACGCCCCCATTTATTTATTATCGAATTTATTCCAATTGGCTGATACACAGTGTATATTTGTAATATAGGTACACATACACATGTTCAATAATTTACCAAATAAACTTAAAATCATTTATCATTAAAATTTATTATTATTAAAAATGTATCTTAGACCTAGAGCTATACCACTTGAATGAATTTTATAACCGTTGATTACAATGTATTTTGTACCTTAGGATTTGTAACTGATTTTGTGAGATGTATTTCATTTTATTATTATTAATCATCTGAAATAAACAGTATTATTATTATTATATTACATATCCTCATTCCCCCATCCCCCCATTTATCCCCATCCACAATCTCGACATTATAAGATTCTGTAAATCAAAATACAATAAAGATTTTATTATTATTATTATTTTTATTATTATTATATCTACATATATTCATATATTACAGGTTATGAGCAGTTTAGATACGAGATAAAAATAAATCATACATTAGATACAAATTGCATCAAAAGCTAATCCAGAAACTGAAGAAATAATTCTATAATTAAAGATGGATCGCCTGACATGTAGATTTTTGGTTCATTTTTTTATTGGTCTTATGACAAATAAAATACACTCAAAACTGCACAAAATTTTGTATATATATATATATATATATATATATATAATCTAAACCCCCGGATATACCCAAATGGGTGTAGGGGTTAAAAATAAATAAAATAAAATAATTGTACCGCCAAAAAAATAAAGCAAAAATATGAATCAACACAAATTGCACAAACAATAATCGGCAAACTGAACAAATGTGATTCTTGCTCTAGCAGTAATTCGATTAATTTCGCGGTGTGGAATTTATACTTGCAGAATTTTGCAAAAAAAATCAATTCAACTAGCCAAATCTAAAATATTCAAATAAAACAGTTAAAATACTTTAAATTCCCAATTGTAAATATTTAAATCAGCAAAAGTTTCGGTTGAATCATTCAAAGTTTGTCAAATTATTATTTCAACTGATCAAATGTCTCAAATACTTCAACAACCCGACTAAAAATCAAATTAATCAAAATTTATATTACCAATTGGAACTCCATCGAAATTTGCTAAATTATTTCAACTGATCAAATGTGTCTAATAGTTCAACAACAGCACTGAAAATCAAATTAATCAAAATTGACATTTTCAACTGGAAGTGCCAAACTCCATCAAAATTTGCTGAAATTTGATAATGGTACAGTAAAATTGTTGTTTTAGCTGGGAAAAAATAGTTCTTCAGATTTTATTTTTGTGTTTGTTTAAGTGTTGAGGAACACAAGAAAATTCGAAAACCAAAAATGTTCAAAAAAATTCAACTCGATAAATCTATATTTCAATAAAACTGTTAAATGCCTTAAATTTCCAATTATAAACATATAAATCCGCAAAACTTTCGGTTGAAGCAGTCATAGTTTGTCAAATTATTATTTCAACTGATCAAATGTGTCAAATATTTCAACAACAGCACTGAAAATAAAATTAATCAAAATTGACATTTTCGACTGGAAGTGCCAAACTACATCGAAATTTGCTAAAATTTGATAATAGTACAGTAAAATTGTTGTTATAGCTCGGACAAAATAGTTCTTCAGATTTTATTTTTGTGTTTGTTTAAGTGTTGAGGAACACAAGAAAATTCGAAAACCAAAAATGTTGAAAAAAATTCAACTCGTTAAATCTATATTTCAATAAAACTGTTAAATGCCTTAAATTTCCAATTATAAACATATAAATCCGCAAAACTTTCGGTTGAAGCAGTCATAGTTTGTCAAATTATTATTTCAACTGATCAAATGTGTCAAATATTTCAACAACAGCACTGAAAATAAAATTAATCAAAATTGACATTTTCGACTGGAAGTGCCAAACTACATCGAAATTTGCTAAAATTTGATAATAGTACAGTAAAATTGTTGTTATAGCTCGGACAAAATAGTTCTTCAGATTTTATTTTTGTGTTTGTTTAAGTGTTGAGGAACACAAGAAAATTCGAAAACCAAAAATGTTGAAAAAAATTCAACTCGTTAAATCTATATTTCAATAAAACTGTTAAATACCTTAAATTTCTAATTGTAAACATATAAATCCGCAAAACTTTCGGTTGAAGCAGTCAAAGTTTGTCAAATTATTATTTCAACTGATCAAATGTCTCAAATACTTCAACAGGACTGAAAATCAAATTAGTCAATATTGTGAAATATTTACCTGTAACTGTCGAAATTAGTCAAATTGACACACCCAACTGGAAGGGTCAACACTGCAACTATCGAAATTTGATAAATTTGATAACTGAACTTTCCAAGCGTGTTCAATTTTTAATTGAATCTGTCCAAATTTGCCACATTTACAATTTACAAATTTGCTGTGAAGTTCTAATAAGTTTTCACGATCAAATCTGTCATATTTTCGACTGTATCTGTTCAAATTGTCAAATATACATCAGTAAATGCCGAAATTAGTCACAATTGACATTCCCAACTGGAAATGTCAACACTACAACTGTCGATATTTGCTAAATTTGATAACTGATTTCTCTAAACTGGTTTATTTTTTAATTGAAACTGTCCACATTTGTCATATTTACAATTATCAAATTTGCTGTAAAATTATAATAAATTTTCAAGCTCTGAATCTGTCATATGATCGACTATTTCTGTCAAAATTATCAACTATTCAACTGTAACTGTCGAAATTAGTCAAAATTGTCATTTCCAACTGGAAGTGTCAAAACTCTATCGAAATTTGTTAAAATTTGATAATAGTTCAGTAAAATTGTTGTTTTAGCTAGGAAAAAATAGTTCTTCAGATTTTATTTTTGAGAAGTGTTGAGGAACACAAGAAAATTCGAAAACCAAAAAGGTTAAATAAAAATTGAACTAGCCAATCTATATATCAATAAAACTGTTAAATACCTTAAATTCCCAATTGTAAACATGTAAATCCATAAAGCTTTCGGTTGAAGCAGTCAAAGTTTGTCAAATTATTATTTCAACTGATCAAATGTCTCAAATACTTCAACAGGACTGAAAATCAAATTAGTCAATATTGTGAAATATTTACCTGTAACTGTCGAAATTAGTCAAATTGACACACCCAAGTGGAAGGGTCAACACTGCAACTATCGAAATTTGATAAATTTGATAACTGAACTTTCCAAGCGTGTTCAATTTTTAATTGAATCTGTCCAAATTTGCCACATTTACAATTAACAAATTTGCTGTGAAGTTCTAATAAGTTTTCACGATCAAATCTGTCATATTTTCGACTGTATCTGTTCAAATTGTCAAATATACATCAGTAAATGCCGAAATTAGTCAAAATTGACATTCCCAACTGGAAATGTCAACACTACAACTGTCGATATTTGCTAAATTTGATAACTGATTTCTCTAAACTGGTTTATTTTTTAATTGAAACTGTCCACATTTGTCATATTTACAATTATCAAATTTGCTGTAAAATTATAATAAATTTTCAAGCTCTCAATCTGTCATATGATCGACTATTTCTGTCAAAATTATCAACTATTCAACTGTAACTGTCGAAATTAGTCAAAATTGTCATTTCCAACTGGAAGTGTCAAAACTCTATCTAAATTTGTTAAAATTTGATAATAGTTCAGTAAAATTGTTGTTTTAGCTAGGAAAAAATAGTTCTTCAGATTTTATTTTTGAGAAGTGTTGAGGAACACAAGAAAATTCGAAAACCAAAAAGGTTAAATAAAAATTGAACTAGCCAATCTATATATCAATAAAACTGTTAAATACCTTAAATTCCCAATTGTAAACATGTAAATCCATAAAGCTTTCGGTTGAAGCAGTCAAAGTTTGTCAAATTATTATTTCAACTGATCAAATGTCTCAAATACTTCAACAGGACTGAAAATCAAATTAGTCAATATTGTGAAATATTTACCTGTAACTGTCGAAATTAGTCAAATTGACACACCCAACTGGAAGGGTCAACACTGCAACTATCGAAATTTGATAAATTTGATAACTGAACTTTCCAAGCGTGTTCAATTTTTAATTGAATCTGTCCAAATTTGCCACATTTACAATTTACAAATTTGCTGTGAAGTTCTAATAAGTTTTCACGATCAAATCTGTCATATTTTCGACTGTATCTGTTCAAATTGTCAAATATACATCAGTAAATGCCGAAATTAGTCAAAATTGACATTCCCAACTGGAAATGTCAACACTACAACTGTCGATATTTGCTAAATTTGATAACTGATTTCTCTAAACTGGTTTATTTTTTAATTGAAACTGTCCACATTTGTCATATTTACAATTATCAAATTTGCTGTAAAATTATAATAAATTTTCAAGCTCTGAATCTGTCATATGATCGACTATTTCTGTCAAAATTATCAACTATTCAACTGTAACTGTCGAAATTAGTCAAAATTGTCATTTCCAACTGGAAGTGTCAAAACTCTATCGAAATTTGTTAAAATTTGATAATAGTTCAGTAAAATTGTTGTTTTAGCTAGGAAAAAATAGTTCTTCAGATTTTATTTTTGAGAAGTGTTGAGGAACACAAGAAAATTCGAAAACCAAAAAGGTTAAATAAAAATTGAACTAGCCAATCTATATATCAATAAAACTGTTAAATACCTTAAATTCCCAATTGTAAACATGTAAATCCATAAAGCTTTCGGTTGAAGCAGTCAAAGTTTGTCAAATTATTATTTCAACTGATCAAATGTCTCAAATACTTCAACAGGACTGAAAATCAAGTTAGTCAATATTGTGAAATATTTACCTGTAACTGTCGAAATTAGTCAAATTGACACACCCAACTGGAAGGGTCAACACTGCAACTATCGAAATTTGATAAATTTGATAACTGAACTTTCCAAGCGTGTTCAATTTTTAATTGAATCTGTCCAAATTTGCCACATTTACAATTTACAAATTTGCTGTGAAGTTCTAATAAGTTTTCACGATCAAATCTGTCATATTTTCGACTGTATCTGTTCAAATTGTCAAATATACATCAGTAAATGCCGAAATTAGTCACAATTGACATTCCCAACTGGAAATGTCAACACTACAACTGTCGATATTTGCTAAATTTGATAACTGATTTCTCTAAACTGGTTTATTTTTTAATTGAAACTGTCCACATTTGTCATATTTACAATTATCAAATTTGCTGTAAAATTATAATAAATTTTCAAGCTCTGAATCTGTCATATGATCGACTATTTCTGTCAAAATTATCAACTCTTCAACTGTAACTGTCGAAATTAGTCAAAATTGTCATTTCCAACTGGAAGTGTCAAAACTCTATCGAAATTTGTTAAAATTTGATAATAGTTCAGTAAAATTGTTGTTTTAGCTAGGAAAAAATAGTTCTTCAGATTTTATTTTTGAGAAGTGTTGAGGAACACAAGAAAATTCGAAAACCAAAAAGGTTAAATAAAAATTGAACTAGCCAATCTATATATCAATAAAACTGTTAAATACCTTAAATTCCCAATTGTAAACATGTAAATCCATAAAGCTTTCGGTTGAAGCAGTCAAAGTTTGTCAAATTATTATTTCAACTGATCAAATGTCTCAAATACTTCAACAGGACTGAAAATCAAATTAGTCAATATTGTGAAATATTTACCTGTAACTGTCGAAATTAGTCAAATTGACACACCCAACTGGAAGGGTCAACACTGCAACTATCGAAATTTGATAAATTTGATAACTGAACTTTCCAAGCGTGTTCAATTTTTAATTAAATCTGTCCAAATTTGCCACATTTACAATTTACAAATTTGCTGTGAAGTTCTAATAAGTTTTCACGATCAAATCTGTCATATTTTCGACTGTATCTGTTCAAATTGTCAAATATACATCAGTAAATGCCGAAATTAGTCACAATTGACATTCCCAACTGGAAATGTCAACACTACAACTGTCGATATTTGCTAAATTTGATAACTGATTTCTCTAAACTGGTTTATTTTTTAATTGAAACAGTCCACATTTGTCATATTTACAATTATCAAATTTGCTGTAAAATTATAATAAATTTTCAAGCTCTGAATCTGTCATATGATCGACTATTTCTGTCAAAATTATCAACTATGCAACTGTAACAGTCTAAATTAGTCAAAATTGTCATTTCCAACTGGAAGTGTCAAAACTCCATCGAAATTTGCTAAAATTTGATAATAGTACAGTAAAATTGTTGTTTTAGCTAGGAAAAAATAGTTCTTCAGATTTTATTTTTGAGAAATGTTGAGGAACACAACACAATTCTAAAACCAAAATGGCGTATCATGCATAAATATTTTCAATTCAACTAGCCAAATCTATTATTTCAATAAAACTATTAAAATACTTTAAATTTCCAACTGTAAACATGTAAATCCGCAAAGCTTTCGGTTGAAGCAGTCAAAGTTTGTCAAATTATTATTTCAACTGATCAAATGTCTCAAATACTTCAACACAGGACTGAAAATCAAATAAGTCAAAATTATCATATATTCAACTGTAACTGTCGAAATTAGTCAAATTTAACATTTCCAACTGAAAGTGTCTACACTCCAACTATCGAAATTTGCTAAATTTGATGACTGAACTCTCTAAGCGTGTTCAATTTTTAATTTAAACTGTTTAATTTTGTCACATTTACAATTATTAAATTTGCTGTGAAATTATACCAAGTAGTCAAGATCAAATCTGTCATATGTTCGACTATATCAGTCAAAATTGTCAAATATTCAACTGTAACTGTCGAAATTTGTCAGAATTGACATTTTCAACTGGAAGTGTTAACACTGCAACTATCAAACTTTGCTAAATTTGATATCTGAATTCACTAAGCGTGTTCAATTTTTAATTGAAACAGTCCAAATTTGTCACATTTACAATAATAAAATTGCGGTGAAATTATACTAAGTTTTCAAGATCAAATCTGTCATATGTTCGACTATATCTGTCAAAATTGTCAAATATTCAACTGTAACTGTCGAAATTAGTCAGAATTGACATTTCCAACTGGAAGTGTCCACACTGCAACTATTGAAATTTGCTAAATTTGATAACTGAACTCTCTAAGCGTGTTCAATTTTTAATTGAAACTGACCAAATTTGTCGTATTTACTATTATCAAATTGCTGTGAAATTATAATAAATTTTCAAGATGTGAATCTGTCATATGTTCGACTATATCTGTCAAAACTATCAAATATTCAACTGTAACTGTCGAAATTAGTCAAAATTGACATGTCCAACTGGAAGTCTTAAAACTCCATCGAAATTTGCTAAAATTTGATAATAGTACAGTAAAATTGTTGTTTTATGCTCGGAAAAATAGCTCTTCAGATTTTATTTTTGAGAAGTGTTGAGGAACACAAGACAATTCTCAAACCAAAATGGCGTATCATGCATAAAGATTTTCAATTCAATTAGCCAAATCTAATATTTCAATAAAACTGCTAAAATACCTTAAATTCCCAATTGTAAACATGTAAATCTACAAAACTTTCGGTTGAAGCAGTCAAAGTTTGTCAAATTATTATTTCAACTGATCAAATGAGTCAAATACTTCTACAACAGGACTGCATATCAAATTAGTCAAAATTGTCAAGTATTCAACTGTAACCGTCGAAATTTGCCAGAATTGACATTTCCAACTGGAAGTGTCAACACTCCAACTAGCGAAATTTGCTAAATTTGATAACTGAACATTCTAAGCGTGTGCAATTTTTAATTGAAACTGTCCAAATTTGTCATATTTACAATTATCACGTTTGCTATGCAATTCTATGTTTTCAAGATTAAATCTGTTATATGTTCGACTATATCTGTCAAAATTGTCAAATATTCAACTGTAACTGTCGAAATGAGTCAAAATTGATATACACAACTGGAAGTGTGAACACTGCAACTATCTAAATTTGCTAAATTTGATAACTGAACTCTTGAAGCGTGTTTAATTTTTAATTGAAACTGTCCAAATTTGTCATATTTACAATTATCAAATTGGTGTGAAATTATAATCATTTCTCAAGACTATATTTGTCAAAACTGTCAAATATTCAACTGTAACTGTCGAAATTAGTTAGAATTGACATTTCCAACTGGATGTGTCAACACTCCAACCATCGATTTTGCTAAATGTGATAACTAAACTTTCTAAGTGTGTTTCATTTTTTTTTTAAACTGTCCACATTTGTCACATTTACAATTATCAAATTGCTGTGAAATTATAATAAATTTTCAAGATCAAATCTGTCATATTTTCGACTATATATGTCCAAATTGTCAAATATACAACAGTAAATGTCGAAATTAGTCAAAATTGACATTCCCAACTGGAAGTGTCAATACTCCAACCATCGAAGTTTGCCAAATTTGATAACTGAACCCTCTAAGCGTCTACAATTTTTATTTGAAACTGTCTAAATTTGTCATATTTTTAATTATCATATTGCTGTGGAACTATAATACGTTTTCAAGATCAAATCTGTCATATTTTTGACTGTATCTGTCCAAATTGTCAAATATACAATAGTAAATGTCGAAATTAGTCAAAATTGACATTCCCAACTGGAAGTGTCAACACTCCAACTATCGAATTTTGCTAAATTTGATAACTGGACTCGCTAACCGTGTTCAATTTTTATTTGAAATTGTCCAAATTTATCAAATTACTGTGAAACTATAATACGTTTTCAAAATCAAATCTGTCATATTTTCGATTGTATCTGTCCAAATTGTCAAATATTCATCTATAATTGTCGAATCAGTGATTTGAATCTGTTAAAATATCCAATTGCTAGAGTAACAATCTGCCAATTTTCTAATTGAAAGTGCAAATCGTTAACGTTTTACCTTTAAAAGTAAGAACATTGTAAAATGTTCAACTTTATCTGCAGAATTCTACCAGTTTTTTTTTTATATTGACAAATAGTAAAATCTGTAAAATGCTGAAATGTAAATGATCGCTCTGTATTTGGAAATTAAAGTCGTATCTCATTTGTTTTGTATTTTTAATTGGTTTTCGTTGAAGCACAAACTTTCAGGAGGAGTAGCATTTTCTCAGAACTTACACTGTATATTACTTCACTGCTTACTTAGTGTGAGTAGTTAAATATTGTGGCACGAAAATGTGAGAGTCAACTTCCTGTTCCGGTTGGTAAATTTAATCATATTATTGTGTACCCATATCAAGTCGAAAATCTATTTTTATTGAATTTCTGAAACAAACGCAATTCACTTTTTTCACCTCGTCTCATAAAATGACACGAGTAAATAAGAATTTTCTGCTGCAATTTGCTTAAGTGAAATCCTGGAAAATTCCAAATAGATAATTTTGTTAGACTTAAATATAAAATGGTAAAAAAATTAGCACCTCACAATTATACAGTAATCAATTATTTTAGTAGAAATTTAGTTGGCTTACAATAATGCCGATTTCTCTCAGTTTATGACTTTTTTTTAAATTTCTAACTACTTATATTCTGCAATTTCAGTTATAATAGAGAATTGTTAAAAAAGTTGATGATTTCAGAAAAAAACAAATTATATTAACTACCTACTTTTATTCTGCAAATTTAATTATAATAGGGAATTCTCCACGATTATAATTTCCGAAAAAAACAAATTATTTTAACTACCTACAATTATTCTGCATTTTAGTTATAATAGAGAATTCTCCGATTTCCTATGATTTCCGAAAAGAAAAAGTTATGAATCAATTATTTAGTAGTAATTTAGTTGGCTCATAATATTGTCGATTTCTCCCAGTTTGTTTTTTTTTTTTTTAATTTCTAGCTACTTATATTCTGCAATTTCAGATTTATAATAGAGAATTGTTAAAGAAGTTTATGATTTCCGAAAAAATCAAATTATTTTAACTACCTACTATTATTCTGCATTTTTTGTTATAATAGAGAATTCTCCAAGTTTATGATTTCTGAAAAAAAAATGTTATCAATCAATTATTTAGTAGTAATTTATTGGCTTATATTATTGCCGATTTCTCCTAGTTTATGTTTTTTTTTTAAATTTCTAACTACTTATATTCTGCAAATTTATAATTGAGAATTGTGCAAGAAGTTTATGATTTCCGAAAAAAACAAATTATATTAACTACCTACTTTCATTCTGCAATTTAAGTATAATAGGGAATTCTCCACATTAATAATTTCCGAAAAAAACACATTATTTTAACTTCCTACTTATATTCCCCAATTCTTGTTATAATAGAGAATACTCTAAGTTTATGATTTCCGAAAAAAAAAATTAACTACTTTTACTCTTCAATTTTGTTATCCTGGAAGTTTCCCTTTCGATAAGTACAATAAAATTGTAATTTTGTAATTATTACTGGTACATTAATATTGTATTGGCAATACTCTGCATACTCATGCATTCGTAGGGATATGTGTATATTGGAATCCTGGAGCAAGCAATATACCGCTCGGATATCGATTTTAAAACCAGTTAATATTAACAAAAATAAAGTGCAAGGCTTTCATAGAGTCACGGTGTGATTACAAATCGAATGATTATCAAAAATATGATAAGTTCTCAATAACAATAATAAGCGAAACCTTTAATTAACTTCAATTCCTTGCTAATTTATCTGCAAGTCACAATTAATTAATCTATGCAGAGCAATAATTTCTGAATGCAAATTTGGTTTTGACAAATTACAACGATTTCACGCTTATTGAGGACGTGTCTACGGTGTAATAATCATGTTACAGGGGCATGAATCAAATCGAAATATAATAATCTGATTAAACATACGTTTGTCACTTGAATGATTAAAAATAAATGTTTGGTACAGCAGCTTAATAATCCATGGCCCGTTTTCGCTTAAATCCGTTTCATTTGAATGGTTGGGTTATTCCAGGCTAACATGATTAGCACTAAGGGCAACTGAATAATTTACACGATTCACGGATTTATGTTTCGTTGTGCACCATACCGTAGCTAGATGTTGAAACCATATATATATATACAATAATATATATGTGTGTATGTGGGTGTATGTATGTGTATGGTATGTATAAGAGAGATATGGCATTTCTATGCGTACGCCATAAGGGTGTGATGGAGTTTGTTGAATGATGCAGCTATTGAGATGCCAGCACAAAAGACCTCCTCAACATCGACGAGAGCATCACATGTCATGGTTCCATGTGCCAGTTCACACGACAGCTTAACTACATCCCCGCGATATTAATAGATCATTTTAAATTATATCTGGATTAAGGTTTAAATTGTACATTTGAATGGAAATTAATATTTATGCTGATCCCGTTGGGTTTCCAAATCAATCTGACACCTACACACAATAAATCTTGTTCTAATTTTACCGGCTAACACGTTGACAATTGATATTATAATATTACATGGAATATATTTTGATACTACATCAATATTGGAATATTTCTTACAAGCTTACTTTACGAATACGGATTTTCGTAGCTTGTAAAACAAAACATTTAATGAATGTCTCCTGCTGTATAACTTTAGTCCGGCATGTCGATCACAGAATGAGATTTTATAGTGTATAATGCAGTGCTTGAATTTTCAATATAAATACCGTTTACATGGACTGTCACTGAAGATATTAAGGTCTAGGAATTTATTAAAGAATACAGATAAAACATGCTTGAAAGTCAATGGGACTTTTATAGAAATATGTATTTATATAGTTATGTGACACAGTTGTAATAGGCCCAAATATACGCCCAGTACAATACGCATTTACGCAATAAAGTGACTCATATTTTAAAAATCATGAATACAACAAAATTATTAAATTAATTCATTTACAAATAATCCCAGGGTGAAATGTGATAAATAGCCATCGCAATTCGCGCCAGAGCGTCGCCAAATATCTCAAGAGCCGAGGCCTGCATATGCACGGTTTTGGAAGATTCCATGTCGTGGTGTCACATAAACAATTTGAGTATCAGCGCCCCTTAGAAACAAGCAAGCGCCAGGCACATAAAAATCACCTCGAATGGCAACTCTTTAAGTTAAGTGTAAAACTCTGCGCTAAAAACGCATTAACACCACACGCACACTCAAGATTAATAATCACCATGATAACTATGGGATGGGGGCGAATATTTAGCAGTAGATATATGAGGGGAGTGGAGATTTGAAGCTGAAAAAAACCTATTTAAGCACAAGCCACACACGAGCGAGATAAGTAAGAAAGTTGCGTCGGCCACGGGCAGCGCACATGACATTCGCGGTTTTGAGTATATAAATTCACGTCGTGTTATAATTAAATTAACGATTGCATATAACGTTGTAAAAAACGCAAAGTGGAGTAAAAAATTGAATAAATCGAAAAACGTACAATTCTAGGTACGGAGTAATTTAATGTTTTTATTATTAACGATAATATAAAGTTGTTAAACCAGTCTCATTATAAATTCACGGGAGTGCTTATTCCTTTCAATCAATCCTAAGTTACCTATAAATACCAAACACCGATTACCTGTTCCTGTCAGTAAACAAAGGCGGCTCGTACGCTATTGGTGTTTACGAATCACCAGAGGAAGCAATAACAGGTGTAATTGACGCCCACCCGCGCACTTCGTTCACACACCTGTTATTGTGAAATCAAATTCCCGCACTAGATTCAAATTGACGGAAAATAGTGTATTTAACCAACCACAAGTTACCTAGAAAAGCCAAACACAGATTACCTATTCCTATCAGTAAACAAAGGCGGCTCGAACGCTATTCGTGTTTACGAATCACTAGAGGAAGCAATAACAGGTGTAATTGACGCCCACCCGCGCACTTCGTTCACACACCTGTTATTCTGGAATCACCTCCTCCACTAGAATCAAATTGTCGTCAGCATCATAACATTTAAACATATAAACTCATCATACATCGCGCCCGCGATCGCAAACTAACGTGGCTGTATTCACCATAACTATAACAACTAATCAAGGCATTCAGTGTTACCCTCCGACATACATCATCATACTCAAATCAAAATAATTCACATAAATGATGGCTTCTTCATTTTAAATCATAAATGAGCATATAACGTGCATATTATTGGGCAGAGTGATTTATCATTCTATAAATAAATAAGTTGGATTAAATCATAATAATTTAAAAACATAATGTATAAAAATACTGGTTTCTTTATTTCAAATCATAAAACAAGCACGTAACGTACCTATTATTGGGCAGAGTAATTTAGAATCGAACAGATAAAATAGGCTGGATTAAATCTCAATAATTTGAAGACATAATGACAATTTGTGGTTAAATATCGTAAACAAGAAATAAGTGGAATTATTAAAACCCCGTATAAACAGAGAAAATGATAAACGAGAGAATGAGGCTTGGTATAATCACAAGAGAAGTTATTAATAACCTTCAATGTTCCTAATAATAATATATTAAAACATTACATAAATATTTCCGATTGAGGTAGCATAACTGTTATTTGACACAACTTGTAACATGTCTGACGGTGATGACTACTTGTGACATTGGTGCTTGCTGTGGTCGTGGGTAGAATTACTAATTTACCTCAATCTACGTAAACAATGGGGCTCCAATAATTACATTATTGTGTGGACACCGACACAACCATGAAATTCGGGAAGATCGCGAGATACCTTTAGTAATCATTCATGAATTATTGGGGATATTTCAACATCTTTAAATAGTTCTATTTTTGATCATATCACTTTCCCGTAGTTAAATGGAGTGAAAGGGCATGGTAATAAATGGTCTAAGAAACTAAAGAAGCACGTGCATGTATAACAAACACTCGTAAATAAACTTCGTAGTCTTAACCATTTTCAAACTATCAATTGAATAAATAAGAGAATTTACAAATTCATTAAAAGCTCAACGAAATCTAGAAAATAAATCAATTCATGTCATAATCGTCAACCTGTGTTTTATTTCCCTGTACGTTATAATTATATAAATTTATTTAGATCATCATCAATATGTGTTTTATTTCCCTGTGTCTTACAATTTCAGCGTGTCTATTATTAAATAAACAAAACAAATCTTTAAATTAGTGCTTTCTTGTATTAATCCATTATTAGTGTACGTTAATTAACACATTACCAATAGCAAAGTACCTTGAGAGTAATCACGGTAGTTAAATTAAACGTCACGACGTGTAAGTACTAAATACGATCACAAATCACGAGCCAAAAATAATTAAAACATTATATAATAAATCATGAGCCAAAATAATCAAGAAATTATATAATAATTTCACGATAAAAACGACGAATAATAAAATAAACATAATAAAATAATATCCGAGCGTTACACAGTCATAAGTAAGGTGTATAAGGTAAACCATTTATTATTACCTATATTATTACCCATAATGCATATACCCATAATGCTAATGGTAATTAGGGTAAATGATTTATCTTGAGAAGTATTTAAATCGCAACTGAATATTAGAATCCATAAGTGTACGCCGAATGTAAAATGAAAATATTCGATTTTGCATTTAAATAGAAAAAAAAAATAATACGTTCGCTGTAAATCGATTGCCGTTCATATTTGCAAAATTTATTCATCTTGATGTGGCTGCACGTAATACCGTGTATCCATACTAAAGACCACCCTTAAACGTTTACGATATCCAGCTGTTGTTTTCTCGGACAATTCAAAGCTATTTGCTATTTATTTCTCGCAGTATTGTTACAGCTCTTTGGATCCCTTTCGTATACAATACATATAAAATGAGAAGCACATCTCAAAACTATCGTGTATTAGTGATATAAATAAGAGGACGTGGAGCAGGTGAAAGTGTAATCAATATTATGGACCAATAATGTGAAAAACGTGACCTCAATATTTAAAATCAAAAGAATTATAATGACTACTACAGAACTAGACATAAGGATAACTTTATATTGGATCATGCTATTGCTATATTAGATCATCAGATTATTTATACAGGATAACTGCACCTTGCCAGCATTCACTATTTTTCAGGACACTACTAGTGTACAATAAGTTAAGCCTAGAATTAAGGGAGTGCAATGTTATACAATTTATGCTTTAAATTAAGAAAATATACTTAGTAGAAAAATAATAAATAAGAATAACTAATAAATGATTGAATACTTTGTATACAATCATCGATCCTTGTACATCTAATAATGTACAATACCTTGTACATTATTAAATGTAACAACCCATTTGATATATAAGTGTATAGCTGTAAGAGCTAAATAAACGTTATTAATATTTTCGTAAGAGTTATATCCATAATTACTAGTAATATAAATTATATGTAGTAGTAGTGGAGTTCTTACTGGCATTTGTATAAAATATCAATTACGTTTTTGTTTTTGTCCTTTATTCTTTAAATAAGTTATTTTTATTGTTACTGTTTTTCATTTTATTTATACTTTGTTCTACGGTTGTAAATTAGTAACAAAAACAAATAAAAATACTATTAAAAAATTGATACAGGTGATAACAATTTACGAAAATGCAGTAGATACAAATTAAAGTTCTAGTTTTTCAGTATAGATAATGAACAATCCCAGCTTTTCAAATAACCAACACAGAAAAGGTCTAAAGTATAAAAAAACTTACACAAAAATACACGTACTTACACATACAAAAAATCTGAAGTACCTAGTATCGTGAGTACTTAGCTTTTTAAAATATTTTTGGTTTTTCATATAGTTTTGTTAAATTTTTTGAGAGATTTTCTGTTTGGCTCTTTTAAGCCTGGAATTGCCCATGGACAATCGGACCTTTAAAATATTTTGGTATTTCAGAAAATGAAAAAATAAATTCCGTGTAAACCAAAAACTCATCAATCATAGAAAATCTGTCATAAAATTTAACAAAAACATATGAAAATCCTAAAATATTCTAGAGGTACTATAGTGTTTCTTCAGAATTTGTGTAGTTGAGTTTTTTTATGTCTTTAAATTATATGATATTTTCTGAGATGGTTATTTCAAAGACTGGAAAATATTTTTTGTTTTTCATATGGTTTTGTTAAATGTTTTGAGAGATTTTCTATTTGGCTCTTTTAAGCCTGGAATTGCCCATGGACAATCGGACCTTTAAAATATTTTGGTATTTCAGAAAATGAAAAAATAAATTCCGTGTAAACCAAAAACTCATCAATCATAGAAAATCTTTCATAAAATTTAACAAAAACATATGAAAATCCTAATATATTCTAAAGGCACTATAGTGTTTCTTCAGAATTTGTGTACTCCAGTTTTGTGTGTCTTTAAATTATATGATATTTTCTAAGATGGTTATTTCAAAGACTGGAAAATATTTTTTGTTTTTCATATGGTTTTGTTAGAGGTTTTGAGAGATTTTCTATTTGGCTCTTTTAAGCCTAGAATTGTCCATGGACAATCGAACCTTTAAAATATTTTGGTATTTCAGAAAATGAAAAAATAAATTCCGTGTAAACCAAAAACTCATCAATCATAGAAAATCTGTCATAAAATTTAACAAAAACATATGAAAATCCTAAAATATTCTAGAGGTACTATAGTGTTTCTTCAGAATTTGTGTAGTTGAGTTTTTTTATGTCTTTAAATTATATTATATTTTCTGAGATGGTTATTTCAAAGACTGGAAAATATTTTTTGTTTTTCATATGGTTTTGTTAGAGGTTTTGAGAGATTTTCTATTTGGCTCTTTTAAGCCTGGAATTGTCCATGGACAATCGGACCTTTAAAATATTTTGGTATTTCAGAAAATGAAAAAATAAATTCCGTGTAAACCAAAAACTAATCAATCATAGAAAATCTGTCATAAAATTTAACAAAAACATATGAAAATCCTAAAATATTCTAGAGGTACTATAGTGTTTCTTCAAAATTTGTGTAGTCCAGTTTTTTATGTCTTTAAATTATATGATATTTTCTGAGATGGTTATTTCAAAGACTGGAAAATATTTTTTGTTTTTCATATGGTTTTGTTAGAGGTTTTGAGAGATTTTCTATTTGGCTCTTTTAAGCCTGGGATTGTCCATGGACAATCGGACCTTTAAAATATTTTGGTATTTCAGAAAATGAAAAAATAAATTCCGTGTAAACCAAAAACTCATCAATCATAGAAAATCTGTCATAAAATTTAACAAAAACATATGAAAATCCTAAAATATTCTAGAGGTACTATAGTGTTTCTTCAGAATTTGTGTAGTTGAGTTTTTTTATGTCTTTAAATTATATTATATTTTCTGAGATGGTTATTTCAAAGACTGGAAAATATTTTTTGTTTTTCATATGGTTTTGTTAGAGGTTTTGAGAGATTTTCTATTTGGCTCTTTTAAGCCTGGAATTGCCCATGGACAATCGGACCTTTAAAATATTTTGGTATTTCAGAAAATGAAAAAATAAATTCCGTGTAAACCAAAAACTCATCAATCATAGAAAATCTGTCATAAAATTTAACAAAAACATATGAAAATCCTAAAATATTCTAGAGGTACTATAGTGTTTCTTCAGAATTTGTGTAGTCCAGTTTTTTATGTCTTTAAATTATATGATATTTTCTGAGATGGTTATTTCAAAGACTGGAAAATATTTTTTGTTTTTCATATGGTTTTGTTAGAGGTTTTGAGAGATTTTCTATTTGGCTCTTTTAAGCCTAGAATTGTCCATGGACAATCGAACCTTTGAAATATTTTTGTATTTCAGAATATGAAAACAAAATTCCGTGTAAACCAAAAACTAATCAATCTTAGAAAATCTGTCATAAAATTTAACAAAAACATATGAAAATCCTAAAATATTCTAAAGGCACTATAGTGTTTCTTCAGAATTTGTGTAGTCCAGTTTTTTTATGTCTTTAAATTATATGATATTTTCTGAGATGGTTATTTCAAAGACTGGAAAATATTTTTTGTTTTTCATATGGTTTTGTTAAATGTTTTGAGAGATTTTCTATTTGGCTCTTTTAAGCCTGGAATTAATAATAATAATAATAATAATAATAATAATAGTAATAATAATAATAATAATAATATTAAGATTCGTGATGTTTCAATATGTCTTACAAAATATCTTGAGGCTCAATAAAAACATCGAGATTCATCGAGAATCTCAATATGGATTTCCAGAATATCAACATTTTTTTGCAAATATCTTAAGATTCAATAAACACAACGAGATATATCTAGAATCTTAATACGTATTTCCAAAATATCAACATTTCTTGTAAATATTTAAAGATTCAATCAAAACAACGAGATTTATCAATAATCTTAATACGCATTTCTAGAATATCAACATTTCATTTATCTTAAGATTTATTTAATTTAAAGACACCAAACGAATCCAAATCGTGTGCAATCTCGAGAGTGAATAAAAATCTTGATATTTGAGAAAACCACCAAATTTTTAAACAAATCTCCCGATTTCAGAGAAATATAAAATATTTGTACAAAGCTCGACTTTTGTGACGAAAAAACTGGAGATTCTTCACCGAAATTTTCAGATTTTTTAGACAAATATTCAAATTTTGGGAAGCCATTGTAGAAAAGAAACGTCTTTATTTTTACAATATATGAAATATCTAAAAAAAAAATGAGTCTTGTAAAGATCACGAAATATATCCAGAATCTCAATATTCACTTCTAGAATTTCAACATGTCTCGAAAATATCTTGGGATTCAATGAAAACATCGATATTTATCCAGAATCTCAATATGGATTTCCAGAATATCAACATATCTTGCAAATATATTAAGGTTCAAGTGTAATCTTGATACGCATTTCCAGAATATCGACATTTTTTTGCAAATATCCTAAGATTCAATAAAAACAACGAGATTTATCCAGAATCGTAATACGTATTTCCTAAATATCAACATTTCTTGCAAATATATTAAGATTCAAGTGTAATCTCGAGTTTATGCAAAAATGTTGAGATTCGCGACAAAAACCAAAATATTTTTAAAGAAACCAAAAGAACCGGTATTTTCTGAAATCTCGAAAGTGAATAAAAATCTTGAGATTCGAGAGATCCACAAAAACTTTTGAACACACCTTCAAATTTCAGAGAAATTTTAAATTTTTGGATAAAGCTGGAGTTTTGTGATACATTCTTGAGAAAAAACTGGAGATTGTTTACCGAAATTTTCATATTTTATAGACAAATATTCAAATTTTAGGAAACCATTGTAGAAAAGAAACGTCTTTATATTTACAGTATATGAAATATCTAAAAACGAATGAGTTTTATAAAAATCACTAGATATATCCAGAATCTCAATATTCACTTCCAGAATTTCAACATGTCTCGAAAATATCTTGGGATTCAATTAAAACATCGATATTTATCCAGAATCTCAATATGGATTTCCAGAATATCAACATTTCTTGTAAATATTTAAAGATTCAATTTAAACTATTCAATACAAATATCTTAAGATTCAAATGTAATATAGTGTTTACGCAAAAATGTTGAGATGCGTTATAAAGACCAAAATATTTTTAAAGAAACCAAAAGAATAGAAATTGTCTGAAATCTCGAAAGTGAATAAAAATCTTGAGATTCTAGAGAACCACCAAAACTTTTAAACACACCTTCCAATTTCAGAGAAATATTAAATTTTTGGACAAAGCTTGAGTTTTATAATATATTCTTGAGAAAAAACTGGAGATTATTCCCCGAAATTTTCAGATTTTATAGACAAATCTCGAAAGTGAATAAAAATCTTGAGATTCGAGAGATCCACAAAAACTTTTAAACACACCTTCAAATTTCAGAGAAATATTAAATTTTTGGACAAAGCTGGAGTTTTGTGATACATTCTTGAGAAAAAACTGGAGATTGTTTACCGAAATTTTCATATTTTATAGACAAATATTCAAATTTTAGGAAACCATTGTAGAAAAGAAACGTCTTTATTTTTACAATATATGAAATATCTAAAAAAAAATGAGTCTTATAAAGATCGCGAAATATATCCAGAATCTCAATATTCACTTCTAGAATTTCAACATGTCTTGAAAATATCTTAAGATTCAATGAAAACATCGAGATTTATCTAGAATCTTGATACGCATTTCCAGAATATCAACATTTCTTGCAAACATCTTAAGATTCAATAAAAACATCGAGATTTATCCAGAATCTTAATACACAATTCCAGAATATCAATACTTTTTGCAAATATCTTAAGATTCAATAAAAACAACGAGATTTATCCGGAATCTTAATACCAATTTCCAGAATATCAACGCTTCTTGCAAATATCTTAAGATTCTATAAAAACATCGAGATTTATCCTGAATCTTAATACGAGTTTCCAGAATATCAACATTTCTTGCAAATATCTTAAGATTCAATAAAAACATCAAGATTTATCCAGAATCTTAATACGCATTTCCAGAATATCAACATTTCTTGCAAATATCTTCAGATTTAAGTGTAATCTCGAGTTTATGCAATGTGAGACTCCAAATATATACTCCAAAAATTGGAGTATATCTTGAAAAACGTGTCAGGTTACTGATAATAGTTTTATGGATGGAAAGTTTATTACTTAAATAAATACAAAATTAATATGTAACGTAGTTAGAGATAGTGTTTTTTTATTAAAAAGTCTGCATATAAATCCGGTGTACCAAATAATATAAAAATATTAATGGGAACAGACTGTACAAAATTAATTACCATCCCATTTGGAGCATTATTACACCTATAACATAATATCTATTAATGGCGAAATAAAATGCACCTGCACATGAATAATACGCCATTTTTATTAAGTAGTGTCACGTAAAATATGTTCATTACTCTTTTAGCTGCGTGAAGATCTGATTTTTAGAGCTCAAATTTGCGGTGCAATGAAATATTTATGGGCTTCATATTTAATGCGATTACAATACTAGAAGGCAGCCAGTGGTATAAACTTGCCGGAACAATAATTAATGTTCACTGACAGCAACAGAATTCTCACGGTAAAATTGAGTTCAAATCACTGTTTGCTGACATATTAACTCGGACACATACATTAATATCTCATTCTGTGTTCCACCACCGAAATATAATACCAAGGTTTGGGGACATATAATAATTTACATGGGTTTTAACAAAGTATAGTATACACACTAATTATAAATATACATATAAGCCGTTGAAAATCAGAGAGGTGAAAGTGCATTTTTTTAATTCAGATAAGTCCATTAATATACAAAGGACATATCTTCGAATGTATTTCTGGATTTATATGTATTTAAAAAAAGTACTAGTGATCAATGGCTGTGTATGTAAATATAACAGTTGCATGGTACATTAGTTAGAAAAGTATATATCTGAGATGAAGGGTTCTAATCCCTTTTAAGTAATCTACTAATAGAATTTGTACCCAATAAATTATTTACCGTCTATGATCGGTAATTAGTTTTCAATGAAATAATGGAATATCTGCTAGCTGTCAATAACTAATTGTAGTAAATAGAGAATTATAAACACATTATTCGATCATAAATTGCGGTTATGTGTGCGCGGATACGTGAAAATGTGTACGCTATATTGTACGTCCAGTACGCAACTACAACTGCTTGTTATAATTAATTGATTAAATGCATGCACACTAACATTTAATAATACATGCACATGGACAGACGCGGGAAGTTGTAAATGTATTAATCAGAATTAATCATTCGAGCATCATTAAATGTTATTGTTTTAATTGTATTTTAATACAATTTTCCCATTTACACAATATATCGGTGTTAGTTCTCCACTGTTAATGAATGACCGGCTGCTGTTTATTCGCAATTTGTAAATTTTAATTATTATAGCGCAGATAATAGTATGAATATTTTTCTTTCTGTAAATCTATGCACATCACAAATTATTGAAAACAATAATAAAATGTGATCATATAACTTTATCGCATTTATTGGCAGTCATGGCACATACATATACATACATATACATAGTTATATATATATATATATATATATATATATATATATATATATATATATATATATCCGTATACATATATAAAGTTAAAAACTCAATATTTCAAAACTACTGTTTACCAAAAATTCATAAACAAGGCAACAATTTCAGGCCAATAGTTTCTAATATTAATTCTTCAACATACAAAATTGCGAAATGGCTTGTTAAAGAATTTAATAAATTTAAGCTTGAAATGATATGTTCATTCTAAATTCCGTTGATTTAATTTCTAAGTTGAAAGATATTCAACTAAATTCAGGTGACAAATTTATTTCTTTTGATGTAACAGCTTTATTTCCAAACGTTCCTATATTTGTAACATTTAAATTTTTAGAATCTTTTTTAAATTTTAATTCAGCAAATCAAGAATAATATGGACAATACTTAAAATTAACAAAATTATGCGTGCAACAAAATGTTTTTGAATTTAACAATATATTTTATAAACAGGCTTTTGACACAGCTATGGGTAACCCCCATGGTAATATATCAAAAGAGTTAAAAGTCTTGAATTTCAATCAGAATATAAAAAGTATCAGAAGATTTAGAAAACATGAAGATTGTAGTAAACCTCACAAACTTAACTGCAAGTGCCAAAGTGTAAAACCACAAATTTTTATTGAAATTGCAGAATATTTTAATAGTTTTGAAGTGTACTTATAGATATACTAAACATTGTCTTTCTTATTGGCTGCGAAAGTTTCCATGGATAACTAGAGCTGAAATTTAAATGGTCACTCGGTATTATGAAAATTTCTATAATTCGCAATCAAATATATCAAAAGAGGTAAACGTCTAGAATTTCAGTCATAATTTAAAAAAGTATCAGAAGCTTTAGAAATCACGAACATTGTAGTAAACCTCACAGACTTAACTGCAAGTGTCAAAGTGTAAAACCAGAAAATTTTATTGAAATTGCAGAAAATTTTATTAGTTTCAAAACGTACATATGGATATACTAAACATTGCCTTTCTTATTAGCTGCGAAAACTTCCATGAATAAATAAAACTGAGATTTAAATTTGGATGATAGAAAATGCTGTTACTAAAAAACAAAACACTTTCGACCAATTTCATATCCGCTAGTTTGAAACTCAAAGGATGTAAATTGTATGCCTCAAATTTATTTTTTTAAGGTAAAGGATAGCGTCAACAAAAATTCAATTGAATCATATTCTTGAAAAGTAATTCAAACTTTGAAAGATTGTCCAAATTTAATAGATAAAAAACTTATATATAATGTACGAAACTCAATATTTCAAAACTGTTTACCAAAAATTCATAAACAAGACAACAATTTCAGGCCAATAGTTTCTAATATTAATTCTTTAACATACAAAATGGCGAAATGGCTTGTTAAAGAATTTAATAAATTTAAATTTGGAATGATATGTCCACTCTAAATTCCATTGATTTAATTTCTAAGTTGAAAGATATTGAACTAAATTCAGGTGACAAATTTATTTCTTTTGATGAAACAGCTTTATTTCCAAACGTTCCTATAAATGAAACTTTTAAATTTTCAAAATCTTTTTTAAAATTTAATTGAGCAAATCAAGAAAAAAATGTAGAATACTTAAAATTAACAAAATTATGCATGCAACAAAATGTTTTTAAATTTAACAATATATCTTATAAACAGGCTTTTGACACAGCTATGGGTAACCCCCATGGTAATATATCAAAAGAGTTAAATGTCTAGAATTTCAATCAGAATATAAAAAGTATCAGAAGATTTAGAAATCACGAACATTGTAGTAAACCTCACAAACTTAACTGCAAATGTCAAAGTGTAAAACCAGATTTTTTTATTAAAATTGCAAAAAAATTTAATAGTTTCAAAATGTACATCTAGACATACTGAACATTGTCTTTCTTATTAGCTGCGAAAATTTCCATGCATAAAGAAATATGAGATTTTAATTGGGATGATAGAAAATGTTGTTACTAAAAAACAAAACACTTTCAGCCAATTTCATATGCGCAAATTTGAAACTCAAAGGATGTGCATTGTATGCCTCAAATTTATTTTTTTAAGGTAAAGGATAACGTCAAAAAAAATCATTTGCATCATATTCTTTATAAATAATTTAAACATTGAAAGATTGTCCAAATTTAATAGATAAAAAACTTATATATAATTTACGAAACTCAATATTTCAAAACTGTTTACCAAAAATTCATAAACAAGGCAACAATTTCAAGCCAATAGTTTCTAATATTAATTCTTTAATATACAAAATTGCGAAATGGCTTCTTAAGGAATTTAATAAATTTAAATTTGAAATGATATGTCCATTCTAAATTCCCTTGATTTAATTTCTAAATTGAAAGATATTGAACTAAATTAAGGTGACAAATTTATTTGTTTTGATGTAACAGCTTTACTTCCACACGTCCCTATAAATGAAACATTTAAATTATTAGAATCTTTTTTAAAATTTAATTCAGCAAATCAAGAAAAAAATGTAGAATACTTAACAATAACAAAATTATGCGTGCAACAAAATGTTTTTAAAGTTAACAATATATTTTATAAACAGGCTTTAGACACAGCTATGGGTAACCCCCATGGTAATATATCAAAAGAGTTAAAAGTCTAGAATTTCAATCAGAATATAAAAAGTGTCAGAAGATTTAGAAAACACGAAGATTGTAGTAAACCTCACAAACTTAACTGCAAGTGTAAAAGTGTAAAACCACAAAATTTTATATAAATTGCAGAAAATTTTAATAATTTCAAAATGTACATATAGATATACTAAACATTGTTTTTCTTATTGGCTGCGAAAATTTTCTTGCATAACTAGAGCTGAAATTTAAATGATCACCCGGTATTTTGAAAATTTCTAAAATTTGCAATCAAATATATCAAAAGAGTTAAAAGTCTTGAATTTCAGTCATAATTTAAAAAAGTATCAGAAGCTTTAGAAATCACGAATATTGTTGTAAACCTCACAGACGTAACTGCAAATGTCAAAGTGTAAAACCAGAAAATTTAATTGAAATTGCAGAAAATTTTAATAGTTTCAAAACGTACATATAGATATACAAAACATTGTCTTTCTTATTAGCTGCGAAAATTTCCATGAATAAAGAAAACTGAGATTTAAATTTGGATGATAGAAAATGCTGTTACTGAAAAAGAAAACACTTTCGACCAATTTCATATCCGCTGATTTGAAACTCAAAGGATGTGCATTGTATGCTTCAAATTTATTTTTTTAGGGTAAAGGATAACGTAAAAAAAATTCTATTGAATCATATTATAGAAAAGTAATTCAAACTTTGAAAGATTGTCCAAATTTAATAGATAAAAAACTTATATATAATGTACGAAACTCAATATTTCAAAACTGTTTACCAAAAATTCATAAACAAGACAACAATTTCAGGCCAATAGTTTCTAATATTAATTCTTTAACATACAAAATTGCGAAATGGCTTGTTAAAGAATTTAATAAATTTAAATTTGAAATGATATGTCCATTCTAAATTCCGTTGATTTAATTTCTAAGTTGAAAGATATTGAACTAAATCAGGTGACAAATTTATTTCTTTTGATGTAACAGCTTTATTTCCAAACGTTCCTATAAATGAAACATTAAAACTTTTAAAATATTTTTTTAAATTTAATTCAGCAACTAAAGAAAATATTGAAGAATACTTAAAAATAACAAAATTATGCGTGGAACAATATGTTTTTAAATTTAACAATATATTTTATAAACAGACATTTGACACAGCTATGGGTAACCCTCTTTATTCGCAAAATTATTTATAAATTATTTTGAAAATAATATAAAAAGCCCAATAGCCCAATAAAGATCGATTATATATAATATAAAAAGAAAATATCCAAAATTTCCCAAAGTTTGGCGGATGATATTTTTGCTATTGCAGATTCCAATATTTGTATTGAGAGTTTCGTTCTATTCTAAATTCCGAATTTAAGTCAATAAAGTTCACATATGAAGAAGAAATTGGCAATAGCCTTCCATTTTTTGATATTAGAATAACAAGAATTGAAAATAAATTAGACTTTGATATTTATAAAAAGACTGTCATACAGACACCTATATAAATTCTGGCTGTATGAGTTTCTATAATTATTAACAATCGGCGTTCTATTTTTTTTAATAGATAGATTATTTAAATTTCCATTTTCAGTACAAAATTTTAATAAAGAATTAATTTACATTTGGCATGCAGCAAAAATTAACAGTTACAGTAAAACCTTTATTTCAAAAATTTTACAAAAAATCCACGAAGGCTTATAATTTATAAGACCACACTAAAATTAATAAAACGAAACAGTAATACTAACAAATTATTTTGTAAAATAACCTTTAATAAACATAGGACAAATTATTTTTCAAAGCTTTTTAATAAATTTAAATTAACCGCGGCCTTCTCAAATTATAACAAGTTAAATTCAAAATTACCAAATGTATTAAACGAGGAACCTCCTTTACAGAAATCAGGAATTTACCAGATTAATTGTAAAAAGTGTAACAAATGTTATATCGGACGAACAGAACGAAATATAAATAAAAGGTTTTTTAGGACATTTTCACACAAAATTTCGTAGTACTTACAATTCTGCTCACTCTATTAAATTACCTTAAGCTTGTAAATGAGCATAAAAATTGGTTCTTTATACAAAAAAAAAATCATTGTCAGTTCACGCTCTGACAATATTAGTGAGTTTAATAATTCAAATAGACACTCAATGAGCATTTTAGATAGCGTGTAGACAAATTTCGTTACGTTAAATTTATATTACATTAAATGAGGTGAATTATATTTAAGCAACAGACGGAATAACCACGAACGGATTATATAAATATATCACCCGTTACATCGAGCAGACTAAATGATTGCAGTATTGACCGATAAAGTAGATTTCTTGTCTTAGATGCACTTAGTAATGGCATCTGAACATGCACCGTGCTCACGTCTAGTAAACAATTCCAGATGTGAACGGAATTACAGTTAAGTGCAAATCTATTAACATTAGACACCTTATCCAACTTTAATGTGTATAATTCATTCATCGATTGATATATCGTCCATCGTAAATTTAAACGGTAACAATGTTATCAGTGAGTTCACTTTATATTTATTTTACAGTAAACATATGAAAGATAAATTCTAAAATGTGAAGACGTATTAAATACATTTAAAGATAGAGAACGCACATAATATAATAAATGTAGAAAAACAAATAATACATGCAGAACTTAAAGAAATATAACAAATTATCCTTTTTCACAACGACATTTATTTCTTTAAATATACATTTCAACCACTACGTGGTTATCTTCAGTAGACTTATGTACTACAGTACAAATATCTGTACTTTAAGTATTAATATTTCACAAGCTCCAACCGATTATTTTAATACATGCAAAAGTTTTTATTTATTTTCTTTAATTTTATTATTTAATTTTTTTGACTAACTACTCTCGGTTTATAATAAAAATCAGATATGCCTCTGAAGATTTTTATAATCCAAAACTAGTTAGGCGATAAAAGTTAATAATCAGATTAATTAAAAAAATACCAGTAAGTACCAGTAATTACTGCAATTTCCTCTAACACGCTATAAAGATCTTACATTATATGCCATGAGTACAACTTCATAATTAAAAACTTGTAAATTCGATTAGAATTAATGAGGTACAACAGGTCTAGAGGTAAACTAAAATTTACATAATTATCAAACGAAGTTTTTTCAGCACATGGAACTTTACTTTCATCGGTACTAACACATAAAAAATAATTCGGAATATCATCAACAGCGGAAATATAGGTAATAATGTAGCAGTGTATAATATCAGTGCACACGAATTTGATAATGTTTTCAATATTATTTTGGCACCGAAAATGTAATAACTAATTTACCGCATGTATGAGTTAATCCATTTGAATTATGTAATATTGTGCATCAACCAGATGTAATATGTTGCTTTACTGGCATTACAGTTGATGAAGTACGAGCACTGATTCGTTCCCTCATACCAAGATTTAAATGTTCTCCATGGAAATAGCAAAATAGCATTTATATATGTTCTCTGCTGATTTGCTTCGTCTATAAAAGGTTTCATTGCTTCCAGATATCTGTATAAAACACGACTTATATCTGAAATCAAACGCGATATTGCATTTTGAAAATATTGATTAGCATATGTTATACCGAGTGATTATTTAAAGTTCAGCTCTAGTTATCTATGGAAATTTTCGCAGCCAATAAGAAAGACGAGATCACCAATACCGCTGAAAGTTTAATGATTATTCGGTATTATGAAAATTTCTAAAATTTGCAATGAAATATATCAAAATAGTTAAAGTCTAGAATTTCAATCAGAATATAAAAAGTATCAGAAGGTTCATAAATCACGAACATTGCAGTAAACCTCACAAACTTAATTGCAAGTGCCAAAGTGTAAAACCAGAAAATTTTATTAAAATTGCAGAAAATTTTAATAGTTTCAAAACGTACATATAGATACATACATATAGATACATATAGATATACTAAACATTGTCTTTCTTATTGGCTGCGAAAATTTCCATGGATAACTAAAGCTGATATTTAAATGATCGCTCGGCATTATGAAAATTTCTAAAATTTGCAATCAAATATATCAAAAGAGTTAAAAGTCTAGAATATCAGTCATAATGTAAAAAAGTATTAAAAGCTTCAAAAGTCACGAACATTGTTGTAAACCTCACAGACTTAACTGCAAGTGCCAAAGTGTAAAACCTGAAAATTTCACTGAAATTGCAAAAAAAAATAATAATATCAAAATGTACATATAGATATACTAAACATTGTCTTTCTTATTGACTGCGAAAATTTCCATGGATAACTAGATCTGAAATTTAAATGATCACTCGGTATTATGAAAATTTCTAATATTTGCAATCAAATATATCAAAAGAGGTAAAAGTCCTGAATTTCAATCATAATTTGAAAAAGTATCAGAAGCTTTAGAAATCACGATCATTGTGGCAAACCTCACAGACTTAACTGCAAGTGTGAAAGTGTAAAACCTGAAAATTTTATTGAAATTACAGAAAGTTTTATAGTTTCATAATGTACATATAGATATACTTAACATTGTATTTCTTATTAGCTGCGAAAATTTCAATGAATAAATAAAACTGAGATTAAAATTTGGATGATGGAAACGGCTGTTGCTGAAAACCAAAACACTTTCGGCCAATTTCATATCCGCTAATTTGATACTCAAAGGATGTGCATTGTATGCCTCAAATTTTTTTTTTAAGTAAAGGATAACGTCAAAAAAAAAATCAATTGAATCATATTCTTGAAACGTAATTTAATCTTTGAAAGATTGTCCAAATTTAATAGATAAAAAACTTATATATAATGTACGAAACTCAATATTTCAAAACTGTTTACCGAAAATTCATAAACAAGACAACAATTTCAAGCCAATAGTTTCTAATATTAATTCTTTAACATACAAAATTGCGAAATGGCTTGTTAAGGAATTTAATAAATTTAAATTTGAAATGATATGTCCATTCTAAATTCCCTTGATTTAATTTCTAAGTTGAAAGATATTGAACTAAATCAGGTGACAAATGTATTACTTTTGATGTAACAGCTTTATTTCCAAACGTTCCTATAAATGTAACATTTAAATTTTTAGAATCTTTTTTAAATTTTAATTCAGCAAATCAAGAAAAAAATGGAGAATACTTAAAATTACCAAAATTATGCGTGGAACAAAATATTTATAAATTTAACAATATATTTTATACAGAGATATTTGACACAGCTATGGGTAACCCCCATGGTAATATATGAAAAGAGTTAAAAGTCTAGAATTTCAATCAAAATATAAAAAGTATCAGAAGATTTAGAAAACACGAACATTGTAGTAAACCTCACAGACTTAACTGCAAATGTCAAAGTGTAAAACCAGATTTTTTTATTAAAATTGCAAAAAAAATTAATAGTTTCAAAATGTACATCTAGATATACTAAACATTGCCTTTCTTATTGGCTGCGAAAGTTTACATGGATAACTAGAGCTGAAATTTAAATGATCACCCGGTATTTTGAAAATTTCTAAAATTTGCAATCAAATATATCAAAAGAGGTAAAAGTCTAGAATTTCAGTCGTAATTTAAAAAAGTATCGGAAGGTTTAGAAATCACGAATATTGTAGTAAACCTCACAGACTTAACTGCAAATGTCAAAGTGTAAAACCAGAAAATTTAATTGAAATTGCAGAAAATTTTAATAGTTTCAAAACGTACATATAGATATACAAAACATTGTCTTTCTTATTAGCTGCGAAAATTTCCATGAATAAAGAAAACTGAGATTTAAATTTGGATGATAGAAAATGCTGTTACTGAAAAACAAAACACTTTCGGCCAATTTCATATCCACTAATTTGAAACTCTGAGGATGTGCATTGTATGCCTCAAATTTATTTTGTTTAAGGTAAAGGATAACGTGATAAAAATTCAATTGCATCATATTCTAGAAAAGTAATTCAAACTTTGAAAGAATATCCAAATTTAATACATAAAAAACTTATATATAATTTACGAAACGCAATATTTCAAAACTATACTGTTTACCGAAAATTCATAAACAAGGCAACAATTTCAAGCCAATGGTTTCTAATATTAATTCTTTAACATACAAAATTGCGAAATGGCTTGTTAAAGAATTTAATAAAATTAAATTTGGAATGATATGTCCATTCTAAATTCCATTGATTTAATTTCTAAGTTGAAAGATATTGAACTAAATCAGGTGACAAATGTATTACTTTTGATGTAACAGCTTTATTTCCAAACGTTCCTATAAATGTAACATTTAAATTTTTAGAATCCTTTTTAAATTTTAATTCAGCAAATCAAGAAAAAAATGGAAAATACTTAAAATTACCAAAATTATGCGTGGAACAAAATATTTATAAATTTAACAATATATTTTATACACAGATATTTGACACAGCTATGGGTAACCCCCATGGTAATATATGAAAAGAGTTAAAAGTCTAGAATTTCAATCAAAATATAAAAAGTATCACAAGATTTAGAAAACACGAACATTGTAGTAAACCTCACAGACTTAACTGCAAATGTCAAAGTGTAAAACCAGAAAATTTAATTGAAATTGCAGAAAATTTTAATAGTTTCAAAACGTACATATAGATATACAAAACATTGTCTTTCTTATTAGCTGCGAAAATTTCCATGAATAAAGAAAACTGAGATTTAAATTTGGATGATAGAAAATGCTGTTACTGAAAAACAAAACACTTTCGGCCAATTTCATATCCACTAATTTGAAACTCTAAGGATGTGCATTGTATGCCTCAAATTTATTTTGTTTAAGGTAAAGGATAACGTGATAAAAATTCAATTGCATCATATTCTAGAAAAGTAATTCAAACTTTGAAAGAATATCCAAATTTAATACATAAAAGACTTATATATAATTTACGAAACTCAATATTTCAAAACTATACTGTTTACCGAAAATTCATAAACAAGGCAACAATTTCAAGCCAATAGTTTCTAATATTAATTCTTTAACATACAAAATTGCGAAATGGCTTGTTAAAGAATTTAATAAAATTAAATTTGGAATGATATGTCCATTCTAAATTCCATTGATTTAATTTCTAAGTTGAAAGATATTGAACTGAATTCTGGTGACAAATGTATTTCTTTTGATATAACAGCTTTATTTCCAAACGTTCCTATAAATGAAACATTTAAATTTTTAGAGTATTTTTTAAAATTTAATTCAGCTAATCAAGAAAAAAATGTAGAATACTTAAAATTAACAAAATTATGCGTACAACAAAATGTTTTTAAATTTAACAATATATTTTATAAACAGCCATTTGACACAGCTAAGGGTAACCCCCATGGTAATATATCAAAAGAGTTAAATGTCTAGAATTTCAATCAGAATATAAAAAGTATCAGAAGATTTAGAAAACACGAAGATTGTAGTAAACCTCACAAACTTAACTGCAATTGTCAAAGTGTAAAACCAGAAAATTTTACTGAAATTGCAGAAATTTTTAATAATTTCAAAATCTACATATAGATATACTAAACATTGTCTTTATTATTGACTGCGAAAATTTCCATGGATAACTAGACCTGAAATTTTAATGATCACTCGGTATTATGAAGCTTTTTAAAATTTGCAATCAAATATATCAAAAGAGTTAAAAGTCTAGAATTTCAGTCATAATTTAAAAAAGTATCAGAAGCTTTAGAAATCACGAACATTGTAGTAAACCTCATAAACTTAACTGCAAGTGTAAAAGTGTAAAACCACAAAATTTTATATAAATTGCAGAAAATTTTAATAATTTCAAAATGTACATATAGATATACTAAACATTGTTTTTCTTATTGGCTGCGAAAATTTTCTTGCATAACTAGAGCTGAAATTTAAATGATCACCCGGTATTTTGAAAATTTCTAAAATTTGCAATCAAATATATCAAAAGAGGTAAAAGTCTAGAATTTCAGTCATAATTTAAAAAACTATCAGAAGCTTTAGAAATCACGAACATTGTAGTAAACCTCACAGACTTAACTGCAAGTGTCAAAGTGTAAAACCAGAAAATTTTATTGAAATTGCAGAAAATTTTATTCGTTTCAAAACGTACATATGGATATACTAAACATTGCCTTTCTTATTAGCTGCGAAAAGTTCCATGAATAAATAAAACTGAGATTTAAATTTGGATGATAGAAAATGCTGTTACTAAAAAACAAAACACTTTCGACCAATTTCATATCCGCTAGTTTGAAACTCAAAGGATGTAAATTGTATGCCTCAAATTTATTTTTTTAAGGTAAAGGATAACGTCAACAAAAATTCAATTAAACCATATTATAGAAAAGTAATTCAAACTTTGAAATATTGTCCAAATTTAATAGATAAAAAACTTATATATAATGTACGAAACTCAATATTTCAAAACTGTTTACCAGAAATTCATAAACAAGACAACAATTTCAGGCTAATGGTTACTAATATTAATTCTTTAACATACAAAATTGCGAAATGGCTTGTTAAAGAATTTAATAAATTTAAATTTGGAATGATATGTCCACTCTAAATTCCATTGATTTAATTTCTAAGTTGAAAGATATTGAACTAAATTCAGGTGACAAATGTATTTCTTTTGATGTAACAGCTTTATTTCCAAACGTTCCTATAAATGAAACTTTTAAATTTTCAAAATCTTTTTTTAAATTTAATTGAGCAAATCAAGAAAAAAATTTAGAATACTTAAAATTAACAAAATTATGCATGCAACAAAATGTTTTTAAATTTAACAATATATCTTATAAACAGGCTTTTGACACAGCTATGGGTAACCCCCATGGTAATATATCAAAAGAGTTAAAAGTCTAGAATTTCAATCAGAATATAAAAAGTATCAGAAGATTTAGAAATCACGAACATTGTAGTAAACCTCACAAACTTAACTGCAAGTGCCAAAGTGTAAAACCAGAAAATTTTACTGAAATTGCAGAAAATTTTGATAATTTCAAAATGTACATATAGATATACTAAACATTGTCTTTCTTATTGGCTGCGAAAATTTCCATGGATAACTAAATCTGAAATTTAAATGATCACTTGGTATTATGAAAACTTCTGAAATTTGCAAGCCAATATATCAAAAGAGTTAAAAGTCTAGAATTTCAGTCATAATTTAAAAAAGTATCAGAAGCTTTAGAAATCACGAACATTGTAGTAAACCTCACAAACTTAACTGCAAGTGGCGAAGTGTAAAACCAGAAAATTTTATTGAAATTGCAGAAAATTTTAATAGTGTCATAATGTACATATTGATGTACTAAACATTGTCTTTCTTATTAGCTGCGAAAATTTCCATGAATAAATAAAACTGAGATTTAAATTTGGATGATAGAAAATGCTGTTACTGAAAAACAAAACACTTTTGGCCAATTTCATATCCGCTAATTTGAAACTCAAAGGATGTGCATTGTATGCCTTAAATTTAATTTTTTTAAGGTAAAGGATAACGTGAAAAAATTCAATTGAACCATATTCTTGAAAAGTAATTCAGACTTTGAAAGATTGTCCAAATTTAATACATAAAAAACTTATATATAATTTACGAAACTCAATATTTCAAAACTATACTGTTTACCGAAAATTCATAAACAAGGCAACAATTTCAAGCCAATAGTTTCTAATATTAATTCTTTAACATACAAAATTGCGAAATGGCTTGTTAAAGAATTTAATAAAATTAAATTTGGAATGATATGTCCATTCTAAATTCCGTTTATTTAATTTCTAAGTTGAAAGATATTGAACTAAATCAGGTGACAAATGTATTACTTTTGATGTAACAGCTTTATTTCCAAACGTTCCTATAAATGTAACATTTAAATTTTTAGAATCTTTTTTAAATTTTAATTCAGCAAATCAAGAAAAATATGTAGAATACTTAAAATTAACAAAATTATGCGTGCAACAAAATGTTTTTAAATTTAACAATATATTTTATAAACAAACATTTGACACAGCTATCGGTTATCCCCCTGGTAATATATCAAAAGAGTTAAAAGTCTAGAATTTCAATTAGAATATAATAAGTATCAGAAGGTTCCGAAATCACGAACTTGTAGTAAACCTCACAAACTTAACTTCAAGTGCCAAAGTGTAAAACCAGAAAATTTTATTGAAATTGCAGAATATTTTAACAGTTTAGAAATGTACATATAGATATACTAATCATTGTCTTTCTTATTGGCTGCGAAAATTTCCATGGATAACTAGAGCTGAAATTTAAATGATCACTCGGTATTATGAAAATTTCTAAAATTTGCAATCAAATATATCAAAAGAGGTAAAAGTCTAGAATTTCAGTGATAATTTAAAAAAGTATCAGAAGCTTTAGAAATCACGAACATTGTAGTAAACCTCACAGACTTAACTGGAAGTGCCAAAGTGTAAAATTAGAAAATTTTGTTGAAATTGCAGAAAATTTTAATAGTTTCAAAATGTACATATAGATATACCAAACATTGTGTTTCTTATTAGCTGCGAAAATTGCCATGAATAATTGAAACTGTGATTTAAATTTGGATGATAGAAAATGCAGTTACTGAAAAACAAAACACTTTCGGACAATTTCATATCCGCTAATTTGAAACTCAAAGGATGTGCATTGTATGCCTCAAATTTAATTTTTTTGGGTAAAGGATAACGTCAAATAATACCTGATCCTACTTAGGCATACATGTAGATGCTTATCTCGTAATTAATTACCTCTTATTTGTAGTAAAGTGATGGCAAATTGGCCGCATAACTTCATAAATATCGCACATTTAAAATTAATTTTTAAACATGCAAATCGCCTTGCTGCGTTCCACTTTATGCTTAATGGCTGATGTTATCAATACTCGACCTTTTCACATTTTAAGCACGAAATTAATTTGATAGTAGTCACAGAAATCGCAATGTAAGTTAGGGCTTGGTGTGTGCATTAAAATGGTGGTGTGTTGCTGCTTATGCTTGGCAAATAACGTTCTATAAATGCAGGACATTTTATTAAAATTTCGTCAGAACTACTTCATCGTCACGCAATATTGTTTTTCCTGGGTATTTCACTTAATTGGACACCAATACGTTTTTTGATGCTTAGTTAGTATAGTATTTTAGTATAGTATGTTAGTATAATATGTTAGTAAAGTATGTTTGTATAGTATGTTAGTTAGTTTTGTGTGTTTAGTTAGTAGTATGCCAAATAAAAATAGACGTTAAGATCTCTCTGGAATGACTCGGCAATCTCCACAAACCTACATTATGCTGATAAATAAATCAAACCTGTACAATCAGCAATATATCAATTGTTTTATTTGTGATGGTATACGTCTATACATTACTCACAGAATTTCCCAGAGGATGTATGGGCTGCACCCACGTAGAAGTACCTGTAGGGATTCGGACGAATTTTATAGTTTACCCGAAAGCGTATTGTTCCAGAGGAAGTCAGGCAAAAACCTGCATATGCACAGCAGCGTTCACAAGTACATATCGTCATTGTAGTTCCTGCACAGGTCTAATTAAATATAATGAATGATGCATGGTGCCTCGCTCATGCCTTGTTTATTACACTCTCACCTTCTGTGCCGACAATGCACTGATTGTTCCTCAAGACCTGTTCATTAGCATGCTGATTAAACCTAATACACGTGGCTCCATTTTAAATTGCTGAATTATTAATTAACCCAGATTTCATGAATTTGTTACGCTAACAGTGACGACGTTGGGATTTATAACATGTGCATTTCAGACGGACGTTTCAGAGTGTATCTAAAGTGCATTCACGTTTATGTGCAACGCATTCAACTGCATTGCAACGAGATTTTGTTATCTACGTTTATTGTTTACGGTAAATTTGACACGTCAGTCGTTATGCAATTACCCAAGATTATTTATAATTCCCAGAATGATTGGTGATTGTTATAAATCTATCAAATATACCGGTAATTATTAATAATTCAGTATACCTGCCTATAGATAAATAACAAGATAACATAACATAACAAAAATTAACGTATACAAAACTATATACAGACCAATATTGACCCTTGGTTGCGAAACATGGGTGTTGAACCAATGCCAAAAAAGTAAGATCCAAGCAGCGGAAATGAGATTCCTCAGGAGAGTTAAAGGAGTGACAATCAAACATAAGATAAGAAGTTCGCAAACCAGAAAAGAACTTGACCAATACCAGAATTTATCGAAAGAAGACATATTAGCTGGTGGGGCCATCTGCAACGGATGGAAAGCAAAACGACGGTAAAACAAATGGGAGGCAAAGACACAAAGTAAAAAGAAAAGGGCAAGACCCAAAGCAACGTGGGATAGTGAGATAAGAAAAATACTGAAAGCAAGAAGAACCACATGGAAAGAAGCCAAAAGATTTGCATGAAACAAAAAAAAAATGGGCAAAATTTGTGTACAATAAAAATGAAATAGTTTAAGCAAAATGTAAACGAAAAATAATTTCTAAATTATATCCCTATATTATATCCCCTATATTATATCTATATTATATAGTTACACCATTAAAATGCTAAATGGTAAATGTTTTCCTGTTTCGTCTAATATCAACGATAATGTCAAATTTTCAGTTGCTTTCATCCAAATTTTTATTACTTTTTAAATATTCCGTCATAATTTTAACAATTTCTGACAAGTATTCAATTATGTCTGTCAAAATTTCAATTAATTGCATAAAAATTTTAATTATTTTTATTAAGTAGTCAATTGATATGGTGGAATTTTTTTCAATGATCTTCTATTAATTTTAACAACTGTTAAATAAATCCGGTAATTTTTTTAATTATTTTTGCCAAATTTCTAGTATATTATTTGTCAAATTCTAAATTCAAATTCTAAACTATTCTATCACATCTCAATAATTAATGTCAAATTTTCAGTAACCTTTATTGAGATTTTAATTATATCATCGAATAATCCATCATTAAAATTTTAAATTTAAATTTCTCAAAATTTCAAATAATTGTACTAAAATTGCGAAATTTAATAAAAATTTTAGTAATTCGATGATTATTGACATTTTTTCGAAAAATATAAATATTTCCTTGATATCTGAAATATCTACAATTATTTAATTCATAATTTCTATTAATACTATCAACTTATCAATTATTCTTTCGATATTTCGATGATTACTGCCCAGTTTTAATTTATTCTGTTATTTTTTTTAAGGTTACTTTCAACAATTTTATTATTCTTTCCAATTATTGCCAATTTTACAATTATTTCCATCAAAATTTTAATAATCAGTCAGTTTTTCAGTTATTATTATCAAAATTGTTGTCATCGCTTGCATATGTCAAATAATTAAGTATTTTGTCAAAGTTTCCATGAATACTGCCATATCTTCAATTAGTCTGTTAAAATATCAATGATTAATGAAAAAATGTCCACTATTATTACAAAATTGTGATTACTACAGACAATATATCATTATCATTATCATTGTGAAATTATCAATTACTCTGTCAATATTTTAATAATTTCTGTCAAATTTTCGATTATTCTGTTAAAATGTCTAAATTTCCATGATTGCTATCAATTTTACAATTATTTCAACGAAACTTTCTAAGTCTGCAGCCCATTTCAATCAATTCTAGCCAAAATTCATTGCTACTATCAAATTATCTATTGTTCTGTTAAAACTTCAAAAATTATTGCTGTCAAATTATCAACTATGCTATTAAAATGTCAATGACTACTGTCAAAATTTTAAATACTCTGTCATAATTTTCATGTTAAGTCTCAAATCTGATGGTACATGTTTCAATTATAATTGCCATAAGAATTGAGAGTTTTGCTTATTTATTTAAAAATTTCTAGTAATACTATCAAATAATCAATTATTTTTCAATATTTCAATGGTTGCGGTCCAATTTTCATTATGTGTTCTTATTCTGTAACGCTGTCAATGAATACCGCCAATTATAAAATTATTTCCGTAAATATTTCGATAATCAGATAATTTTTCGGTTATTTCCACCAAAATTTGGCTTATTTATGTAAATTACTAATTATTGTACCAAAATTTCAACGATCACTGTCGAATTATCAATTATCCATTGGTAAAATTGATAATATTCCGGTGAAATATTAATAATTGCTATCAAAATTTGAAATAATAAAAATTATTGACGTCATATATTTTCATAGTTTGTCAGAAAATGCCAAAAACTCAAGACTACAAGTATTTCGGAAAATATGATAATCTTATAATTTAGTAATCTCCTAAAAAATTGTAAAATATACGAATATTCTGTGAATATTCATAAATTTCCTATCAAAATCTACGAATATTCTGTGAAAATTTGTGAAAAAATATAAATATTTCCTTGATAGAAAAATATCTACGAGTATTCTATGAAAATACAAGTATTTTAGAAAATATAATAATCTACAAATAGTCTCTTATAATTTACTAGTCTCCTATGAAATTGCGAAAATATATATATATATATTTTTTTTAAATATACGAATATTCTGTTAACATTCGTAAATTTCCTATCAAAATCTACGAATATTCTGTGAAAATTTGTGGAAAATATAAATATTTCCTTGATAGAAAATTATCTACGATTATTCTATGAAAATACAAGTATTTTAGAAAATATATTAATCTACAAATAGTCTCTTATAATTAACTACTCTCCTATAAAATGGTGAAAATCTACATATATTTTCTTTGAAAATATACGTATATTCTGCGGAAATTCATAAATTTCCTATCATAATCTACGAATATTCTGTGAAACTTTGTGGAAAAATATAAATGTTTCCTTGATAGAAAAATATCTACGAGTATTCTATGAAAATACAAGTATTTTAGAAAATATAATAATCTACAAATAGTCTCTTATAATTTACTAGTCTCCTATGAAATTGTGAAAGTCTACATATATATTTTTTTTAAATATACGAATATTCTGTGAAAATTCGTAAATTTCCTATCAAAATCTACGAATATTCTGTGAAAATTTGTGGAAAAATATAAATATTTCCTTAATAGAAAAATATCTACGATTATTCGAAGAAAATATATTAAAAAAAAGACTACACTACTATCAAATTATCAAATATTGCTATGAAATTATCAATTATACTTTTAAAATGTCGAAATACAGTCAAATTTTTAATTAATTTGTCATAATTCCTTGGTAATGGTCAATTTTATAATTCTCTTTTCAAATTTCGATTCTTGCAGTACATTTTTCAATTACTTAGTTCATAATTTCTACTATTACTAGTCAATTTATCAATTATTCTTTCGATATTTCGATGATTACTGTTCAGTTTTAATTTATTCTATTAAACTTTTTAAGGTTGCCTTCAACAGATTTATAATTCTTTCACTTCATTCTTTCATTCAGTCAATGATTATCGTCAATTTTAGAATTATTTGCGTAAAAATTTTAATAATTAGTCAATTTTTCTGTTATTTTTATCGAAATTGTTGTCATCATTTGTTTATGTCAAATAATTAATTATTTTGCCAGGTCCCAAAGTCTCAATTATGTCCATGATGATGTCATATCATCAATTAGTCTGTTGGAATATCAATTATTAGTGGAAAAATTTCCACTATTATTTCAAAATTTTGACGACTTCAGTCAATGTATCATTATCATTATCATTGTGAAATTATCAATTACTTTTTAAAATGACAAATAATGCTGTCAAATTTTAATTATTTTGTCATAATTTCCATGGTAACCGTCATTTTTATATTTGAGCCATTGAAGTGGGAACGGTCAATTTTATAATTATCTTTTCAAATTTCGATTCTTACAGTACATTTTTCAATTACTTATTTCATAATTTCTACTATTACCAATCAACTTATAAATTATTTTTTCGATATTTCGATTATTTCCAGTTTTAATTTATTCTCTTAAACTTTTTAAGGTAGCTTTCGACAGTTTTATAATTATTTCACAGTCATTGTGTATCGCCAATTTTACAATTATTTGCGTCCAAATTTCAAAAATTAGTAAATTTTTCAGTTATTGTGATCGAAATTGTTGTCGTCACTTGTTAATGTCAAATAATTAATTATTCTGCCAAAGTTTCCATGAATACTGCCATATCATCAATTAGTCTGTTAAAATATCAATAATTAAAGAAAAAAAATCCACTATTATTATAAATTGTGATTACTACAGCCAATATATCATTATCATTATCATTGTGAAATTATCAATTACTCTGTCAATATTTTAATAATTTCTGGCAAATTTTCGATTATTCTGTTAAAATGTCTAAATTTCCATAAACATCAAATAATAAATTATTCTGCCAAAGTTTGAATTATGTCCATGATGATGTCATATCATCAATTAGTTTGTTGAAATATCAATGATTAGTGGAAAAATTTCCACTATTATTCCAAAATTTTAATGACTTCAGTCAATGTATCATTATCATTATCATTGTGAAGTTATCAATTACTCTTTAAAATGTCAAATAATGCTGTCAAAATTTTAATTAATTTGTCATAATTTCCATTTTTATATTTGAGCCATTGAAGCGTGACAAGTCTATTTTTTTTTAAATTCAGGTAAGTCCAGAAATTCACAAGGAATGTTGCCACTTGTACATTTCCGGACTTTTCTGAATTTAAAAATAGTGCACTTAACCCACTTTCAAAATCAACAGCTCAATTATCTTTTAAAATTTCGATTTTTACAGTACATTTTTCAATTATTTATTTCATAATTTCTACTTTTACTATCAACTTATGAATTATTCTTTCATTATTTCAGTGATTAATGTCCGGTAAATATACATTAAATTTAATAAGTTGGAGATTTTTAAACTTTCATTTGAACACATTTCGATTAATATCTCGATTATTTATCAATCGATTTTGAAAAACTTTTTTTATTGTAAAAAGATCTACCACATCAATAGAATGATTACAACACTACTTAATTACAATGACGCAACTCAATAAATAAATTGTATTAGAGAAATGGCTTTAAGCAACAACTTCAAATTAAAGACAATCAATGAAATGATCAAAAAATTAATTTACCAACAAATAAAAACAATCACTAAACGTAAATAACAATACAAATAATATTTTAACACAAACACAAAATAATACTTTATTAACCAAAACATATTTAATCAATTTTCGCGTATTATATTACTTAATGAGTTTTACCTCTAAACTGACGATATATTCCTTGAATAAATAATGTAAGTGTTACGCATAATTATCGAGTATTTGCCGATGTAGTAAACAGTGCAGTCCGAGTTCTAATTCGGCCGGGGAATAGTGGAAGTCCGTCGAGAGTTTGCATTTTATGTATTTAGGTTATCAGTAATTCTGTCCAGGTACTTGTTTGTCTTGCTGCAAAACAATCTGGACCTTGTTGAGACTTGTTATCAACTTACTGAAATAATTGGATAGCCATTCAGTGGGTCACTCAAAAAAAATGGGACCCGGTCTGATTGCACAGATGTTCTTTGTGAATGGTAAAAACTGCAGAAAATGTATTCACTGAAAAACGTTCAATTACCTACATGTAAAGTAACGATAATTATTTTCTTACAATTGATAAGATATTTGATTTTTTTTTAATTATATTTAAATCTCACGGACGGATATTTATTTACATTACAGTAATAATTATGTTTTTATTTGGATATTTATCTCAGGCATATTTACATTCCTTGGAAGTTTAATGAACTTATTTAAAATCCACGGAATATAAAATATACGTATAATTACAAAACTGCCCATTTGTTTCTTATAATTTTATTTCTACCCATTAAATAAATATATATATATACATATTTTTGGCACTAGTTAGTGAATTAGTACAACAGTGACGATGAAAACACATTTCGAAATATATGCAAAGGGCTGCCTTGATTCCTTAATAAAATACTCTTTGTAGGGACACAATTTATACCAAGGCCAAACGCGTTAATTTTGGGGTGGAGAGAGAGAGTGCTGCGACAAATACCGTTATTTTGCTTGCCATGTCCATAATACAGCTCCACAAAACTTTTTAATATCAGCACAAGTAAATGTCTCAAAGTATTACGTAAACTAGCACAATGAAACGAAATTTAAAAAAGTAGCAAATATCTCCCCGACGGTTTAACTTGGCAGGGCCTGAATGAAACCGTTCCCGAGTTATTTTTATAGAGTGCAAAATCTGCGAAAATGAAGGGAACTATAAATGGAATAATGAAATATATTTCACAAGTTGTTGTGCACATAAAACTTGAATCTGCAATGATTTATTTTGTTTATGTGGATCCTTTACACCTGCAGATAATTTTCGTTCCTTAAAACAACCCCAATTAATATAAATAAAGGAAGCTTATTCTGCAAGTGAAAAAGGGTAATCGTCAGCAACCGGTTAAATAGGAACTAGGAATAGTTGTAAATCAGGCTTTTATGCCCGCCCATAAACAGCAAAGTGCATTCGTGTGAGGCATTTAAAACTATAGCGCTGTTATCAGGCCATCTTCCGTCCTCTAGTCCTTGCTCTCTCCGCAACACAAAGTAAATTACCTTTCCTTTGAATGTGGGTATAAAAATTTATTTTTCAGTTTCGCCAGTTATACGAAAATTCCTGAGATTACTACCACTCTCAGTAGGTTATATCCTGTGATTCGTAATCTGGCCAGAAAATACGAGTTTAATATGTTGTATGAAAACAAACCTCGAGCTGCTCCCGGAAAATTGCCGAGATACAAATTATTTAAAAGGAGCTTCTCCAGGAAATATTACTTAAGTTTTAATAAATCCAGCAGGAACATCGCGCATCTTTTAATATGGTACGATAAATTTCGGAACTACATATTTAAAGACAGAATGTGAGATATTATTTTATATCTATTATCTTGACTCTTGCAGTAGTTTTAATAATTATTCCATATACAGGGTGTCCCACGTCATTCAAAGTTTATGAAGTTCCCGATAAAATAAAAATTCGAAAACATTCATCCTAACATAAGTGACTCCATTCTCCTCAGGTAAACTACTTTCAATAATCGGCCGAAACTAGTCAGGCAAATAAATAAAAACATTTAAAAAACTATAACAACTTATTACTTTAGCAGGAAGTACGGAAAAAGAACATATACAACTGGTATAATGGGTGAAACTAAATTAAAAATAAATATGGCCAGTACGCCAACTCTCATTCACAAATTCTACAAGTTTATTAAAAAGATTATTAAGATATTAAAAAAATAATAATGAGTCGTGAACCATTGCATTTTAGGCAAAGACTCTTAGCTTTGGACGTCTGCTTCGTGATTGAAGTCTTGACGTTTTAGGTTCGTTGAAGATATGGATATTCAGATTAATCGTTAAAACGTAATTAAAATCGTTAAAGTAATCAATCTGGATCAATTACTTCTGAATTATGCTACCGACTGCGCCAGTTAAATTCTTTGATTTAAAAAAATGGTTTTTAAAAATAATCTTTATTATTATTTAATACAGTTATACTTTTTTATTAGGTATTGTTAATATAATATATGAATAATTGCGCGACTTTAATGTATCAAGCAATTACAGAGCTACAAAGAGAATTAAGAATTAAAATTAAGGTTCCACTATTTATAATAAATAAATGCTAAGTGAGCAAAAGAAAGAAAAACATATGAGTCATTGGTTACGAAATGTTGTGCAACATAATATAATGAAGCTAGTTGTTTACCAGCATATAACTTGTGTGTATTACTAATAAAACTATGTACATATTTTTTCAAATCATGCTAAATACTTTCAGGTCTGCAGTAATAATTTACTCAGCATTAAAACTCAGCATTAGAACAATACATAAACTTCGTTACAATATGTAAAAAAGAAAAGCTCAATATTTATAATGAAAGACGGCTTTTAAAGTAGTCTTTAGTTTTTGGAATTTTCTGACAAACAATGAAAACATATGACGTCAATCATTTTTGACTTAATCATTGAAGTCTTAATAGAACAATAGATAATTTGATAGTAGTAATTTGGTGTACACATTATTTTATAAAATAGCAGTATGTTTTGGGCAGGTGCTATAATCAGATAAAAAAATTGATTCGACAATAATTTATATTTTACATTTTTTAACATTTTTATGATATACACAAAATGTAACTTATTTATTAAGTAAAAAATTAAAACAACAAAGCATCTTTATATTTAAATACTACCAATAAGTACTCCAACAAAGAAGAAAGGAAACAATAAAAAAAGTTTAACGTTTTATCCATAAATTACTAGTTTTGAAGGAAGTTGATAAGTACTCCAATAAAGAAGAACGAAAAAAATAAAAAAAATTAAGGTTTTATCCATAAATTACTAGTTTTGAACATGAAGGAAGTTGGTAAGTACTCCAATAAAGAAGAAAGAAAACAATCGAAAAAATTTAAGGTTTTATCCATAAATTACTAGTTTTAAAGTAAGTTGGTAAGTACTCCTATATAGAAGAAAGAAAACAATAAGAAATATATTAATAACTGAATAAAGAAAAAAAAGAAAACAATGAAAAAATAATAACTGGTATCTAAAATGGATAAAAACAAAAATAATATATAACATAATTATGATGATGATGTTTACGATATTGATATATGATAATATTGTTGGCTTTGCTTAAAAACCGTGTAAACCCGATTTTTAAAGATAGTTTGCTTTAAGCGGTTTTTAAACTGAAATTGTTATGTGCACGTCCATTTAAGCCATACATTACGTCCATACATTAAAGTATGTTGAGAAAGATTATAAAGAGATTTAAGTATAAGTATTGTATACTTTTCTGCAACAGTTTTAACAAAATTAAGTATGTTAAACAGTTTTATGTATCTCCTGTTTTTTTTTTACATATTTGAGGTTTGTAGAGAAAGCTATCGATGTATGTATAATCAAGAGCTGACAGTAACTCATCGTTCAATATTGCAATAATTCGACATACGTTTCTTATTTCATTTCATTCTATTCCATTCACCTTAAGCATGTGAACGAGCGTAGAAACCGCGATTCCCGGTTCGAAAAACCATGAGTCATAGTCAGCTCTTGGCGGAACGACTGTAACTCTATTTTTTATTGTTTTTTCAATCTAATCTACTAAAATTTCCATTACTACTGATAGATCCACTGCGCCCATATAATATATAAATCGTAGGTGAATATCTACAACCATCTACCACTAGTTAGTGTAATATTTACTTCGTGCGAGGGTCATAAATCAATGTAGTTTTCGCTTTTTGGTTGGAGTAAACTAACCGTTCCCTGGGGCCACGATTAGTCTGATAAGTTGATCTATATACTGTGGCTACAATATCTATCGAAACGAAATACATCACCTGGATTTTCATTTCGGCTGAACACACAGGCGTTGCCTTTTTGCAGTAATTAAAATCCGTGCACTAAATTCAATTGCAATTAGTTTTGGCAAACATTATTTTTGCATACATTATGCTTCGATTTGCACGTGCGTGTATATTTGGTCATACTCCCAGAAATGAACATTTTATATTTGTTTTATTAAATGTAAGCAAATTTAATTACATAAATGCTGCAGGTGAGTATATTTGTATTCAAATTAACTGTTGTTTCAACTCCTACTTAACAAATTAAATTTTTATAATGTTAGTCGTCCAATATTGCGCAATAATATTAAATGTTTGTATTATCGCAGCAAAATTGGATGTATGGAATACATAATAATCGATCATTTATATAATCGTATTGGTTGTATTTATTCTATTGGCATCATTTAACTCCGTTTATTTTTGTTAATTACAAAGTAATTTCTATAAAACAATTTTGAAATTCTGAATTAATTTACATTTTTATATACCCACTATGTAACAAATATAATGTACGACAGTAAATATTTACTTTCGCGAAAAATGTTTGGAACAGAAATATGTCAGCAAAATACTGAAAAATGTTGCAGAAAAAACAACGATTAATTGATCTCGTTATTTGACGTTGTTAGACAATTAATATTTTAAAGGTTGCCCTCAACAATTATATTATTCTTTCACAATGTCAATGATTACCGCCAATTTTACAATTATTTTCAGCATAATTTCAATAATCAGTTAATTTTTCAGTTATTGTTATTAAAATTGTTGTCAACACTTGTTATGACAAATAATTCCTTATTCTGTCAAAATTTCCGTGAATATGTACTATCATATCATCAGTTAGTCTGTGGACGATATGATAATTAATTATTCTCTCAATATTTAAATAATTGCTGTCAAATTTTCGATTGTTCTCTTAAAATGTCATTACTGAATTAATTTCCTCGATTTCTACCAATTTTACAATTATTTCAATGATATTCTACTCGTATAAAAATTGATAAACATCTTATCAAAATCTACGATTTTTCTGTGCAAATTTGTGAATATTCGTCGGACAAAAATGTTTCCATGATAGAGAGTACAGTCTACCTTTCCATTAGTAGAATGTACGAAAAACAATAATAAAAAAGAAAAAACAGATAATAAAACCATGGAAATCTACTAACATTCTTCTGAATGTTTGATGAATGAAATTATGACTACTGTATCAAAATCTAAGAATTTTCTACGAAAATTAAAAAAATATTCCTAAAGTGCTAAAAAAACCTACAAAAATCTACAAATATTTCATGAGAATGTATGAATAACTTATCAATTTCTAGTCGATTAGTCTACAATTTTTATGTGAAAATTTGAGAAAATTCTATAATTTTTTTTTTCAAGTCTACCAATAATAGGCAGAGTGCACCAAAAATTATTTAAAGAAAAATAAATTAGATAACAAAAGCATGGAAATCTACGCACATGCTACATGTTTGATATATGAAGTTATGAATATTGAAATTTATGAAAAAACGAATAAAATAACTTTATTAACTAATAAATTATTCCAAAAGTACGAAAAATATATGTAGGTAATACAGCCATTTGTATAACAAACCCATGAAAATCTACAAATATTCTACGAACCAACAATTTGTATAACAAACCCATGAAAATCTACAAATATTCTACGAACCAACAATTTGTATAACAAACCCATGAAAATCTACAAATATTCTACGAAGAAACATTTTGTATAACAAACCCATGAAAATCTACAAAAATTCTACGAAAATCATTGAATGTTTTTTTAAAATCAACGAATATTCTATGTAAATTTGTGAATATCAATGATTTTTTTTCCATGACAGAAGGTGCAGATATATTCTACGAAGTTCCCAAAAATATTCTGAATGTATCAAACATAAAAGAATTATAATCAAATTACATGGCGTTCCAGAAAGTGGTGTCAATTTTCCAACCAATACAGACGAAATAATGACAAAAAAGTTGAATATTGCAGAATGTTCCAAACTTCTTAAAGGCAATCCAATAATTTGTATAACAAACCCATGAAAATCTACAAATATTATACGAACCAACAATTTGTATAACAAACCGATGAAAATCTACAAATATTCTGCGAACCAACAATTTATATAACAAACCCATGAAAACCTACAAAAATTCTACGAAAATCATTGAATGTTTTATCAAAATCAACGAATATTCTATGTAAATTTGTGAATATCAATGATTTTTTTCCATGACAGAAGGTGCAGATCTATTCTACGAAGTTCCCAAAAATATTCTGAATGTATCAAAAATTAAAAATTATAATTAAATTACATGGGGTTTAAGAAAGTGGGGCCAAGTTTTCCAACCAATACTGACGAAATAATGACAAAAAAGTTGAATATTGCAGAATGTTTCAAACTTCATTAAGGTAAACCAACAATTTGTATAAGAAACCCATGAAAATCTACAAATATTCTACGAACCAACAATTTGTATAACAAACCCATGAAAATCTACAAAAATCCTACGAAAATCTATGAATGTCTTATCAAAATCAACGAATTTTCTATATAAAGTTGTGAATGTCAATGATTTTTTTTTTCATGACAGAAGGTTCAAATGTATTGTATGATGTTACAAAAAATATTCAGAATGTATAAAAAATTAAAAAAATTATAATCAAATTACATGGCGTTTAAGAAAGTGGTGTCAAGTTTTCCAACCAATACTGACGAAATAATGACAAAAAAGTTGAATATTGCAGAATGTTCCAAACTTCATTAAGGTAATCCAACAATTTGTATAAGAAACCCATGAAAATCTACAAATATTCTACGAACCAACAATTTGTATAACAAACCCATGAAAATCTACATATATTCTACGAACCAACAATTTGTATAACAAACCCTTGGAAATCTACAAATATAATACGAACCAACAATTTGTATAACAAACCTCTGAAAATCTACAAATAATCTACGAAAATCATTGAATGTTTTATCAAAATCAACGAATATTCTATGTAAATTTGTGAATATCAATGATTTTTTTCCATGACAGAAGGTGCAAAGCTTTTCTACGATGTTCCCAAAAATATATAGAATGTATCTAAAATTAAAAAAATATAACCAAATTACATGGCTTTTAAGAAAGTTGTGTCAAGTTTTCCAACCAATTCTGACAAAATAATGACAAAAAAGTTGAATTTCACAGAATGTTCCAAACTTCGTTAAGGTAATCCATCTATTTGTATAACAAACCCATGAAAATCTACAAATATTCTACGAACCAACAATTTGTATAACAAACCCATGAAAATCTACATATATTCTACGAACCAACAATTTGTATAACAAACCCATGGAAATCTACAAATATAATACGAACCAACAATTTGTATAACAAACGCCTGAAAATCTACAAAAAATCTACGAAAATCATTGAATGTTTTGTCAAAATCAAAGAATATTCTATGTAAATTTGTGAATATCAATGATTTTTCTAACCATGGCAGAAGGTGCATGTCTATTCTACGATGTTCCCAAAAATATTGAGAATGTATTAAAAATAAAAAATTACAATTAAATTACCTGACGTTCAAAAAAGTGTTGTCAATTTTCCAACTAATACTGTCGAAATAATGACAAAAAAGTTGAATATTGCAGAATGTTCCAAACTTCATTAAGGTAATCCAACAATTTGTATAACAAACCCATGAAAATCTACAAATATTCTACGAACCAACAATTTGTATAACAAACCCATGAAAATCTACAAATATTCTACGAACCAACAATTTATATATCAAATCCATGTAAATCTACAAAAATTCTACAAAAATCAATGAATGTCCTATCAAAATCAACGAATTTTCTATGTAAAGTTGTGAATATCAACGATTTTTTTCCATGACAGAAGGTGCAAATGTATTGTATGATGTTACAAAAAATATTCAGAATGTATCAAAAATTAAAAATTATAATTAAATTACATGGCGTTTAAGAAAGTGGTGTCAAGTTTTCCAACCAACACTGACGAAATAATGATAAAAAAGTTGAATATTGCAGAATGTTTCAAACTTCATTAAGGTAAACCAACAATTTGTATAACAAACCCATGAAAATCTACAAATATTCTACGAACCAACAATTTGTATAACAAACCCATGAAAATCTACAAAAATTCTACGAAAATCTATGAATGTCTTATCAAAATCAACGAATTTTCTATATAAAGTTGTGAATTTCAATGATTTTTTTTTTCATGACAGAAGGTGCAAATGTATTGTATGATGTTACAAAAAATATTCAGAATGTATAAAAAATTCAAAAAATTATAATCAAATTACATGGCGTTTAAGAAAGTGGTGTCAAGTTTTCCAACCAATACTGATGAAATAATGACAAATCAGTTGAATATTGCAGAATTTTCCAAACTTCATTAAGGTAGTCCAACATTTTGTATAACAAACCCATAAAAATCTACAAATATTCTACGAACCAACAATTTGTATAACAAACTCATGAAACTCTACAAAAATTCTACGAAAATCAATGAATTTTTTATCAAAATCAACGAATATTCTATGTAAATTTGTGAATATCAATGATTTTTTTTCCATGACAGAAGGTGTAAAGCTATTCTACGATGTTCCCAAAAATATTCTGAATGTATCAAAAATTAAAAATTATAATTAAATTACATGGCGTTTAAGAAAGTGGGGTCAAGTTTTCCAACCAATACTGACGAAATAATGACAAAAAAGTTGAATATTGCAGAATGTTCCAAACTTCATTAAGGTAAACCAACAATTGGTATAACAACCCCATGAAAATCTACAAATATTCTACGAACTAGCAATTTGTATAACAAACCCATGAAAATCTACAAATATTCTACGAACCACCAATTTGTATAACAAACCCATGAAAATCTACAAAAATTCTACGAAAATCTATAAATGTCCTATCAAAATCAACGAATAATCTATGCAAAGTCGTGAATTTCAATGATTTTTTTTTTCTATGACAGAATGTGCAATTTTATACTACAATGTTACCATAAATATTCAGAATGTATCAAAAATTAAAAAATTATAATCAAATTACATGGCATTTAAGAAAATGGTGTCAAGTTTTCCAACCAATACTGACGAAATAATGACAAAAAAGTTGAATATTGCAGAATGTTCCAAACTTCATTAAGGTAAACCAACAATTGGTATAACAACCCCATGAAAATCTACAAATATTCTACGAACGAACAATTTGTATAACAAACTCATGAAAATCTACAAATATTCTACGAACGAACAATTTGTATAACAAACTCATGAAAATCTACAAATATTCTACGAACGAACAATTTGTATAACAAACCCATGAAAATCTACAAAAATTCTACGAAAATCTATGAATGTCCTATCAAAATCAACGAATATTCTATGTAAATTTGTGATTATCAATGATTTTTTTTCCATGACAGAAGGTGCAGATCTATTCTACGAAGTTCCCAAAAATATTCTGAATGTATCAAAAATTAAAAATTATAATTAAATTACATGGGGTTTAAGAAAGTGGGGCCAAGTTTTCCAACCAATACTGACGAAATAATGACAAAAAAGTTGAATATTGCAGAATGTTCCAAACTTCATTAAGGTAATCCAACAATTTGTATAAGAAACCCATGAAAATCTACAAATATTCTACGAACCAGCATTTGTATAACAAACCCACGAAAATCTACAAATATTCTACGAACCAACAATTTGTATAACAAATCCATGTAAATCTACAAAAATTCTACGACAATCTATGAGTGTCCTATCAAAATCAACGAATTTTCTATGTAAAGTTGTGAATTTCCATGATTTTTTTTCCATGACAGAAGGTGCTAATCTATTCTGCGATGTTCCCAAAAATATTCAGAATGTATCAAAAATTAAAAATTATAATTTAATTATATGGCGTTCAAGAAAGTTGTGTCAAGTTTTCGAACCAATACTGACGAAATAATGACAAAAAAGTTGAATATTGCAGAATGTTCCAAACTTCATTAAGGTAATCCAACAATTTGTATAACAAACCCATGAAAATCTACAAATATTCTACGAACCAGCAATTTGTATAACAAACCCACGAAAATCTACAAATATTCTACGAACCAACAATTTGTATAACAAATCCATGTAAATCTACAAAAATTCTACGACAATCTATGAATGTCCTATCAAAATCAACGAATTTTCTATGTAAAGTTGTGAATTTCCATGATTTTTTTTTCCATGACAGAAGGTGCTAATCTATTCTGCGATGTTCCCAAAAATATTCAGAATGTATCAAAAATTAAAAATTATAATTTAATTATATGGCGTTCAAGAAAGTTGTGTCAAGTTTTCGATCCAATACTGACGAAATAATGACAAAAAAGTTGAATATTGCAGAATGTTCCAAACTTCATTAAGGTAATCCAACAATTTGTATAACAAACCCATGAAAATCTACAAATATTCTACGAACCAGCAATTTGTATAACAAACCCACGAAAATCTACAAATATTCTACGAACCAACAATTTGTATAACAAATCCATGTAAATCTACAAAAATTCTACGACAATCTATGAATGTCCTATCAAAATCAACGAATTTTCTATGTAAAGTTGTGAATTTCCATGATTTTTTTTTCCATGACAGAAGGTGCTAATCTATTCTGCGATGTTCCCAAAAATATTCAGAATGTATCAAAAATTAAAAATTATAATTTAATTATATGGCGTTCAAGAAAGTTGTGTCAAGTTTTCGATCCAATACTGACGAAATAATGACAAAAAAGTTGAATATTGCAGAATGTTCCAAACTTCATTAAGGTAATCCAACAATTTGTATAACAAACCCATGAAAATCTACAAATATTCTACGAACCAGCAATTTGTATAACAAACCCATGAAAATCTACAAATATTCTACGAACCAACAATTTGTATAACAAACCCATAAAAATCTACAAAAATTCTACGAAAATCTATGAATGTCCTATCAAAATCAACGAATTTTCTATGTAAAGTTGTGAATTTCCATGATTTTTTTTTCCATGACAGATTGTGCTAATCTATTCTGCGATGTTACCAAAAATATTGAGAATGTATCAAAAATTTAAAAATTATAATCAAATTACATGGCGTTTAAGAAAGTGGTGTCAAATTTTCTAACCAACACTGACGAAATAATGACAAAAAAGTTTAATATTGCAGAATGTTCCAAACTTCATTAAGGTAATCCAACAATTTGTATAAGAAACCCATGAAAATCTACAAATATTCTACGAACCAGCATTTGTATAACAAACCCACGAAAATCTACAAATATTCTACGAACCAACAATTTGTATAACAAATCCATGTAAATCTACAAAAATTCTACGACAATCTATGAATGTCCTATCAAAATCAACGAATTTTCTATGTAAAGTTGTGAATTTCCATGATTTTTTTTCCATGACAGAAGGTGCTAATCTATTCTGCGATGTTCCCAAAAATATTCAGAATGTATCAAAAATTAAAAATTATAATTTAATTATATGGCGTTCAAGAAAGTTGTGTCAAGTTTTCGAACCAATACTGACGAAATAATGACAAAAAAGTTGAATATTGCAGAATGTTCCAAACTTCATTAAGGTAATCCAACAATTTGTATAACAAACCCATGAAAATCTACAAATATTCTACGAACCAGCAATTTGTATAACAAACCCACGAAAATCTACAAATATTCTACGAACCAACAATTTGTATAACAAATCCATGTAAATCTACAAAAATTCTACGACAATCTATGAATGTCCTATCAAAATCAACGAATTTTCTATGTAAAGTTGTGAATTTCCATGATTTTTTTTTCCATGACAGAAGGTGCTAATCTATTCTGCGATGTTCCCAAAAATATTCAGAATGTATCAAAAATTAAAAATTATAATTTAATTATATGGCGTTCAAGAAAGTTGTGTCAAGTTTTCGATCCAATACTGACGAAATAATGACAAAAAAGTTGAATATTGCAGAATGTTCCAAACTTCATTAAGGTAATCCAACAATTTGTATAACAAACCCATGAAAATCTACAAATATTCTACGAACCAGCAATTTGTATAACAAACCCATGAAAATCTACAAATATTCTACGAACCAACAATTTGTATAACAAACCCATAAAAATCTACAAAAATTCTACGAAAATCTATGAATGTCCTATCAAAATCAACGAATTTTCTATGTAAAGTTGTGAATTTCCATGATTTTTTTTTCCATGACAGATTGTGCTAATCTATTCTGCGATGTTACCAAAAATATTGAGAATGTATCAAAAATTTAAAAATTATAATCAAATTACATGGCGTTTAAGAAAGTGGTGTCAAATTTTCTAACCAACACTGACGAAATAATGACAAAAAAGTTTAATATTGCAGAATGTTCCAAACTTCATTAAGGTAATCCAACAATTTGTATAAGAAACCCATGAAAATCTACAAATATTCTACGAACCAGCATTTGTATAACAAACCCACGAAAATCTACAAATATTCTACGAACCAACAATTTGTATAACAAATCCATGTAAATCTACAAAAATTCTACGACAATCTATGAATGTCCTATCAAAATCAACGAATTTTCTATGTAAAGTTGTGAATTTCCATGATTTTTTTTCCATGACAGAAGGTGCTAATCTATTCTGCGATGTTCCCAAAAATATTCAGAATGTATCAAAAATTAAAAATTATAATTTAATTATATGGCGTTCAAGAAAGTTGTGTCAAGTTTTCGAACCAATACTGACGAAATAATGACAAAAAAGTTGAATATTGCAGAATGTTCCAAACTTCATTAAGGTAATCCAACAATTTGTATAACAAACCCATGAAAATCTACAAATATTCTACGAACCAGCAATTTGTATAACAAACCCATGAAAATCTACAAATATTCTACGAACCAACAATTTGTATAACAAACCCATAAAAATCTACAAAAATTCTACGAAAATCTATGAATGTCCTATCAAAATCAACGAATTTTCTATGTAAAGTTGTGAATTTCCATGATTTTTTTTTCCATGACAGATTGTGCTAATCTATTCTGCGATGTTACCAAAAATATTGAGAATGTATCAAAAATTTAAAAATTATAATCAAATTACATGGCGTTTAAGAAAGTGGTGTCAAATTTTCTAACCAACACTGACGAAATAATGACAAAAAACTTTAATATTGCAGAATGTTCCAAACAAATATCAAAACCATTTGAAGAATCACAAACTGCGAGCGTTATATCATTGTTACAAATAGCGAACGTTTTCGGAATTTTCAATATAGCGTACGAGAAATCTGCTAATATTTTTTTAAAAAAACACTAGAAGCTTATATTGGTCAATATTGGAGGCATCTACACCGTGATAGATGATGAAATTAAATAAAACAAACACTTTTCTTTGTTTATATCACCCTGTTTATTAAAATTAGTGACCATAGTTTCGATCACGCTCTGATCATTATCAAACTTAAAGTGTTTGATACTCTAAGTTTGATAATCAGAATGTGATCGAAACTATAGTCACTAATTTTAATAAACAGTGTGATATAAACAAAGAAAAGTATTTCTTATATCTAAAAGCCCATATCTTTATATTTGTTTTACGTTTTTAAGTAAATTGATTATCAATTTTTGAAAACAAAAATCCAAAGCCTTGTTCAAATATATTTTACTTACCTTATAGAAATTTATTAAATTCATTCATTTAGACAAAATTGAATTTCGTTTTATTTTAAGTATATTTTTTATTTTTCTATTATGCTTTGTGTGTAGATGTATTATGTAGCTTCATGCTAATAAATATAATAAATAATTAATAAATAAATGGTTTTTTTTTATTGTATTCATCTATGTTTTTATTTATAATTGTAGTTGTTCTACAATGTTTTATTAATAATTACAATATCGCTGACGTGTCATAATATTGTTAATCCTATGTAATTAATTATGATGAATAAAATATCTATATATGCTTATTATTATTATTACAATATTTGAAAAATTTTAAAGAATGTTGTTTTATTTTTATCTGTATAGTTACGAATTATAATATATATGTACTTGTTTGATTTGTTACATACGACTACTGATCACGACTTCGAATGCTCCCTCGGAAATAAAGCATTCACGTAGACGTACTCTGGGGTAATTTAATTTGTAAATGGCATTACTGTGATCAAAATATCAAAAATGTATAAAGTGGGTCCGCAAATCAAGATGACATTCGCCATAAAACGTGCGCCAAAGCTCTGGTCGTGCAGTTAACCCTGAGTAGTTACAGGAAATGCGAGGAGTATTAAGACCGGAAACCCTACTTAATCTACCATCCGTTAAAAGATCTAACAGTAACGTACTATATTAAACAGTTCAAAACTTGATCTCTATCGTGCATTAGTTGCACGATATTTTTTGCACTTTCATCTTGGCTCTATTTACATACTATCTAATCCGTATAAAACGCCCGAGGGCGATAAAAACTGGGACTTACTAACCCCTGTAATTATACTTTTGTAATTAAACTGCCACCGATAATTTAGAAGTAATATCCTGTATGTAGTGGGGTACGAATCATTAGCATTACTAATGACTATTGGGCCACGAAATCTAGTGCAGTTACACACGTAGAAAATAATTAACGATGTCGGTGAAGTGCGTACGAGTGTATTTTATAAAATATATCGTCTACCCTTTAATGCAATTTAAATAGCTTGTGGAATTGACGGTTTCAAATGAAGTGGCCGCCCTGAAAGAGATAGACATGTTTAACTGATGTGCCGGCATCTGTTATTGACAGGATCATTATTGGTTTCGTAATATAGCCGTTTATCTGATTTACACGTGACTCACCTGGCAGACTCGATGCCTCTGTGTGTGAGCGGTTAACTTTGTACCTAATCACTTTACTTGCAGTACTTACAGGCAAACAGTGTGCCTTTGTCACGAGACAAATGCGAGTTGTGCCCTGCGTTCGAAAAATGCATCATGCATTGTAGTGGATTAAAGTAGTAAAAGTGCACTCACGTGTATTGTACGTGCATCAATGTTATGTAACCGGGGAAATTTTTAAATGATTAATTCTGATGGCTTTTCCACCATTACATCATTGCATCAATAATACTATTACACCAAATCATTATCCAGCTTTTAAATATTTTTTTGTATCACAGTAATTTCGTAATTTCTCAACAGTCTTGATATGTTAATTAACATGAAGTACTTCAGATTATCATTGCACATTTTAAAAATTTCCATAAAAACTATGTGGCAACTTAACATACAAAATTTCTAAAGACAAAAATATTACAAGATGTATGAGCATTGAGCATATTACGTATTTAATAATTACTTTCCGTAAATAGAGACACTCGCACTTTTTTATTTGTTTAATTATTAATTTAGTTACGTGCAATATTACGTTGATATGTACGAGCTAATGCCTTTCTGAAACTACTGATATCACCGTAGTACAACGTGATACTATATAACACATCATACTGCGAAACATATCGTTATAAATAATGCAGAGCGGAGGTATTGATGTTTGTAACCGTAGAAACATACGTCCCATTATAAAGTACTGTGGGGACCTATAAATTCCAAGTTGTTTTTGAAAAGCAACTGCCAAATGCTTTAATAACAAATGATTTATAACAAAACGAATATTGTACTTGACCAGTTACCAGGTAGGTCGAACTCAATCCACCCATGTTCTATATATAGATAAATAACATTTTTAAGTGTATACAGTATGTAATTGTATAATAATTATGAATATCTAACTTGTAAGTTTTAAATTTTTTATGTGTCTTTTTAAATGATTTTTTTAATGAGGATAAGTTGATGATTCAAATAATATCTTGTATTTTATTAGCATTTCTTCAGGAATGCCTTTATATTTCGAAAAAATCCAAAGCATTGTTGTTATATTTTTTAAGTTAATACCTCGTCAAGGTTTTATCATAATTTTGCAATGTCCTGATATTTTTAGACTTTTTTCAAACCTTATAAATGCACATTTAAAAAAAAAACTCTGACGAAAGTTGATGATTCCAAAAAAGTCTACATGACTAAAATGTCTTGTATTTTATTAGCATTTCTACAGGAATGCCTTTATATTTCGAAAATATCCATAGCGTTCTTGTTATATTTTTTAAGTTAATACATCGTCAAGGTTTTATAATAATTTTGCAATGTCCTGATATTTTTAGACTTCTTTCAAACCTTATAAATGCACATTTAAAAAAAAAACTCTGACGAAAGTTGATGATTCAAAAAAAGTCTACATGACTAAAATTTCTTGTATTTTATTAGTATTTCTACAGGAATGCCTTTATATTTCGAAAAAATCCAAAGCGTTGTTGTTATATTTTTTAAGTTAATACCTCGTCAAGGTTTTATAATAATTTTGCAATGTCCTGATATTTTTAGACTTCTTTCAAACCTTACCAATGCACATTTAAAAAAAAAACTCTGACGAAAGTTGATGATTCAAAAAAAGTCTACATGACTAAAATTTCTTGTATTTTATTAGCATTTCTACAGGAATGCCTTTATATTTCGAAAAAATCCAAAGCGTTGTTGTTATATTTTTTAAGTTAATACCTCGTCAAGGTTTTATAATAATTTTGCAATGTCCTGATATTTTTAGACTTCTTTCAAACCTTACCAATGCACATTTAAAAAAAAAACTCTGACGAAAGTTGATGATTCCAAAAAAGTCTACATGACTAAAATGTCTTGTATTTTATTAGCATTTCTACAGGAATGCCTTTATATTTCGAAAATATCGAAAGCGTTCTTGTTATATTTTTTAAGTTAATACCTCGTCAAGGTTTTATAATAATTTTGCAATGTCCTGATATTTTTAGACTTTTTTCAAACCATATAACTCTTTGTTACTTGCCACCAATAAAAAAATATATAAATGCACATTGAAAAAAAAAAACTCTGACGAAACGTGCCAAAACTAAAACAAACAAACAATGCAGAAAATGTAATTACTGTGTCAATATATACAAATTGCACTAAATTTCGTATATATTTCAGTTATATTTCACAATACCACGTCAAGGTTTTATAATAATTTTGCAATGTCCTGATATTTTTAGACTTCTTTCAAACCTTACCAATGCACATTTAAAAAAAAATCTGACGAAACGTGCCAAAACTAAAACAAACAAACAATGCAGAAAATGTAATTACTGTATCAATATATACAAATTGCACTAAATTTCGTATATATTTCAGTTATATTTCACAATACCTCGTCAAGGTTTTATAATAATTTTGCAATGTCCTGATATTTTTAGACTTCTTTCAAAGCTTACCAATGCACATTTAAAAAAAAACTCTGACGAAACATGTCAAAACTAAAACAAACAAACAATGCAGAAAATGTAATTACTGTATCAATATATACAAATTTCACTAAATTTCGTATATATTTCAGTCATATTTCACAATACCTCGTCAAGGTTTTATAATAATTTTGCAATGTCCTGATATTTTTAGACTTCTTTCAAACCTTACCAATGCACATTTAAAAAAAAACTCTGACGAAACATGTCAAAACTAAAACAAACAAACAATGCAGAAAATGTAATTACTGTATCAATATATACAAATTTCACTAAATTTCGTATATATTTCAGTCATATTTCACAATACCTCGTCAAGGTTTTATAATAATTTTGCAATGTCCTGATATTTTTAGACTTCTTTCAAACCTTACCAATGCACATTTGAAAAAAAAAACTCTGACGAAACGTGCCAAAACTGAAACAAACAAACAATGCAGAAAATGTAATTACTGTATCAATATATACAAATTGCACTAAATTTCGTATATATTTCAGTCATATTTCACAAAAGATCATTATTTTTACTGTCAAAATTTCAACAATCACTGTAAATGTAAAATGATTTCTCTCAAAATTTCAATAACTGCCAAATTTTCAATTATTTCTACTATAATTTTAATCATAGTTAACAAAATTTCATTAATCACTCTTAATATTTCAATAATTACTGCGAAATATTTTCATTTCTGTGAAAATTTCAAATACTGACATATTTTCAAATATTTCTACCAAAATTTCACTCATTTTTAATAATTACTGTAAAATGTTAATTCGATTCTCATAAAATTTCAATAACTGTAAAATTTTCAATTATTTCTATTAAAAATTTATCATATTTAAGATAATTTCATTAATTACTGTCAAAATATCAATAATTCGTCTACATTTTTTGTCTTTTCTATAAAAATTTCAAAAGCTGTAAATTATCAATTATTTCTACTAAAATTTCAATCATACTTAACATTATTTCATTAATTACTGTCACATTTTCAGTCATATTAAACAAAATTTTTATAATTACTGCTAAAATTTCAATTACTTTAAATTTTCAATTGGCTCTACCTTAATTTCAATCATATTTACGAAATTTTATTAATTACTGTTAAAATATCATAATTACGGTATATTTTTTATAATTCCAGTGTAATTTTCAGTAACTGTACTTTTTTTAAATTGTTTGTAACCTAATTTCAATCATATTTAAGTAAATTTTATTAATGACTCTCAATATTTCATTAATTACTGTAAAATATTTTCATTTCTGTGAAAATTTCTATTTCTGGCGTGTTTTCAAATATTTCCACCGAAATATCAGTCATTTTTAACATTTCTGTAAAATGTTAATTCGATTCTTATAAATTTTCAATGACTGTAAAATTTTGAATTATTTCTATTAAATTTTTTAACATATTTAAGATAATTTCATTTATTACTGTCAACATATCAATAATTCGTGTACATTTTTTGTCTTTTCTGTAAAAATTTTAATAACTGTGAAATAATCAATTATTTCTACTAAAATTTCAATCATATTTAACAAAATGTCATTCATTACCGTCATATTTTCTGTCATATTCAACAAAATATCATTATTTACTGACATAATTTCAATTACTGCAATTTTTCAATTGGCTTTGCCTTAATTTCAATCATAGTTAACAAAATTTTATTAATTAATGTTAAAATTTCATAATTAATGTATTTTTTTTGTAATTTCAGTGTAAGTTACAGTAACTGTATTTTTAAAATTATTTCTCACTTAATTTCAATCATATTTAACAAATTTCCATTAATCACTCTCAATATTTCAATAATTACTGTGAAATATTTAAATTTCTGTGAAAATTTCTATTTCTGGCGTATTTTCAAATAATTCCACCAAAATTTCAGTCATTTTTAATGATTACTGTAAAATGTTAATTCGATTCTCATTAAATTTTCATAATTACTGCCAAAATTTCAATTACTGCCAAAATTTCAATTACTGCAAATTTTCAATTGGCTTTACCTTAATTTCAATCATAGTTAACAAAATTTTATTAATTTCTGTTAAAATTTCATTATTACTCTAATTTTTTTGTAATTTGCGTGTAAGTTTTAGTAACTGTAATTTTTCAATTACACCTATCAAAATTTTAATCATGTTGAACAAAATTTCATCAAAGTTTCAGTCATATTTCACAAAAGATCATTATTTACTGTCAAAATTTCAACAATTACTGTAAATGTAAAATGATTTCTCTTAAAATTTCAATAACTGTCAATTTTTCGATTATTTCAACTATAATTTTAATCATAGTTAACAAAATTTCATTAATCACTCTTAATATTTCAATAATTACTGCGAAATATTTTCATATCTGGGAAAATTTCAAATACTGACATATTTTCAAATATTTCTAACAAAATTTCAGTCATTTTTAATAATTACTATAAAATGTTAATTCGATTCTCATTAAATTTCAATAGCTGTAAAATTTTCAATTATTTCTATAAGAAGTGTATTCATATTGAAGAAAATTTCATTGTTTACTGTCAACATATCAATAATTCGTGTACATGTTTTGTCTTTTCTGTAAAAATTTTATTAATTGTTAAATTATCAATTATTTCTACTAAAATTTCAATCATTTTTAACAACATTTCATTAATTACTGTCATATTTTCAGTCATATTGAACAAAATATCATTAATCACTGCCAAAATTTCAATTACTATAAATTACTGTTAATTACTGTCAACATATCAATAATTTGTCTTTGTCTTTTCTATGAAATTTCAATAACTGTGAAATTATCAATAATTTCTACTAAAATTTCAATCATATTTAAGCAAGTTTCGTTAACTACTGTCAACGTATCAATAATTTTGCTCAAGGTTCTAGTATTTAGTACTTACTGATAAAATTTATTTTTATTTTATTTTATTATTTATGTATATCGCCTAATTTCGGTTTAATTAACAAACCATCTTCAGAGGCATATGTATAATAATAATAATAATAATACTAATAATAATAATAATAATAATACTAATAATAATAATAATTATTATTATTTAACGGGAACTTCCCTTCTTTTCAAATATACATGTATTTTGGTATGTATATATCCTGATCTTATTTGTATTAATACTTAAATTTTTATAGTTATAGATGTGTGATTTGAAGTTTTTAACAACGTAAAAAGTAGGAAGTGAGAGTAAAAACGTGAAGCGTTAAGTAAGAACAGCGAAATTATGAGATTTAAGGTTTTATTCAAATCTCATAATTTCGTTATTCTTTTTTTGGTGAAATTATGTAAATTAAATTCAATGCAGATATTAAGTTGAGCATTGTACTACTTTTTATGACTTTTATAAGGACGCATTAAAATATATAGTGCGACGTCTCGATCTCAACTGTTTTACATGTTACATAAAAACACATTATGATAGTATTTCACAGTTTATTCACACAAAACTTTTAATTTAAATTTTTTGCAGAACTCTTTAATTAAAGCGATACTAAAGTAAATTGCGCCCTATATAGGAGCGTAGATACAGTATAGAATGAAGTAATAGGCTGTTAAAGCGTATTTCATAAGGGCAGTAAAAACTTTATTCACTAAGGTCCTTACAGATTATTTAAAATCTAACACAATAACAGAAGAAATAACGAAGAGTTAACCCTTAAACGTTTATGGGCCCTGCTCATATTTGCATTGTGGGTATACTTTTTACGACACTCCTTAGCATCATTATACGTCTTCCTGTGGCCGTTCGTTGTTTTTTTTTTTACGATGGCCGCGTTTAATTTCCTACATGTGCTGTAAATTGTCTGCACTTCGAGTGTAAAACTGCTCCAAGTTAAAAAGGTCCTCAACTTTTCAAGTGCACGTGTACTTAGTTTTATTAAATTTGTAAGAATCTTCCGGCACTACAGATATATACGAAGTTCGTCCCATTTTACAAACTGATACTTCAGATAACTTATGTTGCCGAGTTCTGTAAAAAGAAACTATTTTGTACCGGATATATCTCGGAAAGTTATATTACATGTTTTTCTGTTATTTATTTTTTAATATACCTTCTGTCGTGTTACAATTTTATTGTCGCATTATTATATCAAGATAATGTAACTTTATTACGTGCTCACATTGAGACAGTTTTAAAAGTGTTTGTGTAAATATTGATCCCATTTTAATATAACATATTCAGCACAACTTTATTAAGAATTTATATTTTTAACTGCCACCTCTTAACTTTTATTTCAAATTTTTTTTAAACTTGTATTGTCTGGTGGCACAACCGTTGCATATATTAAGCACAAAAATTTCTAATCATGTAAATTTTTAAGGGGACAAACCTTAAGCTCTAACTGTACTTTCAGGGACGATGAGCTGAGGTAAAATAAGTAGAATAAGAGCGAAATAACTTTCGGGGATCTCCTGCGAGACTAATTTCGGGGAAGTTGTCATAACAGGCGAGAGAGATAAATACATTTGAGGGGAAAATCCCGGAGAATGCGCGGAAAATGTATTCAGGATGGTGCCTTCGATATGCCATACATTATATAACGAAACTTATAGCAACCGTTTATTGCACCGCAAAGAGCTGGGATCTAAAAGAAATCAAAGAAAATGTAAATACTTACACCTTATACGTAAATAAAATACATCTGGAAAAGTGGACTTACTTACATGTAACATACGAATTATGCTGTTTGTTGGCCTAAGCCACAATAACTGAAACAAATCACCAAAATTCTTGTCGCATTATGTATTTAGTATGCAAATGTGTGCCGAAAATTGTGAAAAAAAAATCGATTGTTAACTTTTCATTTCATTACGCACAGATGTCCTTAGACACATTAGTAAAGTCCTTAGGGACTTTACTAATGTTGACTGTAAAATGATAATAATAATTGATAATATTGTTGATGATGATAAATAATAAATAATAATAAAATGATAAATGCCAATATTCTTAACTGTAAAATGATACAAATTAAATACGTAGTGCAATATTATGAAGAGGTTTTGCGTGACAAGTAAAACGCATTAAATATGCCTTTGCACAAGGGAGGATTTCTGTGCGCAATGAAATGAAAAGTAAACAATCGATTTATATCATTTTTTCCCACAATTTTCGGCACACATTTGCATACTAAATGCATAATGCGATAAGCATTTTGGTGATTTATTTCAGTTATTGTGGCTGTGGGTATCCGTAAAGTTGCGCTTTACGTGATCGCGTTACAATCCTCCTTGACTGCCATGATCAAGGGTTTCTGGTTTCCATCCGATCGGAGCCCTAAACGGTTCCATCTATAAAGCATGTGGGATAGCCTGTAATGTAATGGCAGCGAAAAAAATTAAGAAGCCCGTTGTGGAGGGCACAAGATGCTTACCGAAATTACAAGCAATTTCCCTGGAAGTAATGGTTTTTCTTCGATTACTATTGCAGCTGGTTAGACGTACTTCGGTATGGTGGGTATTTATTAATTTCCCCGTCTATATTCATCTCTGCCTTCGCTGGACGAAGCGCCTTCTGGGAATGAAATTCCAGGCGTGTTTTACAGTTTTCAATTTTAATTTATCCTCAGATAGGATCTATATGCTTACTTGCAATTTATACTGTGCATTATGCCATTTTCACTGACATTTTATGATATAAAAGAAAATTTGTATTTTCCGGTAAATATTTTGCAATATCTCGAGATATTTAGATTATCATTGAACATTGTCATAACTCTGTTTAAATTTTGCGATTTTCACTGATATTTTATAATATATTATGAAAATTGTAATTAATCAATGTGCATTATGCCATTTTCAGTGATATTTTATAATATACAATGAAAATTTTATATTTTCCAGTTTAAATTTTGCGATATCAAAAGATATTACTGATAATAATTACAAATTGTCATAAGATAGTATGCATCATGCCATTTTCACTCAAATTTTCTAATATGTAACAAAAATTCTCATAACTCAGTATGCTATTTTAACTAAAATTTATTGTATATAACGAAAATTTTGTAAATTCAGGTTCAAATTTTGCAATATCAAGAGAAATTATAGATTGTCATTGACAATTATCATACAGTATAGATTATGCGATTTTAAAATGTACAATGAATATTTTATATTTTCCAGGAGAAATTTTGCAATATCAATGAAAATTACCGATTACCATTGAAACATGTTATAAAACAGTATTAATTTTGCCATTTTTACAGACATTTTATAATATACAACGAAAATTTTGTATTTTCCAGAATAAATTTTAAAATCTCAACGCAAATTACTGATCATTTTGAAAATTGTCAAAACGCAGTGTATATAAAGCCAGTTTTACCTAAATTGTCATAACTCGGTGTGAATTTTGCCATTTTCAGTGATATTTTATAATATACAATGAAAATTGTCTTAACTCAGTGTGCATTATGCCATTTTCAGTGATATTTTATAACATACAGTGAAAATTTTGTATTTACCTGTTTAAACTTTGCGATATCAAAGGAAACAACTGATTATCATTAAATATTGTCATTTATGCATTATGCATTATGCCATTTCAGTGATATTTTATAATATATAACGAGAATTCTCCTAAATCAGTGTGCATTATGATACTGTCACTGATATTTTATGATATTATAGAAAATTTTGTAAATTCCTGTTTAAATTTTGCAATTTTAGGCGAAATTAAAGATTATCACTAAAAATTGTCATAACACAGTATGCATTATGCTAATTTGACTGATGTTTTTAAATATACAATAAAATTTTTGAATTTTCCAGTTGAAATTTTTAAATCTCTATGGAAATTACTGCTTATCATAGAAAATTGTCATAACTCAGTGTAAATTTCGCTATTTTCATCGATATCTTGAAATATCCAGTGAGAATTTTGTATTTTCCAGTTGAAATTGTGCAATATCAATGGAAATTACTGATTATCATTGAAAAGTGTCATAACTCGGTGTTAATTTTGCGATTTTGAGTGATATTTTATAACATCTACTGAAAATGTTGTATTTTCCAGTTTAAATTTTGCGATATCAAAGAAAATTACTGATTATCATTAAAAATTGGCATAAGATAGTATGCATTATGCCATTTTCGCTGATATTTTATAATATACAATGACAATTCCCATAACTCAATGCGCATTATGTTATTTTTACTGATATTTTACGATATACAAAGAAAATAATGTCTATATTCCGGTTTAAATTTTGCTATATCAAGGGAAGTTTTAGATTATCATTAAAAATTGTATGAAAAGATAGTATGCATTATGTCATTTTGACTGTTATTTTAAAATATACAGTACTATATAACTCAGTGTGTTTAATTGCATTTTTACTGATTCTTTAGAATATACAATCGAAATTTTAAATTTTTCAGTTGAAATTTTGCAATACCAAAGGAAATAACTGATTATCATTGAAAATATTCATTGCTCAGTGTGAATTTTGCGATTTTCGATGATATCTTATAATATATAATGAATATTGTCATAACTCAGTGTACATTATGCCATTTTTACTGATATTTTATAATATATAATGAAAGTTTTATATTTTCCAATTGAAATTTTGCAATATCAATGGAAATTACTGATTATCATTGAAACATGTCATAAGACAGTATTCATTATGCCATTTTGACTGGTATTTTATAATATACTATGAAAATTATCATAACTCAGTGTGCATCATGCCATATTCAATGATATTTTATAATATAGTGAAAATTTTGAATTTTCCAGTTGAAATTTTGAAATCTCAATGGAAATTATTGATCACTATTGAAAATTGTCATAACTCAATATATTTAATGACATTTTTACTGATACTTTAGAATATACAATATTTTTTTTGCATGTTTAAGTTCAAGTATTGCAATATAACTAGAAATAACTGATTATCATTGAAAATTGTCTTAACTAAGTGTGAATTTAGCGATTTTCACTGATATTTTATAATACACAATGAAAATTTTGTATTTTATAATAAAATAATTTGGAACATCAATGGAAATTACTAATTATCATTAAAAAATGTCATAGCTTAGTGTGTTTAATGGTATTTTCACGCATACTTTAGAATATACAATACAAATTTTGCATTTTCCAGTTGAAATTTTGCAATATCAATAACTGATTATTATGATTAAAATTTGTATTAACTCAATATGAATTTTGCGATTTTCAGTGATATTTTATAATATCCAACGAATATTCTCATAACTCAGTATGCTTTATGATAATTTCACTAATATTTTATACTATATAATGAAAATTTTATATTTTCCAGTTGAAATTTTGACTGATATTTTATAATATACAATGAAAATTTTGTATTTTCCACAGTAAATTTTAAAATCTCAATAGAAATTACTGATTATCATTGAAACATATCATAAGGCAGTATCATTATGCCATTTTGACTGATATTTTATAATATTCAATGAAAATTCTCATAACTCAGTGTGCATTATGCTATTTTCACTGATATTTTATAATATACAATGAAAATTTTGTATTTTCCAATTAAAATTTTACAATATAAATGGAAATTACTGATTATCATTGAAAACTTGTCATAAGACACTATTTATTATGCCATTTTGACTGATATTTTATAATATACAATGAAAATTTTGTATTTTCCACAGTAAATTTTAAAATCTCAATAGAAATTACTGATTATCATTGAAACATATCATAAGGCAGTATCATTATGCCATTTTGACTGATATTTTATAATATTCACTGAAAATTCTCATAACTCAGTGTGCATTATGCTATTTTCACTGACATTTTATAATATACAATGAAAATTTTGTATTTTTCAGAGTAAATTTTAAAATCTCAATGCAAATTAATGATTACTATTGAATATTGTTACAACTCAATGTATATAATGCCACATTTCTTTGAATTGTCATAACTCAGAGTGAATTTTGCAATTATCAGTGATATTTTATAATATACAATGAAAATTCTCATAAACTAGTGTGCATTATGCTGTTTTCACTGATATTTTATGATATACAAAGAAAATTTTGTATATTCTGGTTTAAATATGGCAATTTCGAAGAGAAAATAGAGATTATCATTGAAAATTGTCATAAGACAGATATTATGTTATTTTGACAGATATTTTAAAATATACAATGAAAATGTTGTATGTTCCAATTGAAATTTTGAAATTCCATTGGAAATTACTGCCTAATCTTGAAAATTGCCATAACTAAGTATAAATTTTGGGATTTTGATGGATATTTTGTAATATCCAATGAACATTTTGTAAAATTGTCATAACTCAGTAGGAATTTTGCAATTATGAGTGACATTTTATAATATCCTATGAATATTGTTATACCTCGATATGCATTATGCCAATTTCACTGTTATATTTTTATACTATTTATTGAAAATTTTGTATTTTCCAATTGAAATTTTGCAATATCAATGGAAATTACTGATTATCATTGAAACATGTTATAAGACAGTATTCATTATACCATTTTGACTGATATTTCATAAAGTACAATGAAAATTTTGTATTTTGCAGAATAAATATTAAAATCTCAATGAAAATTACTGTTCATCATTGAAAATTGTCAAAATTCAATGTATATAACGCCATTTTTATTTGAAATGTCATAACTTCGTGTGAATTTTGCCATTTTAAGTGATATTTTATAATATACAATGAAGATTGTCATAAATCAATATGCATTATGCCATTTTCAGTCATATTTTATAATATACAATGAAGATTGTCATAAATCAGTATGCATTTTGCCATTTTCAGTGATATTTTATAATACACTGCGAAAATTTTGTATTTTCCAGTTTAAATTTTGCGATATCAAAGGAAATTATTGATTTTCATTAAAAATTATGTAAAAATTATGTAAATAATTTTAGAAAAATATTTTATAAAATACTAAGAAAATTCTCATAACTCAGTGTACATTATGCTATTTCACTGATATTTTATGATAGATAAAGAAAATTTTGTAAATTCCGGTTCAAATTTTGCAATGTCAAGAGAAATTATAGATTTTCATTGAAAATTGTCACAAGATAGTATGCATTATGCCATTTTGCCTAATATTTTAAAAACTACAACGAAAATTTTTTATTTTTCAGTTGAAATTCTGCAATATCAAAGGAAATTTCTAATTATCATTGAAAATTGTCATAACTCACTGTGAATTTTGAGATTTTCAGTAATATTTGTAATATCCAATCAAAAATAGTTACAACACGTAATGCATTATGCCAATTTTACTGATATGTTATACTATTTAATGATTTTTTTTTATTTTCCAGTTGAAATTTTGCAATATCAATGGAAATTATTGATTGTCATTTAAACATGTCATAAGGCAATAATTATTATGCCATTTTGATTTATATTTTATAATATTCAATGATTTTTTTTTTTATTTTCCAGACTAAATTTTCAAATCTCTATAGAAATTACTGATCATCATTGAAAATTGACAAAACTCAGTATATATAATGCCATTTTTACTTGAATTGTCATAACTCAGTGTGAATTTTGCCATTTTCACTGATATTTTATAATAAACAATGAAAATTTAGTATTTTGCAATTGAAATTACTGATTATAATAATAACAAAAAATATTTTTTTATAATAATAATAATAAAGAATATTTTTTATAATAATAACAATATTTATTTTAGCAGAAAAGCTACATAGTATACCAAAGTTAATTGAAAATTGTCATAACAGTGTTAATTTTGCGATTTTCACTGATTTTTTATAATATACAAATAAAACTTTGTATTTAAAAAAAATATTTACTAAAACTTCAAATTAGAAATCTATATCTTCAAAATTTCAAATTACAATTTAAATAATTTTAGGATATATACACATTATAATACATATGCCTCTGAATATGGTTTTATCAACCGAAACTAGTCAGGCGATAAAAATAAATAATAAAATAACTAAAAATAAATACCAGATTTATTTTTCATAGCATCTTTTAATTTGTGGTGATAAGCTCGAAATTATATTGCGAGTAGTAAGTATAGTTACAAACAAATACCGAATAGACAAAAATGATTGCGGCACAGTGTTCAGTATATATCTATATCCACATATCGACCAATATATGGATATGTAATGGATATACAATGGAATATATGGATATCCAGTGGAATATGTGGATATACAATATCCATTTTTGTATCCTCAGATGATTCAAAAGAATATATAATATATTGTGTCATTGCAGTTTTGAGTGCTACTAAAATCAATGGTAATGGATTTTTAACATAAAGTAATTATAAAATATATTATAAAGCATTTAACAGCGCTACCACTAATTCCAATTATCCAAAGTCTCACTGGTGGATTATAATAAATAAAATGTGGCGGCCACCAGAGAGTTAAGGATCGTACCCCTAATTAACACGTAGGAAACCCTTTTAGCCATAACTCTCTGTTACCAATCTGCTTCAAAAGGGTTACAATGCATTTCAGTAATATGTGGCTCTTCTGGGCTACAAAAAGTCATCTCTGAAATGTATGTTTGCACGATAACATATGAAAATTGTTTTAATGCCCATATGCAGTGTAAATTATCAGTATTTTTAATTATGGTCAATCATATGTAATAGTCAGTTTATAAGACTTTTTCAACCGGAAAATACAAAACTTTCCTTGTATATCATAATATATCAGTAAAAATAGCATAATGCACACTGAGTTATGAGAATTGTCATTGTATATTATTAAATATCAGTGAAAAGGGCATAATGCATACTATCTTATGACATTTTTTTTTATCATAATAACTAATTATCAACTAGAAAATACAAAATTATCACTGTATATTATAAAATATTAATGAAAATGGCTTAATACACATTGAGTTATGACATGTTTCATTGTATATTATGAAATATCTGTGAAAATGGCAATATTCGCACTGAGTTATGACAATTCAAGTAAAAATGGCATCATATACACTGAGGTTTGACAATTTTCAATGATGATCAGTAATTTCGATTGAGATTTTAAAACTTATTCCGGAAAATACACAATGCTCATTGTATATTATAAAATATCAGTCAAAATGGGATAATGAATACTGTATTATGCCATGTTTTAATGATAATCAGTAATAACCATTGATATAGCAAAATTTCAACTGGAAAATACAAAATTTTCATAAAATAATAATATATCAGTGAAATTTTTCATAATGCGTACTGAGTTATGACAATTTTCATTGAATATTTTAAAATATCACTGAAAATTGTAAAATTAACATTGAGTAATGACAATTTTCAATAATAATTAGTAATTTCTATGGAGTTTGCCGAATTTCAGCAGAAAACTACAAATTTTTTATTGGATATTACAAAATATCAATCCAAATCGCATAATTTACACTGAAATATGACAATTTTCAATGATTCAATGATTCAATGATTAACAATAATTCAATAATTCAATGATTAACTATTCAATGATTCATTGATACAATGATACAATGATTCAATGATTCAATGATTCAATGATTAACTTCAATGATTCAATGATTAACTAGTCAGGCGATGAAAATAAATAATAAAATAAATAATAATAAATACCAGAAAGTACTTATTAAAACAACCTTAAATTTTCTATATATATATAGATATATATATATATATGTATGTATATATATATATATATATATATATATATATTATTTTATTATAGAGAAATAATTATATTATAAGAAATATAATATAATTTTCTATATATTTAATAAAATTATTTATAGCACAGTCCTACTGCAGTTACGAATTTACAAAAATTTAAGAGACGTTTTGCTTTAAAACAATGCACTAAAGTGAGTAAAAATATTTGATTATGGGATATTGAATTAATGTACTATCACGAAGAATTTTCAATACAATATTACAAATAATACTTTAATATTACAAATTACACGTATAATTAATGATATTTCTAATCATATTTCTACACATTAATTACAAATAGTTAATGAGTATTATAATAATTATAATATTTCAACCCAAAAATTGTTATATATTATTAACATTTCTATATTAAGTTTTTAATGATCTTCATATTACTTTGCTATAATGAGAATACTTTTCTATTATGTGCATGCCTTAAAAGGGATTATATAAAATTACCTAAGGTACGTTATTTCAGAAACTCTGGATTATGCATAATAAGTAAAATAGAAGAATGGATAGTTATTCACAGGGTTGGTATGATATAAATCAAATTATTTTTTTAAAATAAATAATTGATTCAATTATTATTTTTAATTAACCATTGCTTTTGCACTGTTTGTGCATCCAGCAGGTACAGAATTAAAACTATATATGCAATTTAGCAATTTGCTGCTAATATAAACCCCTGAAACCTAAGGTCCTGAAAATGAATGCATATTCATATCAATTTTGTATAATAGTTTTCAGTATATTATATTTTTAAAATACCATATATCAATTATTTAATTACTTTATATTTTCTTGTTTTACTGGAAATTTTATTTTTTTATTATAATAAAGTTACTTGGAAATTGCAATTTTTATTGGCAATTATGATGGAACTATTTCTATGCTTGAAAGTTAAGAAATTGTTAATACATAACCAAAAATTTAGTGAAAATGGTAAAGTTTTATTTACTAATTACAAAATCACACTAGAAATTACGAAATATTCACTGAAAATTATATGACTGACTAATTTATTGACAAAAATATCTGGACTTAAATTTTGTTTAATTATAAGTTTCATTTATGTTTTTAAAAAAACTTTTAATTTATAAAATTTATGTTAGAAATGACGAAGCTTTAAAGCATAATTCTAATGCTAAGATTTTTACATTTTTTAATGGTAGGTACTAAGTATAAGTAGTTAATAAATTATATTTTTTAAATACCATATATCAGTCATTTAATTACTTCATATTTTCTTGTTTTACTGGAAATTTTATTTTTTTATTATAATAAAGTTACTTGGAAATTGCAATTTTTATTGGCAATTATGATGGATTTACTTCTATGCTTGAAAGTTGAGAAATTGTTAATACATAACCCAAAATCTAGTGAAAATGGTAAAGTTTTATTTACTAATTACAAAATCACACTAGAAATTACGAAATATTCACTGGAAATTATATGACTGACTAATTTATTGACAAAAATATCTGGACTAAAATTTTGTTTAATTATAAGTTTAATTTATGTTTTTAAAAAAACTTTTAATTTATAAAATTTATGTTAGAAATGACAAAGCTTTAAAGCATAATGCTAATGCTAAGATTTTTACATTTTTTAATAGTAGGTACTAAGTATAAGTAGTTAATAAATTATATTTTTTAAATACCATATATCAATCATTTAACTACTTTATAATTTCTTGTTTTACTGGAAATTTTGATTTTTTTTTAAATAAAGTTACTTGGGAATTGCAATTTTTATTGGCAATTATGATGGATTTATTTCTATGCTTGAAAGTTGAGAAATTGTTACTACATAACCCAAAATCTAGTGAAAATGGTAAAGTTTTATTTACTAATTACAAAATCACACTAGAAATTACGAAATATTCACTGAAAATTATATGACTGACTAATTTATTGACAGAAATATCTGGACTAAAATTTTGTTTAATTATAAGTTTAATTTATGTTTTTAAAAAAACTTTTAATTTATAAAATTTATGTTAGAAATGACAAAGCTTTAAAGCATAATTCTAATGCTAAGATTTTTACATTTTTTAATAGTAGGTACTAAGTATAAGTAGTTAATACATTATATTTTTTAAATAACATATATCAATCATTTAATTATTTCATATTTTCTTGTTTTACTGGAAATTTTATTTTTTTATTATAATAAAGTTACTTGGAAATTGCAATTTTTTATTGGCAATTATGATGGAACTATTTCTATGCTTGAAAGTTAAGAAATTGTTAATACATAACCAAAAATTTAGTGAAAATGGTAAAGTTTTATTTACTAATTACAAAATTTCACTAGAAATTACGAAATATTCACTGAAAATTATATACTTTCAATTTATAAAATTTATATTGGAAATGACAAAGCTTAAAAGCATAATGCAATCTATTCAATGTAAATTTATAACTCGCTTGGTTATGAAATGTTTGTAACATATATAAAAAAAAATCATTATAAATCACAAAATTTTATCGAAAATTGCAAAAAGTTTTTGAAATTACAAAATTTATATTGTACTCTTTGCAAGTTCCTTCGACTGTAGCATAAAATTCTGGAAAAACTAGAGATGGGTAATTAAATAATTGGAATAAAATTTACATTGGAAATGACAAAGCTTTAAAGCATAATGCAATCTATCCAATCTAAATTTATTACTGCCGTTGTAATTGTATGAAATGTTTGTAACTTATACTAAAATTTTCATTATAAATCGCAAAATTTTATACAAAATTGCAAAAGGTTTATGAAATTGCAGAATTTATATTGTACTCTTTGCAAGTCCCTTCGACTGTAGCATAAAATTCTGGAAAAACTAGAGATGGGATATTAAATAAATGCAATAAAATTTATATTAGAAATGACAAAGCTTTAAAGCATAATGCAATCTATTCAATGTAAATTTGTAACTGGTTTTGTAATTGTATGAAATATTTGTAACACATACTGAAATTTTCATTATAAATCACAAAATATAATAGAAAATTGCAAGAGGTTCATGAAATTGTAAAATTTATATTGTACTCTTTGCAAGTCTCTTTGTCTTCAGCATAACATTCTTGAAAAACTGAAGATGGGATATATTCCGATTTTTACATTTTTTAATAGTAAGTATAGTATAGTAAGTATTTTTAATAATAAGTACTAAGTATAAGTAGTTATTAAATGTGCAAAACAATTTAAAATTCTTAAGAAAAATGCATCCATGATCCATTTTACAAAAAAAAAATATTTTGTAAGACCATTGAAAATTCAACATTTCGAAAATGAACTCGACGATTTTAGCAAAAATTCTGGAAAAACTAGACATGATTATATTACGATTTTTACATTATTTAATAGTACTAAATTATTCTACACCCGAAAGGGTAGAAGAATTATGACTCTAATAATAAAAAATAATAATAGTACTAAATATATGTAAGTAGTTAATAAATCTGCAAAATTTCATTACGTCATATATTACGATTTTTAAATTATTTAATAGTACTAAGTATAAGTAAGTAGTTAATAAATCTGCAAATTTTCAAATTCCTTAAAAAATGCAAACATAGGAAAAAATTATTTAGAAAAAAACATTGAATATTCGACATTTAGAAAAATTACCGTCCGATTTTAGCCTAAATTCTGGAAAAACTTGAAAATCTTATAAATATAGAGATACGGTATTTTCCGATTTTTGCATTTTCTAATATGTAGTATTATTAAGTGTTTTGTGTTAGTGTTAGTGTTAAGTGTTAAGTGTTTATTATTTTATTATTAACATTATTATACAAACAAGTATATATAAATCATGTCATAATACAGATTCTTATAGATAATTGCAAATTTAAAACTAGATTGTATATATATATATATATATATATATATATATACATACAACATAATAATTTCAAAAATTGCAAGAAATATAAAACATATAAACAAGGCCCAGAGAGTGACACAGACTTAGAAAATATCACAAAATATCACTCGAACATATGTATAAATAAAACTTAAAAAATACAGTAAATACACAATATAAAATATTAAAGGTAAGAAATATAAAACATAAAAAACGAGGCCCAGAGAGTGACACAGACATAGAAAATATCACAAAATATTAATAGTGTTAAGAACTGCTTGAACTTTAAATGTGTATATTTGACTTGTGTAAAACTTTAATATTACTTAACACCAATTAATACATACTTACTTAATGAATCTGCAAAATTTCATTCGCCTTAAAAAACTCAACTATGTTAAAAAAATCTTTAGGAAAAACGTTAAAATTCTGGAGAAACTAAATTTTCGGCTTATAGATAACTATTATTTTAGTATTAAGTGCACTTATAAGTGTACAAACTTTGAATTTCCTTAGAAAATGCAACCAAGTCAAAAAAAATAATTAAGAAAAACGAAAATTGTCCATCCGACTTTAGCCTAAAATTATGAAAAAAACTAAATTTTCGGCTTATAGATAACTATTGTTTTAGTGTGCTTATAAGTGTACAAACTTTGAATTTCCTTAAAAAATGCAAATAAGTTAAAAAAAATATTTAGGAAAAACGAAAATTGTCCATCCCACCTTAGCCAAAAATTATGAAAAAATTGAGATGGAGTTTTTTGCAAGTTTTGCATTTTCGAATAACACTAAGTGTAGGGTAGATACTTATAAGTCTAATAATTAGAATTTTTGTAACTTTAATGTTTAATGGAAGTTTTTGTTGTTGTAAAATTAAGGTTTCAATAGTTTGAGGATAATTCTGATTTTTTGCAGTAAGTCTTACATATATGTTTTTAAATTTAAGACATTCTTTGGAATTCCTAAAAATAACTTGAAGTCATATTACTAATATGATCAAATAGCTTTTTAAATTATTTTATCACCTTGGTAAATGTATATTTAAAACCTGTTTTTTTTTCTGCATCTGTTAGAATGAGTATTACACATCTCTGATTAAACATAGTAGTAAAGCACTTTTTTTGCATCTGTTGCAATAATTAATATAACTACATCGGTGATTAAACATAGCAGTAGTAAAATCTTTATTACGTTAACGACCTAAATGGTCTTTCCGCCGTCGATTAAACATAATTACCGGAAGTTATAACTAATGCATTGTTCCCAATATTAATGATGATTATGAAATATACTGGTTATTATTCACAATGTCCTGTATATTTTCATAAATTATAAATAGATATCATATTGTGCAAAATAATATTTAATTTTTTCAAAAAAAGAATCTATTAAATATATTTAGTAACATAATGAAATTATTATTTAAGTCATATTATATTTACATTAAAAAAAGTCAATAAACAATAAAACACCATAAAAACAATAGAATTATCGTTTAATACCGTGGAAATTTAGTTGTTTAAAATATGGAAGCTTGTATTAGAACAGGCAGTAAATTGAAGATGAATCTAAAATCTTCCTGATAATGTAATATGGTTTTTAAAGGTTTATTATAGCCCAGACGTTCAGTAAGGAACACTTAACTTAAATATTTTTGATTTTTTTTCTTGTTATTCTTCTTTTCGATTACTTAATGGTAGCTATTTTTATTATATAAAAATTTCTTGGTTGCATAAACTGTTATTAATTTTTATGATTTCCTAACTAGTTTCGGCTTATTTAGGCCATCTTCAGAGGTGTATTCTACGAAACATTTTTGTTTGAATTTTAAAATAGCGCAGCGATTTGCATCAAGCGAGTTGCAAGGGGCTCGTTTTCGCAGCCAACCCGGACTCATTTATGCGCGACGTATATTAGACAAAAGAATTCAGTTTATGAAGGTATTAGAATTGCAGAGGAAGTTCGCACGTATTTCCTTTTAAAATTTTAAGAACATGTTAATTCACGACCGTTTCGCAAAATCATCCCCGGAGATTTCATATTCTGCAGGTCGTGGGAAAACTCCTGCGTTCGTTCCTTTTACGACCTGGTCGCATATGTAAATATTCATCCAGGTAGGCTATCATCTTGAAATCTTAGCGAACTCACGTGAAAAAGTTTACTCAAGGTTTTATAATATATTTTACTGGCATCATCTTTGCGAGGGAACTGAAATATGTTGGTGTACGTACCGAATGATGGTTCCTCCCCCGACCAAGTTGTAACTAACTATCCCATAAAGATCTCGGTAGTATCTGAATGTGAATCTTCTTATTCGTTGCAGATCCGCCTGAAATCTCCGTTGAGAGACCTGTGGTGCACTCTGGAGAGGGATTCGAAGCGCAGCTCGTCTGTATAGTACACGGAGAAAGCCAGCCTGAGGTAAGAATAGAATTACTGCTGTATTTGAAATGGTAAATCGATTTTATATATCGCCTCAAACGTTATTACTTGATTGTATTCAGTAATACCTCAGCGAGATGGATTTATTACTAAATAACTCTTCATACGGTCGACAGATACACCCATATCTAATCAGATTGCTCGCATACAGGGTGTCCAAATAGAGTAGGATTGCATGGGTATCCTTCTTATTTTGATAGCTAGAGATCTGGTTAAATGGGAAATGTCCTGTAGTTTTGTATTCTCGTTCAGATTATGTTGAAACATTTTCAAAGGTCCGAACAGTTTATAAATTATTCTGAAGAATTGTGATTTTCTAAAAACTACAATATTTGCATAAATATTAAAGATGCGGAAATAAGTTTGAAACAAAAGTACTTGGTTCGATTGCACTAACTTAGGAATCAAGTCAAAACAAATGTCAAGATGACTGTTTCCGAGATATTAATAGAACTTTCTTATTTTAAATGGCCGCCATATATGACTTTTGCACGTCTATATCGACTTTTTTTTTTCATTTCAACGATGTTGGGTAAACGGTATAGTAATTGGCTACTTAAGGAAATGTTGGAATGATAAATGATTCACTTGCACATTTTCCAAGCAACATTATTATTACATATACCATTTTTAAGATTTTTTTATCTTCTTTCGAGAAACATTATAAAATGTGGCAATATACAGCGTGTTAATACTAAGTTGTAACACCCGAAAATGGCAGTTAGAACTCATTGAAACAAACAACTTTTCTTAGTTAAAATTTTTGAATTGGAGCGCAAGTCTTTTGTTTTTCGAAAAATCGTCATTACTCTCTTATTTTAAGAAATATTTAAAAAATACAAAAACGTTCAACATGCGCTAGCGGTTCTCTAAAACATTTGTATTTACAATTATTTTCTATTTTATCAAATAACAAAATGGCGACCGAAGAAAAATTTCGAAACAAGATATTTTGAAAATCACTCGATTGATTTTTGAAAATAAAACATGTATGAAATCCTAAAACTATATTATAACATTTGTCTGAAACATTTTTTTTCGATCTGTCCAAAAGAGTTATTATTCAAATTCAATTTCAAAATAAATTTTAACAAACTGCAACAATAATTAAAAACAAAGTAGGCTAACCTTAAGTTAGGCCATTAAACAAATTGAGGCACGTGTTTCCTAGTTTGTACGTCTAAATTTAAATACTTTTTGATCTTGTTCTTCAGAAATTTCTGCTTCAACTTGAAAAGTTTCTGTCACGTTTATCATTTGTGTGCGTATTTTGCATAATTTGTATATAAAAATGCATAATTATCAAAACAGATAAATGTTATAAGATAGTTCAAGGATTTTATAAATGATTTATTTTCAAAAATCGATCGATTGGTTTTCAAAATATCTTGCTGAGAAATTTTTGATCGGTCGTCATTTTGTTATTTGTTAAAATAGAAACTAATTGTAAATACAAATGTTTTAGAGAACCTAAAGCGTATGTTGAACGTTTTTGAATTTTTTAAATATTCCTTAAAATAAGGGAGTAATGACGATTTTTCGAAAAACAAAAGAACGCCAATAACTATGAACTTGGACTCAAATTCAAAAAAATTAACTAAGAAATTGCTTGTTTCAATGAGTTCTAACTGCCATTTTCGGGTGTTACAACTTAGTTTTAACACCCTGTATACATACACTCAGATGGAAAAAAACGGGTCATTGGGTCAAGGTTTGCAAAAGAACCATTTTTTTTTTAATTTTGATATGGTATAGTCCTTAGAATAAAATTTTTAGTGTTTTACAATCATAGAGACAATATTCACCAAATTTCAGTTTTCATAGCCGTCAAATTTTGTAAATATTTCGTCAATTTGAGTTGCAGGAACATTTCGAACATACATTTTCCCAAATTTGGATTACATTTGAAATAAGATTTTAAAAATAAGTACGTGAATTTAAATTGCTACAGTTTCGAACAAATTTGCCAAATTTGGGTTTCTAAGTATTATAAAATTTCTAAAATACTTCCCAAATTCGAGTTACATCTCCAATAATATTATAAAAATAGGCGGCAAGACCCCATGGGGTCGATAGCCCAATAAAGATTGTTTATATATATATTATAAAAATAAATGTTTCAAATTTAAGTTGCCACAGTTTCGAACAAACATGACAAATTTGAGTTCCTGCTTTCTACCAATTTCAAAAATACCTCTCCAAATTGAGCTACATCTACCGTAATATTTTAAACATAAGTTCTCTGAATTTATGTTGCTATAGTTTCGAATAAATTTGACAAATTTGGGTTTCTAAGCGTTATAAAATTTCGAAAATACTTCCCAAATTCTAGTTACTCAATAATATTTGGAAAATAAGTTTTCTAAATTTAAGTTGCTATAGTTTTGTACAATTTGCCAAATTAAGTTTCAGAGTGCTACAAAATATTAAAAATTCTTCCCAAAATCGAACTACATCAGCAGTAACATTTTAAACATAAGTTCTCTGAATTTATGTTGCTATAGTTTCGAATAAATTTGACAAATTTGGGTTTCTAAGCGTTATAAAATTTCGAAAATACTTCCCAAATTCTAGTTACTCCATAATATTTGAAAAATAAGTTATCTAAATTTAAGTTGCTATAGTTTTGTACAATTTGCCAAATTAAGTTTCAGAGTGCTACAAAATATTAAAAATACTTCCCAAAATCGAACTACATCAGCAGTAACATTTTAAACATAAGTTCTCTGAATTTATGTTGCTATAGTTTCGAATAAATTTGGCAAATTTGGGTTTCTAAGCGTTATAAAATTTCGAAAATACATCCCAAATTCTAGTTACTCCATAATATTTGAAACATAAGTTATCTAAATTTAAGTTGCTATAGTTTTGTACAATTTGCCAAATTAAGTTTCAGAGTGCTACAAAATATTAAAAATTCTTCCCAAAATCGAACTACATCAGCAGTAACATTTTAAACATAAGTTCTCTGAATTTATGTTGCTATAGTTTCGAATGAATTTGACAAATTTGGGTTTCTAAGCGTTATAAAATTTCGAAAATACATCCCAAATTCTAGTTACTCCATAACATTTGAAAAATAAGTTATCTAAATTTAAGTTGCTATAGTTTTGTACAATTTGCCAAATTAAGTTTCAGAGTGCTACAAAATATTAAAAATACTTCCCAAAATCGAACTACATCAGCAGTAACATTTTAAACATAAGTTCTCTGAATTTATGTTGCTATAGTTTCGAATAAATTTGGCAAATTTGGGTTTCTAAGCGTTATAAAATTTCGAAAATACATCCCAAATTCTAGTTACTCCATAATATTTGAAACATAAGTTATCTAAATTTAAGTTGCTATAGTTTTGTACAATTTGCCAAATTAAGTTTCAGAGTGCTACAAAATATTAAAAATACTTCCCAAAATCGAACTACATCAGCAGTAACATTTTAAACATAAGTTTTCTGAATTTAAATTGCTATTGTTTCGAATAAATTTGCAATATTTATAGTACGAACGAAAATCTCTAAATAAATCGCTTAAATAAATGGATCAAATTAAGCGAATGATGCAGGAACGAAAGCATACATTGGATGAAGGATGAATTGTATTATGAGATCAAATTACTGAAAAAGTGGAAAAGATAGAAAAAACACGAGAGAAGGTGAGAAAATTTCTCATAGAAAGAATGAAAAAGAAACCCAAAATTCGAATAACATCTGTTCATTAAGTAACATTCCAAGAATATATTTTCCTTAAGTTCTCCAACTTCAATTTTTTTTCAAGTTTGAGTTTCTAAGTAGGTACTACAACAATTCGAAAATAGTTTCCAAATTCGAATTACATCTGCACTTTTATTGAATTATTCTTATATTTCTATTGGTTTCAGTATCTATGACGTCAAATCATAGCGTTGACGTCATAATTTCCACAAATAAATACCATTTCAAAACTATGACCATAATTTTATAAATTATGAAATTATAATTTCCGAAAAAAAAATTGTAATTACCTTAGGTAATTATAATAATAGCTGTCTATATTGTATAAAAAATATATATATATATATATAGAACGAGAAAAATTATTGAAATTTGAATTATGGAATGTGGATTTTACCCAAAAAAGTACATTTTTGATTTGTATAATGATGCCACTTTTAATAGTTTTAATAGATAGTTATTTGCAACACCACTAAATCACAATGACAAAACTGAAGATTTTTTTTTTTTAGAAATTGCTTTAAACAACAACTTCAAATTAAATAATAAAATATATAAATACTATATATACATTTTTAATAAATATATAAATAAAATAAAATAATATAAAATAAAAAAATAAAAAAAACAACTTACCAACAAATTAAAAAATCACTAAACATATATAACAACACAATGAATATTTAACCCATGCACAAAATAATACAAACAACACATTTTACAAATCATTTACATACCAAGGTTACATCAGCGACAAAATTAACCAAACATAAAAACTTCATTTAAAACCAAACACACAATAAAATCTCTACTTTTTAACGCTTTAGACCAAACAAATTTCAACGACAAAAATGGAGTTTATGCTATTACATGTAATTGCTGCAGTGCTAAATATATAGGAGAAACAGGAAGAGCTATAAAAATTAGAATAAAAAAACATTTAAGAGATATTAACATAACAAATTTTTACATCTTCACTTTAACAATCGTAAATTCGAAATCGACACACTAAACTTTTACATAATACCAATAAAGGTCTGAAACGAACAGTATTAGAATCATACAAAATCGATAAAGTTTTAAAGAAAGAATCAAATATACAATTCCTTAACGAACAAATAAATCTAAATTTCAGAGTATACATATTTATATAATTCATACGACATTTAACAAAACAACATTACAAAAATAATAAATTAAAAAACGTCATGAACAACTGGTGTAATGGATGAAACTATAATAAATTATAGGTAATTACGTTACAAATTTTAAACATTTAGTAATTATTATACGCTTGGCTTGAACTCTGGCAACTGAGGGAGTCTGGGAAGTGCCGCAGTACTTTAGAATGCCCTAGGTAACAATACCAAAGGATTTTTTCCTTTCCCGCGGCTAAGGGACAGAAGGGCCCCGTAAGAGATATTCACCGGAAGGCATTAAGTAATCCTGGCGTCCCAAATATGGCTCGTTACTTTCCTGATCATTTCAAAGTTAGCCTGGCCCCTGGAAAAGAGGCCTGTCCGGCCCTTTACCTCTGGACGATCAAACAAATAGCATGCCTACTCTGCAGTAATATTTCGGGCCCGATGATAAATAACTCCACTACATGGCAGTGCAACGTGGCACTATATGAGATGTGAAAAATAGTAAAAAATATATCGCCGGTTGTCGATTTTCAGTACTACTGGACGTGACAAAAGGTGCATAATAAAATACAAACATAAACAATAAAATTTATTATCATTCCTTTAAGCAGTAATTTATTTACACGTATAACGTTTTTACGTATAAAATTATTTTCACAAACCATACGAATAATGAATTTACAATGTATGCATTACAATGAAATATGTATTTACTGAATAATTGACTTGAAACAATACGGGACAAGCAGCAATTTCAATGTTTATTTAATATACAGGGTGTCCTAAATAGAGTGGGATTGCAAGGGTATATTTCTTATTCTTAAAGCTAGAGATCTGGTAAAATGGTCAATATTGTGCAGTTTTATATGCTGGTTCATATTACATTGAAAATTTTTCAAAGGTCCGAGCAGGTTGGAAGTGAAATAACCCACGACATACCATGTTTTATTTAGCTAAACAACGAGTAGGTAAGACAGGTGTTATTTGCTGAAAAAACGTTCGTATTTATAAATAAATAAGATCCGCATTCCGGCGTAAAAATACGTAAACAGACTCGTGGGGAGCCACAGACCCCTGAACCAGTCCGGGAGAATTCTATCAACAATGGGGACAATAAAAGCCATTAACTTAAGGGTAACAAGAGTTTACTAGTCGGGCGGAAATATCAACAGTTCATGGAAATATAAATTACTCGAGACCAGACAGGGGATGTGCCACTGACCGACAGTGAGCGATTCCGGGGAGTTCAAAACCGAAACAATAACATTACGGCCCATAGAATCATTAACTTAAGTACCATAAAAACAGCGCCAGCTACATGCACGCGTACCGAAATTCTTAGAACAGGGCCTATTTGGCCTGGATAACTCACGCCACGAAGGGACATGATTTGTATTGGTAGCAAACACAAATCCGCCAGCAAAAGATCGAGTGGCGTAAACATGTGGAAGAAATTATTGCGCAGGCATCGAAAAAGGCACTTAGCCAGCACGAGTGGACCACCGTAGAAGATCGGGGACGGCAGTGTATGGGCCCGGGGGGCTCGGGGAAAATGTGGAGGTAAACATATAAGAATCTGCGAAAGCAGGGGGGAGGTCACTTAGTTCTTGACGGCCGAGGGCACGAGAGAAATCGCGAGAGTGTAAACGGGGGCGCAATTCGTATAAACAGTCAGGGAAATTGATAATTCAATTAGGGCAGTATTGAACCAGTTAGATATTTTCGGGGAGACCGCGAAGTAATTAAAACAACACCAAGCGCAAGGGCCACCACGACATCAGTACGGCTATCCAGTCGGCGAGAGATAGGAAGGGTTAATGAGTGAGTACTGACGCAATTGATGATCGAGTAACGCGAATCAAACTGCCAATTTCGAAGGGCACTGCGCAATATTTAGCAGACAAGTCATTACGCGTGTCAAGTAAATTAATTCGGCAATCCGCCGGAAAATATCCTGTGACAAAATTACGAAAGAACAAAACGCCCAAACTGGGGCAAAGGTGTGTGATCCTCTTCGTAATGAGAGCGGTTTGTGGGTTTCGCGCCGCACTTTGAAACAGAAGGGCGCGCTAGAAGCATACTACAAAATCGCTCTTACCCGTTGGTATGTGCGAACCGAACACATTCATCAATCTCATACGATAACATGTATGTTTCTCTTCGTAATTAGAGCGATCTGTGGGTTTCGCGACGCACTTCGAAACAGAAGGGCGCGCTAGAAGCAGACTACAAATATCGCTCTAACCCCTTGATGTGTTCGGGTCGAACATATTAACCAATTACACCCCACAACGAGTATGGTTCTCTTTGTAATATTGTCACGTATGATAAGTATTGCTACTCCACATAAACCACCACCAATACTCGATTATCATGCGTTTTAATTATTATTTATATTTTATTAGCAAGGGATTCGGGAAAGAGCTTAGTTCAGGAAGGTATTTAAACAGATATAAACTCAAGGGATTTCCCAGGTAGCGATCGCAACGGGAACTAAAAACCGGTATCCGTGACGGATAATAATTATTACAAAAATCAGCAAAAATCATCATGTCTTACCAAATCACTAAATCCTTGTAATTAACGTTGCGTAGTTAATATCACTAATCAATCAGCCGAGTGAGTGATCAAACTAATAAGTTGTAATTGCATGCCGGTGAAATAAAACAGCCCTCAGCATCGATAATGCATGTGATCAGTATTTGCATATTTGAATTCTTGAGCGAGTGAGAAATGAATGAATGCGAGTCAGTATATTCCTGAAGCACGAGCATGTGGATATTATAGATAAATCTTTGAATGAATCCAAGTCATAAGTCATGATCGGATGAGAAATAAAATTCATAAATACGAAACACAACGGCAATTAAGAATGAATGCGAATCAAGGGAATTCATGCATGAGCATGCGTAAAGAAGGGATATAAATCCGTGAATGAATCAAAGTCAAAATCATGCAGAATCACATCCGCTAGGTGAATTCAATTGTCACAAAAACGAAGTAAAAACAAACTAAAAATAAATGAAAATATTAAAAACAAAAGAAAAGACATTAAAAAATTAAATAAAAAGAAAAAGAGTCAAAAACAAACGAGGGGCTTATGTTTCATACACGTCAGACGTAATAGGGTTAGGGTATGAGACTCGCTATGAGATCAGATATATGTACTTTAGCCAGACACAACTGACCATCGTGCACAAATGACCGATCGAAATTTACGATTAATTATTTGGGTGTTGTTGCTTGGTAAATGCATTGCAAAACTTTAATTAAGGGTAAATCGTCATCCTTAATAATTGGCATGTTATTTGCTGGGAAGTACACTTCTAAACTTTATCTGAGGATAAATCAAATCAAGTAAATAAAAGATAAAAATATGGATGAACGAACGTATGTGGAATGAATGACATAACTAAAACACCGTAATTAGCAGGGACAGATCGCATGTACTAGTAACCAGTAGAATTTGAATTATAACGTTAATTCACGTCAGAATACCACGAAATATAATCAGAAACCACGTAAAAATCGATAAATTCATTTCAAAACTTTAATTCAAAATAAATGGTCATTCTTCATTATTTGTGTGTTATTACTCATTAAATAAACCCTTAGTCACCACATAAATGTAAAGCGTATTATTTTACCATAACCAAATGAAATAGTCAGAAACCACGTAAAAATCATTACTCATTTCAAAACTTTAATTGAAAATAAATCGTCATTCTTCATTATTTGTGTGTTATTACTTATTAAATAAACCCTTAGTCACCACATAAATGTAAAGCGTATTGTTTACCATAACCAAATGAACCAAACCTTACTTGCTAAATTAAAATGTAAAACTATATGAATTACTGAATGAATAAATTACTGTATGATGATATTTGTGTATGCGTATAATTTGACATCGATCTTGTCACTATAACGATTCCATGAATCAAACACAGGTGAAGTACAGCCACTTAGATTACGAGCCACTCTACGTTTATAAATTAATTACAATTTATAATGATACCCCGGTATTGTACCTTTACATGTCTACCAATAATTTCAGCCATGTGATCGTAAAAACTTTAAGAGGTAATGTCCGTTGATTTAATTCCGTTGTCTTTTTCTATTCGCTTAGCATTTAGCTTATCATTTAGCTATTGCAATCTGCTAAACAAGCTAATGATAAGAATCTCGTATTTGAAAAACTACTATCTGGATTGTTATATAAATAGAGCTTATTATGGCATCGTTACTGTAAATTGCCTTAATGCACCTTTAATTATTGGTTACAAAACTCATTAATTCTGTGTGTAGGTATATGGGAGATATTATTTTCGGATTTTGCGTATGCATTGAAAGCCACGTTTCACGAATAACAAGATAAAAATACGCCATGGGTTGGCAAACAGGGCTCGGATTTGTTGCAAATGTGTTCGACAATAGCTGAGCAGATGATCAAAACGGGCATCGACCCGTTCACCCCCGTATTGTTGGTATGAATAACATTTCCCCTGCACCAGGCCTTAAGGAGTAAAGGTCAGGTTGGTCAAATTAATGCAATATAAATAAGGCCACTTTTATGTTTCCCGCATCAATATCCACTAAATTATTCTAGTGTAAGGCACTAAGCACCAGAAATTATTATTAACACTTCGCGACGACTTCATTTCGCCAGATAATTCAATTTACATATATCCCATACATTATGCAGTAATTAGTTTCTATTAGAACCCTAATCGCGTAGTGTAGTTTTTATATGGACGAGTATGCGTGTGAGGGGTCGAAAGTAGTGACCATAAAAAGCACTTGAGAACAGTAATTCTAGTAAACTAAACGAACAATTCCACCTCATGTAATATATGATATCACTACATAAGCTCTACTTTCCCTTTCATTTCTTATACTCGCCCCTATAAATAACACTCGCCTTCTTTGTCTGTGCCATTGCCAGGTTTACTTAGGGTTTCTTTTTAATGAGCAATATGTACGTAGGATGTTGGCACAGCAATTTATGCATTATGCCCATTCGTGTGCAGACACAAATTAATAACAATACGTTACTTATTGATATATATATATATATATATATATATATATATATATATATATATATATATATATATATATATATATATATATATATATATATATCCAAAGCGCCGATTAATAAGCATAAAAAATTACAAAATAAGCGCTTAAAAATGCATACATTTTTAGAAAATAAGCATTTAAAAGTGCATAAAGATTAGAATAAGCACAAAACGCAGAAAAAGCATGAAAACGCATATTTTATTTTTTTTGAAAATACATAAAAAACAAAACAAAATTTTATTAGCAAAAGTAATATTTTAATAACATAGGATTTGGTGATTAATATTAATAACAATAATAATTGATAACAAATAATGATTACTGCTCATTTTTTTAATGAACTAATAATTAAATGTTTTTCTAAATTTTCAACGGAAAATCCCATTCTTCTATCACTGAGCACATTTTTTAAGTGTGAACAGCTTCTCTCCACATCCACACTTGTAATCGGTGCATATTTAAATTTGGGAACAATTGTAATATTTATCAGCGAATCTTCCACGAAATCTCCTTTCAAAACTGTTGATATTTTTTGTAACTCGCCAAACCCTTCATTTTTTAACAAAACTGCATCACTTTTTTTTAATAATCTCTCCTATAGATGCCCATATGTTTGAGACGTCGTTCCTAAAATCTTCAACTATTTGAACCGCATCTACCAAAGTTGCGTCCTTTGCTTGGAGTTTATCAATCACTTTGCTTACGAAACTGTAGTTCGTTTTTAGGAATGCTAAATTTTGTACAACCCTCCTATCTTTAAGAACTTTGTGGCATTCTTTTATTGCCTCTGACACATTTTCGGGAGACTCTAACACAAGCTCCTTAAATGAATCGAAATGGTCGGCATAATAGCAGGCAGCATCTACCCATGTTTCGAAATATATTCGAAACCACTAAAATAAATAAAACCAAAAAAATATGCATAGATAATATCTTTACGAATATCATATGTTCGGAAGGACGAATAATTAACACTGCAATATCTGACCACATTGCTCAAATATTTTATATATTAACAACACAGCTGCAATCCAAAAAACAACTAGAAATAGAACACGAAAATATAAAACGCAAAATAAGGAGAAATTTGTCCTTTCACTGAAACAAGAGGAGTGGAAATCAGTATACACAGAAGATGATGCCAATATTAAATTTAATAAGTTTCTCAAAACATTTTGCCTATATTTTGAAGAGGCCTAGAATATACTAGAAATGAATCAAGAATATGGGCAAACATATCTAATGAAACAAGGCATATGAAAGAAACATTAGAACTTATCTTCCATGCATATAAAAGCACGGAAGATGGAAACATATACAATATCTATCTAAAATATAAGGAATCATACTTAAACCATGTTAAAATGGAGAAACAAAACAACTTAATTCATAAAATTAATGCATCATCAAACAAATCAAAGTAACTATGGACCACTATTAACCGTGAAACTGCCAGAGGCACGAAAAAATGTACCATCGATGGATCTCTAAATTGCAGGGACTTCCAAGATATCTTCTGTAGTATTGGCAATAATCTGGTGCAAACAATACAAAACAAACGAACGGGACAGTGCTAAAGGTAAAAACAAAAGGCATCACCATGTTTTTCAACCCAACCACACCTGCTGAGATTGAAAGTGCTATTGGTAGCATCAAAAGTAAGACATCTACTCAATTGATTCTAAATTAATAAAGTATGTCGCACATGCAATATCATAACCTCTAGCAGATATTACGAACTCATCCATGAGTACTGGAATCTTCCCCCAAAGACTAAAAATAGCTAGAGTAGTACCTATATTAAAGCAAGACGGCCGATCCGAAAGAAGCAACTACAGACCCATATCAATACTCCCTTCTCACAAATTCTCGAATTGATAATTCTCAAACAAATAACAAGGTTTTTCGGAGAAAACAAATACATAACAGAGAGTCAATTTGGTTTTCAGAGAAACTTGCAATAATGAATCTTCTAGACAACATCTACCAGGCAATGGAAGGCCATAAGTTATGTTTTGCTCAATTTTGTGACTTGAGTAAAGCATTTGACTGCATGTCACATAAAATTCTTCTGGAAAAACTAGACCACTATGGATTCAAAGGTATTTCGTTGCGGCTTATGACGTCTTACCTACAAGATAGAGCCAAATTGTTGATATTAATGGAGAAAAGAGCAATCCAAAATACATACGGCGAGGAGTCCCACAAGGATCTATACTGGGGCCGATACTATTTATCATATACACAAACGACCTGCCGACCAATCTTAAATGCCATACTTTCATGTTTGCAGACGACACAACTTTACTGGTATCAGACAAAAATACTGAAGTAGCACAACAAAAGTTAAGAACAGTGGCAATGCATCTGAATGGTTCGATGCGAATGAGCTTTGCCTTAATACAGCCAAAACAAATGCCTTTTTACCTCCAGTAGGCTGCATCAAGTATCCAAGGATTCGCCAAAATTCCTTGGAAAACATTTAGACAGTCGATTGACATGGAAAGCACACGTAGAAAATTTGTGTATGAAATTGGCATCAAGTATCTACGCAATCAGAAGAATGAAGGACATCGTAAACATCCAAGCAGCTATAACCACCTACTATGCTATCTTCTACAGTAGGATGTCTTATGGAATTGAAGCTTAGGGGCTTTCAGCTCATGCATCCCAAGTATTTATTTTGCAAAAAAAGCTATACGTGTGTAACGGTACAATACCGGGGTATCATTATAAATTGTAATTAATTTATAAACGTAGAGTGGCTCGTAATCTAAGTGGCTGTATTTCACCTGTATTTGATTCATGGAATCGTTATAGTGACAATTACGATGGTTCGTTGTTCAAGTATTGTGTCTGTTACGGGGAAAATATCAAATTATACGCATACACAAATATCATCATACAGTAATTTATTCATTCAGTAATTCATATGGTTTTATATTTTAATTTAGCAAGTAAGGTTTGGTTCATTTGGTTATGGTAAATAATACGCTTTACATTTATGTGGTGACTAAGGGTTTATTAAATAAGTAATAACACACAAATAATGAAGAATGACGATTTATTTTGAATTAAAGTTTTGAAATGAATTTATCAATTTTTTTACGTGATTTCTGATTATATTTCGTGGTATTCTAACGTGAATTAACGTTATAATTCAAATTCTACTGGTTACTAGTACATGCGATCTGTCCCTGCTAATTACGGTGTTTTAGTTATGTCATTCATTCCACATGCGTTCGTTCATCCCAATTTTTATCTTTTATTTACTTGATTTGATTTAGCCTCGGATAAAGTTTAGAAGTGTATTTCCCAGCAAATAACATGCCAGTATTAAGGATGACGATTTACCCTTAATTAAAGTTTTGCAATGCATTTACCAAGCAATAACACCCAAATAATTATATCGTAAATTTCGATCGGTGATTTGTGCACGATGGTCAGTTGTGTCTGGCTAAAGTACATATATCTGATCTCATAGCGAGTCTCATACCCTAACCCTATTACGTCTGACGTGTATGTAACATAAGCCCCTCGTTTGTTTTTGACTCTTTTTATTCTTATTTAATTTTTTTTTTATATATTTTCTTTTGTGTTTAATATTTTCATTTTTTTTTTTTTTTTTTTTACTTCGATAATTGAATTCACCTAGCGGATGTAATTCTGCATGATTTTGACTTTGATTCATTCACGAATTTATATCCCTTCTTTACGCATGCTCATGCATGAATTCCCTTGATTCGCATAAATTCTTAATTGCCGTTGCGTTTCGTATTTATTAACTTTATTTCTCATCCGATCATGACTTATGACTTGGATTCATTCAATGATTTATCTATAATATCCACATGCTCGTGCTTCAGGAATATACTGACTCGCATTCATTCATTTCTCATTCGCTCACGAATTCAAATATGCAAATACTGACCACATGCATTATCGATGCTGAGGGCTGTTTTATTTCACCGGCATGCAATTACAACTTATTAGTTTGATCACTCACTCGGCTGATTGATTAGTGATATTAACTACGCAACGCTAATTACAAGGATTTAGTGATTTGGTATGACATGATGATATTTGCTGATTTTTGTAATAATTATTGACCTTCACGAATACCGGTTTTTTTTTGTTCCCGTTGCGATCGCTACCTGGGAAATCCCTTGAGTTTATATCTGTTTAAATACCTTCCTGAACTAAGCTCTTTCCCGAATCCCTTGCTAATAAAATATAAATAATAATTAAAACGCATGATAATCGAATATTGGTGGTGGTTTATGTGGAGTAGCAACACTTATCATACGTGACAATATTACGAAGAGAACCTTACACGTTGTGGGGTGTGATTGGTTAATATGTTCGACCCGAACACATCAAGGGGTTAGAGCGATATTTGTAGTCTGCTTCTAGCGCGCCCTTCTGTTTCAAAGTGCGTCGCGAAACCCACAGATCGCTCTAATTACGAAGGGAAACATACATGTTATCGTATGAGATTGATGAATGTGTTCGGTCCGCACATACCAACGGGTAAGAGCGATTTTGTAGTATGTTTCTAGCGCGCCCTTCTATTTCAAAGTGCGGCGCGAAACCCACAAATCGCTCTCATTACGAATAGGATCACACACCTTTGCGCCAGTTTGGGCGTTTTGTTCTTTCGTAATTTTGTTACAGGATATTTTTCGGCGGATTGCCGAATTAATTTACTTGACACGCGTAATGACTTGTCTGCTAAATGTTTCGCAGTGCCCTTCGAAATAGGCCAGTTTGATTCGCGTTACTCGATCATCAATTGCGTCAGTACTCACTCATTAACCCTTCCTATTATCTCTCGCCTACTGGATAGCCGTACTGATGTCGTGGTGGCCCTTGCGCTTGGTGTTGTTTTAATTACTTCGCGGTCTCCCCGAAAATATCTAACTGGTTCAATACTGCCCTAATTGAATTATCAATTTCCCTGACTGTTTATACTAATTGCGCCCCCGTTTACACTCTCGCGATTTGTCTCGTGCCCTCGGCCGTCGAGCACTCAGTGACCTCCCCCCCTGCTTTCGCAGATTCTTATATGTTTACCTCCCCATTTTCCCCGAGCCCCGGGCCCAAACACTGCCGTCCCCTATCTTCTACGGTGGTCTACTCCTACTGGCTAAGTGCCTTTTTCGATGCCTGCGCAATAATTTCTTCCACATGTTTACGCCACTCGGTCTTTTGCTGGCGGATTTGTGTTTGCTACCAATACAAATCATGTCCCTTTGTGGCGTGAGTTATCCAGGCCCAAGGGGCCCTGTTCTAAGAATTTCGGTACGCGTGCATGTAGTTGGCGCTGTTTTTATGGTACTTAAGTCAATGATTCTATGGGCCGTAATATTATACTTTCGGTTTTGAACTCCCCGGAATCGCTCACTGTCGGTCAGTGGCACATACCCTGTCTGGTCTCGAGTAATTTATATTTCCATGAACTGTTGATATTTCCGCCCGACTAGTAAACTCTTGTTACCCTTAAGTTAATGGCTTTTATTGTCCCCATTGTTGATAGAATTCTCCCGGACTGGTTTAGGGGTCTGTGGCCCCTCACGAGTCTGTTTACGTATTTTTACGCCGGAATGCGGATCTTATTTATTTATTAATACGAACGATTTTTCAGCAAATAACACCTGTCTCACCTACTCATTGTTTAGCTAAATAAAACATGGTCTGTCGTGGGTCATTTCACGTGCGATAATGGGAGTACCACAGATGAAGCCTTGTCGACAGCTATTTAAGCAAGAAGGTATACTGACGATGGCATCAGTCTATATTCTTCAACATGCCGTACGAACGTGGAAAACTAGGCACAATCTTCCATCTAGGAGTACTGTGCATGAATATGGGACGAGATCGCAGCATCATCTAGTCGTCCCATCAAATAGACTTTACCTTACAGATCTAAGATCGGTGGGGATAAAAATTCTGAACCATCTTCCAGTACAATGGCAGCACCAGAAAATGCACAAAAAGCAACTTAGCGAACACTTAAAAGAGCATGCTTTCTATACAGTACAGGATTTTTTTCTACATAAAATGTAGTGTTTTCGTAATTTATATTGTCTTGACCTCACATGTAATTCACGTCCAATAAAAGAAGTTTGAAGTTTGGAGTTTAATATAAATAATATGCTATAGCCTTGAGAAATAAGCAAATAAGCACAAACAATATGCACAAAAAATGCATTAAAGCAATTATAAGCTTAAAAACTGAAAATATGCATAAAAGCACAAAAATTGTCACGTTACTTAATTTGCTGAAATTCGTATAGATGCGAGGTCATTTTGGTCTGCTATTAAAACTGATAGCATAATACATAGAAATCCGCGCCCTGCATATATCTGTTTCGTCAATTTGGTTGGTAAAGTGAAGAGATGGAGAAATGGATTTATATGAGAGCATTGTGTTACAGCAGTACAAATCCCTGTTGTTTCTGAAAGTGCACCACTACTCAATCTCAATATAGATAAATGTGCGAAAATATATTGGAACACCTTTAGATATGGTTAGATATACGTGTAGGTGGAAAAATTCAATACGTTGTCACTCTCGGCGGAGTTGCATATACGTACTTATCTGATTCAGGCTAGCAGATAGCATACAAGGGAAACATTTTAAGTTCAAAACATTCGAAGACCCAATTAATATCAATTACACGGGGAAACGAAATATATAAAACAATGATAAACGATGAAATCCGTGGTAATATTTCGTTTACAATTCACCGCGCAATGCTGTAATTATTATAGAACAATGAATGAGAAGTATTTCATAATAATTAGAATAAAGGCGGCAGGTTTCATAAACGGTATTGCGAATTTTATAATCCGCACATTTTTTACGTCAACGTTTTCCGGGATTATTCACGATCCTTCGCAGAATTTTCGTTATATCAGTAATTGTCCTATGCTTAATAACGCCGCAATGAATTCATTTCGGATTCTCGCGTATTACATAATCTTAAGTTAGCCCAGCAATTTACCTGCCTATAACGTATGTGTGCACAATATAGTAAAACGTAATCCAGCAACAGTACGGGCATAAAATTTAATACGTTTTTGCACTGGCAGTTTTCGTTGTAAAAAATGTGCCACAAGTAAACTTATTAAAATTAGTGCCACACCTTTTAAATGCATTTCGTACACATTAATTAAAATTTATTATCACGGATATTCAAGTAAATAATTAACACTGCGAATTACTTAGCAAAATTACATACTAAAGTGTCGTTACGGGGAAATTTTACAAGCTTTATTATCGCAAGACACTAGGGCATTATTTTTTGTACTACATAAAAGATGAAACAACTGATAATAGCCCCCAGTAAACATAATTAGAGTACTCCTGAATGCGGTAGCAGTAATGTGCATGTTTATTTTTCTTAATAAAAGAAACTTTATTCCACATTTTATATGGAAATTGCACATTTACCTTTGACATGCACGACCATGCGCTCAGCGATGGCTGCGTTAAGCCGGATATGTGCTATATTAACATCATTTCTGGATGAAAAATTGCGATTTATGTATAAAAGCTGTCAGCCCTCGATTTATGATTTACACCGCCACTGTGCATTACCGGGGCCTCATTGAAATGGCGCGCAGTAACTTTCTGTTGTTATTTGTCAAATAAACTTTAATAGACTTGTCCGCCAAATAATTAAACACTTAGAGCCTCCAGCGTGCAGTCTGCATGCGCATATCGAATGCCGTGTTATATTAATTACAGTAAATATAACTTGAGTTTTGAAATGTAAACTTGCTTCACTAAAATTCGCACCGTTGCAATTGTTTGGAAATAAAGTTGTCTGAAGCTAATTTATAATTAATATGTAACCCATATACATTTTATAAGCATAACGGTTTCATACTTATTCACATCAACTCATATAACATTAAAACAATTATGTATATTACTAATTTACAATACAAATAACACAATTAAAATTACAAATTTTAAGTGTGTAGAGACATGGTATTGGCTGCGCCTCATTACCATCACTACCTTCATCACAATAAATCATCAAGGGCGGCCTATACATATATGGCAATATGGTGAAAATTATGAAGAACAAACTCATAAGTAATTAATTTCAAATAATATAATAATATATTATAATAATATAGTATAGTAGTATAATAATTAATATAATAAGTATAGATGGAATATATAGAGAAAAACAGGAAATTTGCGATTTAATATTCTATAGAAATTTTAAAATTTATCTAAAATCTGAATATAATTTCAAACATCTCCACATATCTAGAATAATACTTAAGATTAAATGAACTTCTTGATATTCGGGACAAGTACCTAATTTTTAAATAAACCTGGACCGAAATCTAAAATGTTTGAGATTTTCGCATCTTGTTTTCAAAATTTCACCGATTTTGACAATTACAGTTAAAAATATTGATAGCTACACTTAAAAAAATGACGAATTTTGATAGTTGCAGTTGAAAATTCACTTTTAAAAATATGACATTATTTGACAGTTACAGTTGAATGTTGAAAATATGATAATTTTGTCAGCTACTGTTGAAAATTTGATAAATTTTGACAGTTACGGTTAGTAAATTATGACAAACTTTGACAATTCAATTGGGAATAGGACAAATTTTAAAAGTTACAGTTGTAAATATCACGAATTTAGGCAGTTGCAGTTAAAAATATGACAAATATCGAAGGCTACAGATGAAAATACATCAAATTTTGTCATTTACTTGTGCACTGTTTGACAGTTGAAGTTGAAAATATTACAGAATTTAAGTTACATTTAAAAATTTGATATATTTTGACAGTTACAGTTAAAACTATGACAAATATCGACAACTACAGTTCAAAACATAATACATTTCGTCAGTTACTGTTGAAATTCTGACCAATTTTAACAGTTACGTTTGAAAATATGATACACTTTAACAATTCAATTGGAAATAGAACAAATTTTGAAAGTAACAGTTGTAAATATGACGATATTTGGCAGTTGCAGTTAAATATATGACAATTATAGATAGATACAATTGAAAATATAACACAATTTGTCAGCTACTGTCACATGTCCAAGAAAATCATGTAAAATAACATTATTGAAAGAAATTCAAATATTTAAAGATTTTTGCGGCCTTATTATAAAAATTTCAAAGAGTTTGACAATTGCAGTTGAAAATAAGAAACATATTTACAGCCAAAGATAAACAAATGACGCATTTCGACAGTTGCAGTTGAAAATTTTACAGAAAATAAGTAAATTTTACAAATATGACATTATTTGACAGTTACAGTCGAAACTATAAGAAATATCGAGAGCTACAGTTGAAAATATGATAAATTTGGTCAGTTACTGTTTTAAATTTGACCCATTTTGACAGTTACGGTTGAAATATGAAATATTTTGACAATTCAATTGGAAATAGAACAAATTTTGAAAGTTGCAGTTGTAAACATGACGAATTTTGGCAGTTATAGTTAAAAATATGACAAATGTCGACAACTACAGTTGAAAATGTAACACATCTTATCAATTAGTGTTACTCTTCCAGGAAAATCATTTAAAATCACATTATAGAAAGAAATTAAAAAATTTAAAGATTTTCGCGGCCTTATTATCAAAATTTCAAAGAGTTTGACATTTGCAGTTGAAAATAAGGAAAATATTTACAACTTAAGCTGAACAAATGACGTATTTTGACAGTTACAAACAGTAACTGACAGTCGAAACTATAAGAAATATCGACAGTTACAGTTGAAAATATGATAAATTTGGTCAGTTACTGTTGAACACTTTACCCATTTTGACAGTTACGGTTGAAAATATGAAACACTTTGACAATGCAATTGAAAAAGGAACAAATTTTAAAAATTACTGTTGTAAATATGACGAATTTTGGCAGTTGCAGTTAAAAATATGACAAATATCACAAATATGACACATTTTGACAATTCAATGCAACATATGACATATTTTGAAAGTTATAGTTGTAAATATGTCGAATTTTGAGAGGGAAAGTTGAACTATGACAATTATCGACAGCTACAGATACAAAATATGATAAATGTTGTCAGTTACTGTTGAAATTTTGATAATTTACATTGAGTTACATTTACATTTACATTGAGTTACATTGAGATAAGTTACATTTGAAAATATGGCACACTTTGACAATTCTATTGGAAATAGGACAAGTTTTGAAAGTTACAGTTGTAAATATGACAAATTATGACAGTTGCATTTAAGTATATGACAATTATAGATAAATACAATTGAAAATAAAACACAATTTTTCAGCTATTATCACATGTCCAAGAAAAACATGTAAAATCACATTATTGAAAGAAATTCAAATTTGTAAAACATTATGAAAACTTCAAAGATTGTGACAATTGCAGCTGAAGATTACGAAAATATTTACAGCTTAAGATAAACAAATGACGTATTTCGACAGTTGCAGTTGAAAATTTTACAGAAAATAAGTTACTTATACAAATATGACATTATTTGACAGTTACAGTCCAAACTAGAAGAAATATCGACAGCTACAGTTGAAAATACGATAAATTTGGTCAGTTACTGTTGAAAATTTTACCCATTTTGACAGTTACGGTTAAAAATATGACACACTTTGACAATTCAATTGGAAATGGAACAAATTTTGAAAGTTACAGTTGTAAATATGACGAATTTTGGCAATTACAGTTAAAAATGAGACAAATATCGAAGGCTATAGTTGAAAATAAAACAAACTTTGTCAGTTACTGTTACTTGTGCAAGAAAATCACATAAAATCACATTATTACAGAAATTGGTGTTTTTTTTATATTTTCGTAGCTTGTTATCAAAACATTTCGGATTTTGACAATTACAGTTGAAAATGTGTCAAATATTTCCAGCTACGGGTAAACTAATAACAAATTTTTACTGTTGCAGTAGAATTTATTACAGAATTTTAGTTACATTTAAAAATATTATATATATGTAGACAGTTACAGTTGAACCTATAACAAATATCGACAGCTACAATTAAACAAATGATAAATTTTGTCAGTTACTGTTGAAAATTTGATAAATTTTGGCAGTTACAGTTAAAAATATGACAAATATCGACAGCTACAGTTGAAAATACATCACATTTTATTAGCTACTGTCACATGTCCAGGAAACTCATTTAAAATCACATTATTGAAAGAATTTAATTTTTTTAAAGATTTTCGCGGCCTTATTATCAAAACTTCAAAGATTTTGACAGTTTCCCCATGTCGAATTTTGGTAGTTATAGTTAAATTTATAACAAACATCGACGGCTACAGTTGAAAATATACCAAATTTTGGTCAGTTACTGTTTCCCCGGAAAATCATTAAAAATCACATTATTAAAAGAAATTATAATTTTTAGAGATTTTCACAGCCTTATTTTCTAAACTTCAACAATTTTGACAATTATAGTTGAATATAAAGCAAATATTGACAGCTACAGATAAACAAATGCTAGATTTCGACAGTTGCAGTCAAAAATATTCAGAAAATAAGTTACACTTACAAATATGACATTATTAGACAGTAACAGTCAAAACTATAAGAAATATTGACAGCTACAGTTGAAGATATGATAAATTTTGTCAGTTACTGTTGAAATTTTGACCAATTTTGACGTTTGAAAATATAACACCAGACATGACAATTCGATTGGAAATATGAAAAAAATGTTGAAGATGTAAATATGACGAATTTTTGCAGTTATATAGAAATTGAAAGTTTTAGAGATGTTGTTATTAAAACGTTATGGATTTTGACAATTACAGTTAAACAGCAATATTAACAACTGCAGTTAATAAAATGACGAATTTTGACAGTTTCAGTCAAAAATATTACAAAATTTAAGTTACATTTAAACATATGACATATTTAAACAGTTGAAACTATGACAAATATCGACAGCTATAGTTGAAGGTATGAAAAATTTTGTCAGTTACTGTTGAAAATTTGGTAAATTGTGAGAGTTACGGTTGAAAATATGACATACTTTGACAATTCAATTGAAAATACGACAAATTGTGAAAGTTGCAGTTGTAAATATGTCGAATTTTGGCAGTTACAGTTAAAAATATGACAAATATCGACGCTACAGTTCAAAATACGCCAAATTTTGTCAGTTACTGTTACTTGTACAGGAAAATAATTTAAAATCGCTTTATTAATATTTTTTTAGGGATTTTCGCAGCTTGTTATCAAAATTTCACAGATTTTGACAATTTTAATTAAATATATGCAAATATTGACGCTACACGTAAACAAATGACGAATTTCGACAGTTTTAGTTGAAAATGTTACAGAATTTAAGTTACATTTAAACAAATGACATATTTTGACAGTTACAGTTGAAACAATGACAAATATCGACAGCTGCAGTTAAAAATGCGATAAATTTTGTCTCTTATTGTTGAAAATTTTACCAATTGCGACAAGTACGGTTGAATATATGATACACTTTGACAATTTATTTGGAAATATTACAAATTTGGAAAGTTGCAGTTCTATATATGTCGAATTTTGTCAGTAACAGTTCAGTTTCAAAATATTATAAATGTTGACAGCTACAGCTGAAAATACAACAAATTTTGTCACTTACTATTACTTGTGTAGGAAAATCATTAATCATACACATTACTAGAGAAAATTTACAGTTATCTAGAGTTTTAGAGATATTGAAATCAAAACTTTAATATTTTGACAGTTACAGTGAAAAATATGACAAATATTGACAGCTACAAATAAACAAATGACGAATTTCGATAGCTGCAGTTGAAAATGTTTGAGAATTTGAGTTACATTTAAAAATAGGGCATATTTTGAGAGTTACAGTTCAAACTATGTCAAAGATCGACAGCTACAGTTGCAAATATGATAAATTTTGTGAGTTACTGTTGAAATTTTTACCATTTTTGACTGTTACGAATGAAAATATGACACACTTTGACAATTCAAGTGGAAATAGGACAAATTTTGAAAGTTAGAGTATTAAATATGATAAATTTTGACAGTTACAGTTAAAAATATGACACATATCGACAGGTACAGTTGAAAATACAACCAATTTTATCAGTTACTGTTATTTGTGCAGGAACATCATTTAAAAACACATTATTAATAAAAAATTTAGAGATTTTTGCAGCTTGTTATCAAAAATTGACAGATTTTGACAATTACAGTTGAAAATATGATAAATATTGATGGCTACAGGTAAACAAATACAAATTTTGACAGTTGTAGTTGAAACTAATACAAAATTTAAGTTTCATTTAAAAATGTCACATATTTTGACAGTTACAGTTGAAACTGTGACAAATGTGGACAGCTTTAGTTGAAAATATGATAAATTTTTTCAGTTACTATTGAAATTTTGACCAATTTTGACAGCTACGGTTGCAAATACGGTACAGTTTGACAATTCAATTGAAAATGGGACAAACTTTTGAAAGTTACAGCTGTAAATATGATGAATTTTTACAGTTACAGTTAAAAATGTGACAAATATCGACAACTACAGTTAAAAATGCAACACATGTTATCATTTACTGTTACTTGTGCAGGAAAATCATTTTAAATCACATTACTAAAAGAAATTGAAAGTTTTAGAGATGTTGTTATCAAAACTTTACGGATTTTGGCAATTAAAGTTAAAAATATGACAAATATAATTGAAAATATGATACACTTTGACAATTCAATTTAAAATAGGACAAATTTTTCTCAACACTTGAAAATACAACAAATTTTGTCAGTTTGACAGGAAAATCATTAAAAAACACATTTCTAAAGCAAATTGAAAGATTTAGAGATGTTGTTATTCAAGTTTTACGGATTTTGACAGTTATAGTTGAAACTATAACAAATATCGACCAGCTACAGTTGAAAATATGATAAGTTTTGTTAGTAAGTGTTGAAATTTTGACAAATTTTGACAATTACGTTTGAAAATATGGCATACTTTGACAATTCAATTGGAAATATTATAAATTTAGAATGTTATAGTTGTAAATATGACGAATTTTGGCAGTTACAGTTAAAAATATGACAAATATCGACAGTTACAGTTGAAAATAAAACAAAATTTGTCAGCTACTGTTAAAATTTTGAGGAATTTTGATAAATAGATTGAAAATATGATATATTTTGCTAGCTGTAGTTGACAATATATCACGTTTTGGGAGTAGCAGTGAATAAATTATAAATAATCATTTTATTTGCAATTTTCGAAAAGGACTTATCTCCGAAAAGCAAGATTTTTAGACGTAAGAGACGCAAAAAACTGAATTCTATTAAACCAAACTATTTGAGCAGCTTTTTCTTTTCTAAAATTACATTTTCGCCCTTATGAAGTAAATATGATATTTTCAATACCATTTTTAATTTTCCTCTTGAGCAGGATAGACAATCAACCTTCCAGTTGATAGTCAAATTAGGTGGAAAATATGACATATTGTGCTAGCTATTGTTGAAAATATAACAAGTTTTGGATGTAACAGTTAATAAGTAATAATCATTTGAATTGCAAATTTCGAAAAGGGCTTATCTCTAAGAAACATTTTGCGACCATTTTAATTTTTCATCCTCTCACCGTTTTGAAGTTATGACGTCAGAGGCATTTTTTAATGCATCCCCTCCCTTTTTTAGAGGATTTTGAAAACATTCGGATTTAAGAAATGTGCATATGTTTTGCTTTCTAGATAATATTACCTGAAATTTCAAAACATGGCTCTGACGTCTTAACTTCAAATTGGAGAGAGGATTTGGATAACATTCGGATTTAAGAAATATGCATATGTTTAGCTGTCTAGACAATATTACCTAAAATTTCAAGTCATGGCTCTGACGTCTTTACTTCAAAATGGAGAGAAATATGATAATGGTCTTAAAATAAAATGTTTGAAATGAATCATTTGGCATGTTCAAGCGATTTTCGCAAATTCCTATAGGGGCAAAAGTAAATCTAGGTTTTGAAACTTTATACTCCCTCTGTATATTTGCTGACATAGGGTGCCTTATTAAATTTATCTCCCTACTCTCTAGCAACATGCTGCTTTCAATTCCAGCGTGTGTAATCCGCACTTTTATGTACTTACTTTAACTCTATTTAATTTTCTTTGTCAAAATAGAGTTCATTTAATACTTTATTGAATTCAGAAGCAAGCGACGTTATTTCCGCGACGTAACTTTAAGAATGCAGCGATTTCACGTCATTGTCTCTATTTATTTTCTCGAGTTATCCTCAGGTAAGTGAACTGAACCGTGTCTGTCTTCAAGGAATCCAATATTTTGAACTTGCAATTGTCAACGATGTGATAGCAGCTTCTCCTGTTGTCATAGCAAACGTTTCATTCCATTTCACATCGCGAAATTAAATTCCATTTTACTGGCTTATAATGGTTTTATGTCTAGGATTAATGATGGCGATTAGTAATTTTGTAACTGCAAAATAATTGATACATATTTAGTTATCCTGTATGGATATGCAATACCTACGCCTACATGCAGTTATTGTTGCATGTAGTTGTACCTAGTGATCATTTAAATTTCAGCTTCTCTTGTCTATGGAAATTTTCGCAGCCAATAAGGAAGGCGAGATTGGTGATCTCCCATATGAAAGTACTAATTATATGAAAACCAAAACCTAACTAGACTATCATTTTCGTAGAGGGATCACAAAGTAGTTACTTGATGCCTCTACTTTATGATACATTGTGAAATACGTAAAAAACACAGACAGTTTACTTTGTTAGTATCACTTGTTAGTATTTGTTAGTGATACTAACAAAGTAGCCTGTGTGTAGCTGTGTTTGTTTTTACCTATTATGTGTGTAGCTGTGTTTGTTTTTACCTATCATTTTCATATTTTCACGAGTCAATAAATCAAGTGTAGACATATTGAAAAAATTACCAGAAGTTGTAATCTTTAAGCAATTTCATACAAGTGCAGTTTCCCAGTCGTTGAATTGGTATTGCACGAGGGCGTCTTATATTTAGCACGTACTTCCAAACATCTACAATTTTCCGCTTCCGAAATAAGAACTATAATATTAAAGTTTATTTCACGTGGCGTCATGAATACCAGTTTCACCCGCATAGTAAATAGATATTGGAACCAGCACACGCAACCCCATCATAAGGACCCAAATATTCACTAACTTCACCTCGAGTGCCGTTTAGTTGGTTGGAAATTGGACCCCGTTAGTTGGCCAAGCTCGGTTTGCAGTTGGAGGGCGATAATATTTATTACAGTTGCAGAACTATAGACAAAGAAAAATTATGTACTCTTGGATATTGTGAACTATTACACTGTTAGACGTTAAATGTACTGTTGATACCAATCAATATATGTAGTATAAGTATGATACATAAATTACTCGACACTTGCAATCGCCTGGCAATTTGCTGAGGAAATCACTATCTTTGCAGTTTTATCATCATAAATATAAAACATTAGTTTGTAACGGTCCGGTATCGCCTTCGACGGAAACTGCCTTTTAGTTATTAATTGCGTGCACAGATCTTTATTTTAATTCTGTTTTCTTAAACAACTAAAGTCTATAGGGAATGCAACAAGATTTTCCCGATAGAACAAAAACAAAACAAAATCGTCAATCAAAATGTAATGTTGAGAAAATTGTAACAGGTTTTAAATTTAAACATCCAAAGTGGGCAGCTCATAATTTTCCAAATGTACTTATTCACTCAAGTACTTGAATAATGTTTCATTATAGTGAAGTATAGTATAGAAGTGTAGACTATACTAGAAATATAGTCTATCAAACTCAACTAATTTAGACAATTTCAGTTGAAATTATGATAAATATTCACAGCAAGAGATAAGCTAATAACAAATTTTGCCAGTTGCTGTTGAAAATATTACAGAATTTAAGTTTCATATAAAAATGTGACATATTTCTAGTTACAGTTGAAACTATGACAAAAATCGACAGCTACAGTTTAAAATATGATTATTTTGTCAGTTACTGTAGAAATTCTAACCAATTTTGACAGTTATGTTTAAAAAAATGACACACTTTAACAATTTAATTGGAAATAGAACAAATTTTGAAAGTAACAGTTGTAAATATGACGCATTTTTACAGTTGCAGTTAAAAATATGACAAATATCGAAGGCTACAGTTGAAAATACAACAAATTTTGTCAGTTACTGTTACTTGTGCACTTTTTTACAGTTGCAGTTGACAATATTACAGAATGTAAGTTACATTTAAAAATGTGACCTATTTTGACAGTTACAGTTGAAACTATGACAAATATCGACAGCTACAGTTTAAAATATGATACATTTTCTCAGTTACTGTTGAAATTCTGACCAATTTTGAAAGTTATGTTTGAAAATATAATACACTTTAACAATTCAATTGGAAATAAAACCAATTTTGAAAGTAACAGTTGTAAATATGACGCATTTTTGCAGTTGCAGTTAAAAATATGACAAATATCGAAGGCTACAGTTGAAAATACAACAAATTTTGTCAGTTACTGTTACTTGTACACTTTTTTACAGTTGCAGTTGACAATATTACAGAATTTAAGTTACATTTAAAAACGTGACATATTTTGACAGTTACATTTGAAACTATATCAAATATCGACAGCTTTAGTTAAAAATATGATACAATTTATCAGTTACGATTGAAATTCTGACCAATTTGACAGTTATGTTTGAAAATATAACACACTTTAACAATTCAATTGGAAATAGAACAAAATTTGAAAGTAACAGTTCTAAATAAGACGAAGTGTAGCAGTTGCATTTAAAAATTATGACAAATATCGAAGGTTACAGTTGAAAATACAACAAATTTTGTCAGTTACTGTTACTTGTGCACTTTTTTACAGTTGCAGTTGACAATATTACAGAATTTAAGTTACATTTGAAAATGTGACCTATTTTGACAGTTACAGTTGAAACTATGACAAATATCGACAGCTACAGTTGAAAATATGATACATTTTCTCAGTTACTGTTGAAATTCTGATCAGTTTTGACAGCTATGTTTAAAAATATGACACACTTTAACAATTTAATTGGAAATCGAACAAATTTTGAAAGTAACAGTTGTAAATATGACGCATTTTTGCAGTTGCAGTTAAAAATATGACAAATATCGAAGGCTACAGTTGAAAATACAACAAATTTTGTCAGTTACTGTTACTTGTACACTTTTTTACAGTTGCAGTTGACAATATTACTGAATTTAAGTTACATTTAAAAATGTGACCTATTTTGACAGTTACAGTTGAAACTATGACAAATATCGACAGCTACAGTTGAAAATATGATACATTTTCTCAGTTACTGTTGAAATTCTGATCAGTTTTGACAGTTATGTTTGAAAATGTGATACACATTGACAATTCAATTGGAAATTGGACAAATTTTGAAAGCTACAGTGTAAATATGACGAACTTTGGCAGTTGCAGTTAAATATATGACAATTATCGACAGCTACCTTTCAAAATACAACACATTTTGTCAGTTACTGTTACTTGTACAGAAAAATCATTTAAAATCACATTATTCAAATAAATATTAAAAATTTTAGAGATTTTCACAGCTTGATATCAAAACCTTTCGGATGTGACAATTACAGTTATAAATATGACAGCTACACGCAAACAACTGACGAATTTTCACAGTTGCAGTTGAAAATGTTATAGAGTTTTAGTTATAATTAAAAATATGGCATATTTTGACAGTTACAGTCTAAACTGTGACAAATATCGACAACTAGAGTGCAAAATATGATACATTTTAACAGTTACAGTTAAAAAAATTAACTATTTTGATAGTGAAGGTTGCAAATATGATACATTTTGACAATTCAATGCAAAATATGACAAATTTTGGAAGTTATACTTGTAAGTATGTCGAATTTTGACAGTTATAGTTGAATCTATGACAAATATCGACAGCTACAGTTAAAAATATGATAAATATTGTCAGTTACAGTTGAAAATATGACACACTTTTACAATTCAATGGGAAATAGCACAAGTTTTGAAAGTTACAGTTGTAAATATAACAAATTATTACAGTTGCAGTTATATGTATGACAATTATAGATAGATTCAGTTGAAATTACAACACATTTTGTCAGTTACTGTTACCTGTGCAGGCAAATTATTTAAAATCACATTACAAACAGAAATTGAAAATTTTAGAGATTTTCACTGCTTGTTATCAGAACTTTGCGGATTTTGACAATTACAGTTGAAACTGTGATAAATATTGACAACTGTAGTGGAACAAATGACTAAATTTAACAGTTCCACTTCAAAATATTACAGAATTTAATTTACATGTAAAAATAAGACATAATTTGTAAGTTACAATCGAAACAATGACAAATATCAACACCTATAGTTGAAAATATGATAAATTTTCTCAGAGACTGTTGAAATTTTCACCAATTTTGGCAGTTATGTTTGAAAAAGTGACACATATTGACAATTCAATTGCAAATAGGACAAATTTTTAAAGTTACAGTTGTAAATATGACGAATTTTGGCAATTGCAGTTAAAAATATGACAAATATCGACAGCTATAGTTTAAAATACAACAAATTTTGTCAGTTACTGTTACTTGTGCAGGAAGATCATTTAAAATCCCATTATTAAAAGAATTTAGAAATTTTAGAGATATTCGCAGCTTGTCATCAAACCTTTAAAGATTTTGAGAATTACAGTTGAATATATAATAATAATAAAGAATATTTATTAGCAAATAACGCTACATAATATACAAAATTTCAACAAATATGGCACATATTGACAGCTAAAGAGCAACAAATGATAAATTTCGACAGTTGTAGTTGAAAATATTACAGAAAATAAGTTACCTTTGCAGAAAAATCGTATAAATTCACATTATTAAAAGTAATTGAAAATTGAAGAGAATTTTCAGCTTGTTAACAAAACTTCACGGATCTTGAAATTACAGTTGAATATATGACACATATTGACAGCTAAAGATAATCAAATGACCAATTTCGACAATTGCAGTTGATAATATTACAGAAAATAAGTTACTTTTACAAATATAACATTATTTGGCAGTTACAGTCAAAACTATAACATATACCGACAGCTATAGTTATAAATATGATAAATTTTATCAGTTACTGTCGAAAATATGACCAATTTTAACAGTTATAGTTAAAATTATGACACGTTGACAATTCAATTGAAAATATGACTAATTTTGATAGTTACAGTTGTAAATATAACGAATTTTGGCAGTTACAGTTAAAAATATGACACATATCGACAGCTACAGTTGAAAATATAACAAATTTCATAAGTTACTGTTACTTGTGCAGGAAATTTATTTAAAATTAGAGTAATAAAGGAAATTGAAGATTTTGAGATTTTCGCGGCTTGTAATCAAAACTTCACGGATTTTGACAATTACATTACATTTGAAAATATGACAAATTAGGAAGCTGCAATTAAAGAAATAACATGTTTTTATATTTTAGTTACATTTGAAACTATGACATATTTTGACAGTTACAGTTGAAACTATGACAAATATCGACAGCTAAAGCTGAAAATATGATACATTTTATAAGTTACTGTTGAAATTCTGACCAATTTTGACAGTTATGCTTGAAAATATGACACACTTTAACAATTAAATTGGAAATAGAACAATTTTTTAAAGAACAGTTGTAAATATGACAAATTTTGGCAGTTGCAGTTAAAACTATGACAAATATTGAAGTTACTGTTGAAATGTTTACCAATTTTGATAGTTACGGTTAAAAATATGACACAGTTTGACAATTCAATTGAAAAGAGGACAAATTTTGAAAGTTACACATGTAAATATGACGATTTTTGGCAGTTACCGTTAAAAATATGACAAATATCGACAGTCACATTGAAAATACAACAAATTTTGTCTGCTTCTATTGAAAATTTGACCAACTTTGATAGTTAAAAATAGATTGAACATATGATATATTTTCCTAGCTATAGTTGCTATACTCTTTCCTCTTGAAAATTGGGCCTTCATAATTGAGGTTGAAAATATGACACACTTTCACAATTCAATTGGAAAAAGGACACCTTTAGAAGTTACCGTTGTAAATATGACGAATTTTGACAGTTATAGCTAAAAATATGTAAATGTTGTTAATTACTGTTGAAATGTTGTCCAATTTTGACAGTTACGGTTGACAGTATGATACACTTTGACAATTCAATTGGAAAAAGGACAACTTTTGAAGTTACAGATGTAAATATGTCGAATTTTGGCAGTTAAAAATATGGCAAATATCGACAACTACAGTCTAAAATACAAGAAATTTTGTCAGTTACTGTTGCTTCTGCAAGAAAATCACCTTAAATCACATTATTAAAATAAATTGAAACGTCACGGATTTTAAAAATTACAGTTGAATATATGGCAAGTATTGACACTTACAGATAAACAAATGACAATTTTTGACAGTTGCACATAAAAATATTACAAAATTAAAGTTACATTTAGAAAGATGACGTATTTAAACAGTTACAGTTGAAACTATGACAAATATCGACAGCTACAATTAAAAATATAATAAGTATTATCAGTTATTATTAAAAATTTTACCAATTTTGATAGTTAAGGTTGAAATTACGCTTTGACAATTCAATTGGAAATAGGACAAATATCGAAAGTTACAGTTGTAAATATGACGAATTTGGGCAGTTACAGCTAAAAATATGACAAATATCAACAGATATAGTTGAAAATACAACAAATTTGGTTAATTACTATTACTTGTGCAACAAAATCACACAAAATCACATAATTAACAGAAATTGAAAATTTTCGAGATTTTCGTAGCTTGTTATCAAAACATTTCGGATTTTGACAATTACAGTTGAAAATGTGTCAAATATTTCTAGCTATGGGTAAACAAATGACAAATTTTGACAGTTGCAGTTGAATTTATTACTGAATTTTAGTTACATTTAAATATATTACATATTTTGACAGTTAAGGTTGAACCTATAACAAATATCGACAGCTACACATAAAAATATGATAATTGTTTTTCAGTTACTGTAGAAAATTTGATAAATTTTGACAGTTGCGGTTGAATATATGACACAGTTTGACAATTAAATTGAAAATACGACAAATACTAAGAATATGTCAAATATCGAAGGCTTCAGTTGAAAATACAACAAATTTTGTCAGTTACTGTTACTTGTGCAGTTTTTGACAGTTGCAGTTGAAAATATTGCAGAATTTAAGTTGCATTTAAAAATGCGACATATTTTGCCAGTTACAGTTGAAACTATGACAAATATCGACAGCTTTAGTTAAAAATATGATACATTTTATCAGTTACTGTTGATATTCTGACCGATTTTAACAGTTACGTTTGAAAATATTACACACTTTGACAATTTATTTGGAAATAGGACAAATTTTGAAAGTTGCAGTTGGAAATATGACGAATTTTGGCAATTGCAGTTAAAAATATGACAAATATTGACAGCTATAGTTAAAAATACAACAAATATTGTCAGTTACTGTTACTTGTGCAGGATGATCATTTAAAATCATATTATTAACAGAAATAGATTTTTTTTTAATTTTTGCAGCTTTTTATAAAAACTTTACGGATCTTGAATATTACAGTTGAAAATATGGCAAGTATTGACGGTGTTTATATATATATTATCGCGAACGATTACAATAAATACAAATGTTGTAGAAAAGCGTGCTAAAATATATAAATATAAATTTTACGCCGATTTTACTGAACACGAAAGGTAATTTGGTATCTATCGTTGAATTTAAATTTTTACTTTTAAATGTAATTAATTTAAAAGTTTAATAACGAGGAAAGTGTAATTTTTGAATACATGGGCGTTATAAATTTAAAAAAAAATCCTGCAAATTGAATCTATTTTACAATTGACCATGGTCAATAATGCGTGATTTTTACGCACGCTTTTATCCAAATATAATTTTAAATATATTCACGATAGCACATTTATTTGCATAGTTTTCCAATTAATGCGTAACAAATATTGGCCCCGATTGCAAATTCCCATTTATTCATTCGTAGAGTGAAATTGGGCGCACTAAACTAAACGTTCTATTATAATTATTTGCAGCCCTTAAGTAGTAGCATTGTAGAATTGCATGGCTCATTGTAAGAATTGTAATAAAATTGTTAATTGTAGAAATCGTTTAAGTTCAGTTTGTTTCAAATGAACAAATTCAACAACTAAGTAAAATTATAACATATCTTAATAAATCACATAAAAATATAGTAATTTATTACAGAAAAGATTATATTGATCAGTAACGCTTGATAGCTGTACTTTGTTACTTTACACATAGGTTACTTTGTTAGGTTGGTAGTTGGTAACAAAAATTTTAACAGACTGAAACAATTGTACAGAATTTTATGTAAAAATAGTGAAACTCAAACCAAGTGTTAATATTTGTATTTAAGTATTTTGTTTTATTAATAAATGAGATAAGTATGTAAATGCCATCTCGTCCTGGAATATTTTTAATAAATATTTTGTTTTATGCTGTGTTTCGATGATCATACTAAAGAAGTTGGTAAAACCTAAGTGAGTAAAACTACAGACCCTATAAATATGGATTCTCGTTTGTGACTGATGCTGTACAATATTAATATTGGGAATATTTTATTACACATTGCAGCATTTGCACCAAATTTTGATTGAAATGTACATCAGTTTTAAATCGTGGTCATAATTAAGGTAACGAGTGTTTGGTAAATAAAACGTAAGGCGAAATTATCTTCTAACCATTTTATAAAACCAGACATACATTCATTCGTATCTGCTCGATAGATAGTCTTATTATCTTAGTTTGATTCCGGAATTTACAATTTTCATCATTAATCACCACTGGCTTGGGCCTTACTAATTTGTGACGACATATTCACGCTCACGCAAAGTTACACGGATGTGACTTGCTTAATCTTTGCCAATGCTAAAGCCGATAGCGAATTTCAGACAAAAACACTCTCAGTACTGAACTCAATAAGCCCCTTGACTTATATGGTCATATCCCGACGAAATTAACAATTACAAATAAATTCACAATTAAACCTGTGCACAGAGACGCACAACATTCAATGAGAAAATCTGGAAAATTAGTGTGCATTTCTGACAATTATCACTGATTCATCTATCAGTTGTTACTTATTCATCTATCAATTGGTACTGATTCATCTAACAATTGTTACTCATTCATCTTTCAATTACCACTGATTCATCTGTTAATTGATATTTTGAAGCGATTCTTAAAACATTGACTGTAATGACTGAAAATTTACCAAAATTAGAAAATTTTACAGTAAGGTGTCAACTTTCAGTATAATTCAATTTTTTTGATTTTTTTGTTTTTATATTCTTCCTTTATTTGATTGTTCTCCGCATCTGTTATCTGTATCATTCATTTGTCTTATATTGTTTTATTTTGCTATTTGTGATTGAGTCAATTAATTTCTGTCTTTCCACGATCTTCCTTCATTTGCTTAAACTTGTTTCCATAGTATGGTTTTTCTGGGTCCTTAATTAGTTCAGTGGGGTCCTTTTTTGTTTTTATGTTCTTCCTTTATTTGATTGTTATCCGGATTTTTTCTATACTTTCTGTATGTCTTATTACGCAGTTTTATGCTTTTAATCAACTCATCTATGAGTTCTCTTGTCTTCTTTTGATTTTTATAGCTATTTGGTTTCTCTCTATTATTTTCAGTATGCTCATTGTAAATTCATTGAAGTTTCTTGTTTTGGAGAGTTTCATTTTATTTATTACATTTTTCTAGTTTTGTGCTTATTTGTCAGTATGTGTTATATATTGATGTTTTTTTTTTGTTTCTATCGTTGTTAGCAGTGGCCTGTGGTCAGATATGTTTATGGGAAGTATTTTTACTTTTACATCTGTATATTTTTGTGATGGCATGTAATTATTGCAATCTTAATACGGTATTAAAAAAATTGAAATAATTCAAATATTGACACAAATTTTCTGAAATATTGATAGAAGAATTGAATATAAAAGTAAGCATAAAAATTAATTTAAAAAATTACAATGATTATAGAAATTTTGATGATAATCATTAGCATTTTCATTAGAGCAATTATTTTAATTTAAAAAAAATATATTCAAAGTAACATTTTCCACAAAACCCATGGGCTTGTCTGTGTACTAGCAATATATAATATTAACTGTCTTATTCTATACAATATAATAGCCTATTCTGTACCTAAACCTTAAAATCCAGAATCCAGATGAATATCTGAAACTTTACACTTTACAATTTACAAAAATTACAAAATTGTGCCATATATTGGCATAAATAACTGAAAATTAGGTAGTACATAATAATTGTCATTATGGTAGCAAATAAAAATGTGTCAGTAATCTTTGATATTTGGATAGATTTGAAACTTTTGCAGTGTTTTTAACACGACAGAGTGATACAAAATTTAACATTAAAACTTGATATTTGGGCAGAAATAACGAAAATTTGATAGTAACATGAATATATATATATAAATATATATATATATATATATATATATATATATATAATCGATCTTTATTGGGCTATCGACCCCATATGGGGTCTTTCCATTTTAAGATTTTAACAGAAATATGGGAATTTATAGTAATTATTGAAAATTTTATAGTAATCTTTGAAATTTCAACTATAATGACTGACAATTACAATTTACCAACAATTTACAATTTACTAACAAATGAAAATTTGTCTGCAACTTTTGAAGTTTTGACTGTAATTACTGTAATTTTACTATGAATTTAAAAAAAAACTGTAATATTTGGAGTTTTGGTAGAATTAAACATATGATAAATTCAGTTTTAATCATCATTGTGCATTTCTGATAATCACCGATTCATCTGTCTTTTATTACTCATTCGTCTATCAATTGTCACTGATTCGTCTGTTAATGAATTTTGTATACTTCATCGTATTCTACTTTCACCAGTAAATATCTCACAACTGATGTCTTCATTGAAATCTGGAATGCATGTTTTTTACGAAAATAGTAGTAAATGAAATTGGCATAACTTTGACAAAAAAAGGCTGCCCTGGTGTTCCCAACCTCTCCATAGTAAATAAAAACGCAATTTATTTGGAACAAGTATAATATTTGATTATTATGTGGCAAATTCGCGAAACTAGTATCATCAAATAATTTACTACTTTACTACTTTATAGAAAAACTTTATTATCATTAGATAATATATAACTTTCAATAGCATAGTATTAGGCATAAAATAATAACTATATAACTTTCGAAAGCATAGTAGTGGGCTATTTTATTATCATTTTCCAACATATTTTGTAAATTTTGAAACGACTGAAAAAATATCCAGTGCAAAGAATCGTAAGATAATAAGTATGAAACTTTCGAAAGGATAGTAGTGGGCGACTTTATTATAATTTTTCTACATTTTTTTGTAAATTTCGAAACGACTAAAAATTTACCCCATTGCAAAAAAATAGTAGTGGGCGACTTTATTATCATTTTCCTTTTTTTTCTACTCAAAACAATTATCGCATAGAACATTGCTTATTAAATAGTGTATAACAATAATAAGGTTGTTAACAAATTGTTATTACTATAGCAAATATATAATTAGTGTAAAAATGAATATTATTAACATCATACATTATCTGTAAAAGTGTCACATAGATGTGTCTAAAACACATATTAAATTAGTTAATTAATATTTACTTCACTTGTTTAATATATTTTCAATAACTTGCAAGTCGTTCTAATTACTACAAATTGGGCCTGTCTAAACCTTCGCTCAAATTAATGATTCGTCCACTCCATAAATACAACAAAGCGTGAGACCTATGCGTATTGACAATGATATATCATGAAAACGAAAAAAGGGCGGTAAAATTCGGCAGAAACAAAGGAATAATATCAAGGCCCTATTATATTGTTCTAGTGCCTGAAAAAATATATTTATCGCTGTAATTAAATCGAGTAGATGTCTGTTCCACTCGAAGTAAACCCGATTACCAACTGTTGCTTACAAATTGCATCAATTATTGATATCAGCTCCGGTAAGAACGGACAGAACATGTTTTATTTACATCTTAATTCTCTTAAAATTGCTTTTCAACCGGCGATGCAACGAATGCTCGTTTACAAATTAACTACGATATTTAACATTCAGCTTTTGTATTTGTTGCTAATTATGAATCGTATTTCGTGTAATTTTTATAAATGCACAATAACTTATTGTAACTATATGATGTAACGAATGAGTATTAGTTTTAAATTGAGGTGCTGAAAAGCCAAGTCTTTAAATATGTGCTCTGAGATATTTAATTTCAAAGGAGATTTAAAAAAAACACTTGGTATAAGTTTCACAATTTTTTTATAGAAATATACAATTGTTTCAGTAGTTACACCATTTTCAACAGCAAATGAATACTTAAGTATTGTAAAAGTATATTTTCTCTCGTCCGTCTCTATAGTCTCTATATATTTCACCATAGTCCTTAGTCAATCTCCTTAGTCACTATATTTCACCAAGTAATTACCACAGACACATTCTAATTAATTTAAGTTCTAAGTTTTTTAAGTACTGAAAATTATACAAACACTTGATAACATATCGATATATGGCAGCATTAGTGTTGATAAGATGCTTTGGTCTTTTACCTCCATGAATATCTAGTTTTCATATATGCACTCCAAGTAAATGGAGTGCATATATGTCCATATATGCACATATATGGACATATATGGACAGTATATGTCCATATATGTCCAAGTAAGAATGTTACTTGGACCCCATCAAGTAACATTGCATCAAGTAACATGCTTCTCACCCCCTCAATTATACAAATTAAAAAAAATAAATACAAATAAATTAAATTATACACCTAAGATCAATAACTAACATTCAGCTTATGTATTTGTTGTTAATTATTAATAGTTTATGTAATTTTGTAATTGCACAACAACTTAGAGTAACTATACAGTTAAACTTACTTCAAATGTGAAGCACAAATATCACAAGCAAATCTTTTAAATGCGTTGGTCTTATTGATTTAAAGCGTTTCCGTTTGCTTAAATTTATTGCTTCTAGTGTTGTAGACGTATTCGCTGTGGTTCGTTTTAAGTCCGCACACATTTCTTGCCTTTTGTTTTCTTACTTCCGTAAGACAAAGCAGCTTTTTGATGGATAAATGCTCTCTAATTTCATAGTCACTGGGAAATATATTTAAGCGTGAATTAGTTGTTAATAATAAATATTTAGCAGTTGCTTGGATTTATTTTATAAGTTTCACAATTAATTATTTAATGACGGTGAATACATAATCGATTTAAGATATCTAAAACAGGTTTAAATTTATAAACTGTTAAATGTTCTGTCTACAAAATATTCTCTTTGTATATTTTTATCATCATGTAAGAAAGCCAACTACTACTACAGTTAAATTAAATGTGTATACTCGAGTATTACTGCAAGCAATTTGAATTTCATGCAATTTTTTGCACACATTTATACATTCGCGAAATGTATCTTGAGGTTTAAAGTACCTACAAAGATTACGTAATTGCAGAGGTATTTTCTAACCTCTTGGTAAGCATGTTTATATGGAAAATATGTAAAAGATAACAATAACAACTTTATTAAAGCAACATAATTTGTTATAAGAGATGTCCCATGTTGTCTTAGGTTAGGTTAGGTTAGGTTAGGTTAGGTCGTAGGTAACTTTAGTAGTAAGGAGATTGAAAAAAAAACACTTTTTATAAGTTTCACAATTGTAGAGTTATTTCTAGTTAAAAAAAAAGTGAAACTTATAGCAAGTGTTTTTTTGAATCTCTGTACTACAAAACCTACCTACGACCAAGGCGAGTAGCTCTGTGAAGTTAGCACCCCCATGTTGGAATTTCGAAACGAAACCTATGCCATAATTTTGCCCACATTATGCCCAGTATTGCCCTGTAGTTATTTCATTTTGCCCAGCTCCCGTTAACTCAATAGTCAATTGTCGAATTTCTATGGTGTGGCACCCCCATGAGCGAGTTCGACAAAATAACATATGCCATAATTTTGCCCACATTTTGCCCAGTATTGCCCAATAGTTTTTTCGTTTTGCCCAGCTCCCGTTAACCCGTAAGTCAAGAGTCGAATTTCTATGGTGGAGGACCCCTATGAGCGAGTTCGAAGAAATAACATATTCCATAATTTTGCCCACATTATGCCCTGTATTGCCCAGTAGTTGTTTCGTTTTGCCCAGCTCCCGTTAACCCATAATTCAATTATCGAATTTCTATGGTGTGGGACCCACATGGGCGACTAAGAAAAAATATATGCCATAATTCATGTTTTTTCTTCAAAGTCGCTCATGTGGGTCCCACACCATAGAAATTCGATAATTGACTTATGGGTTAACGGGAGCTGGGCAAAACGAAACAACTACTGGGCACTACTGGGCATAATGTGGGCAAAATTATGGCATATGTTATTTCTTCGAACTCGCTCATGTGGGTCCCACACCATAGATATTCGACTATTGACTTATGGGTTAAAGGGAGCTGTTCAAAACTAAACAACTACTGGGCAATACTTAGTATAATGTGGGCAAAATAATAGCATTTGTTTTTTTCTTCGAACTAGCTCATGGGGATGCCACACCATAGAAATTCGACTATTGACTTATGGGTTAACGAGAGCAGGGCAAAACGAAACAACTGCTGGGCAATACTGGGCATAATGTGGGCAAAATTATGGCACATGTGGTTTCTTCGAACTCGCTCATGTGGGTCCCACACCATAGAAATTCGACAATTGACTTATGGGTTAACGGGAGCTGGGCAAAACGAAACAACTGCTGGGCAATACTGGGCATAATGTGGATAGAATTATGGCATATATTTTCTCTTCAAAGTCGCTTATGTGGCTCCCACACCATTGAAATTCGACAATTGACTTATGGGTTAACGGGAGCTGGGCAAAACGAAACACTACTGGGCAATACTGGGCATAATGTGGATAGAATTATGGCATATGTTTTTTCTTCAAAGTCGCTCATGTGGGTCACACACCATAGAAATTCGACAATTGACTTATGGGTTAACGGGAGCTGGGCAAAACGAAACAACTACTGGGCAATACTGGGCATAATGTGGGCAAAATTATGGCATATGTTATTTCTTCGAACTCGCTCATGTGGGTCCCACACCATAGATATTCGACTATTGACTTATGGGTTAAAGGGAGCTGTTCAAAACGAAACAACTACTGGGCAATACTGGGCATAATGTGGGCAAAATTATTGCATATGTTATTTCTTCGAACTCGCTCATGTGGGTCCCACACCATAGATATTCGACTATTGACTTATGGGTTAAAGGGAGCTGGGCAAAACGAAACAACTACTGGGCAATACTTAGTATAATGTGGTCAAAATTATAGCATATGTTTTTTTCTTCGAACTCGCTCATGGGGATCCCACACCATAGAAAATCGACTATTGACTTATGGGTTAACGAGAGCAGGGCAAAACGAAACAACTGCTGGGCAATACTGGGCATAATGTGAGCAAAATTATGGCACATGTTGTTTCTTAGAACTCGCTCATGTGGGTCCCACACCATAGAAATTCGACAATTGACTTATGGGTTAACGGGAGCTGGGCAAAACGAAACAACTGCTGGGCAATACTGGGCATAATGTGGATAGAATTATGGCATATATTTTCTCTTCAAAGTCGCTTATGTGGCTCCCACACCATTGAAATTCGACAATTGACTTATGGGTTAACGGGAGCTGGGCAAAACGAAACACTACTGGGCAATACTGGGCATAATGTGGATAGAATTATGGCATATGTTTTTTCTTCAAAGTCGCTCATGTAGGTCACACACCATAGAAATTCGACAATTGACTTATGGGTTAACGGGAGCTGGGCAAAACGAAACAACTACTGGGCAATACTGGGCATAATGTGGGCAAAATTATGGCATATGTTATTTCTTCGAACTCGCTCATGTGGGTCCCACGCCATAGATATTCGACTATTGACTTATGGGTTAAAGGGAGCTGTTCAAAACGAAACAACTACTGGGCAATACTGGGCATAATGTGGGCAAAATTATGGCATATGTTATTTCTTCGAACTCGCTCATGTGGGTCCCACACCATAGATATTCGACTATTGACTTATGGGTTAAACGGAGCTGTTCAAAACGAAACAACTACTGGGCAATACTGGGCATAATGTGGGCAAAATTATGGCATATGTTATTTCTTCGAACTCGCTCATGTGGGTCCCACACCATAGATATTCGACTATTGACTTATGGGTTAAAGGGAGCTGGGCAAAACGAAACAACTACTGGGCAATACTTAGTATAATGTGGTCAAAATTATAGCATATGTTTTTTTCTTCGAACTCGCTCATGGGGATCCCACACCATAGAAAATCGACTATTGACTTATGGGTTAACGAGAGCAGGGCAAAACGAAACAACTGCTGGGCAATACTGGGCATAATGTGGGCAAAATTATGGCACATGTGGTTTCTTCGAACTCGCTCATGTGGGTCCCACACCATAGAAATTCGACAATTGACTTATGGGTTAACGGGAGCTGGGCAAAACGAAACAACTGCTGGGCAATACTGGGCATAATGTGGATAGAATTATGGCATATATTTTCTCTTCAAAGTCGCTTATGTGGCTCCCACACCATTGAAATTCGACAATTGACTTATGGGTTAACGGGAGCTGGGCAAAACGAAACACTACTGGGCAATACTGGGCATAATGTGGATAGAATTATGGCATATGTTTTTTCTTCAAAGTCGCTCATGTGGGTCACACACCATAGAAATTCGACAATTGACTTATGGGTTAACGGGAGCTGGGCAAAACGAAACAACCACTGGGCAATACTGGGTATAATGTGGGCAGAATTATGGCATATATTTTTTTTTCTTCAAAGTCGCTCATGTGGGTCCCACACCATAATTGTCCCACACCATAATTCGATAATTGACTTATAGGTTAACGGGAGCTGGGCAAAACGAAACTACTACTGGGCAATACTGGGCATAATGTGGGCAAAATTATGGCATATGTTATTTCTTCGAACTCGCTCATGTGGGTCCCACACCATAGATATTCGACTATTGACTTATGGGTTAAAGGGAGCTGGGCAAAACGAAACAACTACTGGGCAATACTTAGTATAATGTGGTCAAAATTATAGCATATGTTTTTTTCTTCGAACTCGCTCATGGGATCCCCATGGGTTAATGGGAGCTGGGCAAAACGAAACAACTACTGGGCAATATTAAGCAAAATGAGGGCAAATTTATGGCATATGCTGTTTCTTCGAAATCGCTCATTGGGGTCCTATACCATAGAAATTCGACTATTGACTTATCGGTTAACGGGAGCTGAACAAAATGAAACAACTACAGGGCATTATTGGGCAAAATGTGAGCAAAATCATGTAACATGTTATTTCTTCGAAATCGCTCATGGGGGTCCCACACCTTAGAAATTAGACTATTGACTTACGGGTTAACGGAAGCTGGGCAAAACGAAACAACTACTGGGCAATACTGGGCATAATGTGGGCAAAATTATGGTATAGGTTTCTTTTCAAAATTCCAACATAGGGGTGCTAACTTCACAGAGCTGTATAAGTCGCAGTAGTACCTAACATTGAAAATATAAATTACGTAAATTAGTAAAAGTCGCAACATTTGAACTCTGTGAATAGAGCTTCAGTGTGATATACTCTAGTATTACTCATACCTATACTCATACTAGGAGTATTACAATACTCCTAGTATGAGTATTCATATCAATTACTTCCACCTAGCCACAATATACAAAATATACAATACATATATAATATATACACAGACAATTTCATTGCACCGCACAAATCGTTGTGAATGTGGTCGTCAGGATATTAAAATAGTCAATACAGTCAATATACATTAATTACATATTACATACAAATACAAATACTCTCTATTATTTTTTAAAATATTGTATATATTATCTTAAACTTAAATTCTGTAATATTTTCAACTGCAACTGGTAAAGTTCGTCATTTGTTTACTGTACCTGTCAATATTTGACATATTTTCAAATGTAATTGTCAAAATCCGAAAAGTTTTGATAACAAGTTGCGAAAATCTCTAAAACTTTTAATTTATTTTGATAATGTGTTTATTTTAATAACAGTACCTGACAATATATGTTGTATTTTCAATTATAGCCATCAATATTTGTCAAATTTTTAAACGATACTGCCAAAATTCGTCGTATTTAAACTGTAAGTTTCAAAGCTTGTCCTATTTCCAATTAAAATATCACAATGTGTTATATTTTCAACCGTGATTGTCTATATTGGTCAAAATTTCAGCAGTAGCTGACATAAGTTATCATATTTTCAATTGTAGCTGTCCATATTTATGTCATAGTTTCCACTGTAATTGTCAAAATCGGTGAAGTGTTGGTAACAAACTGCGAAAATCTCTAAAATTTTGAATATCTTTTAATAATATGATTTTTAATGATTTTTCTGTACAAGTAACAAACTGACAAAAGATTGATCGATGTGGCTTTTATTTGTTGAAAATTCATAATTACTAAGGTATCAAATAAAGTTACGCACTTTTTAAATTTTCAAAATTGTTTTTTATTGTTCACGACAATTGTTTCGCCACACTGTGGCTTCTTCAGGTGAAGAAATGATCATTTCTTCACCTGAAGAAGCCACAGTGTGGCGAAACAATTGTCGTGAACAATAAAAAACAATTTTGAAAATTTAAAAAGTGCGTAACTTTATTTGATACATTAGAAACTGACAAAATTTGTTGTATTTTTAACAGTAGCTTTCGATATTTGTCTCATTTTTATTTATTTTAATAATGTGATTTTAAATGATTTTCCTGATCAAGTATTAGTAACTGACAAAATTTGTTGTATTTTCAAGTTTAGCTATCGCTATTTGTCAAATTTTTAACTGTAACTATCAAAATTCTTCATATTTACAACTGAAACTGTCAACATTTTTCTTATTTTCAATTGAACTGTCAAGTTTTCAACCGATATTTGTCATTGTTTCAATTGCAAATATCAAAGCAGTATCAGTTAAAACTATGACTCACTTTGACAATTCAATTTAAAAAACGACAAATTTTCAAAGTTACAGTTGTAACTATGTCGAATTTTTGTAGTTATAGATAAAATTATAACAAACATCGACGGCTACAGTTTAAAATATACCAAATTTTGTCAATTACTGTTACTTGTGCAGGAAAATGATTAATATACACATTACTAAAAGAAATTGAAAGTTTTAGAAATGTTATTATCGAAACTTTACGGATTTTGACAATTACAGTTGAAAATATGATAAATATTGACAACTGCAATTAGACAAATGACCCATTTTAACAATTGCACTTGAAAATATTACAGAATTTTAGTTATATTTGAAAATATGTCATATTTTCAGTTTTACAATTGATACTATAACCAATATCTATCGACCAATGGACCAATCGACCAAATCGACCAGCTATAGTTGAAAATACGATAAATTTTGTCAGTTACTCTTGAAAATTTGGCCAATTTTGATAGTTACAGTTGAAAATATGGTATTAACAATTCAATTGAAAATAGGACAAATTTTGAAAGTTACAGTTGCAAATATGCCGAATTTTGGCAGTTATAGTTAAAAATATGACAAATATCGACAACTAAAGTTATCAGTTATCATTTACTGTTACTTGTGCAGGAAAATCATTTTAGATCACATTACTAATGGATTAATGATAATAAAAGTGAGACATATTTTTTGTGAATCATAATATATTAATGTATTTATAGATAATTTACTGGTTATATATTTGTGATTGCAATATTTTGAATAAACTCAGTAATACTGCATTAGTTACAAGAAATTATGACTTACTGTTTTATGTGATATTCTTATACACTCTGATAATATAATGCTTAGTTGTAGACAAAATTCTCTGAAAATCAGGGAGAATTTTGAAAATCTTAGATGTGTCACTGGTGTGCATATATATAAACCATTTTTTGGCTTCAGCTTGAGTTCAATTGGAACTTATGTGAGACGAATTCATTCGACGATTCAGCAAGGATAATATTTTATTATGAACTATATGTGCAAGGTTTGTAATCGTTAAGCTTAGCACGTTAGTCACGTCAAGATTGTTTTATGTAAGATAACAGAACTACTACTCATCGCCTCAACCATCTATTATAAATATAGACATTAGTGAGCAACGTAGAAAAGCTTCTGCTGGAGGTAATATTTACAGAAATGTTCACTACTATTAGTAACAAATCTATAAATAATAACATGATAATAAAAATTCTGCAATGCATTTTAAAAGGCGAGTTACTACAATTTATAATTATTAAAAAAATGTGCTTGATTATTACGAAGATTATTACAAAAATAAACAACGTTTTAACCTCAAAGTTTGTATTGACGTTTCTTACTTCATAATTATAACAGTGCACATAGATATAGTAATACTAATAATCTTTCACCTGTTTTTTAATTACTTAATTTCATGTTTTAATTGAAGATATTTCGGTCACAGAATTTCCCCAATGCAAGTAATAGCAAATTAAATGACATTTAATGAATATGCATTCTTAATTGGCGAGTTGATTTAGTCGATATTTCGGGCACAGTTTGCGTGATAGCAAGTTTACTTAGGTTGGACCATCATAATTGTTCCACCTGGACGAATTTAGTCCACAATTCATGCTCCAGGCGTAAATCACCAGAAGTTTATGTACTTCATTGACTGTATGTTACACATCCTACAGTTCACGTCGCTAAACTATGATTAATTCAACCATAAATTTAATTCTTGTGCAGCGAAATGGAATTAAAAACCTCCATTGATTTTTAATATTTACATGGTAATTTCGTATGTTATGTAACAATCACGCCGCAAATATGTTCAGGGTTTTGCTATTTGCATTAACTTCACAATTCATTACGAAATTAATTAGGTTTTACATAAGTCAGGAGATACATAAAGTTTGCGTGATAATAGATTTATAAGTATATAAAATTGTAATTGTTAAATTTGTTAATAAATAAATAACATACTTAGGCTTCCCCGAGTGGCGTGCTGCTGAGCTTGACCACTATTTTTGGGACACCCTGTATAGGGTGTTATTTAAATAAACAATTTAATATACACAATACACCATTTAGTTAAACAAAAGTTGATGGCTACTTCCGGTAGAACCGGAAGTGATAGGAGCTTAAAAGTATTTCACCTGAGAAGAACGAAATCAGCCATTTTTGGACGACATTTTTCAATTTTTTATTTTATCGGGTACCCATAATCTTTTAATGGTCCATTACCATGAGACACCCTGTATATTGTTGCGCACAGTACATATTTAGGAATAACGGAATAATATTTTACGATTTATATGTTGGCCAATGCTTAACAAGTTACTTTTTGTGTAACTGCCAATTGATTTTTTTATTGAACAATCAACGTTTAGTAACAAAATTAATATAATTTTATAGTACCACATATTTATTGATTGTTCATTATAAGCGAACTATATCGCATGAATTACTTCGGTGAACACTCCACAAATGGCAGCTTTTGCTTTTTATATCGTTTGGAAATGGATTTTATGTATAACAATATTAATTTAAATGAAAAATTGAGGTCCATTTCAAATCTAAATCGTGACTATTATTTTCGATTCTTTTTTTCTCAAAACGGCTTCAGTGTATTTATTTCGCATGCCAACTTCATTTTACAATAATTAATATTACTACATTACAATACTAATTGTAAAATAGTTTCAATTTGCAGCGTTTTTGTAAATTTATTATAATTTATTTTTTTATATTTAATTTATATATTATTTTATTTTTTAATTTATTTTAATTTATATTTATATAATTATTCAAAAATTACACCTTCCTCGTTGTTAATCTTTTTAATTGGGCATCTTTCATGTTCAGTAAAATCTGTAAAAAATTATATTTATTTATTTTAGCACGCATTTTCTACAACATTTATATTTATTGCAATCGTTTGCGATAACATGTATAAACACCAGTTTCATTGATATTTAAAATTGGAAGCAAACAATGCATTTATTCCACGAATAAGCAACATAAATGAACGCATAGAATATAATTTTTACTTTAATGATTTTGTGATTGTTGCAAAATTTCGATTGTAAATTAAAAATAAATCAGTAGAATTTAAATTTTTTTAAGGTCTAAGGTTTTATCCTTTTTTATTTTTTTATTAAAACCAACTGAATTTCATTTAAATGAAAAATGGAGGTCCAATGCAAATCTAAATCATAACTATTATTTTCGATTATTTTTTTTTCAAAAAGCTTCAATGCATACATGTATTTAATTTGCATGCCAACTTTATTTAACATTGTTTTAAACATACAAAACGTACGTACGATTTGAGCTACGAATTATGCATTAACCTTAACATGCTTTCGTCTCATAAATCAGGTATAATCTAGTGTATCATAAAATACTCTGACATTTTCATGCTTTCCAATGTTAATGAAATGGACAGATTTCTTAGGGATAATACAAACCCACTTACTGTTCATGGGATTAAGAAAACTGTGCAGTCAGTTTCATTTTATAAATACACATGAATATTAGATTACCAAATATAACGATTGTAATATTTAGATTGTTAATTCATTATTTATATAGTTCAAGTTAAAGAATGATGAAAGAAAAGTGTATATTAGTATTTATTCTTATTAGGACTAGGATTAGGACTTAGGATCTATTAAACGGAAATATATTCAGAGTTGGTCAAATGGAACAAAAGTTTCTTATTTTTGTGCCTTTCAATATACTGAAACGAAATCCGGGATATCTTGCACAGTTCCTGAAATATCGCGGAAAAACTAAAAAAATGCACTTTCCTTGTCCTTTAATAACTTTTTTTACTTTTGAATGAAATTTTACGAAACTTGGCACTTTTACAACAAAAAAACAATGATTTATTAAATAAGAAATAATTTTGATTTAAATCAATGATTTATGTAAACAGAATCATTTGATTTAAATCTTGATTTACACACCAACCCTGGTTTATATAGTGTTTTAATTATAGAAATTATGAAAAGTTTCTCCGCATTTTATGGATTTTTCTTATTTTATTGTTTTTACTTTCTCATTCAATATTTGTAAAAATCTATGTATTGTCCATAAAAAAAATAAAAATTGCACAATTCAAAGTAATAAGTACTTTTATAGTTTTAATGGCCAATTTTTTTTGTTGAATTATCTGTTTCTTATAATTACGAAGATTGAATTTGTTTTCAAACTTCTAAAATCAAATTGTTAAATAGTTTCACTTATAAAGTGAAATTATAAATTAAAAATCAATAATTTAAATTTAAACGGTTTTGTAATTGCGGTTTGCCGAAATAATTATAGCATGCATTTGGATGTAAAATCGATTTAATGATTATATTTACACTCAGTATACGTGCACTGAATATCGGATTTAGAAATTTAATTAAGTCGTTCATTGTGATACTCAATTTTGCAAAAAATAGACTTCTTGTCGTATGTTTTACATGCAAGCATTTACGTTAAATGCCTAGACAATAGTATTTAGCGCGTATTTCAAATTGGTAATTGATGAGATATCATCAATGAGATATGTTTCATGAGATAGATTAGAGATAATCTTTGAGATATCTTCGAACACTTTGATACGTTTTAAAAAACGTAATAAACGAAAATGTTTACTCAATCATTGTAAGTTAGAAGGAATCATTGATATATTGATAGTAATAATTGAAGAAAGAAAAGAAAACAAAGAAAAACCATTAAAATTTGTACAAAATAATTAAAAAAATGATACAACGATTGTAAAACTGACTGTAATCATTGAAATTTTTAGCAAATTTTTACTAATAATTGGATAGTAATTATTGAAGAAAGAACAGAAAACAAAGAAAAATCAATAAAATGTTCACAAAATAATAAAAGTTTTGATAAAACGATTGCAAAACTGACTGTAATCATTGAAATTTTTAGCAAATTTTGACTAATAATTGCATAGTAAAATTGACTGTAATCATTGAAATTTTTAGCAAATTTTAACTGATAATTGAATAGTAAAATTTACTGTAATTATTGAAATTTTTAGCTGAACGATTAAATTTTGAATATAAATTGAATAGTATTCATTGAAATTTTAACAGAATAATTGAAAAACTTGATAAAAATGTGTATAATTTCAACTGAATAATTCAAATTTTGATACGTACAATTGCAAAATTGAAAATAATTATTAAAATGTGTGTCACATTGACTTTAAAAGTGACTGTAATCATTGAAATTTTTAGCAAATTTTGACTAATAATTGAATAGTAAAATTTACTGTAATTATTGAAATTTTTAGCAGAATGTTTAATTTTGATTTTTAATTGAATAATGAATAGTAATCAATGAAATTTTAACCGAATAATTGAAAAATTTGATAAAAACAGTATAATTTCAACTAAATTCAAATTTTGATATGAATAATTGCAAAATTGACAATAATTATTATGTGTGTCACAATGATTAAAATATTAATGAATAATTGAATATTTAAAAGTAATCATTGAAATGTTGATAGAAGTGTCGAAATTATAACAGATATTAAAATTTTAACGAAATAATGATAACTTAACAGTAATCATAGAAATATAATCATTGATGAAAGAAAAGAAAACAAAGAAAAATAATTAAAATTTTGATTGCAAAACTGTCATCATCGAAATTTTTGGCAAATTTTGACTAATAATTGGATAGTATTCATTGAAGAAAGAAAAGAAAACAAAGAAAAACTATTTAAATATTCACAAAATAATAAAAATTTCGATAAAACGATTGCAAAACTGACTGTAATCATTGAAATTTTGACTATAGTTGGATAGTAAAATTGACTGTAATCATTGAATTTTTTTAGCAAATTTTGACTAATAATTGGATAGTAAAATTTACTGTAATTATTGAATTTTTTAGCAGAATGTTTAATTTTGATTTTTAATTGAATAATGAATAGTAATCAATGAAATTTTAACCGAATAATTGAAAAATTTGATAAAAACAGTATAATTTCAACTAAATTCAAATTTTGATAGGAATAATTGCAAAATTGACAATAATTATTATGTGTGTCACAATGATTAAAATATTAATGAATAATTGAATATTTAAAAGTAATCATTGAAATGTTGATAGAAGAGTCGAAATTATAACAGATATTAAAATTTTAACGAAATAATGATAACTTAACAGTAATCATAGAAATATAATCATTGATGAAAGAAAAGAAAACAAAGAAAAATAATTAAAATTTTCTCAGAATAATTAAAATTTTGATTGCAAAACTGTCATCATCGAAATTTTTGGCAAATTTTGACTAATAATTGGATAGTATTCATTGAAGAAAGAAAAGAAAACAAAGAAAAACTATTTAAATATTCACAAAATAATAAAAATTTCGATAAAACGATTGCAAAACTGACTGTAATCATTGAAATTTTGACTATAGTTGGATAGTAAAATTGACCGTAATCATTGAATTTTTTTAGCAAATTTTGACTAATAATTGGATAGTAAAATTTACTGTAATTATTGAAATTTTTAGCAGAATGTTTAATTTTGACTATTAATTGAATAATGAATAGTAATCATTGAAATTTTAACAGAATAATTGACAAATTTGATAACAATCAGTATAATTTCAAATGAATAATTCAAATTTTGATAGGAATAATTGCAAAATTGACAATAATTATTAGAATGTGTGTCACAATGATTAAAATATTAATGAATAATTGAATATTTAAAAGTAATCATTGAAATGTTGATAGAAGAGTCGAAATTATAACAGATATTAAAATTTTAACGAAATAATGATAACTTAACAGTAATCATAGAAATATAATCATTGATGAAAGAAAAGAAAACAAAGAAAAATAATTAAAATTTTCTCAGAATAATTAAAATTTTGATTGCAAAACTGTCATCATCGAAATTTTTGGCAAATTTTGACTAATAATTGGATAGTATTCATTGAAGAAAGAAAAGAAAACAAAGAAAAACTATTTAAATATTCACAAAATAATAAAAATTTCGATAAAACGATTGCAAAACTGACTGTAATCATTGAAATTTTGACTATAGTTGGATAGTAAAATTGACTGTAATCATTGAATTTTTTTAGCAAATTTTGACTAATAATTGGATAGTAAAATTTACTGTAATTATTGAAATTTTTAGCAGAATGTTTAATTTTGACTATTAATTGAATAATGAATAGTAATCATTGAAATTTTAACAGAATAATTGACAAATTTGATAACAATCAGTATAATTTCAAATGAATAATTCAAATTTTGATAGGAATAATTGCAAAATTGACAATAATTATTAGAATGTGTGTCACAATGATTAAAATATTAATGAATAATTGAATATTTAAAAGTAATCATTGAAATGTTGATAGAAGAGTCGAAATTATAACAGTTATTAAAATGTTAACGCAATAATGATAACTTAACAGTAATCAATGAAATATTGACATTCATTGCAAAATTTGGTAGTAGTAATTAACATTTTCGCAGATTAATTTAAATTGTGACAGAAATAACTGTAAACTTGACTGCAATCATTGAAATTTGAATAGGTATAATTGAAAAATGTAAGTAAACATAAGAATTTGTGACATAATAAATACATTTTAACAAATTATTGCAAATTTGATAGTAATCATTGAAATGTTTACGGAATATTTGAAATTTAGAAAGTATCAATGATAAATTGGCAGTAATTATTGCAATGTTGACAGAATTCAAACAAAAATTTGAAAGAAACCATTCATATATTAACAGCAATTAATGACAAAATTGATACAAAACATTATAATTTTCACAAAATAATAAAAATAGTGATAAAACGATTGCAAAATTGACTCTAATCAATGAAATTTTTAGCATAATGATTAGATTTTCACTAATAATTGAATATTAAATTAATCAATAGTAATTATTAAAATTTTAACAGAATAATTGTTTTTTTTTCTCAAAATCATTAAAATATTCACGGAGTAATTAAAAATGTTCATTGGAATTATTGAATATTTCATTATATTCAAGTAATCTTTAAAATATTGATGGAGTCATAAAAATTATGACAGTTATTCAAATTTTAACGAAATATTGATAACTTGACAGTAATCATTGCAATTATGACAGTTATTGCAAAATTTGGTAGAAATCATTAAAAGTTTCGCAGAATAATTAAAATTGTGATTAAAATTACTGCAAATTTTGACAAAATTGGCGGTCTGTACTTGTGGGCCTTGACCCGTTAATTCAATTTAAAAAAATCATTAAAATTTAGAAGGCATCATTGTTATACGTTATACGTTATACTAAATTTTGACTTATCATGTTTTCAACTAGTAATGTCAAATTTTCGATTATTTTTTTGTAAAAGTTCAATTATTATGTCGAATCACATTGAGTTGACCTTACCTACTGTCAAATTTTCAAGGATTTCCGTAAATATTTCAATTATTACTCTCAAATTTTCTATTATTTTTGTCAAAATTTAAAGTTGTTCTCTCACAATTTAATGATTATTGGAAAATTTTCAATGATTTATCGAAATATTAATTAATTCGTCATATTATTGCGCTCAAATTTTCTATTATTTTTGTCACATTTCAATTGTTCTCCTCACATTTTAATGATTACTGGAAAATTTTCAATGATTTGTTAAAATATTAATAATTTCGTCATGGCTCAATGATTACAGTTAAATATTCATCATTTTTTATTAACATTCCAATTTTTCTGTCATATATCATTGATTTCTATCAGCTATTATTGATTTCTGTCATGTATCATTGATTTCTGTCATACTCTTAATAACTTCTGTCAATTATTTATACTAAAATTATAAAACTGTTGCCATGTTCTCAATTTCTACTATTAAATGGTTAATAAATGTTTAAATATGTAATAAATATTTATAAAATATCCAATTTTTGTGTCGTATTTCAATTATTGCTGCAATATTTTCAATGACTTCTTTGAAAATTGCAATTATAACTTTCTGATTTTCCATTATTCAGTCACATCTTAAGAATATTGGCACATTTGCAATGATATATCAATATATTTATTACTCTGTCACAACTCATTAAATTGTTGTGACAAGAGTATTAATATTTCACAATATTAATTATTGTGAAATATTCAATTATTTTTGTTAAAATTTGAATTAATCTGTCATATGTCAATGATTTCTATCGCAGTTTTATTAGTTTCTATATTTGCAGGGCCGGTGTGAATTAAATCATAACTTAAATCAATTTTAATCAACTGATTTTAAAAAATCATTGATTTATATCATTTTTTTTTTCTTCAATGAAATCATTTTTTTTGCATTGTTTGTGGATTCCAGGGTTGGTGTGATTTAAATCATGATTTAAATTATGATTTAATTCAACTGATTATTTTAAATAAATCATTGATTTAAATCAAAATTGATGTTTTCTATACTAATTGGTAATTATTGTAATATTGTAATAGGTGAACAATTAAAAATATAATGCAACTATAAAGTTATCATACTTTAAAGTAAGTAATTGTAAGTAAAATATTTTTCTTTGTTCTTCCATATATTGGTCCACACATAGTATAGATACACAGACTCATTTGTTGATGACTACTCAGTTGTTGCTCAAATTAAATAATTTCTTTTTAAAAAAATCATATGACTTATATTGTGATGCAAATCAATTGATATAAATCACATCTACTCTGGCAAAAACTGATCAGAAATATTAAAAAATACAAAAAAAAATAAATGAATCACGATTTTTCTGATTTTTTTAAAAGTATCATTGATTTTTTATGTTTTTTTAAACAAGATACATTCCAACCCTGGTTATTGGTACTGTCAAATTTTCAATAATGTTATTCCTCTATAGTTATTGCAGTTTCTTTTATCTCATTTCTTGGTAATAGGTAGTATTATTCCAGTATTCCATTTTTTTAGTATTTTCTTATGTTACAACTTTATGTTAACAAACATAATTTTTCTGTAACGAATATTCTATCAAAGCCAACTTGTTATACATCTTTTGCTTCAAAAAAATTATCTCTACCAGAAAAAAAATTAGTACATATATGTTATCATTTGATAAAGAAGTTGACTATCGCTGAAATGAAAGTTGATTTTGCAAAAAAATAAAATTAGCGCCCCTTTGTAGAAGATGTGGAGCCATTTAATTTTGTTTTTATTTTATTGAAATCGCCCAATAAATGAAAGAGTTATGGCCAGCTACGTTTTTTAGGAGACACCCTGTATAAATGATAAAACACAACGAAAATTGTTTTTAAATTTTAATTTATGAAAGTATTTATTACAAACTTTAATGAAAATTTTATATAAACTAAAAATCATTATACCTATAATAAAAATACGTACCAGTAAGTACTCGCAAAGAAGAATAAAAAGTAGAAAAAATCTATTTAATGAAGAAGAAAAAATTGAAATGCATCAAATAAGTATAATTAATTTAATGTTTTTGTTACTAAGAACTTACAAAAAATCAACAAATTTTTGTAATCTAAAACTGGGTACACTAAATTACACCCAAAATGCATTATTAATATTTTCCCATCCTCGGCAATTAAATCTCACCTGAACGAAACCACAAATGAAAATTTATCACTCCCACAGAACCTCATTTGCATACACGTATTATCAATGGCAGAATAACGAACGGTGATTTACTATTTCGCGCCGTTATTGTTTTGCTGCAACCTTGCATTCGCACGTCGAGGATGTATTTTAATAATAAAAGCTAAAACACCTACTTTTATGAAACGGAATAAATTAAGGACTAGCGGCACAAAAGAAAGGGGAGAATTAAAGCCAACAAAAATCCGAGACAGGCGTATAATAAAACGCCAGGCGCAAGCCGAAATGAAATGACGCGAAACGCAAATTGTATTTAGAAATCAAGGAGGCTCACAGAATCTGTACATGTACAAACATGTACATGCGAATTTAGTAATTTAATGCAGAAATGTGTATTTTGTCGCTATTATTTTGTAGAGGCGCATCAAAATCTAGACAAGTCCTGATAATAATAATAACAATAATAATAAAAGATATTTATTAGCAGAAAAGCTAGATAATGAGCCAAGTCCTGATAATAATAATAATAATAATATAGAATATTTATAAGCAGAAAATCTACATAATGATTACGTATCATTTGCTATTGGTAATGTGTTAATTAACGTACACTAATAATGGATTAATACAAGAAAGCACCAAATTAAGGATTTGTTTTGTTTATTTAATAATAGACACGCTGAAATTGTAAGACACAGGGAAATAAAACACAGGTTGACGATGATGTAAACTAATTTACATAATTGTAACATACAGGAAAATAAAACACAGGTTGGCGATTATGACATGAATTGATTTGTTTTATATATTTCGTTAACCTTATAATGAATGTGTAAATTCTTTTATTTATCTAATTGATAGTTTGAAAATGGTTATTACTACGAAGTTTATTTACGAGAGTTTGTATACATGCACGTGCTTCTCTTAGACCATTTATTGCCATGATCTTTCACTCCATTCAACTACAGGAAAGTGATATGATCAAAAATAGAACTATTTAAAGATGTTGAAATATCCCCAATAATTCATGAATGATTACTAAAGGTATCTCGCGATCTTCCCGAATTTCATGGTTGTGTCGGTGTCCACACAATAATGTAATTATTGGAGCCCCATTGTTTACGTTGATTGAGGTAAATTAGTAATTCTACCCACGACCAGAGCAAGCACCAATGTCACAAGTAGTCATCACCGTCAGACATATTACAAGTTGTGTCAAATAACAGTTCTGCTACCTCAATCGGAAATGTTTATGTAATGTTATAATGTATTATTATTAGGAATATTGGAGGTTATTAATAACTTCTCTTGTGATTATACCAAGCTTCATTCTCTCGTTTATCATTTTCTCTGTTTATACGGGGTTTTAATAATTCCACTTATTTCTTGTTTACGATATTTAACCTTAAATTGTCATTATGTCTTCAAATTATTGAGATTTAATCCAGCCTATTTTATCTGTTCGATTCTAAATTACTCTGCCCAATAATAGGTACGTTATGTGCTTGTTTTATGATTTGAAATAAAGAAACCAGTATTTTTATACATTATGTTTTTAAATTATTATGATTTAATCCAACTTATTTATTTATACAATTATAAATCACTCTGCCCAATAATATGCACGTTATGTGCTCATTTATGATTTAAAATGAAGAAGCCATAATTTTTATGAATTATTTTGATTTGAATATGATGATGTATGTCGGAGGGTAACACTGAATGCCTTGATTAGTTGTTATAGTTATGGTGAATGCAGCCACGTTAGTTTGCGATCGCGGGCGCGATGTATGATGAGTTTATATGTTTAAATGTTATGATGCTGACGACGATTTGATTCTAGTGGAGGAGGTGATTCCACAATAACAGGTGTGTGAACGAAGTGCGCGGGTGGGCGTCAATTACACCTGTTATTGCTTCCTCTGGTGATTCGTGAACACGAATAGCGTTCGAGCCGCCTTTGTTTACTGATAGGAATAGGTAATCGGTGTTTGGCTTTTCTAGGTAACTTGTGGTTGGTTAAATACACTATTTTCCGTCAATTTGAATCTAGTGCGGGAATTTGATTTCACAATAACAGGTGTGTGAACGAAGTGCGCGGGTGGGCGTCAATTACACCTGTAATTGCTTCCTCTGGTGATTCGTGAACACGAATAGCGTACGAGCCGCCTTTGTTTACTGACAGGAATAGGTAATCGGTGTTTGGTATTTATAGGTAACTTAGGGTTGATTGAAAGGAATAAGCACTCCCGTGAATTTATAATGAGACTGGTTTAACAACTTTATATTATCGCTAATAATAAAAACATTAAATTACTCTGTACCTAGAATTGTACGTTTTTCGATTTATTAAAATTTTTACTCTACTTTGCGTTTTTTACAACGTTATATGCAATCGCTAATTTAATTATAACCCGACGTGAATTTATATACTCAAAACCGCGAATGTCGTGTGCGTTGCCCGTGGCCGACGCAACTTTCTTACTGATCTCGCTCGTGTGTGGCTTGTGCTTAAATAGGTTTTTTCCAGCTTCAAATATCCACTCCCCTCACATATCTACTGCTAAATATTCGCCCCCATCCCTTAGTTATCATGGTGATTATTAATCTTGAGGGTGAGTGTGGTATTAATGCATTTTTAGCGCAGAGTTATACACTTAACTTAAAGAGTTGCCATTCGAGGTGATTTTTACGTGCCTGGCGCTTGCTCGTTTCTAAGGGGCGCTGATACCCAAATTGTTTATGTGACACCACGACATGGAATCTTCCAAAACCGTGCATATGCAGGCCTCGGCTCTTGAGATATTTGGCGACGCTCTGGCGCGACTTGCGATGGCTATTTATCACATTTCACCCTGGGATTATTTGTAAATGAATTAATTTAATAATTTTGTTGTATTCATGATTTTTAGAATATGAGTCACTTTATTGCGTAAATGCGTATTATACTGGGCGTATATTTGGGCCTATTACAAGCTTCTATACTTTATAATATAATAATAATCATGAAAATTATGTATTAGCAGAAAATCTACATAATGATTACGTATGTATTACATGATTGCGTATTTGTTAAGAATTATTCGTCCATAAGTTACGTAGATTACTGGAACTGTGCTGAATAGCTTCTGTACTTTATACCGCATGCATGAATTAGACGTGCAGCGTATTTATTCGTGATTATGTGGCGTAAATTGGAATTTGTAAATCGTTTATCCGAATTTCTGCATCGCGAAACGAATGTTCTCATCCCCCTTTTCGCCTTTATCAAAATCAATTTCGCAGAAGTTTGTATGATTCGCTTTTTGTGCTCGCCACATGAAATGCCTTAACGTAGGGTTCGATATGAGTATTGACAGGTGATAATAAATTTAGGTTGTATGTTGTTTCTTCGTGGGTCAATTTTTAACTTGTCAGCTCTACACATCAGATTCTGTTATACGTAGTTACTAACAGATTCTCCCTTATATTTCGTCGACTGTTTTCCTAGAAAATCATCCCTCTTATTCTGCGACATAGCACTGCTGACTTACCCTTTTAGAAGGAAATTTACCTTAAAACATTTTATATCTCACTCGCTAAATTGGTTTAGGAACTGCAGAAAATGAATGTATTCAAATGTTGCTTTGTCTGCACCACTCCGTCACCTGTAATGCTTTTCTCTCATTTTTCACACTTCATGGAGTCCTCCCGCTGTTTTTTTTAATTTATACAATACCTTATGTCTGGATCTGTTATGTTTTATTGCGCCAAACAACGCGGAACTAAACTTAATCGATGCACACAGATATTAAGTAACACAACGTGAATGTAAATTACTGATCTGAAATATAATAGTTTAAAAGGAAAGTTCCACAGAACATTTTAAGTGCAAACAAAACTGGGGACTACCGCTTGTATTTAAGTACTACTTCAGTAATTTCTCATTATCATAAAATGCTGAAATGATACTTGACAATTCGCGTTTGTATTCGCCGACATCACAACACTGAGAGCGAAGCAATTGTATTAAAAACAACAAAGACAATTTTAATTGGCTTCTATAATTTATTCAATAATAGTAGTATCATCACACAATGCAAAATTGCAAGTTGCTTGATAATAATTCAAATAAGGCATTAATTTGCTTTCAAACATTGCGTAGAAGTGTAACTTATTATTGCAGTGCAAAATACATACATATATATATATATATATATATATATATATATATATATATATATATATATATATATATATATATTAACAATTAACAATTAACAATTAACAATACAAACAATTATACACCAACACAACCTTAAGTAACTATTTTTCAAATACATCCTTTAACAAAAAATAATTAAAACTATGAAATAAAGGACACAAATATGCATTACCCCAAAAAATATCAATTTCCCTCTTCTTTAAATAGAATTAGATAATGCACTAAAACATCACCCACAAGAACAACAAATGAAAGGAGAATGCATAAAAATAATCAAAATAGCGGATCAAAAAACACTAATACATACACAAAAACTAATGAAAAAGAAAAATCAATTCTTAATAATACACAAAAGAAAATTAATAACAACAACTTGACAATTGTAACTGCAGATAAATATGCAGGTCTAGTAATTTTATATAAAACAATAAATAAAACAGAAAATTTTATAAATAATAATAATTTCACACTACTAACCAAAAGCCCATTTTCACACTACTAACCAAAAGCCCAATCATCTCTTTTACAAACAAAATAAAAACTACTATAAAAAACTCAAAAACAACTTTAGAAAAATATACAAATAATTTAAAAAACATACTACCAATGATTCCTATTACACCTAAATTTTAAAGTCAACCAAAACTACATAAAATAGACAACCCAATTAGACCAATTATATCCTCTACCAACTCTCCAATACATAAATTAGCTAAAATTTTAAATAATATAATTAAGAACACTATAAATTACAATCCAAAACACACAATAAATAACAGAAACAAACTTATTTAACACATAAACAACACAAAATTACCAACAAAATACACTTTAGCCATATAATGTTTTTGTTGCCATTTTGGACGTTTTAATCTTATTTACGTTTTGATTTCATAGTGTGAAAATTTTCAATTGTATAAAACTTTTAGACAATTTCTAAAATCTTAACTAAATGTTATAACTTCATTAATTTACTGAAAGTTTGGTGCATTTATTTGTATAATTTGTTATTACTAAGTATTCTGAAACTGTCTGAAATCAAAAACTCTATATTTTGCTCTTTTTGAAAACATTTAAACAATTACATCTGTCAGTTTTCATAATGTATATCATTATTTGATATTATGTTTTCAGTTTTTGAATATTCTGATGCTTATTCCAAACATTTAAAACGTTTTGACTAACTGTCTTGATATTTTGGCAACATATTTTGAAAATTTTCCATGTAACTTTATGGCAATTTCTATTTTTTTATGAAATGTTATGTTACTTCGCTAATTATTTTATTAAAATTGCTGAAACTTTAGTATTTCTATTTGCATATTTTGATTGCCGTGTTTGGAAGTTTTAATTGTACAAAATATTTGACAAATTCTAAAATATTTACTAAATGTTATAACTTCATTAATTTGCTGAAAATTTAGTATATATATTTGTATAATTTAATATTATTACTACGTATTTTGAAACATTTTCTGTTAGTTTCCATAATTTATAAAATTAGTTGATATTTTCTTCGCAGTTTTGAACATTCTGATGCTTCATTCCAAACATTCAACACGTTTTGACTGACTGTGTTAATATTTTGACAACATATTTTGAAAATTTTCCACAAAACTTTATGGCAATTTCTACATGTTTATGAAATGTTGTTACTTCACTACTTAGAAAAATATACAAATAATTTTAAATAAACATACTATCAATGAATCCTATTAGACCTAAATTTTAAAGTCAACCTAAACTACATAAAATAGACAACCCAATTAGACCAATTATATCCTCTACCAACTCTCCAATACATAAATTAGCTAAAATTTTAAATAATATGATTAAGAACACTATAAATTACAATCCAAAACACACAATAAATAACAGAAACAAACTTATTTAACACATAAACAACACAAAATTACCAACACAATACACTTTAGCCATATAATGTTTTTGTTGCCATTTTGGACGTTTTAATCTTATTTACGTTTTGATTTCATAGTGTGAAAATTTTCAATTGTATAAAACTTTTAGACAATATCTAAAATCTTTACTAAATGTTATAACTTCATTAATTTACTGAAAGTTTAGTATATTTATTTGTATAATTTGTTATTACTAAGTATTCTGAAACTGTCTGAAATCAAAAACTCCATATTTTGTACTTTTTGAAAATATTTAAACTATTACATCTGCCAGTTTCTACAATGTATATCATTAGTTGATATTATGTTTTCAGTTTTTGAATATTCTGATGCTTCATTCCAAACATTTAAAACGTTTTGACTAACTGTGTTGATATTTTGACAACATAGTTTGAAAATTTTCCATGAAACTTTATGGCAATTTCTATTTTTTTATGAAATGTTATGTTACTTCGCTAATTATTTTATTAAAATTGCTGAAAGTTTAGTATTTCTATTTGTATATTTTGATTGCCGAGTTTGGAAATTTTTAATTGTACAAAATATTTGACAATTTCTAAAATCTTTACTAAATGTTATAACTTCATTAATTTGCTGAAAATTTAGTATATGTATTTGTATAATTTAATATTATTACTCCGTATTTTGAAACATTTTCTGTTAGTTTCCAAAATTTATAACATTAGTTGATATTATCTTCGCAGTTTTTGAACATTCTGATGCTTGATTCCAAACATTCAATACGTTTTGACTGACTGTGTTAATATTTTGACAACATATTTTGAAAAAATTCCATAAAACTTTATGGCAATTTCTACATGTTTATGAAATGTTGTTACTTCACTACTTAGAAAAATATACAAACAATTTTAAAAAAACATACTACCAATGAATCCTATTACACCTAAATTTTAAAGTCAACCTAAACTACATAAAATAGACAACCCAATTAGACCAATTATATCCTCTACCAACTCTCCAATACATAAATTTGCTAAAATTTTAAATAATATAATTAAGAACACTATAAATTACAAACCAAAACACACAATAAATAACAGAAACAAACTTATTTAACACATAAATAACACAAAATTACCAACAAAATACACTTTAGCCATATAATGTTTTTGTTGCCATTTTGGACGTTTTAATCTTATTTATATTTTGATTTCATAGTTTGGAAATTTACAATTGTATAAAACTTTTTGAATTTCTAAAATCTTTACTAAATGTTATAACTTCATTAATTTACTGAAAGTTTAGTATATTTCATTGTATAATTTATTATTACTAAGTATTCTGAAACTGTCTGAAATCAAAAACTCCATATTTTGTACTTTTTGAAAATATTTAAACTATTACATCTGCCAGTTTCGACAATGTATATCATTAGTTGATATTATGTTTTCAGTTTTTGAATATTCTGATGCTTCATTCCAAACATTTAAAACGTTTTGACTAACTGTGTTGATATTTTGACAACATATTTTGAAAATTTTCCATAAAACTTTATGGCAATTTCTATTTTTTTATGAAATGTTATGTTACTTCGCTAAATATTTTATTAAAATTGCTGAAAGTTTAGTATTTCTATTTGTATATTTTGATTGCCGAGTTTGGAAATTTTTAATTGTACAAAATATTTGACAATTTCTAAAATCTTTATTAAATGTTATAACTTCATTAGTTTGCTGAAAATTTAGTATATGTATTTGTATAATTTAATATTATTACTACGTATTTTGCAACATTTTCTGTTAGTTTCCAAAATTTATAACATTAGTTGATATTATCTTCGCAGTTTTTGAACATTCTGATGCTTGATTCCAAACATTCAATACGTTTTGACTGACTGTGTTAATATTTTGACAACATATTTTGAAAAAATTCCATAAAACTTTATGGCAATTTCTACATGTTTATGAAATGTTGTTACTTCACTCTTAGAAATATATACAAATAATTTAAAAGAAACATACTACCAATGAATCCTATTACACCTAAATTTTAAAGTCAACCTAAACTACATAAAAAAGACAACCCAATTAGACCAATTATATCCTCTACCAACCCTCTAACACATAAATTAGCTAAAATTTTAAATAATATAATTAAGAATACTATAAATTACAAACCAAAACACACAATAAAAACAGAAACAAACTTATTTAACACATAAACAACACAAAATTACCAACAAAATACACTTTAGCCATATAATGTTTTTGTTGCCATTTTGGACGTTTTAATCTTATTTACGTTTTGATTTCATAGTGTGAAAATTTTCAATTGTATAAAACTTTTAGACAATTTCTAAAATCTTAACTAAATGTTATAACTTCATAAATTTACTGAAAGTTTGGTGTATTTATTTGTATAATTTGTTATTACAAAGTATTCTGAAACTGTATGAAATCAAAAACTCTATATTTTGCACTTTTTGAAAACATTTAAACAATTACATCTGTCAGTTTCTACAATGTATATCATTAGTTGATATTATGTTTTCAGTTTTTAAATATTCTGATGCTTCATTCCAAACATTTGAGACGTTTTGACTAACTGTGTTGATATTGTGACAACATATTTTGAGAATTTACCATGAAACTTTATGGCAATTTCTAAATTTTTATGAAATCTTATGTTACTTCACTGATTATTTTATTAAAATTGCTGAAAGTTTAGTATTTCTATTTGTATATTTTGATTGCCGAGTTTGGAAATTTTTAATTGTACCAAATATTTGACAATTTCTAAAATCTTTACTTAATGTTATAACTTCATTAGTTTGCTGAAAATTTAGTATATGTATTTGTATAATTTAATATTATCACTAAGTATTTTGAAACATTTTCTGTTAGTTTCCATAACTTATAACATTAGTTGATATTATCTTCGCAGTTTTGAACATTCTGATGCTTCATTCCGAACATTCAACACGTTTTGACTAACTGTGTTAATATTTTGACAACATATTTTGACAATTTTCAATAAAACTTTATGGCAATTTCTACATGTTTATGAAATGTTATTACTTCACTACTTAGAAATATATGCAAATAATTTAAAAAAAAATACTACCAATGAATCCTATTACACCTAAATTTTAAAGTCAACCAAAACTACATAAAATAGACAACCCAATTAGACCAATTATATCCTCTACCAACTCTCCAATACATAAATTTGCTAAAATTTTAAATAATATAATTAAGAACACTATAAATTACAAACCAAAACACACAATAAATAACAGAAACAAACTTATTTAACACATAAATAACACAAAATTACCAACAAAATACACTTTAGCCATATAATGTTTTTGTTGCCATTTTGGACGTTTTAATCTTATTTATATTTTGATTTCATAGTTTGGAAATTTACAATTGTATAAAACTTTTTGAATTTCTAAAATCTTTACTAAATGTTATAACTTCATTAATTTACTGAAAGTTTAGTATATTTAATTGTATAATTTGTTATTACTAAGTATTCTGAAACTGTCTGAAATCAAAAACTCCATATTTTGTACTTTTTGAAAATATTTAAACTATTACATCTGCCAGTTTCGACAATGTATATCATTAGTTGATATTATGTTTTCAGTTTTTGAATATTCTGATGCTTCATTCCAAACATTTAAAACGTTTTGACTAACTGTGTTGATATTTTGACAACATATTTTGAAAATTTTCCATAAAACTTTATGGCAATTTCTATTTTTTTATGAAATGTTATGTTACTTCGCTAAATATTTTATTAAAATTGCTGAAAGTTTAGTATTTCTATTTGTATATTTTGATTGCCGAGTTTGGAAATTTTTAATTGTACAAAATATTTGACAATTTCTAAAATCTTTATTAAATGTTATAACTTCATTAGTTTGCTGAAAATTTAGTATATGTATTTGTATAATTTAATATTATTACTACGTATTTTGCAACATTTTCTGTTAGTTTCCATAATTTATAACATTAGTTGATATTATCTTGGCAGTTTTGAACATTCTGATGCTTCATTCCAAACATTCAACACGTTTTGACTAACTGTGTTAATATTTTGACAACATATTTTGAAAATTTTCCATAAAACTTTATGCCAATTTCTACATGTTTATGAAATGTTGTTACTTCACTACTTAGAAAAATATACAAACAATTTTAAAAAAACATACTACCAATGAATCCTATTACACCTAAATTTTAAAGTCAACCTAAACTACATAAAATAGACAACCCAATTAGACCAATTATATCCTCTACCAACTCTCCAATACATAAATTAGCTAAAATTTTAAATAATATAATTAAGAACACTATAAATTACAAACCAAAACACACAATAAAAAACAGAAACAAACTTATTTAACACATAAACAACACAAAATTACCAACAATATACACTTTAGCCATATAATGTTTTTGTTGCCATTTTGGACGTTTTAATCTTATTTATGTTTTGATTTCATAGTTTGGATATTTTCAATTGTATAAAACTTTTAGACAATTTCTAAAATCTTAACTAAATGTTATAACTTCATTAATTTACTGAAAGTTTAGTATATTTAATTGTATAATTTGTTATTACTAAGTATTCTGAAACTGTCTGAAATCAAAAACTCCATATTTTGTACTTTTTGAAAATATTTAAACTATTACATCTGCCAGTTTCGACAATGTATATCATTAGTTGATATTATGTTTTCAGTTTTTGAATATTCTGATGCTTCATTCCAAACATTTAAAACGTTTTGACTAACTGTGTTGATATTTTGACAACATATTTTGAAAATTTTCCATAAAACTTTATGGCAATTTCTATTTTTTTATGAAATGTTATGTTACTTCGCTAAATATTTTATTAAAATTGCTGAAAGTTTAGTATTTCTATTTGTATATTTTGATTGCCGAGTTTGGAAATTTTTAATTGTACAAAATATTTGACAATTTCTAAAGTCTTTATTAAATGTTATAACTTCATTAGTTTGCTGAAAATTTAGTATATGTATTTGTATAATTTAATATTATTACTACGTATTTTGCAACATTTTCTTTTAGTTTCCATAATTTATAACATTAGTTGATATTATCTTGGCAGTTTTGAACATTCTAATGCTTCATTCCAAACATTCAACACGTTTTGACTAACTGTGTTAATATTTTGACATCATATTTTGAAAAAAATCCATTAAACTTTATGGCAATTTCTACATGTTTATGAAATGTTGTTACTTCACTCTTAGAAATATATACAAATAATTTAAAAAAAACATACTACCAATGAATTCTATTACGCCTAAATTTTAAAGTCAACCTAAACTACATAAAAAAGACAACCCAATTAGACCAATTATATCCTCTACCAACCCTCTAACACATAAATTAGCTAAAATTTTAAATAATATAATTAAGAATACTATAAATTACAAACCAAAACACACAATAAATAACAGAAACAAACTTATTTAACACATAAACAACACAAAATTACCAACAAAATACACTTTAGCCATATAATGTTTTTGTTGCCTTTTTGGACGTTTTAATCTTATTTATGTTTTGATTTCATAGTTTGGAATTTTTCAATTGTATAAAACTTTTAGACAATTTCTAAAATCTTAACTAAATGTTATAACTTCATTAATTTACTGAAAGTTTGGTGTATTTATTTGTATAATTTGTTATTACAAAGTATTCTGAAACTGTATGAAATCAAAAACTCTATATTTTGCACTTTTTGAAAACATTTAAACAATTACATCTGTCAGTTTCTACAATGTATATCATTAGTTGATATTATGTTTTCAGTTTTTAAATATTCTGATGCTTCATTCCAAACATTTGAGACGTTTTGACTAACTGTGTTGATATTGTGACAACATATTTTGAGAATTTACCATGAAACTTTATGGCAATTTCTAAATTTTTATGAAATCTTATGTTACTTCACTGATTATTTTATTAAAATTGCTGAAAGTTTAGTATTTCTATTTGTATATTTTGATTGCCGAGTTTGGAAATTTTTAATTGTACCAAATATTTGACAATTTCTAAAATCTTTACTAAATGTTATAACTTCATTAGTTTGCTGAAAATTTAGTATATGTATTTGTATAATTTAATATTATCACTAAGTATTTTGAAACATTTTCTGTTAGTTTCCATAACTTATAACATTAGTTGATATTATCTTCGCAGTTTTGAACATTCTGATGCTTCATTCCAAACATTCAACACGTTTTGACTAACTGTGTTAATATTTTGACAACATATTTTGACAATTTTCAATAAAACTTTATGGCAATTTCTACATGTTTATGAAATGTTATTACTTCACTACTTAGAAATATATGCAAATAATTTAAAAAAAAATACTACCAATGAATCCTATTACACCTAAATTTTAAAGTCAACCAAAACTACATAAAATAGACAACCCAATTAGACCAATTATATCCTCTACCAACTCTCCAATACATAAATTTGCTAAAATTTTAAATAATATAATTAAGAACACTATAAATTACAAACCAAAACACACAATAAATAACAGAAACAAACTTATTTAACACATAAACAACACAAAACTACCAACAAAATACACTTTAGCCATATAATGTTTTTGTTGCCATTTTGGACGTTTTAATCTTATTTATGTTTTGATTTCATAGTTTGGATATTTTCAATTGTATAAAACTTTTAGACAATTTTTAAAATCTTAACTAAATGTTATAACTTCATAAATTTACTGAAAGTTTGGTGTATTTATTTGTATAATTTGTTATTACAAAGTATTCTGAAACTGTATGAAATCAAAAACTCTATATTTTGCACTTTTTGAAAACATTTAAACAATTACATCTGTCAGTTTCTACAATGTATATCATTAGTTGATATTATGTTTTCAGTTTTTAAATATTCTGATGCTTCATTCCAAACATTTGAGACGTTTTGACTAACTGTGTTGATATTGTGACAACATATTTTGAGAATTTACCATGAAACTTTATGGCAATTTCTAAATTTTTATGAAATCTTATGTTACTTCACTGATTATTTTATTAAAATTGCTGAAAGTTTAGTATTTCTATTTGTATATTTTGATTGCCGAGTTTGGAAATTTTTAATTGTACAAAATATTTGACAATTTCTAAAATCTTTATTAAATGTTATAACTTCATTAGTTTGCTGAAAATTTAGTATATGTATTTGTATAATTTAATATTATTACTACGTATTTTGCAACATTTTCTGTTAGTTTCCATAATTTATAACATTAGTTGATATTATCTTGGCAGTTTTGAACATTCTGATGCTTCATTCCAAACATTCAACACGTTTTGACTAACTGTGTTAATATTTTGACAACATATTTTGAAAATTTTCCATAAAACTTTATGCAAAATTCCTACATGTTTATGAAATGTTGTTACTTCACTACTTAGAAAAATATACAAACAATTTAAAAAAAACATACTACCAATGAATCCTATTACACCTAAATTTTAAAGTTAACCTAAACTACATAAAATAGACAACCCAATTAGACCAATTATATCCTCTACCAATTCTCCAATACATAAATTAGCTAAAATTTTAAATAATATAATTAAGAACACTATAAATTACAAACCAAAACACACAATAAAAAACAGAAACAAACTTATTTAACACATTAACAACACAAAATTACCAACAATATACACTTTAGCCATATAATGTTTTTGTTGCCATTTTGGACGTTTTAATCTTGTTTATGTTTTGTTTATTTATATATATATATATATATATATATATATATATATATATATATATATATAACTGAAACTAGACAGGCGAAATAAAATAAATAAATAATAAAATAATATTAAAAAAATTATTTACGAGTACCAAATAATAATATACCAACCTTATTATTAATGTTACAGGGCAAACACTTGTAATGTATAATTGTTAATTACGAAGTATCCACTTACATACTTGTATCTAATCGAAAATTTTAAAGTAAATTAAAAGTTTTGCTATAGTTACAGCGTATAGAAACCACTTTAATACTGATTTAACTTTCACACGGGCACAACCATCGTTTTCTAAAATATATCTAATGGATTTCCGAACTTTCGTACTTTGGTTTTCGGGCAAATTAGTTTTAACCGCATCCCCTAGTCCTCAATAAAATTAAAGTTGTTCATAATTTTATCGACGTAAAATTTTGTTTAATACACACTGGCCAGAACATCGATCCTTGGAATTAAATAGTTAGCAAACTTTCATTCATTGCGCATATACACAGTTTGTCTCAATTATAAACTTAATTCAATTGAATGCATTTTAATTACTTGTGTAACTTTTGAACGGGCGAAATAATTCCAACCAAAACTAGCTATAATTCAAGAGCCCTCACGTCCTGTTTTGTGTTATGTTATGTAAATTATTCCAGATTGTACATTTGTATACAATACATATTCTATTTCAGGTTTTATGGTACAGGGACACGATGCAACTGGACACAACAGAACGCAGGATAATGGAATCCCGTGGATCCAGGCACACACTTGTTATTCGCAAAGTCCATCGCTCTGATTTCGGTAACTACACCTGTGTTGCCGATAACCAACTAGGAAAAACCAGGAAAAGTGTGCAGCTTACAGGTAAAATATGCAATTAAACTGGACTGCATAAACGCATCCGCAAACAAAACACAGACGACGCAGTTTGGAATAATTCAGCGGCGTTATTTTTGAGATCACAGTTTGTGCAACCATAAAAACACTCTTCGGTGGGATGAATTAAAACTCCAATAATTAATTAATAGTTTGAGAGGCGCCAGAATCAGATGCTGAACCTATTTTGCATTCCATTACATCCCATCAAACGTCTAACCTAAATTTCCATTATAAGCGCGTGCATTATAAAGAAGCCAATTTCTAATGTAATTAAAATGACATGAATATTGCAGCAAACTAGCTGGAAGCAAGTATAAATTTCAGATTTCAGGCAGCATATACATTGTTGCATGGATTCCTTATTTTAACTTTATACACTACATATATTACAGTACAATTTTAGATTCAGACAGAAAATGTTATAATTTCCACTGCAATGGTTAATGAACTTAAAAATTACGCATTCTCCAATGAAAATTCGTAACTTCCAACTAATATTTCGTAATTTTCGTTAGAGGTTTTATAAGTTCATTGAAATTATTATCATTTCCTGTAAAAAAATACAAATTGCCAGTGAAAATTAAAATCAATGATTAAAACTTTATGATTCTCACAACAATATTTTATTTACAATTAATATTTCTCAATTTAAAATGAAAATTTCTAGTTTTCAAACACAATTACATAAATTTCGATCAACATTCTTTAAGTTTCAATGAAATATTCATCATTTTCAGTACAAATATTTCAATTGGCAGTAACTTTTTAGTTTCAGGGAGAAAATGTTATAATTTCCGTTGCAATGGTAAATTGACTTAAAAATTTCGCATTCTCTAATGAATATTCTAAAGTTTCATTTAATATTTGATAATTTTCGATGGAGTTTTATAAGTTCATTGAACATATTATCATTTCCTGTAAAAAAAATACAAATTGCCAGTAAAACTTAAAATCAATGATAAAAACTTTATGATTCTCACAACAATATTTTATTTAAAATTAATATTTCTCAATTTAATTAGAAAATTTCTGGTTTCCAAATACAGCTACATAATTTTCGATCAACATTCTTTAAATTTCAATGAAAATTTCATCATTTCCAGTAAAAATGTTTCAATTGGCAGTAAAATTTTAGATTAAGGCAGAAAATGTTGTAATTTCCATTGCAATTGTTAATTGACTTAAAATTTTCGCATTCTCCAATGAAAATTCGTAAGTTTCAATAAATATATCGTATTTTCGATAGAGATTTTATAAGTTCATTGCAAATATTATCATTTCCTGTAAAAAAAACACAAATTGCTTATAAAATTTAAAATCAATGATGAAAACTTTATGATTCTCACAACAATAGTTTATTTACAATTAATATTTCTCAATTTAATATGATAATTACTAGTTTTCATATACAATAACATAATTTTCGATCAACATTCTTCAAGTTTCAATGAAAATTTTATCATTTCCAGTAAACATGTTTCAATTGGCAGTAAAATTTTAGATTCAAGCAGAAAATGTTGTAATTTCCATTGCAATGGTTAATTGACGTAAAAATTTTGCATTCTCCTATGAAAATTCATAACTTTCAATTAATATTTCGTATTTTTCGATGGAGATTTTATAAGTTCATTGAAAATATTATCATTTCCTGTAAAAAAAATACAAATTGCCAGTAAAACTTAAAATCAATGATGAAAACTTTATGATTCTCACGACAATATTTTATTTACATTTAATATTTCTCAATTTAAAATGAAAATTTCTAGTTTTCAAATACAATTACATAATTTTCGATCAACGTTCTTTAAGTTTTAATGAAAATATCATAATTTCCTGTAAAAATGTTTCAATTCGCACTAAAATTTTAGATTCAGACAGAAAATGTTATAATTTCCATTGCAATGCTTAATTGACTCAAAACTGTTGCATTCTCCAGTGAAAATTCGTAACTTTCAATTAATATTTCGTATTATTCGATAGATATTTTATAAGTTCATTGAAAAAAATTATCATTTCCTGTAAAAAAAATTCAAATTGTCTGTAAAACTTAAAATTAATGATGAAACTTAATGATTATCACATGAATATTTTAATTACAATAATATTTCTCAATTTAGAATGAAAATTCATAGTTTTCAAATACAATTACATAATTTTCGATCAACATTCATTGAGTTTGAAGGAAAATTTCATCATTTCCAGTAAAAATATTTCAATTAACAGTAAAATTTTAGATGTAGGCAGAAAATGCTATAATTTCCATTGCAATGGTTAATTGATTTAAAAATGTCGTATTCTGCAATGAAAATTCGTAAATTTCAATTAATATTTCGTAATTTTCAATAAAGATTTTATAAATTCGTTGAAAATATTATCATTTCCTGTAAAAAAAATACAAATTGTCAGTAAAACTTAATATCAATGATGAAAACTTTGTGATTCTCACAACAATATTTTATTTACAATCAATGTTTCTCAATTTAAAATGAAAATTTCTAGTTTTCGAATACGGTTTCATAATTTTGTATCGCCATTATTAAAGTTTCATTGAAACTTTCATCATGTCTAGTAAAACTGTTTCAATTATCAGTAAAATTTTAGATTCAGCCACAAAATTTTATAATTTCCATTGCAATGGTAAATTAACTTAGTGAAAATGTTTAAATTGGCAGTAACATTTTATATTCAGGCATAATATGTTATAATTTCCATTGCAATGATTAATTGACTTAAAATTTTTGCATTTTCCAATGAAAATTCGTAACTTTCAATTAATATTTCGTAATTTTCGATGGAGATTTTATAAGTTCATTGAAAATATTATCATTTCCTGTAAAAAAAATACCAATTGCCAGTAAAACTTAAAGTCAATAAAGAAACTTTATTATTCTCACAACAATATTTTATTTACAATTAATATTTTTCAATTTATAATGAAAATTTAGTGTTTTCAAATTCAATTACATAATTTCCAATCAACATTCTTTAAGTTTCAATGAAAATTTCATCATTTCTAGTAAAAATGTTTCAATTGGCAGTAAAATTTTAGATTCAGGCAGAAAATGTTATAATTTCCTTTGCAATGATTAATTGACTTAAAATTTCGCATTCTCAAATAAAAATTCGTACCTTTCAATTAATATTTCGTAATTTTCGATAGAGATTTATTAAGTTCATTAAAAAAATTATCATTTCCTGTAAAAAAATATAAATTGCCAGTAAAACATAAAATCAATGATCAAACTTTATGATTCTTACAACAATATTTTATTTACAATGAATATTTCTCAATTTAAAATGAAAATGTCTAGTTTTCAAATACAATAACATAATTTTTGATCAACGTTCTTTTAGTTTCAATGAATATTTCATCCTTTCCCAGTAAAAATATTTCAATTGGCAGTAAAATTTTAGATTCAGGCAGAAAATGTTATAATTTCCATTGCAATGGTTAATGAACTTATAAATTACGCATTCTCCAATGAAAATTCGTAACTTTCATTGATATTTCGTAGTTTTCGATAGACATTTTATAAGTTCATTGAAAATATTATCATTTCCTGTAAAAACAATACAAATTTCCAGTAAAACTCAAATTCGATGATGATTACGTTATGATTCTCACGACAATATTTTATTTACAATTAATATTTCTCAGTTTAAAATGAAAATTTCTAGTTTTGGAATACAATTTTATAATTTTTGATCCACATTATTTAAGTTTCATTGAAAATTTCATCATTTCCAGTAAAAATGTTTCAATTAACAGTAAAATTTTAGATTTAGGCAGAAAATGTTATTATGTCTATTGCAATAGTTAATTATCTTAAAAATGTCGCATTCTCCATTAAAAATTCGTAATTTTCAATTAATATTTCGCAATTATCGATAGAGATTTTATAATTTCGTTGAAAATATTATCATTTCCTGTAAAGAAAACACAAATTGCCAGTAAAACTTAAAATTAATGATGATAACTTTATAATTCTCACACCAATATTTTATTCACAATTAATATTTCTCAATTTAAAATGAAAATTTCTAGTTTTCATATACAATAACATCATTTTCGATAAACATTCTTTAAGTTTCAATGAATATTTCATCATTTCCTGTAAAAATGTTTCAATTGGCAGTAAAATTTTAGATTCAGGCAGAAAATGTTATAATTTCCACCGCAATGGTTAATTGACTTAAAAAATTCGCACTCTCCAATGAAAATTCGAAACTTTCGATTGATATTTCGGAATTTACGTTGGAGATTTTATAAGTTCATTGAAAATATTATCATATCCTGTAAGAAAAATACAAATTGCCAGTGAAACTTAAAATTAGTGATGATAACTTTATGATTTTCACACCAATAGCTTACTTACAATTAATATTTCTCAATTTAAAATGAAAATTTCAAGTTTTCAAATACAATTACATAATTTTCGATCAACATTCTTTACGTTTAAATGAAAATTTTATCATTTAAAGTAAACATGTTTTAATTTCCAGTAACATTTTAGATGGAGGCAGAAAATGTTATCATTTCCATTGCAATGGTTAATTGACTACGAAATTAGAAAGGCAAAAGAACAAATAAAATAAATAAATAACAATTATATAAAACAATCATTCAAATTGAACACAAATCAAGTTAATTTTGCTATCAATAGATTTTTTAACGAATATGAGATTAAATATGATGGATTGATTGTATGCAACCCATGATGACTATATACTGATGATATTGCAGAGTATAATCGGAAAGTATTAATCGTCAAACTTGTTTTAGGAAGCTCACAAAATGCCGCGAAGTTTTGCTCGCATTCATTGTAGTGCAGTACAATAAACGATTAACTTTAAATTGATGTAGATGATCTGGTCGTTACGCGCTGTGCATAAAAAGAGTGTCCGCTGGGAGTATTACCCTGGAACAATAGCAATCGATAATAAAACTGGTATTTTTAACTACGGAATTTGAGTTTTCAGAGATTTACACATAAAACAATTTTAAAAAAACGACAATTCTAATAATAATGTAGTGTGCTTAGAAACTTTCCATAATTGTTTAAATATATGAATTGACATTAGAAGAAACTGTTTAAGTTTTACTCTGTTAAAAAACGAAGAACTTTGAGTGTTTTTGAGACATTTTAGTTCAGTTCTGTCAATTATTGCCAGATATTAATCTACAAACGTTGGTTGTTTGTAATTGTAATTTATCTACTAAATAGTAGTAACTACTGTTATATTATACTACTTTATTACTAGTAAATAAAATGTTACTTCAACTTTTGTAATTTGTAAATAAAATGTTACTTCAACTCCTACAATTTATAAACACAATGTTACTTCGAGTCCTGTAATTTGTAAATAAATATATAGCTCAAAATACTGAATAAAATTAAATATATATTAAAGTGGTTTCATTTTATGATGTATCTGTAAATTAAATTACGTATTTAGTTATTTGTTTGTATCAGATTCGTGGAAGGAATATTACGGGAGATATTTTACAGGGTTGTGCGGATATTTACTGCCTACAATTGCCCATGACAAATTGTATTACCACATATTTGTCACGTCCAAATCGGATGCACTGGAACGGTGCACATCCTAAGTATTACTCATCTTAGAATAGGATTTCGCCGGACTTGAGCATACCGCAATATGTATATCAATCTTCTCTGCCTATTCATTAATTTAACACTGTTTTACAATCTGATGGACCTCATACAATGAACATACTTGAGATATAAACTATATAAATATAGCTCTACAATTGCAGCTGTTTTCTATAGACACCTTTTTTTTAAATAAAATATGGAACACCTTTCTCACAAAAAATATGTATTTACTAAATGCACATTTCGGCCGAAATTCAACCATCTTCAGTAGAAATACAGTGCTCCTCATCGTTAGCTATTATGTTTTAATACTTTCAATAATTGTGCTAAATATATTAGCTATGTCTTATTATTATTTCATTAACTAAAATACAATTTCATTGAAAACTATAATGTAGAAATTTCATTGCATGAACTGATCAGAAATATTAAAAAAAAAAAATTATCATTTTTTTTAAATCATGATTTTTATGATTTTAATTTAAAAAAACAATTAGAAATATTATTGGACCAGGAACTTTAGCAGTTCGATTAGAACAAAACTTATAAATAATAAAGATATTCAATCTAATAAAATAGTTATAACAATTAAACAAGAAATGATCGATTATTGATTTTTTTTAATCTCATTTATTTTTAATCTTTTCTTCTGTCTATCACGTTTCTATGCCAAGTAGAACTACCATATGCTGGTCAGCAAATATTGTATGCCTTCAAAGAAGTATTTTTATTAAACATTTTACACTTCAAAACTGTTTTATAACCTAACATAAACGCTATATATAATAGTTACATTGCTGCACAGTAGATTTATATAAAGAAATATTACTCCTACACATATCCACCTAACTTATGCGACATTCTTAAGCATGCATGATAAAAGATTGGCCTTCAAGAGAAGGCCATTTGAATATTATTTATCTAGAGTATAACGTTGGACTAGGCATGTAATTTTAATATATCTAGACATTCTTTGGCTGCAGTTTTAAAATTATATCCAGTTCATTTGTTTGGTTGAGACATTTATAGAAGAGTTATCTTATTATCATAAATATATGTCAGATTTGACATATATAAATATATTTTTATCATTGATGCATCATATTGCTTGTTTAAAACATCGTGTAGCGTGCATAAAACAGGCTTTCAAAAACGCGCGTTTCCTGTAAAGGTTTCCATGGATACAAAACAAGTATCCATGGATACCGCCATAACATGACGGTATCAGCCGCCATGTTAGCTAGTTATTTATTCAGTATCTTAGCAACGATACTAAAACTGTACGGCGAAATCGACGGCACATCAGATAGAAATTATAATTACAAATGTTTAGGCCAATTTACGGCATCAATGATAAAAAATAGCGTAAAGTATGCGTGGATATCTGGCCTTTCAAGCACTCACTCTATTCAAAAAACCTCCCCGCTCCCCGCTGCGCGGGGAGCGACGGGTCGGTTTTTTGAAAAACGTTCGTGTTTGAAAGGCCTTGATATCCACTTATACTTTAATATACTAGTGTATATATAAATAAATGACAAATATATGTATAGTGAATTAAATTCGTGGCCTGTATCTTATTATTAGGGAAAACAAAAATATGCTTCAAAAGAACCATTTTAAACGCTTAAAATGGAAAATGTGCTCGTAAAAATGAAAATTATGCTCTTAAAATTAGAAAATATCGTCTTAAAAATGGAAAATATGCCCTTATAAATAGAAAACGTTCTCTTTTATAGTACAAAGTTTTATAAGTACCTATAGAAATTTTATCATTTCCAGTAAAAAATTTGCAACGGCCAGATAAATTTTAAATTAATACTCAAATTTGATCATTTTTATTTCAATGTTTAATTTACAACTCAAAATTTTGCAATTTTCTATCAAAATTTGTAATTCTCAACTGCGATTTCAGGTTTTTCTTTGTTTTTATTTAAATTTCTTCGTTTCCAGTTAATATTTTGCAGTTTTCAGAAAAGAAAATTCAGTTTCCAGCAACATTCCAAATTCATGCTGAGAATTTTATAATATTTAGTGCTGTCTTTAATTTCCAATCAAACTATTTCTGTTTCCAACGAATGTTGCTAATTCTCAATTATAATAACTTAATTTTCGAAGAGCACTTCAATACGAATTTTCATACAAAAATTCACTGTTTTCAGTTAAATTTTTTTCATTATTATTATTATTATATTATTAAACCTTTGTTATTTAGACTAACATTTTAAATTGATGTTGAAAATGTAAAAACTTTCAATGCAATGTTTAATTTACAGTACATTTTTTGCAATTTTCTATCAAAATTTGTAATTTTTATATATTTTTTATCTATTTATAGACGATTTCTCTGTTTTTATGAAAATTTCATCATTTTCAATAAACATTTTGCAGTTTTCAGTAAAAAAATCCAATTTCTAGCAACATTCTAAATTCATGCTGAGAATTTTATAATTTTTAGTGCTGTCTTTATTTTTCAATTAAAATTTTGCCGTTTGAAACGAATATTGCTAATTTTCAATTATAATAACATCATTTTCCACGAGCACTTTAAGAGTTTCCATGAAAACTTAACTCACTGTAGTAAAACCATTGTTATTGCCACACATAGTCTTAATTCTTGCTGAAAATGTTAAAATTTTCACAGCAATGTATAATTTACAATATTTTTTTTGCAATTTTCTATTAAAATTTGTAATTTTCAATGGCGATATCAAGTTTTTCTTTGTTTTTCTGAAAATTCGTTTCCCATAAACATTTTGCAGTTTTCAGTCAAAATTTTCAAGTTTCAAGATAATTGATGTTTTTCGTTGTTTTTATGAAAATTTCATCATATCCTATTAAAATTTTGCAGTTTTCAGTAATTTTTTTCTAAATTCCAGCAACATTCTAAATTCATGCTGAAAATTTTATAATTTTTAGTGCTGTCTTTAATTTCCAATCAAAATTTTGCCGTTTTCAACGAATATTGCTAATTTTCAAATATAATAACATAATTTTGGAAGAGTACATTAAGAATTTCTATGAATATTTCACTATTTCCAGTAAAACCTTTGTTATTGCCACTATTTTTTTAATATTTGCTGAAAATGTTAAGATTTTCATTGCATTGTTTAATTTACAGAGAAATGTTTGCAATTTTTTATCTAAATTTGTAATTTTTAAGGGCGATTTCAGGTTTTTCTTTGTTTTTATTAAAATTTCTTCGTTTACAGTAAATATTTTGCAGTTTTCAGGTAATTTTTCGCAATTTCCAGCAATATTCTAAATTCATGCTGAAAATTTTATAATTTTTAGTGCTGTCTTTAATTTCCAATCAAAATTTATCCGTTTCCAACAAATAGTGCTAATTTTCAATTAAAATAACATAATTTTCGAAGAGCACTTTAAGAGATTCCATGAAAATTTCACTATTTCCTGTAAAACCGTTGTTATTGCCACACATAGTTTTAATTCTTGCTGAAAATGTTAAAATTTTCACAGCAATGTATAATTTACATAATTTTTTTGCAATTTTCTATCAAAATTTGTAATTCTCAAGTGCAATTCTCGGTTTTTCTTTGGTTTTTATGAAAATTTTCAACGAATATTGACCTAGAGACCATGGCCCTGAAGTAATGCCGTTTAATATTGAAAGTCCCGATCTTAACCAAATTAAAATTTTAAATGCATGCTGAAAATGTTCAATTTTTACTGCAATGTTTAATTTATAACCAAATTTTTGCAATTTTCTAACAAAATTTGTAATTTTCAAGAGTGATTTCGTGATTTCCTTTGTTTTTATGAAAATTTCATAAATTTCAATAAACATTTTGCAGTTTTCAGTAAATTTTTTGCAATTGTTAGCAATATTCTATATCCATGCTGAGAATTTTATAATTTTCAATCCAAATTTTGCCGTTTTCAACGAATATTGCTAATTTTCAATTATACTAACATAATTTTCCAAGAGCACTTTAAGAGTTTCCATGAAAACTTAATTAACTACAGTAAAACCATTGTTATTGCCACACATAGTTTTAATTCTTGCTGAAAATGTTAAAATTTTCACAGCAATGTATAATTTACATAATTTTTTTGCAATTTTCTATCAAAATTTGTAATTCTCAAGTGCAATTCTCGGTTTTTCTTTGGTTTTTATGAAAATTTTCAACGAATATTGACCTAGAGACCATGGCCCTGAAGTAATGCCGTATAATATTGAAAGTCCCGATCTTAACCAAATTAAAATTTTAAATGCATGCTGAAAATGTTCAATTTTTACTGCAATGTTTAATTTATAACCAAATTTTTGCAATTTTCTAACAAAATTTGTAATTTTCAAGAGTGATTTCGTGATTTCCTTTGTTTTTATGAAAATTTCATGAATTTCAATAAACATTTTGCAGTTTTCAGTAAATTTTTTGCAATTAGCAATATTCTATATCCATGCTGAGAATTTTATAATTTTCAATCCAAATTTTGCCGTTTTCAACGAATATTGCTAATTTTCAATTATACTAACGTAATTTTCCAAGAGCACTTTAAGAGTTTCCATGAAAACTTAATTAACTACAGTAAAACCATTGTTATTGCCACACATAGTCTTAATTCTTGCTGAAAATGTTAAAATTTTCACAGCAATGTATAATTTACAATATTTTTTTTTGCAATTTTCTATTAAAATTTGTAATTCTCAAGTGCAATTCTCGGTTTTTCTTTGGTTTTTATGAAAATTTTCAACGAATATTGACCTAGAGACCATGGCCCTGAAGTAATGCCGTATAATATTGAAAGTCCCGATCTTAACCAAATTAAAATTTTAAATGCATGCTGAAAATGTTCAATTTTTACTGCAATGTTTAATTTATAACCAAATTTTTGCAATTTTCTAACAAAATTTGTAATTTTCAAGAGTGATTTCGTGATTTCCTTTGTTTTTATGAAAATTTCATGAATTTCAATAAACATTTTGCAGTTTTCAGTAAATTTTTTGCAATTAGCAATATTCTATATCCATGCTGAGAATTTTATAATTTTCAATCCAAATTTTGCCGTTTTCAACGAATATTGCTAATTTTCAATTATACTAACGTAATTTTCCAAGAGCACTTTAAGAGTTTCCATGAAAACTTAATTAACTACAGTAAAACCATTGTTATTGCCACACATAGTCTTAATTCTTGCTGAAAATGTTAAAATTTTCACAGCAATGTATAATTTACATAATTTTTTTGCAATTTTCTATCAAAATTTGTAATTCTCAAGTGCAATTCTCGGTTTTTCTTTGGTTTTTATGAAAATTTTCAACGAATATTGACCTAGAGACCATGGCCCTGAAGTAATGCCGTTTAATATTGAAAGTCCCGATCTTAACCAAATTAAAATTTTAAATGCATGCTGAAAATGTTCAATTTTTACTGCAATGTTTAATTTATAACCAAATTTTTGCAATTTTCTAACAGAATTTGTAATTTTCAAGAGTGATTTCGTGATTTTCTTTGTTTTTATGAAAATTTCATGAATTTCAATAAACATTTTGCAGTTTTCAGTAAATTTTTTGCAATTAGCAATATTCTATATCCATGCTGAGAATTTTATAATTTTCAATCCAAATTTTGCCGTTTTCAACGAATATTGCTAATTTTCAATTATACTAACATAATTTTCCAAGAGCACTTTAAGAGTTTCCATGAAAACTTAATTAACTACAGTAAAACCATTGTTATTGCCACACATAGTCTTAATTCTTGCTGAAAATGTTAAAATTTTCACAGCAATGTATGATTTACAATATTTTTTTTTGCAATTTTCTATTAAAATTTGTAATTTTCAATGGCGATTTCAAGTTTTTCTTTGTTTTTATGAAAATTTTATCATATCCAATAAACATTTTGCAGTTTTCAGTAAACAGTTTGCAATTTCTAACAACATTCTAAATTCATGCTGAGAATTTTATAATTTTTAGTGCTGTCTTTATTTTTCAAACAAAATTTTGCCGTTTTTAACGAATATTGCTAATTTTCAATTATAATAACATATTTTCGAAAAGCACTTAAGGAATTTCCATGAAAATTTCACTATTTCCAGTAAAACCTTTGTTATTGCCACTTCTTTTTTAATTTTTGCTGAAAATGTTAAAATTTTCGTTGCCTTGTTTAATTTATAACCAAATTTTTGCAATTTTCTATCAAAATTTGTAATTTTCAAGAATGATTTGATGTATTCCTTCGTTTTTATGAAAATTTTATCATATCCAATTAACATTTTGCTGTTTTCAGTAAAAAAATTACAATTTCTAGCAACATTCTAGGTAAATGCATGCAGAAAATTTTATAATTTGTAGTGCTGTCTTAATTATTTAATCAAAATTTTGCCGTTTTCATCGAATATTGCTAATTTTCAATTATAATAACATAATTTTCGAAGAGCACTTTAAGAGTTTCCATGAAAAGTTCCAATAAAACCTTTGTTATTGCCACAAAAAATTTAAATTCATGCTGAAAATGTTCACATTTTTACTGCAATGTTTAATTTACAATAAAATTTTTGCAATTTTCTATCAAAATTTGTAATTCTCAAGTGCGATTTCAGGTTTTTCTTTCATTTTATTAAAATTTCATCGTTTCGAGTAAATATTTTGCAGTTTTCAGTAAATATTTTGCAGTTTCGTACATTAAATTCATGCTGAGAATTTTAGAACATTTAGTGCTGTCTTTATTTTTCAAACAACATTTTGCCGTTTTCAGCGAATATTGCTAATTTTCAAGTTTAGTAACATAATTTTCGAGGAGCACTTTCAGAATTTTGAAATTTACAGCAACATTCTATATTCATGCTGAGAATTTTATAATTTTTAGCGCTATCTTCAATTTCCAATCAAAATTTTGCCGTTTTCAACGAATATTGCGAATTTTCAATTATAATTTTCGAAGACCACTTTATGAGTTTCCATGAAAATTTCACTATTTCCAGTAAAACCTTTGTTATTGCCACTAAAATTTTAAATGCATGCTGTAAATGTTCAAATTTTTACTGCAAAATTTATAATCAAAATTTTGCAATTTTCAATCAAAATTTGTAATTTTCAAGAGTGATTTCATGGTTTTCTTTGTTTTTATGAAAATTTCTCCGTTTCGAGTAATTATTTTGCAGTTTTCAGTAAAATTTTGCAGTTTCCAACAACATATTAAATTAATGCAGACAATTTAATAATTTTCAGTGCTGTCTTTAATTTGCAATCAAAATTTTGCCGTTTTCAACGAATATTGCGAATTTGCAATTATAATTTTCGAAGACCACTTTATGAGTTTCCATGAAAATTTCACTATTTCCAGTAAAACCTTTGTTATTGCCACTAAAATTTTAAATGCATGCTGTAAATGTTCAAATTTTTACTGCAATGTTTAATTTACAATCAAAATTTTGCTATTTTCAATCAAAATTTGTAATTTTCAAGAGTGATTTCATGGTTTTCTTTGTTTTTATGAAAATTTCTCAGTTTCGAGTAATTATTTTGCAGTTTTCAGTAAAATTTTGCAGTTTCCAACAACATATTAAATTAATGCAGACAATTTAATAATTTTCAGTGCTGTCTTTAATTTGCAATCAAAATTTTGCCGTTTTTAACGAATATTGCGAATTTTCAATTATAATAACATAATTTTCGAAGAGCACTTTAAGAGATTCCATGAAAATTTCACTATTTCCAGTAAAACCTTTGTTACTGGCACTAAAAATTTAAATTCATTCTGTAAATGTTAAAATTTTCACTGCACTGTTTAATTTACAATACATTTTTTGCAATTTTCATTCAAAATTTGTAATTTTCAAGTGCAATTTCATGTTTTTCTTTGTTTCTATGAAAATTTTCAACGAATATTGACCTAGAGAACATGGCCCTGAAGTAATGCCGTATAATTTTGAAAGACCCGATCTTAACCAAATTAAACACTGATGGAAATCACCATATACAATTCCAGGTATTCCCAATTCTGCGAAATTCAGCAGCGCTTCCCGCGGGCAATGGAGGGACAGTTACAACATTAGTTGGGCCGTTGAATCTGCCGCCCCAATCGAGGAATATAAACTTCTATTTCGCCGTCTCCCCGATAATCCTGCGAGCTCTGAGGATGGCCACCCGCAACCGTTACATCATCAGAGCCAAAGGAAGCTGTTTCCCGGCAAGGTAAATAACTTTCGTCCTCGTTAATGTAACATTGTTCACGTCCTCCTGCTTCCTAGGAGAATCGAACGCACAGCACCTACACAGGATTCGGCAGGACGTTTATAGATCGCAGGTCCGACTGGAGGGATGTTATCCTGACGGCAGCACAGAATCAGAACGTTTTTAATTCCGGCATGCAATCGATGAGCTACATAATCCGCGGATTAGATCCCGGCCAGAATTACGAGGCGAAAGTGCAGGCCAGGAACAAGTACGGCTGGAGCCCGATTTCGGATCCTTTCACATTCCAGACAACAGATAACGGTAAGAAAGGGATAATTAAATTACTCGAGATAATAAACACACGATACTTTCTCAGCCCTTATATTTCTTGAACACTTTAATTAGCTATTTGAACATGAAACAAACGTTGCCGCATTGTTTAAATTTATCTAGCATTTTTCTTCGTTATTTTCATCTTAAGACGCCACGTCTAATCTGACTTAGAGTTTCGGCATCGAAATACTTCGTGCGACAGATTTAATTTCAACCCCTCTTCAACAGCACGAACCGGTGATATTTATTTTCACCTCCAAAAATATATTTTTAATTTAAACGGAAAATCTCATCGCAAATAAAAATTAAATCCCTCCGCTCGAAATAAATACATACTGAGTTTATTTTTTGCCAGAAATACATAATCTACGCCAATACGTTGAATAAACTCACCACAAATGACTCTTATTTTTTCATGCACCTCCTATACCCGATTATAATTGCACTTCCCGGTTTCACCTCAGATATGAGCTATCCAGAAAGACCTCAAACTCCACGGCATACTTATAATGGTAAGTTGTAATATATAGTTTAGCATAATTTTTATAGCCGTAACAATAGGCTATTTGTGTAGTTCGATTGCACGTTATTTCACGTTCATTTTAATAACACAATTACATATTAAAATTAATAACTGATAAAAAGTAGTAAAAACTAGTCTAGTAAAAAGTACTTAAAACTAGTCTAAACTTAGTGAATTATATTGTTCGCTACTAATGACGCAATTAACAAAAAATATATTTTTTTAATTTAAACTTAAAGAGAATATAACTAAACGAACTGTGTTGAAAAACTTTTCAGATTGCCTGAAAAATATAGCGGCTCAAGACATAATGCCAGATCCCAGAAAAGTGTATAGTGAACTAAATGTTACAAATATCCACATATGTACCTTATGTCAATAGAGCCCCATGCTTTATTTTTATAATTATAATAATTCATTGGGTCATAGTATTGTATTATGATTACATTTTGATTTTGAGATATGTTATTCACATAAATACTGATACTAATAAACCAGCTATAAAAATTGTGATATTTCACATTTACACAAAACATTGATATTACAAATTGAAGATGTTCATAATAATTAATAGGATTAATAGGATTAATAGGATAGGACATTAATAGAATTATTTATGTATGCTCTAAAAATACTGGAAATATTTTCTTAAATATCCTCAAACAAAAAAAAAACTTTTGATAATAATACATGTTGGAAAAACAGTCTTAACAGCGAAAGTCAAAAATGTGCAAAAATACCTACCAACGATACATAATACGATACCTACTCATAAAACATGCTATAAAAATCGTAAGATGATATTAAAAATTGAAAATGTTGATAATGATTAATAGGATTAATAGAATTAATAGGATAGGACATTAATAGGATTGTTCATTTATGCTTTAAAAAAGCTGGAAATATTTTCTTAAATATCGTCAAACCAAAAAAAAACTATTGATAATAATACATGTTGAAAATGTTGAAAACAATGAAAATATGCTAGAAATTCAAAATGTGCACAAATATGCAAAATATGTAAAAATATTCTTACATTTTACAAATTAATTGGTTTTTGTTAAAAGGGCGTAAGTCTGAAATTTGAAACTCTTAGAAAATTAAGAAAAGGATTATATTTATTTTGTTTAATTACTTAAAAAATCCAAAAAAATATGCTATTAATAATAAAAATAGAATTTACTGAACAGTAAAAATTGTACATGATTTGGAATTTCTATTTATTTCCTTTAATTACTTAAAAAATCCAAAACAAATATGGTATTAATCATAAAAATAGAATTTTATGAACAGTAGAAATTGTACATGATTTGGAACACAAGATTTCATGTAATTGAATTAGAAGTTCTGAATAAATCGCCCATCTAACAAAAAAGAAACTCAGTTTTGTTTGTTTGTCAGTTTATCACCGTAAGTCTAAAATTTAAAACTTTTACAAAATTGTGATAAACTGTGCTATTAATAATAAAAATTGAATTTACTGAACTGTAATATTGTACATGATTGGAATTTCTATTTATTTCATTTAATTACTTAAAAAATCCAAAAAATATGGTATTAATCATAAAAATAGAATTTATTGAACATTAAAAATTGTACACGATACGGAAAACAAGATTTCATGTAAGTCAAATTTGAAGTTTTGAATTAATCGCCATTTTAACAAAAAAAAAACTCAGTTTTGTTTGTTTGTCAGTTTGTTAGCGTAAGTCTAGAATTTAAAACTTTTTAGAAAATTTAGAAAATCTTTATATTTTTTTAATAAAAAAAAATATATGCTGTTGATAGTAAAAATAAAATTTAATGAACAGTAAAAATTGTACATGATTTGGAAAACAAGATTTCAAGTAATTTAATTTAGAAGTTTTGAAATAATCGCCATTTTAATTTTTTTTAAACTCAGTTTTGCTTGTTTGTCAGTTCATGTTCATGCGGGAGAGTAAAATATAAAACATTCAGAAAATTAAGAAACACGTGTTACTGTCTGTATAAATATGTATGAACAAAACCTCTTATTTTGAAAATATTAAGAAAACAACAAATATTTTTTTTTAAATATGATGTTGATACTAGAAATAAAATTTAATGTACAGTAAAAATTGTACATGATTTGGAAAACAAGATTTCAAGTAATTTAATTTAGAAGTTTTGAAATAATCGCCATTTTAATTTTTTTTAAACTCAGTTTTGTTTGTTTGTCAGTTCATGTTCATGCGGGAGAGTAAAATATAAAACTTTCAGAAAATTAAGAAACACGTGTTTCTAATATAAATAATTATAAATATGTATGAACAAAACCTCTTATTTTGAAAATATTAAGAAAACAACAAATATTTTTTTTTAAATATGCTATTGATACTAGAAATAAAATTTAATGTACAGTAAAAATTGTACATGATTTGGAAAACAAGATTTCAAGTAATTTAATTTAGAAGTTTTGAAATAATCGCCATTTTAATTTTTTTTAAACTCAGTTTTGTTTGTTTGTCAGTTCATGTTCATGCGGGAGAGTAAAATATAAAACTTTCAGAAAATTAAGAAACACGTGTTACTGTCTGTATAAATATGTATGAACAAAACCTCTTATTTTGAAAATATTAAGAAAACAACAAATATTTTTTTTTAAATATGCTATTGATACTAGAAATAAAATTTAATGTACAGTAAAAATTGTACATGATTTGGAAAACAAGATTTCAAGTAATTTAATTTAGAAGTTTTGAAATAATCGCCATTTTAATTTTTTTTAAACTCAGTTTTGTTTGTTTGTCAGTTCATGTTCATGCGGGAGTCTAAAATATAAAACTTTCAGAAAATTAAGAAACACGTGTTACTATCTGTATAAATATGTATGAACAAAACCTATTATTTTGAAAATATTGAGAAAACAACAATTTTTTTTTTTTAAATATGCTATTGATACTAGAAATAAAATTTAATGAACAGTAAAAATTGTACATTATTTGGAAAGCAAGATTTCAAGTAATTTAATTTAGAAGTTTTGAAATAATCGCCATTTTAATTTTTTTTAAACTCAGTTTTGTTTGTTTGTCAGTTCATGTTCATGCGGGAGTCTAAAATTTAAAACTTTCAGTAAATTAAGAAACACGTGTTACTGTCTGTATAAATATGTATGAACAAAACTTTTTATTTTGAAAATGTTAAGAAAACAACCAATAAACACCAAAAAAAAAAACTGCTCTTCATACTAAGAATAAAATTTAATGAACAGTAAAAATTGTACATGATTTGGAAAACAAGATTTCAAGTAATTTAATTTAGAAGTTTTGAAATAATTGAAATTTTACAAAAAAAACTCACTTTTGTTTATTTGCCAGTTCATGTTCATGCGAGAGTCTAAAATTCAAAACTTTCAGAAAATTAAGGAACACGTCTTACTGTCTGTATAAATATATATGAACAAAACTTCTTATTTTGAAAATGTTAAGGAAACAACAACCTAAAGTGGGTGTTTACTTTTATATTTTTGGTTATTTCAATAATTTTGAAAATATGACCAAAAAATGTACCCACAATTATGTTCTAGTCTAATTCTAAGTCTTATTTCAATTTTATTGAACACACCATGAAATCTGTCACATGAAATATTGCTAATTTGTCAGACTCCTAATAAACATATATAATATTGTAGATTTTTTTATAAACGCTTACTATTCACGAAAAAGTGGAAATTGTAAGACTTAATTTTTTTTTATCAAACTTGGGATTTTAGTTAATGAAGTGACTACGAACATTTTTTTTTTAAATATCTTAATATGTTTTTCATTTTTTTTGCGTTAACTTTGGTTTCGTTAACATGTCAAATACTTCCATTTACGTACCAATAGTAGTTTATTGAATTGGTTAGGTTAGGTTCAGGTTACTTTAGGTTATATTAGGTTTAGGTTCAGGTTAGGTTAGGTTAGGTTTAGGTTCACGTTAAGTTAGGTTTGGTTATGTTAGGTAGATATTTCAAAAACCATCAGATCTATGGAAAACAAAAGTGTTTTAAATTGAATTGGGTAGTTATTTAGTAAGGCTAAAATTCAGTTTACCAATTCAATAAAAATTCACATAAAAGTTTTACATAATGAAGAAAAGTAATTTAAAATCCACCGAAAAATAAAAATGTTACTGAGGTGTTACCACTTCAAGCAAGGCACACTGTATTTGTGGCAAAGACAATGAAAATATTCAGTATTCATAACACATGTGAAAAACTTACATTTACGTACCAATAGTAGTTTAGTAAATAGGTTAGATTAGGTTATTTTAGCATAGGTTAGGTTTAGGTTTAGTTTAGGTTAGGTTATGTTAGGTAGATATTTCAAAAACTATCATGTCTAAGGAAAGCAAAAGTGTTTTAAACTGAATAGGGAACAAATTTCTACCAATAGTAGTTTATCGAATGCAGTTTTAAATGCAGTTAAATGCAGCAAAAGTTACTGAGGTGTTACTACTTCAAGTGAAACACACTGTATATGTGGCGAAGATATTGAAAAATTTCAGTATTCATAACACATGTGAAAAACCTCCATTTACGTACCAATAGTAGTTCATTTAGTAGATTAGGTTCAGGTTAGTTTAGATTAGGTTAGGTTTAGGTTCAGGTTAGGTTAGGTTAGGTTAGGTTATGTTAGATAGATATTTAAAAAGCTATCATGTCTATGGAAAACAAAAGAATTCTAAATTGAATTTGGAACAAATAGTTTATTGAATAGGTAACGTTAGGTTCAGGTTAGGTTAGGTAAGGTTACGTTAGTTTTACGTTTAGGTTAGGTTAGGTTAGGTAGATATTTCAAAAACTACCATGTCTATGGAAAACAAGAGTATTTTAAATTGAATTGGGAACAAATTTCGTACGTACCTACCAATAGTAGTTGATTGAATAGGTCGGGTTAGGTTCGGGTTAGGTTAGGTAAGGTTAAGTTAGTTTTACGATCAGGTTAGGTTAGGTTAGGTAGATATTTCAAAAACTATCAGGTCTATGAAAAACAATATGGAAAACGAATGTTTTAAATTTACTTGGGAACAAATTTTGTCATTATCTTTCGTTTATTTTTAATTCCTACAGAACTTTATTGTTTATGATGAATGATACCTGCTATTCTGATCAGCTGTTAATTGACAAAAGTGGTCATGTTTCTGTCAAAAATTACAAACATGTATGTACATGTCTGTATGTATGTGTATGTGTATATGTATGTCTGTATGTATGTGTATGTGTATGTATGTATATCGTAAATAAAAAACCTGTGCTGACCACTAAAACGTCAAGTATTTTGGCTATCTTAGTTCAATTTATTTTTAAATTTATTAAAGTAAGTAATTTTCTGCGGTTATATTGTTCTTTCACTGACCGATTCAATTATAGTTTTTTTCATTTTTTTTTTTGCATTTTTTCCTAAAATTACGTATTATTTAATATTGCTAAAACCAAAACTTTTGTCGAGTTTTAGTTTTATTTAGTTTAATTATTGTTTTCTTATTAACTTTTGCATTTTTTTTTAAGTAATTCCACTACGAAATGTTATTTATTCTGAAAATTGTCACATTTTGAAGTCGTAAATCGAGATTTGTAAAAAGAATTTTGCATCTTCCAGTTTCCAAATTTTGCAAAACTAATGAAAATCTCACATTTTTTTGTAGATTATTTGCCATTCTCATTAAAGTGTAGTAACTTATAAAAAATTGGTGTCTTATGCACATTCATTCCAGAAGCAATTACTTCTCTTTTAGCATCACAAACAAGAAAATATATTCTCCAAGTACTAACCACCGATTTGTACAATCTAAAGTTACTTATTAATTTGATTCATTTTTCCCCTAAAACGATTGTTCTCGTGCTAAAAATATATAATATTCATTGAAACAGCAAGAAATTAAAAACTATATACTTTCATTTAAATATCATTGAAAATATATGCTGCATGTTTTATTTGCATTGTAGTAAATATATGAACTCTAAAAATTAATTTGCGATTGCATTTACACAATACAGAATTATCATTAATTTTCGTTTGGTTTAATTTTACGCACACGTATCGATTTGTGCTACCAAATACCACATAATAGAGCTAGTGGCCCATTAGATTTTGTTCGTAACAATTAATGATATATTCGGTACCCATATTGAACTGACATTTACTGTTATTCTGTAGTATATGGCAACTGGTCTAATGCTTAAAATTAGTTACATGTATTATTACGCATATTTCCGAGCTGAATGCTTACAATGTACACATCGATTTTGTGGGCATGTTTCTTACGCACACGTCAACATATATCACATAGAATTGATGGATGATTTTTTTCTTCCTTGTTCAGCTCGGTTTTATATTTTATTACACCATTCAACATCATCATATAAATATGCATACTTATATAATTCTACAGGTAACATAAGTATAACATATTAAAACCAATGATGATATTTATCATTATAAATGTATCATAAGTATGACAAATTGAATCAAATGATAATATTTATAATTATTAAGTTTAATATTTTATCCATAATTTAAAAAATATATAGTAAAAAATAGCAGAACAGACATCATAAATCAGCAGTTAGTCTATGAGGATTCCAAGTCACCCCCGCAGAGATTTCGATTAATTTAATTCGCGGTTTGATTCGCGTTTAATCGGCGGAATTTGCGGGTAATTACATCATTAAAGTGGCCGATTCGCGTTTTTAATGGGATAATCGCGACAATTGTCCGCGGTACTTACACCACAATTACTCTATTTACGCCGATTAAACGCGAATCAAACCGCGAATTAAATTAATCGAAATCTCTGCGGGGGGTGAGCTGGAATCCCCATAGACTAACTACTTAAATATTTTTTTTTTAACTTTATTCACGTTGTCAGTGGTTATAGTGAATAAACTGAAAATAATTTTCCAATTCGCATTATTAAAATGTTCATTATGTATATTGCACCTATATTGCACCCTTTAATCGAATGGGTGAATAAAATGTTTACATTTTCACTTTATTCACTATAACCACTGACAACGTCAATAAGGTAAAAAAATAGGTAAATTCGCACTATTCTTGAAATTTTCGTTGTCACCTGACAATGTGACACTTCACGCAAATTCACAGGTTATGTGCAATAATGTTGAATTTAATGTTATCATAACATAATTGCTAAATTTAAACTGTCTCTTATTTATTTTTATAAGTATTTTAAATATTTTCTTATATAATCTGAGTGGAGTGGTGCTGTGTTAATTTAATTTCGTTAAAATAAGCATGTATACTAATTTGAAAATCTAATTTCTCTTCCAGAAAAAGAGATTCGAGACCTTGGAATTACAATGCAGTCATCAACAAGTTCCCTGCCTGTCCAGGATATCTTCGCAGCATCTCTAATAGTAGCAATTATAAATGCCCTTTGCACCTAATTGTATAAGCTCGAGTGCTTCAAATTTTTTTAAATGTACGACATATTTTTTGTAAAGAGGATTTTAAAATGTCACTGATTGGATATTACACCAAGAGCTACGCATTGGCATTATTTTACATTATTATTCTCATTGATTGTATTGTTACATAAAAATAAAAGATTTTTCTACCTGCATTTATTGTTTATAGAAAATGCCGTCCTGAAGCTCGTTAATTTTGAAAAGATAAATCACAAAACTATGTTATCATAATAAAAATAATAATAAAATCATAATAAATAATAAAAAATAATGTAAAATGATGTCATACTGACAGCTACTATGTGCGAATTTTAATACTATTATATGTGTTTAAACCTACAATAGGCTGATATAAATTAGTTTAATATAAAAGTGTATATATAGAAAAATCAAATAAAATCAAACACTTCATATAAATGTTTTCATCTACAAGAATTATTCCAAATTACATGAACTTTATGTATTTTTGATCTGGTTCTAAAATATTCCAAATTTTTGTTTTGAGATATATGTATATTTTAAAAATGAGAGAAATATAAATTCTAGTTTTCATAAATCACCTATACTTTATATTTGCATGTATGTTATTATAAAATATAGTGCCATATAAACCTTAAGCAATGTGGGTGTTTAATGTTTTCATTTATATAAATATATATATAAAAATTTTATATACTAATTAGAATATTACTGATAGTTTTTTTTATATAATTATTGTATTTGTGTCATGCTTTTCTAAAATATAATTATCAAATTGTATTCTAGGAAAACTACAACTAAACGATTATTTGAAGCAATAATATAGACTCTTATATGCAATGATTAACATTTATATATGTAAAATATTTAAATTATTAAATGTGAATTAGAAGCGAATTTGTTAAAACACCGATGCATATAAGATTATTTATTTTTGGGAATGTTACGCTTAATGAATTGCCAATCCCATAATTGATTTCAACTGCGGTGTTTTAACATCTACATTTAGTGTGTCCTGAGTTTCTGAAGAGGGTCCAAAAGTGTATTTTTTAATTTTTAATCCACACGTTTGATTTTTGAATTTCGGCTTTGAAAATACGTATGTAATATTTATATATGTGGCATGGGCTTATATATTTCCGGAAGCGTCAATGTTGCAAATATGTAGAGCAGATACTTTTATTCCTGCATCCTGTTTATTAATTAGTTCTGTTTTAAAAGCATAAATCACGTGAGCACCAGTTTAACTAATTGATACATTCGCATTCGTTTACTACTAACTCAATCTGTGTTAATTATAAAAAAAACATTTATTAATATTATACAACATATTTTCGAAGTAATTGTATCTTTATGTAAGTGGCAAACTGACCTAAGAAGAGATATCTATATTATATACAAATCCCTTTAATGTAACCTGCCATGAATACGTACGTGTATATGCTATTTTTAATGTAAATAATATTTAGTGTATAGACAGCTTTTCAAATGTTTCTACTCACACAGTATTATTGTAAATAAATGTACATGAGGTCAGCAGAGCAAATACAACACATAATTTTTTGTGAACCAGATGCAAAAACTTTCCATATGATGCAATGAATGTATGCACCATAAGATTTTATATTATAACAACCGATTTGTTGTATTTATAACTGCACAACATATTTTATCTTTTATTATATGAACTCTTATGGGTGGGTGCAGTTAATGCTGATACTTATTAGAAAGATTTATAATTTTTTTGTGTACTATATGCAGCTTATAAGTGTCGTGATACATGATAATCAATATTTTATTGTAGTTTAACATAAATCCACATACATACTCACAAAGTAACATAAACTTAATAACATTATTTCCATATTAACTGAAAGCTCTCCTCGGAAGTAAAATGTGTAGTGCTATTTTATATATAATATATAAGTATGAATGTCGTGAATGTACAGGTTTCTGGTTACAGTATTTTATGAAATGTACTAAAAGGATGCTTTCATAGCAGTGATCATATAATAAGACATTGTTACCAAATACGAGATTGTGTGCTGGAACAGAGATACAGTGAGCTATCATAATAAATATGTAATAAATAAATTATGTTTATATTATCACTTGCCTTGTCGATCATTTTTTTAATTTAATTACTTTAGACTTCTTAAAACCTTCCTTTCAATTCCATTTATCCATATAACTTTATTAATTCAACAGATTTTTACTTATGTATTCATAAAGTTTACATTAATCTGCACATATAAATCATCAGCTTCCAGTACTGAAATCACATTTTACTCCCCTAATCGCAACTCTTATAAAATCAACCTTACAACTTTATTAATTGGGTTCGCATGTTTTATGCCACCTGTACACTGGACATTAGCATGCACTACCACTATATACAATGAATGAAACGTCTCGTAGATGATTGATATCTTAGGGCCATGAGTAATATTGATTACACTCACCAGAAAATTAACTGCAGTTTGTGTACTTTTATCGTGAATCGTGGAGAATAGAAACATGCCAAATGGTACCTGCATAAAATGTAAGTTGCTGTAATAGTAATAGTAATTTATTACTATTACACATATACACATAATATGTCATAATATACACATTGCTGTACATTGAAATACATAGTGAAGTTTTACATTGATAGTATCACAAAGTAATTAGAAATCGCAAATTTCCTTACATAATAAACATTGTTTTATAAACAGTAAAGATTTACATTGCTAATATCACAAAGTAATTAGAAATCGCAAATGTGCCTTGCAAAATACATTTTTTTTATAAACTTGAATAAACATAGCAAATGTTCATACAAAGTTTCGTAATTAAAAATACATTATAAATAAATTGGTATGTAGCGAAATGGCGATTATAAACAGTGAAGTTTTTACATTGCTAATATCACAAAGTAATTTGAAATCGCAAATTTCCTTACATAATAAACATTGTTTTTATAAACAGAAAAGATTTACATTGCTAATATCACAAAGTAATTAGAAATCGCAAATGTGCCTTGCAAAATACATTTTTTTTATAAACTTGAATAAACATAGCAAATGTTCATACAAACTTTCGTAATTAAAAATACTTTATAAATAAATTGGTATGTAGCTAAATGGCGATTATAAACAGTTAAGTTTTTACATTGCTAATATCACATATTAATTTGAAATCGCAAATGTGCCTTACATAATACTTTTCTTTTATAAACTTGAATAAACATTGTAAATGTTCATACAAAGTGTCGTAATTAAAAATACATTATAAATAAATTGGTATGTAGCTAAATGGCGATTATAAGAGTGTAAAAATATGGATATTTCTCCCCTATACAAATACGTTTCACAGTATGCATATAATTTGTCATTTATCACTGTAATGCGTGTTTTGCATGTTTCACCAGTATTTGTAAATAATAGAGGAACATTATCGATTTAATATGTATGTACATTAACTATTGTTTTACTTTCAAGTTAAACCTTATATAAACCAAACGCAAATTAAAAAAACATTTTGTACAAATATTAAATAAAAACAAAAATGTAATTCAAATTTTCACATTTCGGTACGAATTAAAAACTTTACTAGCAATTTGCAAAATTTTTACTTAGAACAACGAATTTTTCATGAAAACTTATAAAATATTGTTTTAAAATGATGAAACAGTCATTGAAATGTGCAAGTTTTTATCGGGAATTGCGAAATTTTGATCGAAATTAAATATCACAGTCAAAATTATAAAGCTGTTAGCACAGATTTAATATTTTACTGGCAATCGTAAGATTTTTACTTGAAATGATGGAATTTACATTGAAACGTATAAAATATTCGTCGAAAACTATGAAACTGAGATTGGGCATTGCAAATTATTACTGGAAAATGCGTAATTTCGATTCTAAATTAAACACTTAATTTACACATAATCCTTGTTAAATTTTCGGAGGTGTTATCTTCAGGTACACCGTATACAAATCTTTCATAAAATTTTCATAATATCCATTAGATAAATTTTCAGGAATTTCAGTGACAGATAACTTATACTATTCAATTGGGAACGTTAATAACTCGATTTCCTCACTTAATTTACACATACTCCTTGTTAAATTTTTAGACGAATTATCTTCAGGCATACTGTATGCATATCTGGCATAAAATTTTCATAATATCCATTAGATAAATTTTCAGGAATTTCAGTCACAGATAACAAGTACTGGTAAACTGGAAAAGTTGATAACTCGATTTTCTCACTTAATTTACACATATCTTTTGTCAAGTTTTTAGAGGAATTATCGTCAGGCATACTGTATGCAAACCTTTCATAAAATTTCCATAATATCTATTAGATAAATTTTCAGGAATTTCAGTGACTGATCAACTTATACTGATCAATTGGGAAAGTTAATAACTCGATTTTCTCACTTAATTTACACATACTCCTTGTCAATTTTTTTAGATTAATTATCTTAAGGCATACTATATGCAAATCTAGCATAAACTTTTCATAATATCCATTAGATAAATTTTCAGGAATTTCAGTGACAGATAACTTATACTGGTAAACTGGGAAAGTTATTAACTCGATTTTCTCACTTCAAGATTCAAGATTCAAGATTAACTTCTGTGTGTAAATTCAACATTTACACACACCCCTTGTTAAATTTTCAGAGGTATTATCTTCAGGTATACTGTTGTGCACTAAATTGTCGCCAAATTAATGTTAGGCATGTTAGTCCTGAAGGGTCTGTAAATATACCCTGTAAGTGGTACTTACCATAGACATATTGAGAAGGACCACAAAACGACAATATTATTATTTTGGAAATAAACAAAACTCATGTTATGTTTTGGGTCTTTCAACATTTATTTCCAGGACTTAAGGAAGTTAGTGTTTCAAAAGTTGTCTGCCGGATAGACATATTGAGAAGGACGGCACCAACGAAAATATCATTATTTTAGAAATTAACAAAACTCCTGTTGTGTTTCGGGTCTTTCAAAATTTATTTCCAGGACTTAAGTAAGTTAGTCTTTCAAAAGTTGTCTGCTGGATAGACATATTGAGATGGACCACAATAAGAAAATATCATTATTTTTAATAAACAAAACTCCTTTGGTTCTTTGGGTCTTTCAAAATTTATTTTCATGACAGACATACTCAGAAGCAGAAGATTTATACTATTCACATAAATTGCAATCATATTCAACAATGAGATTAAAATATACTAAATATTCAAAAATTGTTCAGTAAAAGGCTAAAAACATATTCAACATTAAGATTAAAGAATACTAAATACATTGACTATTGTTTTACTTTCAAGTTAAAACTTAGTGTCAAACATATATTGCCAAACGCAAATTAAGAAAAAACATTTTGCACAAATTTTAAATAAATAAAAAATAAAATCAAAAATATCATAAAAAGTGGGCATTAAATTGTCGCCCAATGAAACAAATTTTGCGAATTTTGAAAATAAATTTAATATACTTAATATATTTGCTAATTGAAGTCGTGTGTCATTTGTTTTGAGATTTTGATTGATTTTGGATGAAGCACAAACTTTTATGAAGAATATTATTTTCCTGGAAATCACGAATGTAAAAGTTTTCCATATGTTGCATGCTTCTAATTAATTTTATTAATGTTTGGTGATTATTATTTGCCTTATTTCACCACTAATACAGTATTTACTACACATTTACTGCTCAATACGATTTTTGGTAAGTACCATAATAAATATAAAACTAGAACAATAAAGAAGTCGATGCACAATGCATAATTTGCCTTCAGCTTTTGTGTTTCGAGTGGACTATGACTATATGCAACTTATTATACGTAAGTATGCTGATTCTGTGAAAACCATTGTATTTCTCCAATTCGTAACAGAATTGTTTTATTACTACACCAATTACTACAGCAAGTTTTTTACATGAGTTACCAAATCTTGTATCTTCTGTTACGAACTTTCAAGTATTTTAAATTGTTAATAGGGAATTAACAAATAACGATTTCACAAATAATAGTAATTTTTTAAATTGAAAATGTCTTGCGAATTCATTGTTTTGTATCTTGTCTTATAGTTTTGCTAGTTGTTTATTATGCTATGTTAAGTTACGTTTGTTCATTTTATCAGAAAAATTGGCAAAGTTGAGTAATATTGAAAAAATGGACAACATACAAAATTGAAATTCGGCTGTCAATAAATGTGTATTTTAGGTCTTATAAAAGCAAAAAATTATACATCACTATGTATTATGCATCACTACAAAAATGACTACATATTAATTTAACTCCCGTAATGTTAGTCTTTCAAAAGTTGTCTGCCGGATAGACATATTGAGAAGGACCACAAAAAGAAAATGTCATTATTTTGGAAATAAACAAAACTCCTGTTGTGTTTTGGGTCTTTCAAAATTTATTTCTAGGACTTAAGGAAGTTAGTCTTTCAAAAGTTGTCAGCCGGGTACACATATTGGGAATGACCACAAAAAGAAAATATCATTATTTTGGAAATAAACAAAACTCCTGTTGTGTATCGGGTCTTTCAAAATTTACTTCCAGAACAGACGTACTCAGAAGTAGAAGATTTATACTATACACATAAATTGCAATCATATTCAACAATGAGATTAAAGTATACTAAATATTCGAAAATTGTTCAGTAAAAGGCAAAAAACATATTCAACATTAAGATTAAAGAATACTAAATACATTGACTATTGTTTTACTTTCAAGTTAAAACTTAGTGTCAAACATATATTGCCAAACGCAAATTAAGAAAAAACATTTTGCACAAATTTTAAATAAATAAAAAATAAAATCAAAAATATCATAAAAAGTGGGCATTAAATTGTCGCCCAATGAAACAAATTTTGCGAATTTTGAAAATAAATTTAATATACTTAATATATTTGCTAATTGAAGTCGTGTGTCATTTGTTTTGAGATTTTGATTGATTTTGGATGAAGCACAAACTTTTATGAAGAATATTATTTTCCTGGAAATCACGAATATAAAAGTTTTCCATATGTTGCATGCTTTTAATTAATTTTATTAATGTTTGGTGATTATTATTTGGCTTATTTTACCACTAATACAGTATTTACTACACATTTACTGCTCAATACGATTTTTGGTAAGTACCATAATAAATATAAAACTAGAACAATAAAGAAGTCGATGCACAATGCATAATTTGCCTTCAGCTTTTGTGTTTCGAGTGGACTATGACTATATGCAACTTATTATACGTAAGTATGCTGATTCTGTGAAAACCATTGTATTTCTCCAATTCGTAACAGAATTGTTTTATTACTACACCAATTACTACAGCAAGTTTTTTACATGAGTTACCAAATCTTGTATCTTCTGTTACGAACTTTCAAGTATTTTAAATTGTTAATAGGGAATTAACAAATAACGATTTCACAAATAATAGTAATTTTTTAAATTGAAAATGTCATGCGAATTCATTGTTTTGTATCTTGTCTTATAGTTTTGCTAGTTGTTTATTATGCTATGTTAAGTTACGTTTGTTCATTTTATCAGAAAAATTGGCTAAGTTGAGTAATATTGAAAAAATGGACAACATAAAAAATTGAAATTCCTCTGTCAATAAATGTGTATTTTAGGTCTTGTAAAGCAAAAATTATACATCACTATGTATTATGCATCACTACAAAAATGACTACATATTAATTTAACTCCCGTAATGTTAGTCTTTCAAAAGTTGTCTGCCGGATAACGATTTCACAAATAATAGTAATTTTTGAATTTATTGAAAATGTCTTGCGAATTCGTTGTTTTGTATCTTGTCTTATAGTTTTGCTAGTTGTTTATTATGCTATGTCAAGTTACATTTGTTCATTTTATCAGAAAGATTGGCTAAGTTGAGTAATATTGAAAAATTGGACAACATACAAAATTGAAATTCCGCTGTCAATAAATGTGTATTTTAGGTCTTATAAAAGCAAAAAATATACATCACTACAAAAATGACTACATATTAATTTAACTCCCGTAATGTTAGTCTTTCAAAAGTTGTCTGCCGGATAGATATTGAGAAGGACCACAAAAAGAAAATATCATTATTTTGGAAATAAACAAAACTCCAGTTGTGTTTTGGATCTTTCAAAATTTATTTCCTGCACTTAAGGAAGTCTTTCAAAAGTTGTATGCCGAATAGACGTATTGAGAAGGACCACAAAAAGAAAATATCACTATTTCGGAAATAAACAAAACTCCTGTTGTGTTTTGGGTCTTTCAAAATTTATTTCCAGGACTTAAGGAAGATAGTCTTTCAAAAGTTAATTAATAAGTAAATGGTAAATAAATACGAAAGGGTTCTAAAATAAATCATTTCATTTATTTTAATAAGAGTCGAGTACGGTGATATTATAATAAAATTATGTCCTTCAATGCTGTGTAGTTTACATTCTCAATAAATAATATATTTAATAAAAATCATGATAAAAATATAACAGTGTATACAACAAAACTCTCTTATTAAGAGACATTTTATGATTAATAAAACAGCACTATTCGTTATTCATGGAAACGTAGTACCGAAATTATTTGTATTGCTTCAGGAAACCCTCGTGGAACTCGCGGAACTTCGTCAACATGGATTTCAATTTATCGGGCTGAGGTAAGATTGTCGTGCGGAAGTGGAAAGTTCCCGGTCTCTGCCCGAATCCTGATCCGGGTACGATGCAGATGCCCGTATTTTCGAGAAGCTGGAAAGCGTAAAAGGCGTCTGGCGCTTGCTTTGCCGCCTTCGCCGCCTGGATGGCCTTGTCGGGTAACTTGAATTGTGGAAATGCGTACATGGCTCCTTGCACTTCGTTACAGCTGAACCCTTCCATCGAATTAAATGCTGCTTCCACCATCTTCGCTCTCACCTGAAAGTTGTATGTAAAAGAATTGTTAACAAACCATGATGGTATTTAAGTAAGTACAATGTATTATTATAACATCAAATAATATTTAAACCATGTTGATTTAATTACGAAGAAATATTCTACTAACTAAATATCTGTGAAAATTCATGCATGTAACTTGTCAAAAAGAAAATCACAGCCAATTTTAATGAGAACAGATCATGACTGATGATTATATAAAGTTTGCATGAGTGGCAAAACTGTTTCATGCTAACTTAAATGTTTTTACAAGATAAAACCATACAGATTTAAAGTAATTCATTGGTATTAACAGTTCGCAATGGTAATCTAACTAACTGTTTCCGTAATACAATTAAAACGTTTAAAATTGTTGTTACAACTAACCTTTAGTGAATCAAGTACAGCCTGTTTCTCCTTCGCGAAGAGCTCATAGCTTGGTTCACCTTTCTTTGGTGGATTTACGACACAATCTATGGTAGCTTGTCCTAATACAGTCGGACATAGCATGGCACTGATGGCTTTTAAATACATTGCTTTGACTTGAGGACATAGATTAATGACCTCAGCATAGCCCCCACGCAATCCACATTCGCCCATGTATCCTTTTGAACAGGACATGAAGCTGGCCAACTCCATCTTATTGTAAGGCTCGCCCATTTCTATAAGAACCTGTAATACGATGTTACATAAAGTTGTTAAAATAAAGTGTTACATGCAATTTTAACATAATTAATTTTGATATTTAATAAATTAATAGCTGCTCATTTATTTAGAAAGTTTATATACATTTTCACTTTAAATAACTTGAGAAATGAAACTCTGTTAATAAGTTTCAATATTATTTGAAAGTTATTAACAAAGTTTTGTTTTTTGATACTTTGTTAATAACTTACAAATAGTATAATTTTTTTTTTTATAAAATTATTTAAAGTGAATATGAATATAATTCATTTAAAAATATAATATTAATAATAATAAATTCAAAACAATATTATTTGAAAGGTATTAACGAAGTTTCATTTCTTTGTAAAGTTATTTAAAGTGTATGAATATAATTCATAATATTAACAAAGTGACAACACAGTTCATAACAATGAAACTTTGTTAATAACTTTAAAATAATATTACTTGAAAGTTATTAACAAAGTTTTGTTTCTTGAAACTTTGTAAATAACTTACAAATAGTATTATTTTGAAGTTATTAACAAAGTTTTATTTCTTTGTGAAGTAATTTAAAGAGAAAATTATATATTTAAAGTACAAACCTTTTTGAAGGAATAGAACTTTGAACCTTGAGCATAAATATTGTCTTGGTACACTTCATCTGCTAAAAGGAAGAGTTTCTTCTCATGGGCGAATTTAATAATCTGCTCGATATTTTGTTTGGACAAGACTTGACCAGTAGGATTTCCAGGATTAATTACAACAATAGCACGAACGTGATGGTTCTTGATAGCTTCATTATAAGATCTCTAGAATAATACGGCTATGTTATATAAATGGGGATGTAATATAATAATAAAACTGACTTCCAATTCAGTGACGTCAAGACCCCATCCCCTTGCTTCGTCCAAATAATAGCCGATCTGGCCCATATTAAACTCAGCCAACGACGCGGAGTAGAGAGGGTACTGCGGAATCGGAATCATTACTCCCGGCTTCTTTCCGTTTACATCGCAAATTAAGAGTTTTAAAATATTTTTAATTGCATCACTAGCACCTGAAACGACATAAAAAGTTTAAGAAAATCTTTGGCCACATTTAATCAATATGATCAAATCATCAATTTGATCACATTTAATCAATATGTTCGATAACATTTAATCAATATGCTCAAATCATTAATATGATCACATTTAATCAATATGATCAAATCATCATTTTGATCACATTTAATCAATATAATCAAATCATCAATATGATCACATTTAATCAATATCTTCAAATTAGTCATATGATTGAATTATTGATTTGATCACATTGATTAAATATGAGTAATTGATGATTCAATTTGATCATATTTAATCAAATTATCAATTTGATCACATTTAATCAATACAATCAAATTATCACTTTGATCACATTTAATCAATATGATCAAATTATCTATTTGATCGTATTAAATCAATATGATCTTCAATGTGATTGATAAATGTGTTCAATAGTATAAATTAGTTATGTAGTTATGTTCGTAAATTAGTAAAGTATATGCAATAATAATTATCTATTAAAAACATGGACTTTGCGAATGTAATCTTCGCTGTACAAACAAGTAATTAATATTACTCTATAACTTTATCTAAAAAACACTTACCTGACCCTAAGATAACATTTTGCCAGTCACACGGCACTCCATCGTCCCTGTTTTGAATGTACTCGGCGGCATGCCTTCTAATGATTTCAATACCCGGCGAGTCTGTGTACGACCCCACAGAACCGCCACGGCAACCCTTGAGGATGTCGCGGGCTTTCTGTTTCACGTCATCTTTGAATCTCGAATCTTCTAGTAGTACCGGATAGGAGACTAATGCCAGCACTTCTCTGATAAATGTGATCGGAACCTGCCCCATGGCATGGCAATCGCCGATGTTTGCCTTGATAACTTCATTGAATGGCTTTTTCACACCCTGAAAAAGATTGTAAAACAAAGTATTAGGTAAGTCAAAAGCACCAATAAGCAGGTTAACACTATACAGACTTTAATTGTGATAATAAACACTAATAAGAAGTACAGCGATGGTAATATTATAACTTTCATAACATAACAATGTTACATAATAATTGATTTACTAGCCATGAAGTCCGTTTGTAATTGACAACTTAATAATGTGGGAGTAGAAAAAAGTGTAAAACTGAAATGAAACTGTTGTCAATCATCAATGCTATTACATGTTGCATCATTTAATCATCTACCACGAAAATGTTAATATTTAAAAAGAATGAGCAATCATGATATAAATCATGATTTATAAAAATCAAAGTATAAAACTGATATAAAAGTATTGTTAATCATCGATGCTATTACAAATTGTGTCATTTAATCATCTACCATGAAAATGTTAATATTTAAAAAGAATGAGAAATCATGATGTAAATCATGATTTATGAAAATCAAAGTATAAAATTGATATGAAAGTATTGTCAATCATCGATGCTATTATATGTTGTATCAATTAACATCTACCATGATAATGTGAATATTTAAAATGAATGAATCATGATTTATGAAAATCAAAGTATAAAACTGATATGAAAGGGTTGTCAATCATCAATGCCATTACATGTTGCATCATATAATCATCTACCATGAAAATGTTAATATTTAAAAAGAATGAGAAATCATGACATAATCATCATTTATAAAAATCAAAGTATAAAACTGATACAAAAGTATTGTCAATCATCGATGCTATTACATTTTGCATCATTTAATCATCTACCATGACAATGTTAATATTTAAAAAGAATGAGAAATCATGATATAAATGATGATTTAAATCATGATTTACGAAAATCAAAGTATAAAAATGATATGAAAGTGTTGTCTGTTGTCAATCATCGATGCTATTACATGTTGCATTGATTTAAATCATGATTTATAAAAATCAAAGTATAAAACTGATAAGAAAGTGTTGTCAATCATCGAAGCTATTACATTTTGCATCATTTAATCATATACCACCAAAAAGTTAATATTTAAATGGAATGAGAAATCATGATATAAATCATGACTTAAATCATGATTTAAGAAAATCAAAGTATAAAACTGATATGAAAGTGTTGGCAATCATAGATGATATTACATGTTGCATCATTTAATCATCTTCTATGATAATGTTAATATTTAAAAAGAATGAGAATCATGATATAAATCATCATTTTCTGAAAATCAAAGTATAAAACTGATATAAAAGTATTGTCAATCATCGATGCTATTACATTTTGCATCATTTAATCATCTACCGTGATAATGTTAATATTTAAAACCAGAGAAATCATGACATAAATCATGATTTAAATCATGATTTATAAATATCAAAGTATCAAACTGATAAGAAAGTGTTGTCAATCATCGAAGCTATTACATTTTGCATCATTTAATCATATACCACCAAAAAGTTAATATTTAAATGGAATGAGAAATCGTGATATAAATCATGACTTAAATCATGATTTACGAAAATCAAAGTATAAAACTGATATGAAAGTGTTGGCAATCATAGATGATATTACATGTTGCATCATTTAAACATCTACCATGATAATGTTAATATTTAAAAAGAATGAGGAATCATGATATAAATCATTATTTATGAAAATCAGAGTATAAAACTAATATAAAAGTGTTGTCAATCATCGATGCTATTACATTTGCATCATTTAATAATCTACCATGATAAAGTTAATATTTAAAACAATGAGAAATCATGACATAAATCATGATTCAAATCATGATTTATAAAAATCAAAGTATAAAACTGATAAGAAAGTGTTGTCAATCATCGAAGCTATTACATTTTGCATCATTTAATCATATACCACCAAAAAGTTAATATTGAAATGGAATGAGAAATCATGATATAAATCATGACTTAAATCATGATTTAAGAAAATCAAAGTATAAAACTGATATGAAAGTGTTGGCAATCATAGATGATATTACATGTTGCATCATTTAATCATCTTCTATGATAATGTTAATATTTAAAAAGAATGAGAATCATGATATAAATCATCATTTTCTGAAAATCAAAGTATAAAACTGATATAAAAGTATTGTCAATCATCGATGCTATTACATTTTGCATCATTTAATCATCTACCGTGATAATGTTAATATTTAATACCAGAGAAATCATGACATAAATCATGATTTAAATCATGATTTATAAATATCAAAGTATCAAACTGATAAGAAAGTGTTGTCAATCATCGAAGCTATTACATTTTGCATCATTTAATCATATACCACCAAAAAGTTAATATTTAAATGGAATGAGAAATCGTGATATAAATCATGACTTAAATCATGATTTACGAAAATCAAAGTATAAAACTGATATGAAAGTGTTGGCAATCATAGATGATATTACATGTTGCATCATTTAATCATCTACCATGATAATGTTAATATTTAAAAAGAATGAGGAATCATGATATAAATCATTATTTATGAAAATCAGAGTATAAAACTAATATAAAAGTGTTGTCAATCATCGATGCTATTACATTTGCATCATTTAATAATCTACCATGATAATGTTAATATTTAAAACAATGAGAAATCATGACATAAATCATGATTCAAATCATGATTTATAAAAATCAAAGTATAAAACTGATAAGAAAGTGTTGTCAATCATCGAAGCTATTACATTTTGCATCATTTAATCATATACCACCAAAAAGTTAATATTGAAATGGAATGAGAAATCATGATATAAATCATGACTTAAATCATGATTTAAGAAAATCAAAGTATAAAACTGATATGAAAGTGTTGGCAATCATAGATGATATTACATGTTGCATCATTTAATCATCTTCTATGATAATGTTAATATTTAAAAAGAATGAGAATCATGATATAAATCATCATTTTCTGAAAATCAAAGTATAAAACTGATATAAAAGTATTGTCAATCATCGATGCTATTACATTTTGCATCATTTAATCATCTACCGTGATAATGTTAATATTTAAAACAATGAGAAATCATGACATAAATCATGATTTAAATCATGATTTATAAATATCAAAGTATCAAACTGATAAGAAAGTGTTGTCAATCATCGAAGCTATTACATTTTGCATCATTTAATCATATACCACCAAAAAGTTAATATTTAAATGGAATGAGAAATCGTGATATAAATCATGACTTAAATCATGATTTACGAAAATCAAAGTATAAAACTGATATGAAAGTGTTGGCAATCATAGATGATATTACATGTTGCATCATTTAAACATCTACCATGATAATGTTAATATTTAAAAAGAATGAGGAATCATGATATAAATCATTATTTATGAAAATCAGAGTATAAAACTAATATAAAAGTGTTGTCAATCATCGATGCTATTACATTTGCATCATTTAATAATCTACCATGATAAAGTTAATATTTAAAACAATGAGAAATCATGACATAAATCATGATTCAAATCATGATTTATAAAAATCAAAGTATAAAACTGATAAGAAAGTGTTGTCAATCATCGAAGCTATTACATTTTGCATCATTTAATCATATACCACCAAAAAGTTAATATTGAAATGGAATGAGAAATCATGATATAAATCATGACTTAAATCATGATTTAAGAAAATCAAAGTATAAAACTGATATGAAAGTGTTGGCAATCATAGATGATATTACATGTTGCATCATTTAATCATCTTCTATGATAATGTTAATATTTAAAAAGAATGAGAATCATGATATAAATCATCATTTTCTGAAAATCAAAGTATAAAACTGATATAAAAGTATTGTCAATCATCGATGCTATTACATTTTGCATCATTTAATCATCTACCGTGATAATGTTAATATTTAATACCAGAGAAATCATGACATAAATCATGATTTAAATCATGATTTATAAATATCAAAGTATCAAACTGATAAGAAAGTGTTGTCAATCATCGAAGCTATTACATTTTGCATCATTTAATCATATACCACCAAAAAGTTAATATTTAAATGGAATGAGAAATCGTGATATAAATCATGACTTAAATCATGATTTACGAAAATCAAAGTATAAAACTGATATGAAAGTGTTGGCAATCATAGATGATATTACATGTTGCATCATTTAATCATCTACCATGATAATGTTAATATTTAAAAAGAATGAGGAATCATGATATAAATCATTATTTATGAAAATCAGAGTATAAAACTAATATAAAAGTGTTGTCAATCATCGATGCTATTACATTTGCATCATTTAATAATCTACCATGATAATGTTAATATTTAAAACAATGAGAAATCATGACATAAATCATGATTCAAATCATGATTTATAAAAATCAAAGTATAAAACTGATAAGAAAGTGTTGTCAATCATCGAAGCTATTACATTTTGCATCATTTAATCATATACCACCAAAAAGTTAATATTGAAATGGAATGAGAAATCATGATATAAATCATGACTTAAATCATGATTTAAGAAAATCAAAGTATAAAACTGATATGAAAGTGTTGGCAATCATAGATGATATTACATGTTGCATCATTTAATCATCTTCTATGATAATGTTAATATTTAAAAAGAATGAGAATCATGATATAAATCATCATTTTCTGAAAATCAAAGTATAAAACTGATATAAAAGTATTGTCAATCATCGATGCTTTTACATTTTGCATCATTTAATCATCTACCGTGATAATGTTAATATTTAAAACCAGAGAAATCATGACATAAATCATGATTTAAATCATGATTTATAAAAATCAAAGTATCAAACTGATAAGAAAGTGTTGTCAATCATCGAAGCTATTACATTTTGCATCATTTAATCATATACCACCAAAAAGTTAATATTTAAATGGAATGAGAAATCGTGATATAAATCATGACTTAAATCATGATTTACGAAAATCAAAGTATAAAACTGATATGAAAGTGTTGGCAATCATAGATGATATTACATGTTGCATCATTTAATCATCTAGCATGATAATGTTAATATTTAAAAAGAATGAGGAATCATGATATAAATCATTATTTATGAAAATCAGAGTATAAAACTAATATAAAAGTGTTGTCAATCATCGATGCTATTACATTTGCATCATTTAATAATCTACCATGATAATGTTAATATTTAAAACAATGAGAAATCATGACATAAATCATGATTCAAATCATGATTTATAAAAATCAAAGTATAAAACTGATAAGAAAGTGTTGTCAATCATCGAAGCTATTACATTTTGCATCATTTAATCATATACCACCAAAAAGTAAATATTTAAATGGAATGAGAAATCGTGATATAAATCATGATTTAAATCATGATTTACGAAAATCAAAGTATAAAACTGATATGAAAGTGTTGTCTGTTGTCAATCATCGATGCTATTACATGTTGCATTATTTAATCATCTACCATCATAATGTTAATATTTAAAAAGAATGAGAAATTATTATATAAAACATGATATATGAAAATCAATGTATAAAACTGTTATAAAAGTATTGTCAATCATCGATGCTATTACATTTTCCATCTTCTAATCATCTACCATGATAATGTTAATATTTAAAAGAATTAGAAATCATGATATAAATCATGATTTATAAAAATCAAAGTATAAAACTGAAAAGAAAGTGTTGTCAATCATCAAAGCTATTACATTTTGCATCATTTAATCATATACCACGAAAATGTTTATATTTAAAAAGAATGAGAAATCATGATATAAATCATGATTTAAATCATGATTTAAATCATGATTTAAATCATGATTTCTATGCAGATGAACAATTAAAAATATAGTGCAACTATAGAGTTAGCATGTTTTAAAGTAGATACTTGTAATTGTAAGTAAGTAAAATATTTTTCTTTTCTTCAATTTTTGGTACATCACATGATACAGATACACAGATTTTTTTTATCATCAATTTTTCTTCAGAGAATTCAAAAATATGTAAATAACTTGAAATCTAATTTGTTATTCATACAATTACAAAACTTAATTACATGTGATAAAATAAAATCAATGATTTATTAAAAAAAAAAAATGAATAACATCGTTGTAATCATCATTTGATTTAAATCACATCTACCCTGACAAAAAACTGTTCATGAATTTTAAAAGTAATAAAAAAGTCATGATTTTTATATATATTTTTTTAAATCATCGATTTATGATATTTTTTTAATCATGATTTACTCCAATATTTACAATGTCAATTTCAAAATGAGACAAATGAGGAATTTCCTCAGGTTATGCCAATTACAGTTCTAGAAACAAGCCAAATGAAGTTCAATGCAACATAATATTTTATAAACTAAATTTGTCTTTAGAGTCTAACTAAAATATCGTAAATTTTGGCAACCAATGAATGTGAAAACGTGGAAATTTAATAGGAATATGTTCTGTTGAATTTCTCATACTGTTTATTTTCATAAATGTAATAAGTAAATAATATAAGTATGCCAACGAACACTCTTCAGTCACGATTTTATGAGATAAGATAATGCTGGTGTAGCAATAATGATGAGATTAGGTCAAAGTTAATATAGATTACGTGATCAAAGTAGTTTTCTGTGGGCAAAGATCTAATATATATTAAAACAAAATTAGATTCTTTAAATAAGTATTAACTGAAAAATCATAATTTGAATAGAAAGCTATGAAATTTTTGTCACTTTCGAGTGTAACAAAAATCATGCATGAAAATTTTTCTGGGGGCTGCTGGAAAATAATTAAACAAGTTGGAAAATTTAAAATTCAAAATCATCATTTATGAAAATCAAAGTATAAAACTGATATAAAACATCACTTAAATATGTCCAGTGTACAAAAAATACATAGCAATTGAAGTTGTGAACAAACTCAGTCATTTGTAAATAGATTACAGTAAATATAATTGCTAATTTATACATATTCAAATTTTTTAATTATTTTGTCAATATTTAAATTTATCTGACATTATGTATTATTATTTCACTTATTTTTAACGCAGCATTAATTAGTAGTACATTTTCTGTTAATTTTCTTCAAAGTTTCAATAATTTTTTCCAAAATTTAAATTATTTTGACATATTAAATTATTTTTAAGTGTTAAATACATACTCGTAGTTGTAGTTCCAAATTTAAGCTCATCAATTTTTTTTAGATTGAAACTGATCTGTTTAAATCTGTTTAAAAAAGCATCAATTGGTGGTCAAATTTTCCATTAATTTCGCCAAATTTTCAATTATTTTGTCAACATTTCAATTATTCTGACATTATTTATTATTATTTCACTTATTTTTAACGAAGCATCAATTAGTAGTAAATTTTCTTTTAATTTTCTTCAAAGTTTCAATAATTTTTGCCAAAATTTCAATTATTTTGATATATTACATTATTTTTAAGTGTTAAATACATACTCGTAGTTGTTGTTCCGCCTAAAAAATTTAAGTTCATCATTTTTTTAGATTGAAACTGATCTGTTTACATCTGTTTAAAAAAGCATCAATTAGTAGTCAAATTTTCCATTAATTTCGCCAAATTTTCAATTATTTTGTCAAAAACTTCAGTTATTCTGACATTCTTTATTATTATTATTATTTTTGCCAAGATTTCAATTATTTTGACATATTACATTATTTTTAAGTGTTAAATACATACTCGTAGTTGTTGTTCCGCCTAAAAAAATTAAGTTCATCATTTTTTTAGATTGAAACTGATCTGTTTACATCTGTTTAAAAAAGCATCAATTAGTAGTCAAATTTTCCATTAATTTCGCCAAATTTTCAATTATTTTGTCAAAAACTTCAGTTATTCTGACATTCTTTATTATTATTTCACTTATTTTTAACGAAGCATCAATTGGTAGTAAATTTTCTGTTAAGCTTCTTCAAAGTTTCAATTATTTTTGCCAAAATTTCAATTATTTTGACATATTACATTATTTTTAAGTGTTAAATACATACTCGTGGTTGTAGTTTTGCACACCAAATTTAAGTTCATCATTTTTTTTAGATTGAAACTGATCTGTTTACATCTGTTTAAAAAAGCATCAATTGGTGGTCAAATTTTCCATTAATTTCGCCAAATTTTCAATTATTTTGTTAAAATTTCAATTATTCTGACATTATGTATTATTATTTCACTTATTTTTAACGAAGCATCAGTTAGTAGTAAATTTTCGATTAATTTTGTTCAAAGTTTCAATTATTTTTGCCAAGATTTCAATTATTTTGACATATTACATTATTTTTAAGTGTTAAATACATACTCGTAGTTGTTGTTCCGCCTAAAAAATTTAAGTTCATCATTTTTTTAGATTGAAACTGATCTGTTTACATCTGTTTAAAAAAGCATCAATTGGTGGTCAAATTTTCCATTAATTTCGCCAAATTTTCAATTATTTTGTCAAAAACTTCAGTTATTCTGACATTCTTTATTATTATTTCACTTATTTTTAACGAAGCATCGATTAGTAGTAAACTTTCGGTTAATTTTCTTCAAAATTTCAATTATTTTTGCCAAAATTTCAATTATTTTGACATATTACATTATTTTTAAGTGTTAAATACATACTCGTGGTTGTAGTTTTGCACACCAAATTTAAGTTCATCATTTTTTTTAGATTGAAACTGATCTGTTTACATCTGTTTAAAAAAGCATCAATTGGTGGTCAAATTTTCCATTAATTTCGCCAAATTTTCAATTATTTTGTTAAAATTTCAATTATTCTGACATTATGTATTATTATTTCACTTATTTTTAACGAAGCATCAGTTAGTAGTAAATTTTCGATTAATTTTGTTCAAAGTTTCAATTATTTTTGCCAAGATTTCAATTATTTTGACATATTACATTATTTTTAAGTGTTAAATACATACTCGTAGTTGTTGTTCCGCCTAAAAAATTTAAGTTCATCATTTTTTTAGATTGAAACTGATCTGTTTACATCTGTTTAAAAAAGCATCAATTGGTGGTCAAATTTTCCATTAATTTCGCCAAATTTTCAATTATTTTGTCAAAAACTTCAGTTATTCTGACATTCTTTATTATTATTTCACTTATTTTTAACGAAGCATCGATTAGTAGTAAACTTTCGGTTAATTTTCTTCAAAATTTCAATTATTTTTGCCAAAATTTCAATTATTTTGACATATTACATTATTTTTAAGTGTTAAATACATACTCGTGGTTGTAGTTTTGCACACCAAATTTAAGTTCATCATTTTTTTTAGATTGAAACTGATCTGTTTACATCTGTTTAAAAAAGCATCAATTGGTGGTCAAATTTTCCATTAATTTCGCCAAATTTTCAATTATTTTGTTAAAATTTCAATTATTCTGACATTATGTATTATTATTTCACTTATTTTTAACGAAGCATCAGTTAGTAGTAAATTTTCGATTAATTTTGTTCAAAGTTTCAATTATTTTTGCCAAGATTTCAATTATTTTGACATATTACATTATTTTTAAGTGTTAAATACATACTCGTAGTTGTTGTTCCGCCTAAAAAATTTAAGTTCATCATTTTTTTAGATTGAAACTGATCTGTTTACATCTGTTTAAAAAAGCATCAACTAGTAGTCAAATTTTCCATTAATTTCGCCAAATTTTCAATTATTTTGTCAAAAACTTCAGTTATTCTGACATTCTTTATTATTATTTCACTTATTTTTAACGAAGCATCAATTGGTAGTAAATTTTCTGTTAAGCTTCTTCAAAGTTTCAATTATTTTTGCCAAAATTTCAATTATTTTGACATATTACATTATTTTTAAGTGTTAAATACATACTCGTGGTTGTAGTTTTGCACACCAAATTTAAGTTCATCATTTTTTTTAGATTGAAACTGATCTGTTTACATCTGTTTAAAAAAGCATCAATTGGTGGTCAAATTTTCCATTAATTTCGCCAAATTTTCAATTATTTTGTTAAAATTTCAATTATTCTGACATTATGTATTATTATTTCACTTATTTTTAACGAAGCATCAGTTAGTTGTAAATTTTCGATTAAATTTCTTCAAAGATTCAATTATTTTTGCCAAAATTTCAATTATTTTGACATTTTAAATTATTTTTAAGTGTTAAATACATACTCGTAGTTGTAGTTCCGCAACACCAAATTTAAGCTCATCATTTTTTTTTAGATTGAAACTGATCTGTTTACATCTATTTAGGAAAGCATCAATTGGTAGTCAAATTTTCTATTAATTTCGTAAAGTTTTCAGTTATTTTGTCAAAAAATTTAGTTATTCTGACATTATTTATTAATATTTCACTTATTTGTAACGAATCATCAATTAGTAGTAAATTTTCTGTCAAGTTTCTTCAAAGTTTGAATTATTTTTGCCAAAATTTCAATTATTTTGACATTTTAAATTATTTTTAAGTGTTAAATACATACTCGTAGTTGTAGTTCCGCACACCAAATTTAAGTTCATCATTTCTTTTAGATTGAAACTGATCTGTTTACATCTGTTTAAAAAAGCATCAATTCGTGGTCAAATTTTCCAATAATTTCGTAAAGTTTTCAAATATTTTGTCAAAAATTTCAGTTATTCTGACATTCTTTATTATTATTTCACTTATTTGTAACGAAGCATCAATTAGTAGTAAATTTTCGACTAATTTTCTTCAAAGTTTCAATTATTTTTGCCAAAATTTCAATTATTTTGACATATTACATTATTTTTAAGTGTTAAATACATACTCGTGGTTGTAGTTAGGATCACCAAATTTGAGTTCATCAATTTTTTTAGATTGAAACTGATTTGTTTACATCTGTTTAAAAAAGCATCAATTAGTAGTCAAATTTTCCATTAATTTCGCCAAATTTTCAATTATTTTGTTAAAATTTCAATTATTCTGACATTATTTATTATTATTTCACTTATTTGTAACGAAGCATCAATTAGTTGTAAATTTTCGATTAAATTTCTTCAAAGATTCAATTATTTTTGCCAAAATTTCAATTATTTTGACATTTTAAATTATTTTTAAGTGTTAAATACATACTCGTAGTTGTAGTTCCGCAACACCAAATTTAAGCTCATCATTTTTTTTAAGATTGAAACTGATCTGTTTACATCTATTTAGGAAAGCATCAATTGGTAGTCAAATTTTCTATTAATTTCGTAAAGTTTTCAATTATTTTGTCAAAAATTTTAGTTAATTTAAGTTCATCATTTTTTTTAGATTGAAACTGATCAGTTTATATCTGTATAAAAAAGCATCAATTGGTAGTCAAATTTTCCATTAATTTCGCCAAATTTTCAATTATTTTGTCAAAATTTCAATTATTCCGACATTATTTATTATTATTTCACTTATTTTTAGCGAAGCATCAATTAGCAGTACAGTTTCTGTTAATTTTCTTCAAAGTTTCAATTATTTTTGTCAAAATTTCAATTATTTTGACATATTACATTATTTTTAAGTTTTAAATACATACTCGTAGTTGTAGTTCCGCACACCAAATTTAATTTCATCATTTTTTTTAGATTGAAACTGATCTGTTTACATCTGTTTAAAAAAGCATCAATTCGTGGTCATATTTTCCATTAATTTCGTAAAATTTTCAATTATTTTGTCAAAAATTTCAGTTATGACATTCTTTATTATTATTTCACTTATTTGTAACGAAGCATCAATTAGTTGTAAATTTTCGATTAAATTTCTTCAAAGTTTCAATTATTTTTGCCAAAATTTCAATTATTTTGACATTTTAAATTATTTTTAAGTGTTAAATACATACTCGTAGTTGTAGTTCCGCACACCAAATTTAAGTTCATCATTTTTTTTAGATTGAAACTGATCAGTTTACATCTGTATAAAAAGGCATAAATTGGTAGTCGAATTTTACATTAATATCGCCAAATTTTCAATTATTTTTTCAAAATTTCAATTATTCTGACATTATTTATTATTATTTCACTTATTTTTAACGAACCATCAAGTAGTAGTAAATTTTCTTTTAATTTTCTTCAAAGTTTCAATTATTTTAGTTAAAATTTCAATAACTCTGTATAAACTATATAAACTACTGTATTTTATACCAATTAAGCATACATAAGTATGTGTATATTTTAAGAATGTATTTAAACATTTTAGCTGTTGTACGATTTCCTGTTTCGTCGATTGATGCATGCATATTTGACGATTTTTGCCTAAAATTCTGTCATCATTTTCTTCCAGTCTTCCAGTAATTTGTCAAAACTGCAAAATTTTCTTAATTCTTTAATTAACCCTGGCAATAAACTCATTTATTTTCTTCAATTCGGTGCAAACATTTCGGTTTTTATAAATCAGTAATATTACTGCATTAAGTACAGTTAAATATTACAGTATAACTCATACAGTCGACGATTTTTTCCAAAAATTTTCCGCCCAGGAAAAGTGTAATGTGGTTCAATTTTATAATATTGTCGTAAATGAGTATCAAATATATTGTGTTTCATTTATCTGCTTCCTGGTTTATTAGAGCAGATATATATCATATTACATATTTAAAACTGGCGCATTTCAAGGTTTCTGAGCGTCATGCTGCTCAAATATTTGCATTTACTTGAGTGAGAAGTTTGAATAAGTAATTGCCTTAATATATTTACTGACTACTATACAAATACTTAAGTTCTTACTTCTAAATAGGCATCGTATTAATTGCAATAAATTATTGTTTATTTGATATGTTAAGAATATATAGACTGAGGAAATGAAACATTCAATTTTTATGTAGTAATTTGATACATCCGTGCATTTGATGAGTGCTGTAGCGTACGTCGAATTATAATATTTAAGAGAGTAAAAGGCTTTTATCAAACATTATGCTCAATTTTCGTACGAAAAGGTGCAATGAAGTATTAAAATATTAAATTTTTAATTGAAACTTTGCAACTTAATATAAATACGTGTAGTTTTCAGAATACATTTTCAGCCAATAAAACAAATTTACAAATTTGTAGATAATCATTATAAATCAGAAATTTTCAGTTACATTTTGATGATACATTGCAAAATTTTACTGAAAATTGTGATATAAGCATTGTAAGTTGCAAAATGTTATTGTCAATTCCTAAATTTTCAATGCAAATAGCAAAATCTTATTATCCATTCTTAAGTTTTCAATGTAAATCGCAACATTTTATTGGCAGCTGAAAATTTATTCTGAAAATTACAGCTGTACGTATTTATACTAAGTTGCAAACTTTCATGTTTGTAACTAATTTGTAGCATCTAATTTGATAAATGTTAACAATGAACGTGGTATAAAACAGGAAACAATTCTTCATTCCAAACACTTCGAAAAGAATTTGATCTACTTTTATTACATTATCTTTGTTAAATCTATGTGCATGTCTATGTTTATGATGCAGGTTGTAAAAACTTCAAGAGAACAACTTAGATATATTAAGATATTATCTTCATTATGTGTAAAGTATTTAAAATCAATAATTAATATTATATTATAGTTACAATGCAAATGTATGCACGTAATTGCCACTTATAGAGTATTTACTGTAGCAATCTGCTACCTATTACAAACATCTATAAAATAGAGTAATTGCGACTAAATTATGATAACATCAAAATGATAACACGCATAAGACAAAATCAGTGTAAAGCTGTGAGCTTTGAAGACGCGTTATATGGCATCTTTATCAACAATGCCCAGTAGTTATTTAACGTCAGTAAAGTGTTAAACCATAAACATTGTACGAACAAAGGAGCTAAACTGTTGCAGCATATTTTAAATCTGCTAGTTAACACATGATTTGTGCTAAAATGTGTGACTTTTTAATTGTTCGTTGATCTTGATAAGTTTGACCAACCATAACACCGAATTGCCTATTTACGATTAGTTAAAAATAGCATATTTACAACCAGGCAGTGTGCAGTACAGGCAAGCATAAACTATGTATTATTAACTTAAATAAGAAATACTTGCAACTTTGTTAATATCACATTGGTTTATGTATAGTGACTACAGATTCCACCAAGACGTGGTCACTTTCAAACTACAAGTTTTGATCAAAACTATGGTCACTATAAATAAATAAATGTGATATTAACCAAGTTATAAGTGTTTATTATTTAAATATTAACCATGTATCACGAAGTGAAAGCCTCTGATATGAATAAATTGCATATTATTTTAACAATGTTTGAATTACAGACAAAGCCACAGCTATTTTAAAATCTACAGTTCCTGAAAAATAATAGAGCTTTTGTTTGCTAATAACATTGCACATTTAAGATATTAATCCCGAATTCACCGACTAAAACATCGCCAATTGCTTAAATGGATTACATAAAATATTTCATAGGCTGCGTACTATTTTTGGGTGACCTTGAATTTCACGATTTTTGAGTTTATTTTTAACTCGAGTACGCCAGAAGCTTTGTATAAGTTAATAATTGAAAAAGTTACAATTTGTAATTAAGTTATTTGGTATTACTTGCAAATGTTCTATAAATTTACCCTTTTGTATATTATGTAGCTTTCCTGCTAATAAATATTCTTTATTATTATGCAGCTATTAACAGCTGCAGAAATTCATGTTTGATGGAGTTTGTAAGAATATGAGCCGAATATAAGAAAACTAGAGTGGTGTAAGTTTATTTTAATGCAGATAATTCCAGAAATAGCCCCAGAGACATGTCCCTTATATATTTCTGAACTCCTCCGAATTAAAAAAAAAGGCGGGAAATGAAAATCGGGAACGAAACGGAAAACGAAATGTAAGATGAAAAACGGAAATGAAAAAATGGACACCACTCAAATATTCAACCGCTAATATAAGGATTATGTAATTGAAATTTTATTGTACTGGACCCAAAATGTAATCTCGCTTCTAAAATTCATAAAATAACTTCGTCCCTTGAACAACTGAATGAACTTTGGCCCTTAGGAATTATTATTTTTTAACAATGCTTTCTTTAATGAGGCAGTTTGTACACTTTAACGTAAGTAAATAAATATTTCGCAAATGAACTAATAAAGACGAAGAAGGTTACCAATCTACACTTCTATAACAAATTATTCACTAAGTGATGAATTTCTTCAGTAAGCATGAGTCATAATGGAAACGACGAACAATCAATAAGTAGGCAATCAATAAGTAGAGAAGTACTTCGAATCAGTCTTATAAGTAGACCAATAAAGTAATTAAATTACAGTTAAATGGTATTAATAATGTGTAGTAAGTATAATAATAATGATATTAAGTAATGATAATGATAGTAAGTATGATAGCAATTCTCCGTTGGTCATGTTATGACTATTTTTTTAGTATACTTCAAATATTGGTCATTGTCAGCATTAGTCTCTTATAGTATACTTCATAATGAGTCTGGAAATAAGGATTTTTCGGTGCACGTATGACAAATTCTCGTGTGAGGCTAAGCAAGTACGAAAAGATCCATTTCTAGACGAGTCATGAACGATACTTTTTATTATACTTAGGCCCGAGATATCCACCTTCTAGTAAAGTTATGAGGAACTTTTAAGTAAGCTTAAGCTAATACACACGTTTTATGTAATAGCAACTCAAATCAGATAATAACTTATTTAGCTAATAAGTAAACTTATTAGCTTATTAAGAAGTTTGAATTTCGTAATTTCAGTAGAAGAAAATGTGCCACGAAGAATTACAATTTCACAATTTTCGTCGAAAGTTTGAAGCTTTCAATAAACACGTATGGGTGTATAATTTGCAGTATAAATTTGCAGCTGCTAATAAAATGTTGCTATTTACAATGGACATTTAGGTATTGACAATAAAATTTTGCAATTTACAAAGCTTATTTCATAATTTTTAGTTAAATTTTGCATTGTATAATCAAAATTTCACAATTGTAACTGAAAATTTGTGTTTTACAAAGATCATCTACAAATTTGTAATTTTCAGTGTCAATTCTGGATTTTTTAATAAAATATTTAATAAGAAGTTTAAATTTCGTAATTTTCTAAGAAGAAACTGTACCATGGAGGAATAAAATTTGACAATTTTCGTTATAAGTTTGCAACTTCCAATAAACACGTATGGCAGTATAATTTTCATAATAAATTTGCAGTTGCCAATGAAATTTGCTATTTACTTTGAAAATTTAGGAATCGACAATAACATTTTGCAATTTACAAAGCTTATTTCATAATTTTCAGTTAAATTTTGCATTGTATAATCAAAATTTCACAATTGTAACTAAAAATTTGTGATTTACAATTATCATCTACAAATTTGTAATTTTGATTGTCAATTCTGCAATTCCTAATAAAATTGAAATAAAATTTGAATAAGAAGTTTAAATTTCGTAATTTTCTAAGTAGAAACTGTACCATGAAGAAATAAAATTTCACAATTTTCGTTGAAACTTTGCAACTTCCAATAAAGACGTGTGGCTGTGTAATTTTGGGTATAAATTTGCAGCTGCCAATAAAATGTTGCTATTTACATTGAAAATTTAGGAATCGACAATAAAATTTTGTAATTCACAATGCTTATTTCATAATTTTCAGTAAAATTTTGCCATGTATCATGAAAATTTCACAATTGTAACTGAAAATTTGTGATATACAATGATCATCTGCAAATTTGTAATTTCCAGTGTCAATTCTGCAAATCCTAGTAAATGATTGAATAAGAAGTTTCAATTTCGTAATATTCTTAGACGAAAATGTGCCATGAAAAATTAAAATTTCACAATTTTCGTTGAAAGATTGCCACTTCCAATGTAAGGATGTGTAATTTTCGGTATAAATTTGCAGCTGCCTATAAAATTTGTAATTTACACTGAAAATTTAGGAATCGACAATAAAATTTTGCAATTTACAATGCTTAATGCACAATATTTTTAATTGCTCTCAATTTACTTATACAATGGCGTTGAAAAATTTGTTTATCAACTTCCCACAATTATCTTCAAGATATAATTCGCAATTGTGTAATTTTGGGTATAAATTTGCAGCTACCAATAAAATGCCATTTATATTGAAAATTTAGATATCAACAATAAAATTTTGCATTTTGCAATGCTTGTTTCATAATTTTCAGTAAAATTAAGCAATGTATTATCACAACTGTAACTGAGAATTTGTAATTGTGAATCGACAATAAAGTTTTGCAATTTAGAATACTTATTTCATAATTTTCAGTAAAATTTTGCAACAAAAAATTTACAGTAACAGAAAATTTAGAAATCAACAATAAAATTTTGCATTTTGCAATTCTTGTTTCGTAAATTTCAGGCAAATTTTGCAATGCATATCATATCTGAAACCGAAAATTTGTGATTGTGAATCGAGAATAAAATTTTGCAATTTAGAATACTTATTTCATAATTTTCAGTAAAATGTTACAATAAAATTTGTACAGTAAGTGAAAAGTTATGTGTAACAATGATCATCTAAAAATTTGTAATTTCCAGTGTCAATTCTGCAATTCCTAGTAAATTATTAAATAATAATTTTCAATTTTGTAATATTCTTAGAAGAAAATGTGGCATCAAGAATTAAAATTTCACAATTTTTGTCAAAAGATTGCGACTTCCAATGTAAGGAATTTGTAACTTTCGGTATAAATTTGCAGCTGCCTATTAAATTTGTAATTTACACTGAAAATTTAGGAATCGACAATAACATTTTGCAATTTACAATGCTTAATGCACAATTTTTCAATTGCTCTCAATTTACTTATACAATGGCGTTCATAAATTTGTTTATCAACTTCCCACAATTATCTTCAAGATATAATTCGCAATTGTGTAATTTTGGGTATAAATTTGCAGCTACCAATAAAATTTTGCCATTTATATTGAAAATTTAGATATCAACAATAAAATTTTGCATTTTGCAATGCTTGTTTCATAATTTTCAGTAAAATTAAGCAATGTATTATCACAACTGTAACTGAGAATTTGTAATTGTGAATCGACAATAAAGTTTTGCAATTTAGAATACTTATTTCATAATTTTCAGTAAAATTTTGCAACAAAAAATTTACAGTAACAGAAAATTTAGAAATCAACAATAAAATTTTGCATTTTGCAATTCTTGTTTCGTAAATTTCAGGCAAATTTTGCAATGCATATCATATCTGAAACCGAAAATTTGTGATTGTGAATCGAGAATAAAATTTTGCAATTTAGAATACTTATTTCATAATTTTCAGTAAAATGTTACAATAAAATTTGTACAGTAAGTGAAAAGTTATGTGTAACAATGATCATCTAAAAATTTGTAATTTCCAGTGTCAATTCTGCAATTCCTAGTAAATTATTAAATAATAAGTTTCAATTTTGTAATATTCTTAGAAGAAAATGTGGCATCAAGAATTAAAATTTCACAATTTTTGTCAAAAGATTGCGACTTCCAATGTAAGGAATTTGTAATTTTCGGTATAAATTTGCAGCTGCCTATTAAATTTGTAATTTACACTGAAAATTTAGGAATCGACAATAACATTTTGCAATTTACAATGCTTAATGCACAATTTTTCAATTGCTCTCAATTTACTTATACAATGGCGTTCATAAATTTGTTTATCATTACTTCCCACAATTGTCTTCAAGATACAATTCAAGGTTGTGTAATTTTTGGTATAAATTTGTAGCTACCAACAAAATTTTGCCATTTACATTGAAAATTTAGAAATCAACAATAAAATTTTGCATTTTGGCATTTTAACATAATAACATGGCTTGGCCTGTAAAAAAATTACAGTATTTGATATTCTGATTGAAATAAATAAACATTTGATATTAAGCACTGAAAATATCATTTTCAGCCAATAAAACAAATTTACAAATTTGTAGATGATCATTATAAATCACAAATTTTCAGTTACATTTGGCGATACATTGCAAAATTTTACTGAAAATTGTGATATAAGCATTGTAAATTGCAAAATTTTATTGTCCATTCCTAAATTTTCAATGTAAACAGCAAAATCTTATTATCCATTCTTAAGTTTTCAATGTAAATCGCAACATTTTATTGGCAGCTGAAAATTTATTCTGAAAATTACAGCTGTACGTATTTATATTAAGTTGCAAACTTTCATGTTTGTAACTAATTTGTAGCAACTAATTTGTTAAATATTTATAATAAACGTGGTATAAAAAAGGAAACAATTCTTCATTCGAAACACTTCGAAAAGAATTTGATCTACTTTTATTACATTATCTTTGTGCATGTCTATGTTTATGATGCAGGTTGTAAAAACTTCAAGAGAACAACTTAGATATATTAAGATATTATCTTCATTATGTGTAAAGTATTTAAAATCAATAATTAATATTATATTATAGCTACAATGCAAATGTATGCACGTAATTGCCACTTATAGAGTATTTACTGTAGCAATCTGCTACCTATTACAAACATCTATAAAATAGAGTAATTGCGAATTGCAACAATAAAATTTTGCATTTTGGCATTTTAACATAATAACATGGCATTGGCCTGTAAAAAAATTACAGTATTTGATATTCTGATTGAAATAAATAAACATTTGATATTAAGCACTGAAAATATCTCAATAAATAAAATGTTGACAGAAATTGTTGAAATTTTCAAAGTAATAATTAAAATTTTGATAGTTATTGACCTTTTCACAGAGTTATTGAAATGTAAACAAATATAAGAGGCAACAGAGGCATAAGATTTAACAGTAAGAATTGAAAATATGACATCAATTGAAATTTGGAAATCATTACTGAAATTTTCACTGTAAGCATTTAATGAGCATTTTGTTTTGACGAAATAATTCAAATGGTTACAGAACTGATTGAACATTTGTCATTGTCCATAAAGAAAATGACAGTATTTGATATTCTGATTGAAATAAATGAAAATTTGATATTAAGCACTGAAAATATCTCAATAATTAAAATGTTGATAGAAATGATTGAAATTTTCAAAGTAATAATAAAAATTTTGATAGTTATTGACCTTTTCACAGAGTAATTGATATTTTAACAAATATAAAAGGCAAATTTAAGAGTAAGCATTGAAAATATGACATCAATTGAAATTTGGAAATCATTATTCAAATTTTCACTGTAAGCATTTAATGAGCATTTTATTTTGACGAAATAATTTAAATGGTTACAAAACTGATTGAACATTTGTCATTGTCCTTTAAAAAAAATGACAGTATTTGATATTCTAAATAAATTCTGAAATAAATGAAAATTTGATATTAAGCACTGAAAATATCTCAATAATTAAAATGTTGATAGAAATGATTGAAATTTTCAAAGTAATAATAAAAATTTTGATAGTTATTGACCTTTTCACAGAGTAATTGATATTTTAACAAATATAAAAGGCAAATTTAAGAGTAAGCATTGAAAATATGACATCAATTGAAATTTGGAAATCATTATTCAAATTTTCACTGTAAGCATTTAATGAGCATTTTATTTTGACGAAATAATTTAAATGGTTAAAAAACTGATTGAACATTTGTCATTGTCCTTTAAAAAAAATGACAGTATTTGATATTCTGATTGAAATAAATGAAAATTTGTTATTAAGCACTGAAAATATCTCAATAATTAAAATGTTGATAGAAATGATTGAAATTTTCAAAGTAATAATAATTTTTTTGGTAATTATTGACCTTTTCACAGAGTTATTGAAATGTAAACAAATATAAGAGGCAACAGAGGCATAAGATTTAACAGTAAGCATTGAAAATATGACATCAATTGAAATTTGGAAATCATTACTGAAATTTTCACTGTAAGCATTTAATGAGCATTTTGTTTTGACGAAATAATTCAAATGGTTACAAAACTGATTGAACATTTGGCATTGTCCTTAAAGAAAATGACAGTATTTGATATTCTGATTGAAATAAATGAAAATTTGATATTAAACACTGAAAATATCTCAATAATTAAAATGTTGATAGAAATGATTGAAATTTTCAAAGTAATAATAAAAAGTTTGATAGTTATTGACCTTTTCACAGAGTAATTGATATTTTAACAAATATAAAAGGCAAATTTAAGAGTAAGCATTGAAAATATGACATCAATTGAAATTTGGAAATCATTATTCAAATTTTCACTGTAAGCATTTAATGAGCATTTTATTTTGACGAAATAATTTAAATGGTTACAAAACTGATTGAACATTTGTCATTGTCCTTTAAAAAAATTGACAGTATTTGATATTCAGATTGAAATAAATGAAAATTTGTTATTAAGCACTGAAAATATCTCAATAATTAAAATGTTGATAGAATGATTGAAATTTTCAAAGTAATAATAATTTTTTTGATAATTATTGACCTTTTCACAGAGTTATTGAAATGTAAACAAATATAAGAGGCAACAGAGGCATAAGATTTAACAGTAAGCATTGAAAATATGACATCAATTGAAATTTGGAAATCATACTGAAATTTTCACTGTAAGCATTTAATGAGCATTTTGTTTTGACGAAATAATTCAAATGGTTACAAAACTGATTGAACATTTGGCATTGTCCTTAAAGAAAATGACAGTATTTGATATTCTGATTGAAATAAATGAAAATTTGATATTAAACACTGAAAATATCTCAATAATTAAAATGTTGATAGAAATGATTGAAATTTTCAAAGTAATAATAATTTTTTTGGTAATTATTGACCTTTTCACAGAGTTATTGAAATGTAAACAAATATAAGAGGCAACAGAGGCATAAGATTTAACAGTAAGCATTGAAAATATGACATCAATTGAAATTTGGAAATCATTACTGAAATTTTCACTGTAAGCATTTAATGAGCATTTTGTTTTGACGAAATAATTCAAATGGTTACAAAACTGATTGAACATTTGGCATTGTCCTTAAAGAAAATGACAGTATTTGATATTCTGATTGAAATAAATGAAAATTTGATATTAAACACTGAAAATATCTCAATAATTAAAATGTTGATAGAAATGATTGAAATTTTCAAAGTAATAATAAAAAGTTTGATAGTTATTGACCTTTTCACAGAGTAATTGATATTTTAACAAATATAAAAGGCAAATTTAAGAGTAAGCATTGAAAATATGACATCAATTGAAATTTGGAAATCATTATTCAAATTTTCACTGTAAGCATTTAATGAGCATTTTATTTTGACGAAATAATTTAAATGGTTACAAAACTGATTGAACATTTGTCATTGTCCTTTAAAAAAATTGACAGTATTTGATATTCAGATTGAAATAAATGAAAATTTGTTATTAAGCACTGAAAATATCTCAATAATTAAAATGTTGATAGAAATGATTGAAATTTTCAAAGTAATAATAATTTTTTTGGTAATTATTGACCTTTTCACAGAGTTATTGAAATGTAAACAAATATAAGAGGCAACAGAGGCATAAGATTTAACAGTAAGCATTGAAAATATGACATCAATTGAAATTTGGAAATCATTACTGAAATTTTCACTGTAAGCATTTAATGAGCATTTTGTTTTGACGAAATAATTCAAATGGTTACAAAACTGATTGAACATTTGGCATTGTCCTTAAAGAAAATGACAGTATTTGATATTCTGATTGAAATAAATGAAAATTTGATATTAAACACTGAAAATATCTCAATAATTAAAATGTTGATAGAAATGATTGAAATTTTCAAAGTAATAATAAAAAGTTTGATAGTTATTGACCTTTTCACAGAGTAATTGATATTTTAACAAATATAAAAGGCAAATTTAAGAGTAAGCATTGAAAATATGACATCAATTGAAATTTGGAAATCATTATTCAAATTTTCACTGTAAGCATTTAATGAGCATTTTATTTTGACGAAATAATTTAAATGGTTACAAAACTGATTGAACATTTGTCATTGTCCTTTAAAAAAAATGACAGTATTTGATATTCTAAATAAATTCTGAAATAAATGAAAATTTGATATTAAGCACTGAAAATATCTCAATAATTAAAATGTTGATAGAAATGATTGAAATTTTCAAAGTAATAATAAAAATTTTGATAGTTATTGACCTTTTCACAGAGTAATTGATATTTTAACAAATATAAAAGGCAAATTTAAGAGTAAGCATTGAAAATATGACATCAATTGAAATTTGGAAATCATTATTCAAATTTTCACTGTAAGCATTTAATGAGCATTTTATTTTGACGAAATAATTTAAATGGTTACAAAACTGATTGAACATTTGTCATTGTCCTTTAAAAAAAATGACAGTATTTGATATTCTGATTGAAATAAATGAAAATTTGTTATTAAGCACTGAAAATATCTCAATAATTAAAATGTTGATAGAAATGATTGAAATTTTCAAAGTAATAATAATTTTTTTGGTAATTATTGACCTTTTCACAGAGTTATTGAAATGTAAACAAATATAAGAGGCAACAGAGGCATAAGATTTAACAGTAAGCATTGAAAATATGACATCAATTGAAATTTGGAAATCATACTGAAATTTTCACTGTAAGCATTTAATGAGCATTTTATTTTGACGAAATAATTTAAATGGTTACAAAACTGATTGAACATTTGGCATTGTCCTTAAAGAAAATGACAGTATTTGATATTCTGATTGAAATAAATGAAAATTTGATATTAAACACTGAAAATATCTCAATAATTAAAATGTTGATAGAAATGATTGAAATTTTCAAAGTAATAATAAAAAGTTTGATAGTTATTGACCTTTTCACAGAGTAATTGATATTTTAACAAATATAAAAGGCAAAATTTAAGAGTAAGCATTGAAAATATGACATCAATTGAAATTTGGAAATCATTATTCAAATTTTCACTGTAAGCATTTAATGAGCATTTTATTTTGACGAAATAATTTAAATGGTTACAAAACTGATTGAACATTTGTCATTGTCCTTTAAAAAAAATGACAGTATTTGATATTCAGATTGAAATAAATGAAAATTTGTTATTAAGCACTGAAAATATCTCAATAATTAAAATGTTGATAGAAATGATTGAAATTTTCAAAGTAATAATAATTTTTTTGATAATTATTGACCTTTTCACAGAGTTATTGAAATGTAAACAAATATAAGAGGCAACAGAGGCATAAGATTTAACAGTAAGCATTGAAAATATGACATCAATTGAAATTTGGAAATCATACTGAAATTTTCACTGTAAGCATTTAATGAGCATTTTGTTTTGACGAAATAATTCAAATGGTTACAGAACTGATTGAACATTTGGCATTGTCCTTAAAGAAAATGACAGTATTTGATATTCTGATTGAAATAAATGAAAATTTGATATTAAGCACTGAAAATATCTCAATAATTAAAATGTTGATAGAAATGATTGAAATTTTCAAAGTAATAATAAAAATTTTGATAGTTATTGACCTTTTCACAGAGTAATTGATATTTTAACAAATATAAAAGGCAAATTTAAGAGTAAGCATTGAAAATATGACATCAATTGAAATTTGGAAATCATTATTCAAATTTTCACTGTAAGCATTTAATGAGCATTTTATTTTGACGAAATAATTTAAATGGTTAAAAAACTGATTGAACATTTGTCATTGCCCTTTAAAAAAAATGACAGTATTTGATATTCTGATTGAAATAAATGAAAATTTGTTATTAAGCACTGAAAATATCTCAATAATTAAAATGTTGATAGAAATGATTGAAATTTTCAAAGTAATAATAATTTTTTTGGTAATTATTGACCTTTTCACAGAGTTATTGAAATGTAAACAAATATAAGAGGCAACAGAGGTATAAGATTTAACAGTAAGCATTGAAAATATGACATCAATTGAAATTTGGAAATCATTACTGAAATTTTCACTGTAAGCATTTAATGAGCATTTTGTTTTGACGAAATAATTCAAATGGTTACAAAACTGATTGAACATTTGGCATTGTCCTTAAAGAAAATGACAGTATTTGATATTCTGATTGAAATAAATGAAAATTTGATATTAAACACTGAAAATATCTCAATAATTAAAATGTTGATAGAAATGATTGAAATTTTCAAAGTAATAATAAAAATTTTGATAGTTATTGACCTTTTCACAGAGTAATTGATATTTTAACAAATATAAAAGGCAAATTTAAGAGTAAGCATTGAAAATATGACATCAATTGAAATTTGGAAATCATTATTCAAATTTTCACTGTAAGCATTTAATGAGCATTTTATTTTGACGAAATAATTTAAATGGTTACAAAACTCATTGAACATTTGTCATTGTCCTTTAAAAAAAAATTACAGTATTTGATATTCTGATTGAAGTAAATAAACATTTGATATTGAGCACTGAAAATATCTCAATAATTAAAATGTTGATAGAAATTGTTGAAATTTTCAAAGTAATAATTTAAATTTTGATATTTATTGACCTTTTCACAGAGTATTTGAAATGTTAACAAATATAAGAGGCAAATTTAGAAGTAAGCATTGAAAATGCTTTTATAGAAAATTGCAGTACTTGGCTAATTTTGGTCTTGAAAACTTTCTTTCTTGAAAAGGAAGTTTTCGTACACTTTCGGGTTAGTGGTTATAGATAAAATAGAAATAAATTAACAGAGATGATAATAGCTAATGGTATAAGTGAATAAAGTCGAATTTTATCCACGAAAAACAGTTTAGCGTAAGAGGCGAATGCGAGTGCGATAATGTTTTCCAGTGGATAAAATTGCTTTATTCACGTGTATCATACAAGATTTTTTCCAATTTGTTATCAGAATTTAAGAACGAAACATTTGGTGACAACTTTGGTGAACATTTTCAAGGATAGTGCGAATTTAAATATTTTTTTAAACTTTATTCACGTTGTCAAAGGTTATAGTGAATAAAGTGAAAATGTAAACATTTTTTTCACCCATTCGATTAAAGTGTAGTTTTAACGATGAGATTCAATATACATAATGAGCATTTTAATAATGTGAATTGGAAAAACAATGTAATTTCACGAGCATCTATCGAACAGTACAAGGATTATAATTTTTAATTCCATCATCAAATTCGTCGAAATAAAACTGAAACTTTGACGACATCGCGCTTTCCAGCAATTATTAAAATAGCTTTTTCATACACGTGAATATTAAAAATAGACGCAAACATGACCAGTTATTACATCTTGGGGAATAAATTTAATTATAGGCAGGTTTTCAAATCCATAACTGAGTTTTGATTGTTTGATATTCAGGTTTTGGGAACTAAAAACAAACCTGAGAGTGCTAAATTACCAAAACCTAAACATCAAATTAAATTATGTTATTAAGAAACATTTTATTCGGCGAAATAGTAGAAATTATAATTGAACAGTAAAATTCCCAAAACCTAAATATCAAATTAAATTATGTTGTTAAGAATACATTTCATTCGGCGAAACACATTAGAAATCAATTACTGAGTAGGTCAACAGTATGTGCCTAGCATTCATATAAATCTGAGCAGCTACTAAGATTGTTTCAAGATGCAAATGAATGCATGTTTAAAATTCAAAATTCCTGTTTGTTACGCAAAGCGGTTACTTTTTTTATAGTAAATTGTGCAGATGCAAATTATCGATAGCCTTTATACTGAGATAACAGCAGAAATTATAATTGAACATTTGCAAATCCTCCTCATAATCATTGAACATTTTCTGTTCCTAAATAAGGAATAGCTGAAACTAATATGTTATAATATTTATAATATACAGGGTGTGTAATCTTTCTTATTTTGAAAGCTAGAGATGATTAAATGGGCATGCAGTTTTGTATGCTGGTTCAGATTATGATGAAAAATTTTCAAAAGTCGGAGCAGTTTAGAAGTTATTCTAAAAAAACAGAAAAGGTTCTAAAAACTCCGATATATGCATATTTATTAAAGATGCGGAAAAAAGTTTAAAATGAAAGTTACTTAGACTACTTGACTTTTGTTTTGACTTGATTCTCAAGTTTGTGCGATGGAGCACAAACTTGAGAATCAAGTCAAAACAAAAGTCAAGATGGCTGTTTTCGAGATATTAATACCAACTTTCTTATTTTAAATTGCATCAATTTTTGATTTTTAAACGTCTAAATAGACATTCTTTTCCTCTTTTCAACGATGTATAACAACCTATGTCAAAATAAAAAATATGGGAAATATTAATTATTCCAATTTTTATATTTATTTTTTTAATTATTTTTAAAGCAAAACGTAATACAACTAAGTCGAAAAATGACATTAAATGATTAAAAATGCTCAAAATTCTCTGCAAATAGAAAATAAAGTTAACGTATCTAAATCTAGAGGATTAACAATTGTAAAAAAGCACAAGTTTTACCCTTACAAATTGGTTTTAAAATTAATTTATAGAATAAAAATAAAAATGGGAACAATTGATATATCCCATAATTTGTATCTTGACATAGGTTGTTATACATCGTTGAAAAGAAGAAAACAAAGACTATTTAGACGTATAAAAATCAAATATGGCGGCCATTTAAAATGAGAAAGTTGCTATTAGTATCTCCGAAACCGCCATCTTGACTTTAGTTTTGACTTGATTTTTAAGATTGTCCGATCGAACCAAGTAACTTTTATTTTAAACTTATGTCTGCATCTTTAATAATTATGGAAATATCGGAGTTTTTAGAAAATCTCCGGGGTGCCAAAATCAAAATTTATAATACTGCTTGATTTATTTACAAGTAAAATATTTATCTGGCTTTCATTTGAACACTGGTTTATTACGATTCGTTTAGCGATTTTCGACGTATGAATTTTTAAAGCTGACGAGAGCATCTGCATGTATCTGGATATTTCAACTCAGAAACAAATTTTGACTTTGGCAGCCCGTGAACGCTGTAATTATTACTTGTAATACTGCTTGATTTTTTTACAAGTAAAATATTTATCTGGCTTTCATTTGAGCACTGGTTTATTACGATTCGTTCAGCGATTTTCGACTTATGAATTTTTAAAGATGACGAGAGCATCTGCATGTATCTGGATATTTCAACTCAGAAACAAATTTTGACTTTGGCAGCCCGTGAACGCTGTAATTATTACTTCTAATACTGCTTGATTTTTTTACAAGTAAAATATTTATCTGGCTTTCATTTGAGCACTGGTTTATTACGATTCGTTCAGCGATTTTCGACTTATGAATTTTTAAAGATGACGAGAGCATCTGCATGTATCTGGATATTTCAACTCAGAAACAAATTTTGACTTTGGCAGCCCGTGAACGCTGTAATTATTACTTCTAATACTGCTTGATTTTTTTACAAGTAAAATATTTATCTGGCTTTCATTTGAGCACTGGTTTATTACGATTCGTTCAGCGATTTTCGACTTATGAATTTTTAAAGATGACGAGAGCATCTGCATGTATCTGGATATTTCAACTCAGAAACAAATTTTGACTTTGGCAGCCCGTGAACGCTGTAATTATTACATGTAATACTGCTTGATTTTTTTACAAGTAAAATATTTATCTGGCTTTCATTTGAACACTGGTTTATTACGATTCGTTCAGCGATTTTCGACTTATGAATTTTTAAAGATGAAGAGAGCATCTGCATGTATCTGGATATTTCAACTCAGAAACAAATTTTGACTTTGGCAGCCCGTGAACGCTGTAATTATTACTTCTAATACTGCTTGATTTTTTTACAAGTTAAATATTTATCTGGCTTTCATTTGAACACTGGTTTAGTACGATTCCTTTAGCGATTTTCGACTTATGAATTTTAAAAGATGACGAGAGCATCTGCATGTATCAGGATATTTCAACTCAGAAACAAATTTTGACTTTGGCAGCCCGTGAACGCTGTAATTATTACTTCTAATACTGCTTGATTTTTTTACAAGTAAAATATTTATCTGGCTTTCATTTGAGCACTGGTTTATTACGATTCGTTCAGCGATTTTCGACTTATGAATTTTTAAAGCTGACGAGAGTATCTGCATGTATCAGGATATTTCAACTCAGAAACAAATTTTGACTTTGGCAGCCCGTGAACGCTGTAATTATTACTTCTAATACTGCTTGATTTTTTTACAAGTAAAATATTTATCTGGCTTTCATTTGAGCACTGGTTTATTACGATTCGTTCAGCGATTTTCGACTTATGAATTTTTAAAGATGACGAGAGCATCTGCATGTATCTGGATATTTCAACTCAGAAACAAATTTTGACTTTGGCAGCCCGTGAACGCTGTAATTATTACTTCTAATACTGCTTGATTTTTTTACAAGTAAAATATTTATCTGGCTTTCATTTGAGCACTGGTTTATTACGATTCGTTCAGCGATTTTCGACTTATGAATTTTTAAAGATGACGAGAGCATCTGCATGTATCTGGATATTTCAACTCAGAAACAAATTTTGACTTTGGCAGCCCGTGAACGCTGTAATTATTACTTCTAATACTGCTTGATTTTTTTACAAGTTAAATATTTATCTGGCTTTCATTTGAACACTGGTTTAGTACGATTCCTTTAGCGATTTTCGACTTATGAATTTTAAAAGATGACGAGAGCATCTGCATGTATCAGGATATTTCAACTCAGAAACAAATTTTGACTTTGGCAGCCCGTGAACGCTGTAATTATTACTTGTAATACTGCTTGATTTTTTTACAAGTAAAATATTTATCTGGCTTTCATTTGAACACTGGTTTATTACGATTCCTTCAGCGATTTTCGACTTATAAATTTTTAAAGCTGACGAGAGCTTCTGCATGTATCTGGATATTTCAACTCAGAAACAAATTTTTAAATATCCAGATACATTCAGATGCTCTCGTCATCTTTAAAAATTCATAAGTCGATAATCGCTGAACGAATTGTAAAAAATCAGTGTTCAAATGAAAGCCTGATAAATATTTTACTTGTAAAAAAAATTTTTTAGAATAATTTCTAAACTGCTGGGACTTCGGAAACATACAAAACTGCATGACATTGCCCATTTAATTCATCTCTAGCTTTCAAAATAAGAAAGATACCCATGTAATCCTATTCTATTTAGGACACCCTGTATAATATTTTGTGAAAATTAAATGAGTTTTTCATTGCTATTTTCTAAAAAGTGAACAGTAATTTGTAAAGATGTACTCTGCTTGAAATGGATATTATTAGTCATTTGATAAAGATAAGAAATAATTATTATTGCGAAAACTAGCATATGGCAATGTGTTGTACTTTGTATGTTTATGCATGGACGTTAATAACGTGAATATTTATCACCGCAGCTTTATTAATATTGCATTAGGTTATATTACCTCACGACAAATATTGATTTTAAATGTACTGCCGCACGCCAAAAGAACATGTAAACATTTCACTACAATACAATCTATTTTTACCTTCTCGAGTTCCTTCTCGATCTCACCAGCCCTGATGACCAGAGGACCGCGCACAGCGTATTCCAGCGCCTTTATCTGCGGATTCATGTCCTCTATGTTCAGACATCTTCGCTCTGTGGCCATGGTTCTGACTATGGGAACTGTGCATGTTTTTACCACAGCCGGTTTCCTCCATCCTACCGACGCAAATGTTAAGCAGCGCAGATTCATGGCGCGCTGGCAGATAGCGGGCGATAAGCCCGTGGCGATCGGCATCCTGATATGCAGATATTTATACAAAGCGTGGAAAAAGTATCAGTTTATTCACTGTTTACGTAACACCGTTATAACCGCTCCGCAGAAACCGCACTGTCTCTGAGCACACTTAATAATGGATCCTCGTGCAGTTGATACAGTAGTCCAGAGCCAAAATGTTATGTCAGTTGTTGCTACATATAAAAATAAAAATCAAGACATTAATAGTCCATTGGTGTCAAAAGTTTATCAAAATTATTTAGCCGCACACACTCCAACACTCACCATCTAATCTCATTCATGCCTTTAAATTATAAACGTTTTATCCTTGCAAATTTGGAAACTAACGCATTAAAATGTGTTACATAATAATACCTTGCATACCTGGCCAATAACGTGGAAATAACAGGGCTCACGTTAGCTGGCAGTCTTTTATTGAACGGTCGTCCATATAAATTAACACTTGCGAGCGAAACTTGTTAATATTTATAATTGTAACTTTTGAAGGTGTTGTTTACTTAACCCGATTGTATAAACATTGGGAAACGTCAGATATTTGATGGGAATACGTAATGCATGCATAAACAGTTGCCTATGGCGAGAATCCATGGTACACCATATTGGCTATCTTGGGGACATTCCCCGATTCTATAGTAACGTTGAACGTTGCCACATCTACTTGCGCATTACTGTGACCAGCTACTTGAAGATAGCCATAAGTTAAAAGAAGCTAATTCTCATGAAAATTTGACAAAGTTTCAGTAATTAATAAGTGAGAAAATCAACACTACAACTTTATGCAATGACAAGTATGAATTAATCAATACTGAAATTTCTGAAAACCTATTTATTGCATATTAATTATCAGATATCTGTTTAGTATTCCTGAAGCTAATTCTCATAAAAAATTTACAAAGTTTCTGTATTAGATAAGTGAGAAAATCAACACTATAACTTTATGCAATGACAAGATGAATGAATCAATACTGAAATTTCTGAAAACTTATTTATTGCATATTAATTATCAGATATCTGTTCAGTATACCCAAAGCTAAATCTCAAAAAAAATTGACAAAGTTTCAGTATTAAATAAGTCAGAAAATCAACACTATAACTTTATGCATTATAAGCATGAATTAATCAATACTGAAATTTCTGAAAATTTATTTATTGCATACTAATTATAAAATATCTGTATAGTATTCCTGAAGCTTATTCTCATGAATATTTGATACAGTTTCAGTATTAAACAAGTCAGAAAATCAACACTATAACTTTATGCAATGACAAGTATGAAATACTCAATACTGAAATTTCTGAATATTTATCTATTGCATATTAATTATTAGATATCTGTTCAGTATTCCTAAAGCTAATTCTCATGACAATTTGACAAAGTTTCAGTTTTAAATAACTCAGAAAATCAACAGTATAACTTTTTGCTATGACAAGTATGAACTAGTCAATACTGAAATTTCTGAAAATTTATCTATTGCATATTAATTATCACATATCTGTTCAGTATTCCTGAAACTAATTCTCATAAAAATTTAACAAAGTTTCGGTATTAAATAAGTGAGAAAATCACCAGTATAACTTTATGCAACGACAAGTATGAATTAGTCAATACTGAAATTTCTGAAAATTTATTTATTGCATATTAATTATCAGATATCTGTTCGGTATTCCTGAAGCTAATTCTCATAAAAATTTAACAAAGTTTCAGTATTAAATAAGTCAGAAAATCAACACAATAACTTTATGCAATGACAAGATGAATGAATCAATACTGAAATTTCTGAAAAATTATTTGTTGCATATTAATTAACAGATATCTGTTCAGTATTCCTGAACCTAATTCTCATGAAAATTTGACAAAGTTTCAGTATTAAATATGTCAGAAAATCGACTGTATAACTTTCTGGTTTGACAAGTATGAATTAGTCAATACTGAAATTTCTGAAAATTTATTTATTGCATATTAATTATCAGATATCTGTTCAGTATTCCGGAAGCTAATTCTCATGAAAATTTGACAAAGTTTCAGTGTTAAATAAGTCAGAAAATCAACAGTATAACTTTATGCAATGACAAGTATGAATAAGTCAATACTGAAATTTCTAAAAACTGATTTAGTGCATATTATTTATCTGGTATCTGTTCAGTATTCCTGAGGCTAATTCTAATGAATATTTGACAAAGTTTCAGTATTAAATAAGTCAGAAAATCAACACTATAACTTGCTGCTATGACAGGTATGAATTAGTCAATACTGAAATTTCTGAAAATTTATTTATTGCATATTAATTAACAGATATCTGTTCAGTATGCCTGAAACTAATTCTCATGAAAATTTGACAAAGTTTCAGTATTAAATAAGTCAAAAATCATCAATATAACTTTCTACTATGACAAGCATGAATTAGTCAGTACTGAAATTTCTAAAAACTTATTTATTGCATATTAATTATCAGATATCTGTTCAGTATTCTTGAAGTCAATTCTCATGAAATTTAGACAAAGTTTCAGTATTAAATAAGTGAGAAAATCCACAGTATAACTTTCTGCTTTGACTAGTATGAATTAATCAATACTGAAATTTCTGAAAATTTCTGAATTGCATATTAATTATCAGATATCTGTTTAGTATTCCCGAAGCTAATTCTCATAAAAATTTGAAAAAGTTTCAGTGTGAAATAAGTCAGAAGATCAACACTATAACTTTATTCAATGACAAGCATGAATTAGTCAATACTGAAATTTCTGAAAAGTAATTTATTGCATATTAATTATCCGATATCTGTTCAGTATTGCTTAAACTAATTCTCATAAAAATTTGACAAAGATTCAGTACTAATAAATCAGAAAATCAACAGTATAAATTTATGCAATGATAAGTATGAATTAGTGAATACTGAAATTTCTGAAAACTTATTTATTGCATATTAATTAACAGATATCTGTTCAGTATTCTTTAAGCTAATTCTCAAAAAAAATTGAGAAAATTACAGTATTAAGTAAGTAAAAAAATCGACAGTATAACTTTCTGCAATGACTAGTATGAATTAATCAATACTGAAATTTCTGAAAACTTATTTATTGCATATTAATTATAAGATATTTGTTTAGAATACCTGAAGCTAATTCTCATGAAAATTTGATAAAGTTACAGTATTAAATAAGTACGAAAATCAACACTATCACTTTATGCAATGACAAGTATGAATTAGTCAATACTGAAATTTCTGAAAACTTATTTACAGCATATTAATTATCGAATATCTATTCAGTATTCCTAAAGCTAATTCTCATAAAAATTTAACAAAGTTTCAGTATTAAATAAGTCATAAAATCAACACTATAACTTTATGCATTCACAAGTATGAATTAATCAATACTGAAATTTATGAATATTTATATATTGCATATTAATTATCAGATATCTGTTCAGTATTCCTGAAGCTAATTCTCATAAAAAATTGACGAAGTTTCAGCAGTATCAAATAAGTAAGAAAATCAACACCATAACTTTCATGCAATGACAAGTATGAATTAATCAATACTGAAATTTCTGAAAACTTATTTAGTGCATATTATTTATCTGATATCTGTTCAATATTCTTGAAGCTAATTCTCATGAAAATTTGACAAAGTTTCAGTACTAATAAGTCAGAAATTCAACAGTATAACTTTCTGCTATGACAAATATGAATTAGTCAATACTGAAATTTTTGAATTTTGTTTTATTGCATATTAATTAACAGATATCTGTTCAGTATTTCTGAAGCTAATTCGCATAAAAATTTGGCATAGTTTCAGTATTAAATAAGTCCGAAAATCAGCACTATAACTTTATGCAATGACACGATGAATGAATTAATACTGAAATTTCTGAAAACTTATCTATTGCATATTAATTATCAGATATCTGTTCAGTGTACCTAAAGCTAAATCTCAAAAAAAATTGACAGAGTTTGAGTATTAAATAAGTGAGAAAATCAACACTATAACTTTATGCAAAGACAAGCATTAATTAATCAATACTGAAATTTCTGAAAATTTATTTGTTGCATATTAATTTTCAGATATCTGTTCAGTATTCCTGAAGCTAACTCTCATGAAAAGACAAAGTTATAGTATTAAATAAGTGAGAAAATCAACACTATAACTTTATGCAATGACATGTATGAATTAATCAATACTGAAATTTCTATAAACTTATTTATTGCATAGTATTTATTAGATATCTGTTCAGTATACCTAAAGCTAATTCGCACGAAAATTTGATAAAATTTCAGTATTAAATAAGTCATAAAATCAACACTATAACTTTATGCAATAACAAGTATGAATTAGTCGATACTGAAATTTCTGAAAATTTATTTATTGCATATTGTTTACCAGATAAGTAGGGGATATTAGCGGGTTCTGGGACCACCGCCACACCGCCAGCCAGAAGGGGCGTGGCTTGGGGTGTGGGCGTGGCTTGGAGGTGGATGTGGGTGTGGTTTGAGTGTGGGGTTGTTATGGCAACGGCCAATGGGAGTGAAGGAGGGGTGATACAGCCAATGGGAGTGAAGGAGGGGTGATACAGCCAATGGGAGTGCAGTAATAACGGCCAATGGGGTGATAGGACCAATAGGAGTGCAGTTATAACGACTAATGGACCAATGGGAGTGGAGGTATGGTGGACAATGAAGGGCCAATGAAGGTAGGCAACCAATTGGAGTTATTGGGGGTTGTTACAACGGTTAATTGAATATTAACCTGTTGTCGACTACCTGTTGTGTGTGTGTGTGTGTGTGTGTGTGTGTGTGTGTGTGTGTGTGTTCACTTGTTGTCGGTCAGTTGATTTTTTTACCTGTTGTTGGTAACCTGTTGATGTGTGTGTGGAAGTATTGATTTGTAGCTGGGTGGGGAGGTATTAATTTCACGATTTTGCGGATGTGGGGGAGGAAATAAATGAGCTTCCACATATAGGATTAGATGGTGTGGGGGGTAAATTATAAAACAGTATTTTTGCATTGTTTATTATTATCTGTGCGAGAGTATTGGTTATTTATTTTTTAGCATACTCTTTATTATTATTCATGGGTTATAAATGTGTATGTATGTACACAAGTAGTATATATATATATATATATATATATATATATATATATATATATATATATATATAATGCATAAGAAAAAATGATCTGAGATGAATAAAAGTAATATCATCTACATACATAAATTATTCATTTTAAAAAATCGTCCTGTCACCCCATTGGCCGTTATTACTGCACTCCCATTGGCTGTATCACCCCTCCTTCACTCCCATTGGCTGTATCACCCCTCCTTCACTCCCATTGGCCGTTGCCATAACAACCCCACACTCAAACCACACCCACATCCACCTCCAAGCCACGCCCACACCCCAAGCCACGCCCCTTCTGGCTGGCGGTGTGGCGGTGGTCCCAGAACCCGCTAATATCCCCTACTCAGATATCTGTTCAGTATTCTTGAAGCTAATTGTCATAAAAATTTGACAAAGTTTCAGTATTAAATAAGTGAGAAAATCAACACTATAACTTTATGCAATGACACGTATGAATTAGTCAATACTGAAATTTCTGAAAATGTATTTGTTGCATATTAATTAACAGATATCTATTCAGTAGACCTGAAGATAATTCTCATAAAAATTTGACTACGTTTCAGTTTTAAATAAGTGAGAAAATCAACACTATAACTTTATGCAATGACAAGTATGAATTAGCCAATACTGAAATTTCTGAAAATTTATTTTTTGCGTATTAATTAACAGATATCTGTTCAGTATACCTTAAGCAAAATCTCATGAAAGTTTGACAAAGTTTCAGTAATAAATAAGTCAGAAAATCAACAGAATAACTTTCTACTATGACAAGCATGAATTAGTCAATACTGAAATTTCTGAAAATTTATTTGTTGCATAATAATTATCAGATATCTGTTCAGTATTCCTGAAGCTAATTCTCATGAAAATTTGACAAAGTTTCAGAATTAAATAAGTGAGAAAATCAACACTATAACTTTATGCAATGACTGCTAAATAATTCATTTACAAATTTCCGTTGTTGCTATAACGTAAGTTTTGCAGTTTGTTATTAAACCGCAATGCAAATTTTGACAATTACAGTTGAATATATGTGAAATATTGACAGTTGCAGAGGAAAAATATAACAAAGTTTGACAGTTATAGTTGAAAATATGCGCAAAAATGAGTCACGTTGAAAAGGTGACAAATTTTGACCGTTACAGATTAAAATATAACTAATTTTGATAGTTAAAATTGAAAATATCACCAATATGTATAGTCATTTAACATGCAAAACCATATTTGGGCATTTTCCTTCTAAATAATTCATTTATATTTAAACAAATTTCCATTATTGCTTTAACATAAGTGCAGTTTATTATTACACCGCCAAAATATCACCAAATGTTTGTTCCAAAGAATTTCTTAATTAATAGCCTATTAGCTCAAATCAATTTTTCATATTTTTGCAAAAATATCATAGTATAACCCTACTGAAAATCCCCCACATTCTAAACTGGTGAAAAGTACTTAAAGTGCTCTACAAGAATACACAAAGAAAATTATACCCAGCAATTTAAAAAAGAAAAATGTCCGTGACGTTACAACAAATATATGAAGGTGTTTAAAAAAGATTTTTTTTTCACCAACTTGTAGCTAAAACTATCCAATTTAAAAGCATAATTTTGATTATAACTTACATTTTACAATAATACCAATTTACACTTATTACAATACTTATTTACAATTATTTAATACCAACATCACTGTTAGTTTTCTAATATGTGAATTATCACAGCAATCCATATATTCGATTCCCTATTTAAGTGACGTCAATTTAGTAATTAATGTTAATGGCACGACCTTCTAACTCTCGAAATAACTTTCAAATATTTACTTAAAACGCTAACCCGTTTAAAATATGAATTATAACAATCTATCAAATAATATTAACTGGATTATAGCAATTGTAACTAGACATTCAGGTGTATTGCGAATCAAAAAAAGGTCATTATGTGGGTTGTTTGTTATGGGAATCGGTTAGTCATGGGTTTGTTATGAGGTGCTTTTTGGAGATTGTTATGGGGTTTTTAATTTTGTTAATTGGTTGTTAATAGTTAAATAGTTATAGTATATAACGCCATTAGGCCGATATGTAGTAAATAACAGGCGCGGGTTGAAGTTTGTAAACCGAGGCGAAGCGGAGCGGAGCGCAGCCGAGGTATATATTCAACCAAGCCTGTTATTTGCATATCGGCCGTATGTTGTTCGATACTTTTTGTAATACCTAAATTACAAAAACTGGTCAATTTATCAATATTAAATTTCAAAATTAATAAACTAGTTATCCAGGCGCAATTTGATACCATAGCAACATCAACGGTTCAAATACAAACAAACAAATCAAAGTGAAATTAGAAAAATAATGTCAGATGTGCAAAGTTCTTCGTTTTGTTGTATCCCCGAAGATGTACTAAATGAAGCAAATGCTGCCACAATCGATTTACTCCCCCAAAAAAGCAGCAGCAGGTATGAGAAAGAATATGAAGACTATATTGCTCTTAAATTTGCGTTGTCATTTAAATAACGTCCACGGCCTTTATTATAACGGCCAAGGCCTTTACGCCTGTCATATCGATCAAGCATACAGTACTGATAAATGTCAATAACACAGTGATATTACAAAAAATTGTTAATAGTTAAAGTTTAAATAAAGTTAAAGATTAAATAATAAGTTGTTGGGAATTTTGACAGCAAAGTTTTGCTGTTCTCCTGTTGAATGAAATTTGTTAATTGTTTAATGGCTCGTTGATTTTTATGATGTTATGCTCTAAGCTTGTTATATGTTATCTTTTTGTATGCTAGTATTTTACTGTTGTGATACGGTTTGTGACCGTATTAGTGGTAATAGTATTTTTATCGTGAGTATTTATATATTTGTCCTGAAATGGCCATAAGTTGCTTTTGCAATGTATCTGTAATATCGGTAATGTGTTCATAGCTGCATTTTCCATGAAATTTGGCAATACATTATATTGCTGAGCCATTTGATCTTACTTTATTTTATTTTAATTAATGTATGTATGTACCAATTAACTGACCTGATTTATGCAAAACATTTCTGTTCTAAACTTTAATAAAGCATTATTATTATTATTATTAATAATAATATTATTATTATAAAAAACATATTTGTATTTAGGTAAAATTTTGATTGTCGTTGCAAATGTTCGAACATAATATGTATTTCAAAGTTATTTGTGAATACATTTATTTTGATTTTGATTTTGATTTTTGGTTTCCAAATGCACATTCCCATTTTGGAATTTTAAATTGTTAAACCTTAGAGTGCATAATACTTTGCATTTGGTTTGTAAAAATTGTTCTTAGTTTCTTACCTTGTAGTAACGAACACAACTTTGAACGAATTGTTAAAGAATTGTATACGTATTGAAATATTCTGGATATCTAGAAGATCATTAAAAATCCTCTCTCTTAACTGATCTATTGAATTGATTTGATTCAACAAACTAATTGAATTGCTACATGACTGTTATAAATTGTCTGTTTTTTGACTTAATAAACAAGTGCTCAATTGTACAATGACAGATATCATGTACTTGGTTTTTTTTCATCCTCTCTATTAACTGTTCCATTGAATTAATTTGATTCAACAAACTAATTCAATTGCGACATGATTGTTATAAACTGTCTGTTTTTTTACTTAAAATGTAAGTTATAATCAAAATTATGCTTTTAAATTGGATAGTTTTAGCTACAAGTTGGGGAAAAAAAATCTATTTTAAACACCTTCATATATTTGTTGTAACGTCACCGACATTTTTTTTTTAATTGCTGGGTATAATTTTCGTTGTGTATTCTTGTAGAGCACTTTAAGTACTTTTCACCAGTTTAGAATGTGGGGGATTTTCAGTAGGGTTATACTATGATATTTTTGCAAAAATATGAAAAATTGATTTGAGCTAATAGGCTATTAATTAAGAAATTCTTTGGAACAAACATTTGGTGATATTTTGGCGGTGTAATAATAAACTGCACTTATGTTAAAGCAATAATGGAAATTTGTTTAAATATAAATGAATTATTTAGAAGGAAAATGCCCAAATATGGTTTTGCATGTTAAATGACTATACATATTGGTGATATTTTCAATTATAACTATCAAAATTAGTTATATTTTCATCTGTAACGGTCAAAATTTGTCACATTTTCAACGTGACTCATTTTTGCGCATATTTTCAACTATAACTGTCAAACATTGTTATATTTTTCCTCTGCAACTGTCAATATTTCACATATATTCAACTGTAATTGTCAAAATTTGCATTGCGGTTTAATAACAAACTGCAAAACTTACGTTATAGCAACAACGGAAATTTGTAAATGAATTATTTAGCAGTCATTGCATAAAGTTATAGTGTTGATTTTCTCACTTATTTAATTCTGAAACTTTGTCAAATTTTCATGAGAGTTAGCTTCAGGAATAGTGAACAGATATCTGATAATTATTATGCAACAAATAAATTTTCAGAAATTTCAGTATTGACTAATTCATGCTTGTCATAGTAGAAAGTTATACTGTTGATTTTCTGACTTATTTATTACTGAAGCTTTGTCAAACTTCCATGAGATTTTGCTTAAGGTATACTGAACAGATATCTGTTAATTAATACGCAAAAAATAAATTTTCAGAAATTTCAGTATTGGCTAATTCATACTTGTCATTGCATAAAGTTATAGTGTTGATTTTCTCACTTATTTAATACTGAAACTTTGTCAAATTTTCATGAGAATTAGCTTCAGGTATACTGAACTGATATCAGATAATTAATATGCAATAAATAAATTTTCAGAAATTTCAGTATTTACTAATTCATACTTGTCATAGCAGAACGTTATACTGCTGATTTTCTGACTTATTTAATACTGAAACTAATAAATTTTCATGAAAATTAGCTTCAGGAATACTGAACAGATATCAGATAAATAATATGCACTAAATAAGTTTTCAGAAATTTCAGTATTGATTAATTCATACTTGTCATTGCATAAAGTTATAGTGTTGATTTTCTCACTTATTTAATACTGAAAGTTTGTCAAATTTTCATGAGAATTAGCTTCAGGAATACTGAACAGATATCTGATAAATAATATGCACTAAATAAGTTTTCAGAAATTTCAGTATTGATTAATTCATACTTGTCATTGCATAAAGTTATAGTGTTGATTTTCTCACTTATTTAATACTGAAACTTTGTCAAATTTTCATGAGAATTAGCTTCAGGAATACTGAACAGATATCAGATAAATAATATGCACTAAATAAGTTTTCAGAAATTTCAGTATTGATTAATTCATACTTGTCATTGCATAAAGTTATAGTGTTGATTTTCTCACTTATTTAATACTGAAACTTTGTCAAATTTTTGTGAGAATTAGCTTCAGGTATACTGAACAGATATCTGATAATTAATATGCACTAAATAAGTTTTCAGAAATTGCAGTATTAATTAATTCATACTTGTCATTGCATAAAGTTATAGTGTTGATTTTCTGACTTATTTAATACTGAAATTTTGTCAAATTTTTGTGAGAATTAGCTTCAGGAATACTGAACAGATATCAGATAAATAATATGCACTAAATAAGTTTTCAGAAATTTCAGTATTGATTAATTCATACTTGTCATTGCATAAAGTTATAGTGTTGATTTTCTCACTTATTTAATACTGAAACTTTGTCAAATTTTTGTGAGAATTAGCTTCAGGTATACTGAACAGATATCTGATAATTAATATGCACTAAATAAGTTTTCAGAAATTTCAGTATTGATTAATTCATACTTGTCATTGCATAAAGTTATAGTGTTGATTTTCTCACTTATTTTACTGAAACTTTGTCAAATATTCATGAGAATTAGCTTCAGGTATACTGAACAGATATCTGATAATTAATATGCAATAAATAAAATTTCAGAAATTTCAGTATTGATTAATTCATACTTGTCATTGCATAAAGTTATAGTGTTGATTTTCTCAGTTATTTAATACTGAAACTTTGTCAAATTTTTGTAAGAATTAGCTTCAGGTATACTGAACAGATATCTGATAATTAATATGCACTAAATAAGTTTTCAGAAATTGCAGTATTAATTAATTCATACTTGTCATTGCATAAAGTTATAGTGTTGATTTTCTGACTTATTTAATACTGAAATTTTGTCAAATTTTTGTGAGAATTAGCTTCAGGAATACTGAACAGATATCAGATAAACAATATGCACTAAATAAGTTTTCAGAAATTTCAGTATTGATTAATTCATACTTGTCATTGCATAAAGTTATAGTGTTGATTTTCTGAATTATTTAATACTGAAACTTTGTCAAGTTTTCATGAGAATTAGCTTCAGGAATACTGAACAGATATCAGATAAATAATATGTACTAAATAAGTTTTCAGAAATTTCAGTATTGATTAATTCATACTTGTCATTGCATAGTTATAGTGTTGATTTTCTCACTTATTTAATACTGAAACTTTGTCAAATTTTAATGAGAATTAGCTTCAGGTATACTGAACAGATATCTGATAATTAATATGCAATAAATAAGTTTTCAGTAATTTCAGTACTGACTAATTAATACTTGTCATAGCATTTTCATGTATTTTTTATACTTCTAATTTAGATAAACAATACCAAATTTGTGTAAATTATCTACAAAACCATATTTTTCTTATGGATTATCTATAAAACCATAACCACAAGGTTGATAACTACGATAACCGAAAGCAACTGACTAATTAATACTTGTCATAGCATTTTCATGTATTTTTTATACTTCTAATTTAGATAAACAATACCAAATTTGTGTAAATTATCTACAAAACCATATTTTTCTTATGGATTATCTATAAAACCATAACCACAAGGTTGATAACTACGATAACCGAAAGCTATTGACGAGCTTATATGAAAATGAAGTCAAAGAAAAAATTGAGTCGTACAAACATGAACCTCAGCAAAGCATGTTTTTTATGAATTTTTCATACATATTCTTTGCATAAAAATTACCAAATTCCTATGAATTATATATAAAACCTTATTTTTCTTATGAATTATCTTTAAAACAATAAGCACAAGATTTGATATCTGCGATAAACGATAGCAATTGACGAATTGTATATGAATTGCACACAAAACACGGCATAAACAACTGACTCGCAAGCCTTGCTCTAGTACGTAAATTAACCACCGTGGCGCTGTCGTGTTGTGCAAATTGCCTATACTCACTGGCTCTCAATTGTTTCGTGTTTGCAGGTAAAACTGCTGGTCACGGCAACGTTGCAATGCGTCTTGACGTTGAAATTTGACAACCACCTGAAAATAAACCGGACGTCAAAAATCGATGTTTGTCAATAGCAATAGGCTCAGTTAATTTAAAGAAGCAAGAAACATGGCAAGTCCGGTGGTAATCGCAGCCACTGCCAAGCATTCGGCGACTGTAAGTATATTTTTAAGTGAATAAAAAGTCAAGAATAAACTTTGTGTTTTCTTTTAGCTGATATTCCTGCACGGTCTAGGAGATACAGGGTATGTCATCTTTCAATATCTGCAGACACATTTTTAATTCATGCAACTCTAGGTGGTGCATTAACTATAAATAGATCATTTATTAAGGTCAGATTTGGAATGTTTCCCTGAAATTTAACGCTTTCCGAGCCGATACCTACATACATTTCAATGTACGTTGTTCAGTATTTACTTTTGTAAATATTTAATCGCATACACTCACTCGAGCATGGCACTGCAAGAGGAAGAAATGTTTAATGTTGTTTCCGTTGAATTCGGCAAGGTGAGGTGTTATATCTAGAAGAAACAATTGAATGTGAAAGCGAGAAGAAAACGACAAATTATGTTTTGCATTTGTCATAATGCTTCAGTTTTGTTCTTTTGTTATCGTAACAAAAATAGTTGCAAATGAATTGCAAAGCTTTTAATTTTCTACGTGAACAATTATATCCTTGTTATGTAATGTACCTATGAAAGTCTCTAGTATTTGTCTACGTCTACAAGTACAGATAATAATGCGCATAAATTCCCATTGTGCCTTAAAAAATGCCTTAAAGAATTAAAAATTACATTCATACAACATATGAAACTGCTTCCTAAGATTCTTAAACCAACATGAATTAATTTTTTACCGTGGTCTAAAATTTTAAAATTTTAAAATTAAAATTTAGAAATTTTGATTGAAATTCGTACACGTTACAAAATTAGATTTGAGTTTATCAATGTACTGTAATATGTTAGGGTAGGTTAAGGTGACCATATCGAAGTGGGCCACGGGTAAAAAAAAAGGTTGAGAAATAATGATTTAGACTCTAAATCATTATTTCTCAACCTTTTTTTTTCTTCTAGATTTAGACTCTAAATCATTATTTCTCAAATCTTTTTTTTTACCCGTGGCCCACTTCGATATGGTCACCTTAACCTACCCTAATATATTACAGTACATTGATAAACTCAAATCTAATTTTGTAACGTGTACGAATTACAATCAAAATTTCTTTACCCGGCGCCTCCACCATCGACCCGCAACCTAAATTAATTAATAACAATTTCAAATTTTGGGAAAAAAATTATTTGATAATTATTTTAGCCAATTAATTAGGCCAAAAAGAGGCCCTATATTTAGGCGGATTATTTTAATTATTTTAGGAGTTATGGACGTTTAAACAATTACCCGGCGCCTCCACCATCGACCCGCAACCTAAATTAATTAATAACAATTTCAAATTTTGCAAAAAAAATTATTTGATAATTATTTTAGCCATGTAATTAGGTCAACAAGATGCCCAATAAATTTCCGCGGATTATTTAAATTATTTTAGGAGTTATGGACGTTTAAACAATTACCCGGCGCCTCCACCATCGACCCGCAACCTAAATTAATTAATAACAATTTCAAATTTTGCAAAAAAAAATATTTGATAATTATTTTAGCCATGTAATTAGGTCAACAAGATGCCCAATAAATTTCCGCGGATTATTTAAATTATTTTAGGAGTTATGGACGTTTAAACAATTACCCGGCGCCTCCACCATCGACCCGCAATCAAAATTAATTAATAATAATTTCAAATTTTCGACAAAAAATTATTCACCAATAATATTGCTAACTTAATTAGGTTAAAAGTGTGCCCAATCAGGTTTTCGCCCATTATTTTATTTATTTTAAGAACTATGTCGAAATAATTATACATTATGAAACAACTATTCAAGCCTCACTGTTAAAATTGCATTTTTGCTTCTCTTTACCTCATGTTAAAATGTAATTTTATCGTTTAGACCAGTGGTTCCCAACCTGTGGTATGCTTACCGGTACCGGTACACGAATGTCGAGCTACCGGTACACTATAAATAATAAGAAAAACAATATTTTGCGTAAAATAATGTGTTTTTCATACAATAAATTGTCAAACAAAATCGTATTGTCTGTCTTTTTTCAATCCGAATACTTTCTCCTTTTATGGTGATCGTTAATAATGAAGTAACAATGTGACACAGAATCGTGAGACAGAGACAGAGCTGTCATTTCTTAACAATCGCAACCCGAACAAAGTTCGTTTCTCTCCGACGATTAGGACTACAAGGGGTGTAGGACTCGTTTTTCCAAAAATAAGTACTTACAGGTACGTCATCATTTTGTCTACTACATACCGGTACAACATCTTAAAAAGGTTGGGAACTACTGGTTTAGACGATAAAAAAATATATTTTTTCCAATTCGCATTATTAAAATGCTCATCATTAAAACTACACTTTAATAGAATGCTTAAATAAAATGTTTACATTTTCACTTTATTCACTATAAGCATTGACAAAGTGAATAAAATTAAAAAAATATTTAAATTCGCACTCTCCTTGAAATTTTTGTTGTCACCTGACATAGTGACACTTCACACAAATTCTTCAATTCTGATAACAAATTGGAAAAAATCTTGTATGATACACGTGAATAAAACCATTTTATTCACTCGAAAACATTATCGCACTCGGGTTCGCCTCTTGCGCTAAAGTGTTTTTTCGTGGATAAAATTCGACTTTATTCACTTATACCATAAATAACTATTATACGCCACCGACTCGACATCGATAGGGCTAAAAATAATAAACCACCTACCAGATGAATAGATACACCTAAATGATGTTCATTTAAAAAAAAAATTATTTCATATTTAAAATCAAAATCATTTTATTCAGTAGAAGAATTTTTTAAGGAAATTATAATCTGTACAAATTAGTCTTGCTACCACTTTCTATAGACTTAATATTTTGTGACCTCACGTACTGTAACGTCTAATAAAGGATTTATTATTATTATTATTTATATTGTGTGCTAGCACAGAAAATATTTACACAAGTCAAAATATCAATTTTTCTATCTACGAGTGCATTTACAACTGAGCGATCGGTGAATTTTTTTTACATATGCGCCTGGGTTTAATGTATCTATACTGTCTTTGTTTGATTATTACATTATAATATCCAAAGATATATTTTGAAGATATTTCAAGATTTGTCTTAAGTATTCGATTTTTTGGGGAAATTTAAGGTGTTTATCAATTATTCTTACGTTCAAGTAACAATATCAAAAACCAACGTATCAATGTACAGTCATGTCACATAAATCTAGTACAAGAAATTAGGTTATAGCAATTTTATATGGCAATGTCAAATTGTTTGTACTAGATTTATGTGAGCATGACTGAATATGTGGCGGAAACTACTTGAAAGTTATTTGCATTAAAACTCCACGTCTGCACAACAAATATGAAATAATTCAATTAACTTTATGCGCTGATTAGATAATCATATTTAGTTAATCTTATCTATCATGTTATAGCGCACATGTTGATATTGGGTTTCAAGTTTATTGATTGCTGTCATTCGTAGCAAAAATCAGAATGCTGTAATATTTATTGCTTACTGTAATTCATATGTTGAATAAACACATTTACGTGGCATGACAGTCGATACATTGTCCTTATTATTTATGAAGATATTTACGTACACTTAGTCATGTGCAATGGTGAATGGAAATGCCAATAAAATAGTATATTACTTAACGAGTTGTTAATAATAATAGTAATAATTTATTAGTGACAGTAGAGAACTAGTTTACACGTTAACACATACAAAGTCTAAAATATAAAATATCAAAATAAGGACACTGTTAAAAAACTGTAATATACAAATATCGTACCGTTAAAAACACATATCATGAATATAAAACTGCGTTAAGTAGATTAAATAAAGTGTAAACAGCAGCATATGTAATACAGTTATATTCCAATTCATTCACGAAAACCACCAAAAGTTATACAAAAAATGTACGGAATGTTTCCCAAACATCACAGATCTTCAATATTTTATTACTATACAAAACATGTAAATAGCATGTGTTTATTTATTTATTTTTATTTTTTATTTATTTACATTGAAGCTACTACAAAATAGAATAATGTTTACACAAGTCAGAGGCAAAAATTAAACTTAAGACTAATAAAATATAAACTAGTCACATGGAAACAGTTACAGATTACAGTAAAATATCCCGTCTTGCATTATTGAAGTTAGCATATTACTCACGAACAAAATAATTACACAACGATTTGCAAAGGGGCATAATTTCTCAAGTGCATAATTGCCTTACAGCTCAAGTTGTGTACGCTATTTTATCTACTCCCAATCGTAATATAGAAAAATAAGCACAAATTGATACATGTTTATTGCTATTTTGGTTTTGTTGTTTTGAGAACTCAAAACACAGAATTTAATGTCCAATACGGTCGGTACATAAACTAACAAAACCATATTCTTCTCCTACATACAACAAGTATAATCAGCTACTGATACAATTTTGCAATGTTGCTCTATCTCTGGAAATTTGGCAGTAATTATGTAAATTTTGAAAGTAATCGAGTGCATTTACAACTGAGTGATCGATGATATTTGACCGTGCAATTGAAAATATAGCAGAAATAATTTTAAAACAATTACAGCAGTAAATGATTTTTGACCGTATCTTTGAAATTTTTGCATAATAAATGAAAAATGAAATTTTGACAGGGTTTTAAAAACTTGTGTGAAATAAATACCTCACCTCACGTCAACACCCAAAAGAGTAAAAACGGGACAGATTAAGAAAGAAAGAGAAATAAATTTAAAAAAACTACAGTAATCATTGAAATTTTGACAGCAATAAACGTTATTTATACAAAATAATTGAAATATTGACAGCAATCTTTGAAACTTCCATAGCAATCATTAAAATATGTTCAATTACCATTATGAAAATTAAAATAACTGAAATTTTGATTGTTTAATTGAAACTCTGACAGTAAATGATGAAATTTCAAAATACCATTGAAATTTTGGCAATATATACGAAATGCTGACATAATAATTGAAATTTGTGAGGAATAATTAAACACTTTACATTAATTTTTGATATGTTGGCAGCAATAATTGCAATTAATACAAAATAATTGAAACTTTGACTGCATTTTTCATACTTTGACAGTAACCATTGAAATATTGTTGGTTGCCATTAAAATTTTAAATAATTGGGAATTTGGCAGTAATCATATAAATTTTGACAGTGATAAATATTATTTATACAAAATAATTGAAATTTTGACAGCAATCTTTGAAACTTCCATAACAAACATTGAAATATGTTCAATCACCATTATGAAAATTAAAACAACTGAAATTTTGATTGTATTAATTGAAATTCTGACAGTAATTGATGAAATTTCAAAATACCATTGAAATTTTGGCAATATATACGAAATGCTGACATAATAATTGAAATTTGTGAGGAATAATTTAAAACATTACATTAATTTTTGATATGTTGGCAGCAATAATAGCAAATAATTCAAAATAATTGAAATTTTGACTGCAATCTTTTATTCTGTGACACTATCCATTAAAATATTGTTAGTTGCCATTAAAATTTGAAATAATTGGAAATTTGACAGAAATCATATAAATATTGACAGTTATCAATGAAATTGATGATAGAAAATTATTCTTATAATAGCAATTTAGACAAAATAATTGCAATTTTATCTGCAGTCTTTCATACTTCGAGAGTAACCATTGAAATATTGTTGGTTGCCATTGAAATTTTAAATAATTGGAAATTTGACAGTAATCATATAAATTTTGACAGTGATAAATGTTATTTATACAAAATAATTGAAATTTTGACAGCAATCTTTGAAACTTCCATAGCAATCATTGAAATATTTTCATCACCATTATGAAATTTGAAATAATTGAAAATTTGATGGTAATCATTGAAATTTTGACAGTAATTGATGAAATTTGAAAGTATCGTTGAAATTTTTGAAAAACATGAAATGTTGACATAGTAATTGAAAAATTGTGAGTGATAATTAAAAACATTACAGTGATTATTGAAATTTTTGCAGCAATAATAGCAATTAATACAAAATAATTGAAATTTTGACTGCAATCTTTTATTCTGTGACACTATCCATTAAAATATTGTTAGTTGCCATTAAAATTTGAAATAATTGGAAATTTGACAGAAATCATATAAATATTGACAGTTATCAATGAAATTGATGATAGAAAATTATTCTTATAATAGCAATTTAGACAAAATAATTGCAATTTTATCTGCAGTCTTTCATACTTCGAGAGTAACCATTGAAATATTGTTGGTTGCCATTAAAATTTGAAATAATTGGAAATTTGACAGTAATCATATAAATTTTGACAGTAATAAATATTATTTATACAAAATCATTGATATTTTGACAGCAATCTTTGAAACTTCCATAGCAATCAGTGAAATATTTTCATCACCACTATGAAATTTGAAATAATTTGATGGTAATCATTGAAATGTTGACAGTAACTGATGAAATTTCAAAGTATCAATAGCAATTAATACAAAATAACTTTAAACATTTGACTGCACCTCTCATACTTCCACAGTCACCATCGAAATATTGTTGGTTGCCATTAAAATATTAAATATTGGGAAATTTGACAGTAATCATATAAATTTTGACAGTAATCAATGAAATTTTGATAGTGATCAATAAAATGTTGACAGAATAATTGAATATATTACAGTAACCATTGAAATTTCAACAGTCATCATTAATTATTTAGAGAATAATAATAATTATAATGTATTATTCAAATTTAATAATGTTATTACTATTAATAGAAACTTACTACTACTACTACTACTACTAATATGTTCAGTTGTTTAATCACCAATTAACTTTAATCGTCGGTTATTATTAAAATAGTAATAGTAAAATTTGCAGTAATATTGCAATACTGCGTGATCAATGTTATTTTGATTGAACAATTCAAAATAAGTAAGTTTTTTTTTACAGTTATCATATCAGTTATCACATATATTATTTACAATTACAGTAATCATTGATATTTTCTTAGTAATAATAATAATAATAATAATAATATCTTTATTGGTGCTATTAACAAATAAGTCTTACACAGGTCATAAAATGCTATTGACAAATAAGTCTTACACAGGTCATAAAATAGGCACAAAAGTATAAAATATAAAACTATAAAATATAAGAGTATAAAATACTAAATCCAATACATATCTGAAAAACACAAAATCACTAAACAACAGAGTTAGTATTAAAATGCACTGAAATGTTAGCAAAATAAATGAAAGTTCGACAGAATAATTTAAAAAAATTGAGAAAAAAATTGCAGTAATCATTGAAATATTTACAGTAATCCCAACTTATACATAACAATTGGAATTTTGACAACAATCTTAGAAACCCTCACAGCAATCATTAAACTATTTTGAGTTACCATTATGAAATTTGAAATGATTGAAAATTTGATGGTAATCATTGAAATTTTGACAGTGCTCAACGAAATTTTGGAAATGATTAATGACATTTTGACTTTAATAATTGAAATATTGGCAAATTAAATATCCTTTTGACAGAATAATTGCAAATTTGAGAGAAATAATCAAAAAATGTACTGTAATGATAGAAATTTTGGAAGCACTAATAGGAATTTAGACAAAATAATTGCAATTTTGACTGCAGTCTTTCATACTTCAACAACAACTATACAAATATTGGTGGTTACCATTAAAATGAAATGATTGACAATTTGACAGTAATCAATTAAATTTTCACTCTAATCAATGAAATTTTGATAGTGATCAATAAAATGTTGACAGTATAACAGAAAATTTGTGAGAAATAATAAAAAAATACAGTAATCACTGACATTTTTACAGAAATTATTGTAATTTATATATTATTTATATAATTATATATATTATAATTGGAAATTTGAAACAATCTTAGAAACCCTCACAACAATCATTAAAATATTTTGAGTTACCATTATGAAATTTGAAATGATTGATAATTTGATGGTAATCATTGAAATTTTGACAGTGCTCAACGAAATTTTGGAAATGATTAATGACATTTTGACTTTAATAATTGAAATATGGGCAAATTAAATATCCTTTTGACAGAATAATTGCAAATTTGAGAGAAATAATCAAAAAATGTACTGTAATGATAGAAATTTTGGAAGCACTAATAGGAATTTAGACAAAATTATTGCAATTTTGACTGCAGTCTTTCGTACTTCAACAACAACTATAGAAATATTGGTGGTTACCATTAAAATGAAATGATTGAAAATTTGACAGTAATCAATTAAATTTTCACACTAATCAATGAAATTTTGATAGTGATCAATAAAATGTTGACAGTATAACAGAAAATTTGTGAGAAATAATAAAAAAATACAGTAATCACTGACATTTTTACAGAAATTATTGTAATTTATATATTATTTATATAATTATATATATTATAATTGGAAATTTGAAACAATCTTAGAAACCCTTACAGCAATCATTAAACTATTTTGAGTTACCATTATGAAATTTGAAATGATTGAAAATTTGATGGTAATCATTGAAATTTTGACAGTGCTCTATGAAATTTTGAAAGTAGCAATGACATTTTGACTTTAATATTTGAAATATTGGCATATTAAATATCATATTGACAGAATAATTGCAAATTTGAGAGAAATAATCAAAAAATGTACTGTAATGATAGACATTTTGAAAGCACTAATAGGAATTTAGACAAAATAATTGCAATTTTGACTGCAGTCTTTCGTACTTCAACAACAACTATAGAAATATTGGTGGTTACCATTAAATTGAAATGATTGAAAATTTGACAGTAATCAATTAAATTTTTACACTAATCAATGAAATTTTGATAGTGATCAATAAAATGTTGACAGTATAACAGAAAATTTGTGAGAAACAACAAAAAAATACAGTAATCAATGACATTTTTACAGCAATAATTTATACATAATAATTGGAATTTTGATAGCAATCTTAGAAACCTTAACAGCAATCATTAAAATATTTTGAGTTAACATTATGAACTTTGAAATGGTTAAAAATTTGATGGTAATCATTGAAATATTGACAGTGATCAATGGAATTTCAAAGTAGTCTTTCATACTTCAACAACAACCATAGAAATATTTGTGGTTACCATTAAAATGAAATGATTGAAAATTTGACAGTAATCAATTAAATTTTGACACTAATCAATGAAATTTTGATAGTGATCAATAAAATGTTGACAGTATAACAGAAAATTTGTGAGAAACAATAAAAATATACAGTAATCAATGACATTTTTACAGAAATTATTGTAATTTATATATTATTTATATAATTATATATATCATAATTGGAAACTTAGATTCCTTAACAGCAATCATTAAAATATTTTGAGTTACGATTATGAAATTTGTAATGGTTAAAAATTTGATGGTAGTCATTGATATTTTGACAGTGATCAGTGAAATTTCAAAGTATAATTGAAATTGTGTCAAAATAAATGAAATCTTGACATAGTTGTTGAAAACTTGTGAGAAATAATTATAAATATTACTGTAATTCTTTATTATTATTATTATTATATTATTATTATATATTAATCAGTGAAATTTAGGCTAAATATGAATTTATACAAAATAATTTAATGTATTGTGCCTAAGATTTTTTTTATCATGTAATAACTAAATTGTTGTTATTTGTTTCATCAATTTATGAAACTTATATGTGTTATCATGTGTCTGAGATTTTCTAAGATTTTAGACAATAATTTTGATCTACAATGTTTTATTGCTAAAAGTTTATTACTTCAATAATTAAGTTTAAGGTTTTATCCATAATATTCTCTTGTGGCTTTCAAAACTTTATTTATTTTTTTATTTTCCACCACAATGTGGCTTCTTCAGGTGAAGAATCTTGATATTGATTAAATTAATGTCTACGGTTATGTTTGATTTTTTTTTTACTTCAAAAAACTAACTGCCAAATCTATTAATTTTTTGCTAAATGTTTATCTGCCTTTTAGCTGATACTTGTTTTGTACAAATAATTTCATACCTTATTATGTTATAAATTATGTTTATGTTTATGTTTATTATTGAATAACTTTTAATGGTATTTTAGCCAAGGATGGGCAAGTGCAATGGCTGCTATTCGACCTGCCCACGTCAAAGTTATATGTCCCACTGCCCCAACAATGCCCGTTACATTGAATGCCGGCTTCCGCATGCCCAGTTGGTTTGATTTAAAAACACTAGATGCTGGTGGACCCGAGGATGATGAGGGTAAGAATAAATTCAATCGCAATAACATTTATATACAAAAATATCACTTATTACAACACTTTAACCTGACCACTACTTGCATGTTGAAGAATTAATATTAGAAACAATTGGCATGAAAGTATTACCTTGTTTGTGAATTTTTTGTAAACAGTATAATTTTGAAATATGAAGATTCGAGTTTCGTAAATTATAATTAAGTCTTTTATATAATAAATTTCACATGTACACCTGTATAGTAAGAGGTTTAAAGATGATGATGATGATCATGATGATGATGATGATGATGATGATGATGATATATTAAATTTGAATAATCTTTCAGAATTTGAATATTTTTTTTTAGAATATGAGTCATTTGTTTTTTTTTTTAACTATTAAGTAATGATGTTAATAAATTAAGAACAGAATAATAATTATGTACTTGAAATTATAGAAATTTGTATTATAGTGCTTTTTAATGGAAATCTATCTATTCTAATTGTTACTCTAATCGTTAATTAATTCTAATGTTACTTTCAGGTATTAAAAATGCTGCTAAGCAGATACACGGGATGATATCTGAGGAAATTAATAGTGGAATAAAACCTAATAATATACTTCTCGGAGGGTTTTCTCAAGGAGGTGCATTGGCTCTGTACTCCGCATTGGTATATCCTGAAAAACTTGCAGGAGTGGTTTCCTTATCTGGTTGGTTACCTTTGCATAAAACTTTTCCAAGTGATATGCTGTGCCCCAACGATCTACAGGTACTTTTTACCTATATTTAGTCTCTTATTCTTAACCGTATTCAGCAACGTCCAATAAAGCAATGTACAGTCATGCTCACATAAATCTAGTACAAACATATTGACATCGCCATATAAAATTGCTATTGTAACCTAGTTTTTTGTACTAGATTTATGTGAGCATGACTGTATATCTATTGTACCAATAACATTTTATATGGTGTTTTTAATACCCCAGCGGAATAGTGAGATCTCTGTCTATCACCTGTAATCTGAATGATACAAAAAATCAGGTCAAGTGGAATATTATTGCAGTATTTCAATTTATCTGTCACATAAAATTTCATGACATGTAAAGGTTGGTCCAATAGCTTTATTGGACTTTGTGAATACGGCCATTTGTTAATTTTGAACATTTACATTTCGTAAAAGTATTTTCAGAATCTTAATTATACAGCCTTAACACCCTACGGGTAGACTAAGGATCTGATTATAATAATAATAAATAAATTATGCAAAACTTACATTTCTCTGTACTTAACTTCAATTTGCAGGTCCTTCAATGCCATGGTGACTGTGACCCGGTGGTTCCGTACAAGTGGGGTCAGATGACAGCCTCAGCTTTAAAAACGTTCTTAAAGGATCCCGAATTCAAAACTTATCGGGGTCTGATGCATTCTTCTTCCGATGACGAGCTGCAAGACGCCAAAAAGTTTATCGAAGCTAATTTACCCAATTAACGGCTGATTGCGTATCGAAGGAGATGTTCTTTTAATTGGAAACACATATAAATATAAAATACACCAAGTGTTAGAACAATTCGTAAATTTATTTTTTAAACAGAATTTGAAGTCATTGTGTGAGTTTTAGTGCGATTGATCTTCCTGAAATGTTCATACACCTATTCTTTATATAATTAGAGCAGTAGTTACAGTTTGAACAGAATAATAGTTTTTGACTATCCAAGCAATAGTTACGAGTCATTACATTTTGAAATAATGTGATTTTTGAATCAAAAATTTTAGCAATATGAAAATCTGCTTACATACATATTTTTAATATGACTATATATACATGTAAAATAGTGATTGTGAAGGTATATTTTTAATAGTTGTGTTGAACATTCCAATATCAAAATAAATTCTAGTACCTACTTTAATTTTGTATTTAGTAGATAAAGCACCAAATGTCTCGACACTGTTCACTTTTGAATTATATGAGCTTGTATGGGTAATAAAAAAGCTGGAGTATTGTTCAAATGAGGGAATCACCTTGCAACTAAAAATTCTGCCAATCCGTATTTAAAATACGCGATTGGATTAGTTTTAATTACTCTAATTATAACTTAAAAAGTGTATACAAATGAAAAGTAATAAATGAAGTACATTAGTATGTTTTCCATATTTTTGCCAAGATTGTGTACTTGTGTATGTACTGAACTAATAAAGTGATCTTAGGGCGGGAACTATAATTTTAATTCTAGTTTGTGTTGCGAACCTCTAGAAGATTACCTGAAACGCAGTGTGCAGTATAGCACTGGTCTGCAGATGACACCGAGGCCCGATTAATTGGAACAAAAACTTGCACAATGAAAGTGTTCTACAGTTTGTAATCATGTGTAATTAACGATGATTTGGAGCTTGTGAAACTATTGTAGAAAATAAAATACGGAACACTTTTTTATTTACTAAATGCACATTTCGGCCGCAATGCAGCCATCTTCAGTAGCAATACAGTACTGTGTAATTAAAGTGAACGATGTTTTCATTTAATTTTTGTTTTTAATTATAAACTGAGGATTTTTTGTTGTTGTAAAAGCTAATTAAGGTCTTATCAGTAAGTATTTTTATATCATTCCGATAGGTAATTCCAGACATGGTTGATTACCATTAAATTGAATAAATTAATATTGTCCTAATTTTGCTTCCTTGTCCTAATGTTCTTAGGAATGAAAGATAACAATAACAGCTTACATAGGGAAGCCAAAAATAAAGAGATGCGTTGCACATAGTTTATGAAGAGGCTGCACCATGTTGTATTATGTAGTCATAATGCAACCCCTGTTGTATTATGAAGTCATAATGCAACCCCTGTTGTATAATAAAGTCATAATGCAACCCCTGTTGTATAATGAAGTCATAATACAACCCCTGTTGTATAATGAAGTACATTATGTTAACATAGTTACTTATATAATTAATTATTATTTATGAGTCATGGATAAATAATAAACATTATTTTATAATAAAATATTGTATAATGAAGTCATAATACAACCCCTGTTGTATAATGAAGTACATTATGTTAATATAGTTACTTACATAATTAATGTATTATTTATGATTCATAGATTAATAATAAACATTATATAATAATGAAATATTGTGGTATGAAGTCATAATACAACCACTGTTATATTATGAAGTCATAATACAATCTCTCTTGTATACTGAAGTACATTATGTAAACATAATTACTTACATAATGAATGTATTATTTATGAGTCATAGATAAATAAATAAAACAAGGAGAAAGACCTTTTTCACAATAAACATTTATTACACTAAATGTACATTTCGATTTCAAAGCAATTATCATTAGTAGACAGACATATACTGAATGAACTAGTAGTTAGTAGATTACTAATGAACTAGTAGACAGACAAATACAATGATTTAGTAGTTAGTCATTCAGTATTTGTCTGTCTACTGATGATAATTGCTTTGCAATCGAAATGTACATTTAGTGAAATAAATGTCAGTAGACAGACAAATAATGAATGATCTAGTAGTTAGTAGACTACTAATGAACTAGTAGACAGACAAATACAATGAACTAGTAGTTAGTTCATTCAGTATTTGTCTGTCTACTGATGATAATTGCTTTGCAATCGAAATGTTCATTTAGTGAAATAAATGTCAGTAGACAGACAAATACTGAATTAACTAGAAGTTAGTAGACTACTAATGAACTAGTAGACAGACAAATACTGAATGAACTAACTACTAGATCATTGTATGATCTAATACTGATGATGATTGCTTTGCAATCGAAATGTTCATTTAGTGAAATAAATGTCAGTAGACAGACAAATACTGAATGAACTAGTAGTTAGTAGACTACTAATGAACTAGTAGACAGACAAATACAATGATCTAGTAGTTAGTTCATTCAGTATTTGTCTACTGATGATAATTGCTTTGCAATGTTCGAATGTTTGAAATGTTCATTTAGTGAAATAAATGTCAATAGACAGACAAATACTGAATGAACTAGTAGTTAGTAGACTACTAATGAACTAGTAGACAGACAAATACAATGAACTAGTAGTTAGTACATTCAGTATTTATCTGTCTACTGATGATTGCTTTGCATTCGAAATGTTCATTTAGTGAAATATATGTCAGTAGACAGACAAATACTGAATGATCTAGTAGTTAGTAGACTACTAATGAACTGGTAGACAGACAAATACAATGATCTAGTAGTTAGTTCATTCAGTATTTGTCTACTGATGATAATTGCTTTGCAATGTTCGAATGTTTGAAATGTTCATTTAGTGAAATAAATGTCAATAGACAGACAAATACTGAATGAACTAGTAGTTAGTAGACTACCAATGAACTAGTAGACAGACAAATACAATGATCTAGTAGTTAGTTCATTCAGTATTTGTCTACTGATGATAATTGCTTTGCAATGTTCGAATGTTTGAAATGTTCATTTAGTGAAATAAATGTCAATAGACAGACAAATACTGAATGAACTAGTAGTTAGTAGACTACCAATGAACTAGTAGACAGACAAATACAATGATCTAGTAGTTAGTTCATTCAGTATTTGTCTACTGATGATAATTGCTTTGCAATGTTCGAATGTTTGAAATGTTCATTTAGTGAAATAAATGTCAATAGACAGACAAATACTGAATGAACTAGTAGTTAGTAGACTACCAATGAACTAGTAGACAGACAAATACAATGATCTAGTAGTTAGTTCATTCAGAATTTGTCTACTGATGATAATTGCTTTGCAATGTTCGAATGTTTGAAATGTTCATTTAGTGAAATAAATGTCAATAGACAGACAAATACTGAATGAACTAGTAGTTAGTAGACTACCAATGAACTAGTAGACAGACAAATACAATGATCTAGTAGTTAGTTCATTCAGTATTTGTCTACTGATGATAATTGCTTTGCAATGTTCGAATGTTTGAAATGTTCATTTAGTGAAATAAATGTCAATAGACAGACAAATACTGAATGAACTAGTAGTTAGTAGACTACCAATGAACTAGTAGACAGACAAATACAATGATCTAGTAGTTAGTTCATTCAGAATTTGTCTACTGATGATAATTGATTTGCAATGTTCGAATGTTTGAAATGTTCATTTAGTGAAATAAATGTCAATAGACAGACAAATACTGAATGAACTAGTAGTTAGTAGACTACCAATGAACTAGTAGACAGACAAATACAATGATCTAGTAGTTAGTTCATTCAGTATTTGTCTACTGATGATAATTGCTTTGCAATGTTCGAATGTTTGAAATGTTCATTTAGTGAAATAAATGTCAATAGACAGACAAATACTGAATGAACTAGTAGTTAGTAGACTACCAATGAACTAGTAGACAGACAAATACAATGATCTAGTAGTTAGTTCATTCAGTATTTGTCTACTGATGATAATTGATTTGCAATGTTCGAATGTTTGAAATGTTCATTTAGTGAAATAAATGTCAATAGACAGACAAATACGAATGATCTAGTAGTTAGTAGACTACTAATGAACTAGTAGACAGACAAATACAATGATCTAGTAGTTAGTTCATTCAGTATTTGTCTACTGATGATAATTGCTTTGCAATGTTCGAATGTTTGAAATGTTCATTTAGTGAAATAAATGTCAATAGACAGACAAATACTGAATGAACTAGTAGTTAGTAGACTACCAATGAACTAGTAGACAGACAAATACAATGATCTAGTAGTTAGTTCATTCAGAATTTGTCTACTGATGATAATTGATTTGCAATGTTCGAATGTTTGAAATGTTCATTTAGTGAAATAAATGTCAATAGACAGACAAATACTGAATGAACTAGTAGTTAGTAGACTACCAATGAACTAGTAGACAGACAAATACAATGATCTAGTAGTTAGTTCATTCAGTATTTGTCTACTGATGATAATTGCTTTGCAATGTTCGAATGTTTGAAATGTTCATTTAGTGAAATAAATGTCAATAGACAGACAAATACTGAATGAACTAGTAGTTAGTAGACTACCAATGAACTAGTAGACAGACAAATACAATGATCTAGTAGTTAGTTCATTCAGAATTTGTCTACTGATGATAATTGATTTGCAATGTTCGAATGTTTGAAATGTTCATTTAGTGAAATAAATGTCAATAGACAGACAAATACGAATGATCTAGTAGTTAGTAGACTACCAATGAACTAGTAGACAGACAAATACAATGATCTAGTAGTTAGTTCATTCAGTATTTGTCTACTGATGATAATTGCTTTGCAATGTTCGAATGTTTGAAATGTTCATTTAGTGAAATAAATGTCAATAGACAGACAAATACTGAATGAACTAGTAGTTAATAGACTACTAATGAACTAGTAGACAGACAAATACAATGATCTAGTAGTTAGTTCATTCAGTATTTGTCTACTGATGATAATTGCTTTGCAATGTTCGATTGTTTGAAATGTTCATTTAGTGAAATAAATGTCAATAGACAGACAAATACGAATGATCTAGTAGTTAGTAGACTACCATTGAACTAGTAGACAGACAAATACAATGATCTAGTAGTTAGTTCATTCAGAATTTGTCTACTGATGATAATTGATTTGCAATGTTCGAATGTTTGAAATGTTCATTTAGTGAAATAAATGTCAATAGACAGACAAATACTGAATGAACTAGTAGTTAGTAGACTACCAATGAACTAGTAGACAGACAAATACAATGATCTAGTAGTTAGTTCATTCAGAATTTGTCTACTGATGATAATTGATTTGCAATGTTCGAATGTTTGAAATGTTCATTTAGTGAAATAAATGTCAATAGACAGACAAATACGAATGATCTAGTAGTTAGTAGACTACCAATGAACTAGTAGACAGACAAATACAATGATCTAGTAGTTAGTTCATTCAGTATTTATCTGTCTACTGATGATGATTGCTTTGCAATCGAAATATACATTTAGTGTAATAAAAGTTTATTGCGAAAAAAGTGTTTCTCCTTGTTTTATTTAAACATTTTCACAAGCTCCAATACTTTGATAGATAAATATTACTAAGATTTCTAAATATTTCTCATCATTTCCAAGATTTTGCCATATTGTTTAAAATTTCTACAGATTTCACATATCTGGAGATTTTTCGATAATTCCCAAAATTTCTTAGTAATTTTTGAGATTTAAACAGATTATTTATTAATTCTCAAGATTTCGAAAGATTTTTCATTAATTCTCAAGATTTCGAGAGATTTTTCATTAATTCTCAAGAGTTCGAGAGATTTTTCATTAATTTCGAGATCATTAAAATCAGAAAGTCCACATTGGTTCATACAATTGACACGATTTTATATTCATTCTACTTTTTTTTTTTGGAAAATTCTTAAAATGTCTTCCTATAATTTCCACGATTTCTCAATATTTGTTGAGGTTTCTTCAGATTTCCTAACAATTATCATGAGTGCAGGAAAATTTTAATTAATATCGAGATAAAAAATGCAAATTGTTTTATTTTTTCAATAATTCCCAAGATTTCTCAATAATTTTGGAGTTTTCCAAAGATTTCCCTATAAGAATCAATAATTGCAGAGATTATAGAATAACTCCCAAGATTTTCCAATAATTTTCGCGATTTCTATAGATATCTCAATCATTCTTAAGATTTTAACAGATTACTCAGTAATTTCTAAATCAGTGTGATCAGTATGATTCTAACTCACATTTTCATTCTCCTTGATATGAATGTCTTGATATTTTAACAAAATATCATGATTTTGAATGTCTTGATAATTTAACAAAATATCAAGACAATATTGTCAAATTTCCGAGGAAATTTCGAGAAATTTTTCAATCATTCAATTATATTTTAAGAACACTATAGATTTCGCTATAATTATCAAAATTTCTGGAGTTTTTTCAATAAATCCAAAGGTTTTCCAATAAAAAAAATGCTTTTATAAACTGCGTCAATTACTGACATCATTTTTTTTTTTTTAATTCTTAAGATTTATAGAGATTTTTCAATAATTTCGAGATCATTAAAACCAGAAAGTCCAAATTGGTTCTTACAATTGACACGATTATTACATTAATTCTACATTTTTTTTGATAATTCTTAAAATATCTGAATATTTCTAAATGTTATCAAGATTTCCAGAGATTTTCCAATAATTTCCAGGATTTCTCAATATTTTTCAAGATTTCTTCAGATTTCCTAATAATTATCATGAGTTCTGGAGATTTTTGATCAATTTCGAGATAAAGAAATGCAAATTTTTGCAATAATTCCCAAGATTTCTCAATAATTTTGGAGTTTCCCCAGATTCCCCAATAAATAGTAATAATTGCAGAGATTGTAGAATAACTCCCCAAGATTTTCCAATAATTTTCGCGGTTTCTATAGATATCTCAATAACTCTTGAGATTTTGAGAGATTACCTACTCAGTAATTTCTAACTCATAAAAGTGGGAAATGATTGACATGATTATTACTCACATTTTTTCATTCTCCAAATTTATCGATAATTTAAAAAAATATCAAGACATTCCTTAATATTGTCAAATTTCGAGAGGTTTTTCAATCATTTCCCTGATTTCTCTACAGATTTTGCTATAGTTATCAACTTTTCTGGAGATTTTTCAATAAATCCAAAGAAAATGCTTTTATCATCTGTATTTTTTAAAGAAAATGATACGTATTTTTCCAATAAAAGAGAATTGAGAGCTGTGCAAAAGTTGTGAAATAAGAAAAATTAATCCAATTCCATTGAAAACAATATCAATGACCTCATAAGTCAAAAATTCTGACATCATAATTTTGAACGAAAATTTTTACGAAAATGCAGAATACATAAGAAAAATCGACCTGTTCGAGGATTTTTTGGGCTATCTCAGCGCTTTGGTTCCATATTTAAATAAGACCCAGTATCTTACCGCGAAAATATTTTCGAAAATTACTGATAAAAGTTATTTCCTTTCTGCTTGCAGAAAATTTTGCAATTTTCAGTCTAGCTTTTGAGCTTCTTTGTTTCCAGTCTTGGTTTTGTTTCCACCAATTTGAAATCACCATTCTATACAATTTTACTTATAAAATTTTGCGATTTTGTGTAGAACATTTGGGGATTTTTTTTTGCCATTTCATTATATTACAACCTTTAATGGATTAAAGTACATTTTTATTAATATTTTCAATTTAATAAATATCACAATACATTTACAATATATAAAACTATCTAATTAATATATAATAATTTATTCGTGTAATTTCATGAATGATTTACTTACAGATACATTAATAAATCTAATAAAATAGCAAATTTACAATGTCTCTTATAAATTTTATATGCAAATTTTGTACATACAGAATAACTGATCACAACTGTTTTGATATATCTTTTACATATATATTCTAGCAGTGCTTTGTAATAGTAGTGCTGAAAAATTGTCTGTAACAATGAATTAATAATATATAATTAAGGTATTCTGATATATTCATATTTATACTGTAAAATAATTCGAAATTAATTATTAAAAAATTATCACAAGTCAGCTCTCCTCACACACTCTACAATCTACAATCTACACCACATCCATCCTTATTTTATAGCCTGCTTATTCAACTATAGCAAGATATAGAATATATTTAAACAATAAATGGTATTATCTGCAGAAATAAAATAAATATAACATACATATTCGTGTGCTTTGAATTATTTGCAACCTTAAAAGTATTTACAATCTATCGTATATAAAAATAAACTTTGCTCACTAGAATTGGCTCTAAGTTTTTTGTGACTTGCTTATTTTTGTCTACAATTGTTATGTAATAATAGTAGAATATATCGCAACTCCTAAAAATAATTACGACGCAAGTTCTAATATTTTCAGATAAATATAGAAAATGTTCTGTACTATTTAAAATCAGTGTAACATTCAGGATTGGAGTGATTTAAATTAATTGATTTAATCATGATTTAATTGAAAACTCTCATGGAAATTCTAAAATTAAAATGATTATATTCTTCAAAACAAATTCTAAAGTTCATTCCACTTTTTTAATGTTCAATTTTACAGTTTGCATAAATATTTCATTCCATATTTCTATAATGTTTGAGACTAGCTACATCCAAATTGCAAAAATTGCAAAACTTTCATTGAAATTCTAAAATTATAATGATGATTTCTTTATAGAAACTCTAAAATTGTAGTACAATTGCAAATTTACTTGGGAATTTTATATAATGTCCATGAATATGACATCACTTTCATGAGAATTTCAAAATTGCAATGAAAACTTTTATGAAAACTTTAAAATTGATGTGTTTGTGTTTATGAAACTTGAAAATTGGAAAGGACATTACATTTTTTTCATGAAAATTATGAACTATGAATTATGAAATTGAAACAGAAATTTCACACTTTTCGTGGAAACTGTAAAATTTTTTCTCGGATTTTTTTTCAATGCCTGTGAATATGACGTCATTTTCATGGGAATTCCAAAATTGGAATGGAAATTTTTATGAAAACTTTAAAATTGACGTGTTTATTATGGTGTACAGAAATTTATAGCGAGTGATCATTTAAGTTTCAGCTGTAGTTATCCATGGAAATTTTAGCAGCCAATAAAAAAGGTGAGATTGGTGATTAGCCTTATTGGCTGCGAAAATTTCCATGGATAACAAGAACTGAAATTTGAATGATCACTCTGTAAAAACTTGAAAATTGCAAACGAAGTTACAATTTTTTGATGAATATTATTAACTTTCGGGGAAAACTATAAAATTGGAATAGGATCCAATCCTATTTTTGTAATTATTACATTAGAATAGAAACTTCACACTTTTCATGGAAAATGATTTTTTTTACATAGATGTCCGTGATTATCATATAATTTTCATGGGAATTCCAAAATTGGAAAGGACATTTTTATAATAACTCCAAAATTATAGATATTATAGATTTTACTACAAATTACAATTTAACTGAAATTATTTTCGTTGAAACTTTAAAATTTGAAAGGAAATTACAAACTTTTCATAAAAATTCTTAACTTTGGGGGGAATATAACAAACTCAGAATGGAATTATAAAAGTAGAACGGAAATTTCATACTATTCATGAAAACACTCAAATTTAAGTAAATAATACAATAATATTAAACTAGCTCAAAATCTGTACTAAAAATTACAAAATTTTCAAGGAAATTCGAAAATACAACTAAAGTTTTCATGGAAACATTTGATAAATCAGTGAATGTAACGGAAATTTCACCAGAAATGTGTAATGGAAATTTCGTACTCTTCATGAAAACTGTAAAATTTAGGCAAATAATACAAACAATTTATAGAAGCTCAAAACCTGCACGTAAAATACAACATTTTCTAGGAAATTCGAATATTTGACTGGACTTTTCATGAAAACATGTGATAACCCAATGAATGTACGGGACATTTCACTGGAAATGTTACGGAAATTTTGTACTCTTCATGAAAACTGTAAAATGTAAGCAAATAATACAAAACTTTTTAAGAAGCTCAAATCCTAGACTGAAAATTACAAAATTTTCAAGAAAATTCTAATATACAACTGGACTTTTCTTGGAAACATGTGATAAACCAATGAATGTACGGGAAATTTCACCAGAAATGTTACGGAAATTTTGTACTCTTCATGAAAACTGTAAAATGTAAGCAAATAATACAAAAATTTTAAAGAAGCCCAAATCCTAGATTGAAACTTATAAAATTTTCAACGAAATTCAAATATACAACCAGAATTTTCATGGAAACATTTGATAAATCCGTGAATATAACGGAAATTTCACAGGAAATGTGTGATGGAAATTTCGTCCCTTCACGAAAACTATAAAATTTAAGCAAGTAATACCAAAATTTTACAGAACTTTAGAACCTGCACTGAAAATTTGACTTAGAGGTCCGTGATTTGTCAAGGAAATTCGAAAATTCGACTGGAAACATTTTCCATGGAAACATTTGATAAACCAATAAAAAAAAATCTATAGGGTTTTTTTTAAATATGGAACCAAAGCGTTGTTATAACCCAAAACAATAAAAAACAGGTCGATTTTTGTTATTTATTCTGCATTTTCTGACCCCACTTAAAAAAAAATGACGTCAGTAATTGACGGAGTTTATAAAAATGCAGTTTATAAAAGCATTTTTTATTGGAAAATCTTTGGATTTATTGAAAAAACTCCAGAAATGTTGATAATTATAGCGAAATCTGTAGAGATCTCAAAATATAATTGAATGATTGAAAAATTTCTCGAAATTTCCTTGGAAATTTGACAATATTAAGAAATGTCTTGATATTTTGTTAAAATATCAAGACATTCTAAATCATGATATTTTGTTAAAATATAAAAACATTCATATCAAGGAGAATGAAAATGTGAGTTATAATCATACTGATCACACTAATTTAGAAATTACTGAGTAATCTGTTAAAATCTTAAGAATTATTGAGATATCTATAGAAATCGCGAAAATTATTGGAAAATCTTGGGAGTTATTCTATAATCTCTGCAATTATTGATACTTATTGGGAAATCTGTGGAAAACTCCAAAATTATTGAGAAATCTTGGGAATTATTGAAAAAATAAAACAATTTGCATTTTTTATCTCGATATTGATCAAAATTTTCCTACACTTATGATAATTATTAGGAAATCTGAAGAAAACTCAAAAAATATTGAGAAATCGTGGAAATTATTGGAAGATATTTTATGAATTTTCCAAAAAAATTGTAGAATGAATATAAAAACGTGTCAATTATATGAACCAATGTGGACTTTCTGATTTTAATGATCTCGAAATTATTGAAAATTCTCTCGAAGTCTTGAGAATGAATGAAAAATCTATCGAAATCTTGAGAATTAATGGAAAATCTCTCGAAATCTTGAGAATGAATGAAAAATCTGTATAAATCTCGAAAATTATTAAGAAATCTTGGGAATTATTGAAAAATATCTAGAAATCTCGATAATTATTGAGAAACCTGCAGAAATCTTCAACAATATTGCAAGGTCTTGGAGATGATTGAGAAATCTCTAGAAATCTTAGTGTTATTTTTCTATCAAAGTATTGGATTTAAAGAAATTTGGATTTTTTTATCTCGAAATTTTATCTTTCTCAATTCTAAAATTGGAATGAAAGTTTGTATGAAAACTTTAAAATTGATGTGTTTATTGTAGTTTATGAAACTTGAAAATTGGAAAGGAAATTATAATTTTTTCATAAAAATTATGAACTGTAAGGCAACAGAATGAAATTGAAACAGAAATTTCACCCTTTTCGTGGAAAATGTCTAATTTTTTCTCCGATTTTTTTCAATGCCCATTAATATGACATAATTTCCATGGGAATTCCAAAACTGGAGTGGACATTTTTATGAAAACTTTAAAATTTACGTGTTTATTATAGTTTATAGAAATTTATACAGAGTGATCATTTAAGTTTCAGCTGTAGTTATCCATGGAAATTTTAGCAGACAATAAGAAAGGCGAGATTGGTGATATCACCTTTCTTGTTGGCTGCGAAAATTTCCATGGATAACTAGAACTGAAATTTGAATGATAACTCGGTAGAAACTTGAAAATTGCAAACGAAATTACAATTGTTTTATGAAAATTATTAACTTTCGGGGAATATAACAGAATTGGAATTGGATCTAATTGTTATTATAAATTTAGAATAGAAACTTCACACTTTTCATGGAAAATGTAAAATATTTACTTAGATGTCCATGATTGTTATATAATTTTTATGGGAATTCCAAAATTGGAAAAATTCTGTTGCCCTACATATTATGAAATTGAAACAGAAATTTCACACTTTTCGTGGAAAATGTAAAATTTTTTCTTCGATTTTTTTCAATGCCCGTTAGTGTGACATCATTTTCATGGGAATTCCAAAACTGGAGTTGGCATTTTTATGATAACTTTAAAATTTACGTGTTTATTATAGTTTATAGAAATTTATACAGAGTGATCATTTAAGTTTCAGCTCTAATTATCCATGGAAATTTGGAACAGATGGAACAGAGTATAGATCTATAAATAGATTTGAGAAATACAATCCAATTTTAGTTCATTTAATTAAAAATGTTTCACCAATTTATAACCACAGAGTCTTAGAATTTTGCTTATAAATTTGCGTCATTGTTCTTTTTGGGGTTGCGAAATACTTGTACAAATAAATAGTCCACACAGTATAAATTAAACATGTAATTAAATAATCAAGCCTGCCAACATTATATTATATTTCACTTTTGTACGATTTCATAGATAAGGTATCACTTAATAAAATGTCAGCATATTCTTTATCGAAATTTTCAGCTTTGGACACATCAGTAACAATCTGATCCGATTCTTTTTCGTTTTCTGTCTCGGTTTCTATTGGCTCTTGAGAATCAATTGAAGATTTTAGGCGGCTCTTTTCTAAAATTTCGTCAGCAGCTGCTTCCCAAGGTGTTAATGGTGGTTCTCTGAAAATTTAACGTATGCTTTCATTCCTTGTATTTTACAATATACAGACTTAAGCATTCATTCATGATACTATGTATAATATTATGTACTGCCTGTATAATTGTAAGTCGTAGCACTTAAAGTATATTTCGTAGTTGCAGCATGGTGTACTTATATAACTGTAGTTGGGCCGTTGAGAGCTGACAATGACTCATCGCTCAATTGCCATACGTTTCATATTTCATTTCATTCTATTACATTTAGTGTAAGCAGGCGAACGAGCATAGAAAACGCGATTCTTTGTTCGAAAAAGCTTGAGTCATTGTCAGCTCTCGTTGGGGTTGACTATATTAATTCTAAAATGAAGATGCATTTCATATGATGGACAAGTATAAAATTGAATGTGTAATGAGAGTACGTGTAGATATATTTATGTGTCTGATACTAAACTATTTTATTCTACTGTGTAATTATGATACTGTTTCAGAATGAAACAATGGCAGAAGCTAGTATATATTGTTGATGGAGAGGACTTTCGTGTTTACCCTCTAGTTTTTACTCTAATCATTGCGTTAAATAAGCAGCAACAAGTTTGAAACTAGAGCAAACTCAAACACGAAATTTGATGACAACTCACATGATACACTTACTCCTCCTTCTTGACATCCTTGTGCAGTTCTGGCGTTTTTACGCGTTTCGTGGGAGTCTCCAGAACGTCTTCAATGGTCTGTTCTATGTCTTCGATGTGCAGCGTTTCCTCCAGTAAGTTGTCCATGTCTTGCACTGTCTCTCCGAATTCGTGTTTCAGTGCGTCCTCCTTTTCGGGCAGGATTTCAGTGGTCGCACCTTCGAAGGCCAGTACAGTTTTTGTGTCTGATGTGGCTTCGTCCATCGCATCCGATGCTTTGTGTCGCATGTCTTCGATTGAGTTGTCGACGTCTTCCACTTTCTCTTCAACGTTGGTTTTGGCTGTGCCTATTGTGTTTTCAATTGAATGCACAACCGATCCTATGCCGCTCTGAGCTGTTGTTAAACCTGTTCCTACAGCATTCTTCACGTGCTCAACACCAGTAGAAACAGCATCGCCAGCATCTACAAAAGACACAAATGCAAATTAATGAGTGTTTCGAGTTTATAAGGTATGCCCTAAAACAACACAGAACACATTCACAGCATTGTCATATTATTCAAGAAAATTAATAATTTCGTGGGTATAAAATTTAGGCACTACGCAAATGTGTATCATGCAAGAATGTAAAATTGGATGGTGGATGAATAAAATCATCCCCTATTTTCACACTGCAGAAATACATTTTCAAAAATGCATTCCAAGAAACCGTACCACGAATGCATACCATTATATACCGTTCATTCCAAATTTGGAATCATTTCCAAATAATCATCTGCATATTGATGATCATGTTTTTTCAAATAATTGCCGATCAAGCATATTGCGTCAGCTTTAATTGCCTATTTTTTAGAGCTCATAGTTTAATCGTCCAGTTATTCATGATTTCGTATCAATAATGTGATGATTCCTATTGTTGCGGGATGAAATTAGAGAATGGTTATAGTTTACCCACCCACCCAAATTTCCTGCAGTGTAATCATTACAATTTCTTGTAATGACAGCAGCTTTAAGCAGCAGAAGCTAAACACCTAGACTGAAAATTACAAAATTTTCAATGAAGTTCGAATATACAACTGGACATTTCATGGAAACATTTGATAAATCAGTGAATGTAACAGAAATTTCACCGAAAATGTATAATGGAAATTTCGTACTGTTCATGAAAACTGTAAAATTTTAGCAAATAATACAAACATATTACAGAACCTCAAAACTTGCACTGAAAATTACAAAATGTTCAAGCAAATTCGAATATACAACTAGAGTTTTCATGGAAACATTTGATAAATCAGTGAATGTAACAGAAATTTCACCGGAAATGTGTAATGGAAATTTCGTACTGTTCATGAAAACTGTAAAATTTAAGCAAATAATACAAACATTTTACAGAACCTCAAAACTTGCACTGAAAATTACAAAATGTTCAAGGAAATTCGAATATACAACTAGAGTTTTCATGGAAACATTTGATAAATCAGTGAATGTAACAGAAATTTCACCGGAAATGGGTAATGGAAACTTCGTACTCTTCATGAAAACTGTAAAATTTATACAAATAATACGAAAAAATTTAAAAACCCTCAAAACCTAGAATGAAAATTACAAAATTTTCATAGAAATTCGAATATACAACTTGACTTTTCATGGAAACAGTTGATATATCAATGAATGTAACATAAATTTCACCGGAAATATGTAATGGAAATATCGCACTCTTCATAAAATCTGAAAATTCAAGCAAATAATACAAAAAACAAAAAAAAAGCTCAAAACAGACTGAAAATTAATACATTTTCAAGGAAATTCGAATATACAACAGGACTTTTCATGGAAACATTTGATAAATTAGTGAATGTAACAGAAATTTCACCGGAAATGTGTAATGGAAATATCGTACTCTTCATAAAAACTGTAAAATTGAAGCAAATAATACAAAAAAATTAAAAAAGCTCAAAACAGGCTGAAAATTAACACATTTTCAAGGAAATTCGAATATACAACTGGACCTTTCATGGAAACATTTGATAAATCAGTGAATGTAACGGAAATTTCACCGGAAATGTCTAATGGAAACTTCGTACTCTTCATGAAAACTGTAAAATTTAAACAAATAATATGAAAAAAATTAAAAAACCTCAAAACCTAAACTGTTAAAATTACAAAATTTTCATATAAATTCGAATATACCACTTGACTGACTGACTGACTGACTGACTGTCAAAATTGGTAATTAGAAATTAGAAAAGATATTTTTTTGTGGGAACTCTAAAATAACGTTTCACGGTAATTTTAAAAAATATTTTCTATATTTGAAAAAGTTTTCGCGAAAATATACAGGTTCTTTTTAAAATATGGAACCAAAGTGCTGAGATAGCCAAAAACAATAAAAACTCCTTGAACAGGTCGATTTTTGTTATTTATTATGCATTTTCTGCCCCCACTCAAAAAAAATTATAACGTCAGTAATTGACGCAGTTTATAAAAGCTTTTTTTGTCGGGAAATCTTTGGATTTATTGAAAAACTCCAGAAATTTTGATAATTATAGCTAAATCTGTAGAGATCTCAAAATATAATTGAGAAATCAGGGGAATGATTGAAAAATCACTCGAAATTTGACATTATTAAGAAATGTCTTGATATTTTGTTAAAATATAAAGACATTCAAAATCTTGATGTTTTGTTAAAATATCAAGCCATTCACATCAAGGAAAATGAAAAAAATGTGAGTAATAATCATACTGATCATACTAATTTATAAATTACTGAGTAATCTCTTAAAATTGTAAGCATTATTGAGATATCTATAGGAATCTTCACATCAAGGAAAATGAAAAAAAATGAGTAATAATCATACTGATCATACTGATTTAGAAATTACTGAGTAATATCTTAAAATCGTAAGCATTATTGAGATATCTATAGAAATCGCGAAAATTATTGGACAATCTTGGGAGTTATTCTACAATCTCTGCAATAATTGATATTTATTGGGAAATCTGTCGAAAACTCCAAAATTATTGAGAAATTTTAGGAATTATTGAAAAAAATAAAACAATTTGCATTTTTTATCTCGATCTTGATCAAAATTCTCCTGCACTTATGACAACTTTTAGGAAATCTCGAAGAACCTCAAAAAATATTAAGAAATCGTAGAAATTATTCAAATTTTGTTAAAATATCAATACATTCAAAATCTTGATATTTTGTTAAAATATCGAGCCATTCACATCAAGGAAAATGAAAAAAAAGGGAGTAATAAACAAACTGATCATACTGATTTATAAATTACTGAGTAATCTCTTAAAATTGTAAGCATTATTGAGATATCTATAGAAATCTTCACATCAAGGAAAATGAAAAAAATGTGAGTAATAATCATACTGATCATACTGGTTTATAAATTACTGAGTAATCTCTTAAAACTGTAAGCATTATTGAGATATCTATAGAAATCGCGAAAATAATTGGAAAATCTTTGGAGTTATTCTATAATCTCTGCAATTATTGATACTTATTGGGAAATCTGTGGGAAACTCCAAAATTATTGAGAAATCTTGGGAATTATTGAAAAAAATAAAACAATTTGTATTTTTTATCTCGATATTGATCAAAATTCTCCTGCACTTATGATATTTTTTAGGAAACCTAGAAAAACCTAAAAAAATATTGAGAAATCGTGGAAACTATTAGAAGATATTTTAAGAACTTTCCAAAAAAATTGTAGAATGAATATAAAATCGTATCAATTGTATGAACCAATTTGGACTTTTTGATTTAAATGATCTCGAAATTATTGAAAAATCTCTCGAACTCTTGAGAATTAATGAAAAATCTCTCGAAATCTTGAGAATTAATGAAAAATCTGTATAAATCTCGAAAATTATTAAGAAATCTTGGGAATTATTGAAAAATATGTAGAAATTTGACAATATTAAGAAATGTCTTGATATTTTGTTAAAATATCAAGACATTCACATCAGAGAGAACAAAAACATGTAAATAATAATCACACTGATCATACTGATTTAGAAATTACTGAGTAATCTTTAAAATCTTAAGAATGATTGAGATATCAATGGAGATTGCGAAAATTTTTGGAAAATCTAGGGAGTTATTCTATAATCTATGCAATTATTGATATTTATTGGGAAATCTGTAGGAAACTCCAAAATTATTGAAAAATTTTGGGAATTATTGAAAACAATAAAACAATTTGCATTTTTTATCTCGATATTGATCAAAATTCTCCTGCACTTATGATACCTATTAGGAAATCTCGAAGAACATCAAAAAATATTGAGAAATCGTAAAAATTATTCAAAGATATTTTAAGAACTTTCCAAAAAAATTGTAGAATGAATATAAAATCGTGTCAATTGTATGAACCAATTTGGAGTTTTTGATTTAAATGATCTCGAAATTTTTGAAAAATCTCTCGAACTCTTGAGAATTGATGAAAAATCTCTCGAAATTCTGAGAATTAATGAAAAATCTCTCGAAATCTTGAGAATTAATGAAAAATCAGTATAAATTTCGAAAATTATTATGAAATCTTGGGAATTATAGAATAATATCTAGAAATCTCAATGTGTCAATTGTATGAACCAATTTAGTGTAAAGCATATCAATTACAATTTCTTGTAATGACAGCAGCTTTAGATTGATGTTTAAAAATAATGTATTATTATTATTATTATTTATAAAATATGTTTTTATTTATAAATTTTATACCTAAACAATGTGTACGAATTTTTATAAATATTTTGAATGGTGGGGGCGTCTACTTCGTGATACATTTTATTAATTATAAGTAAAACACATTACTTTGTTAGTATCACATAAAATTATTTATTGATTTGTTACTAATTTACTTAAGTAATCTTACTTACTTTTCTCTTACTCTGTTTGATGATGATTACTTAAGTAGTCGAAACTAGTAACAAATCAATAAATAATTTTATGTGATACTAACAAAGTAATGTGTTTTATTTATATATATATATACAGAGTCCGTCATTTCACATCCCGTCTTCTATAGCTCAGTTACTAATTGAGTTAAGATTTTGATATTTTGCAGGCTTTACTTGCATTCTAGGGCGTATTTAAAAAAAAATATTTTTGATTATACAGAGTGTCCCAAAAAAGTGCGACGCCATGATGATGTATATTTTTAAATTGCATGGTATATTTTTTGTTGCTTATTTGGGTGCCCTTTATGGACGCCTACATACCCATAAATTTTTACTAAAATCGGTTCAGTGATTTTAGCACAAATAAATAAAAACTGAAAAAAAAAGTTTTGCACCATTGGTTAAGAAAATTGATAAGAGATAAAAATATGCCTTGTTAATAAAACCATACAAGGTACTCATTAAATACGGTCTGACAGTTGCGTTAACCATGTTTTATTGATATGCACTATACAGAGTGTCCAAAATTTAGTGTCAAACTTTTCAAACTTTAAAGCACTTTATTTTTCTTATTTTAAATTGGAGCCCATGTATATTTTTATGTCATTCCATGTGGAATTGAAAGACAAACATTTTTCCAAATTACAACTCTATCGCAATTTCTAACACATTCAAAGTTATGTGCAGAAAACTCGATTTATCAACAATTCCAATGGCCATTTTAATTAATCAAAATCGAAGGTGGGTTTGAAAGACAATTTATTGACATTAATAACTTAGTTATACTTAGTTACACTTAGTTAGTTAGGAGTTATTACGGATTAAAACTGTTTCCCTTATTCTGGAGGACCCTGTACATCAGAAAACTGAAATCATTGGAATACACCATAATGCACTTAAATTGATCAAAAACAAATCTAATACCGCTATTACAGTTCATAACGCTGTGCAGTTTTTGTTTTGTTTGTATGAACATAGGTCATTATAATGTGAATACTACTCTACGTATATACGTAATAAGTTTTGATATTAATCTAACCTTGAACTAAAAAGAGTAAAGGACTGTTTTATAAAACAGCGGTGATTTATATGGTTAAACCGGGAGGTGGCCCTAATTTTTAAGGCATTAGCATTCGCAATTGCTGCAAACTTAAAAATACCTTATGTTTATGATCCAAAGCCACGTTTAGTTTCAACACAGTCAGATTTATATAAAAAAATCAATTGGGGTATAAATTGTTTTACATTTGGACATAGAAATAATTTATTAACAATTTCTCAGACAATAGAATTTGTCAGAAGTGCACGTAGAGCTTAATTTCTAATTTCTAATTATTATTTTTATAATCTTTTTACTCATGTACAACACTATATGCATAAGTATTAAATATCTTAGATTGTATAAACAACATATTTAGTTAATAAATTAAAACACTTTATTACGTTTCACGAAATTTAATACTACAAATTTTAATAATAGTTAGACTCTAGAGTCTAATTTGTCTTGATAATTATCGAAAGATATAAACAATTTTAGATATTTTCTATAAAATTTTATGAATCGTACCACGTGTTTTTATTTATTAAGTTTAAAGTTTTATCAATTTCTTATTATTTTCATTATTTCTTTTTCACCTTACTAGACTAGTTTTGGCTATTGTGGGCCATCTTTAGAGGTGTTATTTTTTTAAGTATAATATGTATGATATTAGAAAAAAAAATTATAAACATTTTTATTTACGAATAAATATATTATTATTATTATTATTACTGGTCTTTATGAATAAGCAATTGATTGGTAAATTTAAACTTTATTGGTGACATATCAAGAAAAAATGTCAAATACTACCAATTGTCATTTGTGTTGCGTAAATTTTCACATTTTTTGTACTTCGTTCAATTTATGTGGCTTCAATCATTGTTGCTATTTTCATTCACTTAACACTGTTTTTTCGTTGTTTTTTTTTGAGGAATCTGCACTTGGAACTTAAAGAATTCTAAATAATGAAAAATCACGAGTACGTGAATAAATCGTTCAATTTATGTGGCTTCAATAATTTTTGCTATTTTCATTCACTTAACACTGTTTTTTCGTTGTTTTTTTTTTTGAGGAATCTGCATTTGGAACTTAAAGAATTCTAAATAATGAAAAATCTTGAGTACGCGAATACATTAAATAAAACAACTTTGTTATTTCCACTCACACTTTTATTTTTGAAAATATTTAGTGACTGCAGTTTCTACTAAGGTCTAGTCATTATCACACTGAGTGCCATCATGAGTACCTTGATAATAGTGGGCTGCGGTTGAGTTAGCCATAGAATTGAAAGCGAATCAATAAGAAATATTTTTAATTGACGCCGCATAAATATGAGTAGTTCTATGCACAACGTAAATTACGTGGAATACACTTCAAATATTGATTTTTTTTTATTTAGTAGAAGTTTTCATACATGCATGCTAATGGCGCAACATTTTAAAATGTTACATAGATTTATACACACTTTACTTGGTATTGCATATCTAGTATCTACATGTCTTTTATATTATATCAAAAAACATAAAACTCATATAATATAAAAAAAACATATAAAACTCAAACAACAAACTTATGGTTTATATCAATTTGCGTTCATTATTATGTCAAACTTGTAAGAAATAAAAAATAGGTAAACAGCAGGTAAAAATGAATAACTAAATGCACTAAAGTAACAATTTTTACCAATTTTCAATACATGCATGCTAATGGTGCAACATTTTAAAATGTTACATAGATTTATACACAAATAAATATGATTGTGTTTTAGAAAGAACAATTCTATTCTCTGGCAGTTACTTTATTAGAACTGTAACGAGATCTACACTTTACTTGGTATTGTATATCTAGTATTTACATGTCTTTTTTATTATGTCAAAACATAAAACTCATATAATATAAAATAAACATATAAAACTCAAACAACAAACTTATGGTTTATATCAATTTGCCTTCATTATTATGTCAAACTTGTAAAAAATAAAAAACTAGGTAAAAATTGGGTAAAAATGAAAAACTAAATGCATTAAAGTAACAATTTTTACCAATTTTCCATCGTTATTATGCCCAAATATTAAAAAAAATGCAACAAACTTACCGAATATACTACTTTTTACTATCTTCACTATTTTTGGTATTTATGTAATGTACTGCATGTGTGTTTATCTACTGTTTTTACGTTGAAACGGTGTTACTAGTGTTCGTATGTGTTACTAGTGTTTTCAGATGTCAAAACTGTGATATTTTTCTTCACTAACATAGTTTACAAACTATGAACTTACTTGGACTTGTGTATGCTGTATAGCTCTAAACACAATAAATAAATATTAAATATTAAATACTTTTTTAATCTTTATTATGTCAAAATGTACAAAATGCAACACACTAACAATTTCTGCTAGATTTTTATTGTCAATTATGGCAAAATGTAGACACAATGCAGCCAACTAAAGATTTCTACTAATGTTCCTTCATTACTAATTCAAAATGTTAACAAATGCAACAAATTTTCGGTTTGTACAAATTTACAATCTTTATTATGTAAAAAAGAAAATGAAAAACTTCAAAACTTCAAACATCACTTTTTGGACATGTACTGTGAGGTCAATACAACATATGAACAAATTAAATGCAATAAAAATATGTATATTTACTTAAAATTGTATTGTTATTTAAAATATGTTATATTATACGTACAATTAATAAACATATCAACTATTTTTACTAATTTTCCATCTTTGTTGTGTCAAAATATAATAAAATTCAACATACTAACAAATTTTCAATCTTCATTATATAAAAATGTAAAAAAAATCGTCAAACCAATAATTTCTACTAGTTTCTAATGGAGTAAAATTTAAAAAAAAATGCGACAAACCAAAATATCCAATTTTCCTTTAGTATTATATCAACATGTTAAAAAATTTACAGTTTGTACAAATATTTAATTTTTATAATGTAACAATGAACATGAAAAACTTGAAAACTTCAAACTTCACTTATTGGACATGTAATATATGTGAGGTCAATATAACATATGAATAAATTTAATGTAATAAAAATATGCACATTGTAGTTACAATAAAAATGCAACATACTAACCATTTCTACTAATTTTCCATTTTTATTGTGTTAAAATATAATAAAATACAACAAACCAACAGATTTTCAATCTTTATTATATCAAAATGTATAAAAATCATCAAACCAATGATTTCCACAAGTTTCTCATCGAGTCAAAAGTAAATAAAAATGCGACAATCCAAAGAACCAAAATGTTAAAAAATGCAACAAACTTATAGTTTGTATAAATTTTGAATCTCTATTATGCAAAGAAGAAAAACAAAATGTAACAAATTATCAATTTCTACCAATTTCCCATTTTAATTATGTCAAAATTGTAAGAAACTAACACTTTTTAACGAGTTTTTCAATCTTTATTATATCAAAATGTAAAAAAAATCATAAATCCAGCTGTTTCTACTAGTTTTTAATCGTTTCAATATTTAAAAAAATGCAACAAACTTACAGTTTGTACATATTTTCCATCTCTATTATGCAAATATGAAAAACAAAATGCAAGAAATTATCAATTTTTACCATTTTTCCATCTTAATTATGTCAAAATTGTGAGAAACTAACAGTTGCTATGAGTTTTTCAATCTTTATTATATCAAAATGTAAGAAATATCATCAAACCAACGATTTCCACAAGTTTCTCATCGAATCAAAATTTAAAAAAAGCGACAATCCAAAGAACCAATTTTCCGTTATTATTATATCAAGATATTAAAAAATGCAACAAACTTACAGTTTGTATAAATTTTGAATCTCTATTATGCAAAGAAGAAAAACAAAATGTAACAAATTATCAATTTCTACCAATTTCCCATTTTAATTATGTCAAAATTGTAAGAAACTAACACTTTTTAACGAGTTTTTCAATCTTTATTATATCAAAATGTAAAAAAAAATCATAAATCCAGCTGTTTCTACTAGTTTTTAATCGTTTCAATATTTAAAAAAATGCAACAAACTTACAGTTTGTACATATTTTCCATCTCTATTATGCAAATATGAAAAACAAAATGCAAGAAATTATCAATTTTTACCATTTTTCCATCTTAATTATGTCAAAATTGTGAGAAACTAACAGTTGCTATGAGTTTTTCAATCTTTATTATATCAAAATGTAAGAAATATCATCAAACCAACGATTTCCACAAGTTTCTCATCGAATCAAAATTTAAAAAAAGCGACAATCCAAAGAACCAATTTTCCGTTATTATTATATCAAGATATTAAAAAATGCAACAAACTTACAGTTTGTATAAATTTTGAATCTCTATTATGTAAAAAAGAAAAAGAAAATGCAACAAATTATCAATTTCTACCAATTTTCCATCTTAATTATGTCAAAATTGTAACAAACTGACAGTTGCTATGAGTTTTTCCAATCTTTATTATATCAAAATGTAAAAAAATCATCAATCCAGCTATTTCTACTAGATTTTAATCGTTTCAATATTTAAAAAAATGCAACAAACTTACAGTTTGTACATATTTTCCATCTCTATTATGCAAATATGATAAACAAAATGTAAGAAAATATCAATTTCTACAAATGTTCCATCTTAATTGTGTTACAATTGTAACAAACTGACAGTTGCTATGAGTTTTTCCATCTTTATTATATCAAAATGTAAGAAAAATCATGAAACCAACGATTTCTACCAGTTTCTAAGCGAGTAAAAATTTTAAAAAAAGCGACAATCCAAAGAACCAATTTTCCGTTATTATTATATCAAAATGTAAAAAAATGCAACAAACTTACAGTTTGTATAAATTTTGAATCTCTATTATGCAAAAAAGAAAAAGAAAATGCAGCAAATTATCAATTTCTACCAATTTTCCACCTTAATTATGTCAAAATTGTAACAAACTAACAGTTGCTGCCAGTTTTTCAATCTGTATTATATCAAAATGTAAGAAAAACATCAAACTAACGATTTCTACTAGTTTCTATTCGAGTCCAAATTAAAAAAAAATGCAATAATCCAAAGATCGAATTTTCCGTTATTATTATATCAAAATGTTAAAAAATGCAACAAACTTGCAGTTTTTTAATCTCTATTATGCAAAAATGAAAAACAAAATGAACAAATTACGAATTTCTACCAATTTTCCATCTTAATTATGTCAAAATTGTAACAAAAGAACAGTTACTACGAGTATTTCAATCTTTGTTATGTCAAAATGTAACAAACGTGCATCATAATACCAGAAAAATTCTATTTAAATTTTTAATTTATCATCAAGAAATTAAAAATTAAAAATCATCAAGAATCGAAAGAAATTTTAAAATTTCAAAGAAGACAACGCTAGACAGGATTCTTTTTGTGAATTTTGTGACTCAATTAGATTCCATCTTAAGATGACATAATATATTAAAAAAATGTGAAAACACTAAAATATGAAGACAATTCTATGAAAATTTGATCCCGATTTTGTATAAAAGTAAAAAAAAAAGAAATTACCACAAATATTTCTACCCCAGAAAAACACTACATACAAAATTATTATTGCGAAAATTTGATTTCTATTTTTAATGATAATATAATAAATAATAATAATAATAATAATAAAGAATATTTATTAGCAGATGAGCTACAACATGATTCGAATTAATCATCAAACATGACTTATAGTTATTACTTTAGTTATTAGTTAGGTATAATAATAATAATAATAATAAAGAATATTTATTAGCAGATGAGCTACAACATGATTCGATTTAATCATTAAACATGACTTTAAAATTTATACTTATTACTTTAGTTATAAGATAGGTTATTAGTTTAGTTATGGTATTATTATTAACAAATGTATTACGTTTTTATAACTTGTTATTACTTTAAAAATTATTTACTCTTATTTTTATTATTATTACTATTCTCTTATGAATAAATCTCTCTAATATCAATTTATAATATTTTATAACGATAAAATATTAATGTAAAAGATCCTGCAGCGAATTGAGCCTACAATTAGTCAATAAAATTGTGGATAGGAATTTCTTCAAAATAAACCTCTGTAAAATAATTATTGTATTCATCATCATCCTCATCATGATATTATTTTTTTAGGGTGCTTAATATTTCACTTCTGTTCAAACTACATATCTGTAGTATCATGTTTCTATTCATCATCGTGATGATTTAGGTTTTTAATTTTTATGACGATAAAATATTAATATAAAATTATAATCATCTATTTTTATTTTTTCATTATTATTTAAGTTAGTGTACCTTTATTACTATGATTAGTACTTATTCAGTCATCATCATCATGATTTCATTTTTTCATTATAATTTAAGTTGGTGCATCATTATTACTATAATTGGACCTGTATAATTTTTTGCTATCCTGCTGCTTTAATAATTATTTCATTTTTTATAACTATTAGTTAGTTAGTTATAATCTTTATTCGCTATCGACCAGAGGTGTTTCTGCTTTTACAGTAATAGTTTAGTTATATGTAGTTATAATAATTATTATAACTTATTACTTTAATTAATACCAAGCCATGTTTATTATCTAGCCGTTTTAATTGATATCTAAATACCTGAGAACTATAAAACCTAGAATTATTTTAAGACTGTTATTAGTAAATTAAAACAAGATCTTAAGATATTTGAAATTACCATTTTATTAATAATATAAATTACACCAATACAACCCTAAACCAACAATGGTAGAAAGGGAAATGACTAAATATATAAATAAATAAATTAAATATAAATTAAAATGTTTGTACTTTTTACTATAAATATTGATGTTTTCAAATATGAAAACTAAGTGGCCATGATGCTATGAAGCTTCTTATATACATGGTGTTTCGTAAATTAACAAGAAACTATACGTGGCGATGTTAGCCATAAAATTCTGAATCGAAAATCTTAATACCAAAATATTCTACCATCATTTCTGGATATACGAAAAAGAAATTTAACAATTCCGAGAAAAAAAATTAACGACTGCATTTTCAAACTGGAGTCTCCATAGGTTGAAAATGAAGTCGTTAAATTATTGTTTTTTCGCTTTTATAAATAGTTCTGCGTATATTCCATGTAAGTGCCTTCCTTAGTCTTAGGATTATGTACAGCCATGCTCACATAAATCTAGTACAAGAAATTAGGTTACAATATCAAATTGATATAGCAATGTCAAATTGTTTGTACTAGATTTATGTGAGCATGACTGTACCTTATATTTGTGTTCTATGTTTTGCTGTGTTTTTTTTATGTCTTATGTATTAAACCTCTATGACAACTCAAACACTTTATTAAGTCAAAGGAAAAATAAATACAATACAATATTTAAAAAAATGAAACAAAAGGAGTGGTGATTTTGGATATAACATTCTGTGTTGAAATTCTTAGTACCAAAATATTGTACCATACTTTCATAGCATGAAAATTATTTCGTTACATTTATATATATTTTTATATTTATTTTTTATTTTATTGTTATTTAATTTTTTTATTTTTTTATATTATCATTATTTTATACTATTTTTTTCTTATTTTTTCATATTTTTGACTTAAAATTTTATGACTAATGTGTGGTTTCTTGTCCAATTTAAAAACATCCTGTATTTACTTTATGAATGATCACACTTCTGTTCATATAACTTTATATGTCCCGAATTCGCAGATATTTCATATTTCATATGTAGATTTATTGCAATTTGGACGTAAATACATACATCGCGGTTAAAATTCCAGTCAGCACTGCTGTATAATTTTAAGGAATGTTGTGTTTAAATACAAATGTTCGTTAGAGTCATGAATATTTTAGATTTTTCAGATTTGCGTTAACGTATGCTAATGTATTGTGATTTTATTATACACGTGCAGCAGAATAATCGCCTTAAGGTTGGTGTTGTTATGCCATGATTCACATAATAAAAACGCGGCAAAAACATAAAAATAGAATTTGCATTTTAAATGAATTAGATATTAATATTTCCATTTGTGTGATAAATTATATTGCACCAATGAATTAAATAATTTTTACTTTATTTCATACTTTATTTTCTACATATATTTCTTTTTAAAATTAAGAGAGTTAATATTTTCACAAAGCTCGGAGAATAATAAAATTATTTCATGCTTATTTATGTATTGGCTAGAAATGCCACTATTGATTTTAATTGTGCACTTTTCCCAGTAAAAACTATGAATACCGCATGTATAGAATACCACCACGAAACCTTGCTTTTTCTTTATCGATTTCTTTAATTATGCACCAATTATTCGCCTCGTTTCTTATTCCCTTTCGTACTTCTTTGTTCATTGAGAAACCATCGTCACGATAACATACAAATGTATATTGTGCATATATTTGCTGTAGAAAGTATGAATCATTTGATATATTTAACAATTTAATTTTCTCATTTGATAAATTCGTTTGTTACATTCTACGAAAATCATTAAAGAGGCTACATCAATTGAATGGGTTAGTTGAAAAAAGACAGATTCCTCCAGTAAAAAAAAAACGTTTAAATAAATTAAAAAATAAAAATTTTAAACAAACCCCTTACATTTAAAAAAACGTTAACCCTATAATTAAAAAAGAAACCTCCAATTTCCTCCAAAAATATTCCTCCAAAACTCTTCTTCTTTTTTCTTCTTTTTCTTCTTTTTCTTTTTTTCGTTCTTTTTTTGAGCAAACAAATCGTATTACAAGAAAAGTTAAAATTTGTGGCTACAGTTGATAGACACTCACCGATAAAAAATACATTGTTTAATATAACTGACAATTAAGAGATAAATAAAAAAGTACTTTTTTAATATTTTTTGAATATATCTCTTTCTTAAGTCACTCATTCAATAAAAGGTTGGGCTATTATCAATATGTTCATTATTGATTCAATTCAAGGTTCTAAAATTATTGCACTTAACTGGCATTTTCTTTATAATTGTGGTCTATTCATAGTCTTAGCAAAATTGTTAAATAATGTATAACTTGAATGCAACGTGCATAATTAACGTTACGATGGGCAACAGGCCATGGGTCAACGTCTCTTTTATGTGCCTAGTATTGTGAATTAATCGATAAACGGTATAGACTAGCACATTCTAGGTTTGTTGCATTTCATACTTTTGTTAATTACCTAATTGTTACAATACCCAACATAGATATGGTAATGTTTTGGCATTGGTAATAAAATAAAGGCAAATATAATTAAGGTACTATTATTAGGTACTTACTGGTAGTAAGTATCTAATAATAAAACCTTAAATACATAACTGGTAATTTATGGATAAAACCTTAAACTTCAAGTAAATGTAATTTTTCATAAAAAACAATTATGGAAATAAATGATTTTTTGCACTAATTAAGATCAAAATCAACTAAAAAAAGATACTCTTACATAAACCAGGACCTAATTTTGAACTTAAATATGGGCTGTATATGTTGTTGAATTGTGGGATGTTCTAATGACTAAATAGGAATTTATAAAAAAAAAGTGTCCTCAAATCATAAATTTGAATACTTACATACATTTGTAAAAGATTGAAATTTGTTTCTTATTATATATGTGGATTTATCATATCGTCGAGTTATGATATTGATAATACCATAAAATATAACTAAAACTTTGTAATATATAAGATGTAACACAGAAACATAGTTCAATGGTTCAGAAAAAGACAAAGAAAAAAAGATTTAAATTTGTTTCTTATTATATGTGTAGATTTATCTTATGGTAGAGTTATGATATTGATAATACCATAAAATATACCTAAAACTTTGCAATATATAAGATGTTGGCAATTATCTCGCGGACAATTTTCGTGTGATTCGTTTTTTTAGAGATCAATTTGATGTAATCAATTTTTTGGATCTCAAATTTCTTGAAATCAATTTTGTGTAAATCAATTTTCCAGTGTCCGTTTTCTTTGGAGATTAATCTGTGATTAGATTTCGGGCAGTTAATAATTAATAATAATTAGGTTAGGTTTTCTGTTGATCACTTTTTGCGTATCAATTTTCTGCAATCAATTTTCTATCCATCAATTGTATGGCAATCAATTTTTCACGAGTCACTTTCCTTCAATTAATTTTCTAGCAATCAATTTCCCAATGAAGATCAGTTTTCTACAATCATTTTAACATTTTTCCAGTGATAGTAGTAACCCTTTTTTTGTGTTTATATTTCTGGTGATTAATTATCTGATGATTATTATAATTTTAGGAACTAATTTTCTGGAAATTAACACACTGACTATAAAATATCTAGCAGTCAATTTTCAAGCTCTCAAATTTCCGAAAAATTATTTAGAGAAAATCAATATTCCACTGATCAGTTTTTCGGAAATCAGTTTAAATCAATCAATTTTCCAGTGAGCAGATTTATGTTTTCTTTCAATTTTTGTGGAGACCAATTTCCTGCAGTCAATTTTAAATCAATTTTCTACTAATCAGTTGCTAGCAATCAATTTTCTCCTAATCAGTTGCTAGCAATCAATTATCTACTGATCAGACTGTCTCTAACTGATTTCGCAGTCAATTTTCAGTCGATTGGTTTTTTACAGATCAATTTTCCAGAATTGATTTTCTAACTCTCAATTTTGTACCCAACATTTTTCCAGCGATCAATTTTCTAGTAGCCATTTTTTTGTGTTTATTTTTCTGGTGATTACCTATCTGATGATTATTAAAAATTTAAAGAGATCAACACACTGATTATAAAATATCTAGCAGTCAATTTTCCAGCTCTCAAATTATTTAGAAAAAATCAATATTCCACTGATCAGTTATTGGGAAATCAGTTTGCATCAATCAATTTTCCATTGAGCAGATTTATGTTTTCTGACAATATTTGTGGAGACCAATTTCGTGCAATCAATTTTAAATCAAATTTCTACTAATCAGTTGCTAGCAATCAATTATCTACGATTAGACTGGCGTAACTGATTTCGCAGTAAATTTTCAGGTGATTGGTTTTTTACAGATCAATTTTCCGGAATTAATTTTCTAGCTCTCAAATTTGCACCTAACATTTTTCCAGTGATCCATTTTATAGTAGCCATTTTTGTGTTTATTTTACTGATGATTAATTATCTGGTGATTATTATAATTTTAGAAATTAATTTTTTGGGGATCTATACACTGACTATAAAATATCTTGCAGTAAATTTTCCAACTCTCAAATTATATAGAAAAATCAATATTCCACTGATCAGTTATTGCGCAATCAGTTTGCATCAATCAATTTTCCATTGAGCAGATTTATATTTTATTGGCAGTTTTTGTAAAGACCAATTTCCTGCAATCGATTTTTAAACCAATTTTCTACTAATCAGTTGCTAGCAGTCCATTTTCTACTGGTCAGACTGGCTGTAACTGATTTCGTAGTCAATTTTCAGGCGATTGTTTTTTTACAGATTAATTATCCGGAATTAACTTTGAAGCTCTAAATTTTTAACATTTTCTAGTGATCAATTTTCTAGTAGCCATTTTTTGTGTTTATTTATCTGGTGATTAATTATCTGATGGTTATTATAGTTTTAAAATTCTACTAATCTATTAATCTATTAATTTTCAACTATTTTTTCTACTAATCAGTTTCCAGCAATTAATTTTCTACTGAATAGTTTTCAGACAAATAACTTTCCAGTGATCAGTTTTATGGTAGTCAATTTTCTGCAATAAATTTTCTGGATCTCAAATTTCTGGAAATCAATTTTCCATTCTTCGTGTTTTTGGAGATCAATTTGTGATCAGATTTCCGAAAGTTAATCATTTTCTGATGATCATTTTTTGTGAAAAAAAAATCTGCAATCAATTTTCTATCCATCAATTATATGGCAATCAAATTTTCACTAGTCAGTTTCCACAAATTCTAGCAATCAGTTTCCCAATGAAGATCATATTTCTACAATCATTTCTTCTGGAAATATAGATTGTAAAAATAAATAAATCCATTAATCAGTTTTCTTTGTAAATTGTCATTTTTTATCCATCACTTGTAAGGTAATCAATTTTCCACTAGTCAGTTTCCTTCAATTAATTTTCTAGCAATCAATTTCCCAATGAAGATCAATTTCTACAATAATTTCTTTTGAAAGTATATTTTGTGAAAATCAATTTTCCATTAATCAGTTTTTCTTTGCAAATTGACAGTCAACTTTTAAGTTCTCTAGCAGTCAATTTTGTGGTGTTTAGTTTTCAAGCGATTAATTAATTACCTACTGATTACTATTTTCAGAAATATTTTTTTTAGGAATTATAAGTAATTCTCGATTTTAATTAAAAAAATCGGTATATTCAATTTATTATTTGATATTGTTATTGATATTGCAATTGGTAATGTTAATTATGTATTGTAATAAACAAAATTAAGGTTTAAGGTAAGAAATGTTAGGTTATAAATGTACATGGGGGCCTAAAAATGAAATTCGCCCAGGGCCTCGTGAAGCCATAAAGCGATGGTAGTAGATAGTAGACCAAATGATTGAATCGTATTTTTTTCGACATTAATTTAAATTTTCATAATTTTATGGATTTCCTTCATATTTTCTTATTACCATCCCTTGATGGTTTAAAATTCCAAGAAATCTATTATCAGCAGGACGACAATCAATCAATGGATTTGTTGTTTTGGACTTTTACATTGGCCAGCTAAGTTCACAGAAACATAGTTTTATTGTTCAGAAAAAGACAAAAAAAAAATCAATTTTTGAAATTTTTTTCTTATTAGATGTGTAGATTTATCTTATAGTATAGTTATGATATTGACAATTCCATAAAATATAACTAAAACTTTGTAATATATAAGATGTAACACAGAAATATAGTTCAATAGTTCAGAAAAAGACAAAGAAAAAAAAGATTTAAATTTGTTTCTTACTATATGTGTGGACTTATCGTATGGTATAGTTATGATATTTATAATATCATAAAATATAACTAAAACTTTGTAATATATAAGATGTAACACAGAAACATAGTTTAATTGTTCAGAAAAAGACTATGAAAAAAAAATTAATTTGTTTCTTATTATATGTGTAGATTTATCTTATGGTATAGTTATGATATTGATAATACCATAAAATATAACTAAAACTTTGTAATATATAAGATGTAACACAGAAACATAGTTTAATTGTTCAGAAAAAGACTATGAAAAAAAATTAATTTGTTTCTTATTATATGTGTAGATTTATCTTATGGTATAGTTATGATATTGATAATACCATAAAATATAACTAAAACTTTGTAGTATATAAGATGTAACACAGAAACATAGTTTAATTGTTAAGGAAAAGAAAAAGGAGAAAGAAAATGAAAAAAAAAACAGAACAAAAATTTAATTTATTTCGTGTTAGCTACTCGAATGTTGATTTATCATATGGTAGAGTTATGATATTAATAATCCTAATAATATAACTAAAATTAATAATAATGTATGCCTCATAATTGTTTCACAAATGAAGTTAACAACGAAACTATATCTATGACATTAATTTACTTTGTAACATGTAACACAGAAATATAGTTTAATTCTCATTCAATGTAAGCTACATACGCAAACTTTCTGACTCAATCAATATGTACAATGAAAGTTTGATAGCAATACGTTCTAACAAGTTCGTTATTTAATATTTAATGGTTCCAAAGTTACCTAATTCTAGCGTTTGCTGCGAGAAGGCTGATAAATGAAACGAACATTCTGTATTATACTATTTAAACCTTCAAGTTAACAAATTGGATATGGTTTCCCAGGAAGTTTAAGTCTGATGATCCATCATCAGGATGATGATGATCCTGGTGAAGATCATATCTAAGCCTTATTGAAGAGCCATGAAACGAACTCATGAAAATTCATGAAAGATGATTGAAGTCATGAAGAAAAATGATTGTTCGAATGTACGTCTTTATACGTTCTCACGATATAAGCGTTCAAATTAAATGTCATTTTAATTTTCTACGTAAACTAATTGCATTTCAGATATGATATATAATGTGATTATATTTATTTACTTAAACATAAACATATATAGGTAATAAGTAGGGTAATAAATAAATAAGTATAAGTAATAAGTAAAAATTGGTCTAAAAACCGCATATTTTAGAATACATAAAGCAACCAATATGGATTTACATTTCTCTCAAGTATCTACGTTTTATTTATAGAAATAATATAATGTCATTACTTTTAATGATGGTGTAGGTATATACAAAACGGTTATCGACTAATTGGTCTTGCATGTTCCTTCCACCAGTTTTCTATTAGGTCAAGTTATTTCCCTTTTTTTGGTAAGCTTTGTTGGATTACTTTAATATTATTATAAATAATCGATATTTTGTTTCAATACTATCACTACTTACATATATTTACTTCGCGATTCTTAAAGCATTATGGCTAGAAAATGGTGTTTGTATCATCTATTATCTCTGTAATATTATATATCTGTATAATACTAGGTTATTGTATCGTCTATTAGTGTGAAATACTAATGTGAAAACACATTCAAATTTTGTTCTATAGAATATATATATATATATATATATATATGAGATATAAAATTGTATAAAATATATAATAATAATTACTAGCTAGCATTATTTGGCTATTGTATCATCTATTATCTCTGTAATATTGTATCTCTGTATATGACTAGGCTATTGTATCATCTATTAGGGTGAACTATTAATGTGAAAACACTTTTAAAATTTTGTTTAGTAAAATATATTTATGAGATATAGAGATACAATATTAGAGAGATAATAGATGATACAATAGCTAAAAAAATGCAAGTTCCGTACAAACACCATTTTCATTGTACATTTATTTCACCAATAAAAATAAAAACAACCTTAGTATGAGAAACCTAATGGATAATAATAATAATAATAATAATAATAATCCTTTATCAGACGCATAGATAATACGTGAGGTCACAAGATAAAATATGCTATAGAGCCATATGCTCAAAAAAATATGTACTTGGGGATCCCGCAATTCCCAAATCCTTGCTAAAAATAATTCAAAATTTAACATTTGACTCAGAAATTTGTGAATTTCAGGTAAAACCTTCAAATTTCCTTTGCATTCTGAACAGTTATGTTAACATTTAAGATCAATTTTAAAAACTGCAGTCAGAATTTGATAATTCAGATAAAATTTTGAAAACTGTGACAAAGGACAATAGAATTTGAGAGTTTGGGTTAAAATTGTATGTAGATGGAATTTGCCACCTGCCAACAAAATTTCACATGTTTATTAAAATTTAGGAAGAATAAATTAGAAACATACGTTTTAAATTTGATCACTGGTGTGGAATTTGAGTGTTTTATATGTTTCTTTGTTAATGTGTTTTGGTTCAATAATTTCTGATCACTGGCCTCTGATGGTTTTTCAGACTTCTGCCAAGATCTGCTTTAGATCTGAATTTTCCATGTTTGGTCCAAATTTGCCAAATTTGGGCTGTAAATTTGTTAAATCGTTAAAATTGTAAAGTTACTTATCAAATTTGATCATTAACATGGAATTAATAAACTATTTGAGTGTTTTTGAAACAAACACAGTCCAGATTTGGCAAATTCTCATCAAGTTTGTCAATTTCAGACCAAATATGGTAAATTCATATGGTACTTTTTATTTATTGTTAAAATTTGAAAATTACATTTGAAAACTCGCAAGTCGTAAAATTTGTAAAATTACCTTATTATTTTAGTTATTAAATTAGTGTTTTCGAAACAATCACAGCAAGAATTGGGCAAATTTACATCAAGTTTGTCAAATTCAGGCCAAATATGGTAAATTCAGATCAAAATTTTGAAGCTATATTTTAAAAACCGCTGTCAAAACTCTACATATGTCGTCCAAAATGATGAAACGAAATTTTAGGATTTTGTTTTACGTTGAATATATGAATTTTAAAGATACTTTTCATTTATCGTTCAAATTTGAAAATTACAATTTAAAACTCGCAAGTCGTTAATATTGCAAAATTACTTTTCAAATTTGATCATTAATATTGAATTTGAGTGTTATCGAACACAGCCCAGATTTGGCAAATCCACATCAGGTTTGTCAAATTCAGACCAAATTAAGTAAATTCAGATCAAAATTTTGATGCTACAGTCTAAAAATCACTGTCAAAACTATACATATATCGTCAAAAATTGTGAAACCAAATTTTTTGTTTGTTTCTATGTTCAATATATGAGTTTTAAAGATACTTTTCATTTATCGTCAAAATTTGAAAACTACAATTGAAAACTCATAAGTCGTTGAAATTGTAAAATTTCTTTTCAAATTTGATCATTATATGAAACTTGAGTGGTTTAAAAACAAACATGGCTTAGATTTGGAAAATTCACATTAAGTTTGTCAAATTCGGATAAAATTTGTATTGCTATATTTTAAGAATCACTGTCAAAACTCTACATATGTCGTTCAAAATTGTGAATACCATGCAAAACCTTAATAATATATCTTATAATCTTATAATCTATATAATGTTCGAATATAAAGATAACATAATAAATTCTAAACTTAATAATATTAAGAAAAAATGCTTACGTTTTATACAAAATGATATTTTGGGCGTTGAATTTTAGGCGAAATATCATATCTGTGCTTAAACAATTCAGCACTTAACATTTGTCATCCAAATTTGTGAATTTCAGGTAAAATCATCAAATTTTCTTTGAATTCTGAAGAGTTATGTTTCTTTTGCTTTTGCTTCTTACAATAAAATATAAAGATAATATAATAAATTCTAATCTTAATAAAATTAAGAGAAAGTGCTTACGTTTTATACAAAATGAAATTTTGGGCGTTGATTTTTAAGAGAAATATCATATCTGTCCTTAAACAATTCAGCATTTATCATTTGTCATCCAAATTTGTGAATTTCAGGTAAAATCATCAAATTTTCTTTGAATTCTGAAGAGTTATGTTTCTTTTGCTTTTGCTTCTTGCATTAAAATATAAAGATAACATAATAAATTCTAAACTTAATAATATTAAGAGAAAGTGCTTACGTTTTATACAAAATAAAATTTTGGGCGTTGAATTTTAAGAAAAATATCATATCTGTCCTTAAACAATTCAGCACTTAACATTTGTCATCCAAATTTGTGAATTTCAGGTAAAATCATCAAATTTTCTTTGAATTCTGAAGAGTTATGTTTCTTTTGCTTTTGCTTGTTACATTTAAATATAAAGATAACATAATAAATTCTAAACTTAATAATATTAAGAGAAAATGCTTACGTTTTATACAAAATGAAATTTTGGGCGTTGAAGTTTAGGAGAAATATCATATCTGTCCTTAAACAATTCAGCATTTAACATTTGTCATCCAAATTTGTGAATTTCAGGTAAAATCATCAAATTTTCCTTTAATTCTGAAGAGTTATGTTTCTTTTGCTTTTGCTTCTTACATTTAAATATAAAGATAATATAATAAATTCTAAACTTAATAATATTAAGAGAAAGTGCTTACGTTTTATACAAAATAAAATTTTGGGCGTTGAATTTTAAGAAAAATATCATATCTGTCCTTAAACAATTCAGCACTTAACATTTGTCATCCAAATTTGTGAATTTCAGGTAAAATCATCAAATTTTCTTTGAATTCTGAAGAGTTATGTTTCTTTTGCTTTTGCTTGTTACATTTAAATATAAAGATAACATAATAAATTCTAAACTTAATAATATTAAGAGAAAATGCTTACGTTTTATACAAAATAAAATTTTGGGCGTTGAATTTTAAGAAAAATATCATATCTGTCCTTAAACAATTCAGCACTTAACATTTGTCATCCAAATTTGTGAATTTCAGGTAAAATCATCAAATTTTCTTTGAATTCTGAAGAGTTATGTTTCTTTTGCTTTTGCTTCTTACATTTAAATATAAAGATAATATAATAAATTCTAAACTTAATAATATTAAGAGAAAGTGCTTACGTTTTATACAAAATGAAATTTTGGGCGTTGAATTTTAGGAGAAATATCATATCTGTCCTTAAACAATTCAGCATTTAACATTTGTCATCCAGATTTGTGAATTTCAGCTAAAACATCAAATTTCCTTTTCTTTCTGAAGAGTTATGTTTCTTTTGCTTTTGCTTCTTACATTTAAATATAAAGATAATATAATAAATTCTAAACTTAATAATATTAAGAGAAAGTGCTTACGTTTTATACAAAATGAAATTTTGGGCGTTGAATTTTAGGAGAAATATCATATCTGTCCTTAAACAATTCAGCATTTAACATTTGTCATCCAGATTTGTGAATTTCAGCTAAAACATCAAATTTCCTTTTCTTTCTGACGAGTTACGTTAAGCAAAAAAAAGCGCTTAGGGCCCCGTAATACATAATCACATGGTAAAGCAGTAAGCTCCTCAAATACTATTATAAATTATATTTAGTAATAATCAATATTTTTACCATTTATCACGCCTTTATTCAAGCACATATTTTAAGAAGTGTTATTAGTGGGTTTTAAGTACATCGGGCTATTCAAGTCTTCGAGTATTTAACTGAAGTTAGATATTAACGAGGTTCTAATTACAAAACCAAGATATCCCAATATTGACTTATAGTATTCAGTTTTAGCACTCACTTAATAATAATAATAATAATAATAATAATAATAATAATACGTAAGAACATGTTTTTGTCCGATCTAAATGCGAAATAATATTCTTAATTTTAATAATATTAATGTGCATAAGTACAATTTGTTTCATAGGATTTCAATTTATATGCTTCTCTGCATAACACCTAAGTATTTGAAATCAAAATTTGAAATTTTGCAATTGAAATGGAATTACAAATGGAATTACAGTGGATTTACAATAGAAATGGAAATAAAATATTCGAATTTCTCAATATTTGGCAAATTGCATATTTAATTTATTCTAAAAGCTTTCTTTTCATAGAATACAACTAAAAACTGGCATAATCGATTATGGTGCCTAATATGTAGGTACTTAATCAACGCATGCAAACCGTCAAGCGATTCGTGATTGTTATAAATAATCGATCTTTTGTTTTTTCACATACCGTGTATTGCCTTTTCGCCTCTGGTTACCACAATGTCCTTTGTTTCTTTGGCGTTTTCCACGATATTCTTTCCACCCTCGACAAGGGGGTTGCTGCTTGCGCACCCCATCGTTTCACTTTCCTCAGCAAGAGCGAAATTACAACTGACCACTGAGTGGCCGTCTGCTGACCTGCACCAGCCCCTGATCACGCGAGGTGGCAATAAACACCTGTAAATCTTGGGCACAAAATTTCTGGATGGGTTATAAGGCGAAGCAGAAATGTTTTCCAGAAAATTGATTCACGTGTTACGGTATTAATCGATTGCTGGAATGGCTCACCACTTCAAAAACTCGCGGTAATTTATTTAACGCAATCATGAATTTGTCACTTCACACATCGATCGTTTGCTTCTCGTGACATATTAATTCCAAGAAATTTTAATATGCAACCTATGAATTATGAACTTTATCTTATCAATAAATAAATCAATATATTTTGAATATATTTTATTCACACTTCAAACTTCTCTTTTTGGACATGAATTACAAGTGAGGTCAAGACAATATAAATTAGAAAAACACTGCATTTTATGTAGAAAGAAATCCCCAGTTGAAAATATCTGAAATATCGATAGCTATAGGCGATATTTCTCAAAATATGTCAATTTTTGTTAGTTGCAGGTGAAAATTTGCCAAGTTTTGATAATTTCCATTGAAAATGAGACATATTTTGACAGTTGCAGTTAAAACATGATATTTTCACCCGTACAATTGAAAATTTGAACAATATTGGCAGGAGCAGTTGAAAATATCAGAAATATCGACAGCTACAGGCAATATTTCTCAAAATATGTCAATTTATGTTATTTGCAGGTGAAAATTTGCCAAGTTTGGATAATTTCCATAGAAAATGTGACATATTTTGTCAGTTGCAGTTAAAACATGATATTTTCACCCTTACAATTGAAAATTTGAACAATATTGGCAGGAGCAGTTGAAAATATTAGAAATATCGACAAAAAATTGTCAATTTTTGATAGTTACAATTGAAAATTTGACAAAATTTGATAGTTTCTATTGATTATTAAAAATTTTGTCAGTTACAGTTGATATTTAAATAAATTTTGATAATTACCGTTGAAAATATGACATATTTTGTCAGTTGCAGTTAAAACATGATATTTTCACCCTTACAATTGAAAATTTGAACAATATTGGCAGGAGCAGTTGAAAATATTAGAAATATCGACAAAAAATTGTCAATTTTTGATAGTTACAATTGAAAATTTGACAAAATTTGATAGTTTCTATTGATTATTAAAAATTTTGTCAGTTACAGTTGATATTTAAATAAATTTTGATAATTACCGTTGAAAATATGACATATTTTGACAGTTGCAGTTAAAACATAATATTTTCACCCTTACAATTGAAAATTTGAACAATATTGGCAGGAGCAGTTGAAAATATCAGAAATATCGACAAAAAAATGTCAATTTTTGATAGTTACAATTGAAAATTTTACTAAATTTGATTGTTTCTGTTGAGATTATTACACATTTTATCAGTTACAGTTGATATTTAAACAAATTTTGATAATTACCGTTAAAAATATGACATATTTTGAGAGTTGCAGTTAAAACATGATATTTTCACCCATACAATTGAAAATTTGAACAATATTGGTAGGAGCAGTTGAAAATATCGGAAATATCGACAGCTTAAGGCAATATTTCTCAAAATATGTAAATTTTTGTTAGTTGCAGGTGAAAATTTGCCAAGTTTTGATAATTTCCATTGAATATGTGACATATTTTGTTAGTTGCAGTTAAAACATGATATTTTCACACTTACAATTGAAAATTTGAACAATATTAGCAGGAACAGTTGAAAATATTAGAAACATCGACAAAAAATGTCAATTTTTAATAGTTACATTTGAAAATTTGACAAAATTTGATAGTTTCTATTGAGATTATTACAAATTTTGTCAGTTACAGTTGATATTTTAACAAATTTTGATAATCGCCGTTGAAAATATGACATAATTTGATAGTTGCAGTTAAAACATGATATTTTCACCCATACAATTGAAAATTTGAACAATATTGGCAGGAGCAGTTCAAAATATCAGAAATATTGACAGCTACAGGCAATATTTCTCAAAATACGTCAATTTTTGTTAGTTGCAGGTGAAAATTTGCCAAGTTTTGATAATTTTCATTGAAAATGTGACATATTTTGACAGTTGCAGTTAAAACTTGATATTTTCACACTTACAATTGAAAATTTGAACAATATTGGCAGGAGCAGTTGAAAATATCAGAAATATTGACAGCTACAGGCAATATTTCTCAAAATACGTCAATTTTTGTTAGTTGCAGGTGAAAATTTGCCAAGATTTTATAATTTCCACTGAATATGTGACATATCTTGTCAGTTGCAGTTAAAACATGATACTTTCACACTTACAATTTAAAATTTGAACAATATTGGCAGGAACAGTTGAAAATATCAGAAATATCGACAAAAAATTGTCAATTTTTGATAGTTACTATTGAAAATTTGACAAAATTTGATAGTTTTGCTTGCGATTATGACAAATTTTGTCAGTTACAGTTGATATTTAAACAAATTTTGATAATTACCGTTGAAAATATGATATATTTTGACAGTTGTAGTTAAAACATAATATTTTCACCCTTACAATTGAAAATTTGAACAATATTGGCAGCAGCAGTTGAAAATATCAGAAATATCGACAGCTACAGGCAAAATTTCTCAAAATATGTCAATTTTTGTTAGTTGCAGGTGAAAACTTGCCAAGTTTTGATAATTTCCATTGAAAATGTGACATATTTTGTCAGTTGCAGTTAAAACATGATATTTTCACACTTACAATTGAAAATTTGAACAATATTAGCAGGAACAGTTGAAATTATCAGAAATATCGACAAAAAATTGTCAATTTTTGATAGTTACAATTGAAAATTTGACAAAATTTGATAGTTTCTATTGAGATTATTACAAATTTTGTCAGTTACAGTTGTTATTTCAACAAATTTTGATAATTACCGTTGAAAATATGATATATTTTGACAGTTGCAGTTAAAACTTGATATTTTCACCCTTACAATTGAAAATTTGAACAATATTGGCACGAGCAGTTGAAAATATCAGAAACATCGACAGCTACAGGCAATATTTCTCAAAACATGTCAATTTTTGTTAGTTGCAGGTGAAAATTTGCCAAGTTTTGATAATTTCCATTGAAAATGTGACATATTTTGTCAGTTGCAGTTAAAACATGATATTTTCACACTTACAATTGAAAATTTGAATAATATTAGCAGGAACAGTTGAAAATATTAGAAACATCGACAAAAAATGGTCAATTTTTGATAATTACAATTGAAAATGTGACATATTTTGTCAGTTGCAGTTAAAACATGATATTTTCAATTGAAAATTGAAAATTTTGAACATTGACAATTGACAATTTGACAATTGAAAATTTGAACAATATTAGCAGGAACAGTTGAAATTATCAGAAATATCGACAAAAAATTGTCAATTTTTGATAGTTACATTTGAAAATTTGACAAAATTTGATAGTTTCTATTGAGATTATTACAAATTTTGTCAGTTACAGTTATTATTTCAACAAATTTTGATAATTACCGTTGAAAATATGATATATTTTGACAGTTGCAGTTAAAACTTGATATTTTCACCCTTACAATTGAAAATTTGAACAATATTGGCAGGAGCAGTTGAAAATATCAGAAAAATCGACAGCTGCAGGCAATATTTCTCAAAACATGTCAATTTTTGTTAGTTGCAGGTGAAAATTTGCCAAGTTTTGATAATTTCCAGTGAAAATGTGACATATTTTGTCAGTTGCAGTTAAAACATGATATTTTCACACTTACAATTGAAAATTTGAACAATATTGGCAGGAACAGTTGAAAATATTATAAACATCGACAAAAAAATGTCAATTATTGATAGTTACAATTGAAAATTTGACAAAATTTGATAGTTTCTATTGAGATAATTACACATTTTGTCAGTTACAGTTGATATTTAAACAAATTTTGATAATTACCGTTGAAAATATGACATATTTTGACAGTTGCAGTTAAAACATGATAATTTCACACTTACATTTGAAAATTTGAACAATATTGGCACGAGCAGTTGAAAATATCAGAAATATTGACAGCTACAGGCAATATTTCTCAAAATACGTCAATTTTTGTTAGTTGCAGGTGAAAATTTGCCAAGTTTTGATAATTTTCATTGAAAATGTGACATATTTAGCCAGTTGCAGTTAAAACATGATATTTTCACACTTACAATTGAAAATTTGAACAATATTAGCAGGAACAGTTCAAAATATTTGAAACATCGACAAAAAAATGTCAATTTTTGATAGTTACAATTGAAAATTTAACAAAATTTGATTGTTTCTAGTGAGATTATTACACATTTTGTCAGTTACAGTTGATATTTAAACAAATTTTGATAATTACCGTTGAAAATATGACATATTTTGACAGTTGCAGTTAAAACATGATATTTTCACACTTACAATTGAAAATTTGAACAATATTGGCAGGAGCAGTTGAAAATATCAGAAATATAGACAGCTACAGGCAATATTTCTCAAAATATGTCAATTTTTGTTAGTTGCAGGTGAAAATTTGCCAAGTTTTGATAATTTCCATTGAAAATGTGACATATTTTGTCAGTTGCAGTTAAAACATGATATTTTCACACTTACAATTGAAAATTTGAACAATATTGGCAGGAGCAGTTGAAAATATCAGAAATATTGACAGCTACAGGCAATATTTCTCAAAATACGTCAATTTTTGTTAGTTGCAGGTGAAAATTTGCCAAGTTTTGATAATTTCCATTGAAAATGTGACATATTTTGTCAGTTGCCATTAAAACATGATATTTTCACACTTACAATTGAAAATTTGAACAATATTAGCAGGAACGGTTGAAAATATTAGAAACATCGACAAAAAATTGTAAATTTTTGATAGTTACAATTAAAAATTTGATAAAATTTTATAGTTTCTATTGAGATTATTACAAATTTTGTCAGTTACAGTTGATATTTAAACTAATTTTGAAAATTACCTTTGAATATATGACATATTTTGACAGTTGCAGTTAAAACATGATATTTTCACCCTTACAATTGAAAATTTGAACAATATTGGCAGGAGCAGTTAAAAATATCAGAAATATCGACAGCTACAGGCAATATTTCTCAAAATATGTCAATTTTTGTTAGTTGCAGGTGAAAATTTGCCAAGTTTTGATAATTTCCATTGAATAAGTTACTTATTTTGCCAGTTGCAGTTAAAACACATTATTTTCACACTTACAACTAAAAATTTGAACAATATTAACAGGGACAGTTGAAAATATTAGAAATTTCGACAAAAAAATGTCAATTTTTGATAGTTACAATTGAAAATTTGACAATATTTGATGGTTTCTATTGAGATTATTACAAATTTTGTCAGTTTCAGTTGATATTTAAACAATTGTTGATAATTTCCGTTGAAAATATGACATATTTTGACAGTTGCAGGTAAAACATGATATTTTCACCCTTACAATTGAAAATTTGAATAATATTGGCAGGAGCAGTTGAAAATATCAGAAATATCGACAGCTACAGGCAATATTTCTCAAAATATGTCAATTTTTGTTAGTTGCAGGTAAAAATTTGCTAAGTTTTGATAATTTCCATTGAAAATGTGACATATTTTGTCAGTTGCAGTTAAAACATGATATTTTCACACTTACAATTGAAAATTCGAACAATATTAGCAAGAACAGTTGAAAATATTAGAAACATCGACAAAAAATTGAAATTTTTTGATAGTTACAATTAAAAATTTGACAAAATTTTATAGTTCGTATTGAGATTATTACAAATTTTGTCAGTTACAGTTGATATTTAAACAAATTTTGATAATTACCGATGAAAATATGATATATTTTGATAGTTGCAGTTAAAACATGATATTTTCACACTTACAATTGAAAATTTGACCAATATTGGCAGGAGCAGTTGAAAATATCAGAAATAGCGACAGCTACAGGCAATATTTCTCAAAATATGTAAATTTTTGTTAGTTGCAGGTGAAAATTTGCCAAGTTTTGATAATTTCCATTGAAAATGTGACATATTTTGTCAGTTGCAGTTAAAACATGATATATTCACACTAACAACTGAAAATTTGAACAATATTGGTAGGAACAGTTAAAAATATCAGAAATATCGACAAAAATGTGTCAATTTTTGATAGTCACAGTTGAAAATTTGACAAAATTTAATAGTTACAGTTGACAACATAAAAATTTTCAACTGTAAATGACAAATTTTGTAATCATTTCAATGGTAACTATCAAAAACTGTCGTATTTTAAACTGTAACTAACAAAATTAACATATTTTTAGTTGGAACTGTCTATATTTGCAATATTTTGCACCGTAATTTCCTATATTGCCCACATTTTATTTTTTTTACTATCAACTATCATAATTTGAGAAGTTGCTAAATCTGTAGCTGAATTTGTGAAAATTTGTCAAGTAAGTAACTGTAACTATAAAATGTTGTCCAATTTTCAACTGTAACCGACAAAATTCATTATATTTTATTTAAGTTCAAATTTTAGTCTTGAATTCCTCCTTAAAATTGTTTTAGTGATTTACATTTCGTTATGAAGCTATTGAAGATAATCTACGCTTTTAAAGAACAAATTGACCTGAGTCATGAAATGCAAATGGACATGAAATATAAAATTTCGCATTAAATTTAAAAAACAAAATCACCCCTAGCAGATCATTATATTATGTATCAAAGCAATGTGAATTTTTTTTATGATTATTTTAAAACATTAGTTTATTAATACCTATACATGTTTTAACATTTTTAATTATTGACATAACTACTCTCGTAAAGATTCAACAATTCATAAATTTAGTTGCGTAGAATTCCTCATTCCGGTATAATTAAATATCTCTGTGATTTGGTATTTATACAGGACATTTACCCATTATGAGGAATATATAAAGCGTGATGAATAGTAAACATGCGTGCCTAAGTTTATCGACCTCGTCCCTTATAAATGTTATTCCTACTAAAGTACTTCTAATATCTGCTGATATACATAATAATTTGAATTGATAATTATACAAAATTGCACACATTACTATTCTACGTAATTTAGTTAAGCTAATATTAAATATTTTGGAATAATATTTTTATTGCATCATTTGTGGTTTTGGTATAAGTAATTTTGCCACCTGCCGAATTTTGTTACTATTGAAATTATTAGAAATATCGAAAGCTATAATCGACATTTCTCAAAATATGTCAATTTCTGATAGTTACAGCTGAAGACATACAACATTTTGATAGCTGCATATGAAAATATGATACATATTGACAGTTGCAATGAAATAATAATAAATAATCATCATTTTAAATAATATTGTATAATGTGACATATATTATGTGAAAAAGGAAAAATGGAAATTTTGAAGTTATGAAATCAAAATATTACGATTTGCGATTTTACGATTCTATTGTAAAATTTACAGATTATTACAACTCGAGCATAGTACTTAACGGTTTTTTCAGTTTTTACTGAAAATTTGGCGGATTTTGATACTAGGTACTAAATTTGCCAAATATTGATCGTAACAGTTATGTACTTGACAAATTTTCAGAACTGCAGGTACAAATTTGACACCTTTAAAGGTTTTGACAGTTATGAACCAAAATTTGAAAAAAATAGTAATATCAGTTGAATTTTTTTGATCTATGATATCTGCATAATTATAGCAGCGTGAATAAACGAAATATTATTATTATTACTATTATCGGCAGTTACAGTGCAAAGTATTAGAAATGCAATGTTCTACATTCGAAAAAGTGCTTAATTTTAATGTTCGTCGATTTGATTTTGATTCATTGACTTTGTTTTTTCTTACGTGTGCCACATTTATTATTTAATCGTTTCGATAGCATTTATTTTCAGATTTCAACTATATGTAAAATACTTGATGAATTAGCCTCAGCTTGAGGTACGAATCATATCGTTCAGAGCAGTGCAAGTCAAATCCATTTTAAGTGACTGCGATTTTGTATAACAAAAAGTTCAAAAAGGTATGAAAACGTATAAAGAAATTTAATTACTCCGCGAGACAGATTTTTATTTCACACGCTTCCTATTTCATCTAGGAACAATCGAATTTTCACTTTTCAAGATTTGTTACATTTTTGTATTTTAATTTTTACTTAGACCATTGTAGACCAAATCATTAAAATTATTAAAATTAATTAAAATCATTAAAATCATTTATTATTTTAGTTTTATTTATTTATTTATTTGAAAAAGACATACCTATTTCTATACTGTTAAGTACTATGCACGAGTTGTAAAATTCTGTAATATTTACAATAGTACAGTTCAAAAATCATAATATTTTGAGTATATAACTACTAACTTTTAACATTTGTCATTTTTTACATAATATATCTCACCTTATAAGTATATAATGTAGATAAATGATTATTTATTCATGAAATAATAATTGTTTACTTGTATCATTGTATTGTGGCTCAAATGAATAAAGTATCTATCTATTAGCATTTTTTTAAACTGCAGCTGTCAAAATATGTCAAATTTTCAACACTAACTACAATAATTTGTCAAATTTTCAACTGTAACTGATAAATTTTGTAATAAATTCAATAATAACTATCAAAAATTATCGTATTCTAAACTGTAACTAACCAAATTTGACATATTTTCAATTGTAACTATCAAAATTTCCAATATTTTGCACTGTAACTCTGATATTGCTCATATTTTTAAATCTTTGGTCTTAATTGTAAAAATTTGTGAAGTTGCCAAATCTGTAGCTGCAGTTAACTGAAATTTGTCAAATTTTTAACTGTAACTGATAAATTTGGTAATAATTTCAATAATAACTATCAAAACTTATCGTATTCTAAACTGAAATTAACTAAATTTGATATATTTTCAATTGTAACTGTCATAATTTAAAATATTTTGCACTGTGACTGCTGATATTGCTCATGTTTTCAAATCTATGCTCATAATTGCCAAAATTAGTGAAGTTGTCAGATATGGTGCTTCAATTGTGAAAATTTGTCAAGAACATAACAGTAACTTTCAAAACTTGTTAAATTTTTAACTGTAACTGACAAATTTTGTAATAATTTCTATATTAAGTGTCAAAAATTGTCGTATTCTAGACTGTAACTAACCAAATTTTACATATTTTCAATTGTAACTGTCAAAATTTTCAATATTTTGCACTGTAAGTGCCGATAATACTCACATTTTCAAATCTTGGCCATTAACTATCAAAATTTGTGAAGTTGCCTAATCTGTAGCTGCAGTTAACTGAAATTTGTCAAATTGTCAAGTGTAACTGATAAATTTTGTAATAATTTGAATAATAACTATCAAAATTTGTCGTATTCTAAACTTTAACTAACCAAATTTGACATATTTTCAATTGTAACTGTCAAAATTGTCAATATTTTGCATTGTAACTGCGGATATTGCTCATATTTTCAAATATTTGCTCTTAATTGTAAAAATTTGTGAAGTTATCAAATCTGTAGTTTCAGTTGTAAAAATTGGTCAAGAACATAACAGTAACTTTCATAATTTGTTAAATTTTCAACTGAAACTGACAAATTTTGTAATGATTTTCATGGTAACTATCAAAAATGGTGTTATTTTAAACTATAACTAACAAAATTTAACATATTTTCATTTGTAACTTTCAATATTTCCAATATTGTGCACTGTAACTGCCGACATTACTCTCATTTTCAAATCTTGGCTCTTAACTATCAAAATTTGTGAAGTTGCCAAATCTGTAGCTGCAGTTAACTGAAATTTGTCAAATTTTCAACTGTAACTGTTAAATTTTGTAATAATTTCAATAATAAGTATCAAAAATTTTCGTATTCTAAACTGTAACTAACCAAATTTGACATATTTTCAATTGTAACTGTCAAAATTGTCAATATTTTGCATTGTAACTGCTGATATTGATCATATTTTCAAATCCTTGCTCTTAATTGTCAAAATTTGTCAAATTTGTAGCTTCAGTTGTGAAAATTTGACAAGAACATAACAGCAGCTTTCAAAATTTGTTAAATTTTCAACTGTAACTGACATATTTTGTAATAATTTTCATGGTTCGTGGAAATATTTTGCATTGTAAGTGCCGATATTACTCACATTTTCAAATCTTGGATCTTACTATCAGAATTTGTGAAGTTGCCATATCTGTAGCTGAAGTTAACTGAAATTTGTCAAAGTTTCAACTGTAACTGATAAATTTTGTAATAATTTCAATAATAAGTATAAAAAATAGTCGTATTATAAACTGTAAATAACCAAATTTGACATATTTTCAATTGTAACTGTCAAAATTTTCAATATTTTGCACTGTAACTGCTGATATTGCTCATATTTTCAAATCCTTGCTCTTAATTGTCAAAATTTGTCAAATCTGTAGCTTCAGCTGTGAAAATTTATCAAGAACATAACAGTAGCTTTCAAAATTTGTTGAATTTTCAACAGTAACTGACAAATTTTGTAATAATTTTCATGGTAACTATCAAAAATGCTGTTATTTTAAACTATAACTAACAAAATTTAACATATTTCCAATTGTAACTTTCAATATTTGCAATGTTTTGCACTGTAACTGCCGATATTACTCTCATTTTCAAATCTTGGCTCTTAACTATCAAAATTTGTGAAGTTGAAAAATGTGTAGCTGCACTTAAGTCAAATTTGTCAAATTGTCAAGTGTATCTGATAAATTTTGAAATAATTTTAATAATAACTGTCAAAAATTGTCGGATTTTAAACTGTAACTAACCAAATTTGACATATTTTCAAATGTGACGGTCACAATTTGCAATATTTTGTACTGTAACTGCGCATATTGCTCATATTTTCAAATATTTGCTATTAATTGTCAAAACTTTTGAAGTTGTCAAATCTGTAGCTTCAGTTGTGAAAATTTGTCAAGAACATAACAGTTACTTTCAAAATTTGTTAAATTTTCAACTGTATAACTAACAAAATTTGACATATTTTCAATTGTAACTTTCAATATATCCAATATTTTGCACGGTAACTGCCGATATTACTCATATTTTCAAATCTTGGATCTTAACTATCAAAATTTGTAAAGTTGCCAAATCTGTAGTTGATGTTAACTGAAATTTGTCAAATTTTCAACTGTAACTGATAAATTTTTGTAATAATTTCAATAATAAGTATCAAAAATTGTCGTATTCTAAACTGTAACTAAACAAATTTGACATATTTTCAATTGTAATTGTCAAAATTTTTAATATTATGCACTGTAAGTGCCGATAATACTCTCATTTTCAAATCTTGGCTCTTAATTAATAAAATTTGTGAAGTTGCCAAATCTGTAGCTGCAGTTAACTGAAATTTGTCAAATTTTCATCTGTCACTGATAAATTTTGTAATAATTTCAATACTAACTGTCAAAAATTGTCGTATTTTAAACTGTAACGAACCAAATTTGACATATTTTCAATTGTAACTGTCAAAATTTGCAATACTTTGCACTGTAACTGCGGATATTGGTCATATTTTCAAATATTTGTTCTTAATTGTCAAAATTTGTAAAGTTGTCAAATCTGTAGCTTCAGTTCAAAATTTGTTAAATTTTCAACTGTATAACTAACAAAATTTGACATATTTTCAATTGTAACTTTCAATATATCCAATATTTTGCACGGTAACTGCCGATATTACTCATATTTTGAAATCTTGGATCTTAACTATCAAAATTTGTGAAGTTGCCAAATCTGTAGCTGCAGTTAACTGAAATTTGTCAAATTTTCAACTGTAACTGATAAATTTTGTAATAAATTCAATAATAACTATCAAAAATTATCGTATTCTAAACTGTAACTAACCAAATTTGACATATTTTCAATTGTAACTGTCAAAATTTTCAATATTTTGCACTGTAAGTACCGATAATACTCACATTTTCAAATCTTGGCTCTTAACTATCAAAATTTGGGAAGTTGCCAAATCTGTAGCTGCAATTAACTGAAATTTGTCAAATTTTCAACTGTAACTGATAAATTTTGTAATAATTTCAATAATAACTGTCAAAATTTGTCGGATTTTAAGCTGTAACTAACCAAATTTGACATATTTTCAAATGTGACTGTCACAATTTGCAATATTTTGCATTGTAACTGCGGATATTGCTCATATTTTCAAATATTTGCTCTTAATTGTAAAAATTTGTGAAGTTGCCAACTCTGTAGCTGCAGTTGTGAAAATTAGTCAAGTAAGTAAATCTAACTCAAGTAAGTAACTTGCATTTTTTAAAGTTTAAATAATTGTTGTTTAAGTAACTGTTTATATCTTAAATAACTCAACAATGTTTATCAAATCTTATGGAAATAGGATAATTATTAAAATATCTACCAATTAAATCAATATTTTTTATATTTTTTAAGAACAGAAATTTTCTAAAGACTTCTCGCTTTTGAGTCACATCTCTTATTATACCGATTGTCTCTTATTACATCGGATTTTCCTATTAGACATAATGAAACACGTATCAATTGCATTGTTTATTAGATCCATATATGTATATTGCAGTGTACCTTTAACATAATAATCTAAAAAATACGACAAAACTATTCTAGTCGTGCTATAAAAGTGAAACATAACCATTTTCTATAAACGTGTAAACAGAGTATCTTATAACTTATGGTGGGTCATATAAATCATTTGCCGGACATGGTTTATGTCCGTGTCTGAGCTGGAAGCTCCCGGCATGGGTTCCTCTGCAGACGTCTGCCTGGATGTATGGTGATGATGGCACCTAGCATTTGCACCAATCAGTCTTGAATCGGAACTAATTGCTCTTTCAAGACGTCCTCTGGTATGGGGACAATCACGTCTTCTCGTACGCGATCTATGCGTACAATCTGAAGCATTTGAACTTCTTCGAGCTGCACAGAAGGTTGTGGAAGGAGAGAGTCCTGGACTTCCTGAAACAATGAAAATATCTATTATATATTTGCATTCGAAAACGTAATTTCGATATGTTGCTGAAATTTGTGATAATTTGTAAAGATATAAAGTAGATATAATAAATTTGTCGTGGGCAATGTGATAATTTGTAAAGATATAAAGTAGATATAATAAATTTGTCGTGGGCAACACTTCATATATTATGTCTTCGCATATTTATAAATATGAACACTTTTATTACTATAATAATATTTTCATATCACTTTCAAATATTTATTTAGTTTTTATTTTCCATTGCAATGTTTCGCCACACTGTGGCTTTTTCAGGTGAAGATCTTGATTTACAGTTATTTTTTATTAAAAAAAAAAACTAAAAATAATCGTAAATCAAGAATCAATAAAATATTATTAAAGCAATAAATATGGACTTACAAAATATAACTCACAAATTTATTAATTTATTGAACATTTGTAATTCAAATTATTATTTTCGTGAGTTTGTAACATATGTATATAATTATGTTTTTATTACTTTTTAAAAATCATTTAATAATAATTATTAATGAAGTTACATTACAACATTACAAGTTCCAAGTTATCACATTACACTGCGTTAGTATTTCTTAAACAATTTTAATATAAAATAATAATTATATTATGATTACATAATTATATACATAACTAATCTTTATTGAGATTATGGTTTGTAGCCATTTCTGTATTTCCCTAAATTCATTGTATTTACCTTAGAAATATGTATTTGTCTGTAACCGTAGCTTTTCAGAAATTTGAGACCAAAGAAATATATCGCTGAAATGATATTTCTTTGCGATATATTATCCAGCCTCTCACGAAAATTCGATACTTTCATGAGACGATTATAAGAAGCGTTTCATATTACCTACTATGTGACAAAGCATACAAATATTTACTCAACAAAAATGCAACAATAAGACACTGACAACAAAAATACAACAATAAAAGGTAACATTTGTGAATTCTAAATACTTGCAACATTATTTAATAGTAACAAGTTTAACGATTAATAATATTTAAAAACGTTTTCCACTTATTACCATCAAGGTTAAAAAATATGGATTCATCAGAAAAATGCCCAAATGGGAAATGAATAAACAATCTCTACTGAATAAAATAAAACTTAATTCAACTTGAGCTTGTCGCATAGTAAAATAATTCATATAGATAAATCAATCTACTGTACTCAGTCAACATTCATTGAAATAAATCAGTAATTCAATTTCCGAACAACCTTCATAGCACAATATTTTCTTTTTAATTGCACAACCTATTTTAAAATCAAAATATCAATTTAAAAAAAAAATGACTAATATAGTTTTCTAATTAATCTAAAACGTTTTATAAAAATGTAATGAAATATCACTCAATCGCATAAAACTTATCGAAATTGCAGAAAATTTCATAAAACATCAGAACTTTGCAACTAAAATCCCTATAAATAATAATATTCGGCCGCCCTGTAAGGTTAGGTTAGGTTAGGTTAGCTGGTAAGTTAGTTTCTTAGTTAGTCAGTTAATTAGTAATATAGTTTTCTAATTAATGTTAAACGTTTTAAAAAAATGTAATCAAATATCACACAGTCGCATATAATTTATCCAAATTGCAGAAAATTTTATAAAAGAACAGAACTTTGCAACTACAATGCCTATAAATAATAATACTCAGCCGCCCCTTTGGTTAGGTTAGGTTAGGTTAGGTTAGTTGGTAAGTTAGTTACTTAGTTAGTCAGTTAGTTAGTAATATACTTTTCTAATTAATCCAAAACGTTTAATAAAAATGTAACCAAATATCATACAATTGCATAAAATTTATCCAAATTGCAGAAAATTTAATTAAACAACAGAAAAATAAACATAGAAACAGTTTCTCTGTTTTTTTTTTAATATAGACTACCACGTAGTAAAGGTCGAAACCATCCTGATGATTAAAACAACAGAACTTTGCCTCCATCTCCATCTCTTAGGCTGTTTTACAAGCTTCAGAAATACAGTAGGCACCAGAATAAACAGTACTGAAGCTTAGGCAACCAACCACATTCTGCGCCGTATTCTGTACGAATCCTAGGTTGCCTAAAATTCAGTACTGTTTATACTGGCGAGTACTATATTTCTGAATTTTCTCAAACATGCCACAATCCGGAAAAAAAATTAAAGAAATTAAAGAAAGTTTAAAATTTAGAAAAATGCTGAAAATTTGAACACACACATACATATACACATATACAAAAGAAGTTTCTTATTTTGTTCAAAGCGCAGTAAAAGAAAAATATAAATTCCTATAATAACAGTTAAAGTAAATTCATGGGCAGTTTGGCTTTAGGTAATGCCTCAAATCTTTATGAAATTGTGTATAATGCCATTGAAACTCATGATATTTTATAAATAAAACCGAAGTTAACTGTGTAAATATCCCTTAAATTTTAATTTTTTATTTACAGTTTCGACTGTTTAGCCCATCAAAGTAAGTCAATTTGATGTTTTATAATGACTGCCTTAACAGTCATAAATAAAATTTAAAAAACTAAGTGATGTTATCAAAGTTAGTTTTATTTTTGATTTAACATGTAACACGAATGATTTTCGCTATTCGCATAGCTGCAGTTGTGAAAATTTGTCAAGTAAGTAACTGTAACTATCAAAATTTGTCAATTTTTCAACTGTAACTGACAAAATTTGTAATAACTTCAATGGTAACTATCAAAAATTGTCGTAGTTTGAACTGTAACTAACAAAATTTGACATATTTTCAATTGTAACTGTGAATATTTCCAATATTTTGCACCGTAACTTCCGATATTGCTAACATTTTCAATTTTGCTCTTAACTGTTGAAATTTGTAAAGTTACTAAATCTGTAGCTGCAGTTGTGAAAATTTGTCAAGTAAATACTGCAACTATCAAAATTTGTCAAATTTTCAACTGTAACTGACTATATTTGTAATCATTTTAATGGTAATTATAAAAAATTGTCGAATTTTAAACTGTAACAATCAAAATTTGTCATATATTCAACTGTATCTCTCAATATTTCCTATATTTTGCACTATAACTGCAGATATTTCTCATATTTTCAAATATTGGCTCTTAACTATCAAAGTTGACAAATCTGTATCTGTAGTTGTGATAATTTGTTAAGTAAGTAACTGTAACTCTCAAAATTTGTGAAATTTTCAATTGTAACTGACAAAATTTGTAATTATTTCTATGGTAACTATCAAAAATTGTCGTATTTTAAACTGTAACTAACAAAATTTTACATATTTTTAATTGTAACTGTCAATATTTCCTATATTTTGCACTATAACTGCCGATATTGCTCATATTTTCAAGTCTTGGCTCTTAACTGTCAAAATTTGTGAAGTTGCCAAAGCTGTAGCTGTAGTTGTGATAATTTGTCAAGTAAGTAACTGTAACTATAAAAATTTGTCAAATTTTCAACTGTAACTGACAAAATTTGTAATTATTTCAGAGGTAACTAATAAAATGTGACATATTTTCATTTGTTACTGTCAATTTTTCCAATAGTTTGTAATAACTTCAATGGTAACTATCAAAAATTATCGTATTTTAAACTGTAACTGACAAAATTTGACCTATTTTCAATTGTAAAAGTTTCTGATTGTCAGTTACAAATATAGTCAGTTACAGTTGAAAATTTGACAAATTTTGATAGTTGCAGTATTTACTTGACAAATTTTCCCTTATTTAGGTACATAATGCTTTTGTTTTTCAGGTTTACTACAATGTTCGCAATTTCTAAACCTTCTGCTTTTGATAGTTTGATTGAAATTAAGGATTTTTTAGAAAATATCAATATTGAAAATATAAATATGGAAAATATCGTCATATTTGATTAAAATTACTGAAACTTTCTAGCTTTCATTTCGTTTGGCACATAGTGCTTTTATTTTTGAGGTTTGCTAGAATGTTCGCAATTTCTGAACCTTCTGCTTTTGATAGTTTGATTAAAATTATGGCTTTTTTAGCTCTCCTAATATTTTGATTGCAAATTCTATAAGTTTCTACAAAACTTTGTGGCAATTGTTGAAATCTTTAAGTACCCTCTGATTTTAAACTGTAAACCTTAATTGTTTAATAATTTAATCTGTATTCATGATATTTTTTAATCTTGATTGTTCCTTTGGACATGTATAGTTTGTATAATCTTAGCACGCAATAAATTTCTATTCTATTCTATTCTATTCTATTCTATAAAATTTGGTATAATACAGACAATGTTCGGAATTTCTGAACCTTCTGCTTTTGATAGTTTGACTGAAATTATGGATTTTTTCGCTCTCCAAATATTTTTATTGCATATTCTATAAGTTTCTATAAAACTTTGTGGCAATTCTTGAAGTCTTTACACTTTTTGTTCACAAAATATTTCAAAATCACATACAAATTTCAGCAATTATACCTAAAAAGTAGATGTGACAAAAACAAAGTAATTTGATTTTTTTTATTAATCGTTAAAATAGTTTTAAAGTTTTGTTAGAAAGGTTGACGTTTGTGAACAGTTGCTCTTAATAATCTGATAAATGTTTACATTTTAACACCACGATAATAAAAATATAAAAATTTTGGAAGATTTTTGCAGTATCTATTTAAAATTGACAAGTTTTCACAGCTGGAGCTAAAAATTTGACAAATTTTGACAGTTGTAGTTGAAAATTCGACAAATTTCAACACTTTGCACATAAAAATCTCATGAATGTATATATTTTAACATTAGGATATCACAAATAGACGAATTTTTGCAGATTTGGTAGTATATTTTTATAAATTTACGAGTTTTCAGATTTGAAGCTTATAATTTGACTAATTTTGATAGTTGCGATAGAAAATTTGACAGATTACGACGATTTTGTTAGCAAGTTTGACGTTTGTGGATAGTTGCACTTAATAATCTGATAAATGTTTACATTTTAACTTTAACACTAGGTACCAAAAATTTAAAAAAATTGCATATTTTGGCAGTATGTATTTAAAAATTGACAGTATTGCAACAGCTGAACCTCAAAATTTGACCCATTTTTACAGTTGCAATTGAAAATTCAACAAATTATGACTTAAAATTTTGACAGTGACATTAAAAATTTGATAGATTGCGACGGTTTTGTTAGAAAGTTTGATGTTTGTGGACAGTTGCACTTAATAATCTGATAAATGTTTACATTTTAACACTGGGATACCAAAAATAGATTTTTTTTTGCAGATTTAGGCAGTAGCTATTTAAAAATTGACAGGTTTTCACAGCTGAAGCTCAAATTTTACTAATTTTGACTGTTGCAATTGAAAATTCGACAAATTTCAAAAGTTTGCACTTAAAAATCTCTGATATGTATATATTTGAACACTGGAATATCAAAAATAGACGAATTTTTGCATATTATTGCAGTATATTTCGAAAAATTGACGAGTTATCAGATCTGAGGCTTAGAATTTGACTAATTTTGACAGTTGCAATAGAAATTTTGACAGATTACGACGATTTTGTTAGAAAGTTTGACGTTTGTGGATAGTTGCACTTAATAATCTGATAAATGTTTACATTTTAACACTACGATACCAAATATAGAAAAATTTTGGCAGATTTTTGCAGTATCTATTTAAAAATTGACAGTACTGCCACAGTTGAAGCTCAAAATTTGACCCATTTTTACAGTTGCAATAGAAAATTCGACAAAATTCAACAGTTTGCATTTAATTATCTAATATATGTTTATATTTTAACTCTAGGATATCAAAAATTTGCGAATTTTGGCAAATTTGGCAGTATCTTTTGAAACATTGACGGGTTTTCAAAGCTGATAGTACCTCTATCAGTACCATTATCAGTACCAGTATCAGTACTTCTATTAGTACCAGTATCAGTACCAGTATCAGTATCAGTACCTCTATCAGTACCATTATCAGTATCAGTACCTCTATCAGTACAGTACCAGTATCAGTACCAGTAATAGTATCAGTATCAGTTCCTCTATCAGTACCATTATCAGTATCAGTACCTCTATCACTATCAGTGTCAGTACCAGTATCAGTATTAGTAGCTGTATCTAGCACTTAAAAATCTGATAGATGTTTACATTTTAACACAGGGATATCAAAAATAGACAAATTTTGGCATATTTTGGTAGTATTTATACAAAAATTGTGAGGTTTTCAGATCTACATCTTAGAATTTGACTAATTTTGACAGTTACCATTGAAAATTTGACAGATTACGACGGTTCTGTTAGTAAGTTTGACGTTTGTGGACAGTTGCACTTAATAATCTGATAAATGTTTACATTTTAACACTGGGATACCAAAAATAGATTTTTTTGCAGATTTTGGCAGTAGCTATTTAAAAATTGCCAGGTTTTTACAGCTGAAGCTTAAAATTTTACTAATTTTGACAGTTGCAATTGAAAATTCGACAAATATCAACAGTATGCACATAAAAATCTCAGATATGTATATATTTTAAGACTGGTATATCAAAACTAGACGAATTTTGTCATATTAATGCAGTATATTTTGAAAAATTGACGAGTTATCAGATCTGAAGCTTAGAATTTGACTAATTTTGACAGTTGCAATAGAAAATTTGACAGATTACGACGATTTTGTTTAAAAGTTTGATGTTTGTGAACAGTTGCACTTAATAATCTGATAAATGTTAACATTTTAACACTACAATACCAAAAATAGATTTTTTTGCAGATTTTGGCAGTAGCGATTTAAAAATTGACAGTATTTCACAGCTAAAGCTTAAAATTTTACTAATTTTGACAGTTGAAATTGAAAATTCGACAAATTTCAACAGTTTTCACTTGAAAATCTCATATACGTTTATATTTCAACACTAGGATATCACAACTAGACGAATTTTGGCAGATTTGGCAAATTTTTTTGAAAAATTGACGAGTTTTCAGATCTGAAGCTTAGAATTTGACTAACTTTGACAGTTGCAATAGAAAATTTTACAGATTACGACGATTTTGTTAGAAAGTTTGAAGTTTATGCATAGTTGCACTTAATAAACAGATAAATGTTTACATTTTAACCTTAACACTAGGATACCCAAAATAAAAAAATAAATGGCAGATATTGGCAGTATCTATTTAAAAATTGACAGTATTTCACAGCTAAAGGTTAAAATTTGACCAATTTTAACAGTTGAAATTGAAAATTCGACAAATTTTGCACTTGAAAATTTCATATATGTTTATATTTCAACACTAGGATACCAAAAAAGAGATGAATTTTGGCAAATTTGGCGGTATCGTTTGAAACATTGACGGGTTTTCACAGCTAAATCTCAGAATTTGACTAATTACTGGTTGCAATAAAAAATGTTATCTTTCAAATTTCAAAATTTTCAAATTTCAACAGTTTGCACTTGAAAATCTCATATATGTTTATATTTCAACACTAGAATACCAAAAAAGAGATGAATTTTGGCAAATTTGGCGGTATCTTTTGAAACATTGACGGGTTTTCACAGCTAAATCTCAGAATTTGACTAATTAGTGGTTGCAATAAAAAATGTTATCTTTCAAATTTCAAAATTTTCAAATTTCAACAGTTTGCACTTGAAAATCACATATATGTTTATATTTCAACACTAGGATACCAAAAAAGAGATGAATTTTGGCAAATTTGGCGGTATCTTTTGAAACATTGACGGGTTTTCACAGCTAAATCTCAGAATTTGACTAATTAGTGGTTGCAATAAAAAATGTTATCTTTCAAATTTCAAAATTTTCAAATTTCAACAGTTTGCACCTGAAAATCTCATATATGTTTAAATTTCAACACTAGGATACCAAAAAATAGACGAATTTTGGAAAATTTTGCAGTATCTTTTGAAACATTGACGGGTTTTCACAGCTAAAGCTCAGAATTTGACTAATTGGTAGTTGCAATCAAATATGTTATCTTTCAAATTTCAAAATTTTCAAATTTCAACAGTTTGCACTTGAAAATCTCATATATGTTTATATTTCAACACTAGGATACCAAAAAAGAGACAAATTTAGGCAAATTTGGCAGTATCTTTTGAAACATTGACGGCTCAAGCTCAGAATTTGACTAATTGATGGTTGCAATAAAAAATGTTGCAGATTTTGCCGATTTTATTTGAAAATTTGACGTATGTGGACAGTTGTACTTAATAATTGGATATATGTTTATATTTTAACACTATGACATAAAAAAAACGATTTTGGCAGATTTGGCAGTATCTCATGAAAAATTGACAGATTTTCACAGCTGAAGCTTAAAATATGACCAATTTTAACAGATGCAATTGAAATTCGATAAATTTCGACGATTGTATTTGAAAATTTGGCCGATTTAGAAATATTTTTAAATAAATATTACGTATTATTGAAATTTCAATAATATACAATCAGAATATAAAACGAGTTAAAAAGTAAAAAAATGCAATAAAAATATAATAATAATAATAATACTTTATTTATGCTATAACTTGGCACTTTTACATAAGTCAAAATATCAAAATATCAAAAGTGTCAAGGGATTTAGAAATTGCGAAACCTCGAAACTTTACGAAAATGTTATGAATACCAAAAAGATGTATTGAAATTGTAGAAAACTTAACAATTACTTATATTAAAGTATAAAAAATTATTATTAAAGACATCAGTTGCAACTAAAAACCCTATAAATAAAAATACCGGAAGTTTCAGAAATGTTTAAAAAAATTCTGAAAATTTTTACAAAATGTCCGATGGCAATCATGCATGGAATGTTATAAGCATGGCCTATGTGATTGTATAAATAAATAAAAATAATTGTAAGGTACATATATGTTTACCACTTAGAAAAAAAACGTATTGTACATTGATACAGCGTTCTTGGCGTTATAAATCAGCGAAATACTGAAATTGGGATAGTTCAGAAAATTAAAAAAATGAGCTGCTAGTAGGTAAGCAACAAGAGTTCGGGGCCATTTTCCCATTAGGTTTACATGGGGGGTCTAAATTCACATTTCTCCCCCCTGTGGAGTTAGCCGAACTCGGTGAGCCGATTTTGCACCCCATCTAAATTCCAGTGGAGTGGCGTAAGTCCTTTTTTTTAATTCTGATAAATTTGAAGAATATTTATCAGACGTAATCTTATTATCAGACTTATTCAGATAAATCTGAAGAAGATTATAAGAAAAATATTCAAGGGACAAATTCTCCAGTATCTATATTTCTGGACGTCTGAATCTAAAACAAATGGTCGCTATCCAGTTAGGGATAATATGCCTACAAATACGTTTCCTCCCAAAAAAAAAATGGACGTACACTATTCCAATTTTCAGCTGTTCAATTAATAAGAAAATCTATATATTACTCCAAAATCAGCAAATACCTCCTGCAAAGCAAATTCACCCCTCACCAGAAACGGTGTACTGTAATAAATTGTATGATCATTAGACAGGGAAAGCCGTTAAGCCCTTGTGACCGAACAATAGGTAAATTGCAGATGTAGATTACTCTGGACGCCGGTAATTAACCTTATTAGCGAGCACAGAATTTGCTTAATCTAATAAGCAAACAAGGTTGCACCTTCGCTAATTTGCGGGTGGCTGATTATTTAAAACTTCTAGTCCCTTGCACTATGAGGCTGCAAATGCGGACACCCTTCCAGTCTGCAAATAGTGGTGCCCCTTCCCGATAAAATTCTGTTTTAGAGCGTCAACTTCGACGAGCCCTGAAATCGGATTTGTTATTGCTTTTAAGCTTTGCATTGCTTACGAACTTTGAAACTTTGCAAAGTTCCAAGTTGGAATTGGGACTTTGAAAATATCGTTATGATATTAACAATCTCGTACTCATCGCCACACTGATATTTTAATATTTTTGAATTGGTTAAGTTACGAAAAATTGCTCAATCCACCACGCAATATTCGGCGATAGGAACCCACATGTATTTTAATAATTTCAATTGATTAACTTACGAAAAATTGCTCAATCCACTACGCAGAATTCGGCGATAGGAACCCACATTTCTACCTTTGTTAAATGTTGCTCCATGCACAAACGTTACGGCGCTGTATTACTGTAACTAAATTGGTTTTATCAATAGTATGGAAATTGACTTTATAATTGGTTAATAAAATATGTTATGACAAAAAATACCTTCTCCTATGAAGCATTATTACATTACATTAGCATAATCAGATTTAACATTATCATGTAAATCAGTATCATTTGTTTTACACAGCTCTTCCCGACCTCCCGGAGTATACAATCGAAAATAATTAACTTATTCTCAACGTAATGTAAAGTAACTTTACTTGATTTAGAAAAAAATGAATAGAAACCTTAACTTGTGAAAAAATGCAGTAAATACTCATTTAAGTCCAAATATCACATAGCCACGAGTTACCCGTCAACACTAATGAATATATAGGACGTGATGCACTACCCATATCAGGTACTTTGTACATTGGTTCTCCTTGAAACTGGACATTACATTGGAATATGACAATATAATGAAATAGGAGTTTGCAATATTTACTTTTTTATTACTCCTAGAAAATAGGAATTACATTGCAACATGACATTATAATGAAATGGAGTTTTACAACATCTGATATCTGAAAATACTGAATTAATGTTACATGCAAATATTTAATTATAGAATATTTGCGATAAGTACAAAATGCTTTATAATTTTAATATACAACGCCAGCATTATGCTAATCAATTAATCTAATCAATCGCGATTAATCACTTCGTGTGACCCAAGGCCCAAGTGTTAATTTATTTCTCCAGCCTTGAAATATAGGCTAACGTAGATTAAACAAACAAATGCCACTGCCATACATCGCAGTTAGCCTAGACTCTGTAAAATGAGGCGCCTCTGATAATTATTGCCTTGTTAAAACAGTTTCGTGAGGTTAGAAAGCGATTATAATCTAGAATATATTTACTATTCTTAACCTGTGGAATATTGAGTATATCTCTAGCAGTACATAAATTTGCGTCGAAGGACTGAAGTAATGATTTTTTAGAGTAGGTACTTTTTTTTAATATTATTAATTGCATACCGATATTCCTATACTTAAAGTAATTAATTCTAAAATATTACAATTCGTTGAAGAAATATAACAATAATCAAAGACAGTTTAAAAAAAGTATGCATTTTGGTTACATTATGCACAGCGAAAATATGTATTCAAATTTTGTTCTTTATATTTTAAGGTTGTGTTAAATGTTGTACTTGAAATGCAAAATAAGGTAAAAATGAAATCTCTATTATAAAATTTTCCTATGGGTTCTTATCATTTATTAGAAATATACTCAAAATGAACAATATCAAAAATAAGTATGAGATTTGCAAAACATTGCATCTTGTCAATATTTCAATTATTTCTGTTAAAATTTCATAGTTTACTAAGTATCTTTAAAACATATCTACAAATATGCAATTGTCCTGTCAAATTTCATGGATCAATTGTTTATTTTTTAATTATCCTTTGCAAAATTTCAATTTTTGTGTTAATTATCATAAAATAACTGAAAAAAGTTAATTAATTCTGTTAAAATTTCATTGTTTACTATCAATCTTTTAAGTATTTCTCTAATATGTCAATTATTCTGTCAATTATCATTGAGCAACTTATATTTTTCCCTTATTACTTCGTGAAATTTCAATTGTTCTGACAGTTATCATTGACTACCTGTCAAAAATTCAATTTACTATGTATATTTGGCAAATTTCTATAATATGCTATTGTCCTGTCAAATTTCATGGATCAAATGCTCATTTTTTAATTGTCCTTCATGAAAATTCAATATTTGTATCAATTATCATAAAATAACTGTAAAAATTTCATATGCTTCTGTTGAAATTTCATGGTTTACTATCAATCTTTCATTATTTTAAATATTTCGGTAATATGTCATTTATTCTGTTAATTATCATTGAGAAACAGACATTTTTCACTTATTTCTTAGTGAAATTTCAATTGTTTTGACAGTTATCATTGATTTCAATTACTTAAGTTAAAATTTCATTGTTTACTGTCAATCTTTCAATCATGTAAGTATTTCTGTAAAATCTCAATTATTCTATCAATTATCATTGAGCAACTGACATTCTTAACTTATTGCTTTGTAAAATTTGAATTGTTTTGACAGTTATCATTGACTCCCTGTTAAATTCTCAATTATTTGTGTTAAAATTTTATAGTTTGCTATGTATATTTCAAAAATTTCTGTAAATATGCAAAGTCCTGTTAAATTTCATGATATATGAGATCAATTGTTCATTTGTTAATTATCCCTTATGAAATATCAATTTTTGTGTCAGTTATCATAAAATAACTGTAAAAATTTCAATTACTTCTGTTAAAATTTCATTGTTTACTTTAAATCTTTCAATATTTTAAGTATTTCTCTAATATGTCAATTATTCTGTCAATTAGCATTGAGCAACTGACATTTTTCACTTATTTCTTTGTGAAATTTCAATTATTTCTGCTGAAATTTCATAGTTTGCTATGTATATTTTTTTTATAAATATGCAAATGTCCTGTCAAATTTTATTGATTAATGGTTCATTTTTTAATTATCGTTTATGAAAATTTAATTTTTGCATCAATTATCACAAAATAACTGTAAAAATTTCAATTACTTGTGTTGAAACTTCATTATTTACAATAAATCTTTCAACATATCAAATATTTCTGTAAAATGTCGATTATTCTGTCGAATATCATTGAGCAACTGACATTTTTCATTTATTTTTTGTGAAATTGTCCTGACAATTATCATTGACTACCTGTCAAAATTTCAATTATTTCTTTTAAAATTTCATAGTTTACTATGTATATTTCAAAAATTTCTATAAATATGCAATTGTGCTGTCAAATTTCATGGATAAATTCCTCATTTTTTAATTATCCTTTATGAAATTTCAAATGTTATTGTCAATAATCATAAAATAACTGTAAAAATTTCAATTACTTCTGTTAAAATTTCATAGTTTACTACCATTCTTTTAATATTTTAAGTATTTCTGTAATATGTCAATTATTCTGCCAATTATCATTGAGCAACAGACATTGTTCACTTATTTCATTGTGAAATTTCAATTGTTTGGATACTTATCATTGACTACCTGTCAAATTTTGTATCATTTATTATAAAATGTCTGTAAAAATTTCAATTACTTAAGTTAAAATTTCATTGTTTACTGTCAATCTTTTAATCTTGTAAGTATTTATGTAAAATGTCAATAATTCTGTCAATTATCATTGACCAACTGACATTATTGACTTATTGCTTTGTAAAATTTGAATTGTTTTGACAGTTATCATTGACTCCCTGTTAAATTTTCAATTATTTGTGTTAAAATTTTATAGTTTGCTATGTATATTTCAAAAATTTCTGTAAATATGCAAATGTCCTGTCAAATTTCATGACATATGAGAACAATTGTTCATTTTTTATTTATCCCTTATGAAGTATCAATTTTTGTGTCAGTTATCATAAAATAACTGTAAAAATTTCAATTACTTCTGTTAAAATTACATTGTTTACTTTAAATCTTTCAATATTTTAAGTATTTCTCTAATATGTCAATTATTCTGTCAATTAGCATTGAGCAACTGACATTTTTCACTTATTTCTTTGTGAAATTTCAATTATTTCTGCTGAAATTTCATAGTTTGCTATGTAATTTTTTTTTATATAAATATGCAATTGTCCTGTCAAATTTCATTGATTAATTGTTCCTTTTTTAATTATCGTTTATGAAATTAAAATTTTTGGGTCAATTATCATAAAATAACTGTGAAAATTTTATATATTTGTGTTAAAATTTCATTGTTTACTATCAATCTTTCAATATTTTAAAAATATCTGTAAAATGTCAATTTTTCTGTCAATTATCAATGAGCAACTGACAATTTTCAATTATTTTTTATGAAATTTTAATTTTTCTGACAGTTATCATTGTTAAAATTTCAATTATTTCTGTTAAATTTTCAGTTTCTATAAATATGCTATTGTCCTGTCAAATTTCATGGAACAAATGCTCATTTTTTCATTATCCTTTATGAAAATTCAATTTTTGTATCAATTATCATAAAATAACTGTAAAAATTTCAATTACTTGTGTTGAAATTTCATGGTTTACAATAAATCTTTCAACCTATCAAATATTTCTGTAAAATGTCGATTATTCTGTCGAATATCATTGAGCAACTGACATTTCTCATTTATTTTTTGTAAAATTTCAATTGTTTTGACAATTATCATTGACTGCCTCTCAAAATTTTCAATTATTTCTGTTAAAATTTCATAGTTTACTATATATATTTCAAAAATTTCTATAAATATGCAATTGTGCTGTCAAATTTCATGGATAAATTGCTCATTTTTTAATTATCCTTCATGCAAATTCAATGTTTGTGTCAATTATTATAAAATAACTGTAACAATGTCAATTACTTCTGTTAAAATTTCATGGTTTACCACCAATCTTTTAATATTTTTAGTATTTCTGTAATATGTCAATTATTCTGCCAATTATCATTGAGCAACTGACATTTTTCACTTATTTCTTTGTGAAATTTCAATTGTTCTGACAGTTATCATTGACTACCTGTCAAAATTTCAATTATTATTATATCTGTTATTATCTATTATATCTATTTCGGTTAAAATTTCATAGTTTACTGTGTATATTTCAAAATTTTCTATAAATATGCGAATGTCCTGTCAAATTTCGTGGATAAAATGCTCATTTTTAATTATCCTTTAAGAAAATTCAATTTTTGTATCAATTATCATAAAATAACCGTAAAAATTTCAATTACTTTTGTTAAATTTTCATTGTTTGCAATCTTTCAATATTTTAAATATTTCTGTAATATGTCAATTATCAGAGAGAAACTGCTATTTTTCGATTATTTCTTTGTGAAATTTCAATTATTCTGACAATTATCATTGACTACCTGTCAAATTTTCAATTGTTTCTATTAAAATTTCATACTTTAGGCAGTTGCAGCATGCTTTTGTGCAAGGTTCTTTAAATCTGTAGCTGCTTTAAGGGGAAAGCTTCGATTAGAATCTAAGAGCATTTGCGTCGCTTCTAAGTTTATCAGAAGCTGGAAACGAAACAAACAAAATCGTTTAACGAAATCTGCTTTAAACATCGTTCTCTTGGGATAGTGGCATGACTTACATTGGTGCTTGGTTTTTACCATAAATTTCTCTCAGGATTACATTTACCTAAGAAATACATTGTAAGATAATATACATTTATGTGCCTCGAGTAATAAATTATATACCTAAGTATTAATTTAAATATTTGAACTTGCTTTGTTAATTAGTAAAAATATGTATATACAGTGTTGAATATGTGTTAACAAGTGCGTGAGTAGATTTCTTTGAATTGTATTTGAACTTAATTGCATCCTTAGGATCCTGATTTCAAAGGAAGAGAAGCACGCAATTTTATTTTTGAACATTTTACCATAGGAAACTTGGATGGGGTCGTTAAAAATAGATGCATTCAAATTTAGACGTGCATGTCTAAAGCTATTTGCTTATAATAAACTGTTTGTTTCGAATAAAGGATACCACTTCGAGCAATTAGTATGCCTACTTTTATACAGGGCACTACCAACGATGTGAATTATTTAATATTTGCAGTTTCACAACTCATTTATAAATTATTAATAATTACCATTAAAATAGAAAATGAATAGATTAACTAATTATTAGGCAAATGGAGTACATTTTATTCCTAATATTAATTAATACTAATCTCGTCTTTCTTATTGGCTGCGAAAATTTTCATGGATAACTTGAGCTGATATTTAAATAGTCACTCGGTAGATCGCCTGCAATGGTAATTATTATCTATTATCTATTAAAAGTTTAACAAAAACTAGCAGATTATTCCGTTATGTCCGGCTAAAATGTATGTACTGACAATTTTCATTGTCGATTTATACAATCAAACATTCCCAGTGAGGCTATATTATAAATTGCAGAGTTTCCACTGCTATTTATGCCATTCAATACAATATAAAATCGACCACTCAATATGCTATCGGTTCGAGGAAATTTCTATTGCCATATTCCAACAAAAGCCTTTGTTAAGAAGAAATGGGAACTAGCCAGTATTTCAATCGCAAAGCAATATAACTGAATGTGCATTTATTGATTGCTGGACAGCAATAATATATTATAATGAATTATTCATGAGGGGAATGTTAATATTCTATGGCAATTAATTGTGATATTATAACGAATTATTCATGAAGGCCATGTTAATATTCTATGGCAATTAATTGTGGCGATTTATCATAATGTACATTTTGTACAATGTTTGTAAATATGTCATTTATATTTTCTTGGAAATTTTATGCACTGTGCACAGTGCGTAAACAATTTTTTATGCACTATTCACAGCGTGTAAACTATTTTTTTACGCACTGTGCGTAAAGTGACACTTTTTAGTACAAGTAAGTAAGAACATCACCTGTGCGTAAAAACATCAACTGTACGTAAAGTAACTTTTACACGCAATTCCTTCACTCTCCAACTTAAAAAAAAAGATTTAAAGAAAAAGCATCAAATTTTAGCTGTTTTTCATAAGAGCTGTTGTAGAAACAACTTTGTATGATACATTTTTGTAATGTAGTGCTTTACGAACTTGTATCATAAATAATTATGTCAATTTATTTGAATTTCTTTGCAATTTTTTGTATTTTTAATCAATGGTTGATTTTTTTTACATTTTTCACAGATAGTTTAATAAATTTTCTAAAAAAATGTAAGAAGTTTCCCAAAGTGATCGACATTTTCTCCATAAGGGGAGTTTTCGTACATTTATGTTAGATTTTTTTATTAGAAATTTTGGAGGAGAAATTTGGAGCACAATGATACACTTTCGTAAAGTAGCTTTACGAACTTGTATCATATATAATTATGTTAATACCTTTGAAATTTTGGTATTTCTATTTAATAGTTGTTTTTTTTTATATTCCACAGACAGTTTTATAAATATGCTAAGAAAATTGTAAGAAGTTTTCTAAAATCATCAGAAAATGTCTTCCAAATGTGGAGTTTTCGTAAATTTTTGTTGATTTTTTTAATAGAAATTTGGAGGAGAAATTTGGAGGTTACCATATTGATACATTTTTCAGTGTTCTCTGATTTTCGTATAACATTTTAGTCTTATTATTCAGAAGTTTAATTTTCTTAGATTTTTTACTGAGAGCTGTACAAATATTAGTATAGTACTAGTAGTATTAGTGTACATATATTAGAATAACACTAATATAGTATTAGTATAGTATAGTGTGGTATAGTATAATATAATAAAGTATAGTTTAGTATTAGAATATTAGAGCATTAGTATAGCATAGTATTATTATAGTATTAGTAGATCAGCAGCACTTGTTCTGGCTCAAACGACGAAAAACTCCCCGAGATAGCCAGTGGTACTAGACCCCTTCAAACTATTATTCAAACGACGTTCACTTGGTTTATTTTGGTTTTCGAAGGTAAAAAAAACGTAAACAAATTCTCAGTAAACGTGAAAATTTCTCAGTAAACGTGAAAATGTCTCATAAAATGTGAAAACCTCTCTAACGACGTTTTTAGGTTTATTTGGTTTTCAAGTTTTATCCAGAAAACGTGAAAAATGTGTCAAAAATCGTGAAAACATCTCATAAAATGTAAAAACAACTCAAACGACGTTTTTCACGTTTTCTGAATAAAACTCGAAAACCAAATAAACCAAATATGCGTTGTTAGAGAGGTTTTCACATTTTCTGAGACGTTTTAACGTTTTCTGAGACGTTTTTCACGTTTTTCTGTATAAACCTCGAAAACCAATGAATTATGAATGAAAATTTCGATGAGCAACTATCAGTTTTCAATTATTTCTATGTGAAATTTTTATTATGGTCACTACTTTATTGAACACTCAAAATCTCAATAATTTCTAATTGAATTTCATTGTTTACTATCAAACTTTTAATTATTTCGTAAACATTTCAACATTTCTTTGATAAACAGTTATTTTGTCATTGTTCCTGTATGAAATTTCAATAATTCTGTCATATTTCATTGAGAAACTGTTATTTTTCAATTATTTCTCTGTGATATGTCAATTTTTGTCAAAATTTTATTGTACACTTAAAAGTTTTATTATTTCTGGTAAAATTTTATCGTTTACTATTATTATTTCATATATTTCTGTAAAAGTTTTCATTGTTTCATCAACTTTTAGTCAGGTGCTGTCTATTTTTCGATATTTTTATGTCAAATTTCAATTATTTTCAAATTGTATCGAACACTATCAAAATTTCAGTTATTTCTGTAAATATTTTAATTATTCTATAACATTTCATTGGTCAACTGTCAATTTTTCAATAATAGCTCCGTGAAATTTCAATTATTGGTGAAATTTTATTGAACAGTGTCAAAATTTTAATTATTTCTGGCAAAATTTTATAATTTACTATCAATATATAATTTATTTCTGTAAAAGTTTTCTATATATCATCAACTTTTATTCAGACACTGTCAATTTTTCAATATTTTTATGTGAAATGCCATTTATTGTCAAATTGTATGGAACACTAACAAACTATCGATTATTTCTGTAAATATTTTACTTATTCTATAACATTTCATTGGTCAACTGTCAATTTTTCAAATATTTCTCTGCGAAAGTTTAATTCTTGTAAAAAAATTATTGAACACTTTTGATTTTAATTATTTCTGGTAAAATTTTATCGTTTACTATTAATATTTCATATATTTCTGTAAAAGTTTTCATTATTCTATCAACTTTTATTTAGGCACTGTCAATTTCTCAATATTTATCTGTGGAAGTTCATCATTTATTTTCAAATTGTAAGGAACACTGTCAATTTTCAATTATTTCTCTGTGAAAGTTCAATTATTGTCAAAATTTTAATGAAAACTGTCAATTTTTCTATTATTTCTCTGCGAAAGTTCAATTATTGTCAAAATTTTATTGAAGACTCAAAATTTTAATTATTTCTGGTAAAATTTTATCGTTTACAATCAATATTCCATATATATCTGTGAAACTGTAAAAGTTTTTTTTTATTATTTCATAAACTTTTATCCAGGTACTGTCAATTTTTCAATATTTATGTGTGAAATTTCAATTATTGTGAAATTGTATTGTACACTTTCAAAATTTCAATTATTTCTATAAATATTTTAATTATTCTATAACATTTCATTTGTCAACTGTCAATTTTTCAATTAAATTTATGTGATTATTGTAAAAAAATTATTAAACACTCAAAATTTTAATAATTTCTGGTAAAATTTTATCGTTTACTATTAATATTTCATATATGTTTCTGCAAAAGTTGTCATTATTCCATCAACACTGATTGAGGCACTGATAATTTTTCAATATTTTTGTCTGAAATATCAATTATTGCCAAATTGTATTGAACACTGTTAAAATTTTAATTATTTCTGCAAATATTTCTATTATTCTATAACATTTCATTGGTCAACTGTCAATTTTTCAATTATTTCTATGTGAAAGTTCAATTATTGCCAACATTTTATTGAACACTGTCAAAGTTTTAATTATTTCTGGTAAAATGTTATCATTTACTATAATTCCTATTATTATTGCTATTACTATTATTATAATTTCATATTTTTCTGTAAAAGATATAAATATTTCCTCAACTTTTATTCAGGCACTGTCAATTTTTCAATATTTATGTGTGAAATTTCAATTATTGTCAAATTGTATTGTACACTTTCAAAATTTCAATTATTTCTATAAATATTTTAATTATTCTATAATATTTCATTGGTCAACTGTCAATTTTTCAAATATTTCTCTGCGAAAGTTTAATTCTTGTAAAAAAATTATTGAACACTTTTGATTTTAATTATTTCTGGTAACATTTTATCGTTTACTATTAATATTTTATATATGTTTTTTGCAAAAGTTGTCATTATTCCATCAACTTTGATTCAGGCACTGTCAATTTTTCAATATCTTTCTCTGAAATGTCAATTATTGTCAAATTGTATTGAACGCTCAAATATTTCTGCAAATATTTTATATATTCTATAACTTTTCATTGGTCAACTGTCAATGTTTCAATTATTTCCCTGTAAAAGTTCAATTATTGTCAGAATTTAGAGAACACTATCAAAATATTAATTATTTCTGGTAAAATGTTATCGTTTACTATCAATTCCTTATATATCTCTGTAAAAGTTTTAATTATTCCATCAACTTTTATTCAAGCATTGTAAATTTTTCACTATTTTTGCGTGAAATGTCAATCAAATCAATTCAAATTGTATTGGACACTGTCAAATTTTCAGTTATTTCTGGAAAAATTATAATTCCTCTATTACCTTTTATTGGTCAACTATCAATTTTAAATTATTTCTCTGTAAAAGTTCCATTATTGTCAAAATTTTATTGTCAACTTTTATCCAGGAACAGTTAATTTTTCAATATTTATGTGTGAAATTTCAATTATAGTCAAATTGTATTGACCACATTCGATCGTTTACTATCAATATTTCATATATTTCTGTAAAGTTTTAATTATTCTATCAATTTTATACAGGCATTGTCAATTTTGCAATATTTTTGTATGAAATGTCAATCAAAGCAATTCAAATTGTATTGAACAGTGTCAAAATTTAAATTTCTATAAATATTATAAATATTTATAACATTTCATTGGTCAACTGTAAATTTGTTAATTGGTTCTTTGTGAAAGTTCAATTATTGTCTGAATTTTATAGAACACTGTCAAAATATTAACTATTTCTGCTAAAATTTTATCGTTTACTATCAATATTTCATATGTTTCTGTAAAAGTTTTCATTCTTTCATCAACTTTTATACAGGCACTGTCAATTTTTCAATATCTTTGTCTGAAATGTCAATTATTGTCAAACTGTATTGAACGCTCAAAATTTCAATAATTTTTGCAAATATTTTAAATATTCTATAACATTTCATTGGTCAACTGTCAATGTTTCAATTATTTCTCTGTGAAAGTTCAATAATTTCTGCAAATATTTTAAATATTCCATAACATTTCATTGGTCAACTGTCAATGTTTCAATTATTTCTCTTTGAAAGTTCAATAATTATTGTCAAAAATTTATTTAACACTCAAAATTTTAATTATTTCTGGTAACATTTTATCATTTACAATCTATATTTCAGATATTTCAGTAAAAGTTTTCATTATGTTATCAATTTTTATTCAGCTACTGTCAATTTTTCAATATTTTTCTCTAAAATTTCAATTATTGTCAAATTGTATTGAACACTAACAAACTTTCAATGATTTCTGTAAATTTATTGATAATTCTATAACATTGCATTGATCAATTGTCATTTTTTTTAATTATTCCTCTGTGAAAGTTCAATTATTGACAAAATTTTATTGAACACTCTCAAAATTTCACTTATGTCTTGTAAAATTTTATCGTTTACTATCAATATTTCATATATTTCTGTAAAAGTTTTAATTATGCCATCAATTTTATTCAGGCACTGTAAACTTTCAATATCCTTGCGTGAAATGTCAATCAAATCAATTCAAATTGTATTGAACACTGTCCAATTTTCAATTATTTCTGGAAAAATTATAATTCTTCTTTAACCTTTCATTGATCAACTATCAATGTTTCAATTATTTATCTGTGAAAGTTCTATTTTTGTCAAAATTTTATTTAACACTCCAAATTTTAATAATTTCTGGTAAAATTTTATCGTTTACTATCAATATTTCATATATATCTCAAAAAGTTTTCATTATTTCATCAATTTTATTCAGGCACTGTCAATTTTTCAATATTTTTGTGTGAAATGTCAATCAAATCAATTCAAATTATATTGAACACCGTCAAAATTTCAAATAATTCTGTAAATATTTTAATTATTCTATAATATTTCATTGGTAAACTGTCAAATTTTCGATTATTTCTCTGGGAAAGTTCAATTATTGTCAGAATTTTATAGAACACTATCAAAATATTAATTAATTCTGGTAAAATTTTATCGTTTACTATCAATGTTTCATATATTTCTGTAAAAGTTTGAATTATTCCAACAATTTTATTCAGGCACTGTAAATTTTTCAATATTGTTGCGATAAATGTCATTCAAATCAATTCAAAATGTATTAAACACTGTCAAATTGTCAGTTATTTCTGGAAAAATTATAATTCCTCTATACCCTTCATAAGTCAACTATCAATGTTTCAATTATTTCTCTGTGAAAGGTTTTCTCTGTAAGAAACACTTAATTTTTTTATTATTTTTGGTAAAATTTTATGTTTTACTATCACATATTTTGTGTGAATGTGCCATTTTTGACAAGCTCTAGATAAAAAAGGAGTGCATTTTCAGGACTAAAACTTATACTGCTGGTAATTATGTAAGTATTCAAAACTGATATAACATAGTCAGTCTCGTTTCCTTCATAAAAATTTATGGTCTTAAAAAGTAACTACTGATAACTTTTTTCCGAGTTTTTACAGAAAGAGTTTGACTTACTCTCTTGCATGATAGAATTTTTTTAAAAAATGTATGCCTGAAGTTCATTTCATGCTGAATACACTGGTTTTCGAATTATTCTGATATCTGCTAAAATAGCTTGGCAATTAAACTTTCCACAAACCACGTTTTGAATTAAAATTTGCCCAACCGCCATTTTAACAATGGCTGCCAGAAAAAACTATGCTTTATAATTTTTTTTTCAAACTGTGTTTTGTGACTGTCTAGCTGTAGGAAACACATGAAAAAAAATCAGGGCAATAAAAAGCAACAAATTTTATTTATATTGGGTGATTTGAAATGGATTGACCCAAGTAACTTATTAAGTATCTTATTTTTCTGTATTTAATATGTTTCACGAAGGCCCGTACTCATAGCTCGTACTTGAGTATTAGTTCGACTCATGTCGTATATTTGGTTGCGTATTTTCTAAAAACGTTTATGATCAAACGCAACCAAATATACTATTTGAGTAGAAGTCAAGCTCAAAAACGAACCCAAGTTGTAGCCCAAGTGGTTACCAAACATCTGCCAATGCAAGAAGAATATTTGCCTTAAATAAATTTTAATGTCCCAAAACTACAAAAAATATTATATTTCCGCATTTGCAGTTGTAGGTTTTAGAAAATTTTGTAACTTGGATGCTTTTTTAGCAGGTGTCTTTAGGACTTCATCGATTATGCCGAATTTTTTCGCCTCGTCGGGATTCATGAATTTATCCCGCTCCATATTTTTCTCAATTACTTCTAAGTCCATGCCTGTGTGCTTTACGTAAAGCTCATTTATTTGTTTCTTCAATTTGATTATCTCCTCTGCTTGGATCAATAAATCCGTGGCCTGGCCTTGTGCACCTCCCGAAGGCTGGTGGATCATTATCCGCGAGTTTGGTAATGACTGCCGCATACCTAATTAACTGAATGGTAAAAATGGCAAAATTTCTTATAACTCAATGTACCTTTAGTTCCTGATGCCAGAAGTAACGATGCCATACTTGAGGCTTGTCCAACGCACCACGTAGCAACTGGAGGTTGAATGAATTGCATGGTATCATAAATTGCCAGCCCTGAGGTTACGATTCCCCCAGGAGAATTGATATACATGTGTATTGGTTTATGGCTGGATTCCGATTGCAGGAACAACAGTTGGGCGATTATTATTGAGCTTACGGTGTCGTTTATGGGGCCCATCAGACATATTATACGGCCTTTTAACAGCCGAGAATAGATGTCGTACGAGCGTTCACCCCTACCTGTCTGCTCAATTACTATCGGAACAAACCCCAAATTAGCTCTGCTGACATGGAACAATGTGCCCATTTTAGATTTAAGCATTAACTCTCTTAAACAAAACATGACGATTATTTGGATGAAGTTGTACTAAATGTACTAATGAAAATTTCAACTAATGTCAGAAATGTAACATGACAATGCCTGACATATACCTGACATTAATAACCAAACGTAGGTATCGTTAATATCGATTTTAGAAATCGGATCTTTACTTACAAATCTACATATTCGACTCATGAAAAAATTAAAAATCGAGATTTTTGTGAAAATATCCTATTGTCTTCAGGGCCTTCTTCAGATAAAGGATTTTGGGTGTCTCTCTGTATGTCTGTCTATAGTCCATGCCAGATAAGACGTCACTTTTCACATAAAACCGAAGCCCTTCGTCTATCTTGTCGGACTGGTCAACAGAAATGCATATCTAAAAACGCGTTCTCACGAATTAAGTTTAACTGATCGATATTAGTTGATTAACAAAAGTTGAATAAAAACCCAAAAAATTCACACAAAAATAATTGAAAATATATAGCTGATCAAAGAAGTTTTAACAGAAGAATTCGAAACTTCACAGTTGACTAATGAAATGTTCTAGAATAATTGAAATATTTGAAATATTGATAGTAGATTGATAAATCGATAATTTGACAGATCGATGACATTTCGACACCAAAATAATTGCAAAAAAAACAGTTGATCAATGGAATGTTATATATTGATTCATATATTTGCAGAACTAATAGAAAAATTGATAGTAATATATGAAATTTTACAAGAATTTACAGAAATTTGAAGGTTTATATAAGTTGATAATTGAAATATTAGAGATTGATTGTTATACATGCAGAAATAATAAATGTAGATCATAAAAAATGAAATTTTATCATAAATAATTAACATTTTGACAGTATCCAATGCAATATTTACACAAATAAATCAGTAATCAATTACATTTGATAGAATCATTCAAATTTTGCTCGCAAATTATTGATAAATTAACAGTTGATCGATGAAATTTCGACACAAAAATAATTGACAAAAATATAGTTGATCAATGCAATGTTATATATTGATTCATATATGTACACAAAAAATAGAAAGATTTATAGTAAAAAAATGAAATTTTACACGAATTAATTGTAATTTGAAAGTTTAAATGAGTTAATAAATGAAATATTATAGATTGATTGTTATACTTGCAGAAATAATACATATTGATCATAAAAAATGAAATTTTATCATAAATAATTAAAATTTTCTTAGTATCCAATGTAATATTTACACAAATAAATCAGTAATCAATTACATTTGATAGAATTATTGAAACTTTGCTCAACAATTATTGATACATTAACAGTTGATCGATGAAATTTTGACACGAAAATATCCAATGCAATGTCCAATGCTCAAAAATTATTGATAAAATGACCTTTGATCGATGAACTTTCGACACAAAAATTATTGAAAAAATGATAATTGATCAATGGAATGTTATATATTGATTGATATATTTACAGAAATAATAGAAAGATCGATAGTAAAAAATAAAAAAAACAAGAATTAATTGTAATTTGAAAGTTTAAATGAGTTGATAACTCAAATATTATAGATTGATTGTTATACTTGCAGAAATAATAAATGTTGATCGTAAAAAAATTTATTTTATATAATTATATTTTTAATTATATATAAATAATAAAAAATTTGACACTATCCAATGCAATATAGACACAAATAAATCAGTAATCAATTACATTTGATAGAATCATTGAAATTTTGCTCGAAAATTATTGATAAATTGACCTTTAATCGATGAACTTTCGACACTAAAATAATTGAAAAAATGTTATATATTGATTGATATATTTACAGAAAAAAAATAGAAAGATTTATAGTATAAAACTAAACTTTACAAGAATAAATTAAAATTTGAAAGTTTCAATAAGTTGATGAAGTTATTATTATAGATTGATTGTTATATTTGCAGAAATAATAAATGTTAATGGTGAAAAATGAAAATTTAACAAAAGCAACTAAAATTTTGACCGTATCCAATGCAATATTGACATCAATAAATAAATAGTCAATTACATTTGATAGAATCATTAAAGTTTTGCTCGAAAATTATCGATAAATTAACAGTTGATCGATTACATTTCGACACAAAAATATATAATGCATTGTCCAATGCACATAAATTATTGATAAATTGAACTTTGATCGATGAACTTTCGACACAAAAATTATTGAAAAAATTATAGTTGATCAATGAAATGTTATGTATTGATTGATACATTTACAGAAATAATAGAAAGATTTATAGAAAAAAAAAATTAACAAGAATTAATTGTAATTTGAAAGTTTAAATGAGTAGACAAATGAAATATTATAGCGTGATTGTTATATTTGCAGAAATAATAAATGTTGATTGTGAAAAGTTTAAATTTAACAAAAGTAATTAAAATTTTGACAGTATCCAATGCAATGTGGATACAAATAAATTAGTAATCTATTTCATTTGATAGAATCATTGAAATTTTGCTCGAAAATTATCGATAAATTAACAGTTGATCGATGATATTTCGACACAAAAGTATCCAATGCAATGTCCAATGCTAAAAAATTATTGATAAATTAGCAGTTGATCGATGAACTTTCGACACAAAAATAATTAAAAAATTGTAGTTGGTTAATGGAATGTTATATATTGATTCATATATTTACAGAAGTAATTGAAAGATTGATAGTAAAAAATTAAATTTCATCATAAATAATTAAAATTTTGACACTATCTAATGCAATGTTGACACACAAAAATTAGTAATCAATTACATTGGATAAAATCATTCAAATTTTGCTCGAAAATTATTGATAAATTAACAGTTGATCAATAAAATTTCGACACAAAAATAATTGACAAAAATATAGTTGATCTATAGCATGTTATATATTGATTGATATATTTACATAAATAATAGAAATATTGATAGTAATAAACCAAATTTTACAAGAATGAATTGTAATTTGAAAGTTTAAATGAGTTGATAACTGAAATATTACAAATTGATTGTAATATTTGCAGAAATAATAAATGTTGATCGTAAAGAATAAAATTTTAACATAAATAATTAAAATTTTGACGGTATCCAATGCAATATGGACACAAATAAATCAGTAATCAATTACATTTGATAGAATCATTAAAATTTTGCTCGAAAATTATCGATAAATCAACAGTTGATCCATGAAATTTCGACACATAAATATCTAATGCAATGTCCAATGCTCAAAAGTAATTGATAAATTAACAGTTGATCAATGAAATTTCGACACAAAAATAATTGACAAAAATATAGTTGATCAATAAAATATTATATATTGATTAATATATTTACAGAAATAATAGAAAGATTGATAGTAAAAAATGAAATTTTACAAGAATTATCTGAAATTTGAAAGTTTAAATGAGTCGATAAATGAAATATTATAGATTGATTGTTATACTTTCAGAAATAATAAAAGTTGATCGTAAAAAATGAAATTTTATCATAAATAATGAAAATTTTTACAGTATCCAATTCAATATGGACACAAATAAATCAGTAATCAATTACATTTGATATAATTATTGAAATTTTGCTAGAAAATTATCGATAAATTAACAGTTGATCCATGAAATTTCGACACATAAATATCTAATGCAATGTCCAATGCTCAAAAGTAATTGATAAATTAACAGTTGATCAATGAAATTTCGACACAAAAATAATTGACAAAAATATAGTTGATCAATAAAATATTATATATTGATTAATATATTTACAGAAATAATAGAAAGATTGATAGTAAAAAATGAAATTTTACAAGAATTATCTGAAATTTGAAAGTTTAAATGAGTCGATAAATGAAATATTATAGATTGATTGTTATACTTTCAGAAATAATAAATGTTGATCGTAAAAAATGAAATTTTATCATAAATAATGAAAATTTTTACAGTATCCAATTCAATATGGACACAAATAAATCAGTAATCAATTACATTTGATATAATCATTGAAATTTTGCTAGAAAATTATCGATAAATTAACAGCTGATCAATGAAATTTCGACACAAAAATAATTGAAAAAATAATAGTTGATCAATGGAATGTTATATATTGATTGATATATTTACAGAAATAATAGAAAATAAAATTTTACAAGAATTAATTGTAATTTGAAAGTGTAAATGAGTTGATAAATGAAATATTATAGATTGATTGTCATACTTGTGAAATAATAAATGTTGATCGTAATAAATGAAATGTTATCATAAATAATTAAAATTTTGACAGTATCCAATGCAATATAGACACAAATAAATCAGTAATCAAAATCATTTGAAATGTTGCTGGGAAATTATCAATAAATTATCAGTCGATCGATAAAATTTTGACACAAAAATATCCAATGCAGTGTCCAATGCTCGAAAATGTTTGATAAATTGACCTTTGATCGATGAACATTCGACACAAAAATTATTGAAAAAATTATAGTTGATCAACGGAATGTTATACAGGGTGTCTACGCTAAACTTTTCGTTAAAAGTTTACGGCGTTGCCGTAAAGTCAGTTATCCTCATGTGAAATATTTTCAATTTTCCATCACTTCCGGTTCCACCGGAAGTAGCACCAACTTTCTTATTTTAAATGGAACATCCCATATATCATTATATTTTTAAATACCTCGCTTAAATTGAAACATATTTTGTAAGAACATATGTACACTTATCTCGTTTAGATTTCAAGAAAACAATGTTTTTCTAAAATTTTGACCTCTAAAAGGTAGCCTGAAATCTGTCTATAACTTCTCTTAGGAATAAGATAAAATTATGAATTATATTTCTAATTGTACCCAGAAGATGCTTCTATTTGTAAAATAATTGGAAACTGTCAATTTTGATAATATGTGTTCATAAAATGTCAATATCTAATTGCCCTCTTAAATATCTTATAATTCAATTTTTTTAAATGGAATGACCCATTTTTTTATCTCAGAGCACGATTGCGAGAAAAATGTGCTACAAAAAAGTATAATACAACCATACTCCTAAAGCAAGTATTTTTGGAATTATTTCGAAGATTACTTTTTCGTCGCATTTCTGCAGGGTATAATTTCGCATTTTAAAACTTCGATAATTTCGATAAAAAACTCAATTATCCGAAGGTTAAATGTAGGTGTGAAAATACGTGGGAATAAACATGCAAGCATTAGTGAGTGAGACCACTAGAACAAAGTACTCCTCAAAACGACTTATCCGAAGGTTAAGTGTAGGTGTGAAAATACATGGGGATAATCATTTATGCAAAGCAAATACTAGTGAATGAGTTTGTGACTCTTACACAAAAGTTTCACGCGAAGTTTTTTCTGTGAAACTTATACCAAGTGTCTTATTTGCTTTTAAATATCTTCTATTTGGCAAGTTTTATTTTGCAGCAAACATACCTGTAATGTTAGTTTTGTGGTGTTGCGATGATATCCGTGGTGAGCAGGAATGCGAGTTATTCCGCGGTCCTTCAGCTCCTTGTATCTGCTTCTCATCTTCGTCGACTCTGCATTGCCTCCGCAACGGATTCCTTCTTCTATCTCGTATCCGCAGCGTCACAGGACATTCCAGATGTAAATCGAGGGCCATCGAGCACTGGCTTCCAGTTCCTTGCAGTGATTCATGGCTTAATCTGCAACATGCATTTGCATATATTTTTGGAAGAGACAAAAAGCTTGAAACTTACCGATATGTATGAGCGGTCTCATCAACGGAAAGCGCATGTCTGTGAAGCAGTCGTGGATTTAGTGTGGCATGAGCAGCATACAGTTTCTGACCTTTGTACGAACGCCTGTTTTCTTCTCTGCGCGAATGGCTTATTGTCGACGACTTTCTCGTAATGCCCTTTTGCTCCACCAAGTCAGGTGCTGATGGACTTTTGCTTATCGAATTCTGTAAGTAGCAGATAGATCAAATTGTAATTTTCATAATATTTTTGGGCTACAGCAATGCAACAGTGAAACAGATAACCAATTGTGTAGAAGTCTGATATTTGTGTTTTTCATTGTATATTATATTAATTTGGTAAAGTATAGTTATGTTTATCGTAATATGTTGATTCACGTACGGTTTAAGTGTATAGCTATACTTTGACATGGTTGTCCTGGGGAGTAGAAAATCGTAAGCGCATCCTTTGAAGTGCAATTCATAATGATCAACGTACATTAGATAACTTTTACTCGTACAAAAAAAAGTTACATATATCTCAGTAACTAGGGGCGATCTAAACTTACAGAATAAATTAACTTCGCCATACTAAAAAGTAATTGAACTTCCTAACCGACTCCAATTCCAACTGCAAATCTTATTGTTCCCAAGAGTAATCAGTAAAGAAACTTCAATTCGGTGCTTGTTTTATCGCTAATAGAGTCATGATTCCATTAGTGTGTCAATGATTTATACATTTGTGTGGAGCATCAGCAACCCGAAATCAAACAGAATTGATTAAACATGAAAACACGTAATTTATTTTAGTAAAAGTGAACGTATTTACTTCTTGAATAGAGTAACTATTTTCTTTTCAATGCTAATTCAGTAATTATTTAATACAATATAAATAACTCATATATGGGTCATTCCATGTAAAGTGGAACAGTTTTGAAAATATTCCCCGCTCGACCATCTCCAATTTTGATGAAAATTAATATGGATGTATATGTATAATTGAAATGAACTTCTGTGAAGTTTTAGCTCCATGTATCAAATATCTGAACCACTGCAGCATTTCCTGTGGAGGTCACTCCAAACTCGATACGTCTACTGCTAGAATTTTGCACAGTTTAACATATTCCTACTACTCAGCTAAATTAGCTATGAAGCTGAAATTCAACACCTTAGATCAACATTTGCCGATGAATACGAAAACAATAGTAGCAATACTTGGAAAGCAATGCACCTATCACAATTTAATCTCAAAGTGGCCTTAAAATTATAATGCACGATGTTTTTGCCATTACTTTGGCAACATGTAACTCAAAAGCGGAAACAGTTGGTAAGTGGTTCTTTTACTGATTTGCTAACCTAATATAGGACATTCCATTGCTGGAATATTAGACTAATGGCTTACATTCTTGTGGAAATATTTGACCACAAACATGGTGTCAAAAGCTTAAAAGGCGAATTTTGCCTCTTTTCAAAGTCAAATATCCAAAACGAATCTCCTCGTATTTTATTTATTTTAGTACCACTGCAAAGAGCTTATTTTTCTACTGGAATCATCATTTTATTTGTTGGGACCTTTTAGGCAAAGGCAAGAAAAATGTCTGTAAACATGGTGCTTTTCATTCTGTGCAATGAACATTAATTCTGTTAATGAAACGCTTGGTTTGGTCCATGGTTCATATTCACCCATGAAAAATGTCGTGAAACATAGTACTCTTCATCCAGTGCAACATACATTACTTTTTCCGTTTATTTTCAGCTTTCCAGCTTATTATTTTGAAATTTGCCTATTTCTATTATAACATGTCTGTAGATTGTAAAAACTGAAATGCAATTCAGAAAGGGCCATGGAAATTTTGGGTTGCGTCTAATCTTAAGTCATGTTCAATATGGATTAATTATCTGGGGACATTCTTCTAGTCGAAATGTAATTTTTAAAATACATAGACGCCATATGCAGTGTATAAGGGTGAAATGCAAATTTTCGTCATATTTTGGCTAATTTTAATTTCTCACAGTCGTTTGTATTTATGCATTCTAGAATATCTAAACTTGTAAAAATAACCTAGAGAAATCATGTATGTTGACGATAGCCATAAAACTATACAAAAAATAACCTGTATGCAGACAAAACAAAAAATAATTGTTTTATTTCATTTAACAATAAATTACACGTCAATTGTAATTGTAACTAATCTGTAGTAATGTAATAAGTGCATCGAATTTATCGGTTGATTTACGAAAAATTGTTACATAGCACCGAAAATAGTGCATATTTTTCAACAATTTATTGAAATATTTACGCCATTCGAATTACTATGCAACAAATTTTCGTAAATTCTCCGATTATAATTCGATGCACGAATTACTTTCGATCCGATTATTTCATATTTATATAATATATAAATAACACATACATTACAGTAGATATTTACGTAACAAGTACTGAAAGTTTGTCTTTATCGGACGAGTAGCAATTTCCAGGACGAGCTGCAGCCGAGTCAGGAAGCCTTCGAGTCCTACAAAGGCTCAATTTTAGCACGAGCTGCGTACAATATTTTTTTGTTAAATCATTGGAAGCTAATAGAATAATTTTAAATAAAATATGTAATTTGAAATACAATGTCAATATAAATGTGATAAGCAGGTACATTTGTGGAACGATAATCTAACATTACTGAAATTGTTGATACACATATGCCCGGACCATCAGGAATTGCTTTTAATAATTGTTCTAATTGTAATATTCACTTCCACAATAATAAAATTTAAAATTTATTTGTATTATATTTTATAAACAGTTTGTCTGGCGTAAAGTAATCACTTTATGGTACTTGTACCGTTAGGCTGCATTTTTTGTTGGTAACCATTATGTCGATATTACACTATGATTTAATAAAATATTATTATTAATCGCGTGCTTAATAAACAACCGTCGCCATGGTAACTCATCATTTCCATCCATCGCCTCACCAAGAGTACCATGTTCAAGGACATTTTTCATGGGTGAATATGAACCATGGACCAAACCAAGCGTTTGGTTACCAAAATTAATGTGCATTGAACAGAATAATGAGTGCCATTTTCAACGACATGTTTCTTGCGTTTACCTAAAAGGTTTACAAGTAAAAAGGTGATTCCAGTAGAAAACAAAAACTCTTTCACACTGTATACATTCAATTGTTACATTAAACACAAACAGTTCTTCATAACATCGACAACGTGTAAACGTGATCATGCAATTTTGGGGGGTAAACGTCAAATAATAAAAAAAAACATTGGTACAAACAAAAAATTCAAACATATATTTATTCAGTTGCATTAGTGATGGGCTGTGTCGGATATTAAACAAACAGTTTCAAAAAAGACGAACAGAAATGACATAAAACACAACTAACCTGCGATACTTTTAATAAATCGTTTTGTTTGCGTGGATCTATAACAAGACCTTTGGAAAACTGCATAAATGACTGTGTAACGGCATGTCTATCAGAAGAGATTTTAATAGGGATCGGAGTGACACCTGTTTGAGAGCTCGACGTTCTTAATGATCCATGAGTGGAAGGATGGTCTGCTGTTCTGTGTGTACACTGTATTCCACTTCCTGCACCGAGACATAATGTATGTATATCGAGTTATGTATGCGAGTAGGTGGTGTGACATTGCTCACTTATTTACCATCGAAAATTAGCATTTCCTCTGTACACAGCATTCGTACAATACGCAATTATAATATATCGATTAGGAGCGAAGTAGCGTTTTAGTAATTGGTATGTCTGGAGTTTTTACCGCTTCCGTGTAACGCGAGGAATAAAATATAAGAGGCGGATCGATAGTCATTTTTGTTTGGGCTACAAAACCTCACGAAGAGCTTATCTTTTGGGCATATCAAAGCACTTATTACCAAGTTCAAAGGTTCAGCGAGGTTAACAACTTAAAAATTTGCTAATTTATATTACTTCAGGTGCAAATGAAGCACGCTACATTTAATGGTTCTGCTTTTAAATGCCAGGTACAATGTGGAAACTGTAAAATATGGGAATACCAGTAGCAATTCAGTTAACATTTATTATGACAATTAATTTAAATGTGCTTCAAACTTTGAAATACTAATTTTGAAAGCGTTTTGATACTATGATAAATTATAAACCTTCTTTGATTTATTTTAAATTTTTAAAATAAAAGATTTATGTAACCGTTAATTTTTGCTACATGCCGAATATAATTTAATTCTTTATTGAAATTTTGTACAGATAATGGAAATTTAAATAATCTATGTATTAAAAAATAGAACGCCCATTGTTTATATTTATAAAAAGTCATAGACCTAAAATTTACATAGTTGTCAGTATGACAGTCTTTTCTGTAAATATCAAAATCTAATTTATTTTCAATTCTTGTTATTCTAATATCGAAAAATAGAACGCTATTGTCAATTTTCTTCTTCATGTGTGAACTTTATTGTCTCAAATTCGTAATTTCAGAAAGAAAACTTTAAATACAAAAATTAGAATCTGCAATAGCAAAACATCATCCACATATCTAAGCCAAACTTTGAGAAATTTTGGATATTTTCTTTTAATATTATTTTCAAAATAATTTAAAAATAAATTTGCTATAAATGGAGAAAGAGGGTTACCCACAGTTGTGCCAAATGTCCGTTTATAAAATATATTGCAAAATTTAAAAATATTTTGTTCCATGCATAATTTTGTTAATTTCAAGTATTCTTTAATTTTTTTCTTGATTCACTGAATTATAATAATAATTCCGATAACAAAAATAATAATAATTCATGTATTCTCGTTGCTGCAACCATACAGATGTGATGGCTCAAAACATGATAAACTGCTATTGCTCATATTTTCAAATCTTGGCTCTTAACTCTCAAAATTTGTGAAGTTGCCAAATATGTAGCTTCAGTTGTAAAAATTTGTCAAGTACATAACTGTAACGTTAAAAATGTGTCAAATTTTCGACTATAACTGACAAAATTTGTAATTATTTTAAAGGTAACTAATAAAATGTGACATATTTTCATTTGTTACTGCCAATATTTCCAATATTTTGCACTGTAACTGCCGATATTGCTCATATTTTCAAATGTTAACTGTCAAAACTTGTGAAGTTTCCAAATCTGTAGCTTCAGTTGTGAAAATTTGTCAAATAAGTAACTGTAACTATCAAAATTTGTCAAATTTTCAACAGTAACTGACAAATTTTGTATTGTATTCGATGGTAACTATCAAAACTTGTCCAATTTTAAACTGTAACTAACAATATTTGACATATTTTCAATTGTAACTTTAAATATTTTCAATATTTTGCACTGTAACTGCCGATTTTGCTCACATTTTCAAATTTTTGTTATTAACTGTTAAAATTTCTGAAGTTGCCGAATCTATAGGTGCAGTTGTGAAAATTTGTTAAGTAAGTAACTGTAACTATCAAAATTTGACAACTTTTCAACTGTAACTGACAAATTTTGTAATAATTTCTATGGTAACTATCAAAAACTTGTCGAATTTTAAACTGTAACTATCAAAATTTAACATATTTTCAATTGTAACTGTATATATTTCCTATATTTTGCACTATAACTGCCGATGTTGCTCATATTTTCAAATTTTGGCTCTTGACTGTCAAAGATTGTGAGGTTGTCAAATCTGTAGCTGCAGTTGTGAAAATTTCTCAAATAAGTAACTGTAACTATCAAAATTTGACAAATTTTTAACTGTGACTGACAAATTTTGTAATAATTTCAATTGTAACTATCAAAAATTGTCGTATTTTAAACTGTAACTAAACAAATTTGACATATTTTCAATTGTAACTGTTAATATTTTCAATATTTTGCACTGTTATTGCCGATTTTGCTTACATTTTCAAATTTTTGCTCTTAACTGTTAAAATTCGTAATGTTGCCGAATCTATAGGTGCAGTTGGGAAAATTTGTAAAAATAGGTAACTGTAAGTAGCAAAATTTGTCAAATTTTCAACTGTAACTGACAAATTTTGTAATAATTTCGATGGTAACTATGAAAACTTGTCGAATTCTAAACTGTAACTAACCAAATTTGACATATTTTCAATTGTAACTGTAAATATTTTCAATATTTTGCACTGTAACTGCCGATTTTGCTCACATTTTCAAATTTTTGCTCTTAACTGTTAAAATTCCTGAAGTTGCCGAATCTATTGGTGCAGTTGTAAAAATTTGTCAAATAAGTAACTGTAACTATCAAAATTTGACAACTTTTCAACTGTAACTGACAAATTTTGTAATAATTTCGATGTTAACTATCAAAAATTGTCGTATTTTAAACTGTAGCTAACAATAATTGACATATATTCAATTGTATCTGTCAATATTTTGTATATTTTACACTATATTTGCCGAGATTGCTCACATTTTCAATAATTGGCTCTTTACTATAAAAAATTGTAAAGCTGACAAACCTGTAGCTGTTGTTGTGAAATTTTGTCAAGTAAGTAACTCTAACTATCAAAATTTGTCAAATTTTCAACTATAACTGACAAAATTTGTAATAATTTCAAGGTAACTCTCAAATATTATCGAATTTTAAACTGTAACTAACCAAAATTGACATATTTTGAAAAATATAGACTGTAACTGTCGATATTTCTGATGTTTTCAACAGTTTCTGTCAATATTGCTCATATTTTCAATTGTAAGTGTCAAAATAACATTTTTTAACTGCAATATGTCATATTTTCAACGATAACTATCAAATTTTTTCTTATTTTCAACTATAACTGCCAAAATTTGTAATAATTTCAAGGTAAACTCTCAAATATTGTCGTATTTTAAACTGTAACTAACCAAAATTGACATATTTTGAGAAATAGCGACTGTAGCTTTCGATATTTCTAATATTTTCAACTGTTTCTGCCAATATTGGACATATTTCAACTGTAAGTGTCAAAATATATTTTTTTACTGCAACTGTCAAAATATGTCATATTTTCATCGGTAACTATTAAAATTTCTCATACATTCAACTATAACTGACAAAACTTGTAATAATTTCAATGGCAACTCTCAAAAATTGTCGTATTTTAAACTGTAACTAACAAAATTTGACATATTTTCAATTGCAATTATCAATATTTCTGATATTTTGCACTGTAACTTCCGATAATAATAATTTTTATTCATTTATTCGCGTTACTGTAACCATGCAGATGTGATAGGTCAAAAATTGTTCAACTGATATTGCTTACATTTTCAAATGTATGCTCCTAACTCTCAAAGTTTGTGAAGTTGCCAAATCTGTAGCTTCAATTATAAAAAAATGTCAAGTTCATAACTGTAGCTTTAAAAATTTGTCAAATTTTCAACTGTAACTGACAAATTTTGTAATAATTTCAATGGTATATATCAAAACTTATCGTATTTTTAACTGTAACTAACAAAATTTGACATATTTTTAATTGTAACTGTCAATATTTCCTATATTTTGCTCTATAACTGCCGATATTACACACATTTTCAAATTTAGTGTCAAATCTGTAGCTTCAGTTGTGAAAATTTGTCTAGTACATAAGTGTAACTTTAAAAATTTGTCAATTTTTTAACTGTAACTGACATAATTTGTAATCATTTCTTCTCATTTCTAACAAAATTTGACACACTTTTTTTGTAAACCTCTGTTTTTTCTTTCTCTGGCATTTAACTCCTCATTTATTTGCATGGTTTAATTTGCTAGTCTACACCTAGTTCGTTTGAAAAGGAACAAAGCAATAATAATTTAAGGACATAATAATTAACTTACGAAAATCATAATAATTAATAAGTATATGAATAAGAAGCTAGACCGTTATTTATATACTCAGGGCAATTTAGGGCCATTCTATATACTTAGCTATACGTCTTATATAACATCTCTGCTGCGCTTTCTCGTTCCGAACTAATTGGGCTAAACTTTTTTTTTAAGAGCAGATGTATCATTAATGTTACATCTAGGAGATAATTGGAAATGCTTTAGACGTCTGCTGCTACTCAGATTCTCAAACACTATCTTTGATTGCACCAATACGATGCTGTCAGATACATTGCAAGATTGGAAATGCGGATATATATATATTCCCCTTTCATGTTATATCAAATAAAGAGAAAATGATTTAGCCTGTAATTCTTTCGATGTAATTTTTAATAGCCGAATGCACTTAAGTAAACATCACGAAATTGCGTAAGAGATATTGATTTAGTTTTCTTATACTAGACAATATATTAGAACTTTAGTAATATTATAGTCAGTGCGTTATTTTTCTGTATTCTTGTTAATCATGATTATTATTATTATTATGTATTGTATTTTTATATTGTATTTTAGTATTTTTAGTATTATTTTAGTATTATTATTAGTAATTCTAACGTTGATTCACTGTACACGTGGCGACGTGATTAAAGAATAAAATAAAATAAATAAAATTTTAAAAAACCTATGGGCCAATTGGGCATTTTAAATACATATATATTTTACATACATATATATATATATATACCTACTTATAAATAATAAATACATATTATATTTTTTCTGCAAAATAAGCTCATTTTGCTTATACGTAAATCCGGTGTATACATAACATTAAAATATACGTTTCTCGTTAACCCTAATTCTATAACAAACAACTTTAGTCATCTGTGATATTCTTATGTGAATATCTAAAAATCTAAAAATCTAAAAAATTAAAACTATAAATTTCAATATAAGTATATCTTTGTATTTGTTTAAAGTTGTTAAATTATTATTTGGTACTTATTGGTAAAAAAAATATTTTTAGTTTATTTTATCATTTATTTATTTTATTTCGCCAAACTAGTTTCGGTTAGTATATAACCATCTTCAGAGACATCTACGAAGAATAAAATATTTTTTTTATTTTTTATTTATGTGTGATATGTGATCATCTTTTATCCCGGTTTCCTATATCTCATACAATTTTCTGTGTACATGTACTTTGTTTCTCATACAATTTTAATTTGTTTATAATTATTAGTACTCACAATTAATATTTTTTATATGTATTTTATGTATGCCACTATTTGTTGTTGAATCTACTTATACACATATGTTGTGATAGCTATTATTTATACATTAAACTGTATACCTCTTTTTTCATGACTTGTGTAAACCTATTGGTAACATACATAAAGATTATTATAAAGACTACAATAATCCTGATTTAAATTAGTCTAGTGAAGGTATGGTTCTGATATGTATATATTATCCTTTATACATAATATATATATATATATATATATATATATATATATATATATATATATCACGTTATAAGTTTATAATGTTAATGAATGATTATTTATCAATTTCTAACTCTTTCAAAGGAAACTCTCAAAAATTGTCGTATTTTAAACTGTAACTAACAAAATTTGACATATATTCAATTGTATCTGTCAATATTTTCTATATTTTGCACTATTACTGCTGATATTGCTCACATTTTCAAACATTGGCTCTTTACTGTCAAAATTTGTAAAGTTGCCAAACTTGTAGCTGTAGTTGTGAAAATTTGTCAAGTAAGTAACTGCAACTATCAAAAATTGTCAAATTTTCAATTATAACTGACAAAATTTATAATAATTTCAAGGTAACTCTCAAATATTGTCGTATTTTAAACTGTAATTACCTAAAGTTGACATATTTTGAAAAATGTCGACTGTGTCAATATTTCTGATATTTTCAACTGTTGCCGCCAATATTGCTCAAATTTTCAATATTAAGTGTCAAAATAACATTTTTTTAACTGCAACTGTTATATTTTCTACGGTAACTATCATATTTTTTCAAATTTTTAACTATAACTGACAAAATTTATAATAATTTAAAGGTAACTCTCAAATATTGTCGTACTTTAAACTGTAACTAACAAAAATTGACATATTTTGTGAAATACAGCTTGACTGTAGCTGTCGATATTTCTGATAAAATTTCAACTTTTACTGACAATAATGCTCAGTCATTTTCAATTGCAAGTGTCAAAATATATTTTTTTAACTGCAACTGCAACTGTTTCAACGGTAACTATCAAAATTTGTTAGATATTAAACTATAACTGACAAAATTTGTAATAATTTCAATGGTAACTCTCAAAATTTGTCATATTTTAAACTGTAACTAAATAAATTTGACATATTTTCATATGCAACGGCAAAATGTTTTATGTTTTCAACTGTACCTCATCTGTATCTAACAAAAATGGACAGATTTTGAGAAATATCGCCTGTGGCTGTCGATATATTTGATTTTTTCAACTGTTTCCGCCAATATTACTCATATTTTCAATTGTAAGTGTCAAAATATCATTTCTAAACTGCAATATGTCATATTTTCAACGGTAACTATCAAAATTTTTCAAATTTTCAGCTATAACTGACAAAATTTGTAATAATTTCAAGGTAACTCTCAAATATTGTCGTATTTTAAACTGTAACAAAATTGACATATTTTGAGAAATATCGACTGTAACTGTCGATATGTCTGATATTTTTAACTATTGCTGCCAATATTGCTCATATTTTCAATTGTAAGTGTCAAAAAAAACATTTTTAACTGAAATTTGTCATATTTTTACTGGTAACAATCAAAAATTTTCAAATTTTCAACTATAACTGACAAAATTTGTAATAATTTCAAGGTAACTCTCAAATATTGTCGTATTTTAAACTGTAACTTACCAAAATTGACATATTTTGAGAAATATCGACTGTAACTGTCGATATTTCTGATATTTTCAACTGTTGCTGCCAGTATGCTTATATGTTCAATTGTATGTGTCAAAATATCATTTTTTAACTGCAACTGTCAAAATATATCATATTTTCAACGGTTACTATCAAAACTTCTCAAAGATTCAACTATAACTGAAAACAATTGTAAATATTACAATAGTAACTCTCAAAATTGTCATATTTTAAACTGTAACTAACAAAATTTAACGTATTTTCAATTGCAATTGTCAATATTTCTGATATTTTTCACTGTAACTTCCGATAATAATAATAATTATTCATTTATTCGCTTTACTGTAACCATACAGATGTGATAGGTCAAATATTGATAAACTGATTTTGCTCACATTTTCAAATTTATGCTCTTAACTCTCAAAATGTGTGAAGTTGCCAAATCTGTAGCTTCAATTATAAAAATTTGTCAAGTTCATAACTGTAACTTTAAAAATTTGTCAAATTTTCAACTGTAACTGACAAATTTTGTAATAATTTCAATGGTATATATCAAAAGTTATCGTATTTTAAGCTATAACTAACAAAAGTTTACATATTTTCAATTGTAACTGTCAATATTTGCTATATTTTGCACCGTAACTTCCGATATTGCTCACATTTTCAACTTTTTGCTCTGACTGTCAAAATTTGTAAAGTTGCCAAATCTGCAGCAGCAGTTGTAAAAATTTGTCACATAAGTACATAACTGTAACTATAAAAATTTGTCAAATTTTCAACTATAACTGACAAAATTTGTAATTATTTCAATGTTAACTATAAAAAAATTGTCGTATTTTAAAGTGTAACTAATAAAATTTGAAATATTTTCAATTGTAACTGTCAATATTTCCAATATTTTGCACTGTAACCGCCGATTTTGCTCACATTTTCAAAGTTTTGCTCTTAACTGTCATAATTTGTAAAATTGCTAAATCTGTAGCTGCAGTTGTGAAAATTTATCAAGAACACAACTGTAACTATCAAAACTTGTCAAATTTTCAACTATAACTGACAAATTTTGTAATAATTTCAATTGTAACTATCAAAAATTGTCGTATTTTAAACTGTAACTAATAAAAGTTTACATATTTTCAATTGTAACTGTCAATATTTGCTATATTTTGCACCGTAACTTTCGATATTGCTCACATTTTCAAGTTTTTGCTCTGACTGTCAAAATTTGTGTAGTTACCAAATCTGCAGCATCAGTTGTAAAAATTTGTCAAATAAGGAACTGGAACTATCAAAATTTGTCAAATTTTCAACTTTATCTGACATAATTTGTAATCATTTCATTGGTATCTATCAAAAATTGTCGTATTTTAAACTGTAACTAAGAAAATTTGACACACTTTCAATTGTAACTGTCAATATTTCCAATATTTTGCACTATAACTGCCGATATTGCTCATATTTTCAAAGTTTGGCTCTTAACTGTCAAAATTAATGAAGTTCCCAAATCTGTAGCTGCAATAGTAAAAATGTGTCAAGAACATAACTGTAACTATCAAAATTTGTCAAGTTTTCTATAATAATTTTAATGGTAACTGTCAAAAATTGACGTATTTTAAACTGTAACTAGCATAATTTAACATATTTTCAATTGTAATTGTCGATATTTCCAATATTTTACACTGTACTGCCGATATTGCTCAAATTTTCAAAGTTTGGCCCTTAATTGTCAAAATTTGTGAAGTACCCAAATATGTAGCTGCAATAGTAAAAATGTGTCAAGAATATAACTGTAACTATCAAAATTTGTCAAATTTTCTACTGTTACTGACAAAATTTGTAATAATTTTAATGGTAACTGTCAAAAATTGTCACATTTTAAATTTTAACTAGCATAATTTAACATATTTTCAATTGAAACTGTCGATATTTTCAATATTTTGCACTGTAATGCCGATATTGCTCATATTTTCAAATTTTGGGTCTTACCTGTCAAAATTTGTGAAGTTGCCAAATCTGTAGATGCACTTCTTAAAATTTGTACATAAGTTAGTAAGTACATAACTGTAACCATGGAAATTTGTCAAATTTTGTACCTACTATCAAAATTAACCGAAATTTCAGTAAAAACTGTAAAAACAACGTTAAGTACTATGCTTGAATTATAACAATCTGAAAAATTTACAATAGAACAGTAAATCGTCCGATTTTATAACTTCTAATTTTGCATTTTGCATTTGTCACATAATATATATCACAATATATAAATATTATTTAAATAAATGTGTATTTATTATGATTTCATCGCAAATATGAGTAATATTTTCAAATGCAACTGTCAAAATGTTTTATGTTTTCAACTGTACCTATCAAAATTTGTCAAATTTTCAACAGTAACTAACAAAAATTTACATATTTTGAGAAATATCGACTGTAGCTGTCGATATTTCTGGTATTTTCAACTGTTAATACCAATATTGCTCATATTTTCAATTATAAGTATCAAATTTTAATGTTTTAAGTGCAACTGTCAAAGTAAGTCATATTATCAACGGTAACTATCATAATTTGTCAAATATTCAACAATAGTTGTCATAATTTGTGAATCGCTAAATCTGTAGCTGCAGTTGTGAAAATTGATCAAGAATAGTACTGTAACTATCAAAATTTGTCAAATTTTCAACTATAACTGACAAAATTTGTAATAATTTCAATGGTAACTCTCAAAAATGATCGTATTTTAAGCTGTAACTAACAAAATTTTACATATTTTCAGTTGTAACTGTCAATATTTGGAATATTTTGCATTGTAACTGCCAATATTGCTCATATTTTCCTCAGAAATTTGTATATATAATCATTATTTTGCCCGTTTTGCTTTTTAACGCGTTTATTGTACCTCTTTCATAAAGCTACAAATTGATGTAATAAGGCATCAGTTAAATATAGTGTTAAGAATAAATATGAATACAAAAATGTTGTTTTAGATATTGTATAAACAAATAAATAAATTATTTTTATCAATTTCCCAAAAATTCGATACTCATGCCCTTTTAACAAATGCAATTGTTGGAATACAAGTTTTCAATTACTGTAAACAAATATAGCAGCTACTTCTTTCATGTTTCAAGTTTTAATATAAGTATTATATAAGTAATATAAAGTAATATATATATATATATATATATATATATAAGTAATATATAGTTATATATATATATATATATATATATATATATATAAGTAATATAAGTATTCAAATATTTTCGTTTAAAAATGTGTGGTCCCGAACAAATGTTGTCTTAACTTTATATTTTATGCCCGAGACGTGACAAAATTGCTTTACGTAACAGCATTACGTAATTTATATTCAGTGGATTGTACTCATGATCTTCCAAGGAATCGATTTTCATTAAAGGAACTCGTCTGGTTAAACAAAAATTTTGTATTCTGGATGAGTTTGCATACAATTTTTTAAATATAATCATGAATATAATATAAATTGTATAGTGGATTCAATAAGAAATACAACTCGTGTAGTACTAACAATTATGTATCATTTTTATCAATATATACAAACTTGTATATTTGACGATTTCGTTTATACGTTTTACGTTTTCCAATATTCCTACTTCAAATTTTGAAAAATTAAAAAAAAACAGAAATATTTCTATTTTCAATTATTAATATCAAATTATTATTAATTATTATATCATTTTTTAACTGCAACTGTCAAATTATGTCATATTTTCACTTATATATTACACTTGGAATTCTTATAATAATCGTAATACTTCTGATATTTTCAACTGTTCCTGCAAATATAGCTCATATTTTCAATTATAAGTGTCAAAATATCATTTTTTAACTGCAACTGTCAAAATATGTCATATTTTCAACGGAAACTATCAAAATTTGTCAAATATTCAACTATCGTCTTATTTCCACTGTAAAATGTGCCTTTAAGAAAGAAATAAATATTATTATTATTATTATAACTGACCAAATTTGTAATAATTTCAACTGTCTGCAGTTTTAACAATGCACCATTAAATTTTCTACAGGAAACTAAGAGTATGAACAGTAACAGTAAAGAATGAAATAAATTTATTACTTCAGATTTTTTTTTTTTTTTTGAAAAATCCTCGCACAAGTCGATTTCCAATTTTGAAAATACTCATTTTGTTATAAATCTAATTTTTTTCTAAATGTCATCATTTGGTTTTGAGTTACGACATAATTTTTTTGTTCACGATTTTTTATTTATGGCTGCTAATATTTTTTAATATTATTTGATACTTCCTATTTTATTTTCCTAAATATTTTTTTTATAGACTCCTTTTTTTCCGAAATAATGATACATACTAAATTCTTAATTATAATGCAATATTAAAACGAGCAACATTAATTTGATACAAGGAAACTATAGTTCGTAATAAATTATTAGCAGAGGTTAATCTATCCAGAATTAGGAGCAGGCAAAACTAGTTAGTTATAAGTAAGCTTTAATAAAGGGAAGCATGGTAATTCTACGAGATAATAATATTAGTGCAAGCACAGTTGTTCAAAATCTGGAACTTATGTGATATTAGAGATTATGTAAAATTGTCTTCTACAATTTACATGAGTACTTCATTATTCAACTGCCATAATATTTTCATTAATAACCACATTTTATAATGTACGAACTAATTTTCGTGAATGGTCATATATCGTAATATATCACGATAACTCACTCGTGACTTATTTAAAATATGATTTCAATATTAATATTAATGCATGCTGTAATATTAGTGCTCTGCTAGATTGGTTTGCTTTATTATATTTACCTTCATTGGATCTACGAGATAGAATTTCTGCACGTAATAAATTGCGAGGAACATTGTAGCTATAACTAATATTTAATGCATGGAGTTACATTCGCAGTAATTAATACAAGTAGTAGTGCAATCCTAAATATACAGGGTTGTTCAAATTCGGTTATTCGAGTTTTTTTGCATGAACTACTTCTACTAAAATTATAGCTGCTTTATTAGTAGTAGAATTTAGTCAATCCAAATGTGAAGTGATCAATGTCATGAAGTAAAATTAAGCATCAATCTATATTACGAAATAATAAACTCAAATCAAACATTCTTAAATGAAAATTAAAAGTGAAACTAGAATACTATAAACACAACAAACTCCTTATATACGCTCCAATGCAGGCCTACTTAATAATCTTGAACTATAGCAAAATCAGGTCACATATGAAAATCAATATGCTTTCGGTTTGTTTACTTGTGTATCTCCACGCTGAATCTGTATGCCTACAGTTCTAAAAATGTATTTTGACGAAATAATATAAATTAGGAACTTTAATATGCCCAAAAAACGTGATCTAAATTCATAGCAGTTAATGCACTAATTAAAAAAGATTTAAATGCAGAACCGTATTAAGTTATTTCGTTACCTGTTTTTAGGCGAGCCGGAACAACTTTTGCCGCTGAATCTCTTGCCTCAAATGTCATCACACACGCTGCTACGACTATAAAACCTGTAAAATAAATAAACATTAATTCCCAAGAATTTTGAAACTTAAGCTTAACATTTGATATAGTTGAATAAGCTTCTGGTACTCAATCCAGCAAAATCCAAAAAAAGAAAGAAGACTTTGAAGAATATCAAGAGGCAAGGAAAGAAGTAAAGCACGAGGTAAAGAAACCCAAAAAAATATCCTGGGTGAATTTCGGAAAAAAGATAAATGCCAATTTCAAGCTTAACATTTGATATAATTGATTTCAGGTACTCGATCCAGCAAAATCCAAGCACATACAAGAAAGAAGATTATGAAGAATATCAACAGGCAAGGAAGGAAGTAAAGCAGGAGGTAAAGAAAGCCAAAAAAATATCCTCGGTAAATTTCGGATAAAAGATAAATGAGAACTTCAAGCATAACATTTGATATAATTGATTTCTGGTACTCGATCCAGCAAAATCCAAGCACAAAAAAGAAAGAAGACTATGAAGAATATCAAGAGGCAAGGAAAGAAGTAAAGCACAAGGTAAAGAAAGCCAAAAAAAATATCCAGGGTAAATTTCGGAAAAAAGATAAATAAGAACTTCAAGCTTAACATTTGATATAATTGATTTCTGGTACTCGATCCAGCAAAATCCAAGCACAAAAAAGAAAGAAGACTATGAAGAATATCAAGAGGCAAGGAAAGAAGTAAAGCACAAGGTAAAGAAAGCCAAAAAAAATATCCAGGGTAAATTTCGGAAAAAAGATAAACAAGAACTTCAAGCTTAACATTTGATATAATTGATTTCTGGTACTCGATCCAGCAAAATCCAAGCACAAAAAAGAAAGAAGACTATAAAGAATATCAAGAGGAAAGGAAGGAAGAAAAGAAGGAGGTAAAGAAAGCCAAACATATCCTGGGTAAATTTCGGAAAAAAGATGAATGAGAACTTCAAGGAAAACCAAAAACTATCCTATGGAACAATGAAACAGCAATGATGACATGGCAATAGTAGCGGAAACCGAAAAAGACCTACAACACAAGATGGACATACTCAATAAAGAACTAAAGGAGATAAATATGAAAATAAACAAAGACAAAACAAACAGCATGATAATATCAGAAAAAAACAAGACACACAATAAAGAACTAAAGAAGATAAATATGAAAATAAACAAGGACAAAACAGAGAACATGATAATATCAGGGAAAAACAAGACACACAATAAAGAACTAAAGAAGATAAATATGAAAATAAACAAAGACAAAACAAGCAGCAATATAATATCAGGGAAAAACAAGACATACAAAATCTGGAGAGAAGAAAAATCAATAAAACAATTGAATACTTCAAATATCTGGGGACATACATACAGAACGATGAGAGAATCGATAAAGAAATATATTAAAAAAAATGAGAAAAACAGGAAAAATTCTTAACATAATAAAGAACTCATTCCAGAAATTCCAAACAGAGTAAAAACAGAATTAGTCAAGAAGGTCACAAAACCTACACTAACGTACAGCAGTGAATCATGGACATTAACAGAGAAGCAAAGATGAAGCATCAATCAATAGATATGAGATTCCTCAGAAAAATAGAGAACATAACAAGACAGGATCAGATAAGAAACGATATAATAAGAAACAACTTAGAAATAGAACCAGTAGAAGACAAAATAGAAGATGGGCAAATGTGGTGGTTCGGCCATGAACAAAGAATGGGAGAAGAAAGAAATGTCAGGGGAATTCATGAGACCAGAACTCAAGGAGAAAGTCAAAGATGTAAACCCAGGAAAGATTGGAATGACGGTATCAGACAAGAAATGAAGAGATAGGGGATTACATGGGAGGAAGCCAAACTTTTGACGCAAGGTAAGAAGAAGTGGAAAGAAATGTACAGGAAGAAAATAAAAACACGCCTCTCACACTGTAAAAATAGATACACTTTATATTGTAATAAATAAAGAAAAATAAGTACGTTATAAACTGTTATCGGCATAATTATTAACACTTTAATTTTTTCTCACTTATGTTTCTAATATTAAGGTTTTATTTAAAGCTTTTCTAAACCCATAACTTTTATTTTAAGGAGATTTAAACTTTGATTTTAGACTTTGATTTTGATTTTGATTTACTTTAAAATTAAGTTATTTTGAAAATATATCTTCACATGGTTGTACAATTATTTTTTCGCGAACTTTATTTCAATCGCCAGGAAATACCGATGTTTGTTTTTCCTGGCTTAAATAACCTTAAAGAACCCTTAAGGAATCGAGACGAGATGATTCGTATTGTCACAAACATCCATTAATGGATATATGCATAAGTAGAAGAAGAAGAAAGTACCTTCCAACTTTCTTCTTCCCCTACTTATGTCACGAACATCCATTAATTCATAAATGCATAAGTAGAAGAAGAAGAAAGTACCTTCCAACTTTCTAAACTTTAGAACTTTACAACTAAAACAGTTATAGGATAAATGCATAAATAGAAGAAGAAGAAAGTACCTTCCAACTTTATTCTTCTTCTACTTATGTCACAAACTTTAATTAATGGATAAATGCATAAGTAGAAGAAGAATAAAGTACCTTCCAACTCTCTTCTGCTTCTACTTTTGTCGCAAACATCCATTATTGAATACATGCATAAGTAGAAGAAGAAGGAAGTACCTTACAACTTTCTAAGCTTTACAACTTTACAACTTAAACAGTTATAGGATAAATGCATAAGTAGAAGAATAAAGTACCTAATTTTCAAGATTTATACAGATTTCTCATTAGTTCTCAGAGTTTCTGGAGATATTTCACTAATTTCCAGATCATTTAAATGAGAAAATCCAAATTGGTTCACACGATTCACACGATGATTACATACATATTTTTTATTCTACAAATTTTTTGATGATTCTTAAAATATCGAAACCTTAGTTTAGTTTCCATAAAAAAATTCTAATAAATTCCGCGATTTCTCAATTGTTTTTGGAATTTCTACAGATTTACCAATAATTATGTATCGTGATTTCTGGAGAATTTTGAATAATTTCGAGATTAACAAATGCAAATTGGTATTTTCAGTAATTTTCCAGATTTTTCAATAAGTTTCTAGATTTCCCCAGATTTCCTAATATATTAATATTTCCAGAGATCTTTTAATAATTCCCAAAATCTCCCCATAATTTTCGAGATTTCTGAAGTTAATTTCCAAAATTTTCATTATTGTTCGAGATTTCAACAGATTTCTCAATTATTATCGAGATTTCTAGCGATTTTTCAATAATTCTCAAGATTTCTTTATAATTTTCGAGACTTATACAGATTTCTCATTAGTTCTCAGAATTTATATCACCATTTAAATACTCAGCTGCAGAAATCAGTTAAACGTGAAATTGCTGTTGTCAAAATTTACAACTGCAAATTGTTCAAAACTGTCAAATTTTTGTTTAAGACTTTCATAATCATTTCACCTTTTTGCACCTCAATTGATCTAATCTTTCTAAAACTAGTTTTAGATATTGAAAATTAATTGTACCATTAATTAGTTTATTGCAACTATTTAAGCTCTCAAAGTATCAACTGCGAGGATCAAAATCTACCATTTCTTCAAGTAGAATGAATAAATTATTTCAATTGGATCTGGAACTGCCAGAATGTCATTTTTTTAATGTATATCGAAATCTGACATGTTCATCTACAACTGTTAAGATCTACCTATTTTTTAAAGTGGAATAATCTAAATCTGTAATCCTCATCCGCAACTGTCAAAATGTACCTATTTTTAGAGTCGAATAATGGAAATCTGTCAGTTTGAGCTGTAACTATCAAATTCTGACGAGTTTTTAACTTGAGCTGTAATTTTATAATAGCATATGTCGAAATCTGCTTAATTTTCCAAGTGAACTCATCAAATCTGTTTAATTTTCAATGATGCAATTCTGTCAATTAATTTACACTACTATTTAAATACTAAGCTGCAGAAATCAGTCATACATGCAATTGCTGTTGTCAAAAGTTACAACTACAAATTGTTCAAAACTGTCAAAATTTTTTCTAAAACTTTCATAATTATTTCACCGTTTTGCACCTCAATTGTTCTAATCTTTCTAGAACTAGTTATAGATATTGAAAATTAAATGTACCATTAATTAGTTTATTGCAACTATCAAAGCTCTCAAGGTTTCAACTGCGAGTATCAAAATCTATCTTTTCTTCTAAAGTAGAATACATAAATTCTTTTAATTGGATCTGGAACTATCAAGATGTACATTTTTTTTAAATGTATATCGAAATCTGTCACTTCCAACTACAACTATCAAAATATACCTGAGAATTTCGAGATTATTTAAATCAGAAAATGCAAATTGGTTCACACGATTCACACGATAATTACATACATTTTTTTTTCATTCTACAAATTTTTGGATGATCCTTAAAATATCTAAACATTTCAAAATTTTATCAAGTTTCCGAGAAATTTTTCAATAAATTCTGCGATTTCTCATTAGTTTTTGAGATTTCTACAGATTTTTCGATATATATGTATCGTAATTTCTGGAATAGATAGAAGAAGAAAGTACCTTCCAACTTTCTTCTTCTACTTATGTCACAAACATTTAGTAATGGACAAATGCATAAGTAGAATGTTATGATGTATACTGATGCTGAGAAATAAATGGATTTATTATTATTATTATTATTAGAAGAAGAAAAAAATATCTTCCAACTTTCGAAACTTTACAACTTTAAAACTAAAACAGTTTTTAATGAACACTCCGTAAAATTATAAAAATATATATTTACTTGTCCAATCTCATTTAATAATGCAATAATTCAATCTATTTAAATTTTAATTTTAGTGCATTTTATTAATTTATTAATTTTATTTATTTATTTATTTATTCCTTTGCCTATCTACATTTCGGACGGCCTACATTATTAATTTTTATAATATTCTCTCCACTTCCTCCTATGTTAATTCCTTTATTTCTTCCCACGTCTTCCCTTCTCTTGCTGCCTCTTCTTTTATTGCGCTGTTCCACTCTTTTCTCGGTCTTCCTCTCTGTTGTTTTCCTGTTGCTCTTGTTTCGTATATTTTCTTAGTGTTTCTTTATTCTTTGTTTCGTCACATGTGTCCATACCACCTCATTTGGCATTCTGTTATTTTTTCCTGTATTGGTTTTATTTTGAAATTTTTCCTCTGCGTTTCGTTCCTTATCCTGTCTCTTCTTGTTTTGTTTTCTATTTTTCTTAGAAATCTTGTCTACATGGCATTTATTCTTTTTATTTGTTTTCTTGTCATCGTAAATGTTTTTGGTTTAGTTTTTTGGATACTTTTGTGCACCTTCTTCTCCTTCCATTCCTTTTCTCCCTTTGTTGCTTCGGTATTCTGTTCCATTAATTAGTATTTTTTTGTAGCTCATTCTCAGTTGATTTGCTTTGTCTTTTTCTTTCTTCGCTATGTTTCTAATTTCTCTTTGCACTTTTCTTTCTTCCAGCGTTAAATCATTTTCTATGTATATTCTAGTACGCTTTATATGACTCTTGGCTTTCATTATTTGTTGTTTCATTTCTCACGTTTCCACTTCTGCTAGTACCATGTCTTGATTTAGGTATTTGTTTATTTTGTATGCGCTTTTTATTTTTATTTCTACTTTTAGTTCTCTTGTTAGGAACTCTTCTATCTATTCTTTTGCTATTTTTCCTTTGTTGTTTAACCCTTTTATTACGATATTATTTCTCTCATTTTCTTTTTCTGCGCTTTCCACTCGCTCCTCTAAGTCTTGTATTTGTGTCATCATCATGGATTTTATTTATGTAGACGTATTAAGCTACTGACTAAAGATTTACAGCTCGTTTCTGCGGTGAATAAGAATGCAGATCAACCTTCCAGTGTAATTTGTCTTTCTTACAGTGAAATGGCTTATTTGCAACTTAACTTATGGACTTGACGTGTAAAATGTCAAGGTTTACAGCATTAATAAAAGTAACCCTTCCTGCATGTTGAAACGTCTAACCCTTTTCCACCTCTGAGAAAGCTATGCTCATGATTTAAACCGAATATTTACAATATATAAATCATTTTTGTTCGGCTGCAGAAACTTGCATTGTGAAATTAAAAACCATATCATCAAAAATACGCGAATATGAATGCGAAAACTTACAGATTACCAATCATTATTAATAATTATTGTGAAATTAAAATTAATACATGAAAATTTTGCGAACATGAATGCGAAAATTTACAGATTATTCGGTGAATATCAAGTCGCACAAATTTTAGAGATTGGCGAGTTGATTTATTACAGTCGTAAATATTAAAGTCTTACTAATTAAAGGGAGTTGATTTACATATCGCTACATATCCTGAAGTGGTTTCGAGGAAAATTAAATATCCGCGCATGCTAAAATAAAAGAGTTATAAATAAACTGGTTTTCTTGTAATTGAGAATTCCATATAGAAATGCTAATGAGACATACGAATTAGTTCAGTGTAGAAAATAATACTGGGTGTTTAAATTTATAAAACGGGCAATGCCCTATTGCAAATTATGAATACAGAATGGAGTGTTACTATTAATAATATAGGTAATTATCTAATCTTATCACACATACGTAATATTACTTATGGAATCACACATACACACTAAAAAAAGCCTGTGTTTTTGACTATCGTCTTTTTGTAGTCTTTTTATACTTTTCGTAGCTTAGATATTCTTTGGACAATTATACTTTCCTATCTTATCTTATCTTATCTTATCTTATCTTATCTTATCTTATCTTATCTTATCTTATCTTATCTTATCTTATCTTATCTTATCTTATCCCATTCCTTGGACAATTATACTTTCCTATCTTATCTTATCTTATTTTATAGATATACTACAGGACAAAATATTTTTTGCGCAAATCTGATATGAAAGTCTGGTATAATTCAGGAAATCCTGAAACAACTCATTAGGAATAAATTAGAGACATATATGCTTTTGCATGGACGCTTCTCATTTATTATGCAACATTACATGCCTGTCAATTTGGAATAAAATTAATGTCTACTAGAGTTACTGTGATGTAGACACTATCAGACGGCCATCGGTCATTATCCAGGTAACATAGATTAATGATAACACGTCTAACTGAAATATCTGTTATGTTTAAAGATGTAACGAAAGCAAAATGTTTGTTTGCTCTTTCCAGAATTTATAATTTATAAATGTAAATTTTGACAAAAAATAAACCTAAATTCTAGAGCTTGAAATAAAATCAAATTGTTAAGACATTGTCATTGAAAGTCCTTCTCTAACATAGATTAATGATAATACGTCTAACTGATAGATGCGTAATGTTTAAAGATGTAACGAAAGCAGAAGGTGCTTGTTTTTTCTAGCATGTCTAATTTATAAATGTAAATTTTGACAAAAATGTATGAATTCTAGAGCTTCAAATTATTTCGAATTGTTAAGATAGATTAATGTATATTAATATATATATTGACATATTTTACTAATTGAATTAGTAAATGAAACATGTATTGAAGAATATTGTTCAGCTAGATATCAAAGTGAGGTAATAATAGTAATTTCACCGAATAGTTAAAATTTGCAACAGTGTCATAAAATATTGATGAATAGTTTAATATTTCAAAGTTATCATTGAAATTTTGATAAAATCATCGAAATTATGACAGTTATGACGAAATAACGATATCTTGACAGTAATCATTGAAATACTGACAGTCATTCCAAAATTTGGTAGAAATGATTAAAATTCTTGAAGAATAATTGAAATTGTGATAGAATTAACTGCAAATTTGACTGCAATCATTGCAATTTTAATACGTATAATTGAAAAATTCAAAGTAAACATCAAAGTTTATGACAAATACATATTGACATATAACTGAATATTTGATGGTAATCATTAAAATGTTGACAGATTCATTAAAATTTAGAAGGAATGCTTGATATATTGACAGCAACCATTGAAAAATTCGATAGAAATCATTAAAATTTTCACAGACAACAAATCAACAGATTTATAAAAAATAACTGCAATCATTGGTATTTTGATACGTATAATTTTAAATAAATATAAGAATTTGTGATAGAATAAACGCATCTTGCCAAATAATTGAATATTTAATAGTAATCTTTGAAATATTGATTGAATCATTGAAATTTAGAAGGAATCCTTGATATATTGACACCAAATGGATGGATTTCATTAAAGTTTACACAGAATAATAAAAAAATTGTTAAAACATTTACAAAATTGACTAATAAATAGTAATCATTTAAATATTAACAGAAGAATTAAAAATTTTATAAAAACCAGGATAATTATAACGGAATAATTTAAATTTTGATAGAAATAATTGCAAAATTGACAATTATCATTAGAATTTTTGCCATAATGATGAATTATTGAATATTTTAAAGTAATCCTTGAAATGTTAACAGATTTTGTACCATAATGAGTAAAAATTGATGAATAATTGAATATTTCAAAGTAAACATAGAAATTTTGATAGAATCATCAAAATTATGACAGTTGTTGCAATTGTGACAAAATAGCGATAAACTGAAAATAATCATTGGAATTAATTAATTAATTAATTAATTATTAATTAAAATTTTGATCGAAATAACTGCAAATTTGACTGCAATCGTTATAATTTTAATACGCATAATTGAAAATTATGAAGAAAACATAAGAATTTGTGAAATAGTAAACGCATCTTGACAAATAATTGAATATTTAATAATAAGCATTATAGTGTTGACAGAATCATTGAAATTAAGGAGGAATGAAGGAATGATTGATATATTAAGAGTAATCATTGAAAAATTTGATAGAAATCATTAAAATTTTCAAAGGATACCAAAAAAAATTATAAAACGATTACAAAATTGACTATAATCATTGAAATTTAAAGCAAAATGATTAAATTTTGACCAAAAAATGAATAATGATTAGTAATCATTGAAATTTTAACAGAAGAATTGAAAAATTTGATAAAAACCTGTATAATTTTAACTAAATTATCCAAATTGTGAATGTTGAAATTTTGTATATTATGTAGCGTTATTTGCTAATAAATATTCTTTATTATTATTATTAAAATTTTGATAGGAATAATTGCAAAATTGAATTAGAATTATCATCATCATCATCATTAGAATTTGTGCCATAATGATTAAAAAAAAAGATGAGTGATTGAATATGTCAAAGTAGTGATTGAAATGTTGACAGAATTTGTACCATAATGAGTAAAATATTGATGAATAATTAAATATTTCAAAGCAATCATTGAAAATTGAAATCAAAATTATTACGGTTATTGAAATTGTGACGAAATAATGATAACTTGACAATAATCATTGGAATATTGACAGTCATTGCAAAATTTGGTAGACGTAATTAAAATATTCGCAGAATAATTAAAATTTTGATAGAAATAACTGCAAATTTGGCTGCAATCAGTGAAATTTAAATATGTATAATTGAGAATTTTAAAGTTAACATAAGAATTTGACATTATAAATACATTTTGGCAAATAACTGCATATTTGCTAGTATTTATTGAAATGTTGACAGAATCATTGAAATTTAGAAGGTATCACAGTAATCATTGAAAATTTTTATAGAAATCACTTAAATTTTCACAGAATAATAATACTTTTGAATTTTTGATAAAACGATTGCAAAATTAACAGTCATCTTTGAAATTCTAAGCAGCATCATTTAATTTTCACTAATAATTGAATATGTATTAGTAATCATCGAAATTTTAACAGAATATTTGAAAAATTTGGTAAAAATCATTATAATTTTCACTGAATAATTAAAATTCTGATAGGAATAATTACAAAATTGATAGTAATAATTAGAATTTGCGCCATAATGATTAAAAAATTGATGAATAATTGGATATTTCTAAATACTCATTGAAATTGTGATAGATTCTTTGAAATTACGACAGTCATTGAAATTTTTACGAAATGATAATAACATGATAGCAATCATTGTAATATTGAAAGAATCATTAAAAAAATTGATAGCAATCATTCAAATTATCACAGAATAATAACAATTTTGATAAAAAGTTTGCGACATTGACTTCAATCATTGAAATTTTTACCAGAATGATTACATTTTGACTAATAAATGAATGTTACATAAGAATAATTGAAATTTTGACCCAATAATTGAAAAATTTGGTAAAAATCATTATAATTTTCACTGAATATTTAAAATTCTGGTAGGAATAATTACAAAATTGACAGTAATAATTAGAATGTGTGCCATAATGATTAAAAAATTGATGAATAATTGTATATTTCTAAATAATCATTGAAATTGTGATAGATTCTTCGAAATTACGACAGTCATTGAAATTTTTACGAAATGATAATATCATGATTGCAATCTTTGTAATATTGAAAGAATCGTTAAAAGAAATGATGGAAATCATTAAAATTTTCAAAGAATAATAAAAATTTTGATAAAGCGATTGCAAAATTGACTGCAATCATTGAAATTTTAATACGTATAATTGAAAATTTTAAGTAATTATCAAAATGTATGACATTATAAACACATTTTTACAAATAATTGAATATTTGATAGTAATCATTGAAATGTTGACCGAATCATTGAAATTTTGAAGGAATCATTGATATTATGACAGTAATCATTGAAAAAAATGATAGGAATCATTAAATTTTTCACGGAATAATAACAAATTTAATAAAACGATTGTAAAACTAACTGTAATCATTGAAATTTTTAGCAGGATGATTAAACTTTGACAAATAATTGAATATTAAATAGTTACCATTGAAATTTTAACAGAATTTTTAAATTTTTAACATTTTTAAAAAAATTGATAAAAACTATTACAATTTTCACTGAATATTTCAAATTTTGGTAGAAATAATTACAAAATTGACAATAACCATTAGAATTTGTACGGTGATTATTAAAATATTGATGAATAATTGAATAATTCCAAATCAGTCATTGATATTTTTATAGAATGATTGAAATTTGATTTTCATTGCATCATTTATCATTTCTTATCATTTTCATAGAAATAATTATATTTTCGTTGAAAATTTTTAATATTGATAGAAATAACTGCAAATTTGACTGCAATCATTGAACTTTAACACGTGTAATTGAAAATTTTCAAGTAAATATAAGAATTTCTGACATTTTTGACACATTTTCAAATATAATTGAATATTTTATAGTAATTATTAAAATGTTGAGAGAATTATTTAAATGCAGACGAAATCATTGAAATATTGACAGTAATCATTGACAAAATTGATAGGAATCATTAATTTTTTTACGGAATAATAACAAATTTAATAAAACGATTGTAAAATTAACTGTAATCATTGAAGTTTTTAGCAGGATGATTAAACTTTGACAAAATAATTGAATATTAAATAGTAACCATTGAAATTTTAACAGAACAAATAAAAAAATGATAAAAACTATTAGAATGTTTACTGAATAATTCAAATTTTGGTAGAAATAATTACAAAATTGACAATAACCATTAGAATTTGTACGGTGATTATTAAAATATTGATGAATAATTGAATAATTCAAAATAGTCATTGATATTTTTATAGAATGATTGAAATTTGATTTTCAATGCATCATTTATCATTTCTTGTCATTTTTTATCATTTTCATATAAAAAATTATATTTTCGTAGAATAATTTTAATATTGATAGAAATAACTGCAAATTTGACTGAAATCATTGAACTTTAATACGTGTAGATAGATAGATAGATAGATACTTTATTTCATGTAGGCCACATTGTAGGTGGATATGAGCGTCAATTTTACACATATAAAATGTTAAAATATAAAGTGTTAAATATTAAAATATAACAACAAATTGTAATTGAAAACTTTGAAGTAAATATAAGAATTGCTGACATTTTTGACACATTTTGAAAAATAATTGAATATTTTATACTAATAATTAAAATTTTGAGAGAATTATTTAAATGCAGAAGGAATCATTGAAATATTTATAGTAATCATTAAAAAAATTGATATAAATCTTTCAAATTTTCACTAAATAATAAAAAAATATATAAAATGATAACAAAATTAGCTCTAATCATTGAAATTTTTAAAAGAAAGATTATTTTTTTACTAATAATTGAATATTTATTAGTAGTTAAGAGTAGTAGAAATTTTAACAGAAGAATTGAAAAATTTGATAGAAACATTTATAGTTTTCACAGAATAATTAAAGTTTTGGTAGGAAAAATGTTGATAAAATGATTACAAAATTGGCTGTAATCATTGAAATTTTTAACAGAAAGATGAAGTTTTTACTAATAATTGAATATTTATTAGTAGTTAAGAGTAATAGAAATTTTAACAGAAGAATTGAAAAATTTGATAAAAACATTTATAGTTTTCATAGAATAATTAAAGTTTTGGTGGGAATAATTGCAAAATTAACAATAATCATTATATTTTGTGCCACAATGATTAAAATATTGATTAATAATTGAATACTTCAAAGTAATAATTGAAATTTTAACACAAACATTGAAATTATGATAGTTATTTGATGAAAATTATCATAACTTGACAGTAATCATTGAAAAATTGACAGTCATAGCAAAATTTGGTACTAATCATTAAAATGTTCACAGATTAATTAAAATTGTGATAGAAATTGCTGCAAATTTTGAGAAAACCATTGAAATTGGAAGTAATCATTGATAAATTGACGATAATCGATAAATAAAGACGATAAAAAATAAATCATTTGTACTTTGGAAATAACCGTCGCGGTCAAAATCATAGTTAATATTTATAAATAAATGTGATATTAACAAAGTTCAAAGCGTTTCTAATTTCAATAATAACGAATAACATCTATCACGAAGTGAAAGTATCTAATATTATAATATTAATCAATCAAATATAATGTGACACAAGATAAAGCCTGACAGATGTAAATTCGTGGGTTTGATTAGGTTACGTTAGGTTAGGTTAGTGTAGGTTAGGCTCGGTTAGGTTAGGTTATGTGTCTAATTTCAATATTAACCATGTATCACGAAGTGAAAGCCTCTAACGATAATCGATCAAATATAATGTGATACAAGATAAAACCTGACAAAGTCTGCAGATGTAAATTCGTGGGTTTAAGTAAATACCTCCCAATTTTTTCATGCAGTAACTTTTACGAAAACTACAAGAGTCTTAAACTCCTGAGCACTGCTTATGAGATTAAATTCTCAAATCAGTTCTTAATTAACAGAGAATTTAATACTTTAATTCCACCTGGTTTTGAATAATAGCTAATATAATCAATTATAGTGGATCATTCTTCAAAGTATATAGCCGACTCTATCTATTATATTGATTTTCAGTTGTATAATAATCTCTTACACTACGCGGGATATTCCATGATTCGGCAGACTAAATTGAAAGGGGAGGCTTGAAAATAATAACACAAATTATCTGCTAACTCCATTGTTAAATCATCGTTTACAACTGATGTACAACATCAAAGTTATCAGTATTTTCATAATCAGTATTTTGTGTCTCGCAAGACAAAAATAAAATACAAAATATATTTTCCCTGCCGCACGAAAATGCTGGCGTAAGCCTTTCTTTGATGAGGTTTGGTGCACATCAGAATAGAAGTGTACCTTTGGGGATTTAAAGCCTTATTACATTTTACATTGCTCATGAAATAAATGTCGCTGTTATAATCATATACATTGTTTTTTCTGGATAATAAATGTTTATGCATTTAGAATGTTTTAAACATTTTTTGTTTTAAACTTCAGCAGTAAGAATATGTAAAACTCAATAGACATCTGATAGATTAAGGGAAATTTTCAGTTACAATTCGGTAAATCATTATAATTTTCACCGAATAATTAAAGTTCTGATAGGAATAATTACAAAATTGACAGTAATAATTAGAATTTGCGCCATAATGATTAAAATATTGATGAATAATTGGATATTTCTAAATAAGTCATCGAAATTTTTACGAAATGATAATAACTTGATAGCAATCATTCTAATATTGTAGTAATCATTAAAAAAATTGATAGAACTCATTAAAATTTTCACAGAATAATACAAAAATTAATAAAACGATTGCAAAATTGACTGCAATCATTGAAATTTTAATACGTATAATTGAAAATTTAAAGTAATTATCAGAAATTATAACATTATAAACACATTTTGACAAATAATTGAATATTTGATAGTAATCATTGAAATGTTGACCAAATCATTGAAATTTTGAAGGAATCATTGATATTATGACAGTAATCGTTGAAAAAATTAATAGGAATCATTAAATATTTTACGGAATAATAACAAATTTAATAAAACGATTGTAAAATTAACTGCAATCATTGAAATTTTTAGCAGGATGATAAAACGTTGGCAAATAATTCAATATTAAATAGTAACCATTGAAATTTTAACAGAATAATTTAAAAAATGATAAAAACTATTAGAATTTTCAAAAATTGAGGAAATATTGAATTGAGAGATTTTAATGAACGAATTGACGCAAATTTTGCATTTGAATCGTAGAAATACCATTTTATTTCTATTTTCAACTACTATAACATTTGTATATTTCAAATCTTATAATTTGGAGAAAGGAAATTTTTGACAATTTAATTTATTAAGACACGAAAATATCAAAATGTTTGCATTTGGATGAAAGTGGTGAAATTTCAGCATTTGGATTATAAAAAATATTCAACTTTCAACATGCATTTAATTTTTGATTTAAAATTGTCGCTTTTATCTTGGTTTTATACTTCAGCAGTAAGAATATGTAAAACTCAGTAGACATCTGATAGATTAAGTGAAGTTTTCAGTTACAATTCGGTAAAGGTTTTAACCAAACTTTTTGAACCTGTTAGACTTTCAATTAGAACTGTCCTAAATATAGATCAATAAAATATGTTTTTTTTAAATAGCTCTGTTCATAACTGTGAAATTTTCGATACCAATTTCCCAAACCCATCATAATCTGCCAATTTTGGAACTGAACTGCAACTTGTCAAATCTGTCAAATTCTTGTGCCAAATATCCATATGTCAAATACTTGTGTCAACTTTCCATGTGTCAAATTGTCTGCCTGTGTTAGAATGTTAACCTGTCAAATCTGTTAAATACTTGACTTCAGAAGTGAACATCTGTCAAATTTTGAACTGCATAAATTTAAATGTGTCAAATTTTCAGTTTTTTCAAAATTTGACAGATGTTCACTTCTGAAGTCAAGTATTTAACAGATTTGACAGGTTAAAATATGTTAAATACTTAACTTCAGAAGTGAACATCTGTCAGATTTTTAACTGCATAAATTTTAATGTGTCAAATTTTAATTTTCTGTCAGATTTTCGCTAGCAACTGCCCAAAACTGTCATAGTCTGCCAGTTTTTGAACTACAACTTCTCAAATCTGTCAAAAACTTGACTTCAGAAGTGAATATCTTTCTAATTTTCAAGTGCATGTATCATGTATGTGTCAAATTTTCTGCGAGTTTATGAAGGTTAACTTGTGAAGTCTCAACTGCATGTATAATGTATAATGTGTCAAATTGTCTGCCAGTTTTAAAGGTTTACTTGTCAAATCTGTTAAATACTTGACTTCACAAGTGAACATCTGTCAAATTTTTAACTGCATAAATTTAAATGTGTCAAATTTTCAGGTTTTTTTTTCAAATCTGGCAATGTTTTATCATCACCTTTCAAAATCTGTCAGATTTTCGATAGCAACTTCCCAAAACTTGTCATAGTCTGCCAGTTTTTGAACTACAACTTCTCAAATCTGTTAAAAACTTGACTTCAGAAGTAAATATCTTTCTAATTTTCAACTGCATGTATCATGTATGTGTCAAATTTTCTGCGAGTTTATGTAAGTTAACTTGGGAAGTCTCGACTGCATGTATCATGTATAATGTGTCAAATTGTCTGCCAGTTTTAAAGGTTTTCTTGTCAAATCTGTTAAAAACTTGACTTCAGAAGTGAACATCTGTCAAATTTTGAACTGCATAAATTTAAATGTGTCAAATTTTCAGTTTTTTCAAAATTTGACAGATGTTCACTTCTGAAGTCAAGTATTTAACAGATTTGACAGGTTAAAATATGTTAAATACTTAACTTCAGAAGTGAACATCTGTCAGATTTTTAACTGCATAAATTTTAATGTGTCAAATTTTAATTTTCTGTCAGATTTTCGCTAGCAACTGCCCAAAACTGTCATAGTCTGCCAGTTTTTGAACTACAACTTCTCAAATCTGTCAAAAACTTGACTTCAGAAGTGAATATCTTTCTAATTTTCAAGTGCATGTATCATGTATGTGTCAAATTTTCTGCGAGTTTATGAAGGTTAACTTGTGAAGTCTCAACTGCATGTATAATGTATAATGTGTCAAATTGTCTGCCAGTTTTAAAGGTTTACTTGTCAAATCTGTTAAATACTTGACTTCACAAGTGAACATCTGTCAAATTTTTAACTGCATAAATTTAAATGTGTCAAATTTTCAGGTTTTTTTTTCAAATCTGGCAATGTTTTATCATCACCTTTCAAAATCTGTCAGATTTTCGATAGCAACTTCCCAAAACTTGTCATAGTCTGCCAGTTTTTGAACTACAACTTCTCAAATCTGTTAAAAACTTGACTTCAGAAGTAAATATCTTTCTAATTTTCAACTGCATGTATCATGTATGTGTCAAATTTTCTGCGAGTTTATGTAAGTTAACTTGGGAAGTCTCGACTGCATGTATCATGTATAATGTGTCAAATTGTCTGCCAGTTTTAAAGGTTTTCTTGTCAAATCTGTTAAAAACTTGACTTCAGAAGTGAACATCTGTCAAATTTTCCACTGCATAAATTTTATTGTGTCAAATTTTCAGTTTTTTTTCAAATCTGGCAATGTTTTAACAGCACCTTTCAAAATCTGTCAGATTTTCGATAGCAACTGCCCAAAACTTGTCATAGTCTGCCAGTTTTTGAACTACAACTTCTCAAATCTGTTAAAAACTTGACTTCAGAAGTAAATATCTTTCTAATTTTCAACTGCATGTATCATGTATGTGTCAAATTTTCTGCGAGTTTATGTAAGTTAACTTGGGAAGTCTCGACTGCATGTATCATGTATAATGTGTCAAATTGTCTGCCAGTTTTAAAGGTTTACTTGTCAAATCTGTTAAAAACTTGACTTCACAAGTGAACATCTGTCAAATTTTCCACTGCATAAATTTTATTGTGTCAAATTTTCAGTTTTTTTTTCAAATCTGGCAATGTTTTAACAGCACCTTTCAAAATCTGTCAGATTTTCGATAGCAACTGCCCAAAACTTGTCATAGTCTGCCAGTTTTTGAACTACAACTTCTCAAATCTGTTAAAAACTTGACTTCAGAAGTAAATATCTTTCTAATTTTCAACTGCATGTATCATGTATGTGTCAAATTTTCTGCGAGTTTATGTAAGTTAACTTGGGAAGTCTCGACTGCATGTATCATGTATAATGTGTCAAATTGTCTGCCAGTTTTAAAGGTTTACTTGTCAAATCTGTTAAAAACTTGACTTCACAAGTGAACATCTGTCAAATTTTCCACTGCATAAATTTTATTGTGTCAAATTTTCAGTTTTTTTTTTCAAATCTGGCAATGTTTTAACAGCACCTTTCAAAATCTGTCAGATTTTCGATAGCAACTGCCCAAAACTGTCATAGTCTGCCAGTTTTTGAACTACAACTTCTCAAATCTGTCAAAAACTTGACTTCAGAAGTGAATATCTTTCTAATTTTCAACTGCATGTATCATGTATGTGTCAAATTTTCTGCGAGTTTATGTAAGTTAACTTGGGAAGTCTCGACTGCATGTATCATGTATAATGTGTCAAATTTTCTGCCAGTTTTGAAGGTTTACTTGTCAAATCTGTTAAAAACTTGACTTCACAAGTGAACATCTGTCAAATTTTCCACTGCATAAATTTTATTGTGTCAAATTTTCAGTTTTTTTTTTCAAATCTGGCAATGTTTTAACAGCACCTTTCAAAATCTGTCAGATTTTCGATAGCAACTGCCCAAAACTGTCATAGTCTGCCAGTTTTTGAACTACAACTTCTCAAATCTGTCAAAAACTTGACTTCAGAAGTGAATATCTTTCTAATTTTCAACTGCATGTATCATGTATGTGTCAAATTTTCTGCGAGTTTATGTAAGTTAACTTGGGAAGTCTCGACTGCATGTATCATGTATAATGTGTCAAATTTTCTGCCAGTTTTGAAGGTTTACTTGTCAAATCTGTTAAAAACTTGACTTCACAAGTGAACATCTGTCAAATTTTCCACTGCATAAATTTTATTGTGTCAAATTTTCAGTTTTTTTTTTCAAATCTGGCAATGTTTTAACAGCACCTTTCAAAATCTGTCAGATTTTCGATAGCAACTGCCCAAAACTGTCCTAGTCTGCCAGTTTTTGAACTACAACTTCTCGAATCTGTCAAAAACTTGACTTCAGAAGTGAATATCTTTCTAATTTTCAACTGCATGTATCATGTATGTGTCAAATTTTCTGCGAGTTTATGAAGGTTAACTTGTGAAATCTCAACTGCATGTATAATGTATAATGTGTCAAATTGTCTGCCAGTTTTAAAGGTTTACTTGTCAAATATGTTAAAAACTTGACATCAGAAGTGAACATCTGTCAAATTTTTCACTGCATAAATTTTAATGTGTCAAATTTTCAGTTTTTTTTTCAAATCTGTCAATGTTTTAACAGCACCTTTCAAAATCTGCCAGATTTTCGATAGTAACTTCCCAAAACTGTCATAGTCTGCCAGTTTTTGAACTACAACTTCTCAAATCTGTCAAAAACTTGACTTTAGAAGTGAATATCTTTCTAATTTTCAACTGCATGTACCATGTATGTGTCAAATTTTCTGCGAGTTTATGTAAGTTAACTTGGGAAGTCTCGACTGCATGTATAATGTATAATGTGTCAAATTGTCTGCCAGTTTTAAAGGTTTACTTGTCAAATCTGTTAAAAACTTGACTTCAGAAGTGAACATCTGTCCAATTTTGAACTGCATAAATTTAAATGTGTCAAATTTTCTGTTTTTTTTTCAAATATTCACAAGTTAAAGTCTCAACTGCATGTATAATGTATAATGTGTCAAATTGTCTGCCAGTTTTAAAGGTTTACTTGTCAAATCTGTTACATTCTTGACTTCACAAGTGAAGATCTGTCAAATTTTCCAATGCATAAATTTTAATGTGTCAAATTTTCAGTTGTAATTTTTCAAATCTGGCAAAGTTTTAACTGCACCTGTCAAATCTGTCATATTTTGGATAGTTTCGATATTTAGATTTGTTTCGATACTCCAAACAAAAATGCATTCGCTTTCTTGTTTGTTTGATTCAAATAAATATGTACTAATTGTTCTTAAGTACCAGTTTCTTGAACCAACCTCCACAATTACACTACTATTTCTCAATTATCGCAATTACAATTTGTTTGGCATTTTCTGATATTACTAGAAACTCATAAAAAGTTATAATGATGCAAAATGTAATACTTAAATGTCAAACCTGAGTTTTCAAAATGTATTGATAAATACATGCCAGTCAGGCAAATTGCTCAAAATAAGTAGAAAATAATCAAAAATTATTTGTATTTCGCTGTATGGTTTTTATTTATATTTGAAATGTAAATTGTATACATTGAATACATATGTTACAGTGTAAATTTAATCAATTTATCTTAAAATGTGAAACCAGATATTATTTTTATGGCTCATTTAAGAGAAAACATTTATATTTCCACCTTACCCGAAAATTCAATTATTTGAGCCAATTTTCAATGTTTATTTTTGATACAATTGAGATGATCATTAATGCTTCTTCGCTAAAAAAATTTTCTACGAACAAATATTAAAGGATTTTATTAGAAACATTGATGATGTTATGGAAATTATTTCACCTATTTTGGGCATTATCTGTTTGCACTTCACTATTTTTTTTATTTAAAAAAAAAATATAATAAATGGTAATAAACAAAAATGTACTCACCTCCAACTCCCATGACTATAGGCCCAGCATAAGACAAATTATTCAAGTGAAAACCTCTAGATTCGTTTTTTATTTTTATCGTGTGATTGCCACGAATTTCTTGAGCAACTGATAATTGATCAGCGTAGTATCCTGAAAAAGAAAGGAATTATTAAAAAACGAAATTATATCCACATTCTGCCCTAAATAGACCACGAATATTTGTTGTGCATAATGTAAGGCAATGTTTGATGTATCCTCACATTGGCCATAATTCGTCAAATTTAAATTAATATAATTGTGATATAAGTATATTTTTATTTAATTTTTATAGGAGTAATACTTAATTTGTAAGATAATTATATTAAATTGCCACATATTCAAAATTGCTGGTATTGCAAACTTTTTTTTGAGAATATTGAACATTATAAGTAATTGACCAAATAGTTATATACTATTATATATTAGATTATATTAGTTATATTAGAAAGTTATCATTTAAATTTTGATATAAATACAGATTTTGGCAGTAAAAATTAAAATTTTCAGAATAGCAAATGAAAGCAAGTTTTCTTAATTATTTGTTTTAAATAATTATGTAGATACAAAGTGAAAAGCTGTACGAATTTAAAGTAGCAGAAGTACATATTTTTACTATAACTATGACACGAAATATAAAATGTGGTGGAAATTCAAATTAGACTAGATGTAATTCGTTTTAATACACGTTGTATTATAGAAATGCTGTTGCTATTATACTTATGGATTTAATTGAACATACGTATTTGACCATATGAAAATTAAAGAAAACAATAAAAAAAAATGTATTTCAGCATTTGGTAAACTTTAGTTTGCTTTAGTTCTACAGCTAATTATGAAACAATGGGATATAACAGGCATCGTTAATTAAGCCCCCACCCCGCAAATTGGTTGGTAAAATCAAGGGTTTGCTGTATACCAAATTACATGTAAATACAAAAATTAATATTCAAGTTTTGTGTGAATAAGGTGTAATATCAGAGGTCCAATTTATATCTCCATATTTATGGACCCTGGACTATTTCGCTCGTGCCATTCTAATCTTTATATAGAGCACTTCGCAACTCGCAAGGGTCACATTTCTTCCTACCTAAGGGACTATTCTGGAAGTGCATATATAGGGTTTATGAAAAGAAATAAGGTCTAGCATAAGCAAAGTCAGCCAAAACAAATGTAGCTGAATTACTGATTTAATTTATTTCTGTGTATTTCAGTATTATTTTTAGTGTAGATCAATTGTAGAGTTTAATTTTTTCTATGGCTGATAGATATAAATTCTAACGAAATTCAGTTCAAATTCCCGAAAATGTATGTTAATTGCAGAAAATGTATTGAAACTAGCACAGAAAATGTATGCAAATTGCGGAAAATTTAACAACATCAGAAGTTGCAACTAAAATTTACTGGAAGTTTCAGAAATGTTTATTACAATTCTGAAAGGTGCCAGTTAATCTGGAAAAACTTAACAAAAATGCATTGAAACTAAAGAAACAAACGAAAATATTGCAGTAAATTTGATTATAATATCAAAATATATAAATAATTAGCAAGTTGCACAAAAAGATTTCAAAAATTTTCACAAAGTCTTATGGGATTATATAGAAATGCAATCAAAATATCAAAAGCGTTAGAAATTCCAAAATTTCAATCAAAATATCAAAGTATGAGAATGCATTATAAAACCAAAGTAGGTGAAAACCCAGATATTACTGAAACTGAAGAAAACTTAATAATAATATCAAAATATTTAATAAATATACTAAAAAGTTTCAGAAATTTTATTAAAATAATCAATGACGTTACATAAAATTGCTTAAATATTTTAGAAATTGCCAAGAGGTTTAATGGTGATTGAAAATTTTCAAAATAGGAGTAGAATCTTGTACAAAATATCCCTAAAATATAATCTAAATTGCAAAAAATTTGAAAATGTATGTAAATTGCAGAAAATGTATTTAAACTATCACAGAAAATGTGTGCAAATTGCGGAAATTTTAACATCAGAAGCTGCAACTAAAAATTACTGAAAGTTTCAGAAATGTTTATTAAAAATTCTGAAAAATGCCAGAGAAAATTGCAGTAAATTTGATTATATCAAAATATATAAATAATTAGCAAGTTGCACAAAAAGATTTCAAAAATTGGCACAAAGTCTTATGGGATTATATAGAAATGCAACCAAAATATCAAAAGCGTTAGAAATTCCAGAATTTCAATCAAAATATCAAAGTATGAGAATGCATTATAAAACCAAAGTAGGTGAAAACCCAGATATTACTGAAACTGAAGAAAACTTATTAATAATATCAAAATATTCAGTAAATATACTAAAAAGTTTCAGCAATTTTAATAAAATAATCAATGATGTTTCATAAGATTGCTTAAATATTTTAGAAATTGCCAAGAGGTTTAATGGTGATTGAAAATTTTCAAAATAGGAGTAGAATCTTGTACAAAATATCCCTAAAATATAATCTAAATTGCAAAAAATATGAAAATGTATGTAAATTGCAGAAAATGTATTTAAACTATCACAGAAAATGTGTGCAAATTGCGGAAATTTTAACATCAGAAGCTGCAACTAAAAATTACTGAAAGTTTCAGAAATGTTTATTAAAAATTCTGAAAAATGCCAGAGAAAATTGCAGTAAATTTGATTATATCAAAATATATAAATAATTAGCAAGTTGCACAAAAAGATTTCAAAAATTGGCACAAAGTCTTATGGGATTATATAGAAATGCAACCAAAATATCAAAAGCGTTAGAAATTCCAGAATTTCAATCAAAATATCAAAGTATGAGAATGCATTATAAAACCAAAGTAGGTGAAAACCCAGATATTACTGAAACTGAAGAAAACTTATTAATAATATCAAAATATTCAGTAAATATACTAAAAAGTTTCAGCAATTTTAATAAAATAATCAATGATGTTTCATAAGATTGCTTAAATATTTTAGAAATTGCCAAGAGGTTTAATGGTGATTGAAAATTTTCAAAATAGGAGTAGAATCTTGTACAAAATATCCCTAAAATATAATCTAAATTGCAAAAAATTTGAAAATGTACGTAAATTGCAGAAAATGTATTTAAACCATCACAGAAAATATGTGCAAATTGCAGAAATTTTAACATCAGAAGCTGCAACTAAAAATTACTGAAAGTTTCAGAAATGTTTATTAAAATTCTGAAAAATGCCAGAGGAAATTGCAGTAAATTTGATTATAATATCAACATATATAAATAATTAGCAAGTTGCACAAAAAGATTTCAAAAATTGGCACAAAGTCTTATGGGATTATATAGAAATGCAATCAAAATATCAAAGGCGTTAGAAATTCCAAAATTTCAATCAAAATATCAAAGCATGAGAATGCATTATAAAACCAAAGTAGGTGAAAACCCAGATATTAGTGAAACTGAAGAAAACTTATTAATAATATCAAAATATTCAATAAATATACTAAAGAGATTCAGCAATTTTAATAAACTAATCAATGAAGTTACATAAGATTACTTAAATATTTTAGAAATTGCCAAGAAGTTTAATTGTGATTGAAAATTTTCAAAATCGGAGTAGAATCTTGTATAAAATATCCATGAAATACAATCTCAATTGCAAAAATTTTACTTTAAAGTTTTATGTGTTTCAATTGTGTTTTAGAATGTTGTTAGTTGTTGGACTTACAAATTTTCAAATGAATGTACAAGTTTAGTGCTTAGATTTCCGAATATTTTCAAAATAGCTTTGTTTTTAGTAGCCTTCAAAGCTCTGAATAAAGGGTAATTGTTTCCCAATATACGAATCAGCGTGAAGAGTAATTTTGATCTTACTTTTTTCCCCAATTGCTTGAGTTGTTATTAGGTTATTCAAGCCTGACCTAACCTAACCTAACCTTATATTATATTATATATGTGCTCAAATATGCACTGTAGTTTTCTTGTAAACTACAAATCTTTCATCTCTACTTTTTCAGGAACTTTGGGCACTTTCTTGTGGATGAGGTACAGAATGAAAATTTTCAGGAACTTTGAGCACTTTCTTGTGGGTGAGGTACAGAATGAAATTTTTCAGGAACTTTGAGCAGTTTCTTGTGGGTGAGGTACAAAATGATTTTTTTCAGGAACTTTGAGCACTTTCTTGTGGGTGAGGTACAGAATAAAATTTGGTCAAAATATGTCCATTATCATAAGAAAAAAATATTAAGGGGTGCTCTAGTCTTAAACTTTTTCTTAAACTTCTTAAACTTCCTTAAATATGAATGATTTTTTACCATTATAAAACGAACTACTCTAACAAATATATTATAAAATCTGATTGTGTTTTATTCACTAGATACCAGAAATTAATCGAAAGAACGTCAAGAAATAGCAACTTTTTCTTGTACCTACGTAATGCTACAAAATTGCCGTGTTATCACCCTGTTATTGCCCTGTTATTGCCCTGTTATTGCCCTGTTATTGCCCTATTATTGCCCTGTTATATAATAATTATATATCAGTAAGTGGTAATAAGTAAGTAAGTATTGTACGTAAGTATTGCCTACCAAAAAGTAATTTTTAAAGTGTGATTATAATTGCATACGAAAAGCATCGTTAATAATATCTACATACAGGAGAATATTCTAGAATTTTATTAATAAGAATAATATGTAGAATTTTATTTTTAGGTGCAGATATTTAGTCATGATTTTTTTTTATTAGGATAGCTACTGGTTTACTAATATTTATTGTTTGAACTCATCATAATATATTTACCCTGAATATCAGTAAGTGGAAATTACCTACCAAAAAGTAATTTTAAAAGTGCGAATATCATTGTATACGAAAAGCATCGTTAATAATATCTCAACTTTGTTTGTTCCCACTAAGTTTGTTCTAAATAAAGCTAAGGGATTTCATTATAACACATAAAGAACATCTGGTGCTTGAGTCAATGCCTACAGTTTTCTGGATTTATATAAAACTTTTGTCTTCTAACATACACAAATGAGTTTGTAAACGGAGATAAGCTTTGTAACTAATCTTCCAGTATTTGTCCCATCTGAAAATATAAATAAACCTGTTCCTTTTTTCTTTTCTGTCTCATAATTGTTAAAATAATAAAATGTGAACAATTCACACAATCATACTTTTAATCAACTAATAATTAATAAGCCGAAACACGTGTTAGTAAACTAATAAAATATATGAAACAAAACATGAATACACATTTGTAATATATATTTATAATAAGAAGTAATACTCAATGAAAAAAAAAATTAAAATTATTTCCAGTAAAAATATTTCCAATTGCCAATATTTCAAATTGTTCAATATATATATATATATATATATATATATATATATATATATATATATATATATATATATATATAAGAAAACAAGAGTAATTATACATAATATACATTTATAATAAGAACTAATACTCTATGAAAAAAATTAAAATTAAAAATATTTCCAATTGCCTGTAATTATTTTATTTATGCTGACAATTTTATAACTTTCACTGCAACGTTTAATTTACAAACAGATATTTCGCAGTTTACAATGAAAATTTGAAATCTTCAAATGCAATTTCATAATTTTTGTAGAAAGTTTTATAAGTTCCAATGGAAATTTCGTCATTTCCAGTGAAAAGATTGCAACTGCAAGATAAATTTTAAATTAATGCTTAAATTTGATAATATTTACTGCAATGTTTAATTTGCAATAAAAATGTTGCAATTTTCTATCAAAATTTGTAATTTTCAAGTGTAATTTCAAGTTTTTCTCTGTTTTTTATGAAAATTTCTTCGTTTCCAGTAAATATTTTGCGGTTTTCAGTAAGAATTTTGCAGTTTCCAATAACTTATTAAATTTATGCTGAGAATTTATATTTTTTAGTGCTGTTTTGCAAAATTTTGGGGTTTCCAACAAATATTGCCAATTTTCAATTATAATAACATCATTTTCGATGAGCACTTTAAGAGTTTCCATGAAAATTTCACTATTTCCAATAAAACGTTTGTTATTGCCACTAAAATTTTAAATTCATGCTGGAAATGTTAAAATGTTCACTGCAACGTGTAATTTCCAACACAAATTTTGCAATTTTCTATCAAAATTTGTAATTTTCAAGTGCAATTTCAAGCTTTTCCTTGCTTGTATGAAAATTTCTTCGTTTCCAGTAAATATTTTGAAGTTTTCAGTAAAAATTTTGCAGCTTCCAACATCATATCAAATTTATGCTGAGAATTTTATAATTTTCACTGCTTTCTTTAATTTTCAATCAAAATTTTGCCGTTTCCAACGAATACTGCTAATTTTCAATTATAATAACATAATTTTCGATGAGCGCTTTAAGAGTTTCCATGAAAATTTCACTATTTCCAGTAAAACCTTTCTTATTGAAACCAAAATTTGAAAATGTTAAAATTTTCACTGCAATGTTTAATTTACAATACAAATTTTGCAATTTTCTATCAAAACTTGTCATTTTCAAGTGCAATTTCAAGTTTTTCTTTGCTTTTATGAAAATTTCTCGGTTTCCAGTACGTATTTTGAAGCTTTTAGTAAAAAATTTGCAGTTTCCAACAACATCTTAAATTTATGCAGAGAGTTTTGTCATTTTCAGTGCTTTCTTTAATTTCCATTCAAAATTTTGCAGTTTCCAACGAATATTGCTTATTTTCAATTATAATAACATAATTTTCGATGAGCACTTTAAGAGTTTCCATGAAAATTTCACTATTTCCAGTAAAACCTTTCTTATTGAAACTAAAATTTGAAAATGTTAAAATTTTCTCTGCAATGTTTAATTTACAATACAAATTTTGCAATTTTCTATCAAAACTTGTAATTTTCAAGTGCAATTTCAAGTTTTTCTTTGCTTTTATGAAAATTTCTCGGTTTCCAGTACGTATTTTGAAGTTTTTAGTAAAAAATTTGCAGTTTCCAACAACATCTTAAATTTATGCTGAGAATTTTATCATTTTCAGTGCTTTCTTTAATTTTCAATCAAAGTTTTGCCGTTTGTAACGAATTTTGCGTATTTTCAATTATAATAACATAATTTTCGATGAGCACTTTAGGAGTTTCCATGAAAATTTCGCTATTTCCAGTAAAACTTTTATTACTGAAACTAAAATTTGAAATTCATGCTGAAATTGTTAAAATTTTCATTACAAAGTTTAATTTACTATACAAATTTTGCAATTTCCTATCAAAATTTGTAATTTTCAAGTGAAATTTCAAGTTTTTCTTTGCATTTATGAAAATTTCTTCGTTTCCAGTAAATATTTTGAAGTTTTCAGCAAATATTTAGCAGCTTCCAACAACATATTAAATTTATGCTGAGAATTTTATAATTTTCAGTGCTGTCTTTAATATCCAATCAAAAATTTTCCGTTTCTAGCGAATATTGCTTATTTTCAATTATAATAACATAATTTTCGATGAGCACTTTAGGAGTTTCCATGAAAATTTCGCTATTTCCAGTAAAACTTTTATTACTGAAACTAAAATTTGAAATTCATGCTGAAATTGTTAAAATTTTCATTACAAAGTTTAATTTACTATACAAATTTTGCAATTTCCTATCAAAATTTGTAATTTTCAAGTGAAATTTCAAGTTTTTCTTTGCATTTATGAAAATTTCTTCGTTTCCAGTAAATATTTTGAAGTTTTCAGCAAATATTTAGCAGCTTCCAACAACATATTAAATTTATGCTGAGAATTTTATAATTTTCAGTGCTGTCTTTAATATCCAATCAAAAATTTTCCGTTTCTAGCGAATATTGCTTATTTTCAATTATAATAATAAAATTTTCGATGAGCACTTTAAGAGTTTCCATGAAAATTTCACTATTTCCAGTATAACTTTTGTTATTGAAACTAAAATTTGAAATGCATGCTAAAAATGTTAAAATTTTCATTACAATGTTTAATTTACTATACATATTTTGCAATTTTCTTAAAAAATTGTAATTTTTAAGTGCAATTTCAAGTTTTTCCTTGCTTTTATGAAAATTTCTTCGTTTCCAGTACATATTTTAAAGTTTTCAGTAAAAAATTTGTAGCTTCCAACAACATATTAAATTTTATCTGAGAATTTTATAATTTTCTGTGCTTTCTTTAATTTCCAATCAAAATTTTTCCGTTTCTAGCGAATATTGCTTATTTTCAATTATATTAACATAATTTTCGATGAGCACTTTAAGAGTTTCCATGAAAATTTCACTATTTCCAGTATAACTTTTGTTATTGCCACTAAAATTTTAAATTCATGCTGAAAATGTTAACATTTTCATTACAATGTTTCATTTACAATACAAATTTTGCAACTTTCTATAAAAAATTGTAATTTTCAAGTGTAATTTCAAGCTTTTCCTTGCTTTTATGAAAATTTCTTCGTTTCCAGTAAATATTTTGAAGTTTTCAGTAAATATTTTGCAGCTTCCAACAACATATTAAATTTATGCTGAGAATTTTATAATTTACAGTGCTTTCTTTAATTTCCAATCAAAATTGTGTCGTTTGTAACGAATATTGTTTATTTTCAATTATAATAACATAATTTTCGATGAGCACTTTAAAAGTTCCATGAAAATTTCACTATTTCCAGTAAAACGTTTGTTATTGCCACTAAAATTTTAAATTCATGCTGAAAATGTTAAAATTTTCATTACAATGTTTAACTTACTATACAAATGTTGCAATTTTTTATCAATTTGTAATTTTCAAGTGAAATTTCAAGTTTTTCCTTGCTTTTATGAAAATTTCTTCGTTTCCAGTACATATTTTGAAGTTTTCAGTAAAAATGTTACAGTTTCCAACAACATAATAAATTTATGCTGATAATTTTATAATTTTCAGTGCTGTTTTAAATTTCCAATGAAAATTTTGCAGTTGCCAACGAATATTGCTTATTTTCAATTATAATAACATAATTTTCGAAGAGCACTTTAAGTGTTTCCATGGAAATTTCACTATTTCCAGTAAAACCTTTGTTATTGCCACTCAAATTTTAAATGCTTGCTGAAAATGTTCAATTCTTACTGCAATGATTAATTTACAATAAAAATTGTGCAATTTTCTATCAAAATTTGTAATTCTCAAGTGCGATTTCAGGTTTTTCTTTGTTTTTATTAAAATTTCTTCGTTTCGAGTAAATATTTTGCAGTTTTCAGTAAAAATTTTGCAGTTTCCAACAACATATTAAATTTATGCTGAGAAATTTATAATGTTTAGTGCTGTAATAACAAATATAAATTGTTGTTATAAATTTCGCAGCAATTAGAGTTTGATGCCCGTTTAACAAATTCATATTCAAATGGACCATCATTTACAATTTTAAGTTTGAAACATTTATTTGTATTAATAACTTAATTTTCTGAAAGCATGAAGGCAAAACATACTAAAAGTGTTATCGCAGTTAACAGAAAATTATTATTTTTACATTGACAGCGATGAGTTTCGAGAACGATATTGAATATTGGATGAAGATGATAATTCTGATGCTTTTATATTTAGTACATAAAATGCCCCTTCAGTGGGAAGAATTGTGGGTGGTCTCAGAATAAATTGATAAACATAATTATATTGAAATATTCTTTTTGCACCGAAATATAAACAAATGCCCATTTTAAATTATATTGCGCCTCAGGGAGAGCAATAATAATTGGGGCTTATGTAAAAGGGGTCGCACGAAAAAAAAATTTAAAAACCTCCATGATATAACTCAGCATTGTGTTTCATTAATTAATTTCGTATTATGCTGGATTATTTGTTGACGATTAATATTTGTTTACTGCGAAGTTGGCGAATGTTATTATGGAACTTAATTGACTGCCGTGGAAGTAATGTTTGGCTGAATGAGTTGAATTTCGTTAGTGAATTGGTCATGCTTTATAATTTATGTAAGTCAGCTCGATTGTTGCGATTGTGAGAAGTTTGCGAACTTATGCTTTGTACGGCAGTCTATTATGAAAGCAAAGTAAGGCTGCGATTGTCATGGTATTGCTTGACTTTCAGGAATTGAAATCCTGCTCTGCTTTCATTTCAAATACTGAATAATTACGATTTTGTATTATATTATAATTATTATTACAAAGTAATAAGTATTATAACAAAATGGTTTTCATTTTGAAATATTTACTAAAGAAAATCGAAGATTTGATATGAAAATTACTATAAATGGTATTAATTGACTATATTTGATACAAAAATATGTAAATAATTGTTCCTCAATTGAACATTTTAACAATTTTATTTAATAACTTACAAAAATAACTTTTAATGGAAATTCAGAACAATGAACTAAATTTTTAATAACTTTAAGCTACTAATGCTCAATGCACTTTAATTTTGAGTAGTTAACATGACATAAAACGTAAAAACAAATACTCTATTACTTTATCCATCAAGTTCTTGTGCTGTAACGAGTCTAGACTCCGTTGTAAAATCCATAGTCGTGGGCTGGAGAATGGCTCAGGGCAATTTTCACATTGCTCTATTTCCATCCGAAATTATATTTACAGAGCATTAACAAGAAAAGAAATAACAAAACATGAGAACAAACAACAGAAATTAAACATGTGAAAGCCTATACAAGACTGTAACTTATAACAGCAATCGAAATTAAACACTATCATATTACTGTAAAGATTTTCTGCTTTCTTATAAGCAGTAACAAAATAATTAGATATGGTTTCAATTTATTTGAACGTTAATTATTTTATTTAATTAATAGGCATTGTGATAAGTGAGAGTAATTAATTAAAATAACGAAACGAAAGGAAATTAATGTAAGATTAGGGGCAACATTGAAGGAAATTATTATTGTAAGTATGTATTAATGTGAGAGAATTGCAAACAAATGATTTAGATTTTTATTATCGTGCGATTTTTTTTTCATTAGTTCAAATTTTATTAAATATGTTTCAATGTTGAATCTATATAATTTATCATTCCAACATATTAGCTGATAAACTTATCTCTCTTGATAAATCTTAAATTTTATTAACTTTTTTACGTCGTTATTAAAGCAAAATTGATAAATATATTGCTATTATAACAACCATAAATTTATAATTTCGTTTAATTTTATGATTTTTTTTGTAATATTTTATTTTTTTTATTATTTTTTTTTTAATGATATTTATAATATTTGAAAAGACGAAAACCTGAACCCGGAAAATAGCGTTTTTATAGCTCAGGGAGCTTTCGAATTTCTTTGTCATTGCGGTCTGTTTACAGCTTAATTGCCCATGGGCTATAAAACGAAACGACAAGAAAATAAATTTAAGGCGAGAATTGTCGCAGTGCTGAAACAGCTGATTTAGATTAATATTATCATATGATTTTTTTCCCCCATTAATTCAAACTTTATTAATCATGTTTCAATGTTGAATCTATATAATTTATCATTTCGACAACATATTAGCTGAAGAAATTTTCTCTCTTGATAAATCTTAAATTTTATTAAGTTTATTTTTTTTAAATTCCTATCAACTCCTACAAAGTCGTTATTGAAGCAAAATTGATAAATATATTGTTATTATAACAACTTCAAATTTATTATTTTATGTAATTTTATGATACCCCATTTTTTTATGAGAAGAAGATCTCAACTTAAGAATATAACACTATATCGCTCTTGTAAAAACAATAATAATTTTAAATTAATAAAAGTACATTATGTTTTTCTGTAACTATTATTGCGAATAAATATATATTTGTTTATATATATATATATATTTTTTTTTAATAAATTTTTTTACTTTATGATATTTATGATATTTTAAAAGGTGGAAAAGCCGAGGGCCAATAGCCTAATATAGAGAGTCATCTCTCTCTTTATCTCTATAATATTTTAATTATGCAATTCCAATTAATACTTATTAAATATCAAGCTTTAAGTAATTACTAAGACAGATGTGTCTCCATCACTCGAGAATGATTAATTATAGAGTGAATACATCGGAACGCATAGAATCTACTCACACAGAAATTAGAAATTAATGTACTCGTCGAATCGGCTGAATTATCGCCGGTTTTAGGCAAATGGTACGTACAGAGAGGCAACTTGCGGTTTAAATCAAGTACGATTAAGTCTGTACAATTTAACAATTCCGACATAATACATGAAGGTTGTAAAGCAATGGTAATACGCAGTAAGACATTAGTGAATTTTAAATATTCAAATAATTAGTAGGTATCTTAGTCGCAATATTTATCAAGGTAAATTTTGCATGGATTTATAATTTTGAATAGTTTTTAAGAGATTTGGTTGAATGTAATTAAAAAAAGTTTTTAAGTTCAGATATTTGATAAATTTACAATTATACTCGAATTTCTATGTCATTGCAGTATTTTTACAGCTTTATTGCCCATGGGCTATAAAGAAACGTCAAACAACGATATAATATCTAATAGAAACAGTTTTGACATATTTACACGAATTTCTTTGTCATAACAGTTTTTTTGTAAGGCTCATTTACCTCTTTATTGCCCGTGGGCTATAATGAAACGTCCAACAACAATATCAGACCTAATTGCAACAGTTTTGACAATTATAAACGATTTTTTTTTGTCTTGAATGTTTTTTTATTGTCCATGGATCTCTTCATTGCCCGTGGCTTATAAATAAAGGCCAAACAACGATATCATAACTAATAAAAACAGTTTTGAGCATTATACACGAATATATTTACCACAAACCTCTTTTAATAGCGTTTCTAAAACCAATGAACCTCTCAAATTTCTTTATCATTACAGTATTTTCACAGCTATATTGCCCATGGCCTATATAGAACCGACAAACAACGATATCGTACCTAATAGAAATAGTTTTGACAATTTTACACGAATTTTCTTTGTCATAAACCTTTGTTTTTTATAGCCCATAGACCTCTTTATTGCCCGTGGGCTATAATGAAATGTCAAACAACAATATCTACCTAATAACAATAGTTTTGACATTATAGACAAATTTCTTTGTCATGAACGTCTTTTTTTACCCATTGACCTCTTCATTACCCATCGACCTCTTTATTCCCCGTGGGTTATAAATAAACGCCAAATAACGATATCATAGCCAATAGAAACAATTGTTTTGACAATTCAATTATACACGAATATCTTTGCAATAAACGTCTTTTAATAGCGTTTTTATAGCCCATGGACCTCTCAAATTTCTTTGTCATTGCAATCTTTTTACAGCTTTATTGCCCATGGGCTATAAAGAAACGTCAAACATCAATACCATACCTAATTGCAATTTTTCACGAATTAATTTGTCTTACACGTCTTTTTTATAGTCCATTAACCTCTTTATTGCTCATGGGCTATAAAGAAACGTCAATCAACAATATCATACCTAATAGAAACAGTTTTAACAATTATACACAAATTTCTTTGTCATCAACTTTTCTTTTATAGCCCATGGGCCTCTTTATTGCCCGTGGGCTATAAAAAACCGTCAAACAACTATATCGTACCTAATAGAAACCGTGTTGACAATTATACACGAATTTATTTGTCATAAACGTATTTTTATACCCCGTGAGCCACTTTATTGCCCATGGGCTCTAAAGAAACGCCAAATAACGATATCATATCTAATAAAGACAGTTTTGACAATTATACACGAATTTATTTGTCATAAACGTCTATTTCTATAGCCCATGGACCTCTTTATTGCCCGTTTAGTTTAGACAATCGTTTGCTGTCGATAGTTTTTGAGTGACTATCGAACTATCGATTATTATCTACATATTTTTATTCAAGAACTTTATACGTATAAGCACCTTAAAATCTAGTCTGGATATACAAATAACAAGAATAACGAAATTCCTTCTTTGGAATTCCATTGGAATTGGAATTGGAATTAGAAATTTTACAAATATTTTTAAAGTTTTGTCAGGCTAATTGAAATTTTGATATAAGTAGAAAATAAAATTATGACATAAATAATTAATTAAACATTGCATGAATGCTTAAAACTTTTTCAATAATCGTTGTAAATTTCAGAGAAATAATCGAAAATTTGACAGAAATAATTCAAAATTTCATGAATCATTAAAACTTTTGCAATAATCGTTATAAATTTGACAGAAGCAATCGAAAATTTGACAGAAATAATTCAAAATTTGACAACGAATAAAAATTTTATAATACTTTTTATAATACGAAATTTTGGAATAAATAATTTGAAATTTAGATGAAATATTGACTATAAATATTTCAGCTAAAATTTAAATTATAATTATTGCACTTTTCACAGAAAAAAACAAATTTTCGTAGAAATATTTGATGATTTAAATTTGATGTTTCGATGTATGTCGATTTTTGTGCAGGTTAATCTGCAAGATAAATTCAGAAATTGGAATTTAAAATCTTTGTAAGATCTTTGATTTCCACGAAGGAAAATGTCTTGAATTTTCGAATAGTTGGGAGTCCACATGTTATGAACGTTTCACGGACTAACAAATTCGTGGATTTTCATATGATTTTCCATTCATGTCATTAGATATTACCTTGAAATTTTGCATTTTCAATTTTTCTGTACTTTTGTGCTGGTTTACATTAATATCTTATTAAATTGTTAAGTAATTTCGTATATTTATATAAAGTTATTTTTTCTGGATTATTGTACTGGAATGTTCTTTCATTTACGTTATCTACCAAATGCATTTGGAAAGCTCAATTTTGATTGAATTCTATACAGGATGTATCAAAAACTATATAATTTTCAATTGTTTGCACGTTTATGCTGGATTAGATTAAAATATTATTAAATAGCTATTGAATTTCGTATATTTAAATAATTATCAATTTATTTGTATTGTTCTACTTGTTTAGATTCATAAATTGGAATATAGAATCTTGTGAAATATTTGGTTTGCAAGAAAGAAAAGTTCTGTAATTTTCTAATAATTGTTATCCTCGAATTTTTCACGGTATATCGAATTCATAGATTTTCGTGTAATTACGATTAATGTCATTAGAAATTATTATGGAATTTTGCATTTTTATATAATTTTTGATCTCCTACTAAAGCAATTTTCATTGAATACAATGCATAGAATTCACTGAAAATTTCTTAAGTAGTTGATCAAAAATTGTGAAACTCGCTGCAGAGTTTCATATATTTATTTCCATTTTTCTGTAATTTTCGAATAATTGTTATCCACGAAGTTTTCACGGTATATCAAATTCATGGATTTTCGTGTAATTTCGATTAATATCATTAGAGATTATCACGGAATTTTGCATTTTTATATAATTTTTGATCTACTACTAAAGCAATTTTCATTAAATACAATACATAAAATTCTCTGTAAATTTCTTAAGCAGTCGATCAAAAATTGTGGAACTCCCTGCAGAGTTTCATGTATATATATTTCAGTTTTTTTATTAATTTTCAAGTTTTCTGCACTTTTGTGCTGGTTTTGATCAATATCTTATTCAATTGTTGACGAATTCCGTATATAATCGCTGTAAATTTCACAGAAATAATCGAAAATTTGAATAATTCAAAATATGGCAACGAATAAAATGTTTATAGTGCCTTCAAACTGTTTCCGTTTCATTTTAGAATGTTATTAGTTATTGAAATTTTGACAGAATAATTAAAATTTTGGAATAAATAATTTAAATTTTAGCTGAAATATTTATAGTTATGATTGCACTTTTGACAGAATAATTCAAATTTGACAGAATAATTGAAATTTTGGAGTAAATAATTTAAATTTTAGCTGAAATGTTTATAGTTATTATTGCACTTTTGACAGAATAATTCAAATTTTCGTTAAAATATTTGATGTTTTCAATTTGATGTTTCAATTTATCTGGATTTTTGTGCAGGTTATTGTGCAAGGTAAATTTAGAAATTGGAGTTTAAAATCTTTGTAAGATCTTTGATTTGCACGAAGGAAAATTTCTTGAATTTTCGAATAATTGGAGTCCACATGTAATGAACGTTTCACGGAATAACGGATTCGTGGATTTTCATCTTGTTTTCAATTCATGTCATTAGATATTACCTTGAAATTGAACATTTTCAATTTTTCTGCACTTTTGTGCTTGTTTAGATTAATATCTTGTTAAATTATCAAGGAATTTCGTATATTTATATAATGTTATTTCTTCTGGATTATTGTACTGGAAAGTTTTTCCACATACGTTATCTACCAAATGCATTTGGAAAGCTCAATTTTCATAGAATTCTATACAGGATGTATCAAAAACTATATAATTTTCAATTGTTTGCACGTTTATGCTGGATTAGTTTAAAATATTATTAAATAGCTATTGAATTTCGTATATTTAAATAATTATCAATTTATTTGCATTGTTCTACTTGTTTAGATTCATAAATTGGAATATATAATCTTGTGAAATCTTTGGTTTACAAGAAAGAAAACTTCTGTAATTTTCGAATAATTGTTATACACGAATTTTTCATAATATTAATTCATGGATTTTCGTGTAATTTCGATTAATGCCATTGGAAATTATCATGGAATTTTGCATTTTTATATAATTTTTGATCTCCTACTAAAGCAATTTTCATTGAATACAATGCATAGAATTCACCGAAAATTTCTTAAGTAGTTGATCAAAAATTGTGAAACTCGCTGCAGAGTTTCATATATTTATTTCCATTTTTCTGTAATTTTCGAATAATTGTTATCCACGAATTTTTCACGGTAAATCGAAATTCATGGATTTTCGTGTAATTTCGATTAGTGTCATTAGAAATTATCATGGAATGTTGCATTTTTATATAATTTTTGTTTTTGATCTCATACTAAAGCAATTTTCATTGAATACAATGCATAGAATTCACTGAAAATTTCTTAAGTAGTTGATCAAAAATTGTGAAACTCGCTGCAGAGTTTCATATATTTATTTCCATTTTTCTGTAATTTTCGAATAATTGTTATCCACGAAGTTTTCACGGTATATCAAATTCATGGATTTTCGTGTAATTTCGATTAATATCATTAGAGATTATCACGGAATTTTGCATTTTTATATAATTTTTGTGATCTACTACTAAAGCAATTTTCATTAAATACAATACATAAAATTCTCTGTAAATTTCTTAAGCAGTTAATCAAAAATTGTGAAACTCCCTGCAGAGTTTCATATATTATTTCATTTTTTCTGTAATTTTCGAATAATTGTTAGCCATAAGTTTTCACGGTATATCAAATTCATGGATTTTCGTGTAATTTCGATTAATATCATTAGAAATTTTCACGGAATTTTGCATTTTTATATCATTTTTGATCTCCTACTAAAGCAATTTTCATCAAATACAATGCATAAAATTCTCTGTAAATTTCTTAAGCAGTCGATCAAAAATTGTGAAACTCCCTGCAGAGTTTCATGTATATATATTTCAGTTTTTTTATTAATTTTCAAGTTTTCTGCACTTTTGTGCTGGTTTTGATCAATATCTTATTCAATTGTTGACGAATTCCGTATATAATCGCTGTAAATTTCACAGAAATAATCGAAAATTTGAATAATTCAAAATATGGCAACGAATAAAATGTTTATAGTGCCTTCAAACTGTTTCCGTTTCATTTTAGAATGTTATTAGTTATTGAAATTTTGACAGAATAATTGAAATTTTGGAATAAATAATTTAAATTTTAGCTGAAATATTTATAGTTATGATTGCACTTTTGACAGAATAATTCAAATTTGACAGAATAATTGAAATTTTGGAGTAAATAATTTAAATTTTAGCTGAAATGTTTATAGTTATTATTGCACTTTTGACAGAATAATTCAAATTTTCGTTAAAATATTTGATGTTTTCAATTTGATGTTTCAATTTATCTGGATTTTTGTGCAGGTTATTGTGCAAGGTAAATTTAGAAATTGGAGTTTAAAATCTTTGTAAGATATAAGATTATAAGATTTGCACGAAGGAAAATTTCTTGAATTTTCGAATAATTGGAGTCCACATGTAATGAACGTTTCACGGAATAACGGATTCGTAGATTTTCATCTAATTTTCAATTCATGTCATTAGATATTACCTTGAAATTTTGCATTTTCAATTTTTCTGCACTTTTACGCTTGTTTAGATTAATATCTTATTAAATTGTTAAGGAATTTCGTATATTTATATAATGTTATTTTTTCTGGATTATTGTACTGGAATGTTCTTCCATTTACGTTATCAACCAAACGCATTTGGAAAGCTCAGTGTTCATTGAATTCTAATCACGATATATCAAAAACTATATAATTTTGAATTGTTTGCTCTTTTATGCTGTATTAGATTAAAATATTATTAAATTGTTATTGAATTTCGTATATTTAAATAATTATCAATTTATTTGCATTATTCTACTTGTTTAGATTCATAAATTGGAATATATAATCTTGTGAAATCTTTGGTTTACAAGAAAGAAAAGTTCTGTAATTTTCGAATAATTGTTATACACGAATTTTTCATGATATTAATTCATGGATTTTCGTGTAATTTCGATTAATGCCATTGGAAATTATCATGGAATTTTGCATTTTTATATAATTTTTGATCTCCTACTAAAGCAATTTTCATTAAATACAATGCATAGAATTCACTGAAAATTTCTTAAGTAGTTAATCAAAAATTGTGAAACTGCATGCAGAGTTTCATATATTATTTAATTTTTTTCTGTAATTTTCGAGTAATTGTTATCCACGAAGTTTTCACGGTATATCAAATTAATGGATTTTCATGTAATTTTGATTAATGTCATTAAAAATTATCATGGAATTTTGCATTTTTATATAATTTTTGATCTCCTACTAAAGCAATTTTCATTGAATACAATGCATAGAATTTACTGAAAATTTCTTAAGTAGTTGATCAAAAATTGTGAAACTCCCTGCAGAGTTTCATATATTATTTCATTTTTTCTGTAATTTTCGAATAATTGTTATCCACGAAGTTTTCACGATATGAATTCATGGATTTTCGTGTAATTTCGATTAATGTCATTAGAAATTATTGTGCAATTTGCATTTTTATATAACTTTTGATCTCGTACTAAAGCAATTTTCATTGAATACAATGCATAGATTTCACTGAAAATTTCTTATGTAGTTGATCAAAAATTGTGAAACTCCCTGCAGAGTTTCATATATTTATTTCAATTTTGAATAAATTTTCTATTTTTCTGCACTTTTGTGCTAGTTTAGATAAATGTCTTATTAAATTGTAAACGAATTTCGTATATAATCGCTGTAAATTTCACAGAAATAATCGAAAATTTGAATAATTCAAAATTTGGCAACGAATAAAATGTTTATAGTGCCTTCAAACTGTTTCCATTTCATTTTAGAATGTTATTAGTTATCATTGAAATTTTGACAGAATAATTGAAATTTTGGAACAAATAATTTCAATTTTAGCTGTAATGTTTATAGTTATTATTGCACTTTTGACAGAATAATTCAAATTTTCGTTAAAATATTTGATGATTTCAATTTGATGTTTCAATTTATCTGGATTTTTGTGCAGGTTACAATATACAAGGTAAATTCAGATATTGAAGTTTAAAATCTTTGTAAGATCTTTGATTTACACGAACGAAAATTTCTTGAATTTTTGAATTGTTGGAGTCCACATGTAATGAACGTTTCGCGGAATAACGGATTCTGGATTTTCATCTGATTTTCAATTCATGTCATTAGATATTACCTTGAAATTTTGCATTTTCAATTTTTCTGTACTTTTGTGCTTTTTTATATTAATATCTTATTAAATTGTCAAGGAATTTCGTATATTTATATAATGTTATTTTTTCTGGATTATTGTACTGGAATGTTCTTCCACTTACGTTATCTATCAAATGCATTTGGAAAGCTCAATTTTCATAGAATTCTATACAGGATGTATCAAAAACTATATAATTTTCAATTGTTTGCACGTTTATGCTGGATTAGATTAAAATATTATTAAATAGCTATTGAATTTCGTATATTTAAATAATTATCAATTTATTTGTATTGTTCTGCTGGTTTAGATTCATTAATTGGAATTTAGAATCTTGTGAAATATTTGGTTTGCAAGAAAGAAAAGTTCTGCAATTTTCGAATAATTATTATCCACGAATTTTTCACGGTATATCGAATACATAGATTTTCGTGTAATTACGATTAATGTCATTAGAAATTATCATGGAATGTTGCATTTTTATATAATTTTTGATCTCATACTAAAGCAATTTTCATTGAATACAATGCATAGAATTCACTGAAAATTTCTTAAGTAGTTGATCAAAAATTGTGAAACTCGCTGCAGAGTTTCATATATTTATTTCCATTTTTCTGTAATTTTCGAATAATTGTTATCCACGAAGTTTTCACGGTATATCAAATTCATGGATTTTCGTGTAATTTCGATTAATATCATTAGAGATTATCACGGAATTTTGCATTTTTATATAATTTTTGATCTACTACTAAAGCAATTTTCATTAAATACAATACATAAAATTCTCTGTAAATTTCTTAAGCAGTCGATCAAAAATTGTGAAACTCCCTGCAGAGTTTCATGTATATATATTTCAGTTTTTTTATTAATTTTCAAGTTTTCTGCACTTTTGTGCTGGTTTTGATCAATATCTTATTCAATTGTTGACGAATTCCGTATATAATCGCTGTAAATTTCACAGAAATAATCGAAAATTTGAATAATTCAAAATATGGCAACGAATAAAATGTTTATAGTGCCTTCAAACTGTTTCCGTTTCATTTTAGAATGTTATTAGTTATTGAAATTTTGACAGAATAATTGAAATTTTGGAATAAATAATTTAAATTTTAGCTGAAATATTTATAGTTATGATTGCACTTTTGACAGAATAATTCAAATTTGACAGAATAATTGAAATTTTGGAGTAAATAATTTAAATTTTAGCTGAAATGTTTATAGTTATTATTGCACTTTTGACAGAATAATTCAAATTTTCGTTAAAATATTTGATGTTTTCAATTTGATGTTTCAATTTATCTGGATTTTTGTGCAGGTTATTGTGCAAGGTAAATTTAGAAATTGGAGTTTAAAATCTTTGTAAGATCTTTGATTTGCACGAAGGAAAATTTCTTGAATTTTCGAATAATTGGAGTCCACATGTAATGAACGTTTCACGGAATAACGGATTCGTGGATTTTCATCTTGTTTTCAATTCATGTCATTAGATATTACCTTGAAATTGAACATTTTCAATTTTTCTGCACTTTTGTGCTTGTTTAGATTAATATCTTGTTAAATTATCAAGGAATTTCGTATATTTATATAATGTTATTTCTTCTGGATTATTGTACTGGAAAGTTTTTCCACATACGTTATCTACCAAATGCATTTGGAAAGCTCAATTTTCATAGAATTCTATACAGGATGTATCAAAAACTATATAATTTTCAATTGTTTGCACGTTTATGCTGGATTAGTTTAAAATATTATTAAATAGCTATTGAATTTCGTATATTTAAATAATTATCAATTTATTTGTATTGTTCAGCTGGTTTAGATTCATTAATTGGAATTTAGAATCTTGTGAAATCTTTGGTTTGCAAGAAAGAAAAGTTCTGTAATTTTCGAATAATTATTATCCACGAATTTTTCACGGTATATCGAATTCATAGATTTTCGTGTAATTACGATTAATGTCATTAGAAATTATTATGGAATTTTGCATTTTTATATAATTTTTGATCTCCTACTAAAGCAATTTTCATTGAATACAATGCATAGAATTCACCGAAAATTTCTTAAGTAGTTGATCAAAAATTGTGAAACTCGCTGCAGAGTTTCATATATTTATTTCCATTTTTCTGTAATTTTCGAATAATTGTTATCCACGAATTTTTCAAGGTAAATCGAAATTCATGGATTTTCGTGTAATTTCGATTAGTGTCATTAGAAATTATCATGGAATGTTGCATTTTTATATAATTTTTGATCTCATACTAAAGCAATTTTCATTGAATACAATGCATAGAATTCACTGAAAATTTCTTAAGTAGTTGATCAAAAATTGTGAAACTCGCTGCAGAGTTTCATATATTTATTTCCATTTTTCTGTAATTTTCGAATAATTGTTATCCACGAAGTTTTCACGGTATATCAAATTAATGGATTTTCATGTAATTTTGATTAATGTCATTAAAAATTATCATGGAATTTTGCATTTTTATATAATTTTTGATCTCCTACTAAAGCAATTTTCATTGAATACAATGCATAGAATTTACTGAAAATTTCTTACGTAGTTGATCAAAAATTGTGAAACTCCCTGCAGAGTTTCATATATTATTTCATTTTTTCTGTAATTTTCGAATAATTGTTATCCACGAAGTTTTCACGATATGAATTCATGGATTTTCGTGTAATTTCGATTAATGTCATTAGAAATTATTGTGCAATTTGCATTTTTATATAACTTTTGATCTCCTACTAAAGCAATTTTCATTGAATACAATGCATAGATTTCACTGAAAATTTCTTATGTAGTTGATCAAAAATTGTGAAACTCCCTGCAGAGTTTCATATATTTATTTCAATTTTGAATAAATTTTCTATTTTTCTGCACTTTTGTGCTAGTTTAGATAAATGTCTTATTAAATTGTAAACGAATTTCGTATATAATCGCTGTAAATTTCACAGAAATAATCGAAAATTTGAATAATTCAAAATTTGGCAACGAATAAAATGTTTATAGTGCCTTCAAACTGTTTCCGTTTCATTTTAGAATGTTATTAGTTATCATTGAAATTTTGACAGAATAATTGAAATTTTGGAACAAATAATTTCAATTTTAGCTGAAATGTTTATAGTTATTATTGCACTTTTGACAGAATAATTCAAATTTTCGTTAAAATATTTGATGATTTCAATTTGATGTTTCAATTTATCTGGATTTTTGTGCAGGTTACAATATACAAGGTAAATTCAGATATTGAAGTTTAAAATCTTTGTAAGATCTTTGATTTACACGAACGAAAATTTCTTGAATTTTTGAATTGTTGGAGTCCACATGTAATGAACGTTTCGCGGAATAACGGATTCTGGATTTTCATCTGATTTTCAATTCATGTCATTAGATATTACCTTGAAATTTTGCATTTTCAATTTTTCTGTACTTTTGTGCTTTTTTATATTAATATCTTATTAAATTGTCAAGGAATTTCGTATATTTATATAATGTTATTTTTTCTGGATTATTGTACTGGAATGTTCTTCCACTTACGTTATCTACCAAATGCATTTGGAAAGCTCAATTTTCATAGAATTCTATACAGGATGTATCAAAAACTATATAATTTTCAATTGTTTGCACGTTTATGCTGGATTAGATTAAAATATTATTAAATAGCTATTGAATTTCGTATATTTAAATAATTATCAATTTATTTGTATTGTTCTGCTGGTTTAGATTCATTAATTGGAATTTAGAATCTTGTGAAATATTTGGTTTGCAAGAAAGAAAAGTTCTGCAATTTTCGAATAATTATTATACACGAATTTTTCACGGTATATCGAATACATAGATTTTCGTGTAATTACGATTAATGTCATTAGAAATTATCATGGAATGTTGCATTTTTATATAATTTTTGATCTCATACTAAAGCAATTTTCATTGAATACAATGCATAGAATTCACTGAAAATTTCTTAAGTAGTTGATCAAAAATTGTGAAACTCGCTGCAGAGTTTCATATATTTATTTCCATTTTTCTGTAATTTTCGAATAATTGTTATCCACGAAGTTTTCACGGTATATCAAATTCATGGATTTTCGTGTAATTTCGATTAATATCATTAGAGATTATCACGGAATTTTGCATTTTTATATAATTTTTGTGATCTACTACTAAAGCAATTTTCATTAAATACAATACATAAAATTCTCTGTAAATTTCTTAAACAGTTAATCAAAAATTGTGAAACTCCCTGCAGAGTTTCATATATTATTTCATTTTTTCTGTAATTTTCGAATAATTGTTAGTCATAAGTTTTCACGGTATATCAAATTCATGGATTTTCGTGTAATTTCGATTAATATCATTAGAAATTTTCACGGAATTTTGCATTTTTATTTAATTTTTGATCTACTACTAAAGCAATTTTCATTAAATACAATACATAAAATACTCTGTAAATTTCTTAAGCAGTTAATCAAAAATTGTGAAACTCCCTGCAGAGTTTCATATATTATTTCATTTTTTCTGTAATTTTCGAATAATTGTTAGTCATAAGTTTTCACGGTATATCAAATTCATGGATTTTCGTGTAATTTCGATTAATGTCATTAGAAATTGTCATGCAATTTTGCATTTGTGTATAATTTTTGATCGCCTACTAAAGCAATTTTCATTGATTACAATGCATTGAATTCACTGAAAATGTCTTAACTAGTCGATCAAAAGTGTGAAACTCCCTGCAAAGTTTCATATATGTATTTCAGTTTTTAATTAATTTTCAAGTTTTCTGCCCTTTTGTGCTGGTTTAGATCAATATCTTATTAAATTATTAACGAATTTCATATAAAATTGCTGTAGAAAGAAAAGTTCTGTAATTTTCGAATAATTGTTATCCACGAATTTTTGACGGTATATCGAATTCATGGATTTTCGTGTAATTTTGATTAATGTCATTAGAAATTATCATGGAATTTTGAATTATTATATTATTTTTGATCTCCTACTAAAGCAATTATCATTGAATACAATGCATAGACTTTACTGAAAATTTCTTAAGTAGTTGATCAAAAATTGTGAAACTCCCTGCAGAGTTCCATACATTAATTTCAATTTTCAATTAATTTTCTGCACTTTTTTAGATTAATATCTTAGTAAATAGTTAACGAATTTTGTATATTTATATAATTTTTTTCTGGATTTTTGTACTGGAATGTCTTTCCATTTGCGTTATCTAACAAAATCGTTTGGAAGGCTTAAGTTTTACAAGCCGAAACCATTTTTAATAAAATTGTTTCATTAAATGTAAAACTTATTGGTCTGAAATTGATAAGGTTTAAAAAAATCAGATACTTCTTAAACACGTATGCTTATAAGTACATGTATAAATGTATACAAATGATCCATCAACATAGATTAATTTAGCAAATGTAATTCAGAACTTATATAACACAACGTATCTATTTATATAGTGATATTTATACTTTAGTGCCTTTTTATATTTATGCATATATATTTTCTCAGGAATGATAAATTCGCAGTCAAATATTTTATTATGTATATTGTATGAAAAAGCTCCTACCTATAGTTGCCATGGCCCCACCGAGAATCATGAGAAGCAGTCCAACGCTTAGAGCTTTGCAGGCATTCCAAAGGCATTTTCCATTTACTTTTCCTCGTACCACTTGCACATTCCATTGTGCCCCCGAAGCCGGATGAGCTCTTCTCACAACACCTGACCCGGCTTCTCCACCAGCAGGGCCCCAATTGCATCCGAGTATACTACGTTGGTGCATTCCCAAAGCGACACTGTTAAACACGAAATAGAAAATAACAATTAGCATTATTGCTTCAATTAAATTTGTAATAAATATTTAAAACTTAATTAAAAATTTTCTTACATCTTTGCGGAATCCTCTATTATTTCATCTTCACAAACACGACACAAACAGACAAAAGGTTTGCGATAGCTACGGATCTCGACTAAGCGTTAGGTTCTGCAAAAATGTGCACCACGGTTTTCCGCAGAAGTCGATAATACGTCTGAACATCCGAATAACAGCGCTGATGTTGGTAGAGCACAGCATCCTTTCTGTTAGGTTGCAACAGGTGAAACATGCGCGCATAGATTCAAATTTATCGATCACATCCCACACCGAAACAGCAATTTTATTGCATGGAAATTCCGGTATTGTCACAATACAATTATATCAACCTGATAACATTATGCTCGCTCAATTATGAATGGTAATCAAAGGGAAACGCCCTGAAATATATAAATTACTTAAATTGCAAGACTCCGTAGTTATGGTGAAACATTGGCGAGAAACAATTTAATTAAATGAAATAAAAATATAACATTTATCTTCAGTGTAACAGTAAAACTCAACCAACTGTTTTAGTTCTCCATTCTTGAACTATTACAGCATTAAGAGTTAAAATAGAAAATATTTGACTATACTACTTTATCATTTACACTTTTATTACAGTAAATATTATCATTATATTTTTCAATTTGCCTAAATATTTCCTATTTAAAACAAATTTTCATTTATCAATAACCTGCTATGCCGTTTATATAAAAGACATCATGCAACTGCTACAATATGCAAACAAAAAATAAGTGTCTGTTCCATGCATAAGAGAAATTATGAATATTTTTTAAATCATCCATTTAAAGCAAAAATTTCTAAAATTATTCTGTCCTCAAAAACTACTAAAGATAAATGCTCTATAAGCTTAATAAAATCTGAATTGAACAAGCAATCAAAATATTAAAAAATATACAGGGCATTCCACTTAAAATAACAAAGTTAATGCCCACTTCCGGTAGAAGCGGTCTAACACTTCCACTTCCGGTAGAAGCGGAAGTGTTAGAAATACGTACGTATTTTATATTGGGAGATCACGACCAACAATGTTTGTGTGATTTTTTTCGAATTTTTATTTCATTAGGAACCCCATAAACTTTTAACCAATGATTTGCGTGAGACACCCTGTATAGTTAAATTATATTTTTAATTGTTCACCTATAGGAATGCAGAAACAGTGCAAAAGCAATGATTAATTTTATAAAAATCAATTTCGGATTAAATCAATGATTGAAAACAATCATGATTTAATCTTGATTAATTTAAATCAATTGATTTTATTCACACCAACCCAGATTTATAACTATTAAAGATAAATTGTTCTGTCAACATTTTCTTCAATTAAACATGCAAAATTTTTATCAATTTTTTATTTAATTATTAAATATTATTACTATTAAACTGTCTAATTTCTGTTTTTTTAATTAATTTCCAAATCGTAATTATTGCTGTTACTGTTTTAACTACTACATTTTTTTTAAAATTTCTATAATTAAATATAAGTGCCTAAACCTCATTTACTACTGTCAAAATTTTAAAAATAAAAGAGTAATTATTTGTAGTGGTAATCCGTATTTAAACGGAATAAAAAAGTTACTATGTTTACTATCATAATTTCAATCATTACTGTTACGATTTCATTTGTTTTGGTCAATGTTTTTAATAATTTCTCTAAATCTTTTGAAAATTATTTTAAAGATGACTTTCAAAATTTTAATTGTAGCGACGTATATTTTTTAATTTTAGTTTCAAATTGCCATTTTTTGCAGTCAAATGTTCAATTGTTCCTACAATATTATTAATTGTTTCTGTCAAAATTTTAATTGTTGCAGTAAAAGTTCAAATTCTTATAAGCTCCCAAGATTGGTGCGAAATTTTTAATGATATTATCAATATTTTTTGTTTTCTGTATGAAAATTTCTAAGATATCTGCCAAACTTTTAATTCTTGCTTATTTTTTTATATTTCTGTCAAAATTTTAATGATTACTAAATAAATTTATAATTCCTGTTAATTTTAGTACATTTCAGTAATAATATCAAGTAATAGCTAATGTATGAAATAAAGATACGCACTTTTTTTTTAAATTTTCAAAATTGTTGTTATTGTCCACGACAATTGTTTCGCCACACTGTGGCTTCTTCAGGAGAAGAAATGATAATAATAGATAGCAAATGATAAATGATAACAATTGTCGTGAACAATAAAAACGATTTTGAAAATTTTAAAAAAGTGCGTAACCTTATTTCATACATTAGTAATTATGAATTTTCAACAAATAAAAGCCACATCGATCAATCAAGTAATAGCTGTTGAAGATATAGGACTAAATTCTTCTGCCAACATTTCGCAGATTACTGCCAAAACCTAATTTAGTACTGCCAAAATTTCAATATTTCTATTTTTTATATTCGTGTCAAAATCGTTATTATTGCTGTTACTGTTTTAACTGCTATAAAATTTTACAAATTACTGCTAAAATTTGATCTCTATGTATTTAAATGATTCTTTTTAATAATTGCTGTTAACTTTAGTACATTTTAGGAGTAATATTAAGTAATAGCTGTTGAAGATATAAGATTAAATTCTTCTGCCAACATTTCACAGATTACTGCCAAAACCTAGTTTTGTACTGCCAAAATTTCAATATTTCTATTTTTATATTCGTGTCAAAATCGTTATTATTACTCTTACTGTTTTAACTACTATAAATTTTACAAATTACTGCTAAAATTTGATCTTTATGTATTTTATTGAATTTTTTTAATAATTGCTGTTAATTTTAGTACATTTCAATAGTAATATTAAGTAATAGCTATTGAAGATATAAGATAAAAAATGTCTGCAAACATTTTACAGATTACTGCCAAAACCTAATTTAGTACTGCCAAAATTTTAATATTTATATATTCGTGTCAAAATCATTATTATTACTGTTACTGTTTTAACTACTATAATATTTTACAAATTACTGCCAAAATATGGTCTCTATGTAAATTTTTAGTTTTTAATATCAAATCTTCAGTTCTTTGTAGTAAAATTTCTATTTTAAAAATATGTAAGACAAAAAATTCATGTATTTCAAAAACTGTCAAATTATTAATTTATTTAAATCGCATCAACCCTGATTTATATCTATTAAAGATAAATTGTTCTGTGAACATTTCTGTAATTAAACATTACTGCCAGAACCTCATTTATTACTGTCAAAACTATAAAAATAAAAAGTTCATTATTTGTAGTGATAATCCGTATTATAACGGAATGAAAAAGTGACTATGTTTACTATCAGAATTCCAATCATTACTGTTACGATTTCATTTGTTTCGATCAATTTTTTTGATTATTTCTCTAAATCTTTTGAAAATTATTTTAAAGATTACTTTCAAAGTTATAATTGTAACGACGTTTATTTTTTTATTTTAGTTTCAAATTGTCGTTGATAAAATTTATATTCGTGTCAAAATCATTATTATTACTGTTACTGTTTTAACTACTATAATACTTTACAAATTACTGCTAAAACATGGTCCCTATGTAAATTTTTAGTTATTAATATCAAATCTTGAGTTTTTTGTCGTAAAATTTCTATTTTAAAAGTATGTAAGACAAAAAAATCGTATATTTCAAAAACTGTCAAATTATTAATTTATTTAAAACACACCAACGTTGATTTATCACTATTAAAGATAAATTGTTCTGTCAACATTTCTGTAATGAAACATTAGTGCCAAAACCTCATTTATTATTGTCAAAATTATAAAAATAAAAATTTCATTATTTGTACTGATAATCCGTATTTAAACGGAATAAAAAAGTTACTATATTTAAGCTTCAGAATTCAAGTCATTACTGTTACGATTTCAATTGTTTCTGTCGTTTTTTTAATGATTTCTCTAAATCTTTTGAAAATTATTGGATGGCTCTTAAAGTTATAATTGTAACGACGTTTATTTTTTAATTTTTAGTTTCAAATTTTCATTTATTGCAGTCAAATGTTCAATTCTTCCTGCAATTTTATTAATTGTTTTTGTCAAAATTTTAATTATTGCTGTTAAAGTTGTATTTCTTAAAACCCCCTATTTTGCTGCGACATTTTTAATGATAATTGGCAATTGTTTTAGTTTTCCGTAATAAAATTTTAAATATAACTGTCAACCTTTTAATTCTTACTTATTTTTTCATATTTCTGTGAAAATTTTAATGAAGTTCTTTTAATAATTGCTGTTAATTTTAGTTCTTGTATTTCAGTGATGATATTAAGTAATAACTATTAAAGATTTAAGATAAAATTCGTCTGGCAACATTTCACAGATTTTTGCCAAATCCAAATATTTAGTACTGCCAAAATTTCAATATTTTTGTTTTTATATTGCTGCCAAAATCGTAATTAATACTGTTACTGTTTTAACTAGTAGGAAAGTTTACCAGTTACTGCCATAATTTGATCTCTATGTAATATTTTAGTTATTAATGTCAAATCTTCTGTTCTTTATCGTAAAATTTATATTTAAAAAGTATGTGAAACAAAATAATCAAATATTTCAAAAACTGTCAAATTATTAATATTTCAGCAATTGTGTGATAAATAGATCAAATCGTTTTATTCTAACAAGTAAAATTTCGCACTAAATCGACTGACAACCTTTCCCAAAAGTTTCTCAGAAAGAAATAAAATATTTCAAAAACTGATTTTTAGTTTTCTGTACTAAAATTTCAAAGATAACTGTGAATCTTTTCATTCTTGCTTAGATTTTAATATTACTAGCAAAATTTTAATGTTTTTTTTTACTAATTGCTGTTTTAAAATAATAATTGTAGTACATTTTCGTAATAATATTGAGTAATTAAGTAATTAAACATATAAGATACAATTCTTCTGCCAACATTTCACAAATTACTGCCAAAACCTAATTTAGTACTGCCAAAATTTGATCTCTTTATAAAATTTTAGTTATTAATGTCAAATCTTCTGTTCTTTATCGTAAAATTTATATTTAAAAAGTATGTGAAACAAAATAATCAAATATTTCAAAAACTGTCAAATTATTAATATTTCAGCAATTCTGTGATAAATAGATCAAATCGTTTTATTCTAACAATTAAAATTTCACACTAAATCGACTGACAACATTTCCCAAAAGTTTCTCAGAAAGAAATAAAATATTTCAAAAACTGATTTTTAGTTTTCTGTACTAAAATTTCAAAGATAACTGTGAATCTTTTCATTCTTGCTTAGATTTTAATATTACTAGCAAAATTTTAATGTTTTTTTTTACTAATTGCTGTTTTAAAATAATAATTGTAGTACATTTTCGTAATAATATTGAGTAATTAAGTAATTAAACATATAAGATACAATTCTTCTGCCAACATTTCACAAATTACTGCCAAAACCTAATTTAGTACTGCCAAAATTTGATCTCTTTATAAAATTTTAGTTATTAATGTCAAATCTTCTGTTCTTTATCGTAAAATTTATATTTAAAAAGTATGTGAAACAAAATAATCAAATATTTCAAAAACTGTCAAATTATTAATATTTCAGCAATTCTGTGATAAATAGATCAAATCGTTTTATTCTAACAATTAAAATTTCACACTAAATCGACTGACAACATTTCCCAAAAGTTTCTCTGAAAGAAATAAAATATTTCGATAACTGATTTTTAGTTTTCTGTACTAAAATTTCAAAGATAACTGTGAATCTTTTCATTCTTGCTTAGATTTTAATATTACTAGCAAAATTTTAATGATTTTTTTTACTAATTGCTGTTTTAAAATAATAATTGTAGTACATTTTCGTAATAATATTAAGTAATTAAGTAATTAAACATTTAAGAAACAATTCCTCTGCCAACATTTCACAAATTACTGCCAAAACCTAATTTAGTACTACCAAAATTTGATCTCTTTATAAAATTTTAGTTATTAATGTCAAATCTTCTGTTCTTTATCGTAAAATTTATATTTAAAAAGTATGTGAAACAAAATAATCAAATATTTCAAAAACTGTCAAATTATTAATATTTCAGCAATTGTGTGATAAATGGATCCAATCGTTTTATTCTAACAATTAAAATTTCACACTAAATCGACTGACAACATTTCCCAAAAGTTTCTCTGAAAGAAATAAAATATTTCGATAACTGATTTTTAGTTTTCTGTACTAAAATTTCAAAGATAACTGTGAATCTTTTCATTCTTGCTTAGATTTTAATATTACTAGCAAAATTTTAATGATTTTTTTTACTAATTGCTGTTTTAAAATAATAATTGTAGTACATTTTCGTAATAATATTAAGTAATTAAGTAATTAAACATTTAAGAAACAATTCCTCTGCCAACATTTCACAAATTACTGCCAAAACCTAATTTAGTACTACCAAAATTTGATCTCTTTATAAAATTTTAGTTATTAATGTCAAATCTTCTGTTCTTTATCGTAAAATTTATATTTAAAAAGTATGTGAAACAAAATAATCAAATATTTCAAAAACTGTCAAATTATTAATATTTCAGCAATTGTGTGATAAATGGATCCAATCGTTTTATACTAACAATTAAAATTTCACACTAAATCGACTGACAACATTTCCCAAAAGTTTCTCAGAAAGAAATAAAATATTTCAAAAACTGATTTTTAGTTTTCTGTACTAAAATTTCAAAGATAACTGTGAATCTTTTCATTCTTGCTTAGATTTTAATATTACTAGCAAAATTTTAATGTTTTTTTTTACTAATTGCTGTTTTAAAATAATAATTGTAGTACATTTTCGTAATAATATTGAGTAATTAAGTAATTAAACATATAAGATACAATTCTTCTGCCAACATTTCACAAATTACTGCCAAAACCTAATTTAGTACTGCCAAAATTTGATCTCTTTATAAAATTTTAGTTATTAATGTCAAATCTTCTGTTCTTTATCGTAAAATTTATATTTAAAAAGTATGTGAAACAAAATAATCAAATATTTCAAAAACTGTCAAATTATTAATATTTCAGCAATTCTGTGATAAATAGATCAAATCGTTTTATTCTAACTATTAAAATTTCACACTAAATCGACTGACAACATTTCCCAAAAGTTTCTCTGAAAGAAATAAAATATTTCGATAACTGATTTTTAGTTTTCTGTACTAAAATTTCAAAGATAACTGTGAATCTTTTCATTCTTGCTTAGATTTTAATATTACTAGCAAAATTTTAATGATTTTTTTTACTAATTGCTGTTTTAAAATAATAATTGTAGTACATTTTCGTAATAATATTAAGTAATTAAGTAATTAAACATTTAAGAAACAATTCCTCTGCCAACATTTCACAAATTACTGCCAAAACCTAATTTAGTACTACCAAAATTTGATCTCTTTATAAAATTTTAGTTATTAATGTCAAATCTTCTGTTCTTTATCGTAAAATTTATATTTAAAAAGTATGTGAAACAAAATAATCAAATATTTCAAAAACTGTCAAATTATTAATATTTCAGCAATTGTGTGATAAATGGATCCAATCGTTTTATTCTAACAATTAAAATTTCACACTAAATCGACTGACAACATTTCCCAAAAGTTTCTCAGAAAGAAATAAAATATTTCAAAAACTGATTTTTAGTTTTCTGTACTAAAATTTCAAAGATAACTGTGAATCTTTTCATTCTTGCTTAGATTTTAATATTACTAGCAAAATTTTAATGTTTTTTTTTACTAATTGCTGTTTTAAAATAATAATTGTAGTACATTTTCGTAATAATATTGAGTAATTAAGTAATTAAACATATAAGATACAATTCTTCTGCCAACATTTCACAAATTACTGCCAAAACCTAATTTAGTACTGCCAAAATTTGATCTCTTTATAAAATTTTAGTTATTAATGTCAAATCTTCTGTTCTTTATCGTAAAATTTATATTTAAAAAGTATGTGAAACAAAATAATCAAATATTTCAAAAACTGTCAAATTATTAATATTTCAGCAATTCTGTGATAAATAGATCAAATCGTTTTATTCTAACTATTAAAATTTCACACTAAATCGACTGACAACATTTCCCAAAAGTTTCTCTGAAAGAAATAAAATATTTCGATAACTGATTTTTAGTTTTCTGTACTAAAATTTCAAAGATAACTGTGAATCTTTTCATTCTTGCTTAGATTTTAATATTACTAGCAAAATTTTAATGATTTTTTTTACTAATTGCTGTTTTAAAATAATAATTGTAGTACATTTTCGTAATAATATTAAGTAATTAAGTAATTAAACATTTAAGAAACAATTCCTCTGCCAACATTTCACAAATTACTGCCAAAACCTAATTTAGTACTACCAAAATTTGATCTCTTTATAAAATTTTAGTTATTAATGTCAAATCTTCTGTTCTTTATCGTAAAATTTATATTTAAAAAGTATGTGAAACAAAATAATCAAATATTTCAAAAACTGTCAAATTATTAATATTTCAGCAATTGTGTGATAAATGGATCCAATCGTTTTATTCTAACAATTAAAATTTCACACTAAATCGACTGACAACATTTCCCAAAAGTTTCTCAGAAAGAAATAAAATATTTCAAAAACTGATTTTTAGTTTTCTGTACTAAAATTTCAAAGATAACTGTGAATCTTTTCATTCTTGCTTAGATTTTAATATTACTAGCAAAATTTTAATGTTTTTTTTTACTAATTGCTGTTTTAAAATAATAATTGTAGTACATTTTCGTAATAATATTGAGTAATTAAGTAATTAAACATATAAGATACAATTCTTCTGCCAACATTTCACAAATTACTGCCAAAACCTAATTTAGTACTGCCAAAATTTGATCTCTTTATAAAATTTTAGTTATTAATGTCAAATCTTCTGTTCTTTATCGTAAAATTTATATTTAAAAAGTATGTGAAACAAAATAATCAAATATTTCAAAAACTGTCAAATTATTAATATTTCAGCAATTCTGTGATAAATAGATCAAATCGTTTTATTCTAACTATTAAAATTTCACACTAAATCGACTGACAACATTTCCCAAAAGTTTCTCTGAAAGAAATAAAATATTTCGATAACTGATTTTTAGTTTTCTGTACTAAAATTTCAAAGATAACTGTGAATCTTTTCATTCTTGCTTAGATTTTAATATTACTAGCAAAATTTTAATGATTTTTTTTACTAATTGCTGTTTTAAAATAATAATTGTAGTACATTTTCGTAATAATATTAAGTAATTAAGTAATTAAACATTTAAGAAACAATTCCTCTGCCAACATTTCACAAATTACTGCCAAAACCTAATTTAGTACTACCAAAATTTGATCTCTTTATAAAATTTTAGTTATTAATGTCAAATCTTCTGTTCTTTATCGTAAAATTTATATTTAAAAAGTATGTGAAACAAAATAATCAAATATTTCAAAAACTGTCAAATTATTAATATTTCAGCAATTGTGTGATAAATGGATCCAATCGTTTTATTCTAACAATTAAAATTTCACACTAAATCGACTGACAACATTTCCCAAAAGTTTCTCTGAAAGAAATAAAATATTTCGATAACTGATTTTTAGTTTTCTGTACTAAAATTTCAAAGATAACTGTGAATCTTTTCATTCTTGCTTAGATTTTAATATTACTAGCAAAATTTTAATGATTTTTTTTACTAATTGCTGTTTTAAAATAATAATTGTAGTACATTTTCGTAATAATATTGAGTAATTAAGTAATTAAACATATAAGATACAATTCTTCTGCCAACATTTCACAAATTACTGCCAAAACCTAATTTAGTACTGCCAAAATTTGATCTCTTTATAAAATTTTAGTTATTAATGTCAAATCTTCTGTTCTTTATCGTAAAATTTATATTTAAAAAGTATGTGAAACAAAATAATCAAATATTTCAAAAACTGTCAAATTATTAATATTTCAGCAATTCTGTGATAAATAGATCAAATCGTTTTATTCTAACAATTAAAATTTCACACTAAATCGACTGACAACATTTCCCAAAAGTTTCTCTGAAAGAAATAAAATATTTCGATAACTGATTTTTAGTTTTCTGTACTAAAATTTCAAAGATAACTGTGAATCTTTTCATTCTTGCTTAGATTTTAATATTACTAGCAAAATTTTAATGATTTTTTTTACTAATTGCTGTTTTAAAATAATAATTGTAGTACATTTTCGTAATAATATTAAGTAATTAAGTAATTAAACATTTAAGAAACAATTCCTCTGCCAACATTTCACAAATTACTGCCAAAACCTAATTTAGTACTACCAAAATTTGATCTCTTTATAAAATTTTAGTTATTAATGTCAAATCTTCTGTTCTTTATCGTAAAATTTATATTTAAAAAGTATGTGAAACAAAATAATCAAATATTTCAAAAACTGTCAAATTATTAATATTTCAGCAATTGTGTGATAAATGGATCCAATCGTTTTATTCTAACAATTAAAATTTCACACTAAATCGACTGACAACATTTCCCAAAAGTTTCTCTGAAAGAAATAAAATATTTCGATAACTGATTTTTAGTTTTCTGTACTAAAATTTCAAAGATAACTGTGAATCTTTTCATTCTTGCTTAGATTTTAATATTACTAGCAAAATTTTAATGATTTTTTTTACTAATTGCTGTTTTAAAATAATAATTGTAGTACATTTTCGTAATAATATTAAGTAATTAAGTAATTAAACATTTAAGAAACAATTCCTCTGCCAACATTTCACAAATTACTGCCAAAACCTAATTTAGTACTACCAAAATTTGATCTCTTTATAAAATTTTAGTTATTAATGTCAAATCTTCTGTTCTTTATCGTAAAATTTATATTTAAAAAGTATGTGAAACAAAATAATCAAATATTTCAAAAACTGTCAAATTATTAATATTTCAGCAATTGTGTGATAAATGGATCCAATCGTTTTATTCTAACAATTAAAATTTCACACTAAATCGACTGACAACATTTCCCAAAAGTTTCTCAGAAAGAAATAAAATATTTCAAAAACTGATTTTTAGTTTTCTGTACTAAAATTTCAAAGATAACTGTGAATCTTTTCATTCTTGCTTAGATTTTAATATTACTAGCAAAATTTTAATGTTTTTTTTTACTAATTGCTGTTTTAAAATAATAATTGTAGTACATTTTCGTAATAATATTGAGTAATTAAGTAATTAAACATATAAGATACAATTCTTCTGCCAACATTTCACAAATTACTGCCAAAACCTAATTTAGTACTGCCAAAATTTGATCTCTTTATAAAATTTTAGTTATTAATGTCAAATCTTCTGTTCTTTATCGTAAAATTTATATTTAAAAAGTATGTGAAACAAAATAATCAAATATTTCAAAAACTGTCAAATTATTAATATTTCAGCAATTCTGTGATAAATAGATCAAATCGTTTTATTCTAACTATTAAAATTTCACACTAAATCGACTGACAACATTTCCCAAAAGTTTCTCTGAAAGAAATAAAATATTTCGATAACTGATTTTTAGTTTTCTGTACTAAAATTTCAAAGATAACTGTGAATCTTTTCATTCTTGCTTAGATTTTAATATTACTAGCAAAATTTTAATGATTTTTTTTACTAATTGCTGTTTTAAAATAATAATTGTAGTACATTTTCGTAATAATATTAAGTAATTAAGTAATTAAACATTTAAGAAACAATTCCTCTGCCAACATTTCACAAATTACTGCCAAAACCTAATTTAGTACTACCAAAATTTGATCTCTTTATAAAATTTTAGTTATTAATGTCAAATCTTCTGTTCTTTATCGTAAAATTTATATTTAAAAAGTATGTGAAACAAAATAATCAAATATTTCAAAAACTGTCAAATTATTAATATTTCAGCAATTGTGTGATAAATGGATCCAATCGTTTTATTCTAACAATTAAAATTTCACACTAAATCGACTGACAACATTTCCCAAAAGTTTCTCTGAAAGAAATAAAATATTTCGATAACTGATTTTTAGTTTTCTGTACTAAAATTTCAAAGATAACTGTGAATCTTTTCATTCTTGCTTAGATTTTAATATTACTAGCAAAATTTTAATGATTTTTTTTACTAATTGCTGTTTTAAAATAATAATTGTAGTACATTTTCGTAATAATATTGAGTAATTAAGTAATTAAACATATAAGATACAATTCTTCTGCCAACATTTCACAAATTACTGCCAAAACCTAATTTAGTACTGCCAAAATTTGATCTCTTTATAAAATTTTAGTTATTAATGTCAAATCTTCTGTTCTTTATCGTAAAATTTATATTTAAAAAGTATGTGAAACAAAATAATCAAATATTTCAAAAACTGTCAAATTATTAATATTTCAGCAATTCTGTGATAAATAGATCAAATCGTTTTATTCTAACAATTAAAATTTCACACTAAATCGACTGACAACATTTCCCAAAAGTTTCTCTGAAAGAAATAAAATATTTCGATAACTGATTTTTAGTTTTCTGTACTAAAATTTCAAAGATAACTGTGAATCTTTTCATTCTTGCTTAGATTTTAATATTACTAGCAAAATTTTAATGATTTTTTTTACTAATTGCTGTTTTAAAATAATAATTGTAGTACATTTTCGTAATAATATTAAGTAATTAAGTAATTAAACATTTAAGAAACAATTCCTCTGCCAACATTTCACAAATTACTGCCAAAACCTAATTTAGTACTACCAAAATTTGATCTCTTCATAAAATTTTAGTTATTAATGTCAAATCTTCTGTTCTTTATCGTAAAATTTATATTTAAAAAGTATGTGAAACAAAATAATCAAATATTTCAAAAACTGTCAAATTATTAATATTTCAGCAATTGTGTGATAAATGGATCCAATCGTTTTATTCTAACAATTAAAATTTCTCACTAAATCGACTGATAACCTTTCCCAAAAGTTTCTCAGAAAGAAATAAAATATTTCGAAAACTGATTTTTAGTTTTCTGTACTAAAATTTCAAAGAAAACTGTGAAACTTTTAATTCTTGCTTAGTTTTTAATATTCCTGTCAAAATTTTAATTTTTTTTTTTTTACTAGTCGCTGTTATAAAATAATACTTGTAGTACATTTTCGTAATAATATTAAGTAATTAAGTAATTAAACATTTAAGATACAATTCCTTTGCCAACATTTCACAGATTACTGCCAAAACCCAATTTAGTACTGCCAAAATTAGATCTCTATATAAAATTTTAGTTATTAATGTCAAATCTTCTGTTCTTTATCGTAAAATTTATATTTAAAAAGTATGTGAAACAAAATAATCAAATATTTCAAAAACTGTCGAATTATTAATATTTCAGCAATTCTGTGATAAATAGATCAAATCGTTTTATTCTAAGAATTAAAATTTCACCCTAAATCGACTGACAACCTTTCCCAAAAGTTTCTCAGAAAGAAATAAAATATTTCAAAAACTGATTTTTAGTTTTCTGTACTAAAATTTCAAAGATAACTGTGAATCTTTTAATTCTAGCTTGGTTTTTAATATTACTGGCAAAATTTTAATGATTTTTTTATTAATTGCTGTTTTAAATAATAATTGTAGTACATTTTCGTAGTAATATTAAGTAATTAAGTAATTAAACATTTAAGATACAATTCTTCTGCCAACATTTCACAGATTACTACCAGAACATAATATAGTACTGCCAAAATTTGATCTCTATCTAAAATTATTAATGTGTATGTGTGACAAAAAGTTCAAATATTTGAAAAACTGCCAAATTATTAGTATTTCAGCAATTCTGTTACATATAGATCAAATCGTTTTATTCTAAGAATTAAAATTTTACACTAAATTGACATTATTTTCTAAAAGTTTCTCAGAAAGAAATAAAATATTTCGAAAACTGACTTTTAGTTTTCTGTACTAAAATTTCAAAGATAACTGTCAAACTTTTAATTCTTACTTATGTTTTAATATTTTTGACAAATTTTTAATGATTTTTTTTAATAATTGCTCTTTTAAAATAATAATTTTAGTACATTTTAGTAATAATATTAAGTAATTAGTAATTAATAATTAATTACTAATTACTATTAAAGATTTAACATAAATTTGTCCTGCCAGCATTTGGTGTCACCAAAATTTGATCTTTATATAAAATTTTAGTTATTAATATCAAAACTTCAGTTCTGGGTCGCAAAATTTATTTTTTTAAAGTATGTGAAACCAAAAATTCAAATATTTCAAAAACTATCAAATTATTAATATTTCAGCAATTCTGTGACAAATAGAACAAATAGTTTTATTCTAAGAATAAAAATTTCACACTAGATTGACTGACAACATTTCCCAAAAGTTTCTCAGAAAGAAATAAAATATTTCTAAAACTCGATAAATCATTAGTAAACATTGAAATTTAGATTATTTCTAAGAAATATTTTATTTTCTTAACCAACAGCATATTATTAAATTCATGTGGCATAGTGAGTCAAGGCTCTGACTTTTCAATAACCTTAGGTATTAGAAATGAACAATTTTAAATCTATATTATTGACGATTTGTGATTATGTTAGCAAAGTTGCTTATACAAATATTTTACTGTAAATTATATTGACTAAGCCTTAACTGCCACTGTTACTAAAAGAACGTGGATAAGTTCAACACAAACCTCTGCAAAATAGTGCCATAATTTTAAACATGTTAACAGTTACTACTTTGTTTTACTTATTACACAGAGAAATATTGTAATCGTGCAAACGAAATCAATTGCATAATAAATATCGATCACTATATCTATACCAATTTATTACTGCGAAAATAATTAGTCGTTTGCAGGAGTTTTTGCTGCATTACCTACACTATTACAACAGTAATTCGTAGTACTTTTATTGTAACACACTTAGTGCAGACAAAATTATTTCTCATCGATTAATATTTATTTTTGCATTGCCTACAAAATTGGTAACATAATTTGGCGCCTTAAATGAAACAAAAAGCCCACGCAAGTACGAATATTGGCTTCGCAGCGTGATTTGTTCATAATTAATGCATATTACCCCTTAGCTTACTGACAGTAGATAAGTAATAGATTATAGCAATAAATGCTTAAATTGTCGTAATATCGCGACAAAGTAGTAAATATATGTACAAACATTACTTCCCTAATAAGTATGCATGTTTAATCACCTAAGTAACGCCCATAATTGGATTAAAACCGATAATTGAAATACTTATTGATTTATTTGACGCAGGGCGACACCTAGCGGCAACCCATGGAAGCAACATTGTTGCGCTATTTCTTTAATTAAGCATCTAATCAAATTTTCCTTCAAATAAAATCGATAGCCCTCGTTTCACTGAATCCGAATCTGTAACTGTTAGCTCTGTGGCTGCATGAATAACCAAGAAAACGGCGAATCAAAATTGCCATTTTTGAACTTAAACTCGAAATTTCTCGAAAACTAATTTTTTTTTCGAGGAACTTTTCGGACCCGAAATTTGCATTTACTTGACGAATCGAATGGCGCAAAAATTTTGGCAAAATTCAAAAGTCGATGTCTTTGTCCCAAAATTTCTTAAGGTTAACCCCTTGGGTTTTTTTCAGAAATTTTGAGGGAAAATTTTTTGAGCTGAGATAGCAGTTTGATAGATTTTCATCTTCCGAGTCCGAATCTACAAGAAAAAATTGTCTCCGACGCCTAATAACGTCAGAAAAAAATAATTTCTAAAACGCAAATTTTTTGAAAATGCTTGTTTGGGCAAAACTAAATTAGCAAATTGATAGATTTTTGTCTTCTGAATCCGAATCTGTAATTAGTTTTGCTCTAAGTTAATTACTAACGTCAATAACTGCAAAATAAAGTGCCACACATTTTTCGAACCCGACACTATTGGGACCGCTGCGGTTAATTAATAGCACTGAGCTGATAGACTACGCACCGCTGAATCTCAATCTGTAATTTGTTTTGCTGAAAGTTGGATAATAACTGAATAAACGGAAAATTACGAAATAATTCAAATTTTGCGCCATCGGGCGGTGATTGCCTGAACTCGTTAGTCAGGCGCCTCCACCATTTCATGATCACTTTTAAAACGGCTTAATTACGCTTCAGACGTACTAAAAATCTTTGCCAATTAACTCTGCACTCGTTTATATGGCATATTTATGTATGAGAATACGTAATAAACGTATAATTCAATTAATTTATTCAAGTTATACATGTGGACATCTATCGGCGTAAAGTGAAACTTGACTCACTATGAGTATGCAACCCAATATGCTTATCTGTGCGAGTGTATGCATATATTAGAAGTCAAAATAATGTAATATTTTTTAATTGAATTAACTATTTTAAGTGTACTACATGGAAGGTACTGGATATTTCTTTAATTGTGCCAGAATTTGATACTCTGTTAACATGTACTTATGCCAAAATGGCATAAAACAGTCTAGGGCGGCAGTTGACCCATTGTTTGGTTAAGTTTCTACCGTCAGGTCTAGTTTACTTGTTATTTTATTATTTTCAATTGTATCTATACTAATATACGAATTCCATTCAATAACATCAATTGGACAGTGATTACACACCGAATACAGTTTGGCAAAAATGGTAAGTTATATGTTCGTTTTACTACTTTGGATAATGAAAAACTTAATCAAATTGCGCTTAAAACCCATAATGGAGCCTAGTTCCTTAAGCTCGTGTACCTATTGCACGTCTAATGGTTCATTTTCATCCGGCAGGCCTTGACACTACTCCAAAAAGTGGTCGCCAATTAAATGGCTCAGCCGGCCGCTTATAACAACATGCCGCGGCAAAATGTGCACATGATCAACAAGCATATATTCGCCCACTTCAACCGGTACGTCCACACGCAGCGGCAATTTCTGGTGCTTTTAATGGTTAATGCAGTATCAGACATAATGTATTTTTCGTTTTACAGCGGAAGATCGAGGAGAAGCAATGGGTAATCCTGGAATTGAACGTGGAAGAACAGAAAACCAAGTTGGACAGAGGCTAGAGGGTGAAAATGGATAAGCAGCTGCACCAGAGTATCGAAAGCCTGCTGTCGCTCCACAACGACGCTTCACTAGAGAAGGAAGCAGGAGAAATACGGGGCCGAGCAGGATATCACTTGCAAGGAACAGGTAAGCCCATCGGGAACTTGTGCTGTTGCCTTCTTATCGCCCTTCTTTGCAGCTGAACGATATAATAGCTAAGGATCGAGTTCTTCTCGCAGGAGTAGAAGACCCTGAGGCTGATGCAGATTTGGAAGGATGTGGTGCAGATGATGAAAGACACGGCAGAAGAAGACCGAGGATATGCACGAACCGTTGAAGGTGGGAGAGCTGCAGAAACTTGGGCAATAAAAGAGGTGCGTTTGATGGGGAATTGGAGTTGTTGCAGTTTTCGTAAACATTTGATTTTTAGGAGACAAATCATCGAGAAGGAGAGGATTAACTTGCTGCTGGAACACGCTAAGAATCTGATTGGGTATCTGCAGATTGGAGTTATGCACAATGACAACGTGCAACATACACTTCTCAGCGATATTACGGGGAAATTCAACTGTTGAAACCATATACTGATTTTCGTAATTTTGATTAAATGTAATTATATTTATAACTGCAGGAAGTACCGTATTAAGGCTGCTTCGCAATCGCCCGGGAATGGAACAGAACGGGAACAGAAAAGTTAAAATATCATTCACTTGTAACCATGCATAACGAAACGGAACAGGAACGCGAATTTGTCGTCCATGGTTACAAGGAAATGATATTATATCCCAGACAGTTGTGCATACCTACAAGTTAATGATATATACAAACTTTCCCGTTCAATTCCCGGGCAAATGTGAAGTTGCCTTTATATTATATTTTCTTCCTTTTCATTTGCCTTTCTGTATTAAATATTTAACACAGCACACATAACAATTAATATTGGAGTAGAATAGAATAGAATTTATTTGCGTGCTTAAGTCAATACAGCTTACACAGGTCAAAGGGAAAATAGAGATTAAATATATATTACATAGAGATTAAAACAATAAAACAATAATGCAATAATTAGCGATACGTACTTTGTATACATATAAAACTGATCATGGCTAATTACTAGGAATGCAAACCATTTTTTGTTAACTTCTATAGTTCTCGATCAACACTTGCTGTAAATTATTGTATTTGCGCAAAATAAAAGGAATTTAAAAATTCTAAGATTGACTTCTAAGATTGGCTTTCTTTATACTTTCCTTATATACAAAGAGCGCTGATGATTGTTAATTAAAGAAATTCAAGAATTTGTTGCTAACTCGTATAATTTTTGAGCAACAATTGTTTCAAATTATACCGTTCGTACAGAATCATGAAATTTAAATATTGTTTTGTTGCTTAACTATTGATTAGTCTATCCAATTTAAAGACTGAGCTAATATAACCGGCTCCATGCGTAATCGGCATATCGAGACCTCTATACAAGCATACAATTGGTCATGCTCAGGTCTATCTGAACTAAGTATATTTTATTACTGCGACTACTATGTACACTGTGTTGAACTCATTCAATGGAGACTCGACGCTGTAAATTATCACGGTTCTGTTGAAACACATTAATTGTAGCTTTATGCTAATAAATATTCTTATAATATATTAACAATATTAAGAGTATTTATTAATATAAAGTAATTTAGTAGTTTATATTTTATTTCCGTATTGAAATTGGACAGACTACAAATTAGATTATTTGATTATTATTGCTCTCTTTGTATACAAATAGAGCAAATGATGGCTAATAGCTAAATGATGGCTATAGGAAATGCCAACTATTTGTTGCTGACTTATATAGCTTTCGATCGACACTTGTTTTGAATTATGGTGTATGTGCAAAATTTTGAAATTTGCCTTGTTGCTTAACTATTACTATCACTGCTGTTTTCTTTGTATACATATAGAGCTGATGATGTCTAATTACTGGAAATGCCAAGAAATTGTTAACTCTTAGGCCCAGTTTTACAATCGTGGAACATCCTTGTTCCTGGTACCAGGAACAAGGATGTTCCATGATTGTAAAACCGGCCCTTATAGTTTTTGAGAAATACTTGTTTTAAATTATGGCGTTGATCAATAATATATATGCGTAAATTTGGTTGCCTATAGTCTTTGCATGGCGACGACGCCAGCGCAGAAAGTGGTGAACTTTATACCTATGATTTACACTATAATATTTCGACAAACCAATCACCTGGGGATTATGGCGCATGTTTTTTATTACGTATAGTACTATTTGTAATTAAAAATGTTGAGAAGATATTGATATATAACACATTTAAATAATCACTAACATTTAGGCAACCAAACGTACATATTCGTCGACTTTGATTTTGCAAAATGTACATTTGGCTGCCTAGATTTTGGCGAAATTTTAATTGCGTTATGAATCAATATTTGCACAATATTATCAACTGCAAATAGTGCTATACGTATTTAAAAATATGCTCCATAATCCTTAAGTGATTGGTTTGTCTAAATGATACAGTTTAAATCATAAGTATATAGTTCACTACTTTATGCGCTGTCGTCGTAGTCATGCAGATACTATAGGCAACCAAATTTACCCATATATATAATTTTATACAAACGCCATAATTTAAAACATGTATAGCTCTAAAAATATAAAAGTTAGCAACAAATTGTTTGCGTTTTCAATAATAAGCCACCATAAGCTGTATTACCATTAGCTGTAACATTAGTAGATAAGCAACAAATCAACTTTTAAATATCATGAACTTGTTCAAACGCTATAATTTAAAACAAAGTGTTGCTCAAAAACTATACAACAAATTCTTTGCATTTCCATCAATAATTAATCATCAGCTCTATATGTATATAAAGAAAGCATTATTTAAATAAATAGTTAAGCCACATAACAATTTTTAAACTTCATAGAACTAAATATAAGTTATTGGATATTTCGTATTGTAAACTCTGTGAAATGCAAAAGAAAGAAATTAAATCAACAAAAATCTTTGGTGTACTACACAGAAATTGTTGGATATTTCTTAAATTGTGCAAAATTTTATACTCTGCCAACAAATATTTAATACAAAATGGCAAATGAAAAGCAACGGAAAGATAAAATAATTCGATACTCCTGCAGTTGTAATTACAATTACATTTATTCAAAATTACAAGAATCAGTCAATGGTTCCTACAGTTGTATATCTCCGTATCATCACAGCCAAGGTACTACATGTAATCGCTGTGTAAAACTCCATGTGATAGATATCGCAGCCAGGTTCTTGGAGTGTTCCTGCAGCAACTTAATCCTCTCCTGCTCGATTATTTGCCTCCTAAAAACATACGCTTACAAACACTGGAACTATTTCAATTGAAACGTATATATCAGAAACCCAGCAACAGTGACTTTTATGGATTTCCCTTGTTTGCCCCCTTCAGTATATCGGTGTATATCAGTGTATATATATATATAATCAGTATATATGAAGGGGGCAATTCAGTATATCGGTAATCAGAATGCATATTTTTCTGCATTATCCCTTCAACAAACATTCCGGTTTATGGGATATTTAATTAGAATATACAGGTATTGCTCGACTTACGACAGATAGTGAAATAGTAAATCAAGTTTCATTACAAAAAATAAAAATAACGACAAAAAAAGATTAAATGCTGATTCATAACGTGCATTGAAAATGCTCATTGCAATAGCATTGTCTTATCATTGCGTTGCGTCACGTAAGTAATCAGCCTTTAGTAGATACAAAATTTAAATTTATATTTCAATCTTCGAAACAAATCGCATTTGCTATACGTGACAGATGTGGGGGTTCCCTATATGCGCACGCATGTACGAAAGAAACAAACATAAGCTTGCAAGTGCGAACTGTCGTAAGTCGAACCGTTGTTAGTCGAGGACTACCTGCATTAATTATAACATAGCGTTTTTTCTTAGTTTTATGGAAACTTGAAAAAGTATACTTAGTGGGTTTCCAAAATAAACGATTCAATTTCGCATGAAACGCACCTGCAAAGTTTCTGCAGCAGTTCCACCTTCAATCGTTCCTGCATATCCTCCGCCTGCTTCTGCGGCCCGTCTTTTATCATCTGCACCACATCCTTCCTAATCTGCTCAGCTTTAGCTTCTTCCTCTTCTGCGAGAGAAATTCGATCCGTTTGTTTGGCGATCAGCTGCAAATTATTGGCAATAACACGGCGTCACTGCAAACGCACCGGTGGGCTTACCTGTTCCTGTTTATTAAAGTCGTGCCCAGGCGATCACCTCTGTCTCGTCTCAATTATCTCCTCGCGCTGCGCCTGGAACATGTAGTACACCACGCGTTTGTCAGTCTCCAGTTTCCTGTGCATCGGGTCGGCGTCTGCGATTCTGTCCAAGCTCTTATCTTTGTCCTCCATTTCCGTGTACTGCGTGTGGATGTACACTCTCGTGGAGCGTCGTTGTGGAGCGACGGTAAAATCTCGATACTCCGGTGCAGCTGCTTCTCCATTTCCAACCTCCCGCCTCTGTCCAACTTCGTTTTCTGTGTTGCATGCTCAATTCCAGGATAACCTCTTGCTTCTCCTCGATCTTCCGCTGTAAAATGTAAAATATGACATGTCTGATACTACATATTAACCATTAAAAACACCAGAAATTGCTGCTGCTCCTGGACATACCGGTTGTAGCTGGCGAATCTGTGCTTGTTGTTCATGTGCACCATTTACCACTGATGTTGTCGAACGCTGTCCGCCGCGCCATTTCCTTGGCGAACACCACTTCTGGTCCGGAGTCAACGCCTGTCGGGTGAAAATGAACCATTAGACGTGCAATAGGTACACGAGCTTAAGGAACTAGGCTACATTATGCGTTTCAAGCGAAATTTGATGAAGTTTTTAACTAACTTAAATACTAAAACTAAATTAACTAAAATAGTAAAACGAACATATCAGTTACCATTTTTGCCAAACTATATTCGGTGTGTAATCACTGTCCAATTGGTTTTATTGAATGGAATTCGTATATTATTATATATACAATTTCAAAATGATAAAATAACAACTAAACTAGACCTGATGGTAGAAACTTAACCAAACAATGGCTCAACTGCCGCCCTAGGCCGTTTTATGCCGTTTTGGCATTAAGTACATGTTAACAGAGTATCAAATTTTGGCACAATTAAAGAAATATCCAGTAACTTCCATGTAGTACACTTAAAATAGTTTTCAATTAAAAAAATTACAATTATTTTGACTTTTAATATATGCATACACTCGCACAGGTAAGCAAATTGGGTTGCATACTCATAGCGAGTCAACTTCCGCTGTCCGGCGATAGATGTCCACATGTATAAACTCGAAAGATAAATTGAATTTACGATTATTACGTATTTTCATACGTAAATATGCCATATAAACGAGTGCAGAGTCAATTGGCAAAGATTTTAAGTACGTCTGAAGGGTAATTAAGTCGTTTTAAAAGTGTTCATAAAATGGTGGAGGCGCCTGACTAACGAGTTCAGGCAATCACCGCCCGATGGCGCAAAATTTGAATTATTTCGTAATTTTCCGTTTATTCAGTTATTATCCAACTTTCAGCAAAACAAATTGCAGATTCAGATTCAGCGGCGCGTACTCTATCAGCTCAGTGCTATAAATTAACCGCAGCGGTCCCAATAGTGTCGGGTTCGAAAAATGTGTTGCACTTTATTTTGCAGTTATTGACGTTAATAATTAACTTAGGGCAAAACTAATTACAGATTCGGATTCAGAAGGCAAAAATCTATTGATTTGCTAATTTAGTTTTTTCCAAACAAGCACTTTCAAAAATTTTGCATTTTCTAAAATATTTTTTTCTGGCGTTATTAGGCCTCGGCGCCAATTTTTTCTTGCAGATTCGGACTCAGGAGGCAAAAATCTATCGATCTGCTATCTCAGCTCAAAAAAATTTCCCTCAAAATTTCAGAAAAAATCCCAAGGGGTTAACCTTAAGAAATTTTGGGACAAAGACATCGACTTTCGAATTTTGCCAAAATTTTTGCGCCATTCGATTCGTCAAGTAAATGCGAATTCCGGGTCCGAAAAGTTCCTCGAAAAAAAAATTAGTTTTCGAGAAATTTCGCATTTAAGTTTAATAATGGCGATTTTGTTTTGCCATTTTCTCGGTTATTTATAGAGCCACAGAGCAAACAATTACAGATTCGGATTCAGTGAAACGAGGGCTATCGATTTTATTTGAAGAAAAAATTGATTGGATGCCTAATTACTGAAATAGCGAAGCAACAATATTGTTTCGCTCGGTGGCCGCTAGGTGACGCCCTACGTAAAATAATTCAAAACATACATGTATGTATGTTAATTATCGATTTTAATCCAATTATAGGCGCTAATTAGGTGATTAAACATGCATATATGTTAGGGAAGTAATCTTTGAACATATATTTACAAGTTTGTGGCTAAATTACGACAATTAAAACGTATATTACTTTATATTTCTTCTGTACTGACCGTCATCTAAGGCGTAATTGTTCATTAATTACGAACAAATCACGCGGGTACGAGAATATTGGTACTTCCATGGGTCTTTTGTTTCATTTAAGAAACTGAATTATGTTAATAATTTTGTAGGCAAGGCCAAAATAAAAATTAATTAAAGGGGAATCATTATATCTGCACTACGTATGATAAAGTAAAAATCATGCAAATTACTATTGTAAGCATGTAGGTATTGCAGTGCAAAGGCGTGCAAATACCTTATTATTTTTACTGTAATAATTTTGTACAGCTAAAGTAAAAGAAATTGATTATGCAATTGATTTCGTTTGCACGATTACAATATTTGCCTGTGTAATAAGTAAAACATGATATTGTAGCTGTTAACAAATCTAAAATTATGGTACTATTTTGTACATGTTTGTGTTGAACTTATTTACGTTCTTTTAGTATCAATGACTACAATTGTAGGCTTAGTCAATTTAATTTACAGAAAAATATTTTTAAAAGCAACTTCCCTCACATTATCATAAATCATCAATAATTTAACATTTCATATATTTTGTTTAGAATACCTAAGGTTGTTGAAAAGTCAAAGCCTTGACTCACTATGCCACATGAATTAAATAATATGCTATTATTTAACAAAATAACATATAGTGTGTAAATAGAAAGCAAACTAAGTCTTAGTTTGATAATCACTAGACCTTAGTTGAAACTGCAGTCACTAAATATTTTTCCAGTGTGACTGGAAATAACAATTTTTTATTTAATTAACTTATTTACAATGTTCCACAAAGTAACGGCTCCCAGTATACAATATAGAAAGCATTCTATTAGCTTCTAGCATTCTATATGCCATTTCGATTCGAGTATTCTATATCGATATTAAAGTATTCTAATATGCAATATTATAAATATACTTACTACATTTTGTAGGCATCTCGTAGGCGAAGATGTTTTCTATCAATGAAAGAGGAAGCTGCCAGGACTGATTTCATATTTTTACAGATAGCAGTAGATGCTAGATTCAATAGCAGAAGAATTCTTATGCTGTTTCTCCATTCTTATTAATTGGTATGCTTAAAAACTTTTAATAAAAGAAAACACAACGTTTCGTAGAAAGGGTGTAACAAATGGAAAACTTTTAAAATTCTAGTATTCCTTGTACTCTTGAGAATGGTTGAAAGGGTGAAACCCTACCGGAACAACGTTTCAAGTAGCATTTTTGTGGAATGTGATGTTTTGGCTTTGCCATAAAACAACCATTTGTATTAAAATTGTATTAAATTTATATGATTTTCTGTACATTCAATGTTCTTTATATTTTCAGAATTCTACGTACAACTTTGGAAAAAAGGACAATAAAATGTATTCGAGTGGATTCCATTTAATATTTCATAATATTTTGTAAATTACCCATTTTATATATTCCTGCAAAATTTGGATGGATAATGGTTTTTATTGTAAGGAAAATAAAATACAAATTTATAAACAAACCACTATAATTGTTATTGTAAAACGTATATCTTTGATCCCAGAATTATAATACTATGTAATGTAACTTTGATGATATTTTTGTATATCATGGGCATAATTTGATTTATGAGTAAGTACAAGTATTATTTATAACTGACTAATTCAATCTGTAATTCTTATTGTTTGAATATGAATAGACTTTGTCAAATTATGCTCATAACAAACTTTACCCATATATCAAAAGCAGTTTTTCATGTAATGATTTTGTTTATAAATTGATATATTTAAAATAGTGAATTGTATACACAAAAACTGCTGTTGAAATATTATGCTGCAATTCTTTAAATAATGTTACTATAAATGGACGGTCCGGATACAATCATTATATGCACAAATTTGCATTGATAAAATACTGAAACCTTTAACAAATAGTATTTATATTAACTTAAAACAAATTAAACAATTACAAAGAATAAAATTTAAATCGAATAAAAATTTATGGAATGTAATACAAGCAGTCTCCAAGTTCATATATCTACATGCATATATATGTACAATCATATACATATATTTGTATGTGTGTGTGTATATATATTGTGTTAAATATATTGAAATATCGTTTCTAGTGAATATGTATATATATTACAATCTAACTACACTATATTTACACAATCTACATTATGGAAGGGTTGGTTGTAAATTATAAATTTAAACACATTTAAAATCAGCACTGTAGAATTTATAATTCAGATCTGAATGGCACTTTGGTTAATAATATATTACCAAAACAAAAATCATCATAAAATGCTGATTTTAATTCACATCAAGTATTCACATGCACATCAATTCGGTAAAAAAATATTGTAATCTTTTGTTTTATTACTAAATTCTGCTTTTTTTAGAGACGCAGTACTCTGATATAATTATAGTAATAAGGTATTGAATAAATTACAAAAAGATATTTTTACCTATTATTAAACAATTTCTCCACAAGTAGCATCAACAATTTGGTATATAAACTCAAATGTACACAAATAACAATAGTTAAACATAATCCCAAATCGTCTCTAACAAATATTTATAATTTCAATCTCCTTGATATCTAAGACTTAGTTATTATATGTATTTTTAGTCAATCACTTTTTAATATACTTTAGTACTAACCAGTATAAATATCTTAATGAGAGTTTAGGTTTATATCAGCAGTCTTCTTCCACTAATTTCTGAGTATCCTTGCCAGTATCAGCTGACGGATCTAATTCACGATGTCTTATATTTATTTGAGGTGATGATCTATGAATCACACTTGAAGGAGCTAAAATTGCACTGGGCGGTTCAGTGAATGTGTCACTCTTTGACTTTGACACATCAGCAGGAACTTCGTAAAGGGCTAAACAGAAACAACAGTTTTACTTCATATTACATATTTTAAGCACAAAATATTATTGAATCTGCAAATATAAAACTTGTACCTGAACTTCCATTTCCAGTAGCATCTGGATTATTTTGTACAGCATCGTACATAGGATTATGGAAATCTCTGCTTTTCTTATTGACCGGATCTAGGGTGTATGCAACGTCTAAAGGCTCAACTCCGCCCGTTCCATTTCCGCTAAATGTATTTGGTCCGAATTCTACGTTAGTGCCTTGACGGAATGACACTGTTTGGCTACTTGATAAACTTCCTAGTCCCGATCCTTTTCCACTGTAAATACAACTTTTTGACGTTACTGACATACTAATGTCTTGCACACTTACAATGGTCTCTTTCTTATGAAGAACCAAACACCTGCGGCAGCTCCAATAACTAGTAATATAACAATAATTGGGATAACTATTGCTGTGGCACTCGATGCACCAGGCGTTCTGCTGTGCGCAGTGTGCACGTCACAATATTGTCCTAAGAAGTCTTCAAGACATTCACAAACTAATTCTGCAGTATCAGATTCTCTGCAAAGACCTCCATTTTGACAGCTGCATACTCGTGGAGAGGGTCTTGGACGTTCTGCAGCCGCATCACATATTATTTCCGCTTTACTTCTATGTGATGCCATTGATTGTGAATCTGGGCAAGAACACCGGTGTCCACCGGGCACCAGTAAGCAAAGATGAGAGCATTCATTGTTCAGGCACGGATTATTCAAGGAAGTATTGTATCGCTTGTTATGGAAAACTGGAAATAACGTAAATTAGTTGTACTTACTATAAATTTGCGGTTTTATTACCTTTAACTCCTGAAGGATTTACCAAATCCCTCTGAATTACAACCGGCACACCTCTTCCAAACTTGTCTTGTCTTAACAACTCCCCGGTATCTCGAGTAACCCAGAAGAGACTAGATTCAAAGACATCCAGAGATATAGGATGCTTCAAGATTTCACCTTTCAAAATTGTTCTCCTGTTTGAGCCATCGTGTTTCATAACTTCGATTGTGTTGAGTTTGGTATCGACCCAATATAATGCATGGTCCATTGTATAATCAACAGCTAAACCTGCAGGGTGTCTGATATTTTCTGTGATTAGTGGTCTACGTTTTGAGCCATCCATCCACGAAACTTCAATTTTAGGAGCAGACCCGGCGTCTGACCAAAACATGCGCCCCAACTGCGGATCAACAACTAGAGACGTCGGACTTTCCAATCCCACACTAACTACAGCTCTTCTATATCTTCCATCAGTTTTTGCAACCATTACACGTCCTTTGGGTTTCGAACCGGCTCTATCAATTTCCGTCCAGTACAAATTATCACCAACCCAGTCAATGGCAACAGCCGTAGGTTTCGAGTTTCCTTTCATATTCAAATCTTGAGCATATCCCGTCTTGACTTCGCCATTTACTGCGTTCACCATATATGATCTCTTTATTGTCTTGTCATAACTATCTGCCCAAAACACAATTTGCGAATCAACGTTGTAATCTATTGCTTCGATACGTTTTTCTTCGCTAATAACATCAATTTCTTCATGTTTTTCTAATGAAAATGCCCTAATTTCCGGTCCATTGGCAAATAATAATGTTATTTCGCTTTCGACTGCCTTGCACACGCCTGATAAACCATCCGACAGCCTAAAGCCTTCATGGCAAGAACAACTGTACGTTCCATTCAAATTGCTGCAAATGTGCGAGCAATGATGTGTACCTGTAGCACATTCATCCACGTCCTGGCATTTTTTACGATTTTCCTTGGATATGATATACCCCGAATAGCAAGCACAAATGTATCCGCCATCAGTGAGGTTCATGCAATGATGTTCACACCCACCCTTGTTACTATCTAAGCATACGCTGTTGTGGTGACAACCCAATTCATCAGAACCGTCTCCACAATCGTCTGCAAAATCACATACTTGAACTTTCTCTATACACTTTTTATTGGCGCATTGATACTCTGTGAACAGATTGCAAGGCTTGATCTTCGTCGCACAGAGTGTCATGTTATTTTCGTCAGAACCATCTCCACAGTTATCCACACCATCGCAAAGTTGGTAACGAGCGACACATCTATGGTTCGTACATTGGAACCTGCGCAACGTGTCACAATTGAAGTTTGTACAAAGTGCAGTTGCTTCATCAGATCCGTCCCCACAATCATCAGCACCGTCGCATAAGTCCGCTTGACTAATACATAATCTGTTCTCACACTGGAATCTTGATTCCGGACAGTATCTTCCACCTGAAATGTGTATACAACATTATAAGTACGCTATGAATCTATACTCTAAATTAATACGAAAAAGTTACCAAGGAATTTTATTCGTGCAAATTTCAATGGTTTTAATTTTTACATAAATTATATGAGTGGTATATTATGCGTTGTTTTATAGTTGTAATATGTATTTTGTATTGTGTATACCTTGAATTTTTTATTGCAAGCCTGAACATGAATAAAATGATAAATAAAACACATTACTTTGTTAGTATCAATAAAATTATTTATTGATTTGTTACTAGTTTCGACTTCTTAAGTAATCATTATCAAACATAGTATGATTACTTAAGAAGCCAAAACTAGTAACAATTCAATAAATAATTTTATGTGATACTAACAAAGTAATGTGTTTAATTTATAAATAATTTATAAATAAAACACATTACTTTGTTAGTATCATATAAAATTATTTATTGATTTGTTACTAGTTTCGACTATTTAAGTAATCATCAAAGAGAGTATGATTACTTAAGTAGTCGAAACTAGTAACAAATCAATAAATAATATTATGTGATACTAACAAAGTAATGTGTTTTATTTATAATTAATAAATAAATATAAATAAATAAATAATAAAATGTATCACAAAGTAGACGCCACCACCATTCAAAAAATAAATAAAATGATCCTTAATCTGAAGTAAATCTATTTGCTTACCTGGATATCTTGGAGGGCAATTCATTTCATCAGACATATCCCTGCAATCTCTATCACCATCGCAACGGAAGTAGGATGCGATACAGTGACCCGAGGCACATTGGAATGTTCCGTTTTTACATTGAAAACCGCTGCAGCCCATCTCGTCTGAATTATCGCCACAATCGTCTTCATGGTCACAGCGCCAACGTGTTGATATACACTTTCCGTTATTGCAACGGAACTCCGACTCTGAACACTCTCTGTAGCTGCCCTTGCAAAGTGTTTCAGTTTCGTCACTTCCATCACCACAATCGTCAGCAAAGTCGCAAGTCCATTGTTTGGGGACACATCTATTATTGGCACATTTAAAGTCGGTGTCAGTGTTACAGGATGGGCAATTTTGAGATAATTCATCAGATCCGTCTCGGCAGTCATCTTTACCGTCGCAGAACAGCCACTTGGGTATGCATCTGAAATATACAATATTTTTAAATTCTCTGATTTAACTGTTCTACTTTAGTTAATAACATTACAATATCACAAAATCCTACCATCCTTATGTTAATAAAACCAACAAATCTTAATAATAGCAGAGTCAGAGATTGCACTTGATAAATTAAAAAATAAACTTATTATAAGAACACAAATTGAAAATTTTAAAATAGAATTGTTCAAAACAAATATCGGATTTTTCAATTATTAGTCAATTAAATAAAAATGCATTAAACAAATTAATAATTACAAAGGCAAGTTCATTAGTTATTTTAAAACAAGATCAGTAAAAAGATAAAATTAACAAATTTAGAAAAACTAATTCTACTAAACAAAGACCCAACAACATAATTTCATATGATATCCAACATACATTATACGTGATATCTAATTTTAAATATAATAATGATATGTTACTTTCAAGGCGGCTTACCTATAGTTAGATCGGCCGGGGCATCTCTGCCAGCCGGTAGTGCAATTCTTCTGCCTGCACATGTACGCAGGTTCATCAGAGTCATCACCGCAATCATTATCGAAATCGCACATCCACAGTTTAGGTATGCACCGGCCATTTCTGCAGAAGAATTCCGTATCGGGATCACAGGCTCGTTTGTGGCATATATTTGGGTCTTCATCGGAACCGTCTTTGCAATCTGCATCCCCATCACACTTCCAGCTATCTAATATGCAGCGTCCATTCGATTTGCATTTGAATTCCAATTCTGGGCAAGGCATGTTGCAGTTCTGTTCATCTGATCCGTCTCCGCAATCGTCCGTGCCGTCACATATTGTGGCGGATGGCGTACAATTGCCGTTCTTACACTGGAAGGTGCCTGCTCTGCACTGCCTTGGTGGGCATGTTGTAGGTTCGTCGGATCCATCTTTGCAATCTCTTTCTCCATCGCACCTTAAATAATTTAAATTTGTATAAACATTTATATAAAATGCACATTGAAAATATGCAATTTTTAGTTCACGTTTGTGAAAATTTAAATCACACCACTCCAAGAGTGCTGAAATTCATTAGTTAAATTATATAAACATATAAATACTTTTGTTAATAATTCCCAACATGTGTCGGGTAATAATAATAATTTTATAGATTTTTTAATGAATAAGTAATTATTTTTACTGATAATACTTACTGCCAGAACCATGGTATACATTTTTCATCATTTCCACCACATCGCCATTGTCCTGTGGTGCAATTGGCAATGCAAGTTTTCTTATCGTTGGCCAGATAGAATTGGTTTGGACAGGCACATTTATAACTGGTAGCGCCTTCTTCTCCGTACCCTTCGATATTCAAATAACTGGATGCAATTGGTGGTGCAATCAGGCATAAATGGGAGCAGCCTCCGTTCTTTGTTTCACATGGATTGGTGTATGCAAGTTGTCTTAACGGATGGTATATATGAACATCGTAAGGTCTGTGAGTTGTATTCCTTATAACAGTATTTTCTTTTCCTGTGTATTTATTGGCCCTACTAATAGCTTTCAAATTCCAATCAGTCCAATAAACAAAATCGTCGAATAGGCTAAGTGCAAACACATGGGGTACTGCTGACCCTGACAGCACAATATGCCTATGCCTACCTTCTAAATCGGCAAAAGCTATGTAATCTAAATGAGCATCAGCCCAATAAATGTGATCGGTAAAGTAATCGATTGTCAGTGCATTCGGCCAGGCAATATCATCTTCCCAGGTTAATATTCTCGTGAAATTTGAACCATCCATGCCAATTTTACCTATATACGCTTGTAAATGCCACGATGTAAAGTATATGTACCCAGTACCTGGATGTACAACTAATGCTCTAGGATCGGCTATAGCAGTTTTAAGCGTTTTTCGCTTGGTGCCGTCCAATTCAGCAACATCTAAATTCTTGGAATGCCTGTCCAGCCAATACAACTTCCGGCCAATCCAGTCTATAGCAATACCTTCCAAACCATGCGAGTCGTGTCTTATAACCGGCTCCTTTTCTCCGTTTCCTCCTATTGTTGATTTAAATATTGTTTTGGCCGTCACATCACAAAAGTATAACTTTTGGTCTTTGTAATCGTAGTCAATGGCTACCACGTTCATTAAATCTTGATGAACTAAATTGTACTGATGTGCATCAACTGACATGTTTCTTACGTAATATTTATTTGTAAATATTATCCACGGCTCAGTCTTATCTTTGCGTTTACATGTGTGTTCGTCGTTTTGTCTCTCATAATATTGATCGTTACATTTACAATAATAACCACCAGGTGTATTAGAGCAGTACTGGGAACACACCCCTGGGGTTTCTATGCATTCATCTATATCAGTACATGCCTTTCCATCAGCCAAGAGTCTACAAAAAAGGCGGATTAATTTGACCAAATTTGATTTATTAAAATATTCACGTACTTATATCCTTGGTTACATTCGCAGTAAAAACCTGTAGGTGTATCAATACATTTGTGACCACATTGATGGATTTCCACCTTAGCACACTCATCTACATTGCAATGCAGTGGCTCATCGGATTCATCTGTACAGTCGGCGACTTTGTTGCAAACAAGCTGATAGTCAATACATTGGCCGTTGTTACAAGTGAACTGGCCAGGGGATACACAAGTACTGTTTTCTTTCTCTGTAAAGGATAACGATACAAATATGCTAATAAGAATAAATACGTACAAATGAATAAATATTGTATATTTATAAGTATTGTATACTTACTGCATCCAACTTCATCTGAGTGGTCACCACAATCATCCTCACCATCGCAATGGTATTGGTTTCTAATACATTTAAAGTTTTGGCATGTAAACTCCTGTGATGAGCACGTTTTATACTTGGAATTGCATTCTTTACCTTCATCGGTACCATCGCCACAGTCATTATCATGATCACATAACCAGCCCTAATGTAAAAGAAACAAATTTTACAGTTATCCATATTACCAGTTATTCATTTAAGGTATTATTATTCTGTACTTACTGGTAGAGTTATTTTAATTTTATTTTATTATTTATTTATTTTATTTTGCCCGACTGTTTCAGTTATATAGCAAACCGTCATCAGAGGCATGATATTTGTATTTTGCTGTGTTATATACACAGAATTTTGAATTCAAATCAAATTCCAAATATTTATGATGAAATAAAGATTTTGTATTTTGCTGTGTACATGTCTTTATTTCATCATAAATATTTGGAATTTGATTTGAATTCAACATTCTGTGTATATAACACAGCAAAATACAAATATCATGCCTCTGATGACGGTTTGCTATAAAACTGAAACATAAAATATAAGTAACTCTACCAGTAAGTACAGAATAATAATACCTTAAAAAATAAAGTGATAAAAAACGTAGTATCGTGTTTAATTTCTGTATCATTCATTACCTTGTTTATACACCTTCCATTATCACAAGTGAATTGATCGTCTGAACAAGGTTGTGGTGTTGCGCAGTTGTGAAGAGTAGCATTTTCATCAGCCCCATCAACACAATCCGGATCGCCGTCGCACAGCCACTTCCTTGATATACATTGGGTCCTGCCCCAAGCTTTATTCGCTTCACAGGTGAACTCAGTCTCATCATCACATCGCCTGTCATCTTATTAAGCAAGAAAACAATATTAATCTCAATTTAATCATATTTTGATAAACACTCACTGCATTGATGCCTATTGTCTTCATCACTATTATCCAAACAGTCGTTATCACCATCACATATGTATATTCTAGGAATACAGTTGCCATTATCACAGGTAAATAGGTCACCGAAACATGTTCGGCCTTCACTCTTGCAATATTCTGGGGGTTCGTCAGCACGGTCACCACAATCATCGTCTCCATCGCAATACCTGTATTAATAAATGTTAGATATTACTTCAATCGGTATGTAAATGACGTACCAAGTAGCCGGAATGCATCTATGATTTGGACATCTAAAACTGTTCTGAGGGCAAGTCCGTTGAGCGCAATGTATCGGGTTTTCATCGGAATTATCACCACAGTCATTGTCTCCATCACAGAGCCAATAAGGTTCAACACAAATGTTCGTTTTCTCACATTTCAAATGATTAAGAGGGCACGTTGTGTTCTTTGGACATCTTTCATGGGTTTCATCAGATGTGACATTATCTTTGCAATCGTTAATGCCGTTGCAAACCTAAAATTGCATTGATATTTATTATTACCCACAATTGATATCTACACAAATAATAAGATGTATTTCGTATCAAATAACAGTAATGTGTAAGTTATTTGACATCATCACATTCATAATATTATGTTATAATTGCTTTTTTCCAATTCGCATTATTAAAATGCTCATTATGTATATTGAATCTCATCGTTAAAACTACACTTTAATCGAATGGGTGAATAAAATGTTTACATTTTCACTTCATTCACAATTTACCATTGACAATGTGAATAAAAGGTAAATTTGCACAATCACTATTTCACGCACTATTTAGATGTAACTCACCTGTGTCATTGGAATACATCTGTGATTGGCACATGTAAATTCACCGGTAGCACATGGTGGATATTGGCAATCTTGTTCATCTGATCCATCTTTACAATCATTTTCGTGGTCACACTTCCACGACTTAAATATACAACGACCGTTGGCACAGCGGAATTCATTAGAGGAACAGGAATGGAATGCTGTAAAAAATGTAATGTCAATGTTTTGATACGACAAAGTGTAATTTAACTCACAGCAGTAATTAGTATCCTCGTCACTGTTATCACCACAATCGTCTTCTCCATCACAGGACCACATCCTTGAAATACATTTTCCATTGGCACAGTAGAATTTCGTCGAATCACAAGTTAGATTTTTGGCAACACACATCTTGCCTTCATTTACCAATTTAGTATTGTCGTCACATTTACATTCTGCGGTTCCGTTAATACCAGGATGGCAACTTTTAGCGCAACCTCCGTTATTTATATGGCAAGCATTGACAGTGCATTTTTGTCTGCTTTTGGAGAACACTTGAATGTCTCTTGGACTGTCTTCTAATCTCTTAACCATCTCTACCATGTTAGCACCGGTATATTTTTCAGCTCGGTAAACTCCTCTTAACTGTAAATCGGTCCAGTATATATAATTTCCAAACACAGTAATAGAGAACGGATATATAGTTGCAGATATTAAGACTTCACGATTTTTGCCATCTAAATCGGATCGTTCAATTTTTTCACGCACAGCATCAGTCCAATACAGCATGTGATCATCATAATCTATGGCCAAACCTGAGGGCTGAGCTAAGTTTTTATCAATGATGACTCTCTTTAAAGATCCAGCCATTGTAGTCCTGAATATTTTTCCTGTCGTTCCGAATTTGCCCCAATCTGTGTAGAACAAAGTACCGTTGCAAGGATCTATTACTATAGCTCTAGGTCGTTCAACCCTCGAAATCATTACTAAATCTGTGCCATCGAGATTCATGGCATAAATACTATGGTTCGAAGAATCGGTCCAGTAAATTTTCTTTTGCGTCCAGTCATAGGCAATGCCTTCAGGGTTAATGCCTTTATTTATAATATTTGTTATGGAACTTGAAGTGGGATTATTACCAGGCATCCAAGCAATTCTAGCCCACGGTCGTATTTGTGTAAATAATAATATTTTGTCAGTATAATCAAAGTCAATGCCAACAACATTTGTGAGATTAGATATTGGTTTAAAAGGTATAGACGTTACTTTCGAATCCAAGCTAATTGCTCTAATTTCTGTGCGAGTTGAAAATACCAAATATTCATCAACAAATTCACACTTTTTACCGTCCGCTCCTAATTTTCCCGTGGCACAGTCACACTTGTACAATTTGTTTAAATATCGATTGTCTTGTGAGAATGAGAAGCAAAGCTGATCACAACCACCGTTGCCTAATTTCAAGCAAGGATTTGTATCGTCCGTTGGTTGATTGCTGATATCAAACATGGCAATATCTCTCAATTTTTGCAAGTTTGTCCGCACTTTCGTGGGCAAAGATGTGTCTCCTGGCAATTTAGACGCCTTATACACCGTTTGTAAGTTTCTGTCGACCCAATACACATCTCCCATATGTACAGCAATGCCCATTGGATTTGGTAGATTGCGTCTGATAATTTGCCTGTTACCACCAGTGTACGATATTTTTTGTATCATATCAAGCTTTGAGTCGACCCAATACACATCATGAGTTAGCATGTCGATGGTCAAATCTCTTGGGTTACTAATGCCAGAAGTTACAATAGGTGTCCAACCTGAACCGTCTAAATTTGATTTTCCGATCTTGGGATATTGGCCATAATCAATCCAATATAGTATACGTTTCAGAGGGTTTATTGCGAGTTCCCTAGGAGCATCGGTTGTCGTTTTAACCAAAACTTTGCGGTTGCTTCCGTCCAGCCAACATACTTCTAGATAATTTTCATGAGGAAATACGTTGGTAAAGTAAAGATTCCCTGCAATCCAGTCAATGGCAAGTCCTCTAATACCGTTACTGCCAATGCCTTCGCGTATAATAGGTTGTAATTCCGTGCCATTTGGGCGTATCCTAAATATACCATTCCATGTTCCCCTGTTAAACTCGACCCAGTAAATCCAATTTTCTGTGTAATGGATGTCAACGTGTAATATATGATGTCCAGGTCCAGCAATTGGCACCATTGCTTCGGAACTGTCTTTTAAGCTGTATCCTCTTATCATGTCCAACTGTGCAATAACCGGGAATGTTTTATATGGTGAGCAATTAACTTCGTTTTCCTTTTTGTAGCCGATGCTGCATGCACAGACTCTGCTTCGTCCTTCACCTGGTAAGCAAATGTGATCACAACCACCGTTATTTACAAGACATGGATGTTCAATAATTTGTCGCTTTTTAAATATTGTAAACGTTTTTAAGTCCGACTCATTTTCTAAAATGTTCTGAGGATTATTTCCCTGGGGTAAGTCGACTCTCACTAATTTTTCGTACAGTGGATCTAAATAGTAGAGCCTACTATCTAACACAGCAAGTGCTTTAGGTCTACCAATATCATTATGTTCGGCTAATATGTTGGTCCGCCCTTTCCCATTCACATCCATTGCAATCACAAGCGGCGGCATTTGCGTACTAAAGTACAACATTTTTCTATCAATATCAATTACAATTGCCTCCGGCCTCTCAACGTCTTCAACTAGTACAGTGGATTTCGACCCATCCATGTTTACTTTGCCAATTTTTTGGGGCACACCGTAACCTCCTCCGTCCGCCCAATAAATTTTACCATCCGTAGGATCTAAACATATACTTTTTGGCTGCGCAACCGATGTTTTGTTTCCGTCATTTGCTAAAATAACTGTCCTATGTTTAATTTTTCCATCGACACGGATCACTTCCAAGTTTCCTGCGATACGATTACCAATGAATATGTTTCTGCCAAGCCAATCAAATGCGATTGTGGATGGCGATCCAACAATTCCTGTGCTCGCCCCCAAAAATTGGGTTTTATTTCCACCACCATATGGAGTTGACCAAATTGTGCCCTAAATATAGAATTAGATTTTATATTATTATGTTATATTAGAATTAAATAAATAAATTAATTAATTAATATATATATTAAAAAAACTATGTGGTTTTATATTACGTATGTGCATAAATATAGTGTTTTTAATTAAAAAACTTACATTTTCATCGTCATCTTGCTTTCCTTCTAGCCAATACACTGTGTCTGTTTTGCGATCGTAGTCAATTTGAATGCCGTTATCGATGCCGACAATAGCAGTAAGAAAGCCTGCCGTTTTATCTCCTGGTATCAATGGGACATCTATTATTTGTGCCCCCTTCATCACCATCAAGTATGACATCTCCTCTTCAATGCAACGTCCATTTGTATTTAATTTAAAACCAGCTTTACATTTACATGTGTATCCAACGGAGGAACTTGGCGATAGTAAGCAAATGTGATGGCAAGGCGAATCCTCGCACGAATTTGCAGATATTGGTTGCAAAGAAGGATGGTGGACGTGAATGCTTAACGGCTGTGATATTAAGTGTGAAACTACTGTCTGGTTGTTTCCTGCAAATAATATATGATTAGTTTTTTGTTTATATTATTCTTTGAGGTTTGTGACAAAAGTTACTAATTTTAATTATTTTTAATAACTTGGCACTGTAATATCCATTAGGATTATAATACTGCGAAATATACTATACTACTGGTATACTATATAGTATACTAGTATAGCGTGTATATAATTAATTATACCTTTAAATTTGTGTGCCGAAAGAACTCGGTTTAGTTGCCTATCGGTCCAGTAAAGGGTATCTTCAAACAATGTCAGTGAATGCGGATGCAGTAAGTAATGGCTGCCGGCTAGTACTTGCTGTCTGCCTGTACCGTTGTAGTAGCAAAAATCAATAAAATCTAATTTAGAGTCGGCAAAGTATACTCTTTGATTAGCTGTATCCAATGTAAGACCGTTGGGCCAATAAATCTTGGTGTTAATAATGGTAGATCTATTGGTTCCATCCATTCCAATACGTTCGATGCGTGGATTTTCTCCCCAGTCAGTCCAAAACAGCCAACGTGCACTAAGAATTAATTTGTCATTAGTTTATTTCATACAATTATATTTAATTATTCTTACCCTGGGCTGGGATCTAAGCACATTCCTCGAGGTTGAGTGATATTCTCCTTAACCAAAACAATTCGACTTGTTCCATTTTCTCTGCACACTTCAATGGTATTTAACTTGGAGTCTAACCAATATATATTTCCAGAGACCCAATCGTAAGCCAAGCCCTCGACTAAGTCTAATCCAGTGTTAATGACTTCAACAGGTTCACTTCCTCTGTCCAATCTCGAAATTTTCTTCAGCTTCATATCCGACCAGAATATTGTTCCCGTGTGCATATTGGACGCAGTGGCAACCACGTTTTCTACAATTATTGGCACCCTCTCCAAACCTTGTTCATTTAAGTCAGCTACCAATATTGAGTGACGGTTCGATATTATCAGGAATGCGGCACTGTGATCTAAAAGTCAAAGACATATTATGCGGTATTCGTAATTCAATTATATGAGCCGTTGAAAACCAGGGGGTGTAAGTCCATTTTTTTTGGTAAATTCAGATAAGTCCAGAAATATACAACATCGCATGTATATTTCTGGACTTGTCTGGATTAAAAAAAAGGACTTACACCACTCTGGTTTTGCTCATATAGTATAATTGATCAAATTCAAATTGATTGACTGTAAATAGAAAATAGTAGATCTAGTAAATAGAATAAAATATATGATAATATGAGAACCGTATTGAGCTTTTGTTGAAATTTTGTATATTATGTACCTTTTTTGCTAATACATATTCTTTATTATATATTATTATTATTAATAATGAAAGTTTATAAAGCACTTTACTTACTGAAAGCCTTGCAAGAATGCTTGTTAGGTTCCAGTAGGTAACCCGGGACACATCCACAATAATACGAGCTCTTAATATTGGTGCATTTCTGCGAGCAAAGCCCCGGCGGCTCGCACTCGTTGTGGTCTTCGCAAGTCATGCCGTCTGTTGCAAGCACTTCCCCTTTGGGACACAAACAGAGGGGCCCCCGTGGAGTTTGCTTGCAGCCGTTGGAACACAATCCCGCTTGGTGCTCGCACTCAGCGAGGTCACAATCTTCGCCCTCATCCGCACCATTGGGACAATGAGGTTTGCCATCACAAACGTTAGTTACGTTAACACACTTCTCCGTTACACCCGGACATTGCCATTGACCGTCCGGGCATTTGAACGGCGGCCGTCCGCAAGCATGCTGATGGCCCTCATCTGATCCGTCTCCGCAATCATCATTGCCATCACATATGTAGGCCTAAAAGTATAATTAACAAATATTAATTAGGTTATGTTTTCTCGGTTTAGCTAATATTTCTTATGAACATTTATTTACTCGTAGATCATGTGATTTATGTTTGGAAAATACCGTTTGGATTTGAGATAGCTAAATCAATCTATTAATTTATTGTAATTAGTTAAAACATACCTTAAATATGCATTTAGAGTTATTGCATTTGTAGAAATTGTTGGGGCAATTAATTTCACCACAAGAAGACGGCTCATCAGAATGATCATCACAGTCGGGAGTACCGTCACAATACCATGATTTAGGAATGCAGATGCCTGATGATTGGCATTGGAATTGTTTCTCAAGGTTACATTGGTCTGGAGCAATTGATGCTAAAATAACATGTGTTTTAAAAAAAAAAGTGTTTATTGTGTATGTATGTTTTTTTATCAAAGAACCACAATATGCTATATTGTGGTATATTTGCTATATAACATTCAGTTGTAGTTAACATTCAGTTGCAAATTATGTGGATCTTACTAAGAAAACAGAAAAGTTATATACAAGCAGTGGAAATGGAATACGTAAGAAGAGTTGCAAATATTGAAGAAAGGCAATAAGCGTGTAGGACCACTTGCAATTAATGAAGGAATCAATACCAGTTAGAAGTATGGGAAGCTAAAATGCAGAACAGGGGAAGACTGAGGCAAATATGGGATAAAAATAAACGGAAATTCAAAAAAGAAAGGGATAATCATGGATAGAAACGAAAAATTAGCAGAAACTAGAAAGGAATGAAAAAAAAATCTGTGAATTTCTCAAGAAATAATTTCAAGAATTAATCTTGAAAAGAAATGACAAATTAGCAAAAAAAATAGGAAGGAATGAAAATAAGAACGTCTGTAAATTTCTCAAGAAATAAGCTCAAGAAATAATTTTGAAAACAAATGAAAAATTATCAGAAAATAGGAAGGAATGATTAGATAAATTTATGTGATTTACTCAAAAAATTAATTAATTAATTCTCAAGAATGAATCTTGAAACGAAATGGAAAGTCAAGGATAGAAATGAAAAATTTGCAGAAAATAGGAAGGAATGAAATAATTTAATTTCGGCTATAGTAAATCGGATATATTCCCATTAAAATCATCATAACTGAACAGCTACTAAGAATTAAATACTTACGACATCCCAATTCATCACTACCATCATTGCAGTCAGGAATGCCGTCACATTTATAACTTTCTTGTACGCACTGCCTTAAGTCTGCACATTTAAATTGACTAGGCAGACATGTGATAGGAGGGCAGTCCTTTTCATCTTGTTTATCGAAGCAATCATCGTCACCATCACAAACCCAACTCTGAAAATTTGAATAATCAAGCGATGTAATTTGTGGACATAAACCCAAATCAAGTATGATGATTAAATAAATTAGTGGAGCATTTTTAACGTACTTGTGGTATACAATGGCCGGTTCTAGGACATGTAAATTGATAATAAGCGCATGTTTTTTCAGCGCACGAATCACCCTCATCGGAACCGTCGCCACAGTCATTTTCAGAATCGCATTTCCAGGTGTTCGGAATACATCTACCGTTATCACATTGGAACTGTGTCGAACTGCAAGTCACGTTGACACATCCAGTTTCATCACTGAAGTCACCGCAATCATTCTCGGCATCACATTTGAATGTCATTGGTATACATCGACCCGATTTACATTGAAATTCGTTGCTACCACATGTCGGTTCTGAAATGAATAATTTGATTATTTAGAAAACAACTTTTCTGAGCTAAAAATTATTATAGCTAATTAAATGTTTCTTTTTTTCACTGTAAGAACAGGTAACATATATTTAATTAATTGGAATAGTTCAGAAATGTTATGGCAAAACATGTTATCTGCCATTTTTGTTATTTTACAGGAGAAGCAAAAACAGTTTTGTATTTATAATTGTGAACTTGTGCTAAAAGTATCACTTTACACACTGTGAACACTGTAAGTTTTGTATTTATAATTGTGAGCTTGTGCTAAAAGTATCACTTTACACACTGTGAACACTGTAAAAACTTAGTGTACTTTCGTAGAAAAAAACAGGTTGTTTTAAATTTTTCTAATGGTTTCATATATATATATTTCTAATTGTATCATATATATTTTTTTCAAATTGTTTGATTCGTTATTGTTAAAATTGCTTACTTGTGCAGTTTTGTTCTTCATCACTGTTATCAAGACAATCATTATCACCATCACAAACCCAAGACTTTGGTATGCATCTTTGATTATTGCAGGTGAAATCCCAGCTGTTTGGACAGGCTTGCTCCGGTGGTTCGTGATTCGGATCTAGTTGGCATGTTTTCTGGTCGGACATTAATTTTTCACCATATGGACATCCGCAGAGCAGAGTTAAGCCATGGGAATCATTTCTGGGCATAGCAAAGCATAACTTTTGGCACCCACCGTTGTTATTCCAACATGGTTGTGTGGTATTGATTCTTTGCTCTGATTCACTGTAAATCTAAAATATACAATTAATAATAATTGGTTATTATTGGAGGCACCTTCCTCGTGATACATAATAAAATTATAAATAAAACAAGTTACTTCGTGAGTATTACATAAATTTATTTATTTGTGACTATACTTTCGACTACTTAGGTAATCATTCTCAAACATAGTCTACTTTAGTCTATAAAGTTTATTTATAATTGATAAAATGTATCACGAAGTAAACTACAATTCAAAATAATAATGAAATTAAATCGTGAGTATCACATAAATTTATTTATTTGTGACTATAGTTTCGACAACTTAGGTAATCATTCTCAAACAAAGTCTACTTTAGTCTATAAAGTTTATTTATAATTGATAAAATGTATCACGAAGCAAACCACAATTCAAAATAATAGTGAAATTAAATTGTGAGTATCACATAAATGTATTGATTTGTGACTATAGTTTCGACTTCTTAGGTAATCATTATCAAACAAAGTCTACTTTAGTGTACAAAGTTAATTTATAATTGATAAAATGTATCATGAAATAAACGACAATTCAAAATTATAATGAAATTAAATTGTGATATGACATAAATTTATTTATTTGTGACTATTGTTTTGACTACTTATGTAATCATTCTCAAACAAAGTCTACTTTAGTCTATAAAGTTTATTTAGAATTGATAAAATGTATCACGAAGTAAACCACAATTCAAAATAATAATGAAATTAAATTGTGAATATTACATAAATTTATTTATTTGTGACTATAGTTTCGACTACTTAAGTAATTATTCTCAAACAAAGTCTACTTTACTCTATAAAGTTCATTTATAATTGATTAAATGTATCACGAAGTAAACAACAATTAAAAATGATAATTAAATTAAATAAAACAAACGATAATTTTTAATAAATAACGTTGTTGCACTTGATAAGTAGTTGATTTGGTTCGCAATAAGAACTTCTATTTATTGTTTGAGAATGTAAGTGAGTTGAAGAATTATATTAGCTGAAATAAAACTTACTTTGACTCCGTAGAGGCGATTATTGGCCGAGTGTGGATCACGTACCAAAGTTTCTTCGTGTTCTCCAGTAAATTTATGCAATTTAATAATCGCATCCAATCTCCAATCGGTAATGTACATAAACTCTTTATGAATGACGATACTAAACGGATGCCGAATTAATCGTGAGTTGACAGTTTTCACGTCGGTACCATCTAAGTTGGAGTACTGCACGTGATCTAGTAACGCATCGCACCAGTACAATTTATCTTGATCAAAATCGATTGCTAAACCATTGGGCCAACCCAATGTAACGTTTTTGAATACGATTAAATTCGAGCCATCGCTGTATGTTCTTGATATGTTGGCGGGCCGATCCCATTCTGAGAAGAAAATATAACCTTTATTTGGATGTATAACGATTGCTCTTGGACGTTTTAGGTTTTTAAGGAGCGTTCTGCGATATGTTACGTTTCTGGTTGATAGAACGTTAAGGGTTCCTTTTCGACTATCGATGTAATATAGGTTTTTGGAGACCCAGTCGACTGCTAATCCTTCGACACCTTCATTTTGTGAAGCCAGTACAATTTCTCTGGCTGTTCCGTTTCTTTGTACACGATAGATTACGTCTTGCAGTACATCAGAGTAGTAAACCTGTTGATCCCGTGCATCAAAGTCCAAACCTACAAATCTAGCCCTTCTGGAGACTACAGGCATCATTGCGTCACTAAAGCCCTCAATTACCGGATCAAGCACTCGGCCCTTAATAAATCTTTGTTGCGAATACATCAAAAACTCGGTTACTATATTACAATTACGCTCATTTGATGCTAATCGCCAACCAATATTACAAGCACAGCGGTATCCCAAGCCTGAGGTTGTTTTCGTAAGAATGCACATGTGTTGGCACGCTCCATTGTTGTTGCCACATGGATTACTGGCTTTTAATTGAATAAGGCTATGTACTGCTTTTATTGCTCTGGGATCTCTTATATCTTTCATTTTGTAAATCGGTTGTATACTGGATGTACTTTCATATTTATCTATCGACATTATGCCCTGCTTAGTACTATCTGTCCAATATATTCTGTTCTCGAAAATTGTAAGCCTCGATGGATTAGGCACTGCCTGGCCTCTTATAATTTGGAATCTGCGCTGTCCATCATAATCAACCGTATCAATATAATCCAGCACAGATTCGCACCAGAATATCCGTTTCGATATTATGTCTACAGAAATACCAGAAGCCTTATACGCAGCTTCTGAGACAATCGTACGTAGGTTTGTGCCGTCCATATTTGCTCTTAGGATTTGTGTGTTGTCGGCCACGAATAGGTAACCGACTAGCGGATCTAAACCTATATCTACCGGACTGCTGAGGTTGGATCCTAATACTATGGCATGCCAACGAGCGCTCAGCTCAAACACATCGATTTTCTGCCCAACAGTATCTGCAACGTACAGTTTATCTCCTATCCAGTCTACTGCAATTGCTGTCGGTAACCAAGTGCCAGGAAGTGTGATGTCAAGTTCATGTACCATTGCCAGTCCGCTGGCAGTGTTTTTGAGCTGTTGGGCATGTATCTGAAAATGAGAAGAGATTTTAAACCAAATTGAACAAATATATATATAAAGAGGAAGACCGAGAACAGAGTGGAACAGCGCAATAAAAGAAGAGGCGACAAGAAAAGGGAAGACATGGGAAGAAATAAAAAAATTAACAAAAGATAGGAGGAAGGCCAATTGAGGTGGTATGGACACAAGAGACGAATGAGGGAAGAAAGAAACAGTAAGAAAATATATGAGACAAGAGCAACAGGAAAACAACAAAGAGGAAGACCTTGAAAAGAGGGCAATAAAAGAAGAGGCAACGAGAAAAGGGACTACATGGGAAGAAATAGAGGAATTAACAAAAGATAGGAGGAAGTGGAGAGAATATTATGAAAATTAATGATCTGTCCAATTCTCTATGCAGATTGCTAATAGTAAACAAGATCGTATCTTGCTATTCTTAATATTTTGTGTTACTTAGCAATATTTTCTATATACGATATATAGAAAATATTGCTAAGTAACACAAAATATTAAGAATAGCAAGATATGTTCTTGCTTACTATTAGGAATGTGCATAGAGAATTGGACAGAATGTATGCCTTACAGCGAAAAGTAGAAAGGCAAAGAAATAAATAAATAAATAAATTGTTAACTATTTTTAAAGCCAACAATAACAACTAAATTAAAGAAAAATTAGAAGAAAAAAAAAACACAGAAACAACTTACTATGTTTTTACCACGAACTATTTTTTGATATGTAGACAAATACAATATTAAATTGAAACTATGTGTGGATACTACTTGGTGAAACATTATGATTAGGTTAAATCAAACACTTGGTTAAAGTTTCACTGTATTAATTTAATAATGTTAATAATGTTAACTGTATTAATTTAATACAGTGAAAATTTAACCAAGTGTTTGATTTAACCTAACCTCCAAATACAATAAAATAACAACTCGAGTTTCAGCTTCTTATGGTCATTTTCAAGTGGTAAAAACATAGCAAGTTTAACTATTTTTAAAAGCCAACAATAACAACTAAATTGAAGAAAAATTAAAAAAAAAATACAGAAACATCTTACTATGTTTTTATCACAAATTATTTTTTGATATGTAGACAAATACAATAAAATAACGACTCGAGTTTCGAAATCTTATGGTCATTTTCAAATGGTAAAAACATAGCAAGTCCTTTCTCTGTTTTTTAATGTGGACTACCACGTAGTTAAGGTCGAAACCATCCTGATGATTGAAGAAAAATAGTTAACAATTTATTTATTTATTTATTCCTTTGCCTTTCTACCTTTCGGTGTAAGGCACACATTCTGTCCAATTCTCTATGCACATTGCTAATAGTAAGCAAGATCGTATCTTGCTATTCTTAATATTTTGTGTTACTTAGCAATATTTTCTATATACGATATATAGAAAATATTGCTAAGTAATATAATAATAATAATAATAAAGAATATTTATTAGCAAAAAACGCTACATAATATACAAAATTTCACAAGTAACACAAAATATTAAGAATAGCAAGATATGTTCTGGCTTACTGTTAGCAATGTGCATAGAGAATTGGACAGAATGTATGCCTTACACCGAAAGGTAGAAAGGCAAAGGAATAAATAAATAAATTGTTAACTATTTTTAAAAGCCAACAATAACAACCAAATTAAAGAAAAATTAAAACAAAAAATACAGAAACAATTTACTATGTTTTTACCACAAATTATTTTTTGATATGTAGGCAAATACAATAAAATAACGACTCGAGTTTCGACTTCTTATGGTCATTTTCAAGTGGTAAAAACATAGCAAGTCCATTTTCTGTTTTTTAATGTGGACTACCACGTAGTAAAGGTCGAAACCATCCTGATGATTGAAGAAAAATTGTTGTCCCACTTTTTTTTTTGCTGTAACTGTACCAAATTTGGTTTATTTTTATTGGGAATTTGGTTTATTTTTTTTGGGTATTTGGTTAATTTTTATTGGGTATTTGGTTTAAAATTTATGGTACCTACATAGGAATGGTTACGTACCTTCTTAGTTTTCACATCTGACCAAAATAGCAGATTTTTTTCAAAATGAAAGTCTAAGCCACTGGCTCCAGTTGTATTTGCTACTGCTTTGATGTCTTCGCCCCTTGAATTCATTTTGTATACAGCCTTGTCGTATGCAAAAAATAACAAGAGTTCATTTGCATCGAAGGCAGTGCATTTATTTTTGTCCTGCTTAATGTAACCTGGAGCACAGGCACAGCTGTATCCACCATCACTGTTCGTACAGTACTGGTCGCAGAATCCCCATTCATCGCACTCGTTTCTATCTTCGCAAGTTTTGTTGTCGGAGCTGAGTTTTCTCCCATCTGAACAGTAGCAAGCGCCACCAGTTGGAGACGCCTGGCATTTGTATTCACAGCCAAGAGCAGGACAAGAAAGTTTGGCTGCAAAAGCACACGTCTTTAACTGTTCTGACTTCAAACCAGTTCAATACTCACAGCAGGCAGCCTCCTCGTCTGCCCCATCTTCACAGTCTCGTTTTAAATCACATAATTGACTTTTCGCGATGCACTTTGGTTTCCCATCAGGTCCTCCCTTTGGACACATAAATTTATTGTCTCGACATGGTATGGTCGTGCAGTTGGCCTCATCTGAGCCATCTGAGCAGTCGTGGTAGCCATCGCAGTGGTAGCCATTGGGTATGCACAGGGCGTTGGCACATCTGAACTGGCCAAGATGGCATGGAGGAAAATCTGTGGAAAATTTGAAATTATATGTGGTCTTGGTATTGAAGGGGTTTAATACGTACTGCATCCCAGTTCGTCTGAATTGTCGCCACAATCGTCGCGAAGGTCACACTTTTGGGCCGATTCTATGCATTTCTGGCCATTGGAACACCGAAATTGGTCCAACCTGCAGGCCACACCTGGGCAACCTTGTTCATCTTTGCCAGACCTACAGTCGACATATCCATCACAACGTTTCTCTTTAGGTATGCATGGTTGGCCTGATCCAGTACCACAATGGAAATCGTCTGGTTGACATTTTCTGTAAGCTTGAGATCGAAATAAAATTAGATTTTTTTTTTTTTAATTTCGATTTTATATTCTAGATTTAACAATAACAATACGTGGATTCGCACTTTTAATTCACAAGTTAGGAATACATATAAGCAACAATAGTTAATTAAATTCGCGTAATTACTAGCGCATGTGGCGAGGAATCCATTTATGCACAACTCTGCTAAAAGGCCACAAATCAATTCAGACTTTGTATACAGTTTGGATATATTCGTGTTGAAACATTTAAAGCGCCCATACTTAATGGTGTGCCTTATTCGGTTAAACCCGAAGTGCGGGTTATTTACATTCGTTATGATTGTTGTGAATGTATTTTATAGTAATAATTATCCAGCAAAATTCTGGGCCCCACGTAGGACGCCCCAAAGTTTCCAGAGAATCCGTGGCGTGATTAATTGGAAGTGTGTTGTAATTCGTGTAACTTGATAACAGTGGAACTCTGCGAGGTGTAATCAAGTTATTTATTGATTAGAATAAAAGTTCAATACGCTGCATTACACAAAGTGCGTCAAACATTTTCTCACTGAAAGATTTCTTACTACTTTTATTATCATTTGCATTATTGTAACCTTGTAAATATTTAGTCTACATATTAGACAACTAAATATTGTAGATATTTTATGAGATTGTAGATAATGTAGATGAATATATTAGTTGTCTACTAAATATTTACAAGCTTACAATAATGCAATTCATGATAAAAGTAGTATGACATCTTTCAATGAGAAAATGTGTAACGATGTGATAATGTAATAATAGTTTGCTTTTATAAGCGAAGATGATATCAATATAAAAAAATATTATCATCAATTAAATGAGTGAGTTGAAAAATGGACAGATTCCTTCAAAACTCCATTGATAAAATATATATGTTTACAGATTCTCCAAAACTCAACACTTTTTTTTTGGGCAAACGGATCGTATAACAAGAAACATACAAACAGTACAGTACAATTTTTAACATTTTTGAAATAAAAAATATAAAAAATAAACTTCATCTTTTTTTTATATCTTAACTGTCAGTCATATTGAAAACATATATATGTATCAGTGAATGTGTATCAACTATAGCTACAAATTGTAATGTATGCAAATTATGTAATGTATCAAGTGTAACTTTTCTTGTAATACGATCTGTTGGCCAAAAAAAGTATGTTGAGTTTTGGAGGAATCTGTAAACATATATATTTTATCGGTGAATGTGTATTAACTGTAGCTACAAATTGTAATGTATGTAATGTATGTAAATTATGTAATGTATCAATTGTAACTTTTCTTGTAATACAACCTGTTTGCCCAAAAAAAAAAAAAAATGTTGAGTTTTGGAGAAATTTTTGGATTAATATATATCTTAACTGTCAGTTCTATTAAAAACATATATATTTTATCAACTATGTGAATGTGTATCAACTATAGCTACAAATTGTAATGTATGTACTTTATGTAAATTGTGTAATGTATCAATTGTAACTTTTCTTGTAATACAATCTGTTTGCCCAAAAAAAGAATGTTGAGTTTTGGAGGAATCTGTAAACATATGTATTTTATCGGTGAATGTGTATCAACTATAGCTACAAATTGTAATGTATGTAATGTATGCAAATTATGTAATGTATCAATTATAACTTTTCTTGTAATATAATCTGATTGCCCAAAAAAAATAATGTTGAGTTTTGCAGGAATTTTTGGATGAATATATATCTTAACTGTCAGTTATATTAAAAACATATATATTTTATCATTGAATGTGTATCAACTATAGCTACAAATTGTAATATATGTAATGTATGTAAATTATGTAATGTATGTAAATTATGTAATGTATCAAGTGTAACTTTTCTTGTAATACGATCTGTTTGCCCAAAAAAAGATTGTTGAGTTTTGGAGGAATCTGTAAACATATATATTTTATCGATGGATGTGTATCAACTATAGCTACAAATTGTAATGTATGTAATGTATGTAAATTATGTAATGTATCAATTGTAACTTTTCTTGTAATACAATCTGTTTGCCCAAAAAAAAAAGTTGAGTTTTGGAGGAATTTTTGGACGAATATATATCTTAGCTGTCAGTTATATTAAAAACATATATATTTTATCAGTGAATGTGTATCAACTGTAGCTACAAATTGTAATGTATGTAAATGATGTAATGTATCAAGTGTACATTTTCTTGTAATACGATCTGTTTGCCTAAAAAAGTATGTTGAGTTTTGGAGGAATCTGTAAACATATATATTTTATCGGTGAATGTGTATCAACTACAGCTATAAATTGTAATATACTAAATGTATGTAAATTATGTAATGTATCAATTGTAACTTTTCTTGTAATACGATCTGTTTGCCCAAAAAATTTTGGAGGAGTCAATTTTTCAATTCACACATTTAATTGTTACAATGCATGAGATGAGATTTAATGAAGATTTACTTACAGCATTCGGTTTCATCGGAGCCGTCTATACAGTCTACTGTCATATCACAGCGGTAATGACGTGGGAAACAGTACGTTTTATTCCAAATATATTGCCGACACGTTAGCTGTTCAGATTCACAATCGGGAGGTGCTGAAATATGAATAATTATATTAAACATGAGCCCTAAGCCAATTTGGGTTAGACATTTGTGCCAAATGAATATTTTCGTATATTCAATTAGTAAGCGAGGAAGGTGAGACGGCTTTGCAATTGTTATTAAAATATAACTGTTACCAGTATCAGTATCAGTACCAGTATCAGTACATATATCAGTACCATCATCAGTACCTCTATCAGTACCAGTATCAGTACCAGTATCAGTACCAGTATCAGTATCAGTACCTCTATCAGTAACATTATCAGTATCAGTATCAGTTCACTATCAGTACCAGTATCAGTATTAATACCAGTATCAGTATCAGAATCAGTACCTCTATCAGTACCAGTATCAGTACCAGTATCAGTACCAGTACCTCTATCAGTAACATTATCAGTATCAGTATCAGTTCACTATCAGTACCAGTATCAGTATTAATACCAGTATCAGTATCAGAATCAATACCTCTATCAGTATCATTATCAGTACCAGTATCAGTACCAGTATAAGTATCAGTATAAGTTCCAGTACTGCTATCAGTACCATTATCAGTATCAGTACCTCTATCAGTATCAGTAAAAATTATGGCTGATTTTTGCAGTATCTATTTAAAAATTGACAGGTTTTACAGCTAATGCTTAAAATTTGACTAATTTTGACAGTTGCAATTGAAATTCGACAAATTTCGACGATTTTATTTGTTAATTTGACGTATATGATCAGTTGCACTTGAACATTTCGACAGATTTGATAGTTTTCGACGGTTTTATTTGGAAATTTGACGTATGTGGACAGTTGCACTTAAAAATCTGACAGATGTTTATAATTTAACACTAGTATATCAAAAAGAGACAAATCTAGGCAGATTTTGGCACTCTGTGTTGAAAAATGGACAGAGTTTCACAGCTGAGCTTAGAAATTTACTAATTTTGACTGTTGCAGTTGAAAATTTTATGGATTTCGGCGGTTTTATTTAAAAGTTTGACATCTGTGGACCGTCCCACTTAAAAATGTTTACATTTTAAGGCAAGAATATTAAAAATAAACAAATTTTGCCAGATTTAGCATTATCTAATGAAAAATTGACAGATTTTCACAGCTGAAGCTTAAAATTTGACTAATTTTGACAGTTGCAATGGAAATTCGACAAATTTCGACGATTTTATTTAAAAATTTGACGTATGTAGACAGTTGCACATAAAAATCTGCTAGATGTTTACATTTTAACACTGGGATATAAAAAATAGACAAATTCTGGGAGATTTTGGCAGTATCAATTGAAAAATTGACAGGTTTTTACAACTGAAGCTTAGAGTTTGACTAATTTTGATAGTTGTATTTGTAAATTTGACAGATTTCGTCGCATTTGTATGAAAATTTGACGTATGTGGACAGTTGCACGTAAAAATCTGATAGATGATTACATTGTATTACATTGTAACTCTGGAATATCCAAAATTGATCAATTTTAACAGATTCAGACAAATTTTGGCAGATTTGGAAGATCTCATTAAAAATAAACAAATTTTCGCAGATGAAGCTTAAAATTTAACTAATTTTGACAATTGCAATTGAAATTCGACAAATTTCGACGATTTTATTTAAAAATTTGACGTATGTGGACAGTTGCATATAAAAATCTGCTAGATGTTTACATTTTAACACTGGGATATCAAAAATGGGCAAATTCTGGCAGATTTGGGCAGTATCAATTGAAAAATTGACAGGTTTTTACAGCTAAAGCTTAGATTTTGACTAATTTTTATATTTGTAATTGAAAATTTGACAGATTTCGACAGATTTGTATGAAAATTTGACGTATGTGGACAGTTGCATGTAAAAATCTGATAGATGATTACATTCTAACTTTGAGATATCAAAAGTTAATCATTTTTAACAGATTCAGATAGTATCTAACGAAACATTGACAGATTTTCACAGAAGAAGTTAAGAATTTGACAAAATTTGAAGTTTTAATTAAAAATTTGACATATTTCGATGATTTTATTTAAAAATTTGACGTATGTGGATAGTTGCACTTAAAAAATCTTATATATGTTTATATTTTAACACTAGGATATCAAAAATAGACGAATTTTGGCATATTTTTGCAGTATATTTTGAAAAATGGACGGGTTTTAAGATGTGAAGCTTAGAATTTGACTAATTTTGACAGTTGCAAATGAAAATTTGACAGATTTCGACGGTTTTGTTAGACAGTTTGACGTTTGTGAACAGTTGCACTTGATAACCTGATAACTGTTTACATTTTAACACTAGGATACCAAAAATAGATTTTTTTTTGCAGTTTTTGGAAGTGGCTATTTGGAAATTGACAGGCTTTCACAGCTGAAGCTTAAAATTTGACTAATTTTGACAGTTGCAAATGAAAATTAGACAAACTTAAACAGTTTGCACTTAAAAATCTAATATATGTTTATATTTTAACTCTAGCATATCAAAAATATGCGAATTTTGGCATATTTGGCAGTATCTTTTGAAACATTGACGGGCAATCAAAAATGTTATAGATTCCGACGATTTTTTTTGAAAATTTGACGTATTTGGACAGTTGCACATAAAAATCTGCTAAAAGTTTACATTTAAACACTGGGATATCAAAAATTGACAAATTCTGGCAGATTTTGGCAATATAAATTGAAAAATTGATAGGTTTTCACAGCTGAAGCTTAGAGTTTGACTAATTTTGATAGTTGTATTTTGACAGATTTCGACGAATTTGTATGAAAATTGTATTTTGAAATTTGTATGAAATTTGTATTGACGTATGTGGACAGTTGCAGGTAAAAATCTGATAGATGATTACATTGTAACGCTGTGGTATCAAAAATTGATCATTTTTAACAGATTCAGATAGTATCTAATAAAAAATTGAGAGATTTTCACAGATCAAGCTCGAAAATTTGACATATTTCGTTGATATTTTCAAAAGATGACGTATATGGACCATTGCACTTGTAGCAAACTGTTGAAATTTGTCGAATTTTCAATTGCAACTGTCAAAATTAGTCAAATTTTAAGCTTCAGCTGTGAAAACCTGTCAATTTTTTAATAGATACTGCCAATATCTGCAAAAACAATTCTAATTTTGGTATCCTAGTGTTAAAATGTAAACATTTATCAGATTTTTACGTGCAACTGTCCACATACGTCAAATTTTCATACAAATGCGACGAAATCTGTCAAATTTACAATTACAACTATCAAAATTAGTCAAACTGTAAGCTTCAGTTGTAAAAACCTGTAAATTTTTCAATGAATACCGCTAAAATCTGCCAAAATTTGTCTATTTTAGATTTCCCAGTGTCAAAATGTAAAAATCTATCAGATGTTCAAGTGCAATTGTCCATATACATAAAACTTTATACTTTTTCCAGACAATAATTTTACATGACGAATGCACTTCACTTCAACTTAATTAAACATTTAATATTTTATGTTAATCAGAAACTAATTACTGAAATGAAATGAAAATTTAAAATTAAGAGGGTTTACAAGAAAAAATATGATGAAAATTACGACTATAAAAGTAACAAAATAAGAGTAGTTATTTACAAAAACATACATATCGTTATTGTTTGTGTTACTTAATATCTGTTACATTTTACTTTAGTCTTTTGTCTCATATTAAATTTATTATTAATACATTTATTTACTGAAACATACTTATCGTTATTATTTGTATTACTTAATATCTGTTACAGTTTACTTTAGTCTTTTGTCTCATATTAAATTTATTATTAATACATTTATTTACTGAAACATACTTATCGTTATTATTTGTATTACTTAATATCTGTTACATTTTACTTTAGTCTTTTGTCTCATATTAAATTTATTATTAATACATTTATTTACTGAAACATACTTATCGTTATTATTTGTATTACTTAATATCTGTTACAGTTTACTTTAGTCTTTTGTCTCATATTAAATTTATTATTAATACATTTATTTACTGAAACATACTTATCGTTATTATTTGTATTACTTAATATCTGTTACATTTTACTTTAGTCTTTTGTCTCATATTAAATTTATTATTAATACATTTATTTACAGAAACATACTTATCGTTATTATTTGTATTACTTAATATCTGTTACAGTTTACTTTAGTCTTTTGTCTCATATTAAATTTATTATTAATACATTTATTTACAGAAACATACTTATCGTTATTATTTGTATTACTTAATATCTGTTACAGTTTAATTTGTCTCATATTAAATTTATTATTAATAAATTAATATTATTATATACACGTTTAAGGTTTTATCCATAAATTACAAGTTATATATATATATATTTAAGGTTGTTATATTTAGTACTTACTGGCAAGGAATATTTATTACAACCTTAATTTATTATTGTTATTATTATTGATATTATAAATTAATAATTATAATTGTATTGTCAATATTTATCATAAATTTATTGTCAGTATAATGATATTGGTCATATCAGATTTTTTTTAAATTCCACTCTTAATTCTTTAAAATTTCGAACATCCCTTATAAATATTAAATATAGTAAAGTTTTCTTAAATTTTTCTAAAATAGTTTTAAAATAGTTTATGCAGCCCTGTGAGACTAGATAAATTGCTCACGATACCTACAAAATGGCTTACAATCGCAAATATGGAAATTACTTATCGTAATATTGTGCTTAAATTAACATCTCAATTCTGCCGGTGGACCTGAAATATTACAATCCGCTTTCGATCCCGACTGAATTAATACGCTGCATTATCTCTGTTAACAGGCTTTAATTAACGATAAATATGACTCGGAATTAATTACATATAAGCGTCTGTTTTCAACACATTAAAGACATGCAGACTACGTAGGTACGTCAATCATTTCGCAAACTTCTAATACAGAAAGTTCTAATGATCATTGTTCAGGACCATCGTAGATTATGTCTGCATTTGAGCTGAAAATAATTGTGCCACGATAATCAGCGCGAATGCATAAATTTCATAAATTTTACCAAGCATAATTTATGATCTGGCTGGATATCAAACCATATTTAATATCATATTATAGTCTCACACAGTAGTGATACTGATACTGATAAGGATCAGATACTGATACTGGTACTGATAGAGGTACTGATACTGATACTGATAATGGTACTGATAGAGGTACTGACACTGATACAGTTACTAATACCATTGATTATAATAGCCTTATAAAGGCTATTATAATCAATGCTAATACTGATACTGCTACTGATAGAGGTACTGAAACTGATAATGGTCCTGATAGAGAGAGGTACTGATACTGGTACTGATAGAGGTACTGAAACTGATAATGGTACTGATAGAGGTACTATCAACTATGAAAACCCGTCAATGTATCAAAAGATACTGCCAAATGTGTCAAAATTCGTCTATTTTTAATATCCTAGTGTTAAAATATAAACATATATAAGATTTTTTTAAGTGCAACTATCCACATACGTAATTTTTTTAAATAAAATCATCGAAATATGTCAAATTTTCAATGAAAACTTCAAAATTTGTCAAATTCTAAACTTCTACTATGAAAATCTGTCAATGTTTCGTTAAATACTATCTGAATCTATTAAAAATTATCAATTTTTGATATCCCAAAGTTGGAATGTAATCATCTATCAGATTTTTACATGCAACTGTCCACATACGTCAAATTTTCATACAAACCTGTCGAAATCTGTCAAATTTTCAATTACAAATATAAAAATTAGTCAAACTCTAAGCGTCAGCTGTAAAAACCTGTCAATTTTTCAATTGATTCTGCCCAAATCTGCCAGAATTTGCCTATTTTTGATATCCCAGTGTTAAAATGTAAACATCTAGCAGATTTTTATATGCAACTGTCCACATACGTCAAATTTTTAAATAAAATCGTCGAAATTTGTCGAATTTCAATTGCAATTATCAAAATTAATCAAATTTTAAGCTTCATCTGTGAAAATCTGAAAAATTTTCATTAAATACTATTTGAATGTGAATATGATCAATTTTTGATATCCCAGAGTTACCATGTATTCATCTATCAGATTTTTACGTGCAACTGTCCACATACGTTAAATTTTCATACAAATGCGACGAAATCTGACATATTTACAATTACAACTATCAAAATTAGTCAAACTGTAAGCTTCAGTTGTAAAAACCTGTCAATATTTCAATTGATACTGCCAAAATCTCCCTGAATTTGTCTATTTATATATCCCAGTGTTAAAATGTAAACATCTAGCAGATTTTTATGTGCAAATGTCTACATACGTCAAATTTTCAAATAAAATTGTCGAAATTTGTCGAATTTCAATTGGAACTGTCAAAATTAGTCAAATTTTAAGCTTCAGATGTGAAAATCTGTCAATTTTTCATTAGATAATGCAAAATCTGGAAAAATTTGTTTATTTTTGATATTCTTGTCATAACATTTTTAAGTGGAACGGTCCACAGACGTCAAAGTTTTAAATAAAACCGCCGAAATCCATAAAAATTTAACTGCAACAGTCAAAATTAGTAAATTTCTAAGCTCAGCTGTGAAACTCTGTCAATTTTTCAACACATAGTGCCAAAATCTGCCTAGATCTCTTTTTGATATACTAGTGTTAAATTATAAACATCTGTGAGATTTTTAAGTGCAACTGTCCACATACGTCAAATTTCCAAATAAAACCGTCGAAAACTATCAAATCTGTCGAAATGTTCATGTGCAACTGATCGTATACGTCAAATTAACAAATAAAATCGTCGAAATTTGTCGAATTTCAATTGCAACTGTCAAAATTAGTCAAATGTTAAGCTTCAACTGTGAAAACCTGTCAATTTTTAAATAGATACTGCAAGAATCAGCCATAATTTTTACTGATACTGATAGAGGTACTGAAACTGATAATGGTACTGATAGAGAGAGGTACTGACACTGGTACTGATAGAGGTACTGAAACTGATAATGGTACTGATAGAGGTACTATCAACTATGAAAACCCGTCAATGTATCAAAAGATACTGCCAAATGTGCCAAAATTCGTCTATTTTTAATATCCTAGAGTTAAAATATAAACATATATGTTAAAATGTAAACATTTATCAGATTATTAAGTGCAACTGTCCACAAACGTCAAACTTTCTAATAAAACCGTCGTAATCTGTCAAATTTTCAATTGTAACTGTCAAAATTAGTCAAATTCTAAGCTGTAGATCTGAAAACCCCACAATTTTTCTATAAATACTACCAAAATATGCCAAAATTTGTCAATTTTTGATATCCCAGTGGCCAAATGTAAACATCTATCAGATTTTTAAATGCAAGATACAGCTACTGATACTGATACTGGTACTGGTACTGATACTGGTACTGATACGGATACTGATAGAGGTACTCATACTGATAATGGTACTGATAGAGGAACTGATACTGATACTATTACTGGTACGGATACTGGTACTGATAGAGGTACTGATACTGATAATGGTACTGATACTGATACTGGTACTGATACTGGTACTAATAGAAGTACTGATAGAGGTACTGAAACTGATAATGGTACTGATAGAGGTACTATCAACTATGAAAACCCGTCAATGTATCAAAAGATACTGCCAAATGTGCAAAAATTCGTCTATTTTTGATATCCTAGAGTTAAAATATAAACATATATGTTAAAATGTAAACATTTATCAGATTATTAAGTGCAACTGTTCACAAACGTCGACCTTTCTAACAAAACTATTTAAATCTTTTAACGATTAATAAAAAAAACAAATAATTTTTGTTTTGTAAAATCTACTTTTTACTTATAATTGCTGAAATTTGTTTGTGATTTTGAAATATTTTTTGAATAGTTTCAATAGTTTTCGTATATTCTCAGTTCTTATATTAGTTAAGAAAACAATGTTTGGTCTTAGTTTTGATAAAAAAATGACAACTATTCTCTGAACGTTGTGAAAAGATTATTGTAATTATTTAATAACATTTACCTTTTTCCTTATTAATTTTTCTTCTTAGTTGCTATATTCTTATATTCTATTATAGTTCTCATATTCTTAGTTCTTATATTAGTTAAGAAAACAATGTTTTGCCTTGTTATTGACAATAAAATTACAACTATTCTCTGAACGTTGTGAAAAGATTATTGTAATTAATTAAATAACATTTACCTTTTTTCCGAATTTATTATTCTTCTTAGTTCTTATTATATTCTAATATTCTATTATAGTTCTCATATTCTTAGTTCTTATATTAGTTAAGAAAACAATGTTTTGTCTTGTTCTCTAGTTTATAATAGTGCTGATGTCTAATACGTCATTTTAACGATGAAAAATAGTTGTAACGATAAGAAAATCGTAGTTGCTTCAATTGAAAGTATTTAAGAAAATAAGTTAGTTTATAATAGTGCTGATGTGTAATACGTCGTTTTAACGATGAGAAATAGTTTACAAACAGCTTATCGCTGTAAGCTTTTGCATAAAACGTGCATAGTATAAATTTCTGATCATCTGGAGCGAGAAGACCTGCTGTAAAGACATGTAATAAAGCGTTAAATCCATTTCTACTGAAAATTGAATTTTTCACCCAGCGTGATAGATCAGAGGTCAAATCCTTTGAATGCTAACAGTGCATTAGCATTGCGACTGTGGTTCAAATCTTAGCTGAAGCTAGTCTGTCCACATGTTTTCATATATTTTCTGTGGATGCAAAATACATGCACGTTCATCAAATATTCCTCTGAAAGTTTCAACATTTACTAAATGTTGGCTCAAATAATATAATATTGATTTACATAATCACAATGATTGTAAGTCATTTATAATGACTATGACTATGACTAGTCATTCACTAAATTGACAATGATTGTGTCGTGAACTCAGCAGGATAAATGGAGAGTCAGGTTCGAGTTACAATGACAACTATTAGAGAGGACACTCAATAATCAAGTGTTCCTCTGAAAGTTGAATTACAATGATTATAAGTCATTGTCAATGACAATGACTAGTCATTGATAATGACTATGAATAGTCATTGAGTAAATTGGCAATGGTTGTGTCGTGAAACCAGCAGGAACAAACGGAGAGTCAGTTTCGAGTTGCAATGATAATCGTTAGATAGGACACTCAATAATTCAACTTTCATATGTGCATCAATATAATCAGTATATAATCGAAATAAGCTAAAAATAAGAATGGAGGAAATAGGTTAACGTTCGAAAAATGTACTCGACGAGCGATAATAGGAAGATAGGAAGACAATCCGCGTTGGTGAAAGTTGGTAATAATACAATTCCCAAAGAAAGCATACACAAGAAACTTATTTCGTTATTATAACATTATTATTGCGATTGTTTTGTGTGTTATTAGAACTGCTTTATTTTGTACGGCAAAAGCAAGTCCAAGCCGGTTAATTGCGTTAAGTTGGATCTTGATATCATGCTCGTTAATTCCAATCTCTTTGCATGGAGGTACTTGGGGACGTAATAAAAGGCAGTTACTTCAGACGGCTGAGGAGATAAATTAAAATTACTCTCGCCACACCAATTCTAATTTGAAATGTTAGAAAATGCACAGTTATTAAGATTTATCGGAACGTGAAATTATCGAAATTTAATGGGCGTGAGTAAACGCGTTTGTGGCACGAGATTTTGAATTTTATTTTTAATAAACTTATGAATCGTAAAGTATCATTTCATCGGGCAATTTATGCCGCATTCGTGATCCAATTTCGCCCCTGTAAAAGGGGGGCGAATTAAAAGAATTGCCTTCAAGATCGAGTTTTTCGGACGGAAAACTTCCGGACATCTTTTCGGGCACGCATTAGGATATTGAAACCACACAAAATATGTAGAGCTGCGGATTTATCTCCCTCGTATTGATGTTCGTGATCGCGTATGGCTATTAATATAATGCATCACACTACGGTTTTCGCGATTGATCCCTGCAAAACGTGTAATAGGCCCAAATATACGCCCAGTATAATACGCATTTACGCAATAAAGTGACTCATATTTTAAAAATCATGAATACAACCAAATTATTAAATTAATTCATTTACAAATAATCCCAGGGTGAAATGTGATAAATAGCCATCGCAAGTCGCGCCAGAGCGTCGCCAAATATCTCAAGAGCCGAGGCCTGCATATGCACGGTTTTGGAAGATTCCATGTCGTGGTGTCACATAAACAATTTGGGTATCAGCGCCCCTTAGAAACGAACAAGCGCCAGGCACGTAAAAATCACCTCGAATGGCAACTCTTTAAGTTAAGTGTAAAACTCTGCGCTCAAAACGCATTAATACCACACGCACACTCAAGATTAATAATCACCATGATAACTAAGAGATGGGGGCGAATATTTAGCAGTAGATATGTGAGGGGAGTGGAGATTTGAAGCTGAAAAAAACCTATTTAAGCACAAGCCACACACGAGCGAGATGAGTGAGAAAGTTGCGTCGGCCACGGGCAACGCACACGACATTCGCGGTTTTGAGTATATAAATTCACGTCGGGTTATAATTAAATTAACGATTGCATATAACGTTGTAAAAAAAAACGCGAAGTAGAATAAAAATTTGAATAAATCGAAAAACGTACAATTCTAGGTACAAAATAATTCATTTTTTATTATTAACGATAATATAAAGTTGTTAAACCAGTCTCATTATAAATTCACGGGAGTGCTTATTCCTTTCAATCAACCCTAAGTTACCTATAAATACCAAACACCGATTACCTATTCCTGTCAGTAAACAAAGGCGGCTCGTACGCTATTCGTGTTTACGAATCACTAAAGGAAGCAATAACAGGTGTAATTGACGCCCACCCGCGCACTTCGTTCACACACCTGTTATTGTGGAATCAAATTCCCGCACTAGATTCAAATTGACGGAAAATAGTGTATTTAACCAACCACAAGTTACCTAGAAAAGCCAAACACCGATTACCTATTGCTATCAGTAAACAAAGGCGGCTCGAACGCTATTCGTGTTTACGAATCACCAGAGGAAGCAATAACAGGTGTAATTGACGCCCACCCGCGCACTTCGTTCACACACCTGTTATTGTGGAATCACCTCCTCCACTAGAATCAAATCGTCGTCAGCATCATAACATTTAAACATATAAACTCATCATACATCGCGCCCGCGATCGCAAACTAACGTGGCTGTATTCACCATAACTAAAACAACTACTCAAGGCATTCAGTGTTACCCTCCGACATACATCATCATATTCAAATCAAAATAATTCATAAAAATGAAGGCTTCTTCATTTTAAATCACAAATGAGCACATAACGTGCATATTATTGGGCAGAGTGATTTATAATTGTATAAATAAATAAGTTGGATTTAATCATAATAATTTAAAAAAATAAAGTATAAAAATACTGGTTTCTTTATTTCAAATCATAAACAAGCACATAACGTACCTATTATTGGGCAGAGTAATTTAGAATCGTACAGATAAGATAGGCTGGATTAAATCTCAATAATTTGAAGACATAATGACAATTTATGGTTAAATATCGTAAACAAGAAATACGTGGAATTATTAAAACCCCGTATAAACAGAGAAACTGATAAACGAGAGAATGAGGCTTGGTATAATCACAAGAGAAGTTATTAATAACCTCCAATGTTCCTAATAATAATATATTATAACATTACATAAACGATTGAGGTAGCAGAACTGTTATTTGACACAACTTGTAACATGTCTGACGGTGATGACTACTTGTGATATTGGTGCTTGCTGTGGTCGTGGGTAGAATTACTAATTTACCTCAATCAACGTAAACAATGGGGTTCCAATAATTACATTATTGTGTGGACACCGACACAACCATGAAATTCGGGAAGATCGCGAGATACCTTTAGTAATCATTCATGAATTATTGGGGATATTTCAACATCTTTAAATAGTTCTATTTTTGATCCTATCACTTTCCCGTAGTTAAATGGAGTGAAAGGGCATGGTAATAAATGGTCTAAGAAACTACAGAAGCACGTGCATGTATAACAAACACTCTTAAATAAACTTCGTAGTCATAACCATTTTCAAACTATCAATTGAATAAATAAGAGAATTTACAAATTCATTAAAAGGTCAACGAAACCTAGAAAATAAATCAATTCATGTCATAATCGCCAACCTGTGTTTTATTTCCCTGTACGTTATAATTATATAAATTAATTTACTTCATCGTCAACCTGTGTTTAATTTCCCTGTGTCTTACAATTTCAGCGTGTCTATTATTAAATAAACAAAACAAATCCTTAAATTGTTGCTTTCTTGTATTAATCCATTATTAGTGTATGTTAATTAACACATTACCAATAGCAAAATACCTTAAGAGTAATCACGGTAGTTAAATTAAACGTCACGACGTGTAAGTACTAAATACGATCACAAATCACGAGCCAAAAATAATTAAAACATTATATAATAAATCACGAGCCAAAAATAACTAAAACATTATATAATAAATCACGAGCCAAAATAATCAAGAAATTATATAATAATTTCACGATAAAAACGACGAATAATAAAATAAATATAATAAAAATAATATCGGAGCGTTACAAACGTTTCTGTACTTACGACATGATTGGAACTCGTCTTCGCCCTTCTCGCAGTCTTTTTGGTAGTTGCACACCCACAATGAGGGGATGCATTTGCCCTCGGGACATCTAAACATCCCTGGCGGACACACCACGCCGGACGGGTCCCCTGAAAACATGCCCTTATTAGAAAAGGTTCAAATGCAATTTCAACTTATGCTAACAACACACATTAATTTAAATTTGTACAGTAAGAATATAATGTAGATTATTTTTTGACGTTTCTCAAAACCAATGATATATTTCGATTTTTGTCATATTGATACTTCTGGACCAATCCCGTCATTATTATACTGGGAATATTCTCTAGAGATTATTATAGTGGGAATAATCTCGGTAGCTAGGTTCACTCTTGTCAATCAAAATATTTGTCAAATTATTAATTTATCAATCATATTAAAGTGTCATACAAAATGAATAAAAGTCGCTTTAGCTGCGTTTCGCATACTGAAATTGATAAAGAAATACTAGAAAGCAAAAAACGTCAAAAAATAATCTAATCAAATATAACTCGAGAGTTCGATAAATTAGAAAATAATTTGACAGATTATGTCTCAAACTTGTTGCCATTTGGCAATAGTCACTCGAGCCCTTCGGGCTCTCGTGACTATTGCCTGGCAACAAGTTTTCGACAATCTGTCAAATTATTTTCAATTTATTCTCACTCTCTTGTTATATTATTACTGAGAATATACGTAATTCATATACAGAGAGCGCATAAAGTATTAAGACCTGGCTTTATTTTTTCCCCTGTTTTGAAAAATAATCAAAATGATTTTTTTTCAAACAAATATTGTCAGAAAATTTTCATATTTCCATCTCTCTCCGTTTTGAAGTTATGCGTCAGAGCCTTTTTTTTTAAAGACAATCTATTCTTAATTATTTATTTTGATAGTACTTTTTATAATGTTTTCAACAACATGACATTTTCAATATATAACATTTGAAAAAAAAAGAGAAAAAGTGCGTTAAAGTAAAACTATTAAATTATCATTTCAATGTGCAGAATGCATCTAGTCACCATTCAAAACAACGTCAGTTAAAACAAAATTAGGAAAACATTCTTGGATTTTAAATATTGGAGTGATATGCTATGATATGTGTATTGATATAATTGAAATGATCAATACAGCATACATTTTCGCTGCAATAATGGCAATAGGGTGTTGTATCCATTAGTTGGTATGTTAATATAAATTGTCTTCGTGCTGAGTTCATTGACGACGTGGCACGATTTTGGATGCTGCTCAGTACGCCCGCATTTGATTCTTGATAAGGCCGAGATGTACGTGATGGCTCCAAATTGGCATCTGTTGCATGCTGTTGTATTAGTTGGGTGGTAATCTCTAGACTAAACCGCAAGAAGTTCTTAATATAAATGGAAATAATATAAAGTATGATTATGCCACGTTACAAAAGCACATTAATTAGGTAGTTATGAAAAACTACATTACATTAATTACAAAACAGACAACACATTAATAATAGTAGATCCAGCGATTGCACTTAATAAATTAGACGATGAATTATTAAAACAGCACAAGTCGCAAAAATTTTAAAATCGAATCCATCAAAACAAACATCAAAGCCGAAGTAAAGAAGCAAAAAAGAAAAAATATAAAAAAGGAACATGGAATATAGGAGGAATACGAGGGAAAAATGAGGAATTGGTAAGAGAAATGGAAAAAGCAAAAATAGAACGAAAGACGAAAACAAAGGGAAATAGATGTGAAAACATATACATGGGATATGTGAGGAAAAGAAGAGGAACTGATAAAAGAAATGGAAAAAGCAAAAATAGAACGAAAAACGAAAACAACGAGAAATGGATGTGAAAATATCAAGACATGGGATATGTGTTGTTCTACAACAGAATCAATGAAACAGAATGCAAAGGAAGGAGTAGGAATAGTAATGTCAGAAGAAATACCAAAAGAAATAAGGGAATAAAAAGGCATGTTAGAGAGAATCATTGAAAGCACAGCACACGATTAAAAATTGTACAGAATAACTAAGTCTGACAGTAACTAAAACTTAGTAAAACTAACAGCAACTATTGAAATGTTTATAGTAATCAACGAAATCAAGAAATAATTAAAAGTGTGACATCAATCTTGGTAATTTTGGTAGAGAAAACTGAAAATTTTATAGTAATCGTTCAAAATTAGGCAATAATCTTTGAATTTTTGGAGATTGAAACTTTACACTTGAAACTTTGAAACTTTGACAGTAACAAAAACTTACTAAAATTAACAGCAACTATTGAAATGTTTATAGTAATCATTTAAATCAAGAAATAATCAAAAGTGTGACAGCAATCTTGGAAATTTTGGAAGAGAAATTTGAAAATTAGATAATCGTTCAAAATCAAAGGAAAATGGATGTAAAAACATAGACATGAGATATGGAAAGAAGAGGAACTGGTAAGAAAAATGGAAAAAGGAAAAATAGAACCAAAAACGAAAACAAAGGGAAATGGATGTGAAAAAATAGACATGGGATATGTGTTGTTCTACAGCGGAATCAAGGAAACAGAGAATGAAAAGGAAGGAGTAAGAATAGTAATGTCAGAAAAAATACCAAAAGAAATAAGGGAATGAAAAGGCATGATAGAGATAATCATGACTATCGAAATATTGAAGGCACAGCACACGATTAAAAATCGTACAAAATAACTAAGTCTGACAGTAATTAAAACTTAGTAAAAGTAACAGCAACTACTGAAATGTTTGTAGTAATCAACGAAATAAAGAAATAATTAAAAGTGTGACAGCTATCTTGGAAATTTTGGTAGAGAAAACTGAAAATTTTGTAGTAATCGTTCAAAATTAGGCAACAATCTTTGAATTTTTAGAGAAATGAAACTTTAATAGTAATAATTAAAAATTGTACATAATAACAAAATCTAACAGTAACTAAAACTTACTAAAATTAACAGCAACTATTAAAATGTTTATAGTAATCAATGAAATCAAGAAATAATTAAAAGTGTGACAGAAAACTCGGAAATTTTGGTAGAGAAAACTGAAAATTGGATAGCAATCGTTCAAAATTAGGCAACAATCTTTAAATTTTTGGAGATTGAAACTTTGATAGTAATAATTAAAAGTTGTACATAATAACAAAATCTAACAGTAACAAAAACTTACCAAAATTAACAGCAACTATTGAAATGTTTATAGTAATCAACGAAATTAAGAAATACTTAAGTGTGACAGCAATCTCAGAAATTTTGGTAGAGAAAACTGAAAACTTTATAGTAATTGTTCAAAACAAGGCAATAATCTTTGAATTTTTGGAGAATTTAAACTTTGATAGTTATAATTAAAAATTGTGCAAAATAACTAAGTATGGCAGTAACAAAAACTTACTAAAATTAACAACAACTATTGAAATGTTTATAGTAATACACAAAATTAAGAAATAATTAAAAGTGTGACAGCAATTTTGGAAATTTTGGTAGAGAAAACTGAAAATTTGATAGTAATCGTTCAAAATTAGGCAACAATCTTTGAATTTTTGAAGAATTGAAACTTTAATAGTAATAATTAAAAATTGTGCATAATAACTAAGTCTGACAGTAACTAAAACTTACTAAAATTAACAGCAACTACTGAAATGTTTATAGTATTAAACAAAATTAAAAAATAATAAAAAATGTAATAGCAATCTTGGAAATTTTGGTAGAGAAAACTGAAAATCTGATGGCAATCGTTCAAAATTAGGCAACAATCTTTGAATTTTTGGAGAAATGAAACTTTAATAGTAATAATTAAAAAATGTACATAATAACAAAATCTAACAGTAAATAAAACTTACTAAAATTAACAGCAACTACTGAAATGTTTATAGTAATCAACGAAATCGAGAAATAATTAAAAGTGTGACAGCAATCTTGTAAATTTTGATAGAGAAAACTGAAAATTTTATAGTAATCGTTCAAAATTAGGCAACAATCATTGAATTTTTGGAGAATTGAAACTTTGATAGTAATAATTAAAAATTGTACATAATAACAAAATCTAACAGTAACTAAAACTTACTAAAATTAACAGCAACTACTGAAATATTTACAGTTATCAACCAAATCAAGATTAATTAAAAGTGTGACATAAAACTTGGACATTTTGGTAGAGAAAACTGAAAATTAGATAATAGTCGTTCAAATTTAGGCAACAATCTTTGAATTTTTGGAGAATTGAAACTTTGATACTAATAATTACAAAATTGCGCATAATAACAAAATCTAACAGTAACTAAAACTTACTAAAATTAACAGCAACTACTGAAATGTTTATAGTAATCAATGAAATCAAGAAATAATTAAAAGTGTGATAGAAAACTTGGAAATTTTAGTAGAGAAAACTGAAAATGTTATAGTAATCTTTCAAAATTAGGCAACAATCTTTGAATTTTTGGAGAATTGAAACTTTGATACTAATAATTAAAAATTGTATAGAATAACTAAGTGTGATAGTACTATAACTTACTAAAATTAACAGCAACTATTGAATTTTTTGTCGTAATCAACCAAATTAAGGAAAAATTAAAAGTGTGACAGCAATCTAGGAAATTTTGGTAGCGAGAACTGAAAATTAGATAGTAATCATTAAAAAATCATAATCATAAAAGGCACCAATCTTTGAATTTTTGAACAATTGAAACGTTGATAGTAATGAATAAAAAAATTACAGAATAATTAATAAAATTACAGAAATAATAGAAAATATGACTAATAATTGAAAGTTTGAAACTAAACAAAAAAAAAAAACAGTATAACTGAAACACTTTAGGAGCAGAAATAGCAATTTTGTTTAGAAACTTTATAGAAACAATTAATAATTTGATAGTAACATTTTTAATTGTAACAGTAGTAAGTAAATGAAATTCTTATAATCATTGAATATTTGTTTCAGTTGTTACTGATAATCCACTTAATTGGAGCACTTTGGGAGCAGAAATTGCAATTTTGGTTAAAAACGTTACAGAAACAATTGAAAATATGATGGTAAAATATTAGTACATAGTGAAATATTAATAATAATTTCTCAATAATCGCTGAAATCTCGGTAGAATTAAACTCTGGCAGTACTCATTACAATTTTGCCACAAATAATTGATTTTTTTAATACTTTATAGAGACAATTGAAAATTTGACAGTCATAATTCGAATTGTGACAGTAATAATAGAAATTTTTACAGCCACCTTTGAAAATTTAACAGAAACTTTAATTACCACCAAAATCCTTCAAAATATGACTAAAATAATGGCACAATTGAAACTTTTACAGTAACAATTGAAGTTTTAATTGAAGTTAGTGATCATTTGACAGAAATATTGAAAAACATAAGTAATTATTGAAAGTTTAACAGTTATCTTCGAAATTTTAGTAGAGTAAACTGAAAATTTGATAGTAACCATTAAAAATAATCTTTGACAAGTTTTTGTCTTCAAAAACTACAGCTTTTTGAAGATGGCTAAATGATCATCTGAAACCGGTTGCAAATAATGATAGACATTGTTTAATGAAATAAATAATTAACATTAATCTTCACCTTCAACAAGTTTTCATCTTCAAAAACTACTAGACTACTAGACTAGAAAAACTAAGTTTTTGAAGATGGCTGTATGAACACCTGAAACCGGTGGCAAATAATAATAATAAAAAATTATTAAGGAAGTACTACATTTCACTCAAAATAATAAGTAACATTAATATGAGAAACAACCCAGAATTAATAATTATTACTTTATTGGCATAGGAAGCAAAATAGGGCACTCTCATATTGCAGTATAATTAAAGTGGTACAATTTATCTCGGTTTTCAGCAAACAAGCTACAAGGAACGAGACGATCTAATACTAGCAAAAAGCATTTGAACAACGGAGATAATGTTTGAGACGACAAAATGATTAATTTAAAATGAATTAACGATGCGAACCTTAATTAAGGTTATTTTGCGTAGTAAAAACACTAATGTTTGAATCCAAAACATGCCTCTTGTACGTTTTATTGAACGTCTGTGTAATGAATTGTTTGTCTAAACGAAGAAAGTGTGTATACTTTTAGTAATGGGTAAAAATTGGCTCACGTTTAAGAATTCAAATCTAAGTGTGCATTTTCTTGATACGTTTGTAATCCTTAGATATCGTGAGGGAGGAAAATATGTAGAATTAGTACTTACGGCTTAATTATTTCATTGTTTTCCGAGTTCATGACGTAAAATCAGTTTTGTATGTATGACGTGGCATTCCATTAAAGTAATTTCTCAGAGTTGAAAAGAAACTGCCATAGAATTAACGTTCACAATGCAATTTCACATGTACGCTGCTACGTACTTAGTGTAACATTAAATATTTTTGCGCCGCTACAAAATGACAGTTTCTTGCGATAACTTTTTGCGTGCGACCACATATTGTTGCCAAGGTATCCCCATTTATCGCATAATACCTGCGAAATGTGGATCTTTTTTGCCTAATAATATCATTACATGTGAAATGTGCGCACCTTTAGAAGCGGAGATATAATAAAAATGGGCTTTATTTCACCATGATAGCCACAAGCTGAAGTTAGTGTACATCTATATACACATATACCAGGCACGTAATCCCACTTCCAATGCTCCCTAGGGTAACGAAGGAGAATGTCTACTACGATGGGCCCTTTAAGTGGGGCCTGATCCCTCATTTTACTCGATTTGACTTCTCCTTTAATCAAGGAGCTGATAAAATGATTCTGTTACACTGTTTAATTTTTTTTAATACAGAATTTCGGATACGCCTTTTACTTTGGGTAATTTATTGTAATAAGATCAAAAACCCTCCCTCAGGCGTTTTATTTCATCTGCCGCCAAATTACCAAGTTTTATAAAGTAAATTTATTGCATTCCATTTATGTTCATAAAACTCGAAGAATTTCAATATTAATTATTATCTGTGCATATAACGTACATCTAACTTAAAGTTATTTAAAAATTAATATTTTGTGACTCATTTATCTGCATAAGTCAATTATATAATTGCATCTGGATTTATCGAACCGATCGAATTAGACTAATGATACTGATAAGGTCTAAATTAAGATATGATTCATTCGTTTGCTCTTATTATCACCTATTGCTATTAGAATCGTAAATTTTACCCTTCACAACTTGTATATTGACAATATAATACTCTGTAAAGAGTAATAATACGAATAAACTGATTACTGAATACCGAAATTATTAAACCTCAATAATATAAATATTGTCTGCACAAAACTAAACGAAAAATTACTTCTGAACGAATCCAATTTAATTTAAGAAATATAGAAAAATAACATTAATACGGCGAAAGTCTACAGGTCGATAGCAAATAAAATAATAATAACAATAATAATAATCCCTGGCGTTCCTCTACCTACGGCGTAAATTGGTTACTATTGTTATATACCAGCAATGGATCACAATTTCAATTGTTTCTGTAAATTTTCAAATATTTATTTAATTATTTATTTAAACATGGAATAAAACATGTGTTATAGAGAAACTTTAGAATTCCAATCATTACTGTCACAATTTCAATTGTTTCTGTTACAATTTCAATTGTTTCTGTTGCAATTTCAAATGTTTCTGTAAATTTTCAATGATTTATTTATTAATTTAAACATGGAATAAAACATGTGTTATACAGAAACTATAGAATTCCAATCATTACTGCCACAATTTCAATTGTTTCTGGTACAATTTCAATTGTTTCTGTCGCAATTTCAATTGTTTCTGTCGCAATTTAATCAAAATTTCTCAGATTCCCAAGATTAAAAAAATGGCAATTTTTAATGGTTTCCAAGTTTCAATAGTTATTATTAAAATTTAACAGTTATTTTCAAATTGAAAAAAACCATTTTTTTTAATATTAAGAATCTGAGTAGTTTTGTTGAATTGACACTTCAAACTGCCAGCAATAATTAAAAATTTTCAGAATTTCAGAGATATTCAAAAATTAGACTGCAATAAATGAATTTACGAAACTAAAAATCGAAAATATCTGCAGTTTTCGGTTTTTTGTTTCGCAAATTCATTAATTGCAGTGACATTTTAAATAATTTCTGCTATTCTGCAAAAGTTTTTATTATTACTGTCAGTTTCAAGTTTTAATTCATCAAAACTTCTCAGATTCTTAATATTTGAAAAAAATGGCAATTTTTTCAATTGGAAGATAACTGTTAAAGTTTTAATAATTACTTATGTTTTTAAATATTTCTGTCAAAACTTTGATGATCACTACTTCACTTAAAACTTCAATTTTGCTGTAAAAGTTTCGGTTGTGCCAACATTTTAGTCACATTTTGAAGGATTTCGATGGTGAACTTATTCTGTCAAATTTTTAAAGGTGGCCATTAAAATTTCTATTATTACTGTCAAATGTTCGATTATTTCTATAACGTTTATAATTATAACTAAAAACTTACTATTATTTATTTAAAGACGGAATAAAACAGTTGCTATCTTGAAACTTCTTACTGAAATTATTATCAAATTTTCGATACTCGCTATAAAGTCTATAATTATAACTAAAAACTTACAATTATTTATTTAAAGACGGAATAATACAGTTGCTATGTTGAAACTATCAGAATTTCAATAATTACTGTCACAATTTCAATAGTTACGGTCACAATTTCAATAGTTTCTGTGACAATTTCAATTGTTTCTGTCACAATTTCAATTGTTTCTATCACAATTTCCATTGTTTCTGCCACAATTTAAATTATTTCTGCTTTTTTGTTTTAATCTAAATTACAAAGATTATATCAAAGTTTCTATTGTACAGATATTTTCGACTTTTAGTTTCGTAAATTCATTTATTGGAGTCAAATTTTTGATTATTTCTGCAATTCATTTTTTGCTATCAGTTTCAAGTTTCAATTCAATTATTAAAAGTTTAACATTTATCTTCCAATGGTAAAAATTGCCATTTTTTTTAAATACTAAGAATCTGAGAAGTTTTGATGAATTGAACCTTGAAACTGCCAGCAATAATTAAAATTTTGCAGAATAGCAGAGATAATTAAAAATGTGACTGCAATTCATGAATTTAATAAACTAAAAATCGAAGACTGTACCGATATTTTCGATTTTTAGTTTCTTAAATTTATTTATTGCAGTCAATTTTTTTAATTATTTCTACAATTCTGCAAAAGTTTTAATTATTGCTGTCAGTATCAAGTTTGAATTCATCAAAACTTCTCAGATTCTTAAGATTAAAAAAATTGCAATTTTTAATGGTTACTAATTACTTTTAATAACTAAAAACTTTTAATAATTACCTAATTACTTCAATACAAACTTTGATTGTTACTGTAAAAGTGTCAATTGTGGCATCTTTTTAGTCATATTTTGAAAGATTTTGGTGGTAATTAAAGTTTCTGTAAAATTTTCAATGGTGGCTGTTAAAATTTCTATTATTACTGTCACAATTCGAATTATTATTGTGAAATTTTATATTGTTGCTATAAAGTATAAAAAAAAATCAATCACCTTTGGCAAAATTGCACACACTGCCACAGTTTTAATTCTACCGAAATTTCAGAGATTATTGAGAAATTTTCAATTATTAGTAATATTTCAGTTATTACTGTCAAAAATACAACGATTATAAGAATTGCAATTATTACTATTGCAAATGAAATTTTTACAACCAAAATTTCAATTGTTTCTATAAAGTTTTTAAACAAAATTGCAATTTCTGCTCCCAAAGTTTTTATTTTTATTTTTTTTTGTTTAGTTTAAAACTTTTAATTATTATTCATATTTTCAATTATTTCTGTAATTGTATAAATTATTTCTGTACATTTTTTAATTATTACTGTTATAATGACAATTCTCCATTAATTCAAGGATTGCAGCCCATTTTTTAATAATTACTATTAAATTTTCAATTCTCCAAAAATTCAAAGCTTGTTGAATAATTTTTACTCCACCAATATTTCGAATATTGCTGTTAAACTTATTTATTAACTACTTAATTTTTAATTTCTGTAAATATTCTAATGTTTTAGTTATAACTATTAAAGATTCATTATTTCTTAACAACATTTCAGTGATTACTGTAAAAACTTCATAATTACTGCCAAAATTTCATTTATTTCTGTAATTTTATCAATTATTTATACATATAATTCATTTAATTTTTTTCTGCCAAAACTTTAATAATTACTGCCAAAGTTTCAATTCTCAAAAAAAATTATGATTGTCTCTAAATTTTTAATAACATTATTTTTTATTTTTACATATCATTATTACCATTTCGAGTTTTCTCTTTCAAAATATTGAAAAGTGTTGTAAAACTTTTTATTGGTATTTATTTTTTAATATTGCTGTCCAAATATTGATGATTACTATCAACATTTCAATAATTGCTATTAATTTTAGTAAGTTTTAGTTACTGCCAGACTTTATGTCTGTAGGTAGGTATTCTGTACAATTTTTAATTATTAATATCAAAGTTTCAATTCTCCAAATATTCAAAGATTGTTGGATAATTTTTTTATGATTACTACCTAATTTTCAGTTTTATCTACCAACATTTTGTAGATTGCTGTCACACTTTTAATTATTTTATAATTTTGTTGATTACTATAAACATTTCAATAGTTGCTGTTACTTTTAGTACGTTTTAGTTACTGTCATACTTAGTTATTATGTACAATTTAAAATTATTACTAGCAAAGTTTCTATTCTCAAAAAATTCAAAGATTTCTGCCTAATTTTGAGTGATTACTATAAAATTTTCAGTTTTCTTTGCCAATATTTCCAATTTCCTCTATCCATTTCAATTATTATTAATATTTCACTATTTAGTAATATTTTACCATCATATTTTCAATTATTTCTATAAAGTTGTTAACCAAAATTGCAATTTCTGCTCCCAAAGAGTTTCAATTATGTGAATTCCCAGTAACAACTGAAACAAATCTTCAACAATTATAAGAATTTCATTTACTACTGTTACAATTAAAATTTTTACTGTCACATTTTCAATTGTTTCTATAAAGTATCTAAACAAAATTGCAATTTCTGCTCCTAAAGTGTTTCAGTTATACTGTTTTTTTGGTTAGTTTCAAACTTTCAATTATTAGTCATGTTTTCAATTATTTCTGTAATTTTATTAATTATTCTGTAATTTTATTTATCATTACTGTCAATGTTTCAATTGTTCAAAAATTCAAAGATTGTTGCCTTTTATGATTATGAATTTTTAATGATTACTATCTAATTTTCAGTTCTCTCTACCAAAATTTCCTAGATTGCTATCACACTTTTAATTATTCCTTAATTTTGTTGACTACGATAAAACTTTCAATAGTTGCTGTTAATTTTAGTAAGTTATAGTACTATCAGACTTAGTTATTCTGTACAATTTTTAATAATTAGTATCAAAGTATCAATTCTCCAAATATTCCAAGATTGTTGCCTAATTTTGAACGATTATTATCTAATTTTTAGTATTCTCTCCAAAATTTCCAAGATTGCTATTACACTTTTAATTTTTCTTAATTTTTTTGATTACTATAAACATTTCAATAGTTGCTGTTTATTTTAGTAAGTTTATGTTACTGTCAGACTTAGTTATTAAAAATGTACAATTTTTAATTATTAGTATCAAAGTTTCAATTCTCCAAAAATTCAAAGATTGCTACCTAATTTTGAGTGATTACTATAAAATTTTCTGAAACAAATCTTCAAGAATTATAAGAATTTCATTTACTACTGTCACAATTCAAATTTTTACTGTCACATTTTCAATTGTTTCTATAAAGTTTCTAAACAAAATTGCAATTTCTGCTCCTAAAGTGTTTCAGTTATACTGTTTTTTTTTGTTTAGTTTCAAACTTTCAATTATGTTTTCAATTATTTCTGTAATTTCATTAATTATTTCTGTAATTTTTTTCTGTTTTTACTGTCAACGATTCAATTCTTCAAAAATCTAAAGATTGTTGCCTTTATAATTATGAATTTTCAATGACTACTATCTAATTTTCAGTTTTCTCTACCAAAATTTCCTATATTGCTGTCACACTTTTAAATATTTCTTAATTTTGTTGATTATTATAAACATTTCACTGAGTTGCTGTTAATTTTAGTAAGTATTAGTTACTGTCAAACTTAGTTATTCTGTACAATTTTTAATTATTAGTATCAAAGTTTCAATTTTTCAAAAATTCAAAGATTGTTGCCTAAATTTGAATGATTACATAAAATTTTCAGTTTTTTTTACCAAAATTTCCAACTTCCTCTATTCATTTCAATTATTATTAATATTTCAATATTTAGTAATATTTTACCATCATATTTTCAATTGTTTCTATAAATTTTTTAACCAAAATTGCAATTTCTGCTCCCAAAATATTTCAATTATGTGAATTCTCAGTAACAACTGAAACAAATCTTCAAGAATTATAAGAATTTCATGTACTACTGTCACAATTCAAATTTTTACTTGCACATTTTCAATTGTTTCTATAAAGTTTCTAAACAAAATTGCAATTTCTGCTCCTAAAGTGTTTCAGTTATACTGTTTTTTTTTGTTTAGTTTCAAACTTTCAATTATGTTTTCAATTATTTCTGTAATTTCATTAATTATTTCTGTAATTTTTTTCTGTTTTTACTGTCAACGTTTCAATTCTTCAAAAATTCAAAGATTGTTGCCTTTATAATTATGAATTTTCAATGACTACTATCTAATTTTCAGTTTTCTCTACCAAAATTACTATCAAAGTTTCAATTCTCAAAAAATTCAAAAATTGTTGCCTAATTTTGAACGATTACTAGCTAATTTTTAGGTTTCTCTACCAATATGTCCAAGAATGCTGTCACACTTTTAATTATTTCATAATTTTGTTGATTACTATAAACATTTCAATAGTTGCTCTTACTTTCAGTACGTATTAGTTACTGTCAAACTTAGTTGTTCTGTACAATTTTTAATTGTTACTATCAAAGTTTCAATTCATCCAAAATTAAAAGATTATTGCCTAATTTTGAAAGATTACTATCTAATTTTCAATTTTCTTTACCAATAGTTGCTGTTACTTTTAGTAAGTTTTAGTTACTGTCAGACTTAGTTATTGTGTACAATTTTTAATTATTAGTATAAAAGTTTCAATTCTTCAAAAATTCCAGGATTGTTGCCTAATTTTGAATGATTACTATCTAATTTTTAGTTTTCTTTACCAAAATTTCCAAGATTGCTGTCACATTTAAAATTATTTCTTGATATAATTGATTACTATAAACATTTCAATAGTTGCTGTTAATTTTATTAAGTTTTAGTTACTGTCAGACTTAGTTATTCTGTACAATTTTTAATTATTAGTATCAAAGTTTAAATTCTCAAAAAAATCAAAGAATGTTGCCTAATTGTGAACGATTATTATCTAATTTTCAGAATTCTCTATCAAAAGTTCCAAGATTACTATCACACTTTTAATTATTTCTTAATTTTGTTGATTATTATAAACATTTCACTGAGTTGCTGTTAATTTTAGTAAGTTTTAGTCACTGTCAGATTTAGATATTATGTACAATTTTTAATTGTTACTATCAAAGTTTCAATTCTCCAAAAATTCAAAGATTGTTGGATAATTTTTAATGATTACTATCTAATTTTCAGTTTTATCTACCAGAATTTCCAAGATTGCTGTCACATTTTTAATTATTTCTTGATATAATTGATTACTATAAACATTTCAATAATTGCTGTTAATTTTATTAAGTTTTAGTTAGTATCAGACTTAGTTATTATGTACAATTTTTAATGATTACCATTAAAGTTTCAATTCTCTAAAAATTAAAAAAATGTTGCCTAATTTTTAATGATTACTATCTAATTTTCAGTTTTCTCTACCAAAATTTCCAAGATTTCTGTTACACATTTAATTATTTCTAAATTTTGTTCATTACTATAAACATTTCAATGTTGCTGTTAATTTTAGTAAGTTTTAGTTACTGTTGTACTTAGTTATTATGCTCAATTTTTAATTATTACTATCAAAGTTACAATTCTCCAAAAATTCAAAAATTGTTGGCTAATCTTGAACGATTACTGTCAAATTTTCAGCTTTCTCTACCAAAATTTCCAAGTTGTCTGTCACACATTTAATTATTTCTTGATTTCTTTTATTACTATAAACAATTCAATAGTTGCTGTTAATTTTTGTAAGTATTAGTTACTGTCAGACTTAGTTATTATGTACAATTGTGATTGTTACTATCAAAGTTTCAATTCTCCAAAAATTTAAAGATTGTTGCCTAATTTTGAATGATTACTATCTAATTTTCAGTTTTATCTCACACTTTTAACTGATTTTCTTCAGTTCAGTTTTAAACTTTTAATTATTAGTCATATTTTCAATTATTTCCGTAATTTTATTAATTATTCTATAATTTTTTTAATCATTACTATCAACGTTTCAATTATTAAAAAAATCAAAGATTGTTGCCTTTTATGATTATGAATTTTTAATGATTAGTATCTAATTTTCAGTTCTCTCTACCAAAATTTCCTAGGTTGCTGTCACACTTTTAATTATTCCTTAATTTTGTTGATTACTATAAACATTTCAATAGTTGCCGTTACTTTTAGCAAGTTTTAGTTACTGTCAGACTTAGTTATTATGTACAATTTTGAATTATTACTATCAAAGTTTCAATTTTCCAAAAATTCAAAGATTATTGCCTAATTTTGAGTGATTACTATCGAATTTTCAATTTTCTTTACCAAAATTTCCAAGATTACTGTCACCTTTTAATTATTTCAAAATTTTGTTGATTACTATAAACATTTCAATAGTTGCCGTTACTTTTAGTAAGTTTTAGTTACTGTCAGACTTAGTTGTTCTGTACAATTTTTAATCGTTACTATCAAAGTTTCAATTCATCAAAAATTCAAAGATTGTAACCGAATTTAGAATGGCTATCTAATTTTCAGTTGTCTCTACCAAAATTTCCAAGATTGCTGTCACACTTTTAATTATTTCTTAATTTTGTTGATTACTATAAACATTTCAATAGTTGCTGTTAAAGTTTCAGTTACTATCAGACTTAGTTATTACATATTTTTTAATTGTTCTCCAATTTTTAATGTTTTTAGTTATATACTAGTTATGTAGTTTTACATATTATATATTTTAGTTTAGTTTTAGTTATATAGTTATTTATATTGAACTGTGTTAAACATGATTGTTAGTACACCAATACAACTATACTATAATGTACAATAACTACATATTAAAGATTAATTCTTTCAGTCTACAGTTATCACGTTACTATTAAAAATGTTTGATATACGCAATATAACTGACGATTTATTTATTAACCATTATTAAACCTTTTAAGTCGTTTTCGTCATAATTATTTATGGACAAGGCATACGTCGGATTAAAAATTAACACCTGCCTTTTGAAAATGTTGATATTGGTATTGATTTCTGTTTAAATACATTTAATGTGCTCAGTTGGAATGAGTTACTCCAATTCTGATCTGCAGTTGCGAGATTCTCATGGAAAACATCTTTCGATAGTACAGTTGATTACCGGCCATACTTACGCAACATCGACACCGATATTGCTTTAGTTATCTCTTTACGAACGTCGTGCAGAACCCGTCTACAGCTGGGATGTTCTCCAACGTTACGACGTAATTCACTCTTCTACGTTACAGACTTTCTTGCAACACTTTCGATATAAATTTTGAATTTATTCGCTCGCCCATAGATTCGCCGCTTGCAGGCGGTCGCTCGGCCATATTAATCCGCCGAGTTACGGTAAATTTCGGTCCGCTTTAACGTCTCGGTGCTCGAAAAATTAGGTCGAATCGTGAGACCATGCAAGATTTAAATTTTATTGCCTACGCCATTGTAGATATGCTCCAATCGAGATAAGATAATGATATTGGGCAGAAATACAAGTATTTATACAACATAAGAATTAAGCCATAAGAATTACTTACACCTTACCATAAACCATAACACCATACACAAAACACCATAACAATTGAGAGAAAATTCGATATTTTAGGTATTTGTAGACATTTATTATGTTAATTTTATAGATTGAACATATTTTCTTTACTTCGTATCATATTAGTGATAATACATACAGATATAAAAAATAATAATAAAAATTAAAGAAAATCTTAAGCAAACCTTAAGCAATCTACTACTGAAGATGGTCGCTTGGCGACTGAAATGTACATTTAGAAAAAATAAATGTTTTTTGTGAAAAAGGTGCTACGTTTTATTTCTAAAATCTTAAGCATTTGCTTTATCCACAAAGTATACGTTAATATCTTTCATGGGCAACTGAAAAAACATGGCTAATGGTGAACATTTTTGCACCTGTTTTGAACACCTGCAGAGGCTACTTCTATTATGATTACAATATTGTGCATTACAAACTGTTCAATAGTTTTCGCTTTGAATATGTAATAAAAAAATTGAAATAAAAATATATGCAACTACGTATAGTTAAAAACTATCAGACATAAGATTGTATTTATTTTCATATAAGAAGAGAGTATAGCAATCAAAAGTTTTGTAAACAGAATTTGGAATTTTGAAAATTTTGAAACTGAGGAGAAAATTGTCTCCCCAATGTCCATGAAATTTGAAAATTTGGAACTGAGGAGAAAATTGTCTCCCCAATGTCCATGAAATTTGGAAATTTGGAAACTGAGGAGAAAATTGTCTCCCCAATGTCCATGAAATAAGGAAATTTTGAAACTGAGGAGAAAATTGTCTCCCCAATGCCCATGAAATTTGGAAATTTGGAAACTGAGGAGAAAATTTTCCCCCCAATATCCATGAAATTTGAAAATTTGGAAACTTAGGAGAAAATTGTCTCCCCAATGCCCATGAAATTTGGAAATTTGGAAACTGAGGAGAAAATTTTCTCCCCAATATCGCATCGCAAATTCGCATTAATAATATCTGCACATGATTGATTCAAATCGGCATGACGACGTGCACATCAGCGACATTAAATAAGTCACAAAGCACCACAAATTATTATTAATTATTGCATTGCTGATTAGTGAAATTGATTAATTAAAGTCTGGAGCAAAAGGTAATTGCAATACCAAGGCCACAAATTCGAGGCGCGTAATCGTAAACTAATTATGATTTATACAATGGTAATGCTTGAAATTCTAGACTATGTTATGATTGTTTTATTTGTTAGATTGATAACTTAAAGAATGGAAAAACTCTATACTATGTTATGATTGTTTTATTTGTTATCAAATTATGATTTATAATAATAATTATATATAATTATAATTTATAATAATATGATTTATACAATGGTAATGCTTGAAATTCTTGGCTATGTTATGATTGTTTTATTTTAGATTGATAATTTAAAGAATGGAAAAACTCTATACAATGATATGATTGTTTTATTTGTTATCAAATTTATTGATAATTTATAGAACGGAAGGCGTTAGTATTTGGCGTGAGGTTTATAGATGGGCGAAAGTATCCTCTAAAATAAAACTGCTCTCATGTATCATCCAACAACACGCGAGTTAAGAATACAAGCACAAAAACGATTATTTATTACAGGCGCGTATTGCATTATGATAGATTAATGTGCGTGATACTTTTTAAACGCAATCTATTTATATTACAGGGTGAGTGTTTTAAAGTGTTACTAAGCAATATCTCGAAAACGATTTAATATATTTTCATGAAATTTCGGTATAAAAAACAAAATACAAAAAAGCCCACTCGGTATGTACATATACAGGGTGTCTCAAAATTGAGGCCCGTGCTTTTGGGATCCGATTCAGGGGGCTAAAACAAATTGAAAATTAAGAGCGAAATATTTTCCGTTTGTCCCTCGTTATTGAGCTATTGATAAAAATGTAAATGTAATGCAATAAAAAAATAAAAGCTAATTGAAAATTCACAGAAATTGAAATTTTAGCAGTAATTAATAATATTTTGTTAAATATGCCTGATAATATGACAGTAATTAGCGAAATTTTATTAAATATGTCTGAAATTTTAGTAGAAATAATTGATAATTTCACAGTTATTGAAATTTTTTAGAAAAGACAAAAAATGTGCACGAATTATTGAAATTTTGACAGCAATTAAGGAAATGTTGTTAAATATGATTAAAATTTAAATAGAAATAATTGAACATTTGACAGTTGAAATTTTATCAGATACGAATTAACATTTTACAGCAATTAATGCATTTTTTTTAAACTGATTGAAACTTTGGTAGAAATATTTGAAAATATGTCAATAATTGAAATTTTCGCAGATATGAAAATACTTTACAGTAATTATTGAAATATTGACAGTGGTCATTGAAATTTTGTTAACTGTGATTTAAATTGTAGAAGATATAATTCAAAAATTTGACAGTTATTGAAATTTTAAGAGAAATTTATAATCATTTTACATTTACAGTAATTATTGAAATTTTTACAGTAAATAATTATCTTTTATGAAATATGACTGAAATTTTGATAGTACTTAATGAAATTTTGTTGAATATGATCGAAATTTTGATAAAAATAATTAAAAAAATTACAGTTACTGAAACTTGCACGGAAATTACAAAAAAAATACCGTAATTACTGGAAAATTAACAGTAATTAATACAATTTTGTTAAATAAGATTGAAATGAAGGTAGAGCTAATTGAAAATTTACAGTAATTGAAATTTTAGCAGTAATTAATAATATTTTGTTAAATATGCCTGATAATATGACAGTAATTAGCGAAATTTTATTAAATATGTCTGAAATTTTAGTAGAAATAATTGATAATTTCACAGTTATTGAAATTTTTTAGAAAAGACAAAAAATGTGCACGAATTATTGAAATTTTGACAGCAATTAAGGAAATGTTGTTAAATATGATTAAAATTTAAATAGAAATAATTGAACATTTGACAGTTGAAATTTTATCAGATACGAATTAACATTTTACAGCAATTAATGCATTTTTTTTAAACTGATTGAAACTTTGGTAGAAATATTTGAAAATATGTCAATAATTGAAATTTTCGCAGATATGAAAATACTTTTCAGTAATTAATGAAATATTGACAGTGGTTATTGAAATTTTGTTTACTGTGATTTAAATTGAAGAAGATATAATTCAAAAATTTGACAGTTATTGAAATTTTAAGAGAAATTTATAATCATTTTACATTTACAGTAGTTATTGAAATTTTTACAGTAAATAATTATCTTTTGTGAAATATGACTGAAATTTTGTTGAATATGATCGAAATTTTGATAAAAATAATTAAAAAAATTACAGTTACTGAAACTTGCACGGAAATTACAAAAAAAATACCGTAATTACTGGAAAATTAACAGTAATTAATACAATTTTGTTAAATTAGATTGAAATGAAGGTAAAGCTATTGGAAATTTACAGTAATTGAAATTTTGGCAGTAATTACTGATATTTTGTTAACTAACTGAAAATATGACAGCAATTAACGAAAATTTTATTAAATATGATTGAAATTTTAGTAGAAATAATTGATAATTTCACAGTTATTGAAATTTTCATAAGAGAAATTTATAACTGTTTTTCATTTACAGTAATTATTGAAATTTTTACAGTAAATAATGATCTTTTGTGAAATATGACTGAAATTTTGACAATAATTAATGAAATTTTGTTGAATATGATCGAAATTTTGATAAAAATAATTTTAAAAAATACAGTTACTGAAACTTGCACGGAAATTACAAAAAAAATACCGTAATTACTGGAAAATTAACAGTAATTAATACAATTTTGTTAAATAAGATTGAAATGAAGGTAGAGCTAATTGAAAATTTACAGTAATTGAAATTTTAGCAGTAATTAATAATATTTTGTTAAATATGCCTGATAATATAATAGTAATTAACGCAATTTTATTAAATATGTCTGAAATTTTAGTAGAAATAATTGATAATTTCACAGTTATTGAATTTTTTTAAAAAAGACAAAAAAATGTGCACGAATTATTGAAATTTTGACAGCAATTAAGGAAATGTTGTTAAATATGATTAAAATTTAAATAGAAATAATTGAACATTTGACAGTTGAAATTTTATCAGATACGAATTAACATTTTACAGCAATTAATGCATTTTTTTTAAACTGATTGAAACTTTGGTAGAAATATTTGAAAATATGTCAATAATTGAAATTTTCGCAGATATGAAAATACTTTTCAGTAATTAATGAAATATTGACAGTGGTTATTGAAATTTTGTTAACTGTGATTTAAATTGAAGAAGATATAATTCAAAAATTTGACAGTTATTGAAATTTTAAGAGAAATTTATAATCATTTTACATTTACAGTAGTTATTGAAAATTTTACAGTAAATAATTATCTTTTGTGAAATATGACTGAAATTTTGTTGAATATGATCGAAATTTTGATAAAAATATTTAAAAAAATTACAGTTACTGAAACTTGCACGGAAATTACAAAAAAAATACCGTAATTACTGGAAAATTAACAGTCATTAATACAATTTTGTTAAATTAGATTGAAATGAAGGTAGAGCTATTGGAAATTTACAGTAATTGAAATTTTGGCAGTAATTACTGATATTTTGTTAACTAACTGAAAATATGACAGCAATTAACGAAAATTTTATTAAATATGATTGAAATTTTAGTAGAAATAATTGATAATTTCACAGTTATTGAATTTTTCTAGAAAGGACAAAAAATGTGCACGAATTATTGAAATTTTGACAGCAATTAATAATATGTTGTTAAATATGATTAAAATTTTAATAGAAATAATTGAACATTTAACAGTTGAAATTTTATCAGATACGAATTAACATTTTACAGCAATTAATGCATTTTTTTTAAACTGATTGAAACTTTGGTAGAAATATTTGAAAATATGTCAATAATTGAAATTTTCGCAGATATGAAAATACTTTACAGTAATTATTGAAATATTGACAGTGGTCATTGAAATTTTGTTAACTGTGATTTAAATTGTAGAAGATATAATTCAAAAATTTGACAGTTACTGAAATTTTAAGAGAAATTTATAAACATTTTACATTTACAGTAATTATTGAAATTTTTACAGTAAATAATTATCTTTTATGAAATATGACTGAAATTTTGACAGTACTTAATGAAATTTTGTTGAATATGATCGAAATTTTGATAAAAATAATTAAAAAAATTACAGTTACTGAAACTTGCACGGAAATTACAAAAAAAATACCGTAATTACTGGAAAATGAACAGTAATTAATACAATTTTGTTAAATAAGATTGAAATGAAGGTAGAGCTAATTGAAAATTTACAGTAATTGAAATTTTAGCAGTAATTAATAATATTTTGTTAAATATGCCTGATAATATAATAGTAATTAACGCAATTTTATTAAATATGTCTGAAATTTTAGTAGAAATAATTGATAATTTCACAGTTATTGAATTTTTTTAGAAAAGACAAAAAATGTGCACGAATTATTGAAATTTTGACAGCAATTAAGGAAATGTTGTTAAATATGATTAAAATTTAAATAGAAATAATTGAACATTTGACAGTTGAAATTTTATCAGATACGAATTAACATTATACAGCAATTAATGCATTTTTTTTATTTTATTGAAACTTTGGTAGAAATATTTGGAAATATGTCAATAATTGAAATTTTCGCAGATATGAAAATACTTTACAGTAATTATTGAAATAGTGACAGTGGTTAATGAAATTTTGTTAACTGTGATTTAAATTGTAGAAGATATAATTCAAAAATTTGACAGTTATTGAAATTTTAAGAGAAATTTATAATCATTTTACATTTACAGTAATTATTGAAATTTTTACAGTAAATAATGATGTTTTGTGAAATATGACTGAAATTTTGACAATAATTAATGAAATTTTGTTCAATATGATCGAAATTTTGATAAAAATAATTAAAAAATTTACAGTTACTGAAACTTGCACCGAAATTACAAAAAAAAATACCGTAATTACTGGAAAATTAACAGTAATTAATACAATTTTGTTAAATAAGATTGAAATGAAGGTAGAGCTAATTGAAAATTTACAGTAATTGAAATTTTAGCAGTAATTAATAATATTTTGTTAAATATGCCTGATAATATAATAGTAATTAACGCAATTTTATTAAATATGTCTGAAATTTTAGTAGAAATAATTGATAATTTCACAGTTATTGAATTTTTTTAGAAAAGACAAAAAATGTGCACGAATTATTGAAATTTTGACAGCAATTAAGGATATGTTGTTAAATATGATTAAAATTTAAATAGAAATAATTGAACATTTGACAGTTGAAATTTTATCAGATACGAATTAACATTATACAGTTTAATGCATTTTTTTTAACTTATTGAAACTTTGGTAGAAATATTTGAAAATATGTCAATAATTGAAATTTTCGCAGATATGAAAATACTTTACAGTAATTATTGAAATATGGACAGTGGTTAATGAAATTTTGTTAACTGTGATTTAAATTGTAGAAGATATAATTCAAAAATTTGACAGTTACTGAAATTTTAAGAGAAATTTATAATCATTTTACATTTACAGTAATTATTGAAATTTTGACAGTAAATAATGATCTTTTGTGAAATATGACTGAAATTTTGACAATAATTAATGAAATTTTGTTGAATATGATCGAAATTTTGATAAAAATAATTAAAAAAATTACAGTTACTGAAACTTGCACGGAAATTACAAAAAAAAAAAATACCGTAATTACTGAAATATTAACAGTAATTATTACAATTTTCTTAAATAAGATTGAAATGAAGGTAGAGCTATTTGAAAATTTACAGTAATTGAAATTTTAGCAGTAATTAATGATATTTTGTTAACTAAGGCTGAAAATATGACAGTAATTAACGAAATTTTGTTAAATATGATTGTAATTTTAGTAGAAATAATTGATAATTTCACAGTTATTCAATAAAATACAATTGTCATAGAAAAGACAAACAATGTACACGAATTATTGATAAGTTGACAGTAATTAATGAAATATTATTTTAGTGTTACATTTTAATAGAAATAATTGAAAATTTAACAGTTATTGAAATATTATGAGAATCGAATTAACATTTTACAGTTATTGTTAAAAATGACTGAAATTTTCTTAGAAATATTTAAAAATATGCCAGTAATTGAAATTTTTACTGAAATGAAAATATTTTACAGTAATTATTGAAATATTGACGGTGATTAATGAAATTTTATTGAATATGACTGAAATTATTGATTATAAGTTATACTCAATAATTTCAGTCATATTCAAATTTCATTCAGTAATTCATGAAATTTTGTTAAATGAATGAAAATCAAATAGAAATAATACAAAAATTGACAGTTATTGAATGTGTTAATCTTTATTAAAAATTAATAATATTAAAAAACAAGATATTGTCCACATCTGTCAAACTAAGTGTAACATTTGACAGTTATGTCTTAGATTTGACAAAATTAATAAATCAAAATCCTGTTTTGAGTAGTGTTCGTAAAAATGTGTATAGTTAATGTTTACATTTTTATCAATATCTCTATAACGAAGGACAAACGGAAAATGTATCCCTCTTAATTTTCATTTTGTTTTAACCCCCTGAATCAAATTACAAAAGCACAGGCGTTAATTTTGAGACACCCTGTATACACTGTGTATCAGCCAAATGGAATAAATTCGATAATAAATAAATGGGGGCGTGTTCGAAAAAACGCTCGGACACGTCGATTGTTATTTTTAGTTGCGCATTTTTTTCAACAAAAACTTTTTATACAGGGTGTGTCATGTGACCGTGGCCAATACCAACTTTCTTATTTTAAGTGCAACACCTGGTATATTATTCAATTTTTGGATTCTTCAGAAAATTCTAGACATATTTCATGTACAATGTCCTATACCTATCTTGTAAGTGTGTAATTTTTATAAGACGACAAAAATTGGACCAAACATTACAACCTTACAGCATTTGAAATTGTTGTACAAGTATCTGAAATTTCGCGTTTCTTTCTGCCACCATTAATTCACGCCAATAAAGTTTCGCTACTTTATCTCCCTTGGAAGTTATGATTAGATATTGCTGCAGTGCAACCAAAACAATATGAACTCAACGGATGTAGTTCCACTTTTTGCGGGCGAGGTGCATATTCGTCTTCATGAAACTTCCAACTTCCAACTAAATTGCCGCCGCTGTTAATGTAATCCATTACAGAATCGTTACTAAAATAGCTCCATGACATTTAAATATCCATTTACACGATAGACATACTTTGTGCAGTAATTACATGTTGTAAAACTAAAGTAACTTGCAATTTAAGGGTGCATTATTATTACCTACGCGTAAAATCGTTGGATCAAAATATATCGTATTACGATGGCAATTAAAATAACGTCGTTAGCTTCAACTCGAATTAACATGCAGAATGTTTTACCATTCATTATCATATGTGCAAAATAGATTATAATAATAATATTTCGTTACAAATCCTGCAGCCTGTAGTAATTGGGTATGAATTATCAGTCCAAAAAGGGATAATAACCAATTATACTGTAGGTATCTGAATAGTAGGACTAATATAGAGCTGCCTTAATTGGATACTTGTTCAATTATATTTGCAATACCTAAAAATCTAGCATATTTTCTTTAAATAACACAAAGTTATGAAAAAGCATTTTTAATACTACTTTTACTAGTACGTAATAAGTAGATAATTTCTTAGACCCTTTTCGAATTCAGTTGAGTAAATGTATGTTTTAGCTTTGTTATCCATAACTATACAGGGTGCTTCTAAATTGGACAAAAAACTACCCAAGTGGGGATTAATTGACACAATATTGACAGAAGCGTATTGACAAAATGGGGCAGATGCTGATATATTTCGACTGTTTCAGTCATTAAATTGACCCAGATAGGCATTTTCAAAAGAAAATATTGATAATTCTGACAGTTGATTTTTACAATTTTACACTTTGATCTACAATATTGACAGATATTGACACAATAGGGCAGGTGCTGATAAAAACTTTACTCTTTTGACTCTTGAAGTCGAAAATTAACCAAATTTTCACTCCTGATGCTAAAAATTTCACTGATTTTAATAGTTAATGTTATTAATAATACAATTTTAATAGGAGCAGTTAAAAATTGGGCAGACTTCCAAAATGGAGCTGATGCTGATATATTTCGACTATTTTAGTCATCGATTTGACCTAGTTAGGTATTTGCAAACGAAAATTTTGAAAATTCTGACAGTTGCAAGTGCAAATTCCTCTGATTTTTACAATTTGAAACTTTGACCTACAATATTAACCGATATTGACAATATAGGGCAGGTGCTCATAAAAACTTTACTCTTTAAGCTCTTGAAGTCAAAAATTTAATATATTTTTACTACTGATGCTAAAAATTTCACTGATTTTGAAAGATAAAATTCAGTTGCAATGGCAAATTTCACTGATTTTTACAATTTCAAACTTTGACCTACAATATTAACCGATAATGACAATATAGGGCAGGTGCTCATAAAAACTTTACTCTTTAGGCTCTTGAAGTCAATTTTTTTATATATTTTCACTACTGATGCTCAAAATGTCACTGATTTTGATAGTTAATGTTATTAATAATAGGAGCAGTTAAAAATTGGTCAAACTTAAAAAATGGGGCAGATGCTGATATATTTCGACTGTTTTAGTCATTAATTTGACCCAGTTAGACATTTGCAAAAGAAAAATTTTAAAATTCTGATAGTTGCAGTTGCAAATTTCACTGATTTTTACAATTTCACACTTTGATCTATAATATTGACAGATATTGACAAAATTGGTCAGGTGCTGATAAAAACTTAGACTCTTGACTCTTGAAGTCGAAAACTAAACAAATTTCCACTACTGCTGAGCAAAAAATTTCACTGATTTTGATAGTTAATGTTATTAATAATACAATTTTAATAGGAGCAGTTAAAAATTGGCCAGACTTAAAAAATGGGGCAGATGCTGATATATTTCGACTATTTTAGTCATTAATTTGGCCCAGTTAGGCATTTGCAAAAGAAAATTTTGAAAATTCTGACAGTTGCAAGTGCAAATTCCTCTGATTTTTACAATTTGAAACTTTGACCTACAATATTAACCGATATTGACAATATAGGGCAGGTGCTCATAAAAACTTTACTCTTTAGGCTCTTGAAGTCAAAAATTTAAGATATTTTTACTACTGATGCTAAAAATTTCACTGATTTTTAAAGATAATGTTATTAATAATACAATTTTAATAGGAGCAGTAAAAAATTGGCCAGATAAAAAATGGGGCAGATATTGATATATTTCGACTGTTTCAGTCATTAATTTGACCCAGTTAGACATTTGCAAAAGAAAATTTTGAAAATTCTGACAGTTGCAGTTGCAAATTTCACTGATTTTAACAATTTCGCACCTTGATCTACAATATTGACAGATATTGACAAAATAGGTCAGGTGCTGGTTAGAAATTGACTCTTTTGACTCTTGAAGTAGAAAATAAAACATATTTTCACTACTGATGCTAAAAATTTCACTGATTTTGATAGTTAATGTTATTAATAATACAATTTTAATAGGAGCAGTTAAAAATTGGCCAAACTTAAAAAATTGGGCAGATGCTCATATATTTCGACTGTTTGAGTCATTAATTTGACCCAGTTAGGCATTTGCAAATGAAAATTTTGAAAATTCTGACAGTTGCAAGTGCAAATTTCTCTAATTTTTAAAATTTTACACTTTGATCTACTATATTGACAGATATTGACAAAATAGGTCAGGTGCTGATCAAAAACTTGGTTCTTTTGACTCTTGAAGTCGGAAATTTAAAAAAATTGCGTTGCTGATGCTAAAACTTTCCCTGATTTTGATAGTTAATGTTATTAATAATACAATTTTAATAGGAGCAGTTAAAAATTGGTCAGACTTAAAAAATGGGGCAGATTTTGATATTTTTCGATGTTTTAGTCATTAATTTGACCTAGTTAGGCATTTACAAAAGAATATTTTGAAAATTCTGATAGTTGCAAGTGCAAATTTTTCTGATTTTTACAATTTCACACTTTGATCTACAATATTGACAGATATTGACAAAATAGACCAGGTGCTGATCAAAAATTGACTCTTTTGACTCTTGAAGTCGAAAATTAAACAAATTTGCACTACTGATGCTAAAAATTTCACTGATTTTGATAGTTAATGTTATTAATAATACAAATTTAATAGGAGCAATTAAAAATTGGCCAGATTTAAAAAGATGGGGTAGATGCTGATATATTTCGACTGATTTAGTCATTAATTTGACCCAGTTAGGCATTTGCAAAAGGAAATTTTGAAAATTCGAACAGTTGCAATTGCAAATTTTACTGATTTTTACAATTTCACACTTTGATCTACAATATTGACAGATATTGATAATATAGGGCAGGTGCTCATAAAAACTTTACTCTTTCGGCTCTTCAAGTCAAAAATTTAATATATTTTTACTACTGATGCTAAAAATTTTACTGATTTTGAAAGATAATGTTATTAATAATACAATTTTAATAGGAGCAGTAAAAAATTGGCCAGACTTAAAAAATGGGGCAGATGTTGATATATTTCGACTGTTATAGTCCTTTATTTGACCCAGTTAGGCATTTTCAAATGAAAATTTTGAAAATTCTGACAGTTGCAATTGCAAATTTCATTGATTTTTACAATTTCGCACTTAGATCTACAATATTGATAAGTATTGACAATATAAGTCAGGTGCTGATAATAACTTGACTCTTTTGACTCTGGAAGTCGAAAATGAAACAAATGTTCACTACTGATTCTAAAAATTTCACTGATTTTGATAGCTAATGTTATTAATAATACAATTTTAATAGAAGCAGTTAAAAATTGGCCAGACAAAAAAATGGGCAGATGCTGACATATTTCGACAGTTTTAGACATTAATTTGACCCAGTTAGGCATTTGCAAATGAAAATTTTGAAAATTCTGACAGTTGCAAGTGCAAATTCCTCTGATTTTTACAATTTCAAACTTTGACCTACAATATTAACCGATATTGACAATATAGGGCAGGTGCTCATAAAAACTTTACTCTTTAGGCTCTTGAAGTCAAAAATTTAACAAATTTTTACTACTGATGCTAAAAATTTCACTGATTTTGAAAGATTATGTTATTAATAATACAATTTTAATAGGAGCAGTTAAAAATTGGCCAGACTTAAAAAATCGGGCAGATGCTGATATATTTCGACAGTTTTAGACATTAATTTGACCCAGTTAGGCATTTGAAAATGAAAATTTTGAAAATTCTAACAGTTGCAATTGCAAATTTGACTGATTTTTATAATTTCACAGTTTGATCTACTATATTGACTGACATTGACAAAGTTTTATTAAAACCATCTATACTGCTAAATAATTAATCGATCTAGAAATAAAATAGCGCACGAATTTGCAAAAATTTAAAATATTGGCCACTTTCTTCACCGAATGTCTTCTGTATGCTGGGCAAAAATGCTCAACTGTAAGTCGAACTTGTAAAATATTTCATAGTATTTGTGATTATGTGATTTTGTTAGACATACAGTTACAATTCGCTTTGTTTGAGTTACTGAACATTTCGGCATCATATTTAAGTTCGGAAACTGAATTCTCGCTAATGTAATGTAATTTAATTATGTATTCAGACAATTTCAGTTATTAACTTTCAATGAGAGACGAAGCTTTAAATGTGTAGGCAATGAACTGGAAGTTAATTAACAAATTTTGTACGTGAGCTTACAAACCCACTAATAATAGTTTGCAGCACAATAGTTTGCTAAAAAATCGCATATTTGTTTGGTGCACCTTTGCGCAATTGCAGCACATTTTTTTCCAGGAAAATAGGCGACGGAAGAGGCTTTAACAATAAGAATGTAACAATGCATGGGAATTGAATCGCGAAAGTTGTTCAATTGCATTGCATTCCTATGCGCTGTTATTTCGCAGTAGAAATAAATCGCAATATGTGTATTAGTTGTAATAACAATTTAAAATCATGCTTAAAAATTATGTAATCATTGTTACAAAGCTGCTTCTAGTTCTTCTTCAAAGATCTAATTGTATTTTTTTCTTTAGCCTTGCCACTTTCAACGTTACAACAAATTTTTGTTAATTAGTGACAGTAATTTTGAGATAAATGGTAATCACTTAGGTTAGGAAATTTCAAACAGATTTAGTTAACTAAAGGTTTTACTCATTTACAATCAATTTAAAAGGTAAAACACCTAATAATTATACTGATTGTACTATTTGTCACACATTTATCATTATACTTAGAAATACATTAACATATCCATGTACACAGCAAAAGTATATACAGGGTGTCCTAAGCAACATTAAATGAAAATTTTTACAAATACTAACTGACTTGTTTTCGTATTTTTCACACAAATTCTAAATTTCAATTTTATTGGGAGTTTATAGCTTTTTATAGTAAATAAGATATTGAAGTATTAAAATATAAATTTTTATAAACACTTAATAACTTGTTTTCGATTGTTTCCCACAAATTTCAAATTATCATTTAATTGGAATGTTTTCAGATTTCAAAGTTAATGCAAAATTGAAGCAGGTAACATTAAAATGTAGATTTTTATAAATACTAACTGTCTGGCTTTAGATTTTTTCCCACAAATTACAAATTACAATTTTATCGGGATATTTTCAGATTTTCAAAGATAATAGAAAATTGAAGCATTAAAATGTAGATTTTTATAAATACTAATTGACTCCGTTTTCGAATTTTTCCATTAACTTTAAATTATCATTGTAGTTAGAGATTTTCAAAGTAAATAGAAAATTGAAGTAGATAACATTAAAACGTAGATTTTTATAAATACTAAGTATTGACTTGTTTTACATTTTTTCCCACAAATTCTAAATTACAATTTTATTGGGATCCCAATAACATTGTAATTTGGAATTTGTGGGAAACATTCTTAAATAAATTCTTAACGAATTTAAATTGGAGAAAAATTCTCCATTCGATAAATCATATTTTGATTTTTCTTAAATTTTTAAATAGCCAAAAAATCAGCATAAATTATTCAGTATTTCCGAAACAATTTAGCCATTCTATAAATCATATTTTCAGAATTTAAATTCATTCTTAATAAACATAAACATTCTTAAACGAATTCTTAACGAATTTAAATTGGAGAAAAATTCTCCATTCGATAAATCATATTCTGATTTTTCTTAGATTTTTTAAATAGCTAAAAAAATCAGCATAAATTACTCAGTATTTCCGAAACAATAGTTAGCCATTCTTAAATGTATTATTAACGAATTTAAATTAAAGAAAAATTCTCCAGTCGATAAATAATATTCTGATTTTTCTTAGATTTTTAAATAGCTAAAAAATCAGCATACATTATTCAGTATTTCCGAAACAATTTAGCCATTCTATAAATCATATTTTCAGAATTTAAATTCGTTAAGAATTCGTTTAAGAATGTTTCCCAACAATTCCAAATTACAATTTTATTGGGATGTTACCAATTTTTTTTTTGTCATTATCTGCATATCACATTTTATATGCATAATAAAAAAAATGGAAACATCCCAATAAAATTGTAATTTGGAATTTGTGGGAAACATTTTTAAACGAATTCTTAACGAATTTAAATTGGAGAAAAATTCTCCATTCGATAAATCATATTCTGATTTTTCTTAGATTTTTTAAATAGCTAAAAAAATCAGCATAAATTACTCAGTATTTCCGAAACAATAGGTAGCCATTCTTAAACGAATTCTTAACGAATTTAAATTGGAGATAAAATCTCCATTCGATAAATCATATTCTGATTTTTCTTAGATTTTTTAAATAGCTAAACAAATCAGCATAAATTATTCAGTATTTCCGAAACAATTTAGCCATTCTATAAATCATATTTTCAGAATTTAAATTCGTTAAGAATTCGTTTAAGAATGTTTCCCAAAAATTCCAAATTACAATTTTATTGGGATGTTACCAATTTTTTTTTTGTCTTTATCTGCATATCACATTTTATATGCATAATAAAAAAAATGGAAACATCCCAATAAAATTGTAATTTGGAATTTGTGGGAAACATTTTTAAACGAATTCTTAACGAATTCTTAACGAATTTAAATTGGAGAAAAATTCTCCATTCGATAAATCACATTCGGATTTTTGTTAGATTTTTTAAATAGCTAAAAAAATCAGCATAAATTACTCAGTATTTCCGAAACAATAGTTAGCCATTATTAAACGAATTCTTAACGAATTTAAATTGGAGAAAAAAATCTCCATTCGTTAAATCATATTTTGATTTTTCTTAGATTTTTTAAATAGCTAAAAATATCAGTATAAATTACTCAGTATTTCCGGAACAATTTAGCCATTCTATAAATCATATTTTGATTTTTCTTAGACTTTTTAAATAGCTAAAAAATCAGCATACATTACTTAATATTTCCGAAACAATTTATTAACATTATTAATAATATTGCCTAATTGCCTTAATCTAACTATTATCAAGTGCACATACCGTAGATAATAACTGATTATCCAAACTGATGAAACCACTGGCGTAGTAGATATCCTTTTGGTGTAGTATTTGCTACATTCTGATTAATGCTACATTAAATTGCTACATTCTGAGAGTTTATAAATTCAATACTTATTAAGTACTGACTAGTTTGTATTTGAATAAATGAATTATGCAAATACATGCAATCGCCTACATGGCTGTATGTATGGTTTTCGGATGCAAATTTAAATATATGTACATACATACTGGGTTTGACACTATGGAAAATTCTGATTGTTTAAAACTTTTAATTATGATACATTAAATAGTTACCATTTCGCGGCTTTGCGTTAATTAACGTTTCTCTATTATAATATCCATCAGTTATAATTAAGTTAGATATTGTTTGGTTCGTAAAATAGCTTAGAATATTCATTTTGTAATACAAGCCAGTTTGGATTAATATGGTATAATATTTTATTTAAATATTAGTACTTTCGACGAATTAATTTTGATATTTCTCACAAAAAATATTGTTCAGACATTTTACACAGATAGCATCAAAATATCTCAGCAAAATATTGAGTGCATATTTTTGTTTTGCACATTCAATTTTATTTTGTCTCTTTAATTTTGTTTCACTTTTAAATGATACAGAGAATTAAGACACATTTCGATGACTGCGAAGTGAGTATTTATGGCATTGGCTGAATACATATTCTTTAATCTCGATTATCACAAAGCAAAAAGATGAAACGTTTTGGGTGCGGTGAACAATGAGTAAACACCATGCGTTAGTGAATTCCATTTGAATTTAATTATGTTATCGAATTCCACATTCGCAGTTGTGAACACAACTTTATGTTCAACGTTAATGTAAAGTGTGAAATGTTTATATTTCGTTTACGTAAATAAAATTATTTACGAGGATATTCGATGCAATTTGCAAAGCAGGGTTAATGTCAAACCCGTTTTGAGGTAAAAATTATATTCTAATAAAATTCTTGATTAACTTAATAATAAACTTCAAACTTCTTACACAGTTCTTTTTTACATTAAAAGTATAATATATAAGTAGAAATAAGCATTTAAGGTTGTTATATCTAGTACTTACTGGTAAATAATATTAATTATTATTTTATTTTATGATTTATTTCATTCACCTGACAATATAATATTTGCTGAATGGATTTGCTTTAAATTTGGAAAACATGTTCAGAGGTAAATTATCATGAAAAGTACCAAGCTGTTTTTTCTGATATTGATTTAATTTTCGAAAAAAACTTAGACTAGCAAAATAAAAAATAAAAATATAAAATTTAAAAATAGGGCTTGGTACATTTGTAGATATTATAAGGAATTCTTAGTATCCTTTTAAACTATTACTATTATTAAACTATTACTTTTTAATTGTAACCAATTAAACTATTACTAAAAAAAAAAAGATTATTCTAATGAATAATCAAATAAAATAAAAACACAACAGTAAGAGAAACAAAACGAAAACTAAACAAAAACTAAATTTAAACCAAACAGAAACACATAACAAAACGAAAACTAAACAAAAACTAAATAAAAACAAAACAGAAACACACAACAAAACGAAAACTAAACAAAACCTAAATAAAAACAACAGAAATAGAAACAAAACGAAAACTAAATCAAAACTAAACAAAAACAAAATTTAAACAAAACAGAAACACACAACAAAACGAAAACTAAACAAAAACTAAATTAAAACAAAACAGAAACATATAACAAAACGAAAACTAAACAAAAACTAAATAAAAACATTACAGTAAGAGAAACAAAACGAAAACCAAATCAAAACTAAACAAAAACTAAACAAAAACAAAATTTAAACAAAACAGAAACACATAACAAAAACTAAATAAAAACAACAGAAATAGAAACAAAACGAAAACTAAATCAAAACTAAACAGAAACCAAATTTAAACAAAACAGAAACACATAACAAAACGAAAACTAAACAAAAACTAAATTAATACAAAACAGAAATATAACAAAACGAAATTATATATTTTTTATTCAGAATTTAAGTATTCTGTCAAAATTGCAAAGTTTGCTGTTCAAATTTCAATTATCCTGTCAAATTTTGTATTATTCTGTCAAAATTCTGTCTTTTTTTCATAGTTATAGTTTAAATGGTTGAAACATTTTTTGAATGGTCGAAATTTAAGTAGAAATCATTGAAAATTCGACAGAAATCATTGAAATTTTGACTGAAATCGTTGTAATTTCAGTAAAAATTTCAATGAAATCTGTCAAATGTTCTATAATTTCTACTTAAATTTCGAACATTCAAAACAAGTTTCAACCATAAACAGAAATTGAAAATTTGACAGTAATCATTGAAATTTTGACTGAAATCGTTGTAATTTCAGTAAAAATTTCAATGACCATTCAAAATAAGTTTCAGCCAATTCACTATTACTATATAAAAAAAAATTACTACAAATTACAACAATTTCAGTCAAAATTTCAATGATTTCTGTCAAATTTTCAATGATTTCTACTTAAATTTCGATCATTAAAAAAATGTTTCAACCATTTAAACTATAACTATGAAAAAAAGACAGAATTTTGACAGAATAATACAAAATCTGACAGGAAAATTGAAATTTGAACAGCAAACTTTGCAATTTTGACAGAATACTTAAATTGTGAATAAAAAAAAATATAATTTCACATTCACAGTAATACTTGAAATTTCGACAGAGTAACTAAACAAAAATAACTGTTATCATTCCAATATCCACAGAATGTTGTGTTTTGCTCCTATTTCTGTTGTATTTTTATTTGGTTTTTGCTTAGTTTTTGTTTACTTTTCGTTTTGTTCCACATTTCTGTTTTGCTTTTGTTTAGTACTTGTTTAGTTTTCCTTTTGTTTGTACTTCTGTTTTGTTTTTATTTAGATTTTGTTTAGTTTTCGTTTTGTTATGTGTTTGTGTTATGATGCGTATTATGTATCCACTGTTACGTCAAAAATAAATATATTATTGAACCCTTCTATAAATCATAAAACGCGAGTGTTTTATACATCATAAAACACTCGTGTTTTATGATACGTATTATGTATCCACAGTTGCGTAAAAAATAAATGTATTATTCAACAAACACAACGTATTTGCTTTAAATTTCGAAACATGTTCAGAGCTAAATTATCATGAAAAGTACCAAGCTGTTTTTTCTAATATTGATTTAATTTTCGAAAAAAACTTAAAGAGTAGCAAAATAAAAATATAAAATTTAAAAATAGGGCTTGTTACATTTGTAGATATTATAAAGACTCTTAGTATCCTTTTTCAAATTAAAAAAAAAAAAAAATATGTGGCTTAAACATTGGAAGTTCGATTGGCAATTTTCACAAAATCATTCTTCTAAAGAGAAAATTTGCATATAAAATTTATGGCTTGCAACGAAAATTTCATAATTCCTTTAATTCAGGGACTAGCTGATATTTCTGAACATATTTATACATTTTTGGGAATCCATAAGATCTGTATTAATTTTTGTGTTTTAAGTCACTAAAATATTTAATTTTCATTAATTCTAAAACTACCACAGCAGTGACGAGCAAATTACTGTTATTTACTTTATCTGCACATTCAAATACGATTTTATCAGTTTAATACGTAGATATGTTTTTATTAAACTTTGAATGCATTATTCCCGTTTGTGTATTTCATTACAATAGACAAATATTTACTATTCACCGTGTAAATAGGCTATTGCTTTTAATTATTAACTTTGAAATGTATATATGCAACATGCCGAATGTAACCACGTTTATGTTGAAATATTGTTCGCAAATAATGAGTACAGTTTATATTTTGTGTTTATTTTATTATTGAGGATTGTAACTACATATGTATTTGAAAATTTTCAAATAATAAAAAATATTCACGAAATTAATATTTACGAATGTGAAAAAAAAAATTGTCTGTTTACCAGGGTTAGAGTGATTTAAATCAATTGATTTAATCAATTTATTTAAATAATGATTTAAAGCAAATGATTAAAAATATATATATATATTGATTTAAATAAAAAAAATAAAAATTATTTATTGCTATTGGGGTGGCCCAATTTTGATGTTTCTATAGGGGATCTCAGTAACTAGAAGAGATAGAGAAAATCGGATGGCGTATCCTCGATCTCTTTTTTCAAGACCAACTGAATGGTGAAAACAAAAATTGGCTGTCTTTCGTTTTGAAGTTATGGCCAAAAACTCATTATTTCCCTTTTGCAATTTTTATCAATATTTCATTTATTTCTCATTTTATTAAAATACGAGTTATACATTCTTCAGGCACTTTTTTACGGCGAATTGAATAAGTTTTACAGAATTGTAATATATTCGTTAATAAACAAGATACAATACAAAGTTGTGTTTTTTTTTAAATACAAGTCTTGGTTGGCTTTGACCTTAATAAATAGGTTAGTTTTTCTCTTTTCATTGATATATCACATGTGAATGTTATAATTGCATTTTTTGTTGAAATCTATTAAAATTGTTTCATATGTTCTCTTATTAAAAATTTAATAAAAACTATAAAAAAAATAAGAAAAGAAAAAAGTGTAAAAATGATGTTTTTTTGTTTTAAATCATCGATTTTTATTTTTTTTAAATAATGATTTATGGACATGGATATTTGTGTGGGTAAAATACCGAATTATATAGTTCTATTAGTAAAACTTTGGTATTCGCGTATAAAAATAATATATCCGCTGCAAACGGAGTAAAGCAAGCAAGGGGCATTTACACTTTTATACATTTTACCGCAATTCTGGTAATAAATAATATTGCATCTGTTGCCGCCTGCAAATTAGTGGCGTCATATGGTCAAGACTTCAACACCAAATAAGTGCAACTCTAAGTATCGTAGGACGAAAATTATTGTATAAAATATGATTTATACTTTGTATTATACTTGTATATATTATTCTTGTATATACTTATTGATTAAATAATATTTTAAATTTATGCAAATTCGAGCATAATATCATTTCTAGATTGATTTATTATTTCGCAGCATAGATGGTTTTAATAAAAGTAAGTTTTAATAAAAGCCTATAATCATATTCCATTAACTTTTAGACATGTCTAACAAATCTCTATACATTTTTATAGAATATTTATTGATTTTTTAAAACGTACGGAAATTTATAGAAATAATAAATAATTAATACAAATTCTATAAAATGTCTTCAAATGTATACAAAAAAATACTATAAAATTTCTACATAATTTGGAATCTGTAATCATTTATAATTTTGCAAAACTCTTGTATTAAATTTTTGAGTCCAACTATCAAATTTTCAATTGCAACTGTACATTTTTATAGAATATTTATTGATTTTTTAAAACGTTCGGAAATTTATAGAAATAATAAATAATTGATACAAATTCTATAAAATATCTTCAAATGTAAACAAAATAATACTATAAAATTTCTACATAATTTGGAATCTTTATTAATCATTTATAATTTTGCAAGACTCTTGTATTAAATTTTTGAGTCCAACTATCAAATTTTCAATTGCAACTGTAAATTTTTATAGAATTTTTATAGATTTTTTAAAACGTACAGAAATTTATAGAAATAATAAATAATTGATACAAATTCTATAAAATATCTTCAAATGTATACAAAATAATACTATAAAATTTCTACATAATTTGGAATCATTATTAATTATTTATAATTATGCAAAACTCTTGTATTAAATTTTTGAGTCCAACTATCAAATTTTCAATTGCAACTGTACATTTTTATAGAATTTTTATAGATTTTTTAAAACGTACAGAAATTTATAGAAATAATAAATAATTGATACAAATTCTATAAAATATCTTCAAATGTATACAAAATAATACTATAAAATTTCTACATAATTTGCAATCTTTATTAATCATTTATAATTTTGCAAAACTCTTGTATTAAATTTATGAGTCCAACAATCAAATTTTCAATTGCAACTGTACATTTTTATAGAATTTTTATAGATTTTTTAAAACGTACAGAAATTTATAGAAATAATAAATAATTGATACAAATTCTATAAAATATCTTCAAATGTATACAAAATAATACTATAAAATTTCTACATAATTTGGAATCTTTATAAATCATTTATAATTTTGCAAGACTCTTGTGTTAAATTTTGGAGTCCAACAATCAAATTTTCAATTGCAACTGTACATTTATATAGAATATTTATTGATTTTTTAAAACGTACGGAAATTTATAGAAATAATAAATAATTGATACAAATTCTATAAAATATCTTCAAATGTATACAAAATAATACTATAAAATTTCTACATAATTTGGAATCATTATTAATTATTTATAATTATGCAAAACTCTTGTATTCAATTTTTGAGTCCAACTATCAAATTTTCAATTGCAACTGTACATTTTTATAGAATATTTATTGATTTTTTATAACGTATGAAAATTTATAGAAATAATAAATAATTGATACAAATTCTATCAAATTTCTTCAAATGTATACAAAATAATATTATAAAATATCTACATAATTTGGAATCTTTATTAATCATTAATAAGTTTGCAAGACTCTTGTATTAAATTTTGGAGTCCAACTATCAAATTTTCAATTGCAACTGTACATTTTTATAGAATATTTATTGATTTTTTATAACGTATGAAAATTTATAGAAATAATAAATAATTGATACAAATTCTATCAAATTTCTTCAAATGTATACAAAAAAAAAATTATAAAATTTCTACATAATTTGGAATCTTTATTAATCATTTATAATTTTGCAAAACTCTTGTATTAAATTTTGGAGTCCAACAATCAAATTTTCAATTGCAACTGTACATTTTTATAGAATATTTATTGATTTTTTAAAACATACGGAAATTTATAGAAATAATAAATAATTGATACAAATTCTATCAAATTTCTTCAAACGTATACAAAATAATATTATAAAATTTCTACATAATTTGGAATCTTTATAAATCATTTATAAGTTTGCAAGACTCTTGTATTAAATTTTGGAGTCCAACAATCAAATTTTCAATTGCAACTGTACATTTTTATAGAATATTTATTGATTTTTTAAAACGTACGGAAATTTATTGAAATAATAAATAATTGATACAAATTCTATAAAATATCTTCAAATGTATACAAAAAAATATTATAAAATATCTACATAATTTGGAATCTTTATTAATCATTTATTATTTTGCAAGACTCTTGTATTAAATTTTGGAGTCCAACTATCAAATTTTCAATTGCAACTGTTTAATTATATCAATATATCTATTTTTTTTAATGTAAGTGTGAAATTACGAAAATCTGTCAAATTTCATTTGCTGCTTTTGAAATCATCAGAATTCTCATCTGAAAATGACTAAATCCATTATGTTTTTTCTGAAACAGTCAAAATATGTCAAATTTTTAACTGCAGTTGGTTGGATCATTCAAGTACTAAGGTTCGGTACTGAATGTCGTATCTACCTCTTATAATCATAGTCAATCATAATAAAATTTGCAAAAATTCAAGACGACTTTAGAAGTTTTCTTGATAGAATGTACAAAACTGTCAACATATAAAACGCACTCAAAGAGTTTCAAAATTAAATTGCAAAAATGTAGACTGAATATCTTGATTTATGACAAATTGAAAAAGTTATTCTTTTCAAAATTAGTCAAATCAATGATAACTTTAGAAAGTGCCTTGCAGAAATTAAAATTTCAAAGTAAAATTCGCGAAAACCCAAGCCATATTCAAAAATTTTCTTAATGTAATGGGTAAGATACATGTTAAATATACTGATTTAGGACAAATTAGAAAGAAAATCCTTCATAATTTGAAAATTATTGCCAAATTTATGTAGCCTCTTCCAGAAGTTAAAATTTCACAGAAAATTTGTTAAAAATCAACGCGTTTTATAAAGTTTTTTTAATAAAATTGATAAGATTCATGCTAAACATCATTATTTAGGACACATTGATAAGGATTCCTTAATAATTAGAAATATATTGTTAAATTATCGAAGTTTCTTCCAGAAATTATAATTTTATAGAAATTTGGTGAAAATTCAAGACGAATTCAGAAATTTTCTTGATTAAATTAGTATGAATCATACCAAGTATAATGATTTATGATAAATTGAAAAAAAAATGCTCCAAAATTAGGTAATTTTGTATCAAATTTTCGAAGTTTAGAAGAAATTAGAATTTAATTAAAAAAATGCCAAGATAAAAAAAGGAATCGGGAAGTTTCATTATAAAATTGAAAAAAAAAATGCATGTTAAATATCTTGATTTATAACAAATTGAAAAAGTTTTGTTTAAAATTAGGCAAATCAATGATAAATTTATTAAGTGTCTTGCAGAAATTGGCACTTCAAAGGCACAAGCTCTTATAATCATAGTCAATCATAATAAAATTTGCAAAAATTCAAGACGACTTTAGAAGTTTTCTTGATGGAATGTACAAAACTGTTAAGATATAAAACGAACGCAAAAAGTTTCAAGATAAAATTGCAAAAATGCGGACTGAATATCTTGATTTGTGACAAATTGAAAAGTTCTTCTTTTCAAAGTTAGGCAAATTAACGATAAATTTAGAAAGCGCCTTGCAGAAATTAAAATTTCAAAGTAAAATTCGCTAAAACCCAAGACAATTCAAAAATGTTCACATTTTAATCTATAATATTGACAAAATGGGACAGGTGCTAATGACAATTTGACTCATGAAGTCGAAAATTTAGCAAACTTTCGCTACTGATTCTAAAACTTTACTTAGAATCCTTATAAATTTGTCCTAAATAACGATGTTTAGCACGAATCTTTCCAATTTTATGAAGAAACTTTATAAACGCGTTTTTAATTTTTTTTTTGGAAAGACTTCATAAATTTGGCATTAAATTTCAAATTATAAAGGATATTTATATAATTTCTCCCAAATCAGTTCATATATTTGGCATTCATTTTAAAATTGTGGAGGAATATTTTATAGTTTGTTCTATAGTTAAATATACCCATACAATATTTTTTTTATAGTTACCAATATTACCATTTTAACAGTAGCTGTTTAAAACTGGTTGATTTTTACTGCTGGAAACCGATTTAACCACATTTTAAATATATTTTTTAATATATTAAAATATAAAATTTTTCAAGAATTTCATTCAAAATTAGGAAAACTTCTCATAAATTTTGAATATGTAGGAAATTCTGGTCGATTTTCAGTGCTGAAGTCTAGTACTTGATACATTTCACCAGCTGTAGTTACAAATTTGACATATTCGACTGTTTCAGACAAATATTTGCCGAAGTTAATCATTTTCAATTGAAAATTCTTAAAATTTGCATAGCAGCAAATAAAAATTTGTCAGATAGTCGCAAAATCAAACTTACATTTAAAAAATTGAGAGATTTTATATAATTGTCTAGTTGCTATAAAAAATTGATGGTTTGAATACGATATCTTACATTTTTTCCAAACTGGTACTAAAAACGTTTCATATTTTGAGCAATTATAATAGTGCTCCTCTCCTCTTAACGCCCGCATAACTAGTAATAGTTTAATGGCCTAATAGTTAGTTATTGGTAATATAACAATTTTCTCAGTAGAAGTTTAAAATAGGCCCAATTTTACTGCTGGAGCTTAGTATTAGACAGAACTGATTAGCTGCAGTTTAAACATGAAAACTTAAAATATTTGACTGTGGCAATTGAATTTGAAAAAATCTGACAGTGGCAATTGAAAATTTGAAAAATCTGACAGTGGCAATTGAAAATTTTACTGACTTTTACAAGTGCTGATAAAAACTTGACTCTTTTGAATCTTCAAGTCGAAAATTTAACAAATTTTTACTACTGATGCTAAAAATTTCATCGATTTTGATAGTTAATGTTATTAATATTACAATTTTAGAAGGAGCTGTCAAAAATTGGCCAAACTTAAAAAAGTTATCTTATTAATTTATCATAAATAATGAAGGACCTGCTGAAGCTCAGTATTAGACAGATTTGAAGAGTTGCAGTTAATTTTTTTATACATTTTGACAGTTTCAGTCAATAATTAGATGCATTTAGACACTTACAATTGAAAATTTGAAAAATATTACAGTGGCAATTGCAAATTTGACTGATTTTTACAATTTCGCAGTTTGATCTATAATATTGGTAGGTGTTAAGAAAATGGGACAGGTGCTGATGAAAATTTGACTCTTGAAGTGAAAATGAATTCAGAAATATCTTGATAGAATTGGTGACATTCGTGCTAAATATACTGATTTATTACAATTTATAAAAGATTCTTTCAGAATTTGAAAATTAATGCCAAATTTATGAAGCCTCTTCCAGAAGATAACATTTCACAGACAATTTGTAAAAATGCAAAACGCGTTTAAAAAGTTTCTTCATAAAATTGGAAAGATTCGTGGTGTACATCGTTATTTAATACAAATTAATATGGATGATTTTAAAACTTTCCTGGGAATCCTTATCAATTTGTTCTATACAATGATGAAGCTGCTAGACTCTGTATTAAACAGATTTGACGAGTTGCAGTCTAAATTTTTATATATTTGGACTGTTTCAGTCAATAATTAGATGCATTTAGACACTTACAATTGAAAAGTTGAAAAATCAGACAGTGGAAATTGCAAATTTGACTGATTTTTACAATTTCACAGTTTGATCTATAATATTGACAGTTGTTGACAAAATGGGGCAAGTGCTGATGAAAATTTTACTCTTGAAGTCGAACATTTTACAACTTTTCACTACTGATTCTAAAACTTTTCTTAGAAGTCTTATCAATTTATCATAAATAATGATGGAACTGCTGAAGCTCAGTATCAGACAGATTTGATGAGTTATAGTTAATTTTTTTAATATATTTTTACTGTTTCAGTCAATATTAGATGCATTTAGATACTTACAATTGAAAATTTGAAAAATCTTACAGTGGTAATTGCAAATTTGACTGATTTTTACAATTTCGCAGTTTGATCTATAATATTGGTAGGTGTTAAGAAAATGGGACAGGTGCTGATGAAAATTTGACTCTTGAAGTGAAAATGAATTCAGAAATATCTTGATAGAATTGGTGAGATTCGTGCTAAATATACTGATTTATTACAATTTATAAAAGATTCTTTCACAATTTGAAAATTAATGCCAAATTTATGAAGCCTCTTCCAGAAGATAACATTTCACAGACAATTTGTAAAAATGCAAAACGCGTTTAAAAAGTTTCTTCATAAAATTGGAAAGATTCGTGGTGTACATCGTTATTTAATACAAATTAATATGGATGATTTTAAAACTTTCCTGAGAATCCTTATCAATTTGTTCTATACAATGATGAAGCTGTTAGACTCTGTATTAAACAGATTTGACGAGTTGCAGTCTAAATTTTTATATATTTGGACTGTTTCAGTCAATAATTAGATGCATTTAGACACTTACAATTGAAAATTTAAAAAATCAGACAGTGGAAATTGCAAATTTGACTGATTTTTACAATTTCACAGTTTGTTCTATAATATTGACAGTTATTGACAAAATGGGGCAAGTGCTCATGAAAATTTGACTCTTGAAGTCGAAAATTTTACAACTTTTCACTACTGATTCTAAAACTTTTCTTAGAAGTCTTATCAATATATCATAAATAATGATGGAGCTGCTGAAGCTCAGTATTAGATAGATTTGACGAGTTGCAGTTAAAATTTGTATATATTTTGACTGTTTCATTCAATATTAGATGCATATAGACACTTACAAGTGAAAATTTGAAAAATCTGACGGCGGCAATTGCAAATTTGGCTGATTTTTACAATTTCACAGTTTGATCTATAATATTGACAGTTATTGACTAAATGGGGCAGGTGCTGATGAAAATTTAACTCTTGAAGTCGAAAATTTAACAAATTTTCACTACAGATTCAAAAACTTTCCTTAGAACCCCTATCAATGTATTTTAAATAACGATGTTTAGCATGAATCTTTTCAATTTTATGAAGAAACTTTTTAAACGAGTTATTAATTTTTACAATTTGGCATTAATTTTCAAATGGTTAAGGAATATTTTACAATTTGTCTCAAATCAGTATATTTAGCATGAATCTTACCAATTCTATCAAGAAAATTCCTGAATTCATCTTTAGTTTTTGCGAATTTTACTATGAAGTTCCAATTTCTGCAAGACATTAAATAAATTTATCATTGATTTGCCTAATTTTGAACAAAACTATTTCAATTTGATATAAATCAAGATATTTATCATGCATTTGTTTTCAATTTTATCATTAAACTTCCTGAGTTCGCTTTATATCTTGGCAATTTTTTTTTTAAATTATAGTTTCTGGAAAGAAACTTTCGGAATTCGTTTTGAATCTTCACCAAATTTCTACAAAATTATCAATTCTGGAAGAAACTTCAATAATTTAACAATGTATTTCTAATTCTGGAGGAATCCTTATCAATTTGTATTATATAATGATTTTTTGCATGAATCTTTTAAATTTTATTAAGAAACTTTTTAAACGAGTTTTAATTTTTTTGAAATTTTCTTTGAAGATATAACTTCTAGAAGACGCCTCATAAAAATGACATTTATTTTAAAATAGTGAAAGATTCTTTTATAATATGTCATAAATTAGTATATTTAGCATGAATCTTATAAATTCTATCAACAAAATTACAAAATTCTCCTTGAGTTTTAGCGAATATTACTGCGTAATATTAATTTCTGCAAGACACTTTCTGAATTTATCATTGATTTGCATGATTTTAAAGAAAACCTTTTCCATTTCATAAATCAAGATATTCAGCATCCATTTTTTCAATTTTTTCATGAAACTTCCTGAGTTCATTATATATCATGGTAATTTGCTATGAAATTCTAACTTCTGGAAGAAACTTCGTAAATGTCATACAAAATTATCTAATGTTGGAGGAATCTTCTCAATTTATCATAAATCATGATACTTGGTTTAATTTAATCAAGAAACTTTCTGAATTCGTTTTGAAACTTCACCAAATTTCTAAAAAAATATCATTTCTGGAAGAAACGATTTGTTACATATCAAGATATTTAAGATGCATTTTTTTAAGTTAGTTTTATATCTTGACAAGTTTTTTTATTAAATTGTAATTTCTGGAAAAAACTTCGTAAATGTCGTACAAAATTACCTAATTTTGGAGGAATCTTTTCAATTTATCATAAATCGTGATACTTAGTGTGAATTATACTAATTTAATCAAGAAATTTTCTGAATTCGTTTTGAATCTTCACCAAATTTCTACAAAATTACCATTTCTGGTAGAAACTTCAATAATTTAACAATGTATTTCGAATTCTGGTGGAATCCTCATCAATTTGTATTACATAATGATTTTTTGCATGAATCGTTTCCATAATATTAAGAAGCTTTTTAAACGCGTTTTTAATTTTTACAAATTTTCTGTCAATTTTTAACTTCTAGAAGAGGCATTATAAATTATTTTAAAATTATGAAAGAATGTTCTATAATTTGTCCTAAATCAGCATATTTAGCATGTATCTTACAAATTCTATCAAGAAAATTAGAGAATTCATCTTGAGTTTTAGTGAATATTACTACGTAATATTAATATCTGCAACACACTTTCTGAATTTATCATGGATTTGCTTGATTTTTAAGAAAACCTTTTCCATTTGTTTAAATCAAGACATTTAACATGCATTTTTTTAAATTTTATTATGAAACTTCCTGAGTTCGTTTTATATCTTGGCAATTTTTTATTAAATTGTAATTTCTGGAAGAAACTTCGTAAATTTCATACAAAATTACCTAATTATGTAGGAATCTTTTCAATTTATCGTAAATCATGATGCTTGGTATGTATCAAATTAATTTAATCAAGATTTTTTTAATTGATCTTCAATATTCACAGAATTTCTACAAAATTATCATTTCTGGAAGAAACTTTAATAATTTAACAATATATTTCGAATTTTGAAGGAATTCTCATCAATTTATCACAAGAAACATTTATTACACTAAATGTATATTTCTATTGCAAAGCAATGATTATCTAAATAATTATGTTTAGCATTAATTTTTCCAATTTTATTAAGAAAATTTTTATACGCGTTATGATTTTTTTTAAATTTTCGTTGGAAGTTTACCTTTTGGAAGAGGCTTCATAATTTTGGCATTCATTTCAAATCATGAAGGAATATTTTATAATTCATGCTAAATCAGCATATTTAGCATGAATCTTACCAATTCTATCAAGAAAAATTCTGAATTCATCATGAGTTTTCGCGAATTTTACTATGAAATTTAAATTTCTGGAACACACTTTCTAAATTTATGATTAATTTGCCTGATTTCAAAGGAAACTTTTTCAATTGGTTACAAATCAAGATATTAGACATGCATTTTTTTTTCAATTTCGTCATGAAACTGTTTAAGTTAGATTTATATCTTGACAATTATTTTTATTAAATTGTAATTTTTGGAAGAAACTTCAATGATTTAACAATGTATTTCTAATTCTGGAGGAATCCTTATTAATTTGTATTATATAATGATTTATTGCATGGATATCTTCAATTTTATTAAGAAACTTTTTAAACGCGTTTATAATTTTTACAAATATTTTGTCAATTTTTAACTTCTGGAACAGGCTTCATAAATTATTTTAAAATTGTGCATGATTGGTAAGAATTGTTTATAATTTGTCCTAAATCAGTACATTTAGCACGAATCTTACAAATTCTATCAAAAAATTATAGAATTCATCTTGAGTTTTAGAGAATTTTACAGTGTAATATTAATTTCTAAATTTATCATTGATTTGCCTAATTTTGAAGAGAAGATCTTTTTCAATTTGTCATAAATCAAGATATTCAGTCTGCATTTTTGCAATTTTGTCTTGAAACTTTTTGATTTCGTTTTATATCTTCACAGTTTTATATATTCTATCAAGAAAACTTCTACAGGCGTCGAATTTTTGCGAATTTTATTATGATTGGCTATGATTATAAGAGGTGGATACTATAATTTACTATTGATTATAAGTGAATAATAAATGAATGGATTTTTGTGTGTGAATTGGAACCATTACTTATAAAGCCAGTTAAATTGCAACACATTAATGAAACTGCGGCTTCATTTTATGGCCGTTATTGAATAACAATTGGGCCAATATTGAATTACTACTATGTCTGGAATAATAATGGCAGCTTTAACGCGATCATATATCCGGTCGATAAAGTTCAATCCGACTCAAGTCTGGTAATGTGTAGCTGCGGTCTAAGCATTGCCAGCTTGTTGTCTTTACTCACATCTACTTCCGGCCATGTTTTTCGAATCTTTAAATTACGGGAGGTGCACTCCCACACCAGTTTGGTTTATGCATCTGGGTTAAAGGGAATAAAGGAGTCGAACATAGTACTGCTGAAACACCACTAAGAACGGCTCAATTAAGCCGAACTTTCAGCATATCCCCCATTCGCAACAAAGCCATCATGGTAAATTATTATCTAATGTGATTATATTTCAAATAAATATGTCACATGTGATGTTATGGCGGTGATAAAGAAGAGATATTTTTATTTTTATTGAATATATGTGGGGATGGACAGTAAGGCGTTATGAAAAGGGTCATTTTTTATTTGCAACGTGGATTGCAGACATAAAGCAGCGGCGATGTAATACTGTCGATTTTCTTGGGTATATAAATTTATGGGGGTCATTACTTTTCGAGTGACAATCGCGAATCAGTGCCTGTGACATTCTTATTAGAAAGAACTTGGAGAGCATCGGCAGTACAGCTAATAGTTTAATTAATTTGATTGTCAGGGTCACTGACCATCGCAGGAAACACTATTTTAGTGATCGCCGCGGGTTCTGGCTGCCCTAAATCACCCCTCCTTTTATCACAAAGTAGGCTAAATTACATATCTGATTCTTGACTGTGTACATGCATGAGGGAACTCATAATATACCGATGCTCCTATCTCTTCTCGCTACCACGAGTACAACATTATCTCTGCTTGCAGCGCAAATGTGTGAAATTAGGATTTAATGATTTAAAATGCATGATGTTTGCGCAAAGGCGTTGCGCACCATTAGAACTTATTTGTTTAAGAATTTCTTGCGAGTTTGTTGGTTCCAAATAATCCCAACAAATTTAATAGTCATCTCGGCAGTTTCGAGATCTGTAGATAAAAAAAAATCATGTCTGATTAACGGCCGGGAAATTGGAAAGAATCGGTCGTACATCGAGGCTGACGACCGCATCTCGCCTTAACCCAAATGCATTTATCAACACTGCGAATAGCAAGTGGTCCAGCCTCATTTTCTTCATATGCCATATAATATCCTCGAATGTATCGGTTAAAAAATGTGCTGCCCAATTTTTATAGCGCCGATAAGCTGTTTTGGCCAAGTTTTCTAATAAAGAACTCTGTATGTTATTGCATTTGACTCTTGAAGTCGAAAATCTAACAAATTTTCACAACTGATTCTAAAACATTCCTTAAGATTCATATTAATTTGTACTAAATAACGATGTACACCACGAATCTTTCCAATTTTATGAAGAAACTTTTTAAACGCGTTTTGCATTTTTACAAATTTTCTGTGAAATGTTATCTTCTGAAAGAGGCTTCATAAATTTGGCATTAATTTTCAAAATGTGAAAGAATCTTTTATAAATTGTAATAAATCAGTATATTTAGCATGAATCTCACCAATTGAATCAAGAAATTTATGAATTCATTATCACTTCAAGAGTCAAATTTTCATCAGCACCTGCCCCATTTTCTTAATACCTACCAATATTATAGATCAAACTGCGAAATTGTAAAAATCAGTCAAATATGCAATTGCCACTGTCAGATTTTTCAAATTTTCAATTGTAAGTGTCTAAATGCATCTAATTATTGACTGCAACAGTCAAAGTATATAAAACGCTTAACTGCAACTCGTAAAATCTGTCTAATACTGAGCTCCAGCAGCTCCATCATTATTTAAAATAAATTGGTAATAATTCTAAGGAAAGTTTTAGAGTCAGTAGTGAAAATTTGTTAAATTTTCGACTTCAAGAGTCAAATTTTCATCAGCACCTGTCCCATTTTGCCAATAACTGTCAATATTATAGATCACACTGTTACATTGTAAAAATCAGTCAAATTTGCAATTGCCAATGTAAGATTTTTTAAATTTTCAATTGTAAGTGTCAAAATGCATCTAATTATTGATTGAAACAGTCAAAATATATAAAAAATTTAACTGCAACTTGTCAAATCTGCCTAATACTGATCTCCAGCAGCTCCATCATTATTTACGATAAATTGATAAGAATTCTAAGAAAAGTTTTAGAATCAGCAGTGAAAATTTGTGAAATTTTCGACTTCAACAGTCAAATTTTCATCAGCAATGGTCCCATTTTGCCAATAACTGTCGATATTATAAATCAAACTGTTAAATTGAAAAAAACAGTCAAATCTGCAATTGCAACTGTCAGATTTTTTAAATTTTCAGTTGTAAGTGTCTAAACGCATATAATTATTGACTGAAACAGTAAAAATATATTAAAAAATTAACTGCAACTCGTCAATTCTGTCTGTTTTCAGTTTTAAATGTATGCAAACTGATTTTTTGCTATCTATTAAACTTTCATTAAGTTAGATAATGTATAAATAAAATTTCAGGAAATTGAACAACCTTTTTAAGCCCTGTAATTGTATAAAAAAAATCGTTTCTTTTTGTTACATTGGTCGATATAATTTTCATATTTTCTGAACCTTTTAATGCTTTTGAGATTTTTATTAATGTTTTATGTGTTTAAATGTTTAAAATGTTTATAAATATTGTGTAATTTCATTAAATCTCATCATATATTAGTGAATTTGCTGACAGCTAAGAATATAGCTGAAGTGAATTTGCTAAAAATTAAGGCTATATATTTGTACATTTTGTAAATTATTTTAAAGTTTTATGCAACTTAATAAAATTTTCTAGTTGATCACTTTCTTCATATTGAGTGCGCCTTTTTGAAATTTACTGGAATGTTCGCAGTTTTTAAACTTTCTACTAAATTTACTTTTTATATTTTGATTGAAATTCGGGACTCTTTTGACAGTATTTTCATTAAATTAACATATAATATTTTAGAAATTTCCTATATAACTATACTATATAGAACTAGAACTGGAACTATATATTATTTACTTGAACATTTTTATACTTTAATTTAATTTTCTCATTGTTTGCTTTCTTCAGTTTCAATACACTTTCATTAAGTTTTTCGAGATTTACTGTTACATTTCAGAAAATTAAGTAACAATTCTGAAACTTGTATTTTTATTTGTAAAGTTTTTATTTAAAACTTTTGATGTTTATATTTTTTTTTTCAGTTTGCATACATTTTGTGTAATTTTGTTTTCCTATTTATTCTTGTATTAAAGTTATAAAATTTATAAATAAAAAATTAAAATTGGAAGTTTTCAGAAGCTTCTGGAAGAATAATATCATAGACTTTCAACATGCAAAATTCGATTTTTTTTATTTCATTTGAATACGTTTTATTATCTGTTACAGTTATAGAATTCTAGAATTAATAAAATTAAGAAACAATTCTAAAACTTGTATTTTTTTTTTAGTTTTTATTTAAAACTCTTGATGTTTATATATATTTTTTTCAGTTTGCATCCATTTTGTGTAATTTTGTTTTGCCATTTATTCTTGTATTAAAGTTAGAAAATTTATAAATAAAAACTTCAGAAAATTTAAAGTTTTCAAAAGCTTCTGGAATATTAGTATCGTAGACTTTCAACATGCAAAATTTGATTTTTTTATTCAATATTTGAATACATTTTACTATGTATTACAGCTATAGAGTCTAGAACAAGTCTTCAAGTCTAGAATTAATATCATGAATAGATACACTTAAAAGTAGATAAGGCCCGTATAGAACTTAAAAAATTCCAATGTGGGCAAAAAGTTTGGAGACCGCTGATCTAGATTATCATTATCATGCATTGAACATGACACTATCATCATATTGTAAGAATGTTTGTAATGTTTTTGGACGCTTTTTCTTTCGTTCCAGTAGCTGAAGTAGTAAAAATCGACCTGTGTTATATATTTAATATTTCCAAAAATAACGCTCAAAATATGCAAAGTTTTTAGAACCTCATGAAAAACTATAAAATTTTCTACTCCAGCAACAAAATTTTCAACAGCAACTTTTCAAATCAAATATCAAATCAAATTCAATATTCAATATCAATATCAAATTCAATATCAAATCTCTGATTTTTTAAGAGTAGGTACGAGTGTGAAACTCGTAAGTGTGATTGTTGAGCTATTGATGAACAATAAAGAGATTTCAAGAATTTGTTCAAATATAAGCAGACATAAAATGGTTCATCTTTTAATGAATACTTGTTATACTTTTTGATATTAGTGAAAAACTTGAATCTTAATGAACTAACATAATACGTATAACTCATAGTCCAGAGCACTCTTTTAATTTTGATACATTTGGTACTTTTTGATTCTAATGAAGAACTTTGAATCATAATGGAATAACCTAATATGACTCGTAACATATTATGTAATTCCTTTAGGATTCAAACTGTTATGGAGAAAATCGTAATATTTCCAATAATAACTCTCAAAATATGTAAAATTTTTAGAACCAGATGAAAAACTATAAAATTTTCTACTCCAGCAACAAAATTTTCAACAGCAACTTTTCAAATCAAATATCTAATCAAATTCAATATTCAATATCAATATCAAATTCATTATCAAATCTCTGATTTTTTAAGAGTAGGTACGAGTGTGAAACCCGTAAGTGTGATTATTGAGCAATTGATGAACAATGAAGAGATTTCAAGAATTTGTTCAAATATAAACAGACATAAAATGGTACATCTTTGTACAAAATGTGGTAAGTGCTGATGAAAATTTGACTCTTAAAATCAAATTCAAGGACCATTTTGACATTGTGTGCAATGCTTCAGTATGTAGCCTTAGAATATTTTACTTTATTGGAAAATTTCATTTTAAATTCTATGAACATTTTATCTACTATTTAGTCGTCAATATTACTAGGAAAATTAACTTTGTCAATTGAACAAATATCACCATACTAGAAGAATAATTGTAATATTTTTGAACGTTTTCGCTTTCTTGACGTTGTTTTATCTCTTTTATTTAACTGCAGTTCGAACTAAAATTTATTGCTGTGATATTTCGCATATTAAGGTTCAATAATTCTTAAATTTAAGTAATAACATTAATTACGTACAATTATTACTGAAACTATAATTTTTTTACAATTTAACAGTTTGACCTATATTATTGACAGTTATTGGCAAAATGGGGCAGGTGCTGATGAAAATTTGATTCTTGAAGTCGAAAATCTAACAAATTTTCACAACTGATTCTAAAACATTCCATAAAATTCATATTAATCTGTACTAATAACGATGTACACCACGAATCTTTCCAATTTTATGAAGAAACTTTTTAAACGCGTTTTGCATTTTTACAAATTTTCTGTGAAATGTTATCTTCTGAAAGAGGCTTCATAAATTTGGCATTAATTTTCAAAATGTAAAAGAATCTTTTATAAATTGTAATAAATCAGTATATTTAGCATGAATCTCACCAATTGAATCAAGAAATTTCTGAATTCATTATCACTTCAAGAGTCAAATTTTCATCAGCACCTGCCCCATTTTCTTAATACCTACCAATATTATAGATCAAACTGCGAAATTGTAAAAATCAGTCAAATATGCAATTGCCACTGTCAGATTTTTCAAATTTTCAATTGTAAGTGTCTAAATGCATCTAATTATTGACTGAAACAGTCAAAATATATAAAACATTTAACTGCAACTCGTCAAATCTGTCTGATACTGAGCTCCAGAAGCTCCATCATTATTTAAAATAAATTGGTAATAATTCTAAGGAAAGTTTTAGAATCAGTAGTGAAAATTTGTTAAAATTTTGACTTCAAGAGTCAAATTTTCTTCAGCATCTGTCCCATTTTGTCAATAACTGTCAAAATTATAGATAAAACTGTTAAATTGTAAAAATCAGTCAAATTTGCAATTGCCACTGTCAGATTTTTTAAATTTTCAATTGTAAGTGTCTAAATGCATCTAATTATTGACTGAAACAGTCAAAATATAGAAAACATTTAACTGCAACTAGTCAAATCTGTCTAATATTGAGCTACATCATTATTTGGAAAAAAATGATAGGGATTCTAAGAAAAGATTTAGAATTAGTAGTGAAAATTAGTTAAATTTTTGACTTCAAGAGTCAAATTTTCATCAGCACCTGTCCCATTTTGTCAATAACTGTCAATATTATAGATCAAACTGTTAAATTGAAAAAATCAGTCAAATTTGCAATTGCCACTGTCAGATTTTTTAAATGTTTAAATTGTAAGTGGCTAAATGCATCTAATATTGAATGAAACAGTCAAAATATATACAAATTTTTACTGCAACTCGTCAAATCTGTCTGATACTGAGCTTCAGCAGCTCCATCATTATTTATGATAAATTGATAAGACTTCTAAGAAAAGTTTTAGAATCAGTAGTGAAAAGTTGTAAAATGTTCGACTTCAAGAGTAAAATTTTCATCAGCACCTGCCCCATTTTGTCAACAACTGTCAATATTATAGATCAAACTGTGAAATTGTAAAAATCAGTCAAATTTGCAATTTCCACTGTCTGATTTTTCAAATTTTCAATTGTAAGTGTCTAAATACATCTAATTATTGACTGAAACAGTCAAAATATATAAAAAAATTAACTGCAACTGGTCAATTCTGTCTAATACTGAGCTCCAGCAGCCAATTTTCACTACTGATTTTAAAACTTTCTTGAGAATCCTTATCAATTTGTTCTATATAATGATGAAGCTGCTAGATTCAGTATTAAACAGATTTGACGAGTTGCAGTTAAAATTTGTGTATATTTTGACTGTTTCAGTCAATATCAGATGCATTTAGACACTTACAATTGAAAATTTGAAAAATCTGACATTGGAAATTGCAAATTTGACAAATTTTTACAATTTAACAGTTTGATCTATAATATTGACAGTTATTGACAAAATGGGGCAGGTGCTGATGAAAATTTGACTCTTTAAGTCGAAAATTTCACAAATTTTCACTGCTGATTCCATAACTCTTCTTAGAATTCTTATCAATTTATCACAACTAATGGTGGAGCTGCTGGAGCTCAGTATTAGACAGATTTGACGAGTTGCAGTTAAAATTTGTATGAATTTGACTAGCCTCCAGAAGTATAAATCCGCCACTGATCGGTACATGTTACAAAATGCAAAACTGTAGTAATTAAGCACTTCTAAAATTTTCATTTCAGTCCGCAGATTGTAGGTTCTTATATTTATGCACACAAACCTAATCTCGCAGTAGTATTCGCAAGCTTGTAATTAATTAACTACATACAACTGCGGAAGAGGGAAATAATATTTTAAGCCTGTTTTCTCAAAGCAACCGGCGAAATCTTTTATAACGTACACTAACAGTAAATCTCCCCAAAGCATTAATCAGCAACATCTTCATTAATCACGTAATTAAATAAAATTTAGGTGCGTACGAAGCTATTTGAATAATGCGTCGTCGTGCATCTAATTACGAACATAATTCTATTAAAAGGCGTATACAGCCACATATAGTTACATCAACCCACTTGTTGCATTAATTAACGAAGTAATTATTTTCTATTACATTTTAGATTTATTAATATACACTATAATTATATGTTATGTACTTACTATGTCACAAAAATGTATTAGAAATAATATCTTATTTTTCTATTTCAACTTGAATAATTAATACGTGCCTCATTTGCAAACAATTAAAGAAATCAGTGGAATAATGACATTATATCGTCGGCTTGGTGTTATAAGGTTGCGTGTATCATTTTTTCAATTTTTAGGTCTTCAACTTTACAGGACCATATGTTTTCAAGGCAGGATATTTGAGCTTGTTGGAGGGTAAAAATCGGAAGATTAAAAACCTGTGATATATCAGAATGTAATTACAGTGCACAATTCATCTTTTTTTGTAATAACAAACATATTTAAAGTCCTTATTCCCAAATTTATAAATTTTCACATAGAACCTTGTAACATTAAGCCGACGATATATTTATACATTTCAAATTAGAAAACCAATACAAGAAATTGTAAATTACAAATTTTGCTAATTGCATTTTAGTTGCTGTAATTGAAGCAAAATTCTCAAATCTCCACAAAATATAACCGTAAAATATTAACTCAAATTCGTGAATTTTAACAAAAAACTGAATTTTCACCAGAAGTTGTTGAAGAAGTACTTAAACTAGTAATATTCCAATGATACAGTGCTAATACTAACTAATATTGATAAAGTTAAAATTAGCGATTTATCATTTGAAATCCTATTGTAATTACAGCAATATTTCTAAAAATACTGGTGATAATTGAGTTTTCGCTAAAATGGCAGAAATGCAAATAAAACTATATTTTTATTCTTGATATCTTATTATATTTTCAGAATTACACTTCAATTATGTTATTTGAATTTCAATAATAAATAACTGCCAATGAATTGTGATTTTTTGCCAAGAATTCAAGAATTGTACATTTGTTTATTAATATTTTGCAGATATTTCAAAATTACGCTTCAAATTTGCTAATTGAACTTCAATAACTCTTATAATTCAAGCGAAATTTTAAAAATCATCATAAATTTCTAAAATAACTGTAAAATAATAACAATCTTAAATATTGTAAGAATCAAATGTATAATGCTAATATTAACTAACATTGATTAAGTTAAAATTAGCAATTAATCTTTGGAAATCCTATTGTAATTACACCAATATTTCAAAAATTGCTGGTGAAAATTGTGCTTTAGCTTAAATGAAAGAAATACCAGCAATATTTCAAAAACTGCTCGTGAAAATTGAGTTAACACTGAAATCAAAGAAATTCAATTAAAATTTTACTTTTATATATCATTTAAGAATTACACTTCAAATATGCTATTTGCATTTCAGTAATGAGTAACTGCCAATGAGTTGTAATTTTCTGCCAAGAATTCAAGAATTGTACATTTGTTAATTAATATTTTACAGATATTTAAAAATTATGCTTCAAATTTGCTAATTGAACTTCAATAACTCTTATAATTTAAGCGAAATTTGAAAAATCATCACTAATTTCTAAAATAACTGTAAAATATTAATAACTACAAATATTGTAAGATTAAAATGATACAGTGCTAATACTAAATAATATTGATTCAGTTAAAATTAGCAAATTATCATTGGAAATCCTATTGTAATTACAGCAATATTACAAAAACTGTTGGTGAAAATTGGGCTTTCCCTAAAATGAAAGAAATACAATTAAAATTTTACTTTTATTCTTGATATCTTATTATCATTTAAGAATTACACTTCAAATATGCTATTTGAATTTCAGTAATAAATAACTGCCAATGAATTGTGATTTTTTGTCAAGAATTCAAGAATTTTGCATTTGTCTTTTAATATTTTGCAGATATTTAAAAATTACGCTTCAAATTTGTAAATTAAATTTCAATAACTTTAAAAAATTTAAAAATCTTATTAGTATACTCAAACTTATTAGTTTGAGAGTGTGTTGTAACGAATTTCTGTAATCAAATAATTTTCTTTTTTTAATGTTAATGTTTGCAATAAATCTGAAAACACTTAATATTTCCGAAACAGTTGAAGATAGGTATAGAACATTGTACATGAAATATGTCTAGAATTTTCTGAAAAATCCAAAAATTGAATAATATACCAGGTATTGCATTTAAAATAAGAAAGTTGGTATTGGCCACGGCCCCATGACACACCCTGTATAAAAAGTTTTTATTGAAAAAAATGCGCAACTAAAAATAACAATCGACGTGTCCGAGCGTTTTTTCGAACACGCCCCCATTTATTTATTATTGAATTTATTCCATTTGGCTGATACACCCTGTATAATTCATGGACCTGTGGTAAAGCTAGAGTAATTGGGTCCACACAAATACATATGGCAGTAACCATTTAATGGGCAGGTGTAGTAGCGCAGGATTATTACTATTATTATTATTATGACTACCGTTATTATAATTATTAGTCCCCGGTATTGAATAGTACATTTGTAATACTGCTGATATTAATAATGGAGAATAGGGTGCTGCCATGCAGAATCTCTGTGCAAATACTTTCGAGAGAGGATTTAAATTGATAACCGTTTTGCTCGAATGACACGTTTTATTTGCGAGATACGACTCAATCCCATAATTTCCTCTGAATTCGCACTCATTTTCTCTATATGTTCCGTTTGAAATAAAATCTCATCAGCTTAGCAATTAAAATTATTCGATTACAAGGTGTCCCATAGATTCATGGCTTAAAGCTAACAGCTGCTATGTAATTAAATACATAAACATAAACAAAATATGTAATGCGAAAATGTATTTTTTTTTCTACTCGCTTTTGTTTCCAAAATATAGGACTTTAAAGTGTTACTTAGCAAATCAGTTTTCTTATTAACATTTCTACTAGAGTAGACTTGGCAATCTGATATTTTGGGACGAGTCACCCACTATCAATACACATATTCACAAATAATTACAATCATCTGAGTAAACACAGTATCGTAGAAACAGGTTGTAGAAATGATAATAAGTAGTTAATTAAGTAATTTCATTTAATTTTGCATTTCTTGGCATGTTCCTAAATGTATGCCAAAAACTTGTGGGACCTTGTATTATAAAAAAAACTGCAGTTGCTATGTTTTTGGATTCAAAGCTCTCACAATAGCGTAGTTCATTTGTTTATAATAATAATAATATAATAATAATAATAATAATGTTAATTCATGCCAGTATCCAAAAGGATTTACGTATGTCAAATTAAAGTTAAAAATTGAAAGAACACGCGAAACTTAAGCATTCAAATTAGCATTAAGCTAATTAAAAGTTTAAGCTTAATGCTAAAGACAACAAATACACTTATACATAAAAAAAATAATTGCATTTATAACAGCTGATAACCTTCCACATTTTAGGATGTGAAAATCGGAAAATACCCCTTTACTAGTTTTTCAACTAGTAACTACTAACTCAGTAGTAGAGCTGTGAATTATATGCAGACAAAATGTATGAAATATGCTCTTATATGAACACACAGTTGGTCAAAATATACAGGGATTTTCGCAAAATATGCACGAATTATCCAAATATATGCATTTTATTTAATTTGACCACGAGTATGTCTTATGTTAGTGAGAAAATCGAGCTATTACCTTTCCGAGTTGGCAAGTATAAGTGATCAGTCACTGAAATTTCTAAAAATTTATCTGAAATGTATTTTGAAAATGTTATGCCTGATCTATATACAGTATGCCTGAAGATATATCCTCTGAAAATTTGATCACTAGTATGTCTTAAATAAGTGACAAAATCGAGTAATTAACTTTCCGAGTAGGCCAATATAAGTTATCAGTCACTGAAATTTCTGAAAAGTTATCTAATGGATATATTGAAAATGTTATGCCAGATCTGTAAACAGTATGCCTGAAGATAAATCATCTGAGAATTTGATCACTAGTATATCTTACATAAGTGAGAAAATCGGGTTATTAATTTTTCGAATTGGCCAGTATAAGTTATCAGTCACTGAAAATTCTGAAAATTTATATAATAGATATTTTGAAAATTAAATAAGTGAGAAAATCGGGTTATAAACTTTTCAAATTGGCCTGTATAAGTTATCAGTCACTGAAAATTCTGAAAATTTATCAAACAGATATTTTGATAACTTAATGCCAGTTCTGTATACACTATGCTTAAAGATAATTCCTCTGAAAATTTGACCACTAGTATGTCTTAAATAAGTAAGAAAATCGAGTTATTAACTTTCCGAGTTGGCAAGTAGAAGTAATCAGTCACTAAAATTTCGGAAAATTTATCTAATGTATATTTTGTAAATTATATACAGTTTTAATAGCAGACCAAAATGACCTCGTATCTATACGAATTTTAGCTAATGAAGTAACGTGACAATTTTTTTTGTGGTTTTATGCATATTTTCAGTTTTTAAGCTTATAATTCCTTTAATGCATTTTTTGTGCATATTTCCTTATTTTTTGTGCTTATTTGCATATTTCTCAATTTTATAGCATATTATTTATATTAGCTAGGAATATATTTTGTTGCACATTATTGTAATGAGAATTCAGTATTAATATTACTCCGTTACATCTAGAGTGCTTGGTTATCACAAAATCATCAACAAAGTGAGCGTGCGTACGTGATATTTGGTAAACAAAGCTTGATTATTTCGGGGATTACCCTATTTTTACGTGCACAGAACGTATCTGGGGCAAGTGTGCTATCAATTCAGCCCAATTTATCTCAATCTTCAGTGCGTTGTGCTTGTGCCTTGTGTGTATTACGTGTTTACAAGTTTTCTTGTATAAAACGCCGAAAGTAAAACCTTCCGTCGATGAATGGATACGTGGACATTCTGAATTGAAATATGAGAACGGCAAATTAATTTGCAGGGCTTGTATCAAACCGGTAAGTTTTATTTTGTGTTGCCATTGGCCTAGGTACAAGCATGTATTACGTTGTAGATTAACTGCGAGAAAAAATTTAACACAACACAACATATCAAAACAACAGTTCACCTGGAAAATTTAAAAAAAACACAAATCTGCAAGCAGTACCCTGAGTACCCAGCAAACTATTTCCGAGTCTTTTGCGAGTTCTTCTACACAGAATGAAAAGGAATTTTGCTTTGATTTATGCAATACGGTGGTATCTTCTAAAATTCCGTTAAAAAAACTTGATAATAGTATGTTTAAATCTTTTTTGCAAAAATACACCGGTAGACGTATTCCTGCCGAATCAACCATTCGCAAAAACTATGTCGAGCAAGTATATAAACACACTATTGAGGAAATTAAAAAGATAATGGGCAACAATTACATATGGTTCTGTATAGATAAAACTACTGATTCATGTGGTCACTACATCGCCCATTTAATGATTGGAATATTAAACGGAGACTCCACCAATGCATTTTTATTAGTTCCAAGCAGTTAGTAAAAAACAAATGGCAATACCGTTGCCAAATTCGTTCACGATGGATTAACACTTTTTTTGCCAAAAACCGTACCAAATGATAATTTATTATTGATGCTTTCTGATGTCGCTGCATGTATGTTGAAGGCATATTCTAATTTAAAAGTATTTTATGAGCAATTAATGCATTGCACCTGTTTGGCACATGGTTTTAATTGAGTTGCTGAAACGTAGACTGCAATTTCCCCTGGTCAATGATTTGATAAAAACCGGGTAGAAAATTTTCCTAAAAGCTCCACTGAGGGTTGAAATGTTTAGGGAAAGAATGCCAAATGTACATCTTCTTTCGGCATTATAACTAGATGGGGTACGTGGCTAGATGCTGCCTGCTATTATGCTTACCATTTCGATTCGTTTAAGGAGCTTGTGTTAGAGTTTCCCGAAAATGTGTCAGAGGCAATTAAAGAATGCCACAAAGTTCTTAAAGATAGGAGGGTTGTACAAAATTTGGCATTCCTAAAAACCAACTACAGTTTCGTAAGCAAAGCGATTGATAAACTCCAAGCAAAGGACGCAACTTTGGTAGATGCGGTTCAAATAGTTGAAGATTTTAGGAACGACGTCTCAAACGTACGGGGATCTATAGGAGATTATTAAAAAAAATTGATGCAGTTTTGTCAAAAAATTAAGGGTTTGGCGGGTTACAAAAAATATCAACAGTTTTAAAAGGAGATTTCGTGGAAGATTTGCTGATAAATATTACAATTGTTCCCAAATTTAAATATGCGCCGGTTACAAGTGTGGATGTGGAGAGAGGCTTTTCACACTTAAAAAATGTGCTCGGTGATAGGAGAATGGGATTTTCCGTTGCAAATTTAGAAAAACGTTTAATTATTAGTTCATTTAAAAATGAGCAGTGATCACTATTTGTTATTAAATGAAAATAAACTATTCGCTTAGTAATAATGTGTGAAATATATGAAATTCTGCAGTTTGTAAAAGTGGTCTGGGTCGGTGGCAAATTTAATAATTAATAGTGGAGATCGGCTGAGCGCTCATTTGCAATTTTAATGCCGCGGAAATTTCCGTCCCACTTTGGTGTAATTGAGATGGTAATCTGTGTAATAAGGCCGTCATTCAGCTGGTAATTTTGAGAATACTTCTCGTTCCTGCTAAATACCTGTGGGCACGTTGGCAAGACAATATGTGAACTCCGTTGCGTAATTATGAGCTTACGTAGTAGTCTAGCGGTACATACACATCAGGTGACAAAACTTATTTCCACGGCAACAAAAATACTTGGTACCACGCGGTACCATGACTTTTGAATAGAGCGGGGCTCAGCAGGCCTGCTTGCAACTACAATCGCCATCAGGATGTTCTCAATCAACTCCTGCTGGACATTAGACCATTCACACTGCGTACTCTTATTGCCGTTCACGTACTTGACACGATTTAATGCCGCATGTCAATATAATCACTGGATTACAGCTGATGATTCTGCACTCTCTAATCGATTAAAACTACTGTGTGTGTGCACAGACAGCTGCATACGATGCGATGATTGGTGGGCCACTCATAATCACATAATTTGCAAATCAATAGGTAACTAATTCGGGCTGTAATTGAGTTTGCCAATTAAAAACCGGTTAATTAAATTTCATTGTCCAGCCAAGTATTTCACTAAGCATGGGCAAATTTCATATTTAGATCCGCAAAAGTTCTGTTTTAATCCATCCGGCGTGTGTTTATTTTACCCAAGATAAAAATCGCATAACATATCTGGTCCATGCGAGCCTACCGACCTTTCTACGAAATTCCCGGTCCACATGTTAATTATGTGCGGTTGCTATTTGTTCGGCCCAAAGTCACACATTTAACTCTTTTTATTCTTTGTATGCGTCCCGCAAATACACGGCGGCGGATTTAGGGGGTATAAGTGCAAATTTTTGGAAAAATACCAAAGGCACAAGTCACAATAAAAAATAAATATACAAATAAATAAATAAGTGACGAACGAAAAAAGGCAAATACAAGAAGTGAAGCATCTAACTACCTCCTTCAACATCACAGATTAGAAACGACTTTTTTGTCTATTTTATGCTGAGAAACGTTATCTCGATTTAACGTATAAAGTAAAAAGCTACAATAGTCTGAGATCGATCTATCAACCGTAACAGTATAAATATTACTCCGTTACGTCTAGAGTACTTGGTTATTACAAAATCATCAACAAAGCGAGCATACGTACGTGATATTTGGTCAAAAAAGCTTGATTATTTCGGGGATTACCCTATTTTTGCGTGCACAGAACGCATCTGGTGCAAGTGTGCTATCAATTCAGTCCAATTTATCTCAATCTTCAGTGCGCTGTGCTTGTGCCTTGTGTGTATCACGCGTTTATATGTTTTCTTGTATAAAACACCGAAAGTAAAACCTTCCGTCAATGAATGGATACGTGGACATTCTGAATTAAAATATGAGAACGGCAAATTAATTTGCAGCGCTTGTATCAAACTAGTAAGATTTATTTTGTGTTGCTATTGGCCTAAGTACAAGCATGTATTATGTTGTAGATTAACTACGAGGTAAAATTTAACATAACACAACATATCAAAACAACAGTTCACCTGGAAAATTAAAAAAAACACAAATCTGCAAGCAGTACCCTGAGCACCCAGCAAACTATTTCCGAGTCTTTTGCGAGTTCTTCTACACAGAATGAAAAGGAATTTTACTTTGATTTATGCAATACGGTGGTATATTCTAACATTCCGTTAAAAAAAACAAGATAATAGTATGTTTAAATCTTTTTTACAAAAATACACCGGTAGACATATTCCTACCGAATCAACCATTCGCAAAAACTATGTCGAGCAAGTATATAAACACACTATTGAGGAAATAAAAAATATAATTGGCAACAATTTCATATGGTTCTGTGTAGATGAAACTACTGATTCATGTGGCCACTACATCGCCCATTTAATGATTGGAACATTAAACGAAGACTCCACCAATGCATTTTTAATTAGTTCCAAGCAGTTAGAAAAAACAAATGGCAATACCGTTGCCAAATTCGTTCACGATGGATTCACACTTTTTTTTTTGCCAAACCCCGTACCAAATGATAAATTATTATTGATGCTTTCTGATGCCGCTGCAAATATGTTGAAGGCATATTCTAATTTAAAAGTATTTTATGAGCAAATAATGCATTGCACCTGTTTGGCACATGGTTTTAATCGAGTTGCTGAAACGATTAGACTGCAATTTCCCCTGGTCAATGATTTGATAAAAACCGGGAAGAAAATTTTCCTAAAAGCTTCACTGAGGGTTGAAATGTTTAGGGAAAGAATGCCAAATGTACCTCTTCCTCCGGCACCGGTTATAACTTGATGGGGTACATGGCTAGATGCTGCCTGCTATTATGCCGACCATTTCGATTCATTTAAGGAGCTTGTGTTAGTTTTCCGAAAATGTGTCAGAGGCAATTAAAGAATGCCACAAAGTTCTTAAAGATAGGAGGGTTGTACAAAATTTAGCATTCCTAAAACTACAGTTTCGTAAGCAAAGCAATTGATAAACTCCTAGCAAAGGACACAACTTTGGTAGATGCGGTTCAAATAGTTGAAGATTTTAGGAACGACGTCTCAAACGTACGGAGATCTATAGGAGAGTTTATAAAAAAAAAATGTGATGCAGTTTTGTCAAAAAATGAAGGGTTTCGCCAGTTACAAAAAATATCAACAGTTTTAAAAGCAGATTTCGTGGAAGATTTGCTGATAAATATTACAATTAACTCTAAACAATATCAAGTTGTCATAGTAAATTTTATTTGTTTACTCTCAACTTGATATTGTTTAGTGTCAACTTGATTTTGTTTAGTCTCAATTTGAAATTGATTGGTATCAATTTGAAATTAATTGGTATCAATTTGAACTTGGTTGACCTCACTTTTAAATTGATTGGTCTCAATTTGAACTTGAGTGGTCTCAACTTGATATTGTTTAGTGTCAACTTGATTTTGTTTAGTCTCAATTTGAAATTGATTGGTATCAATTTGAACTTGATTGGCCTCAATTTGAAATTGATTGGTCTCAATTTGAACTTGATTGGTCTCAATTTGAACTTGAAAAGGTATAGATGGGGTACGTGGCTAGATGCCTTATTTCATTCAAGACCAATATAACGCTTATTATCAGTACTAAATTGTATTAATATTGATACGCTAGTTTTTGAGATATCACCCATAAAGACACATCAATATAAAAATAAATCACTCGAAAACAATTGATCGCACTAAAAAGCAAATTTATGAAATATCACACATTGGTTATCAATCGAATTCATTACATTGAAAATTAAAAAACCGCTTAATAACCGTAATAAATTGTATTAATATTGATACGCTACTTTTTGAGATATCATCAAAAAAGTTAATATGATTATTTAAGAATATCACTGAATAACAATGAAAAACACACGCTCATAGTAAAAAGAACATATCTCAAAATCAGAATATTGGATATTAATCGAATTGAGTAAATAAGATACCAATATATCGGTCAATATGAATGCCAGATTTCATTGATATTCATACGCTAGTTTTTGAGATATAACTCATAAAGTCACATCAATATTTTTAAAATATCACTGGAAAACAGTTGATAACACTTAATAGCAAATATCTTAAAAATCTCATATTGGTTATCAATGCAATTCATTATATTGAAGACTAATATACCACTTATTATCAGTAATAAATTGTATTGATATTGATACGCTAGTTTTTGAGATATCATCAAATATGTAAATATGAATGTTTAATAATATCACGGAATAACACTGAAAGATACATGCTTATAGTAAAAAGTACATATCTCAAGAACCGAACATTGGATATTATTCAAATTGAGTAAATTCGATACCAATATATCAGTCAATATGAGTACTAGATTGCATTGATATTAATACGCCAGTTTTTGAGATATCACCCATAAGGACTCATCAGTATTAAAAAATATCACTCGAAAACAGTTGATTGCACTATAAAGCAAATATCTTAACAACCACACATTGGTCATCAATCCAATTCATTCTATTTAAGACTAATATAACGCTTATTATCAGTAATAAATTGTATTGATATTGATACGCTAGTTTTTAAGATATCATCAAATAAGTAAATATGAATGTTTAAGAATATCACTGAATAACACTGAAAGATACATGCCTCTGACACATTTCCCGAAAATGTGTCAGAGGCAATTAAAGAATGCCACAAAGTTCCTAAAGATAGGAGGGTTGTACAAAATTTAGCATTCCTAAAAACCAACTACAGTTTCGTAAGCAAAACGATTGATAAACTCCAAGCAAAGGACACAACTTTGGTAGATGCGGTTCAAATAGTTGAAGATTTTAAGAACGACGTCTCAAACGTACGGGGATCTATAGGAGAGATTAATAAAAAAAAAATGTGATGCAGTTTTGTCAAGAAAATGAAGTGTTTGGCGAGTTATAAAAAAATCAACAGTTTTAAAAGGAGATTTCGTGAAGGATTTGCTGATAAATATTACAATTGTTCCCAAATTTAAATATGCACCGTTTACTAGTGTGGATGTGGAGAGAAGCTTTTCACACTTAAAAAATGTGCTCAGTGACAGGAGAATGCGATTTTCCGTTGAAAATTTAGAAAAACATTTAATTATTAGTTCATTTAAAAATGAGCAGTAATCATTATTTGTTATTAATTATTATTGTTATTAATATTAATCACCAAAACCTATCTTATTAAAATATTACTTTTATCTACCTATAGTGCGTTCTTGTTAATAAAATTATGTTTCGTTTTGTTTTTCTATATTTTCATTTAAAAAAAAGCCTTTTCATGTTTTTTCTGCGTTTTTGAGCTTATTCTAATCTTTATGCTATTTTCTAAGATTTTTATGCATTTTTAAGCGCTTATTTTGTAATTTTTTATGCTTATAAATCCGCGCTTTGAATATCACTGACTATCAGTAAATATAACATCATATTTTTGTTAACATTCTAGATTTTACTTCCTGATTTCTTCATTGATTATTTTGCCTATAAAACTATTTGCAATATTTGATAGTTTCAATACATTATTAACATTAGATTAATAATAATAACTATACATATTACATTTATATTACATTACATAATAATACCAGCTATACTAGTGTAAGATTGGCTTATAACTTGAAACTGTACCGAGAAAGTACTGACCGCTTATCTATAAATAATATGTATTGTAATCGGTTTTTAAGAGTTTCGTATTTACTTCTACTGTATAAGAAAACGTACAGTTTCACTTTTTGTTAGTTTGCTGTATAAGTTTCGTGCAGAAACGGAAAATTATAATAATTTTGGGCAAGTTGTGCGGAGGTTAATATCGTGTGTAGCCGCTCGAAAATAAAGGTTAAAATATCTCAATAAATCTAGCGGGAGCACAATGAAAGTAGAGTACCTCACGCTTTATAACTCTTTTAGAATGGATTCCTCATGCCATAAATCTCCAGACACACGAATTTATTTGAATAGTTGCTACATACCCCCCAAGTATCCTCTATATACTAGTTTACTGTTATGAGGGTGGAATCTTTTGGAGATGAAATAGTTTTTAGCTTTTGCATTTATAAAGGCGTGTATAAATATAATGATTTGCATCTTCCTTGTGTTTGCAAGCTGTATGCTAAAACTATTCTTTGGCATGTATTTTATGCAGCTCGGTTTTATTTGCCATTAGGTTATTACTGTTTACTATTCGCGTTGACTGTATAAATCATATACGTATTCGTATAAAAAGGAATCGAATCATCTATTATTATTCGGATGAAGTTGCAAATGCGTGGAAGAATCACCACGGAACCGAGCTCTATTAACTTAACTCAGAAACAATGAGGGCCAATTTAATGCTCCGACGCACAGATTATTCTTCCTGGCAATTCGGAAGTAAAAAATTTATTAAGGATTCAGACTGATCTATTTCCGATTGCATTTCACTTTATAATGATGCGCACAAACAGCACATATTCATTTTTACTTTTGGTCTGTTGGAGGTACCTATGGGTGTAATTGCGGAAGCCTTTTAGTAATTGTGTTTCATTGATCTTGTGCGAGACGAATAATGAAAAGAGTTAAATGTGTGACTTTAGGCAGTGGCGGATTTAGGGAGGGACTATGAGGGCTATAGCCCAGGGCCGCAAAATCCAGGGGCGGCAATGTTTTTGAAAAATACGAAAGGCACCTGTTCGACCCAAAGTCACACATTTAACTCTTTTTATTCTTTTTATTCGTCCCGCAAATACACAGTGGCGGATTTAGGGGGTATAAGTGCAAATTTTTGGACTTATACAAATAAGTAAATAAATGACAAACGAAATAAGGCAAATACAAGAAGTGAAGCATATAACTACCTCCTTCAACTTCAAAGATTAGAAACGACTTTTTTGTCAATTTATGCTGAGATATGTTCTCTCGATTTAACGTATAAAGTAATAAGCTACAATAGTCTGAGATCGATCTATCAACCATATCAGTAAACAATGTATAAGAACAAAATTTAACATTTATGAAAATTGAGCACTAATGAAAGCGAAAGTAACTTAGTATAAAGATGAAACCAACAGAAAAAAACACGAAAAATCCAGTAGGATGAAAACAGAGCAGGATATGTAGAATTGATTGGTACAGAAAATTTCAGAATCAATCAAGAGTACTAAATATCATTAAAAGTTTAAGTCCAAGAAGCACTTTGACATAGTGTGCAAAGCTTCAGTAGGTACCCATTAGAATATATTACTTTTTCAGAAAATTTCACTTTAAATTTAATTTGATCTAGTATTTAGTCGTAAATATTACTTAACTTTGTCAATTGAACAAGTATCATCATACTACAAGAATGATTGTAATGTTTTTTGACGTTTTCGCTTTCTTGACGCTGTTTTATCTCTTTCCTTGAACTGAAGTTTGAACAAAAAAATATTTCTGTGATATTTCTCATAGATATCTGTCAATAGTAGTTAGTAGTACTTTTGAGATTTTGCAATTTTTAAAACATTGTATGGTAATTTTTGTCATTTGTAACATTGGTTGGCATTACATCAACCAATGCTCCAAAACTCGAAAATTCCCATAAAATGTCAATACAAAATCTCAATAATACTAATAATAATAATAAGTCATTTATTTAAGTCATTAAATTATTTTGGAAAAAAGATTATATTGAGACCTAAGACTCAATATAATCTGTTTTCCAAAATAATTTAAAAGAAAGAAAATCTTCAGAGAAAGAGAAAGAGGATTATTATTTCAAGAAAATATGCTAAATTTCACTCATCTTTATAGTAGTTGACTTGAGATTTGGCAGTTTTTAAAACATTATATGGTAATTTTATTAAAGAAATTTTGGTGTTTTTTTCCCAAATATTCTGGAATATGTACGGAATTTTTAACATTATTGAACAAATTTTCTCAAAATTTGGCAGTTTTTAAAACATTATATGATAATTTTATTATAGAAATTTTGGTAATTTTTTCCATATATTCTGGAATATGTACGGAATTTTTAACACTATTGAACAAATTTCCTCAAAATTTGGCAGTTTTCAAAACATTATATGATAATTTTATTAAAAAAATTTTGATGTTTTTTCCAAATATTCTGGAATATGTACGGAATTTTTAACACTACTGAACAAATATCCTCAAAAATTTACAGAGAATATAAAGATTATAGAAATTGCCAAGAAGTTTTCTGGAATTTTCCAAATGTTTTTTTAAAGTTGGTCATATACACTGCTCAACAAAATTAGGGGAACACCTATAAAAAAGGGTAAAAATGGTTAATTGTTTTTATAGTAGGTGGTATTTTTTTGCTTATTTTGACCACATGGTTTTAAAATGCCTCTTTCTGTTTAAATAAACATGAATTAAGACTAATCAGAAATAATTAACTTCGTATAGTTGTTAAATTTCTATTTTAACCCTTTTTTAAAGGTGTACCCCTAATTTTGTTGAGCAGTGTATATTCTTTTTTTGTACAAAGTACAAAGTTGTACAGTCGGACTTTCCCATATATTCTAGAATATGTATAGAATTTTTAATACTTTTGAACAAATTTCCTGAAAAATTTATAGAGAATATTAAGATTATAGAAATTGCCAAGAAGATTTCTGGAATTTCCCGAATGTTTTCTTAAAGTTGATCATATATAGGGAGATTTTGTTTTTCATTTTAAGCATTAGGTTCTCGGAAACCATAAGACATATAGATTCAGTTAAATGAGGAAAGAGTTGTCGTTTTAAGAGCTTATGCAAGATATTCTTTTGTATGATGACTACCATTGAAAAACATAAGTTTGTATTATAACTCCAAAACTATGTTTTTCTTAAAAAAAAAGCATATCTTGCATAAGCTCTAAAAATTACAACTCTTTCCTCATTTAACCGAATCTTTATGTCTTATGGTTTCCGAAATTCCAATGTTAAAAATGAAAAAAAAAACTCACCCTGTAAGTATGTTCCTTTTTTCTACAAAACTTGGTCATAATTTTGTTGTATTAATCTGTAACATTCAGCATATTAAAAGTCGGACTGTCCCATATATTCTAGAATATGTATGGCATTTTTAATATAATTGAACAAATTTCCTCAAAAAATTACAGATAATATAAAGATCAATTGGAATGTTACGAATGTTTTTTTTTTAATTGGTTATGTATGTTCTGTTTTTCTACAAAACTTGAAAAAATTTGATCATAATTTTGTTCTATTATCTACAATTATCAGCATTTAAAAGTCGGAAATTATATTTAAAAAAATTCTGAAATATTTGTCAAATTTTCGAACATTTATGAAAATTTCAAAAACTATGAACGTTTCTACAACTCCATTATTTTTAAAATACTTTAGCACTTGTTTAATACATTTAGGCACACTCTGTGGTATTTACAAATATTTACGAACATTTAATTACCAGAATTCTCGTTATTTTCTACAAAACTTATCAAAATTAGCTCATCATTTTGTTGTATTATCTATTTAAATTTTTTTTTAAATATTTGTGGAATATTTATGAAAATTTCAAAAACTATGAACGTTTCCACAACTTCATTGTTTTCAGAATATTTTATCACATGATTGGTATATTTAGGCACTTGTTCAATATAGTAATGAGTATCAGCAATATATTTCATTGATATTGATGCGCTGGTTTTTGAGGTGTAAATTAAAAAAAAAAGATTACCAAAAATCACATCATGAATCATATATCTTAAAAATTATGCATTAGACTTTCAATCGGCTAAACAAAATTTATGACAATATATCATTTAATATCAGTAATAAATGTTATTAGTAATAATAATAATAATACGCTAATTTTTGATATATCATAATTTAAGTGTAATAATGCAGTTGTCTGTACAATAGACTACTTACATCTTAACATGGTGATAATTTGGAAATAATCTTCGTCGTTGATTTGAACGATGGAGAACTGAAGGCTGTTTTGTGGATAATCTCTATGCAAATACTTTCGATAGAGGATTAAAATTGAAAACAGTTTTGCGTAAATGACACGTTTTATTTGCGCGGCATTAAATTTCGTCCAGTCCGACAATTTCCTCTAATTCTGCAATCGTAGTTTGTAATAAAATTTCATAAGCTCAGCATGTGCAATCCTATAGTTGATCGTAGAAAAATTCAACAGTGTTATTCATAAAGATGTATGTAACCATGGTAATGAATGATGGTAACGAATCTTAGTAATGATGATGATGGTAATGAATCTTAGTAACCATGGCAACCCATTGTAAAACACAGCTAAACCACGGTTTAAATTTTTATGAATAACACTGCAAGTGTTCAGTTTCTAAAGCTTCCGGACATCTTTTGAATCTCCGTAATCAATCAATTAAATAATTTATGCAATTGAAAAGTTCTGGCGAATTAATTTTCAAAAATATATTTGGGAAGCTGTTAATAGTTGTAACGCGCTATTATTTTATTATATTTATTTTATTATTCGTCGTTTTTATCGTGAAATTATTATATAATTTCTTGATTATTTTGGCTCGTGATTTATTGTATAATGTTTTAATTATTTTTGGCTCGTGATTTGTGATTGTATTTAGTACTTACACGTCGTGACGTTTAATTTAACTACCGTGATTACTCTCAAGGTACTTTGCTATTGGTAATGTGTTAATTAACGTACACTAATAATGGATTAATACAAGAAAGCAACAATTTAAGGATTTGTTTTGTTTATTTAATAATAGACACGCTGAAATTGTAAGACACAGGGAAATAAAACACAGGTTGACGATGAAGTAAATTAATTTATATAATTATAACGTACAGGGAAATAAAACACAGGTTGGCGATTATGACATGAATTGATTTATTTTCTAGATTTCGTTAACCTTATAATGAATGTGTAAATTCTTTTATTTATTTAATTGATAGTTTGAAAATGGTTATTACTACGAAGTTTATTTACGAGAGTTTGTATACATGCACGTGCTTCTCTTAGACCATTTATTACCATGCTCTTTCACTCCATTCAACTACAGGAAAGTGATATGATCAAAAATAGAACTATTTAAAGATGTTGAAATATCCCCAATAATTCATGAATGATTACTAAAGGTATCTCGCGATCTTCCCGAATTTCATGGTTGTGTCGGTGTCCACACAATAATGTAATTATTGGAGCCCCCTTGTTTACGTTGATTGCGGTAAATTAGTAATTCTACCCACGATCACAGCAAGCACCAATGTCACAAGTAGTCATCACCGTCAGACATGTTACAAGTTGTGTCAAATAACAGTTCTGCTACCTCAATCGGAGATGTTTATGTAATGTTATAATATATTATTATTAGGAACATTGGAGGTTATTAATAACTTCTCTTGTGATTATACCAAGCTTCATTCTCTCGTTTATCATTTTCTCTGTTTATACGGGGTTTTAATAATTCCACTTATTTCTTGTTTACGATATTTAACCATAAATTGTCATTATGTCTTCAAATTATAGAAATTTAATCCAGCCTATTTTATTTGTACGATTCTAAATTACTCTGCCCAATAATAGGTACGTCATGTACTTGTTTTATGATTTGAAATCAATAAACCTTTATTTGTATACATTATGATTTTAAATTATTAAGATTGTTAATCCAACTTATTTATTTATACAATTATAAATCACTATGCCCAACAATATGCACGTTATGGGCTCATTTATGATTTAAAATGAAGACGCCATCATTTTTATGAATTATTTTGAATTGAATATGATGATGTATGTCGGAGGGTAACACTGAATGCCTTGATTAGTTGTTATAGTTATGGTGAATACAGCCACGTTAGTTTTCGATCGCGGGCGCGATATATGATCAGTTTATATGTATAAATGTTATGATGCTGACGACGATTTGATTCTAGTGGCGGAGGTGATTCCACAATAATTCAATTACAGGCGTCAATTACACCTGTTATTGCTTCCTCTAGTGATTCGTAAACACGAATAGCGTTCGAGCCGCCTTTGTTTACTGATAGGAATAGGTAATCGGTGTTTGGCTTTTCTAGGTAACTTGTGGTTGGTTAAATACACTATTTTCCGTCAATTTGAATCCAGTGCGGACATTTGATTTCACAATAACAGGTGTGTGAACGAAGTGCGCGGGTGGGCGTCAATTACACCTGTTATTGCTTCCTCTAGTGATTCGCAAACACGAATAGCGTTCGAGCCGCCTTTGTTTACTGACAGGAATACGTAATCGGTGTTTGGTATTTATAGGTAACTTAGGGTTGATTGAAAGGAATAAGCACTCCCGTGAATTTATAATGAGACTGGTTTAACAACTTTATATTATCGTTAATAATAAAAACATTAAATTACTCTGTACCTAGAATTGTATGTTTTTCGATTTATTCAAATTTTTACTCTACTTTGCGTTTTTTACAACGTTATATGCAATCGTTAATTTAATTATAACCCGACGTGAATTTATATACTCAAAACCGCGAATGTCGTGTGCGTTGCCCGTGGTCGACGCAACTTTCTTACTGATCTCGCTCGTGTGTGACTTATGCTTAAATAGGGTTTTTCAGCTTCAAATCTCCACTCCCCTCACATATCTACTGCTAAATATTCGCCCCCATCCCATAGTTATCATGGTGATTATTAATCTTGAATGTGCGTGTGGTATTAATGCGTTTTTAGCGCAGAGTTTTTTAACTTAAAGAGTTGCCATTCGAGGTGATTTTTACGTGCCTGGCGCTTGCTCGTTTCTAAGGGGCGCTGATACCCCAATCTTCCAGAACCGTGCATATGCAGGACTCGGCTCTTGAGATATTTGGCGACGCTCTGGCGCGACTTGCGATGGCTATTTATCACATTTCACCCTGGGATTATTTGTAAATGAATTAATTTAATAATTTGGTTGTATTCATGATTTTTAAAATATGAGTCACTTTATTGCATAAATGGGTATTTTACTGGGCGTATATTTGGGCCTATTACATAGTCAATAATCACTATGTCATCTAGGACGAGTGACAGTTATAAATCATTTAAAAGATTATTTTACGTAAAAGCGAAGCACAACATAATCAATAATTCATAATGAGGTACAATATTTTCGCAAATATTATATTTGCCATTGTTCGTATTCAGAATTTTACATTTGACGTCTTACATTACTCATTCTCAGCCAAATGAGGAGTAGCACACTTATACGAATTGTTCTGCGAATTATGGCAGTGACAAAACGTATTAAGGAATATCACGCGAGATTGCGTATTAGTATTTACTGCTAGTTTAACAAATATAGAAATATAGAATGCCACACAGATGATCTTATCGGCAGTACATTCGTCTTGGAAAGGGTGTCTGGAAATCTGCAACGATAGCTCCATTTAACGTCCGTAGTAAATGACAACTCGTAAACTCCTAAAAGATATTTACTGTTCCTATCCTAGAATAAAAGACAGTGGCGCTCATTTCCCGAAGAAAGTTATTCCCACCATTGTTATATCGTCACCAAATCCCACGTTTCAGAAAAAAAAATCTATGTTAATTCATATACTGCTCATCTATTGTTGCCTTTATCTTTCTGGAACAACTATATTGTTGAAATTTATAGCAGTCCGTTAAGACCATGGACGCATAAAGGTATGCTTTATTGTAAGGTCATTACAGGCCTGCACAATGCACACACTTTCATATAACTGCATAAATATTTATGCCATTACTAACGCAAAATGCAGACGTGCAACTTATAAATCGGGAGCTAAGATCTCGGCGGAAGATGGAAAGAAATTGAACTTTTAAAGCCGCTTTCTAAAAACCTATAAAATCTACAATTTATTTCGTTGAGAATTTTACTGATCACGAGAGTGGATTGAGCGGTCGTTTCTAATGTTTAGACAAGTTTCACCTTTCTGGTCAATGGCTGATGTTAAAATTGGATGATTGCACCATACATTATCTATTCATGAGCACGCCAAGTTAGCCATTAGTTTCCGTGAGAATTTTATAATCCATTGCGAGTAATAATATACGTATAATAAATAAGTAAAGTAAACAACCCAACTGATATTATAATGATTGATAATTGATATTATAATGTTTCGTTAAAACTCAGAAATAACGAAATAACGCTTTTAACTGGTGCATTAATTTTGCGATTGGCATATATTCACGATCTTTAAATATTGTTAATTATATGTGATTTTTAAAACTTTCAGTAATTCCGTCAGAACATTCTTGATTACTATAAAATGTTTGATTATTTCTGTGCAAATTTCAATTATTACTGCCAAATTTTCCATAATTTCTGCAAAATTTAATATTGCTGTCAAAACTGGAATGATCACTATCTAAGTTTCAATGCTATTGACATTTTTGATGACTTCTGCCAAATTTTCTGATTCCTGTCTATATTTCTGTCGGAAAATTCTTGATTGCTATAAAAATTTCGATTATTTCTGTCCAAATTTCAATTATTGTTACAAAATTTCAATTATTACTGCCAAAATTTCTAGAATTTCTGCATAATTTTAATATTGCTGTCAACACAGGAATGATCACTGTCTAAGTTTTAATGCTATTGGCATTTTCAATGATTTCTGCCATTTTTTTTTGTTATTTCTGTATTTTCAAATGTAACTATCAAAATATTACTGTCAAATTTTCAATTAGTTCAGTCAAAATTTCAATAATTCTGTCAGAATAATCTTGATTACTATGAAAATTTTGATTATTTCTTTGCAAATTTCAATTATTACTGCCAACTTTTGTATAATTTCTGCAAGATTTTAATATTACTGTCAAAACTGGGATGATCTAAGAGTCTAAGAGTCAATGCTATGCAAATTTCAATAATTACTACCAAATTTTCTAAAACTCCTGCATTATCAAATATTACTATCAAAATATTATTTATTACTGTCAAATTTGAAAGTATTTGCCAAGTACTATAACATTATTATTTTTTTCTGCTATCATTTTAATATTGCTGTCAAAACAGAACTTATCTAAGTTTCATTATCATATACTATTTACATTGTCAATGATTTCTGCCAAATTATCTATTATTCCTGTATTTTCAAATATACCTATCAAAGTATTACTGTCAAATTTCAATTATTTCAGTCAAAATTTCAATAATTCCGTCAGAATATTCTTGATTACTATAAACTTATCGATTTTTTGTCCAAATTTCAATTATTACTGCCAAATATTCTCTAATATCTGCATAATTTTAATTTTGCTGTCAACACTGGAATGATCACTGCCAAAGTTTCAAGGCTGTTGGCATTTTCAATGATTTCTGTCAATATTTCTGTTCTTCCTGTAGTTTCAAATGTAACTATCAAAATATTACTGTCAAGTTTACAATTATTTCACTCAAAATTTCAATAATTCTGTCAGAATATTCTTGATTACTACGAAAATTTTGATTATTTCTCTGCAAATTTCAATAATTATTGCCAAATTTCAATTATTACTGTAAAATTTTCTATAATTTCTGCATCAATTTAATATTGCTGCCAATACTGGAATGATCACTGTCTAAGTTTCAATGCTATTGGCATTTTCAATGATTTTTGCCAAATTTTCTATTATTCCTGTATTTTCAAATGTAACTATCTAAATATAACTGTCAAGTCTTTAATTATTTCAGTCAAAATTGCAATAATTTCGTCAGAATCTTCTTGATTACTATAAACTTATCGATTTTTTTGTCCAAATTTCAATAATTACTGCCAAATTTTCTATAATTTCTGCATCATTTTAATATTACTGTCAACACTGGAATGATCACTGTCCAAGTTTCAATTCTATTGGCATTTTCAATGATTTCTGCCAAATTTTCTGTTATTCTTGTATTTTCAAACGTAACTATCAAAATATTACTGTCAAATTTCCAATAATTTCACTCAAAATTTCAATAATTCTGTCAGAATATTCGTGATTACTATGAAATTTTTGATTTTCATAGTAATTTCAATTTCTGTGCAAATTTCAATTATTACTGCCAAATTTTCTATAATTTCTGCAAAATTTAAATATTGTTGTTAGAACTGGAATGATTACTGTCTAAGTTGCAATGCTATGTAAATTTCAATAATTACTACCAAATTCAGAATATTCTTGATTACTATAAAAATTTCGATTATTTCTGTTCAAATTTCAATTATTATTACCAAATTTCATCTCTTACTGCCATTTTTTTTATAATTTCTGCATCATTTTAATATAGCTATCAAAACTGGAATGATTACTGTCTAAGTTGCAATGTTATACAATTTTCAATGATTACAGCCAAATTTCAATTATTACTGTCAAATTTCTATAATTTCTGCATCATTTTAATATTACTGTCAAAACTGGAATGATTACTGTCTATGTTGCAATGCTATAAATATTTCAATAATTACTACGAAATTTTCTATAACTTCAGCAATTTCAAATATTACAATCAAAATATTATTTATTAGTGTCAAATTAGTATAAGTATTTGCCAAGTACTATAAATTTTTAATATTTTCTGTTTAAATTTCAATTATTAGTGCGTTTTAGTATGTTTTAATAATTTCTGCATTATTTTAATATTGCTTAAAAGTGTAATTATAACTATGTAAGTTTCAATGTTTTTTGCCAAATTTTCTCTAATTCCTGTATTTTCAAATGTAACTGTCAAAATGTTACAGTCAAATTTCTAATTATTTCACTCAAAATTGCAATAATTCCGTCAGAATATTCTTGATTACTATGAAAATTTGGATTATTTCTGTGCAAATTTTAAAGATTACTTCCAAATTATCTAAAATATCTGCATCATTTTTATGTTGCAATCAAAACTGATCACTGTCTAAGTTTCAAAGCTATTGGCATTTTCAGTAACTTCTGATAAATTTTCTATTATTCCTGTATGTTCAAATATACCTATCAAAATATTATTGTCAAATTTTCAATTATTTCAGAAAAAAATTCAATAATTTCGTCCGTATATACTTGATTACTATAAAATTTTCGATTTTTTCTGTCCTAATATCAATGATTACTGCCAAATTTTCTATAATTTCTGCATAATTTAAATATAGCTGTTAAAACTGGAATTATTACTATCTAAGTTGCAATACTATTTAACTCCTGCATTTTTAAATATTACTATCAAAATATTTTTTATTACTGTCAAATTTCCAAGTATGTATCAAGTACAACATTTTTTTAAATTTGTTCTGTTAAAATTTCAATAATTACTGCCAATTTTTTTAATAATTTCTTCATTATTTTGATATTGCTGTCAAAACTGGAATGATAACTATCTAAGTTTCAATGCTATTGGCATTTTTAATGATTTCTGTCAAATTTTCTGTTATTCTTGTATTTTAAAATGCAACTTTCAAAATATTACTGTATAATTTCCCATTATTTCAGTCAAAATTTCAATAATTCTGTCATAATATTGTTGGTTACTATGAAAATTTCTATTATTTCTGTGCAAATTTCAATTATTACTGCCAAATTTTATATAATTTCTTTATCATTTTAATATTGCTATCAAAACCGGAATGTTCAATGATTAACTCCTGCATTTTCAAATGTTACTATCAAAATATTATTTATTACTGTAAAATTTTCAAATATTTGCCAAGAACTATAATTTTTTAATATTTTTCTGTTAAAATTTCAATAATTACTGCCATTTTTTAGTATTGCTGTTAAAAACTGGAATGATAACTATCTAAGTTTCAATGCTATCGTCATTTTCAATGATTTCTGCCAAAATTTCTGTTATTCCTGTCTTTTCAAATGTAACTGTCAAATTTCCAATTATTTCAGTCAAAATGTGAATAATTCTGTCATAATATTGTTAATTACTATGAAAATTTTGATTATTTCTGTGCAAATTTCAATTATTACTGCCAAATTGCACACTGCAATTTGTCAAAAATTGGACGATTACTGCCTAAGTTGCAATGCTATGTAAATTTCAATAATTACTACCAATTTCAGAATATTCTTAAATACTATAAAAATGTCGATTATTTTTGTCCAAATTTCAATTATTATTACCAAATTTCATTTATTACTGCCAATGTTTTTATAATTTCTGCATCATTTTAATATTGCTTTCAAAACTGGAATTATTACTGTCTAAGTTGCAATGTTATGCAAATTTCAATGATTACTGCCAAATTTCATTTATCAATGCCAAATTTCTATCATTTCTGCATAATCTTAATATTGCTGTTAAAACTGGAATGATTACTGTCTAAGTTTCAGTGCTATTGGCATTTCCAATGATTTCTGCCAAATTTTCTATTATTCCTGTATTTTCAAATGTAACAATCAAAATATTACAGTCAAATTTCTAATTATTTTAGTCAAAAGTTCAATAATTATGTCAGATTATTCTTGATTATTATTAATATTATATTAATAATATATTATAATATATTAATTTTCATGGAAGTATTTATTGCTTCTTCTGAAAATGTTATAAGAGGATTAAAACAGAAGCGGTTAATTGGAGTGATTTGAATGTGATTTGTAATTTCTGTAAACTCGAGTTAATATTTTGATTCAATAGCTGTTATTTTAATAGGATGGGGTATTCGGTAAATAGGAAGGGAAAATATGTATAAAACCAAACAAACATACAGCCAACAAAAAGCACGAATCAATACTCTTCGTCGTAATACAAAATAAAAGTGAACGAACGACTTCCAAACGTACTGCGACATTAAATAAATTTAGATGACAACACAATTCATATTGTAAAATTTCGATACAGCCGAAGTTTTTGAAATTCAGGAGTTATGGAAAATTTATTGCCCGCTTTTAAAGATTTATGCCCTCATAAGAAAGCCCAACTATATATATTTTAAATCAAACAATATATATTTGAAGCATATTGCTGCATTGACGGGGATCGATTCGAGCTTTCAGATATCGCTATTATTTCCCCCGACACCACAGGGTTTATTATTGCTCTGTTGAATATTTATATGCATATCGATTTATTTAAATTAAACAGAATTTAATTGATGTCACATATTTCATTAGCATTATTTGTGTTCATATTGCATGGCACGTAATGAAATAATAAGTTTGGACGCGATAAAACATGGCTCGATCAGCCATAATACAATCGTTTTATTTCCATTAAACTCCATTGTCATGAATTATATGTAGCTGTTTTCAGCAGCCATCAGTTTTCGTGGTAATTTATTGGGCTGGAAATTTATTAACTGAAAGCCCTGTATTGGAATTCATTTAATTGAAGATTTAGTTTATACTGTGTTGACAGCGTAAATTATATTTCAAATTATCAAAACTACCCAAATCAAGTCCGATGGCAGTATTTTAATACAATATTATAACTATTTTCAGATTAATATTAACAAATTTGGCGAGGCAAGCGCCTAGTAATGTAATTAATAATTATACCTTAAAACCTTAAGACACTATAGTGCAATCAGGTCTTTAAACTTGTAAAGTTTTCTTAAAATGTGTCATACAAAATATATATTCTGATAAATTATAAAAATTGTTGGGATTGGGAAAAGGACAGTTAATATATTAGTATATTGTAGTTGATATGCTCGTAAGTTCTGACATTAAACATTTCTCAATTTTTAGTGAACCTACTCCCATATTTGAGAATAGAGTAACATTAAAGTTTGAATTTTTAATTAATATATTAGTGATAAGCCATATTTGATAATGGAGTAAAATTAAAGTAAGTTTAATATTACAAAATATAAAATATTACGATATTCTTCTTGAACTACAGCTATCAATGTTACTAAAAGAGTAAAAGCACATAATTTTACCAACAACAACGGATACAGCACTAACCCTGCTTTGAGAAACTGGTCGTAAAAGATTTTACTTTTATAGGGATCTGCACAGTATGTCGCAGAAATAAAACTATAACTTATAAGCAACATAAGAATTCAAGTGTATATCATTATTGTTATGTTTTTGTAATATATAAATAAAACACAATTAATGTACAAAATATTTAATCTTGTACTGCTACAATTGTTTTACCACACAGTTGCTTCATCAGGCAAATGAAAAACTGTTAGATTTTTAAATTTAATATTGGCTATATACAGGGTGGCCCACCTATTCTCGCTCGGACCATTGCTGCTAGACTAATGAATATTTAGATTTTTTTTTAAGTTAATATAAATATGATAAACGTGTTAAAACTCAATTTTTTTCTATTGAATTTTATATATTTGAAAAATTGAATTTTATATATTTGAAAAATAATATAAATATGATAAACGTGTTTAAAAAGTCTTAATGTCATAAATGACATTATTATGTATCCATAGATACACGATATTTACTCGAACATAGATTTCGGTAATCATGAATTATATGACTCCATAACATACAAATAACATAATAACATTACGTTGTTTAACAGTATTAATTACATATAACATCAACTGGATTAATATCCAGTTCATAATTGCTATTACAATTTTATTGGTACTTTGGAAGCAGAACCCATCATTTCCACGCCGATTGCATATGTCATTTAGATTACAGTATTGATTTTCCAGCGTGTAGCCTATTTGTGAAGGTATTATTAGACTTCTATAGTAATTTCGTGCACTCCACAACTCTGAACACAAAAATAATAGGTACATAACATTTATAATTACGTAACAGCATTCATTAGGATATCTGTGAATAATTAGAGCAGTGATTTGTATGACATATCTCTGTATATGTGATCGACAAAAAGTTTGCACCATAATCAAATAGTAAGTATATTATAATATAGCTTCATAAGAGAGCGCACAAGTGCATAAGAGATAACTCCACTCGCCTGGCGGCTCGTTCCGTAAACGTCGTTCTCGTGATTAATAGCCATCATTATACGCTTGTTGTGTAATATACTATTACGCCCGGTAGAAATATTATCAGTTGGTTGATTTAGGGGTTAATTTGGGGTGCTGGTTAAAATAAATTACGCAAAATTATTTGATTTTGAAACAGTTTTGTTTCACTCTGCCTTTAATCCGTATTCAAAAACTTAAGGTTAAATTCAAGCAAAGTCTGGTTGATAATCAAGGAGCAATACAAGTGCATAAGAAAATAGTAAGTATATTATTATATAGGTTCATAAGATAGCGTACAAGTGCATAAGAGATAACTCCATTCGCCTGGCGTCTCGTTCCGTAAACGTCGTTCTCGTGATTAATAGCCATAATTATACGCCCATTGTATAATATACTATTACGCCCGGTAGAAATATGATGTATCAATAACTTGATTTAGGGGTGTTGGTTGAAAAAAATATGCTAAATTATCTGATTTTGCAACAGTTCTGTTTGTCTTTCTATCTCTATTACTTATTCAAAAACTTTAAATTAAATTCAAGCCAAGTTTGGTTGATAATCAAGGAACAGAAAAATAAAAAAAATGAGTAGCGATCCAATCCAACAATTTCGAGACAATCAACTGTACAGGAAACTTCGTGGAAATAATATCTACTTAAACTTTTATTCTGCTTTCTAATTTAAGGATATTATTATTACTGTATTAGCTCCGATCTGTTTTAAAAATATTTTCCAGTTTCAACATCAGGCAAACATTATATCCGACGTTTAATAATTCTAGAATAATTTATTCACAAGTTTACCTTTAGTAAAACATTTCCAAATAGAAATGTCCTTATTGTAATATTTTATACTGTAGCCACAAAACATTATATTACAGGGTGGCCCACCTATCTTCGCTCGGACCATTGCTGCCAGACTAATAAAAATTAAGGAAATCGTCCAATTCGAAGTTATTGGACACTTGATGTGCTAATTTTAAAATTATTTTCGTGTATACAGAGTGTACCATAAATACGGGACACAAAATTTGGTCTATTTTTTAAACGAATTTCTGCATTATTTTAACATTGCTGAAATCTGGAATGATAACTATCTTAGTTTCAATGCAATTATCCTTTTCAAAGATTTCTGCCAAATTTTCTGTTATTCCTGTATTTTCAAATGCAACTATCAAATTATGACTGTCAAATTTACAATTATTTCAGTCAAAATTTCAATAATTCTGTCAGAATATTCTTAATTGCCATGAAACTTTCGATTATTTCTGTCCAAATTTCAATTATTATTACCAAATGTACCTAATGTTATTATCATTTTAATATTGCTGTCAAAACTGGAATGATCACTGTCTAAGATTGAAACTAAGCTATTGGCGTTTTCAATGATTTCTGCCAAAATTTCTGTTATTCCTGTATTTTCAAATGTAAGTATCGAAATATTACTGTCAACTTTCCAATTTTTTCTGTTAAAATTTCAGTTATTAGTGCCATGTTTTTATAATTTCTGCATTATTTTAATATTGCTGAAAACTGAAATGATAACTATCTTAGTTTCAATGCAACTATCATGTTCAATGATTTCTGCCAAATTTTCTGTTATTCCTGTATTTTCAAATGCAACTATCAAAATATGACTGTCAAATTTACAATTATTTCAAAAGTCAAAATTTCAATAATTCTGTCAGAATATTCTTAATTGCCATGAAACTTTCGAATATTTCTGTCCAACTTTCAATTATTATTACCAAATGTACCAAATGTTATCATCATTTTAATATTGCTGTCAAAACTGGAATGATCACTGTCTAAGATTGAAACTAAGCTATTGGCGTTTTCAATGATTTCTGCCAAAATTTCTGTTATTCCTGTATTTTCAAATGTAAGTATCAAAATATTACTGTCAACTTTCCAATTATTTCAGTCAAAATTTCAATAATTCTGTAAGAATATTCTTGATTACTATGAAATTTTAATTATATCCGTGCAAATTTCAATGATTACTGCCTAGTTTCAATCATTACTGCCAAATTTCTATAATATCTGCTTCATTTTAATATTACTGTCTAAGTTGCAATGCTATGCAAATTTCAATAATTACTACGAAATTTCCTATAACTCCTGCATTTTCAAATATTACTATCAAAATGTTATTTATTACCTGCAAATTTCCAAGTATTTACCAAATACTATAATATTTTTAATTTTTTCTGGAAAAATTTCAATTATTACTGCTTTTTTTAAATAATTTCTACACTATTTTAATATTGCTGTGAAAACTGGAATGATGCCTATCTAAGTTTCAATGCTATTATCATTTTCAATGATTTCTGCCAAATTTTCTGTTGTTCCGGCATTTTCAAATGTAACTATCAAAATATTACTGTCAAATTTTCAGTTATTTCACTCAATATTTCAAAAAACTGGAATAATCACTGTCTAAGTTACAATGCTATTGGCATTTTTAATGATTTCTGGAAAATTTTATATATATATATATACAGGGTGTTAATACTAAGTTGTAACACTCGAAAATGATAGTTAGAACTCATTGAAACAAACAACTTTTCTTAGTTAAATTTTTTGAATTGGAGTCCAAGTTTATAGTTATTGGCGTTCTTTTCATGTAGGAATTTTCTTTCAAGGATTTCATAAATGTTTTATTTTCAAAAATCAATCGAGTGATTTTCAAAATATCTTGTTTCGAAATTTTTCTTCGGTCGCCATTTTGTTATTTGATGAAATAGAAAATAATTGTAAATACAAATGTTTTAGAGTACCGATAGCGCATGCTGAACGTTTTTGTATTTTTCAAATATTTCTTAAAATAAGGGAGTAATGATGATTTTTCGAAAGACAAAAGAACTCCAATAACTATGAACTTGGGCTCCAATTCAAAAATTTTAACTGAGAAAAGTTGTTTGTTTCAAAGGATTCTAACTGCCATTTTCGGGTGGTACAACTTAGTATTAACACCCTGAATATATATATATATATATATATATATATATATATATATATATATATATATATATATATATATATATATATATATATATATATATATATATATATATATTATATTTTATATATATATATATATATGCAAAAATTTCAATGTACGTCAAAATATCTATGATTTCTTTAAATATTACCAAAACTTAAACTAAAAAATATTACAGCAATCAGACTAGAAATTATTTGAATAGCTTGGTAACTTGAAATTTTGGTAGAAAATTATTTATAGGTATAAGTTATAAGTTATAATAAACATACATATTTTGAAATTTACATTGAAATTTTTGTACATTTGAAAGACTGCAATAATTGAATTTGAATAATAGAAATTTTGTTAAAAATAATTGAAATTTACTAAGAAGCAATTCAAAATTTGATGGTACAATGAAAATTTTTCAATAATCGTGGAAGTATAATTATTAAGATTTTGGTAGAAATTATTCAAATATGAATAGAAACTTAATGAAAATTTTACGGGAAACAATGAACACATCATAGTTGAAATTTTGGCAGAAAATATATATATATATATATATATATATATATATATATATATATATAATATCGGGTGTCTGAAAAAACAAGTACGTAAATTATGTTGGTAGCACTCCATTGTCAACACTGACGTTTGTCAATGTGACAGCTTGCAGCGGCGTACCAAATGCATGATTAAAAACCGTCTTATAGACTATCACAAAATGTTTACATCAGAACAAGTTGGGTACATCCTAATGGCACATTTTAAGAATGCAACTCAAACTAAAAATAAATCAATTTCACCACCCAAAAGGATTATGGAGTTATTTTCTTTAATCTTATTTTTATTTGATTCCCAATATTTGTTGGTTATGTTATTTGACCCCGTTGAAATTACCCCGCACGCCACTGAACAGTACCAACTAAAGAAAAAGAAAATCCAAGATACCAACATAATTGGCGTATGGTATTTTCCAGACACCACGTATAATAAAATAATATATAAAAGCTTTTTGGTTGATCATTCAACCGCTAGGAAATGACAACTTAGGATTGTAAAATCTCATAAAGATAATATTACCTATCGCTGGGTTCTGAATTGTCAATGTAGATTATATAATGTAGTTCACGTATCGCCTTAATTTTCCATATTTATTTTAAATAGTTATCTTTAGTTTATAACAATAACACAAAAACAACTCTGCTATTATGAAAAAACATTCTAGAATACCGATAATATATTTATAAACAACGAGAACGTGTCTGTAGAAAATATATAATGATTGTGGGAGCTGCAAAAACAAAACTATTACACGTACTTATTTATGCGCAGAATGCTTTCCTTGTTCCTGAAATTCCATTTTTACTTTTTTATTTAAAAAAAAAAATTAATACAAATTCATAATTTGGTACAAAAAAATGGGATTTCTTAATAGTTCACTTCAATTTTTTTATCACTATCATTAATTATCAACAATTTTGAGATTTTTGATAAATTCAGTTAGTGCAGGAGAGTATAATTAAGAAAAAATATTAACAAAAGTGGGATTTCTTAATTGTTTACTTAAATTTTTCATTAATACACATTGATTATTGTCGACAATTGTGGAATAATTGTCTTTTACCAGAATTTCATAATACATAGAAAATTAACAAAAATCCAAAAATTGGTTTACAAAAGTATCCCACTTTAATACCTCTTAATAGTTTACAAAATTGTGTTTTCTTAATACTTTTCTTAATTTTTCATTATTCCCCATTGCTCATTAATCATTATTATTATTTGATTATTATAGACTATTTTGAAATTGCCTTTGACACGGAACTTTATAAAGAAATTTGCAAAAATTCGTAGTATCCTAGATGATTCTATGATATAGTAATGGAAAACCATGAAATTTCATAAAATTATTAAAAAAATAAGACTTTCATGGTAATTCTATAAGGTACTCATTACATATTTTGGAAAATTATAGTCAGTATGCTGAGCAACTGACCAATTCTTGGAAAATTCTAATAAATATTGGTGGGTATTCAATGAAAATATGAATTAATTATATATTTTTTTATAACAACAATTAAAGATTTTTGTTGTTAAATTAAATTTTCCAGCTACCACCGAAACTTTTGTAACTCGCTGTAATTTGTTGTGCTATTAAAACAAATGTGCAATATTCCGAATTTCCACGAGTTTCCTAAAATCATAATCTCCATATTCCAAATATTAATTCGGAATATTAATCTCAATATTCCAAATATTAATTCGGAAAATTGATCTCAATAGTCCAAATATTAATTCGCAATATTAATCTCAATATTCCAAATATTAATTCGGAAAATTGATCTCAATATTCCAAATATTAATTGGGAATATTAATCTCAATAGTCCAAATATTAATTCGGAATATTAATCTCAATATTCCAAATATTAATTCGGAAAATTGATCTCAATATTCCAAATATTATTTGGGAATATTAATCTCAATAGTCCAAATATTAATTCGGAATATTAATCTCAATATTCCAAATATTAATTCGGAAAATTGATCTCAATATTCCAAATATTAATTGGGAATATTAATCTCAATAGTCCAAATATTAATTCGGAATATTAATCTCAATATTCCAAATATTAATTCGGAAAATTGATCTCAATATTCCAAATATTATTTGGGAATATTAATCTCAATAGTCCAAATATTAATTCGGAATATTAATCTCAATATTCCAAATATTAATTCGGAAAATTGATCTGAATATTCCAAATATTAATTGGGAATATTAATCTCAATAGTCCAAATATTAATTCGGAATATTAATCTCAATATTCCAAATATTAATTCGGAAAATTGATCTCAATATTCCAAATATTATTTGGGAATATTAATCTCAATAGTCCAAATATTAATTCGGAATATTAATCTCAATATTCCAAATATTAATTCGGAAAATTGATCTCAATATTCCAAATATTAATTGGGAATATTAATCTCAATAGTCCAAATATTAATTCGGAATATTAATCTCAATATTCCAAATATTAATTCGGAAAATTGATCTCAATATTCCAAATATTAATTGGGAATATTAATCTCAATATTCCGTAATTCTGGGATTCCTGAAAATCTTCTTGTATATTGATTGATTTTTATTTTTATGGATATTGATGGTATGTTTTAGTTTTATGCGTACAGTTTGTTACTTTCTGAAATTATATGTTTATTGATTTTTATTTTTATGTGTAATCGATTGATTGTTGTATTTTTAAGCGTCCAGTTTGTGACTTTTTGCAATTTTGAGTATTAAGTTTTTTAGTAATATTTTAGTAATAAGTAGGTACACTTATTACTAAAATGATTTAATTATTGATTAATATAGATTTAGTAAATTAATCAATAAACAAATAATTTTAGTAATAAGTAGATACATCAAAATTGCAGAAAGTGGCAAACTGGACGCTTAAAAATATAACAATCAATCAATTACCCATAAAAATAAAAATCAATAAGCAAGTAATTTTAGTAATACATCAATTAATTAGTCAATTAATCAATAAACAAATAATTTTAGTAATAAGTAGGTACATCAAAATTCCAGAAAGTGACAAACTGGACGCTTAAAAATACAACAATCAATCAATTACCCATAAAAATAAAAATCAATGAACAAGTAATTTTAGTAATACATCAACTAATTAGTCAATTAATCAATAAACAAATAATTTTAGTAATAAGTAGGTACATCAAAATTGCAGAAAGTGACAAACTGGACGCTTAAAAATACAACAATCAATCAATCAATTAAACATAAAAATAAAAATCAATAAACAAGTAATTTTAGTAATTTTAGTATTACTAAAATTACTTGTTTATTGATTTTTATTTTTATGGGTAATTGATTGATTGATTGTTTTATTTTTGAGCGTCTAGTTTGTAACTTTCTGCCATTTTGATGTACCAACTTACTACTAAAATTATTTGTTTATTGATTAATTGACTAAAATTATTGACGAAAAATTCTACTTTTAGGTAAGGTCGACGAAAAAAAAACGCTTGAAGTAGCGGATACTTATACATAAAAATTATAGAGAATTTGCTTTAATACTTAAAATATTTAATAGTTTAATATACACAAGTTTTCACAAGATTTTAAATAAGACTTACTGTTTTTCATGTACACTGGCCTACCATTACGTATCCAATAGTACCCAATCTTCAAGGAATATTAAATTACCTGAAACAATAAACATACATTAGATTACAAGAACAAATGGAGCTTTGCAAGTTAATAATTACATTCTTGAACAAAAATGGCCTCTAGATTTATAAGGTTCTTAGACATAAAGAATACAGTACTGGCTCTATAGTATATGGTCCTTAGTAAGGACTATTATAGTCATTATCCCAAGATATTCCATGATTTTTGTTGGTAAGGACTCCCAAGTTAATAATAACATTCTTGAAAAGAAATGGGCTATAAATTTATAAGGTGCTAAGACATGAAAAATACTGTACTGGCTCTATGATGTACGGCCCTTAGTAAGGACCATTATAATCATTATCCCAAGATATCCCAAGATTTTTGTTGGTAAGGACTCCCAAGATAATATTTACATTCTTGAAAAGAAATGGCCTATGGATTTATTAGGTTCTAAGACGTAAAGAATACTGTACTGGGTCTTTGATGTATGGTCCTTAGTAAGGACCATTATGGTTATTACCCCAAGATATCCCAAGATTTTTGTTGGTAAGGACTCCCAAGATAATATTTACATTCTTGAAAAGAAATGGCCTATAGATATATTAGAGTGTAAGACGTAAAGAATACTGTACTGGTATATGATGTATGGTCCTTAGTAAGGACCATTATGGTCAATATCCCAAGATATCCCAAGATTTTTGTTAGTAAGGACTCCCAAGATAATATTTACATTCTTGAAAAGAAATGGCCTATGGATTTATTAGGTTCTAAGACGTAAAGAATACTGTACTGGGTCTATGATGTATGGTCCTTAGTAAGGACCATTATGGTCATTATCCCAAGATATCCATAGATTTTTGTTGGTAAGGACTCCCAAGATAATATTTACATTCTTGAAAAGAAATGGCCTATAGATATATTATATTGTAAGATGTAAAGAATACTGTACTGGTCTATGATGTATGGTCCTTAGTAAGGACCATTATGGTCATTATCCCAAGATATCCCAAGTTTTTTGTTGGTAAGGACTCCCAAGATAATATTTACATTCTTGAAAAGAAATGGCCTATGGATTTATTTGGTTCTAAGACGTAAAGAATACTGTACAGGGTCTATGATGTATGGTCCTTAGTAAGGACCTTTATGGTTATTATCCCAAGATATTCCAAGATTTTTGTTGGTAAGAACTCCCAAGATAATATTTACATTGTTGAAAAGAAATGGCCTATAGATTTATTAGGTTCTAAGAGGTAAATAATACTGTACTGGGTCTATGATGTATGGTCCTTAATAAGGAACATTATGGTCATTATCCCAAGATATCCCAAGATTTTTGTTGGTAAGGAATCCCAAGATAATATTTACATTGTTGAAAAGAAATGGCCTATAGATTTATTAGGTTCTAAGGGGTAAATAATACTGTACTGGGTCTATGATGTATGGTCCTTAATAAGGAACATTATGGTCATTATCCCAAGATATCCCAAGATTTTTGTTGGTAAGGACTCCCAAGATAATATTTACATTGTTGAAAAGAAATGGCCTATAGATTTATTAGGTTCTAAAGGGTAAATAATACTGTACTGGGTCTATGATGTATGGTCTTTAATAAGGAACATTATGGTCATTATCCCAAGATTTTTGTTGGTAAGGACTCCCAAGATAATATTTACATTATTGAAAAGAAATGGCCTATAGATTTATTAGGTTCAAAGAGGTAAAAAATACTGTACTGGGTCTATGATGTATGGTCCTTAATAAGGAACATTATGGTCATTATTCCAAGATATCCCAAGATTTTTGTTGGTAAGGACCCCCAAGATAATATTTACATTGTTGAAAAGAAATGACCTATAGATTTATTAGGTTCTAAGAGGTAAATAATACTGTATTGGGTCTATGATGTATGGTCCTTAATAAGGAACATTATGGTCATTATCCCAAGATATCCCAAGATTTTGGTTGGTAAGGACTCTCAAGATAATATTTACATTCTTGAAAAGAAATGGCCTATAGATTTATTAGGTTCTAAGAGGTTAATAATACTGTACTGGGTCTATGATGTATGGTCCTTAGTAAGGACCATTATGGTCATTATCCCAAGATATCCATAGATTTTTGTTGGTAAGGACTCCCAAGATAATATTTACATTCTTGAAAAGAAATGGCCTATAGATATATTATATTGTAAGATGTAAAGAATACTGTACTGGTCTATGATGTATGGTCCTTAGTAAGGACCATTATGGTCATTATCCCAAGATATCCCAAGTTTTTTGTTGGTAAGGACTCCCAAGATAATATTTACATTCTTGAAAAGAAATGGCCTATGGATTTATTTGGTTCTAAGACGTAAATAATACTGTACTGGGTCTATGATGTATGGTCTTTAATAAGGAACATTATGGTCATTATCCCAAGATTTTTGTTGGTAAGGACTCCCAAGATAATATTTACATTATTGAAAAGAAATGGCCTATAGATTTATTAGGTTCAAAGAGGTAAAAAATACTGTACTGGGTCTATGATGTATGGTCCTTAATAAGGAACATTATGGTCATTATTCCAAGATATCCCAAGATTTTTGTTGGTAAGGACTCCCAAGATAATATTTACATTGTTGGAAAGAAATGGCCTATAGATTTATTAGGTTCAAAGAGGTAAATAATACTGTACTGGGTCTATGATGTATGGTCCTTAATAAGGAACATTATGGTCATTATCCCAAGATATCCCAAGATTTTTGTTGGTAAGAACTCCCAAGATAATATTTACATTGTTGAAAAGAAATGGCCTATAGATTTATTAGGTTCTAAGAGGTAAATAATACTGTACTGGGTCTATGATGTATGGTCCTTAATAAGGAACATTATGGTCATTATCCCAAGATATCCCAAGATTTTTGTTGGTAAGGACTCCCAAGATAATATTTACATTGTTGAAAAGAAATGGCCTATAGATTTATTAGGTTCTAAGAGGTAAATAATACTGTATTGGGTCTATGATGTATGGTCCTTAATAAGGAACATTATGGTCATTATCCCAAGATATCCCAAGATTTTTGTTGGTAAGGACTCTCAAGATAATATTTACATTGTTGAAAAGAAATGGCCTATAGATTTATTAGGTTCTAAGAGGTAAATAATACTGTACTGGGTCTATGATGTATGGTCCTTAATAAGGAACATTATGGTCATTATCCCAAGATATCCCAAGATTTTTGTTGGTAAGGACCCCCAAGATAATATTTACATTGTTGAAAAGAAATGGCCTATAGATTTATTAGGTTCTAAGAGGTAAATAATACTGTACTGGGTCTATGATGTATGGTCCTTAATAAGGAACATTATGGTCATTATCCCAAGATATCCAAAGATTTTTGTTGGTAAGGACTCCCAAGATAATATTTACATTGTTGAAAAGAAATGGCCTATAGATTTATTAGGTTCTAAGAGGTAAATAATACTGTACTGGGTCTATGATGTATGGTCCTTAATAAGGAACATTATGGTCATTATCCCAAGATATCCCAAGATTTTTGTTGGTAAGGACTCTCAAGATAATATTTACATTGTTGAAAAGAAATGGCCTATAGATTTATTAGGTTCTAAGAGGTTAATAATACTGTATTGGGTCTATGATGTATGGTCCTTAATAAGGAACATTATGGTCATTATCCCAAGATATCCCAAGATTTTTGTTGGTAAGGACTCTCAAGATAATATTTACATTGTTGAAAAGAAATGGCCTATAGATTTATTAGGTTCTAAGAGGTTAATAATACTGTACTGGGTCTATGATGTATGGTCCATAATAAGGAACATTATGGTCATTATCACAAGATATCCCAAGATTTTTGTTGGTAAGGACTCCCAAGATAATATTTACATTTTTGAAAAGAAATGGCCTATATTTATATTTATTAGGTTCTAAGACGTAAAGAATACTGTACTGGGTCTATGATTTATGGTCCTTAGTAAGGACTATTATGGTTATTATCCCAAGATTTCCCAAGATTTTTGTTGGTAAGGACTCCCAAGATAATATTTACATTGTTGAAAAGAAATGACCTATAGATTTATTAGGTTCTAAGAGGTAAATAATACTGTATTGGGTCTATGATGTATGGTCCTTAATAAGGAACATTATGGTCATTATCCCAAGATATCCCAAGATTTTTGTTGGTAAGGACTCTCAAGATAATATTTACATTCTTGAAAAGAAATGGCCTATAGATTTATTAGGTTCTAAGAGGTTAATAATACTGTACTGGGTCTATGATGTATGGTCCATAATAAGGAACATTATGGTCATTATCACAAGATATCCCAAGATTTTTGTTGGTAAGGACTCCCAAGATAATATTTACATTTTTGAAAAGAAATGGCCTATATTTATATTTATTAGGTTCTAAGACGTAAAGAATACTGTACTGGGTCTATGATTTATGGTCCTTAGTAAGGACTATTATGGTTATTATCCCAAGATTTCCCAAGATTTTTGTTGGTAAGGACTCCCAAGATAATATTTACATTGTTGAAAAGAAATGACCTATAGATTTATTAGGTTCAAAGAGGTAAATAATACTGTATTGGGTCTATGATGTATGGTCCTTAATAAGGAACATTATGGTCATTATCCCAAGATATCCCAAGATTTTTGTTGGTAAGGACTCTCAAGATAATATTTACATTGTTGAAAAGAAATGGCCTATAGATTTATTAGGTTCTAAGAGGTTAATAATACTGTACTGGGTCTATGATGTATGGTCCATAATAAGGAACATTATGGTCATTATCACAAGATATCCCAAGATTTTTGTTGGTAAGGACTCCCAAGATAATATTTACATTTTTGAAAAGAAATGGCCTATATTTATATTTATTAGGTTCTAAGACGTAAAGAATACTGTACTGGGTCTATGATTTATGGTCCTTAGTAAGGACTATTACGGTTATTATCCCAAGATTTCCCAAGATTTTTGTTGGTAAGGACTCCCAAGATAATATTTACATTGTTGAAAAGAAATGACCTATAGATTTATTAGGTTCTAAGGGGTAAATAATACTGTACTGGGTCTATGATGTATGGTCCTTAATAAGGAACATTATGGTCATTATCCCAAGATATCCCAAGATTTTTGTTGGTAAGGACTCTCAAGATAATATTTACATTGTTGAAAAGAAATGGCCTATAGATTTATTAGGTTCTAAGAGGTAAATAATACTGTACTGGGTCTATGATGTATGGTCCTTAATAAGGAACATTATGGTCATTATCCCAAGATATCCAAAGATTTTTGTTGGTAAGGACTCCCAAGATAATATTTACATTGTTGAAAAGAAATGGCCTATAGATTTATTAGGTTCTAAGAGGTAAATAATACTGTACTGGGTCTATGATGTATGGTCCTTAATAAGGAACATTATGGTCATTATCCCAAGATATCCCAAGATTTTTGTTGGTAAGGACTCCCAAGATAATATTTACATTGTTGAAAAGAAATGACCTATAGATTTATTAGGTTCAAAGAGGTAAATAATACTGTATTGGGTCTATGATGTATGGTCCTTAATAAGGAACATTATGGTCATTATCCCAAGATATCCCAAGATTTTTGTTGGTAAGGACTCTCAAGATAATATTTACATTGTTGAAAAGAAATGGCCTATAGATTTATTAGGTTCTAAGAGGTTAATAATACTGTACTGGGTCTATGATGTATGGTCCATAATAAGGAACATTATGGTCATTATCACAAGATATCCCAAGATTTTTGTTGGTAAGGACTCCCAAGATAATATTTACATTTATGAAAAGAAATGGCCTATATTTATATTTATTAGGTTCTAAGACGTAAAGAATACTGTACTGGGTCTATGATTTATGGTCCTTAGTAAGGACTATTATGGTTATTATCCCAAGATTTCCCAAGATTTTTGTTGGTAAGGACTCCCAAGATAATATTTACATTGTTGAAAAGAAATGACCTATAGATTTATTAGGTTCTAAGAGGTAAATAATACTGTATTGGGTCTATGATGTATGGTCCTTAATAAGGAACATTATGGTCATTATCCCAAGATATCCCAAGATTTTTGTTGGTAAGGACTCTCAAGATAATATTTACATTCTTGAAAAGAAATGGCCTATAGATTTATTAGGTTCTAAGAGGTTAATAATACTGTACTGGGTCTATGATGTATGGTCCATAATAAGGAACATTATGGTCATTATCACAAGATATCCCAAGATTTTTGTTGGTAAGGACTCCCAAGATAATATTTACATTTTTGAAAAGAAATGGCCTATATTTATATTTATTAGGTTCTAAGACGTAAAGAATACTGTACTGGGTCTATGATTTATGGTCCTTAGTAAGGACTATTATGGTTATTATCCCAAGATTTCCCAAGATTTTTGTTGGTAAGGACTCCCAAGATAATATTTACATTGTTGAAAAGAAATGACCTATAGATTTATTAGGTTCAAAGAGGTAAATAATACTGTATTGGGTCTATGATGTATGGTCCTTAATAAGGAACATTATGGTCATTATCCCAAGATATCCCAAGATTTTTGTTGGTAAGGACTCTCAAGATAATATTTACATTGTTGAAAAGAAATGGCCTATAGATTTATTAGGTTCTAAGAGGTTAATAATACTGTACTGGGTCTATGATGTATGGTCCATAATAAGGAACATTATGGTCATTATCACAAGATATCCCAAGATTTTTGTTGGTAAGGACTCCCAAGATAATATTTACATTTTTGAAAAGAAATGGCCTATATTTATATTTATTAGGTTCTAAGACGTAAAGAATACTGTACTGGGTCTATGATTTATGGTCCTTAGTAAGGACTATTACGGTTATTATCCCAAGATTTCCCAAGATTTTTGTTGGTAAGGACTCCCAAGATAATATTTACATTGTTGAAAAGAAATGACCTATAGATTTATTAGGTTCTAAGGGGTAAATAATACTGTACTGGGTCTATGATGTATGGTCCTTAATAAGGAACATTATGGTCATTATCCCAAGATATCCCAAGATTTTTGTTGGTAAGGACTCTCAAGATAATATTTACATTGTTGAAAAGAAATGGCCTATAGATTTATTAGGTTCTAAGAGGTTAATAATACTGTACTGGGTCTATGATGTATGGTCCATAATAAGGAACATTATGGTCATTATCACAAGATATCCCAAGATTTTTGTTGGTAAGGACTCCCAAGATAATATTTACATTGTTGGAAAGAAATGGCCTATAGATTTATTAGGTTCAAAGAGGTAAATAATACTGTACTGGGTCTATGATGTATGGTCTTTAATAAGGAACATTATGGTCATTATCCCAAGATTTTTGTTGGTAAGGACTCCCAAGATAATATTTACATTATTGAAAAGAAATGGCCTATAGATTTATTAGGTTCAAAGAGGTAAAAAATACTGTACTGGGTCTATGATGTATGGTCCTTAATAAGGAACATTATGGTCATTATTCCAAGATATCCCAAGATTTTTGTTGGTAAGGACCCCCAAGATAATATTTACATTGTTGAAAAGAAATGACCTATAGATTTATTAGGTTCTAAGAGGTAAATAATACTGTATTGGGTCTATGATGTATGGTCCTTAATAAGGAACATTATGGTCATTATCCCAAGATATCCCAAGATTTTTGTTGGTAAGGACTCTCAAGATAATATTTACATTGTTGAAAAGAAATGGCCTATAGATTTATTAGGTTCTAAGAGGTTAATAATACTGTACTGGGTCTATGATGTATGGTCCATAATAAGGAACATTATGGTCATTATCACAAGATATCCCAAGATTTTTGTTGGTAAGGACTCCCAAGATAATATTTACATTTTTGACAAGAAATGGCCTATATTTATATTTATTAGGTTCTAAGACGTAAAGAATACTGTACTGGGTCTATGATTTATGGTCCTTAGTAAGGACTATTATGGTTATTATCCCAAGATTTCCCAAGATTTTTGTTGGTAAGGACTCCCAAGATAATATTTACATTGTTGAAAAGAAATGACCTATAGATTTATTAGGTTCAAAGAGGTAAATAATACTGTATTGGGTCTATGATGTATGGTCCTTAATAAGGAACATTATGGTCATTATCCCAAGATATCCCAAGATTTTTGTTGGTAAGGACTCTCAAGATAATATTTACATTGTTGAAAAGAAATGGCCTATAGATTTATTAGGTTCTAAGAGGTTAATAATACTGTACTGGGTCTATGATGTATGGTCCATAATAAGGAACATTATGGTCATTATCACAAGATATCCCAAGATTTTTGTTGGTAAGGACTCCCAAGATAATATTTACATTTTTGAAAAGAAATGGCCTATATTTATATTTATTAGGTTCTAAGACGTAAAGAATACTGTACTGGGTCTATGATTTATGGTCCTTAGTAAGGACTATTATGGTTATTATCCCAAGATTTCCCAAGATTTTTGTTGGTAAGGACTCCCAAGATAATATTTACATTGTTGAAAAGAAATGACCTATAGATTTATTAGGTTCTAAGGGGTAAATAATACTGTACTGGGTCTATGATGTATGGTCCTTAATAAGGAACATTATGGTCATTATCCCAAGATATCCCAAGATTTTTGTTGGTAAGGACTCTCAAGATAATATTTACATTGTTGAAAAGAAATGGCCTATAGATTTATTAGGTTCTAAGAGGTTAATAATACTGTACTGGGTCTATGATGTATGGTCCATAATAAGGAACATTATGGTCATTATCACAAGATATCCCAAGATTTTTGTTGGTAAGGACTCCCAAGATAATATTTACATTGTTGGAAAGAAATGGCCTATAGATTTATTAGGTTCAAAGAGGTAAATAATACTGTACTGGGTCTATGATGTATGGTCTTTAATAAGGAACATTATGGTCATTATCCCAAGATTTTTGTTGGTAAGGACTCCCAAGATAATATTTACATTATTGAAAAGAAATGGCCTATAGATTTATTAGGTTCAAAGAGGTAAAAAATACTGTACTGGGTCTATGATGTATGGTCCTTAATAAGGAACATTATGGTCATTATTCCAAGATATCCCAAGATTTTTGTTGGTAAGGACCCCCAAGATAATATTTACATTGTTGAAAAGAAATGACCTATAGATTTATTAGGTTCTAAGAGGTAAATAATACTGTATTGGGTCTATGATGTATGGTCCTTAATAAGGAACATTATGGTCATTATCCCAAGATATCCCAAGATTTTTGTTGGTAAGGACTCTCAAGATAATATTTACATTGTTGAAAAGAAATGGCCTATAGATTTATTAGGTTCTAAGAGGTTAATAATACTGTACTGGGTCTATGATGTATGGTCCATAATAAGGAACATTATGGTCATTATCACAAGATATCCCAAGATTTTTGTTGGTAAGGACTCCCAAGATAATATTTACATTTTTGACAAGAAATGGCCTATATTTATATTTATTAGGTTCTAAGACGTAAAGAATACTGTACTGGGTCTATGATTTATGGTCCTTAGTAAGGACTATTATGGTTATTATCCCAAGATTTCCCAAAATTTTTGTTGGTAAGGACTCCCAAGATAATATTTACATTGTTGGAAAGAAATGGCCTATAGATTTATTAGGTTCAAAGAGGTAAATAATACTGTACTGGGTCTATGATGTATGGTCCTTAATAAGGAACATTATGGTCATTATCCCAAGATATCCCAAGATTTTTTGTTGGTAAGGACTCCTTACCAACAAAAATCTTGGGATATCGAATGTAATAATAATAATAATAATTCCTACTACTCCTACACCTATGATGTAAATGGTTACTGTCAGAATAAGATGCTATGGTCTGATATTGATTTTTATTTAATTTATACATAAATGAATAATTGTTATAAACAATAAAACAATCTTCTCTAAAAATCAATTAAATTCATTATGGTCCCATGATATTTTTGGTATTTCTTAAGTTTTTTGGAGTGTTTTTCTGGTATATTTCTATAATTTTTACGTTTTTACGTATTGATGTTTCAGATGAGATTAATTTATTGAATCATATATGTATATCATATATGATGTTTACAGAATGTTGAAGTTGAGGGGTTTAGAAGTAAAAGGGTTTAAGTGCATTTTTGGTAGTTCTGAGGTAAATGCCTTTAAAGTTAACTTGAATTTCAAAATTCCAGGAATAAGTTGTGCATTTTTGGTAGTTCTGAGATAAATGCCTTTAAAGTTAACTTGAATTTCGAAATTCCAGGAATAAGTTTAGAAAACTGTGTTAATATTTTAGACTTACATATACTTGAAATTTGGCACCATTCATGATGTATGCTATTCGCACAATTTTTGGTATTTCTGAAGGCATACATTTAATATACCATAATAATATTATCAATTTTTGGTAATTCTGAAGGTATACATTTAATATACCATAATAATATTTAGCAATCTGTAATTAATAATTGCATAATGGTATCGTTGCAGATTACGCTTGAAATTACTACCATATGTTCTTATAAATGCCCGTGTGGATAATTGTGCATTTTTCATGAATATGCATTCGTTAATAGCAGAGAAACTGTACAATTACAATCTTCTTCCGTAATTGATTCTGTATATGATTAATCCCCAAATAGCAGAAAAACTGTACAATTACAATATTCTTCCGTAATTGCCTCTGCATATGATTAATTCCCATTTCGGTTAATAAGATAAACAAATATAAATGAAAATTATTAACGCCTCATGCCATTATCGCTTTTCTCACGCACTTCCACGTGTACTCTTTACAATTCAGGGATCGATATGACGTGTCGCACATTGCCATTCATCTGTCTTCATCTTTGTGCAGAATTTCACACAATTTATGGGCCTTTATGTATGTACATAAACGTTTTATCGTCTGATTTATATCAATTTATCGTATCATATCCGAACACTCTGTAGATTGAAGTAAAAAGGCTACCGAGCACCTCATTTAATTCAGTGCGAAAATATTTTTTTCTTAAGTAGAACGAACATGGAATTAAACTTTCATTGCTATAATATTTAAATATTTAAACTTGATGTGAGTTATGCGTAACACTAACCCATTTTCTGGAAGGATGGGCGTCGAGAAATTAAATGATGTGAGGAAATGAGCTAATTATTTGCAGTGGATTGTACAAGGTTAATTGAAATTAATTAAAAATTAAATTAAATTAAAACTAATTGAAAACATAACAGTTATTAAAATTTTGGTATAAATAATTGACACAAGTTGTATCAAAAAGTGTGACAGAAATCAAATTATATGATAGAAATCAATGATAAATGACAGAACAATTAAAATTGCATTAAAAACAATTGAATATTTGATAGTAATCATTGAGCCATGACGAAATAATTAATATTTTAACAAATCATTGAACATTTTCTAGTAATCCTTAAAATGTGAGAGAAGACTTGAAATGTGACAAAAATAATGGAAAATTTGAGGGCAATAATATGACGGAATAATTAATATTTTGATAAAGCATTGAACATTTTTCAATAATCATTAAAATGTGAGAAGACAACTTTAAATTTTGACAAAAATAGTAGCAAATGTGAGAGAAATAATTGAAATATTTACGGAAATCCTTGAAAATTTGACAGCAGGTAAGGTCAAATCAATGTGATACGACATAATAATTGAATTTTTAATAAAAAATAATCGAAAATTTGGCATTACTATCTGAAAACATGATAATAAGTCAAAATTGGTTATAAGTAATTTAAAAATTTCAGAAATTATTAAAAGTGTGACAGATATAATTGATATATGACAGAATAATTCAAAATTTTAACAAAAATAAACATTTCACAATAATTAATGAGTTGTGACAAAGTAATTAAAATTTTGACATATTGTAAATTTTCCAATTATCTTAAGATGGGACAGAATAACTTAATTTTTTGCCAAAAATAATAGAAAATCAAGAAGAAACAATTGGAATTTTCAAAGAAGTCATTTAAAATTTTGCAGCAATAATTAAGATACGACACAAAAATTGGAGATTTGATACAAATACCTTACAATTTAGTAGTACTGATTGAGAATATAACAGTTAATAAAATTTTAGTATAAATAATTGACACAAGTTATTAAAAGTGTGAGAGAAATCAATTATACATGACAGAAATCAATGATATATGACAGAAATTAATGATATATGACAATGATGAAAAATTGAAATATTAATAAAAACTATTGAATATTTGACAGTAATCATTGAAACGTGACGAAATAATTAATATTTTGATGAATAATTGAAAAATTTTCAGTAATCATTAAAATGTGAGAGAACAGTTGATGTTAAAATGTAACAGAAATCAAATTATATGACAGAAATCAATGATAAATGACGGAAAAAATGAAATTTGATTAAAAATGATTGAATATTTGACAGTAATCATTGAGCCATGACAAAATAATTAATATTTTAACAAGTCATTGAACATTTTCTAGTAATCCTTAAAATGTGAGAGAAGAATTGAAATGTGACAAAAATAATGGATAATTTGAGAGCAATAATATGACGAAATAACGAATATTTTGATAAATGATTGAAAATGTTCATTAAAATGTGAGAGAACAAAGATAAATTTTGACAAAAATAATAGAAAATTTGAGAGCACTTTGAGAAATTTGAGACGAAATAATGAATATTTTGATAAATGATTGAAAATTTTCATTAAAATGTGAGAGAACAACTTCAGCAGAATTACCTTCAGGAATAATGAACACAAATCTAAAATTAAATATAAAAAAAATCTGTAATAGAGACCTAACCTCGTCTTACCTAACCTAACCTACTTCTGACTTTCTCACTTATTTAATACTGAAAGTCCGTCAAATTTTCAGCAGAATTACCTTCAGGTATACAGAACACAAATCTAATATTAAATATTAAAAAAATCTGCAACAGAGACCTAACCTCGCCTAGCTTAACCTAACCTTACCTAACCTCGTTCTGACTTTCTCACTTATTTAATACTGAAACTCTGTCAAATTTTCAGCAGAATTACCTTCAGGTATACTGAACACAAATCTAATATTAAATATTAAAAAAATCTGCGACAGAGACCTAACCTCGCCTAGCTTAACCTAACCTTACCTAACCTCGTTCTGACTTTCTCACTTAATTAATACTGAAACTCTGTCAAATTTTCAGCAGAATTACCTTCAGGTATACTGAGCACAAATCTAAAACTAAATATTAAAAAAATCTGCAACAGAGACCTAACCTCGCCTAGCTTAACCTAACCTTACCTAACCTCGTTCTGACTTTCTCACTTATTTAATACTGAAACTCTGTCAAATTTTCAGCAGAATTACCTTCAGGTATACTGAACACAAATCTAATATTAAATATTAAAAAAATCTGCGACAGAGACCTAACCTCGCCTAGCTTAACCTAACTTTACCTAACCTCGTTCTGACTTTCTCACTTATTTAATACTGAAACTCTGTCAAATTTTCAGCAGAATTACCTTCAGGTATACTGAACACAAATCTAATATTAAATATTAAAAAAATCTGCGACAGAGACCTAACCTCGCCTAGCTTAACCTAACCTTACCTAACCTCGTTCTGACTTTCTCACTTAATTAATACTGAAACTCTGTCAAATTTTCAGCAGAATTACCTTCAGGTATACTGAGCACAAATCTAAAACTAAATATTAAAAAAATCTGCAACAGAGACCTAACCTCGCCTAGCTTAACCTAACCTTACCTAACCTCGTTCTCACTTTCTCACTTATTTAATACTGAAACTCTGTCAAATTTTCAGCAGAATTACCTTCAGGTATACTGAACACAAATCTAATATTAAATATTAAAAAAATCTGCAACAGAGACCTAACCTCGCCTAGCTTAACCTAACCTTACCTAACCTCGTTCTGACTTTCTCACTTATTTAATACTGAAACTCTGTCAAATTTTCAGCAGAATTACCTTCAGGTATACTGAACACAAATCTAATATTAAATATTAAAAAAATCTGCAACAGAGACCTAACCTCGCCTAGCTTAACCTAACCTTACCTAACCTCGTTCTGACTTTCTCACTTATTTAATACTGAAACTCTGTCAAATTTTCAGCAGAATTACCTTCAGGTATACTGAACACAAATCTAATATTAAATATTAAAAAAATCTGCAACAGAGACCTAACCTCGCCTAGCTTAACCTAGCCTTACCTAACCTCGTTCTGACTTTCTCACTTATTTAATACTGAAACTCTGTCAAATTTTCAGCAGAATTACCTTCAGGTATACTGAACACAAATCTAATATTAAATATTAAAAAAATCTGCGACAGAGACCTAACCTCGCCTAGCTTAACCTAACCTTACCTAACCTCGTTCTGACTTTCTCACTTAATTAATACTGAAACTCTGTCAAATTTTCAGCAGAATTACCTTCAGGTATACTGAGCACAAATCTAAAACTAAATATTAAAAAAATCTGCAACAGAGACCTAACCTCGCCTAGCTTAACCTAACCTTACCTAACCTCGTTCTGACTTTCTCACTTATTTAATACTGAAACTCTGTCAAATTTTCAGCAGAATTACCTTCAGGTATACTGAACACAAATCTAATATTAAATATTAAAAAAATCTGCAACAGAGACCTAACCTCGCCTAGCTTAACCTAACCTTACCTAACCTCGTTCTGACTTTCTCACTTATTTAATACTGAAACTCTGTCAAATTTTCAGCAGAATTACCTTCAGGTATACTGAACACAAATCTAATATTAAATATTAAAAAAATCTGCAACAGAGACCTAACCTCGCCTAGCTTAACCTAACCTTACCTAACCTCGTTCTGACTTTCTCACTTAATTAATACTGAAACTCTGTCAAATTTTCAGCAGAATTACCTTCAGGTATACTGAACACAAATCTAATATTAAATATTAAAAAAATCTGCAACAGAGACCTAACCTCGCCTAGCTTAACCTAGCCTTACCTAACCTCGTTCTGACTTTCTCACTTATTTAATACTGAAACTCTGTCAAATTTTCAGCAGAATTACCTTCAGGTATACTGAACACAAATCTAATATTAAATATTAAAAAAATCTGCGACAGAGACCTAACCTCGCCTAGCTTAACCTAACCTTACCTAACCTCGTTCTGACTTTCTCACTTATTTAATACTGAAACTCTGTCAAATTTTCAGCAGAATTACCTTCAGGTATACTGAACACAAATCTAATATTAAATATTAAAAAAATCTGCAACAGAGACCTAACCTCGCCTAGCTTAACCTAACCTTACCTAACCTCGTTCTGACTTTCTCACTTATTTAATACTGAAACTCTGTCAAATTTTCAGCAGAATTACCTTCAGGTATACTGAACACAAATCTAATATTAAATATTAAAAAAATCTGCGACAGAGACCTAACCTCGCCTAGCTTAACCTAACCTTACCTAACCTCGTTCTGACTTTCTCACTTAATTAATACTGAAACTCTGTCAAATTTTCAGCAGAATTACCTTCAGGTATACTGAGCACAAATCTAAAACTAAATATTAAAAAAATCTGCAACAGAGACCTAACCTCGCCTAGCTTAACCTAACCTTACCTAACCTCGTTCTGACTTTCTCACTTATTTAATACTGAAACTCTGTCAAATTTTCAGCAGAATTACCTTCAGGTATACTGAACACAAATCTAATATTAAATATTAAAAAAATCTGCGACAGAGACCTAACCTCGCCTAGCTTAACCTAACCTTACCTAACCTCGTTCTGACTTTCTCACTTATTTAATACTGAAACTCTGTCAAATTTTCAGCAGAATTACCTTCAGGTATACTGAACACAAATCTAATATTAAATATTAAAAAAATCTGCAACAGAGACCTAACCTCGCCTAGCTTAACCTAACCTTACCTAACCTCGTTCTGACTTTCTCACTTAATTAATACTGAAACTCTGTCAAATTTTCAGCAGAATTACCTTCAGGTATACTGAACACAAATCTAATATTAAATATTAAAAAAATCTGCGACAGAGACCTAACCTCGCCTAGCTTAACCTAACCTTACCTAACCTCGTTCTGACTTTCTCACTTAATTAATACTGAAACTCTGTCAAATTTTCAGCAGAATTACCTTCAGGTATACTGAGCACAAATCTAAAACTAAATATTAAAAAAATCTGCAACAGAGACCTAACCTCGCCTAGCTTAACCTAACCTTACCTAACCTCGTTCTGACTTTCTCACTTATTTAATACTGAAACTCTGTCAAATTTTCAGCAGAATTACCTTCAGGTATACTGAACACAAATCTAATATTAAATATTAAAAAAATCTGCGACAGAGACCTAACCTCGCCTAGCTTAACCTAACCTTACCTAACCTCGTTCTGACTTTCTCACTTATTTAATACTGAAACTCTGTCAAATTTTCAGCAGAATTACCTTCAGGTATACTGAACACAAATCTAATATTAAATATTAAAAAAATCTGCAACAGAGACCTAACCTCGCCTAGCTTAACCTAACCTTACCTAACCTCGTTCTGACTTTCTCACTTAATTAATACTGAAACTCTGTCAAATTTTCAGCAGAATTACCTTCAGGTATACTGAACACAAATCTAATATTAAATATTAAAAAAATCTGCAACAGAGACCTAACCTCGCCTAGCTTAACCTAACCTTACCTAACCTCGTTCTGACTTTCTCACTTATTTAATACTGAAACTCTGTCAAATTTTCAGCAGAATTACCTTCAGGTATACTGAACACAAATCTAATATTAAATATTAAAAAAATCTGCGACAGAGACCTAACCTCGCCTAGCTTAACCTAACCTTACCTAACCTCGTTCTGACTTTCTCACTTATTTAATACTGAAACTCTGTCAAATTTTCAGCAGAATTACCTTCAGGTATACTGAACACAAATCTAATATTAAATATTAAAAAAATCTGCGACAGAGACCTAACCTCGCCTAGCTTAACCTAACCTTACCTAACCTCGTTCTGACTTTCTCACTTATTTAATACTGAAACTCTGTCAAATTTTCAGCAGAATTACCTTCAGGTATACTGAACACAAATCTAATATTAAATATTAAAAAAATCTGCGACAGAGACCTAACCTCGCCTAGCTTAACCTAACCTTACCTAACCTCGTTCTGACTTTCTCACTTATTTAATACTGAAACTCTGTCAAATTTTCAGCAGAATTACCTTCAGGTATACTGAACACAAATCTAATATTAAATATTAAAAAAATCTGCGACAGAGACCTAACCTCGCCTAGCTTAACCTAACCTTACCTAACCTCGTTCTGACTTTCTCACTTATTTAATACTGAAACTCTGTCAAATTTTCAGCAGAATTACCTTCAGGTATACTGAACACAAATCTAATATTAAATATTAAAAAAATCTGCGACAGAGACCTAACCTCGCCTAGCTTAACCTAACCTTACCTAACCTCGTTCTGACTTTCTCACTTAATTAATACTGAAACTCTGTCAAATTTTCAGCAGAATTACCTTCAGGTATACTGAGCACAAATCTAAAACTAAATATTAAAAAAATCTGCAACAGAGACCTAACCTCGCCTAGCTTAACCTAACCTTACCTAACCTCGTTCTGACTTTCTCACTTATTTAATACTGAAACTCTGTCAAATTTTCAGCAGAATTACCTTCAGGTATACTGAACACAAATCTAATATTAAATATTAAAAAAATCTGCGACAGAGACCTAACCTCGCCTAGCTTAACCTAACCTTACCTAACCTCGTTCTGACTTTCTCACTTATTTAATACTGAAACTCTGTCAAATTTTCAGCAGAATTACCTTCAGGTATACTGAACACAAATCTAATATTAAATATTAAAAAAATCTGCAACAGAGACCTAACCTCGCCTAGCTTACCCTAACCTTACCTAACCTCGTTCTGACTTTCTCACTTATTTAATACTGAAACTCTGTCAAATTTTCAGCAGAATTACCTTCAGGTATACTGAACACAAATCTAATATTAAATATTAAAAAAATCTGCAACAGAGACCTAACCTCGCCTAGCTTAACCTAACCTTACCTAACCTCGTTCTGACTTTCTCACTTATTTAATACTGAAACTCTGTCAAATTTTCAGCAGAATTACCTTCAGGTATACTGAACACAAATATAATATTAAATATTAAAAAAATCTGCAACAGAGACCTAACCTCGCCTAGCTTAACCTAACCTTACCTAACCTCGTTCTGACTTTCTCACTTATTTAATACTGAAACTCTGTCAAATTTTCAGCAGAATTACCTTCAGGTATACTGAACACAAATCTAATATTAAATATTAAAAAAATCTGCAACAGCGACCTAACCTCGCCTAGCTTAACCTAACCTTACCTAACCTCGTTCTGACTTTCTCACTTATTTAATACTGAAACTCTGTCAAATTTTCAGCAGAATTACCTTCAGGTATACTGAGCACAAATCTAAAACTAAATATTAAAAAAATCTGCAACAGAGACCTAACCTCGCCTAGCTTAACCTAACCTTACCTAACCTCGTTCTGACTTTCTCACTTATTTAATACTGAAACTCTGTCAAATTTTCAGCAGAATTACCTTCAGGTATACTGAACACAAATCTAATATTAAATATTAAAAAAATCTGCAACAGAGACCTAACCTCGCCTAGCTTAACCTAACCTTACCTAACCTCGTTCTGACTTTCTCACTTATTTAATACTGAAACTCTGTCAAATTTTCAGCAGAATTACCTTCAGGTATACTGAACACAAATATAATATTAAATATTAAAAAAATCTGCAACAGAGACCTAACCTCGCCTAGCTTAACCTAACCTTACCTAACCTCGTTCTGACTTTCTCACTTATTTAATACTGAAACTCTGTCAAATTTTCAGCAGAATTACCTTCAGGTATACTGAGCACAAATCTAAAACTAAATATTAAAAAAATCTGCAACAGAGACCTAACCTCGCCTAGCTTAACCTAACCTTACCTAACCTCGTTCTGACTTTCTCACTTATTTAATACTGAAACTCTGTCAAATTTTCAGCAGAATTACCTTCAGGTATACTGAACACAAATCTAAAATTAAATATTAAAAAAATCTGCGGCAGAGACCTAACCTCGCCTAGCTTAACCTAACCTTACCTAACCTCGTTCTGACTTTCTCACTTAATTAATACTGAAACTCTGTCAAATTTTCAGCAGAATTACCTTCAGGTATACTGAACACAAATCTAATATTAAATATTAAAAAAATCTGCAACAGAGACCTAACCTTGCCTAGCTTAACCTAACCTTACCTAACCTCGTTCTGACTTTCTCACTTAATTAATACTGAAACTCTGTCAAATTTTCAGCAGAATTACCTTCAGGTATACTGAGCACAAATCTAATATTAAATATTAAAAAAATCTGCAACAGAGACCTAACCTCGCCTAGCTTACCCTAACCTTACCTAACCTCGTTCTGACTTTCTCACTTATTTAATACTGAAACTCTGTCAAATTTTCAGCAGAATTACCTTCAGGTATACTGAGCACAAATCTAAAACTAAATATTAAAAAAATCTGCAACAGAGACCTAACCTCGCCTAGCTTAACCTAACCTTACCTAACCTCGTTCTGACTTTCTCACTTATTTAATACTGAAACTCTGTCAAATTTTCAGCAGAATTACCTTCAGGTATACTGAACACAAATCTAATATTAAATATTAAAAAAATCTGCAACAGAGACCTAACCTCGCCTAGCTTAACCTAACCTTACCTAACCTCGTTCTGACTTTCTCACTTATTTAACACTGAAACTCTGTCAAATTTTCAGCAGAATTACCTTCAGGTATACTGAACACAAATATAATATTAAATATTAAAAAAATCTGCAACAGAGACCTAACCTCGCCTAGCTTAACCTAACCTTACCTAACCTCGTTCTGACTTTCTCACTTATTTAATACTGAAACTCTGTCAAATTTTCAGCAGAATTACCTTCAGGTATACTGAGCACAAATCTAAAACTAAATATTAAAAAAATCTGCAACAGAGACCTAACCTCGCCTAGCTTAACCTAACCTTACCTAACCTCGTTCTGACTTTCTCACTTATTTAATACTGAAACTCTGTCAAATTTTCAGCAGAATTACCTTCAGGTATACTGAACACAAATCAAAAATTAAATATTAAAAAAATCTGCGGCAGAGACCTAACCTCGCCTAGCTTAACCTAACCTTACCTAACCTCGTTCTGACTTTCTCACTTAATTAATACTGAAACTCTGTCAAATTTTCAGCAGAATTACCTTCAGGTATACTGAACACAAATCTAATATTAAATATTAAAAAAATCTGCAACAGAGACCTAACCTTGCCTAGCTTAACCTAACCTTACCTAACCTCGTTCTGACTTTCTCACTTAATTAATACTGAAACTCTGTCAAATTTTCAGCAGAATTACCTTCAGGTATACTGAACACAAATCTAATATTAAATATTAAAAAAATCTGCAACAGAGACCTAACCTCGCCTAGCTTACCCTAACCTTACCTAACCTCGTTCTGACTTTCTCACTTATTTAATACTGAAACTCTGTCAAATTTTCAGCAGAATTACCTTCAGGTATACTGAGCACAAATCTAAAACTAAATATTAAAAAAATCTGCAACAGAGACCTAACCTCGCCTAGCTTACCCTAACCTTACGTAACCTCGTTCTGACTTTCTCACTTATTTAATACTGAAACTCTGTCAAATTTTCAGCAGAATTACCTTCAGGTATACTGAGCACAAATCTAACACTAAATATTAAAAAAATCTGCAACAGAGACCTAACCTCGCCTAGCTTACCCTAACCTTACCTAACCTCGTTCTGACTTTCTCACTTATTTAATACTGAAACTCTGTCAAATTTTCAGCAGAATTACCTTCAGGTATACTGAACACAAATCTAAAATTAAATATAAAAAAAATCTGTAATAGAGACCTAACCTCGTCTTACCTAACCTAACCTACTTCTGACTTTCTCACTTATTTAATACCGAAACTCCGTCAAATTTTCAGCAGAATTACCTTCAGGTATACTGAACACAAATCTAATATTAAATATTAAAAAAATCTGCAACAGAGACCTAACCTCGCCTAGCTTAACCTAACCTTACCTAACCTCGTTCTGACTTTCTCACTTAATTAATACTGAAACTCTGTCAAATTTTCATCAGAATTACCTTCAGGTATACTGAACACAAATCTAATATTAAATATAAAAAAAATCTGCAACAGAGACCTAACCTCGCCTAGCTTAACCTAACCTTACCTAACCTCGTTCTGACTTTCTCACTTATTTAATACTGAAACTCTGTCAAATTTTCAGCAGAATTACCTTCAGGTATACTGAACACAAATCTAATATTAAATATTAAAAAAATCTGCGACAGAGACCTAACCTCGCCTAGCTTAACCTAACCTTACCTAACCTCGTTCTGACTTTCTCACTTATTTAATACTGAAACTCTGTCAAATTTTCAGCAGAATTACCTTCAGGTATACTGAACACAAATCTAATATTAAATATTAAATAAATCTGCAACAGAGACCTAACCTCGCCTAGCTTAACCTAACCTTACCTAACCTCGTTCTGACTTTCTCACTTAATTAATACTGAAACTCTGTCAAATTTTCAGCAGAATTACCTTCAGGTATACTGAACACAAATCTAATATTAAATATTAAAAAAATCTGCAACAGAGACCTAACCTCGCCTAGCTTAACCTAACCTTACCTAACCTCGTTCTGACTTTCTCACTTATTTAATACTGAAACTCTGTCAAATTTTCAGCAGAATTACCTTCAGGTATACTGAACACAAATCAAATATTAAATATTAAAAAAATCTGCAACAGAGACCTAACCTCGCCTAGCTTTACCTAACCTTACCTAACCTCGTTCTGACTTTCTCACTTATTTAATACTGAAACTCTGTCAAATTTTCAGCAGAATTACCTTCAGGTATACTGAACACAAATCTAATATTAAATATTAAAAAAATCTGCAACAGAGACCTAACCTCGCCTAGCTTAACCTAACCTTACCTAACCTCGTTCTGACTTTCTCACTTATTTAATACTGAAACTCTGTCAAATTTTCAGCAGAATTACCTTCAGGTATACTGAACACAAATCTAAAATTAAATATAAAAAAAATCTGTAATAGAGACCTAACCTCGTCTTACCTAACCTAACCTACTTCTGACTTTCTCACTTATTTAATACTGAAACTCCGTAAAATTTTCAGCAGAATTACCTTCAGGTATACTGAACACAAATCTAATATTAAATATTAAAAAAATCTGCAACAGAGACCTAACCTCGCCTAGCTTAACCTAACCTTACCTAACCTCGTTCTGACTTTCTCACTTATTTAATACTGAAACTCTGTCAAATTTTCAGCAGAATTACCTTCAGGTATACTGAACACAAATCTAAAATTAAATATAAAAAAAATCTGCAACAGAGACCTAACCTCGCCTAGCTTAACCTAACCTTACCTAACCTCGTTCTGACTTTCTCACTTATTTAATACTGAAACTCTGTCAAATTTTCAGCAGAATTACCTTCAGGTATACTGAACACAAATCTAATATTAAATATTAAAAAAATCTGCAACAGAGACCTAACCTCGCCTAGCTTAACCTAACCTTACCTAACCTCGTTCTGACTTTCTCACTTATTTAATACTGAAACTCTGTCAAATTTTCAGCAGAATTACCTTCAGGTATACTGAACACAAATCTAATATTAAATATTAAAAAAATCTGCAACAGAGACCTAACCTCGCCTAGCTTAACCTAGCCTTACCTAACCTCGTTCTGACTTTCTCACTTATTTAATACTGAAACTCTGTCAAATTTTCAGCAGAATTACCTTCAGGTATACTGAACACAAATCTAAAATTAAATATAAAAAAAATCTGTAATAGAGACCTAACCTTGTCTTACCTAACCTAACCTACTTCTGACTTTCTCACTTATTTAATACCGAAACTCCGTCAAATTTTCAGCAGAATTACCTTCAGGTATACTGAACACAAATCAAATATTAAATATTAAAAAAATCTGCAACAGAGACCTAACCTCGCCTAGCTTAACCTAACCTTACCTAACCTCGTTCTGACTTTCTCACTTATTTAATACTGAAACTCTGTCAAATTTTCAGCAGAATTACCTTCAGGTATACTGAACACAAATCTAATATTAAATATTAAAAAAATCTGCGACAGAGACCTAACCTCGCCTAGCTTAACCTAACCTTACCTAACCTCGTTCTGACTTTCTCACTTATTTAATACTGAAACTCTGTCAAATTTTCAGCAGAATTACCTTCAGGTATACTGAACACAAATATAATATTAAATATTAAAAAAAACTGCAACAGAGACCTAACCTCGCCTAGCTTAACCTAACCTTACCTAACCTCGTTCTGACTTTCTCACTTATTTAATACTGAAACTCTGTCAAATTTTCAGCAGAATTACCTTCAGGTATACTGAACACAAATCTAATATTAAATATTAAAAAAATCTGCGACAGAGACCTAACCTCGCCTAGCTTAACCTAACCTTACCTAACCTCGTTCTGACTTTCTCACTTATTTAATACTGAAACTCTGTCAAATTTTCAGCAGAATTACCTTCAGGTATACTGAACACAAATCAAATATTAAATATTAAAAAAATCTGCAACAGAGACCTAACCTCGCCTAGCTTAACCTAACCTTACCTAACCTCGTTCTGACTTTCTCACTTATTTAATACTGAAACTCTGTCAAATTTTCAGCAGAATTACCTTCAGGTATACTGAACACAAATCTAAAACTAAATATAAAAAAAATCTGCAACAGAGACCTAACCTCGCCTAGCTTAACCTAACCTTACCTAACCTCGTTCTGACTTTCTCACTTATTTAATACTGAAACTCTGTCAAATTTTCAGCAGAATTACCTTCAGGTATACTGAACACAAATCTAATATTAAATATTAAAAAAATCTGCAACAGAGACCTAACCTCGCCTAGCTTAACGTAACCTTACCTAACCTCGTTCTGACTTTCTCACTTAATTAATACTGAAACTCTGTCAAATTTTCAGCAGAATTACCTTCAGGTATACTGAACACAAATCTAATATTAAATATTAAAAAAATCTGCAACAGAGACCTAACCTCGCCTAGCTTAACGTAACCTTACCTAACCTCGTTCTGACTTTCTCACTTAATTAATACTGAAACTCTGTCAAATTTTCAGCAGAATTACCTTCAGGTATACTGAACACAAATCTAATATTAAATATTAAAAAAATCTGCAACAGAGACCTAACCTCGCCTAGCTTAACGTAACCTTACCTAACCTCGTTCCGACTTTCTCACTTAATTAATACTGAAACTCTGTCAAATTTTCAGCAGAATTACCTTCAGGTATACTGAACACAAATCTAATATTAAATATTAAAAAAATCTGCAACAGAGACCTAACCTCGCCTAGCTTAACGTAACCTTACCTAACCTCGTTCTGACTTTCTCACTTAATTAATACTGAAACTCTGTCAAATTTTCAGCAGAATTACCTTCAGGTATACTGAACACAAATCTAATATTAAATATAAAAAAAATCTGCAACAGAGACCTAACCTCGCCCAGCTTAACGTAACCTTACCTAACCTCGTTCTGACTTTCTCACTTATTTAATACTGAAACTCTGTCAAATTTTCAGCAGAATTACCTTCAGGTATACTGAACACAAATCTAATATTAAATATTAAAAAAATCTGCAACAGAGACCTAACCTCGCCTAGCTTAACCTAACCTTACCTAACCTCGTTCTGACTTTCTCACTTATTTAATACTGAAACTCTGTCAAATTTTCAGCAGAATTACCTTCAGGTATACTGAACCCAAATTTAATATTAAATATAAAAAAACTGCAACAGAGACCTAACCTCGCCTAGCTTAACTAAATTTTGAAAAAAATAGTGGAAAATGTGAGAGCAATAATTGAAATATTTACGGAAATCCTTGAAAATTTGACAGTAGGTTTTAGGTCAAATCAATGAGATAATAACTGAATTTTTAATCAAAAATAATGGAAAATTTGGCATTGCAAATTGAAAGCATCGCAATAATTCAAAATTTAGTATAACTTAAGACGAAAAAACTCACTTTGTATATATACTTACTACTTACACTAATAAATACTTATAAATTGTAAATATACTTATAATCATTATATATGCATATGTACAATTGAATAAGTTTCATATATACAATGAGATTCGTCCTACTGTGGAATTAACTCCAGACATTTGAGAGAACAAACCGATATAGAAAATATGCCTGAGATACTCTATCGATTATATTTCAAATTGAATGGGAATCTACTCGTAGAACCTACAATGCAAGTATTTGCAAGGAAATTGAAGCCCATTAAGTCATTTTCTTTATGTACATACTTACTTTGCTACAATATCTTGGAATATTCGACGATATAGTGGAACATTTTTTCATCCATAGTCACGTTTTAATTCCCGCATTGTGAATTTACATATCCTACAGGATACATTCCTTATTATACTTACCATATAATAACTTTTTACGATCTGGCATAATGCACACATGCTTTGTTTACGAAAATAGATGTTACGTAATGTCGCACTTGTTGCTATTGTTTGTATTGCCATTCTCACTCCCAATAACTCTCGTGGATATTGTTGCATTCCAAATTGTAATTTGTTTACTATTTCGTGAATAATTGTATTTACACGTGATGCGTTTATATATTTGTATAGTAATTTTTTTATGTTTATGTTCTCTTCTATCATTTTTTATAAAATTTTGACAAATATTGAAATTTGTAAAACTAATTTCGATAATTTTTATGTAACTTTTTGATTTGGTTGTAATTTTTTTACATTGTGACAATTGGATACAAATATTTTAGAAACTAATTTTGGCAATTCTCTTGTTTTTATAAATTTCCACGATAAAGTTTCAGTGTTTGAACGTTTGAAGTTTGAAAGTGTGAAAGGTTGATACCAGCAATACTTGCACGAAGGCTAAATGTGGTAGAATGAACTACGTTCGTGATAAGTTCAACATGCATTAAATGTGGGATTTTCAAATAAACAGAGATGCATCGTATAATCTATTCTCGTTTGATTTGACGTCAAACTTTACGCCGGCGAAGAAAATGCGTAAATCCATTATTATTTCAGCCGCACGATGCAGTTTAAAAATATGTTTAAAAGGATAGCGTATAATTTGAATGCCAGTGTTAATAAGTAGATATTTAAAGTGCTGCTTGACTGCCAGGTTTAGACTGCATGTTTGCACGCAACAATATCTGGAATTTATCTTCAATATGAAACACACTTTATTTCTAGTAAGAGAGCAAAACGGTTACCAAACTTGCCATTAGTTATGTCTTTCAGATGCACAATGCATAATGCAAAATAGAAGAAACACCAGAGACATAAATATTTGCACTAATGCAAATCACCTATGTTTAGAAGTTACCACTCGTTACATAATATAATTTATCCTTACATTTTAGGGATTTAGTATTTCGGCGAAAAAATAAATTGTAAGTTAATGAAATTGATTAATCCGTCAAGAAAATATATAGCGCTTTATGCACGAGAGAAATAATAAATTCCCCCCTTGGCAATTGATGTGAGCGTGATAAGAATGAAAAAATATGTGCGAGGTTTTAATTAAAGTTTTTTCACAAATGTGTTGCTTTTGAGATACTGAGGGTCGGCGGTTTGCTAAACAATTGAGATCATACGTTGCATTTTCATATCAAAGAAGATATACTGGAGGGTACGCATTTATTCTGATTTATTTCATAACGTAGAGAATGGAGATTCACATGCTCCGTTTGAAATTCGGTTTTATTGCATGCTAAATGATAAGTTATCGTGCCGCAAATCTAACACTTTACACTTCTAATATATCTGTGATCGTCGAAGGAGTTTTACTGGAAAGCACAGTTAGTATTAGTAGTTATACTATGGGAATTCCAACTCACCCCCGCGAAGATTGCGATTAATTTAATCCGCGGTTTGATTCGCGTTAATCGGCTGAATTTGCGGATGACGATCCAGAATCGGTGTTGCCTACCTACTGGTATTGTTATACATAATTATTTAATTCGTCTCATTTATATTCGCAGGAATTTTGTACGTATTTGTATATCATGCTTATAATAACGATAATTATAATACGATATATTATTAAATATTGCAATATACAGGGTGAGTCACCCGTGCATGATCGGAGGATATCACGTTTAATTTTGAAAATACAGAAATATGTTTAAAATAAAAGTTTTAGTATACTGAAAAGCGCACATACTAATAAAATTAGTTTCAAATATACAGGGAAACTTTGTTTTATTTTATAATTCACAAAATATAATTATATACAGGATCAACAACATGGAGATCTCGGAAACCGTAAAAGTTACAAAGGCGGTTAAATTATAATCGACAGTTTTTGTTTAATCTTAATCAATAAATAAAAAATAGCAATGAATCTAATCTCTCCTGTGACATGCTGATTCTTAATTTTGATTTTACTCTAACCATCTTAGAAAAATAAAGAAAAGAAAATGAACGTTCACAGGTAAGAATGTAATCTAATCTCTCCTGTGACATGTTGTTTCTTAATTTTGATTTTACTCTAACCATCTTAGAAAAGAAAGAAAAGAAAATGAACGTTCACAGGTAAGAATGTAATCCAATCTCTCCTGTGACATGCTGTTTCTTAATTTTGATTTTACTCTAACCATCATGGAAAAAGAAACAAAATAAAATGAACGTTCACCGGTAAGAATGTTATCTAATCTCTCCTGTGACTTGCTGTTTCTTAATTTTGATTTTACTCTAACCATCTTAGAAAAAGAAAGAAAAGAAAATGAACGTTCACAGCTAAGTATGTAATCTAATCTCTCCTGTGACATGCTGTTTCCTAATTTTGATTTTACTCTAACCATCTTAGAAAAAGAAAGAAAAGAAAATAAACGTTCACAGCTAAGAATGTAATCTAATCTCTCCTGTGACATGCTGTTTCTTAATTTTGATTTTACTCTAACCATCTTAGAAAAAGAAAGAAAAGAAAATGAACGTTCACGGGTAAGAATGTAATCTAATCTCTCCTGTGACATGCTGTTTTTTAATTTTGATTTTACTCAAACCATCTTAGAAAAAGAAAGAAAAGAAAATGAACGTTCACAGGTAAGAATGTAATCTAATCTCTCCTGTGACATACAGTTTCTTAATTTTGATTTTACTCCAAGCATCATAGAAAAAGAAAGAAAAGAAAATGAACGTTCACGGGTAAGAATGTAATCTAATCTCTCCTGTGACTTGCTGTTTCTTAATTTTGATTTTACTCTAACCATCTTAGAAAAAAAAGAAACGAAAATGAACGTTCACAGGTAAGAATGTAATCCAATCTCTCCTGTGACTTGCTGTTTCTTAATTTTGATTTTACTCTAACCATCTTAGAAAAAGAAAGAAAAGAAAATGAACGTTCACAGGTAAGAATGTAATCTAATCTCTCCTGTGACATGCTGTTTCTTAATTTTGATTTTACTCTAACCATCTTAGAAAAAGAAAGAAAAGAAAATGAACGTTCACAGGTAAGAATGTAATCTAATCTCTCCTGTGACATGCTATTTCCTAATTTTGATTTTACTCTAACCATCTTAGAAAAAGAAAGAAAAGAAAATAAACGTTCACCGGTAAGAACGTAATCTAATCTCTCCTGTGACATGCTGTTTCTTAATTTTGATTTTACTCTAACAATCCTAGAAAAAGAAAGAAAAGAAAATGAACGTTCACCGGTAAGAACGTAATCTAATCTCTCCTGTGACATGCTGTTTCTTAATTTTAATTTTACTCTAACCATCTTAGAAAAAGAAAGAAAAGAAAATGAACGTTCACAGGTAAGAATGTAATCTAATCTCTCCTGTGACATACAGTTTCTTAATTTTGATTTTACTCCAAGCATCATAGAAAAAGAAAGAAAACAAAATGAACGTTCACCGGTAAGAACGTAATCTAATCTCTCCTGTGACATACTGTTTCTTAATTTTGATTTTACTCTAACCATCTTAGAAAAAGTAAAGAAAATGAACGTTCAGAGGTAAGAATGTAATCTAATCTCCCTTGTGGCATGCTGTTTCTTAATTTTTATTTTACTCTAACCATCTTAGAAACAGAAACAAAATAAAATGAACGTTCACCGGTAAGAACGTAATCTAATCTCTCCTGTGACATACTGTTTCTTAATTTTGATTTTACTCTAACCATCTTAGAAAAAGAAAGAAAAGAAAATGAACGTTCACAGGTAAGAACGTAATCTAATCTCTCCTGTGACATGCTGTTTCTTAATTTTGATTTTACTCTAACAATCCTAGAAAAAGAAAGAAAAGAAAATGAACGTTCACCGGTAAGAACGTAATCTAATCTCTCCTGTGACATGCTGTTTCTTAATTTTGATTTTACTCTAACCATCTTAGAAAAAGAAAGAAAAGAAAATAAACGTTCACCGGTAAGAACGTAATCTAATCTCTCCTGTGACATGCTGTTTCTTAATTTTGATTTTACTCTAACCATCTTAGAAAAAGAAAGAAAAGAAAATGAACGTTCACAGGTAAGAATGTAATCTAATCTCTCCTGTGACATGTTGTTTCTTAATTTTGATTTTACTCTAACCATCTTAGAAAAAGAAAGAAAACAAAATGAACGTTCACCGGTAAAAATGTAATCTAATCTCTCCTGTGACATGTTGTTTCTTAATTTTGATTTTACTCTAACCATCTTAGAAAAAGAAAGAAAAGAAAATGAACGCTCAGAGGTAAGAATGTAATCTAATCTGTCCTGTGACATGCTGTTTCTTAATTTTGATTTTACTCTAACCATCTTAGAAAAAGAAAGAAAACAAAATGAACGTTCACCGGTAAGAACGTAATCTAATCTCTCCTGTGACATACTGTTTCTTAATTTTGATTTTACTCTAACCATCTTAGAAAAAGTAAAGAAAATGAACGTTCAGAGGTAAGAATGTAATCTAATCTCCCTTGTGGCATGCTGTTTCTTAATTTTTATTTTACTCTAACCATCTTAGAAACAGAAACAAAATAAAATGAACGTTCACCGGTAAGAACGTAATCTAATCTCTCCTGTGACATACTGTTTCTTAATTTTGATTTTACTCTAACCATCTTAGAAAAAGAAAGAAAAGAAAATGAACGTTCACCGGTAAGAACGTAATCTAATCTCTCCTGTGACATGCTGTTTCTTAATTTTAATTTTACTCTAACCATCTTAGAAAAAGAAAGAAAAGAAAATGAACGTTCAGAGGTAATAATGTAATCTAATCTCTCCTGTGACATGCTGTTTCTTAATTTTTATTTTACTCCAACCATCTTAGAAAAAGAAAGAAAAGAAAATGAACGTTCACGGGTAAGAATGTAATCCAATCTCTCCTGTGACATGCTGTTTCTTAATTTTGATTTTACTCTAACCATCTTAGAAAAAGAAAGAAAAGAAAATGAACGTTAACAGGTAAGAATGTAATCTAATCTCTCCTGTGACATGCTGTTTCTTAATTTTGATTTTACTCTAACCATCTTAGAAAAAGAAAGAAAAGAAAATGAACGTTCACAGGTAAGAATGTAATCCAATCTCTCCTGTGACATGCTGTTTCTTAATATTGATTGTACTCTAACAAACTTAGAAATATTAAAAAAAAGAGAGTAAAAAGATGTAAGAATGTATGAAAAACTCCACATTGTAGCGCAATGTATGAAAATACATCTGCATACATAAGCATTCTGAATCTAATAGTCTTCCTAATGAAATAAAGTCTTGTAACAATATTGTCATGTTCAAAGGAAGACTAAAGCAATGTCTCATACATATGTGCTATTGTCCTTTTTCAGAATATTCGTGATATAGAGGAGTATTTGTAATTGTAAGAAAGTGTATTTAATGTTTATTCACTGTATTGCTTATTTTAATATCCTGATGAATTTGTGCGGTGCAATGTAATTAATTGTTTTGTATATATTATGTATGTATTGTATATTTTGTATATTGTGGCTAGGTGGAAATAAATGAGTATGAATAATATGAATAAATACTTAATAATTATTCAGAAATCTATGGGAATCTCAAAAACTATGAGAAAGTCATGATATTTTTTAGGAACTATTGAAAAATCTTTGGAAATCTTAACAGTTAATAGAAAATCAGTGGAAATCATGATAATGATTGATATATCTATAGAAACCTACAAAATTAACAAAAAAATCTTTAGAAATAATTGTTCACTACTTAAGTTTGTCCCAGTTTTTGTTTGGTATAAATAAAAATCGAACAGATTAATACAAAAACTGTAAAAAAGAAATAAAATATTTTAAGAAAAAACAGAGAGATATAAGAAAATGAAAAAAAAAACATCAGGTTTTATGGAAGTGTGCATTGAGAAGTGTGTAAAAATGTCATAAGTTAGTAGTAAAATTTAGTTAGTAGTAAAATGTCCATTATGTTAGTTAGTGGAAACATAATGGAAAAATGAATCAAAAATTGCTGCGCTTATAGAAAGTTGCTAATAGAGAATGATGCATTGAAACGACTTTCATTGATCGATATTTGACTGTAGTACAAAAGACATTTCATAAATTTACAGGCTAAGCCAGTTCTTTTTTTTTTTTTGAAAAATGATATTTTTATAGAAACTTATAGAAAAATTAAACTAAAAATTTCAAGATAATACAAAAGATCAACTCAAAACTCAAAAAAACAATTGAAAACTTAAAAGATTAACTACAAAAGAAAACTGGCGATTTTAAAGATTACTCAATAATTTCGAGATTATTCAAACGAGGAATTGCTAAACAGCTGATACCATTAGTATAGATACTTATCGTTTTCTTTTGGAAAACATAATGTTTAAAAGAAACGTTAGAAATGAAACTAAAATTTAGTACATTACCATTATTATTATTATTAGCATTAAAATACATATGTTTTATTTTCTACGTTTCTAAAACTTTCTAAATAATTTCCATCTCTATTGAGAAAATTAGTGAGATACCTCTCTAAATGTCGAAAATTATTTAGAAATCTCGAAAGTTATTGGCAAATCTTGGGATTTATTGAAAAATCTTTGGAAATCTTGATAATTATTAAGAAATCTGTGGAAATCGTGATAATGATTGATATATCTATAGGAAACTCGAAAATTTCAGCGAATCTGTGTTTTAAACTTTCTGTTCTATGATTCTCTATAAATATCTTTGGTCAAAAAATTAGTGAAAAACCTCTCTAAACCTCGAAAATTATTGAGAAATCTCGAAAGTTATTGGCAAATCTTGGGATTTATTGAAAAAATTTTTGGAAATCTTGATGATTATTAAGATATCTGTGAAAATCGTGATAATGATTGATATATCTATAGGAAACTCGAAAATTTCAGCGAATCTGTGTTTAAAACTTTCTGTTCTATGATTCCCTATAAATATCTTTGTTAAAAAAATTAGTGAGAAACCTCTTTAAATCTCGAAAATTATTGAGAAATCTCGAAAGTTATTGGCAAATCTTGAGATTTATTGAAAAAATCTTTGGAAATCTTGATGATTATTAAGAAATCTGTGGAAATCGTGATAATGATTGTTATATCTATAGGTAACTCGAAAATTTCAGCGAATCTGTGTTCTAAACTTTCTGTTCTATGATTGTCTATAAATATCTTTGGTCAAAAAATTAGTTAGAAACCTCTCTAAACCTCGAAAATTATTGAGAAATCTCGAAAGTTATTGGCAAATCTTGAGATTTATTGAAAAATCTTTGGAAATGTTGATAATTATTAAGAAATCTGTGGAAATCGTGATAATGATTGATATGTCTATAGGAAACTCGAAAATTTCAGCGAATCTGAGTTTTAAACTTTCTGTTCTATGATTGTCTATAAATATCTTTGGTCAAAAAATTAGTGAAAAACCTCTCTAAACCTCGAAAATTATTGAGAAATCTCGAAAGTTATTGGCAAATCTTGGGATTTATTGAAAAAATCTTTGGAAATCTTGATGATTATTAAGATATCTGTGGAAATCGTGATAATGATTGATATGTCTATAGGAAACTCGAAAATTTCAGCGAATCTGTGTTTTAAACTTTCTGTTCTATGATTCTCTATAAATATCTTTGGTCAAAAAATTAGTGAGAAACCTCTCTAAACCTCGAAAATTATTGAGAAATCTCGAAAGTTATTGGCAAATCTTGAGATTTATTGAAAAATCTTTGGAAATGTTGATAATTATTAAGAAATCTGTGGAAATCGTGATAATGATTGATATATCTATAGGAAACTCGAAAATTTCAGCGAATCTGTGTTTTAAACTTTCTGTTCTATGATTCTCTATAAATATCTTTGGTCAAAAAATTAGTGAGAAACCTCTCTAAACCTCGAAAATTATTTAGAAATCTCGAAAGTTATTGGCAAATCTTGGGATTTATTGAAAAATCTTTGGAAATCTTGATAATTATTAAGAAATCTGTGGAAATCGTGATAATGATTGATATGTCTATAGGAAACTCGAAAATTTCAGCGAATCTGTGTTTTAAACTTTCTGTTCTATGATTCCCTATAAATATCTTTGTTAAAAAAAATATTGAGAAACCTCTCTAAATGTCGAAAATTATTGAGAAATATCGAAAGTTATTGGAAAATCTTGGGATTTATTGAATAATCTTTGGAAATCTTGATAATTATTAAGATATCTGTGAAAATCGTGATAATGATTGATATGTCTATAGGAAACTCGAAAATTTCAGCGAATCTGTGTTTTAAACTTTCTGTTCTATGATTCTCTATAAATATCTTTGTTAAAAAAATTAGTGAGAAACCTCTCTAAATGTCGAAAATTATTGAGAAATCTCGAAAGTTATTGGCAAATCTTGGGATTTATTGAAAAATCTTGGGAAATCTTGATAATTATTAAGAAATCTGTGGAAATCGTGATAATGATTGATATGTCTATAGGTAACTCGAAAATTTCAGCGAATCTAAGTTTTAAACTTTCTGTTCTATGATTCTCTATAAATATCTTTGGTAAAAAAATTAGTGAGAGACCTCTCTAAATGTCGAAAATTAATGAGAAATCTCGAAAGTTATTGGCAAATCTTGAGATTTATTGAAAAATCTTTGGAAATTTTGATAATTATTAAGATATTTGTGGAAATCGTGATAATGATTGATATGTCTATAGGTAACTCGAAAATTTCAGCGAATCTGTGTTTTAAACTTTCTGTTCTATGATTCTCTATAAATATCTTTGGTCAAAAAATTAGTGAAAAACCTCTCTAAACCTCGAAAATTATTGAGAAATCTCGAAAGTTATTGGCAAATCTTGGGATTTATTGAAAAAATCTTTGGAAATCTTGATAATTATTAAGAAATCTGTGGAAATCGTGATAATGATTGATATATCTATAGGAAACTCGAAAATTTCAGCGAATCTGTATTTTACACTTTCTGTTCTATGATTCTCTATAAATATCTTTGGTCAAAAAATTAGTGAGAAACCTCTCAAAATGTCGAAAATTATTGAGAAATCTCGAAAGTTATTTGCAAATCTTGGGATTTATTGTAAAATCTTTGGAAATCTTGATAATTATTAAGAAATCTGTGGAAATCGTGATAATGATTGATATATCTATAGGAAAATCGAAAATTTCAGCGAATCTGTGTTTTAAACTTTCTGCTCTATGATTCCCTATAAATATCTTTGTTAAAAAAATTAGTGAGAAACCTCTCTAAATGTCGAAAATTATTGAGAAATCTCGAAAGTTATTGGAAAATCTTGGGATTTATTGAAAAATCTTGGGAAATCTTGATAATTATTAAGAAATCTGTGGAAATCGTGATAATGATTGATATGTCTATAGGAAACTCGAAAATTTCAGCGAATCTGTGTTTTAAACTTTCTGTCTAAGATTCTCTATAAATATCTTTGGTCAAAAAATTAGTGAGAAACCTCTCTAAATGTCGACAATTATTGAGAAATCCCGAAAGTTATTGGCAAATCTTGGGATTTATTGAAAAATCTTTGGAAATCTTGATAATTATTAAGAACTCTACGGAAATCGTGATAATGATTGATATATCTATGGGCTAATGTCGAAAATTATTGAGAAATCTCGAAAGTTATTGGCAAATCTTTAGATTTATTGAAAAAATCTTTGGAAATCTTGATGATTATCAAGAAATCTGTGGCAATCGTGATAATGATTAATGTATCTATAGGAAACTCGAAAATTTCAGCGAATTTGTGTTCTAAACTTTCTGTTCTATGATTGTCTATAAATATCTTTGGTAAAAAAATTAGTGAGAAACCTCTCTAAGTGTCGAAAATTATTGAGAAATCTCGAAAGTTATTGGCAAATCTTGGGATTTATTGAAAAATCTTTGGAAATCTTGATAATTATTAAGAACTCTTTGGAAATCGTGATAATGATTAATATATCTATGGGAAACTCGAAAATTTCAGCGAATCTATGTTTTAAACTTTCTGTTCTATGATTCTCTATAAATATCTTTGGTCAAAAAATTAGTGAGAAACCTCTCTAAATGACGAAAATTATTGAGAAATCTCGAAAGTTATTGGCAAATCTTGGGATTTATTGAAACATCTTTGGAAATCTTGATAACTATTAAGAAATCTGTGGAAATCGTGATAATGATTGTTATATCTATAGGAAACTCGAAAATTTCAGCGAATCTGTGTTTTAAACTTTCTGTTCTATGATTCTCTATAAATATCTTTGGTCAAAAAATTAGTGAGAAACCTCTCTAAACCTCGAAAATTATTGAGAAATCTCGAAAGTTATAGGCAAATGTTGGGATTTATTGAAAAATCTCTGGAAATCGTGATAATTATTAAGAAATCTGTGGAAATCGTGATAATGATTGATATATCTATAGGATCGCTCGAAAATTTCAGCGAATCTTTGTTTTAAACTTTCTGTTCTATGATTCTCTATAAATATCTTTGGTCAAAAAATTAGTGAGAAACCTCTCTAAACCTCGAAAATAATTGAGAAATCTCGAAAGTTATTGGCAAATGTTGGGATTTATTGAAACATCTTTGGAAATCTTGATAATTATTAAGAAATCTGTGGAAATCGTGATAATGATTGTTATATCTATAGGAAACTCGAAAATTTCAGCGAATCTGTGTTTTAAACTTTCTGTTCTATGATTCTCTATAAATATCTTTGGTCAAAAAATTAGTGAGAAACCTCTCTAAACCTCGAAAATTATTGAGAAATCTCGAAAGTTATAGGCAAATGTTGGGATTTATTGAAAAATCTCTGGAAATCGTGATAATTATTAAGAAATCTGTGGAAATCGTGATAATGATTGATATATCTATAGGATCGCTCGAAAATTTCAGCGAATCTTTGTTTTAAACTTTCTGTTCTATGATTCTCTATAAATATCTTTGGTCAAAAAATTAGTGAGAAACCTCTCTAAACCTCGAAAATTATTGAGAAATCTCGAAAGTTATAGGCAAATGTTGGGATTTATTGAAAAATCTCTGGAAATCGTGATAATTATTAAGAAATCTGTGGAAATCGTGATAATGATTGATATATCTATAGGATCGCTCGAAAATTTCAGCGAATCTTTGTTTTAAACTTTCTGTTCTATGATTCTCTATAAATATCTTTGGTCAAAAAATTAGTGAGAAACCTCTCTAAACCTCGAAAATAATTGAGAAATCTCGAAAGTTATTGGCAAATGTTGGGATTTATTGAAAAATCTTTGGAAATCTTGATAATTATTAAGAAATCTGTGGAAATCGTGATAATGATTGATATATCTATAGGATCGCTCGAAAATTTCAGCGAATCTTTGTTTTAAACTTTCTGTTCTATGATTGTCTATAAATATCTTTGGTCAAAAAATTAGTGAAAAACCTCTCTAAACCTCGAAAATTATTGAGAAATCTCGAAAGTTATTGGCAAATCTTGGGATTTATTGAAAAATCTTTGGAAATCTTGATAATTATTAAGAACTCTGTGGAAATCGTGATAATGATTAATATATCTATGGGAAACTCAAAAATTTCAGCGAATCTATGTTTTAAACTTTCTGTTCTATGATTCTCTATAAATATCTATGGTCAAAAAATTAGTGAGAAACCTCTCTAAACCTCGAAAATTATTGAGAAATCTCGAAAGTTATAGGCAAATGTTGGGATTTATTGAAAAATCTCTGGAAATCGTGATAATTATTAAGAAATCTGTGGAAATCGTGATAATGATTGATATATCTATAGGATCGCTCGAAAATTTCAGCGAATCTTTGTTTTAAACTTTCTGTTCTATGACTCTCTATAAATATCTTTGGTCAAAAAATTAGTGAGAAACCTCTCTAAACCTCGAAAATAATTGAGAAATCTCGAAAGTTATTGGCAAATGTTGGGATTTATTGAAAAATCTTTGGAAATCTTGATAATTATTAAGAAATCTGTGGAAATCGTGATAATGATTGTTATATCTATAGGAAACTCGAAAATTTCAGCGAATCTGTGTTTTAAACTTTCTGTTCTATGATTCCCTATAAATATCTTTGTTAGAAAAATTAGTGAGAAACCTCTCTAAATGTCGAAAATTATTGAGAAATCTCGAAAGTTATTGGCAAATCTTGGGATTTATTGAAATTTTTTTGGAAATCTTGATAATTATTAAGAAATCTATGGAAATCGTGATAATGATTGATATATCTATAGGTAACTCGAAAATTTCAGCGAATCTGTGTTTTAAACTTTCTGTTCTATGATTCCCTATAAATATCTTTGTTAAAAAAATTAGTGAGAAACCTCTCTAAATATCGAAAATTATTGAGAAATCTCGAAAGTTATTGGCAAATCTTGAGATTTATTGAAAAAATCTTTGGACATCTTGATGATTATTAATAAATCTGTGGAAATCGTGATAATGATTGATATGTCTATAGGTAACTCGAAAATTTCAGCGAATCTGTGTTTTAAACTTTCTGTCTATGATTCTCTATAAATATCTTTGGTCAAAAAATTAGTGAAAAACCTCTCTAAATGTCGAAAATTATTGAGAAATCTCGAAAGTTATTGGCAAATCTTGGGATTTATTGTAAAATCTTTGGAAATGTTGATAATTATTAAGATATCTGTGGAAATCGTGATAATAATTGATATGTCTATAGGTAACTCGAAAATTTCAGCGAATCTGTGTTTTAAACTTTCTGTTCTATGATTCCCTATAAATATCTTTGTTAAAAAAATTAGTGAGAAACCTCTCTAAATGTCGAAAATTATTGAGAAATCTCGAAAGTTATTGGCAAATCTTGGGATTTATTGAAATTTTTTTGGAAATCTTGATAATTATTAAGAAATCTGTGGAAATCGTGATAATGATTGATATATCTATAGGTAACTCGAAAATTTCAGCGAATCAGTGTTTTAAACTTTCTGTTCTATGATTCTCTATAAATATCTTTGGTCTAAAAATTAGTGAGAAACCTCTCTAAGTGTCGAAAATTATTGAGAAATCTCGAAAGTTATTGGCAAATCTTGGGATTTATTGAAATTTTTTTGGAAATCTTGATAATTATTAAGAAATCTGTGGAAATCGTGATAATGATTGATATATCTATAGGTAACTCGAAAATTTCAGCGAATCTGTGTTTTAAACTTTGTGTTCTATGATTGTCTATAAATATCTTTGGTCAAAAAATTAGTGAGAAACCTCTCTAAATCTCGAAAATTATTATATCTTCGGAAGTGAGCGGAAATTTCTGGTTTTCTCAAAAAAATATTACTACCATTAAATTGCGCAACTTTTTTGTAATTTAACTGTCTTTGTAACTTTTACGGTTTCCGGAATCACCATGCTGTTGATCCTTATCTTGGACACCCTGTATGCTTCGATCCCGCACTGTTGACTCGCCCTGTATATTAAGATATTGCAATAGACAAGCTGCACTAAAATGTCTCTCGTTTTTTGCAGAAATAAATTTATTTTCACGTAATCAAACACGAAAATAGTAATTAGATAGTAAATCCTGTGGCCATATACCATCTGCCTTTAATTAAATAAGTGAAATTTATTGCATCTGTAATTTGGTGACAAAACGGGAACTAAACCGAAATAATGGCAACGAATTATACAAGCCCTCTGTTACTATCTGTTCTCTCGCAGAAGTGAATGAGGATGGGAAACGCCATATTAGTGATTAAAAAAACGGATATTATGTCCGAGGAGAGAAAAGAGATGGTCTTAATGAAACCGGGCAAAAAGCGATGTCATCGACTTCTTTACAAAAAAGTTCGTCTTCCGTTGACTCTTCCCAACTTATTCCATATACAAATCTACTTCGTTATAGTGCCCCAAAATCCGAATGGCCCCACGAGGTCTGAAGCCAGCCTGCGTCATGCATAACATCATTCAATGTCGCACATGAATAGCATTAGTGCGATAAAAATAGAGCCGTAGATTCTATTTCCGAGGTCAATTACGGTGATCGTGTATCGATCGCACATGATAATTCACCTTTTAATAATTGAATGAAAACCCGACGAATGAATGAGTTACGATAACTAAACAAACCTCGCCTGATTCGATTAATTATGAAATTCGTACGTTTTACCTACTAATTCGTACCTCGTTACAACTAGCTTTCTAAACTTGCACGCGATACGTCGATGATTCTTTAAATGTCAGCTGCAGACCTCTCTCACAGCCCTAAAGATTAGGCAAGAGGTTTTTGGGGCAGCGCTTAATCAAATGATTGAGAGTGGTTACCTTCTTCACTTTATTTTCTGAATAAAACTAATAAATCTTCATATTGTCATCTCAGATTAAGTCCGCTGCCCTCTACCCAACATCCTGTTAATTTACACCTCTGCCTTTTCTCACATAATAGCCAAATAATTGATGATATATCGCGCCACCCTTAAATTTAAGATGGAAAATTACATTTACTCACAATCAGTTGAAAATATGTGCATTTATGCCTTTGAAAGCGGTCGAGAAGCGACTCATTGTATAATTTTATTTCCCAGCTAGCCGGGAAAACATTTTCCCAGCTAACAAGTGTCACTGTCACTTTGATAAATCACAAAACTATTAAAGTAAACTAAAAACAGTATTAAACTATTTAGAACATTAAATGTTTACATTACTATTACGATTGATATTGACTGTTAACGTCAAGCCGTGCCTTTCCTGTAAATTATATTACCGAGGGTTAGAAGTCGAAAAAAATATTGATTGACAAAATATTTGCATATGTCAAAATTTGTTACTTTCCCTTGGCAACAATTTCACAGTTCTTATTGATGAAATAATTTATTAAATTTTTATAAACCATGCTAGATTGTGAGTAAAATTGTATACAAACCTCGCGGAAAAGATCGGGAAAGAACAAAATTATCTAAAATGATATTTCATATCTTTGATTCCACAAATCAATATTTTAATAAAACTATTTAAATAAATTCATAATACAAATTTTTTCAGCTTCGTGCTTATAGCTACCCTCTAAACAAGCACTTGACTGTAATGATCCATTTCCCCGCTCGGTATGTAAAGTACTATTATTGGACTCTGCAAGACTATGAAAAAAATTATAACTTTACACTTAATCAACAATACTTGACAGATTAATCGACATTTTTTTTAAATATCTGAATGACTGAGTAAAAATTAAATTTTAACACAATTAACTGCCAGTTGAAAACGGAAAACAGAAAAATGCCACTTGCTCAGTGAAATTTGGCAGAATAACTAGCGATTACTATGAATTATTAACAAAATTAATTGAATATTTGAAAGCTAGTTAATTATAGTTGACGAGTCAATTAAATTTTATACAGAAATAATTTAAAAAATGACATTCATTACTAAAATTTGCCAGAATAATTAACATAATACACAAAAAATGTAAAGATTAATACAAAACAATGACATTTTAACAGTAACAATTGCAATTTTGACGTAGTAAATGACATATGACAGAATAACGACATTTTGACAGTTACTCAATAACTGATGACAGAGCAATTGATATTTCACGCAGAAATAAAGGAAAATATACAATTAATCACACAGAAATAATACATGTAATCAACGAAATCCCATAAAAATTCAAGTTCAAATTCAAAGAATAATAGTAAACAATGAAATTTGAACAGAAATAATTAAAATGTTGACATAATGAGGGACATATGAGAAAATAACTGAAATCTTAACAGTTAGTCAATAACTGATGACAGAGCAATTGATATTTCACGCAGAAATAAAGGAAAATATACAATTAATCACACAGAAATAATACATGTAATCAACGAAATCCCATAAAAATTCAAGTTCAAATTCAAAGATTAATAGTAAACAATGAAATTTGAACAGAAATAATTAAAATGTTGACATAATGAGGGACATATGAGAAAATAACTGAAATCTTAACAGTTAGTCAATAACTGATGACAGAGCAATTGATATTTCACGCAGAAATAAAGAAAAATATACAATTAATCACACAGAAATAATACATGTAATCAACGAAATCCCAAAAAAATTCAAATTCAAATTCAAAGATTAATAGTAAACAATGAAATTTGAACAGTAATAATTGAAATGTTGATATAATGAAGGACATATGATAAAATAACTGAAATCTTAACAGTTAGTCAATAACTGATGACAGAGCAATTGTAATTTCACGCAGAAATAAAGAAAAATATACAATACTCAATGAAATCACATAAATAATTTGTTTGTGCAGAAATATTTGAAAGATTGATAATAAACTACGAAATTTTAAGAGTAATAATTTAAATATTGACATTTGGTCAATAATAGTTGTCAGAACAATTGAAATATCACAAAAAAAGAATTCAAAAAATGTTAGTTGCTCAATGAAATATGACAGAATAATTGAGATTTTACAGAAATATTAAAAAATATAAAGATCGAAAGTAAACAATAAAATGTTAACAGAAATAATTGAAATTTTTACAGTTATTTTATGATAATTGGCCAAACAATTGAAATTTCATGAAGGATAATATTTACAGAAATACAGAAATATTTAAAATTATAAAGATCGAAAGTAAACAATGAAATGTTAACAGAAATAATTGAAACATTACAGTTATTTTATGATAATTGGCCAAACAATTGAAATTTCATGAAGGATAATTAAAAAATAAACAATCCATGAAATTTGACAGGACAATTGCACATATATAGAAAGTTTTGATATATCAATAATAAACTATGAAATTTTAATAGAAATAATTGAAATTTTGACAGTTAGTCAATGATGGTTGTGAAAACAGTTGAAACTTTGCAAAGAAATAATTGAAAATGTCAGTTGCTCAATGAAATTTTGCAGATTGACATTTTTACAAAAATATCTAAAAGATTGAGTAAACTATAAAATGTTAACAAAACTAATTAATTTTTTGAAAGCTAGTTGATGATAGTTGAAAATACATTTGACATTTCACACCGAAATAATTGAAAAATGGACAATTGACCAATGAAATTTGACAGCATAATTAACATATAACAGAAATATTTCAAAGACAAATAGAAAACAATGAAATTTTAACAGTAATAATTGAAATTTTGATATAATGAATGACATATGAAAGAATAACAGAATTTTTTATAGTTAGTTAATGACAGATGACAGAGCAAGTAAAATTTCACACAGAAATAAATAAAAATATACATTTAATCAACGAAGTCCCATAAATAATTTGTTTGTGCAGAAATATTTGAAAGATTCATAGTAAACTATAAACTTTAAACAGAAATAATTGAAATTTTGTCATAGAATAATTGACAATTTTACAGAAATATTAAGAAGATTGAAAAATTGGTAATAAACAATCAAATTTTAACGGAAGTAATTGAAATTTTTACAGTTGCTTATGATTTTTGACAAAACAATTGAAGGTTTATAGAGGTTTATTAAAAAATAAACAATTGAACCATCAAATTTGAAAGTTGACAATTGCATATTTATAGAAACTTTTGCAATATTGTTTCAATATTGAAATTATTGAAATTTTGGCAAAGATATTTTACAGAAGAAGTGAAATTTTGGCAGTGGGTCAATGACAGATGACTTAGCAATTGAAATGTCATATCGAGATAATTAAAAATATACATTTAATGCATGAAATCTGACGTTTCATGAAATGGACAGAAATGCATAATAATCTAAGGAAATTGTATAAATTTCATCAAACATATCTAAAATAGATGAGATACAATTGTGTAAAAATAATCAATGATATTTTATTGAGTAAGTCAAATTGACAGTAGTCAATTAGATAGTTTTATAGTGATTTGATTTCATCAAATGATGAAATCGTTAATCGATGAAATATCGCAGTATAATGACATTTTTACAAAAATATTTGAAATACATATAGCAAAAAATTTTGAAAGATTAATAGTAAACAATGAAATTTTAACAGTAACACCTAAAATGTTGACGTGAATAACATATGACAAAATAACTGAAATTTTGACAGTTAGTAAAATAAATTCGATACAATTGTATAAAAATAATCAATGATATTTGATTAAGAGAAATTGACGTTAGTCAATGATACTGATTGCTTTTCATCAAATGATGAAATCGTTAATTGATGAAATTTCGCAGAATAATTGACATTTTAACAAAAATGTTTAAAATATATAATTGAAATATTGTTAATTGAACAATGTAATTCGACAGAATCATTAACATATAACAGAAATATTTGAAAGATTAATAGTAAACAAAGACATTTTAACAGTTTAACAACTAAAATTTTGACATAGTGAATCACATATGACAGAATATCTTAACAGTTAGTCAATGACAAATGACAGAGCAATTGAAATTTCATACTGAAATAAATAACAATATACATTTAATCAATGAAATCTGAAAAATATTTTGTTTATGTAGAACTTTATAAAATGTTGATGGTAAACTATGAAATTTTAGAAGAAATAATTGAAATCTTGACAGCAATTCAATGATAGTTGGAAGAACAATTGAAATTGTACCGAATAATTGACATTTTACACAAACATTTATGTTAAACAATGAAATTTCAGCAGAAATAATTAAAATTTTGACAGTATTTCAATAATACTAGGAAGAATAATTGAAATATTACCGAATAATTGACACTTTACAGAAACATTTGAAAGATTTATGTTAAGCAATAAAATTTTAGCAGAAATAATTGACATCTTCGCAGAAATTCAATGAAAGATGGAAGAACAATTGAAATTTTACCGTATAATTGACATTTTACAAAAATATTTGCAAAATTTATATTATATAATGAAATTTTAGCAGAAATAATTAAAATATTGACAGTAATTCAATGATAGTTGGGAGAAGAATTGAAATTGTATCGAATAATTGACATTTGACAGATACATTTGGAACATTTATGTTAAACAATGAAATTTTAGCAGAAATAATTAAAATTTTGACAGTAATTCAATGATACTACGAAGAATAAATGAAATTTTACCAAATAATTGACACTTTACAGAAACATTCGAAAGATTTATGTTAAACAATAAAATTTTAGCAGAAAAAATTGACATCTTCACAGAAATTCAATGAAAGATGGAAGAACAATTGAACTTTTACCATATAATTGACATTTTACAAAAATATTTGCAAGATTTATATTACATAATGAAATTTTAGCAGAAATAATTAAAATATTGACAATAATTCAATGATAGTTGGGAGAAGAATTGAAATTGTATCGAATAATTGACATTTGACAGATACATTTGGAACATTTATGTTAAACAATGAAATTTTAGAAGAAATTATTTAAATCTTGACAGCAATTCAATGATAGTTGGGAGAACAATTGATATTTAACCGAATAATTGACATTTTACAGAAACATTTATGGTAAATAATGAAATTTTAGCAGAAATAATTGAAATTTTGACAGTAATTCAATGATAGTTGGAAGAACAAATGAAATTTTACCGAAAAATTGACATTTAGTAACATTTATGTTAAACAACGAAATTTTAGCAGAAATAATTGAAATCTTGACAGTAATTCAATGATACTTGAAAGAATAATTTAAATTTTACCGAATAATTGACATTTTACAGAAACATTTATGTTAAACAATGAAATTTCAGCAGCAATAATTAAAATTTTGACAGTAATTCAATGATAGTTAGAAGAACAATTGAAATTTTACCGAATAATTGACATTTTACAGAAACATATGAAAGATTTATGTTAAACATTGAAATTTTAGCAGAAATAATTGAAATTTTGACAGCAATTCAATGGTAGTTGGAAGAACATTTGAAATTTTACCGAATAATTGACATTATACACAAACATTTTTCTTAAACAATGAAATTTTACCTGAAATAATTGAAATCTTGACAGTAATTCAATGATAGTTGGGAGAACAATTGATATTTTTCCGAATAATTGACATTTTACAGAAACAGTTGCAAGATTTATGTTAAACAATGAAATTTTAGCAGAAATTATTAAAATTTGGACAGTGATTCAATGATAGTTGGAAGAACAAATGAAATTTTACCGAAAAATTGACATTTAGTAACATCTATATTAAACAATGAAAGTTTAGCAGAAATAATTGAAATCTTGACAGTAATTCAAAGATAGTTTAAAGAACAATTGAAATTGTACCGAATAATTGACATTTTACACAAACATTTATGTTAAACAATGAAATTTCAGCAGCAATAATTAAAATTTTGACAGTAATTCAGTGATAGTTAGAAGAACAATTGAAATTTTACCGAATAATTGACATTTTACAGAAACATATGAAAGATTTATGTTAAACATTGAAATTTTAGCCGAAATAATTGAAATCTTGACAGTAATTCAATGATAGTTGGGAGAACAATTGAAATTGTACCAAATAATTGACATTTTGCAGAAACATTTGAAAGCCTCATGTTAAACAATGAAATTTTAGCAGAAATAATTGAAATCTTGACTGTAATTTATTGATAGTTGAAAGAACAATTGAAATTTTACCGAATAATTGACATTTTACAGAAATATATGAAAGATTTAGGTTAAACATTAAAATTTTAGCCGAAATAATTGAAATCCTGGCAGTAATTCAATGATAGTTGGGAGAACAATTGAAAATTTAAAGAAAAATTGACATTTTACACAAACATTTATGTAAAACAATGAAATTTCAGCAGAAATATTTGAAATATGGACAGTAATTCAAAGATAGTTTAAAGAACAATTGAAATTGTAGCGAATAATTGACATTTTACAGAAACATTTGCAAGACTTATGTTAAAAAATGAAATTTTAGCAGAAATTATTAAAATTTTGACAGTGATTCAATGATAGTTGGAAGAACAAATGAAATTTTACCGAATAATTGACATTTTACAGTAACATCTATGTTAAACAATGAAATTTTAGCAGAAATAATTGAAATTTTGACAGTAGTTCAATGATAGTTGAAAGAACAATTAAAATTGTACCGAATAATTGACATTTTACAGAAACATTTATGTAGAACAATGAAATTTTAGCAACAATAATTAAAATATTGACAGTAATTCAATGATACTTGGAAGAATAATTGAAATTTTACCGAATAATTGACATTTTAGAGAAACATTTAAAAGATTTATGTTAAACAATAACATTTTAGCAGAAATTATTGACATCTTGACAGAAATTCAATGAAAGAAGGAAAAACAATTGAAATTTTACCGTATAATTGACATTTTGCAAAAATATTTGCAAAATTTATATTATATAATGAAATTTAACAGAAATAATTAAAATATTGACAGTAATTCAATGATAGTTGGGAGAAGAATTGAAATTGTATCGAATAATTGACATTTGACACATACATTTGGAACATTTATGTTAAACAATGAAATTTTAGAAGAAATGATTTAAATCTTGACAGCAATTCAATGATAGTTGGGAGAACAATTGATATTTTACCGAATAATTGACATTTTACAGAAACATTTATGGTAAATAATGAAATTTTAGCAGAAATAATTGAAATTTTGACAGTAATTCAATGATAATTGGAAGAACAAATCAAATTTTACCTAAAAATTGATATTTAGTAACATCTATCTTAAACAATGAAATTTTAGCAGAAATAATTGAAATCATGACAGAAATTCAATGATAGTTGGAAGAATAATTGAAATTTTACCCAATAATTGACATTTTACAGAAACATTTAAAAACTTTGTGTTAAACAATGAAATTTTAGCAGAAATCTTGACAGTAATTCAATGATAATTGGAAGAACAATTCAAATTTTACCGAATAATTGACATTTTACAGAAACATTTGAAAACTTTGTGTTAAACAATGAAATTTCAGCAGAAATCTTGACAGTAATTCAATGATAATTGGAAGAACAATTGAAATTTTACCGAATAATTGACATTTTACAGAAACATTTATGTTAAACAATGAAATTTTTGCAGAAATTATTGAAATCTTGACAGTTATTCAAAGATAGTTTGAGTTAGATTTTAGATTAGATTAGTTAAATTTTAGCAGAAATAATTAAAATTTTGACAGTAATTCAATGATACTAGGAAGAATAATTTAAATTTTACCGAATAATTGACATTTTACAGAAACATTTATGGTAAATAATGAAATTTTAGCAGATATAATTGAAATTTTGACAGTAATTCAATGATAGTTGGAAGATCAAATGAAATTTTACCGAAAAATTGATATTTAGTAACATCTATGTTAAACATGATATCTTAGCAGCAATAATAGAAATATTGACAGTAATTTAATGATGGAAGAACAATTGAAATTTTACCGAATTATTGACATTTTACAGAAACATTTGAAAACTTTGTGTTAAACATTGAAATTTTAGCAGATATAATTTAAATCTTGACAATAATTCAATGATAGTTGGGAGAACAATTGAAAATTTACCGAATAATTGACATTTTACAGAAACATTTGAACGATTTATGTTAAACAATAAAATTTTAGCAGAAATAATTGAAATCTTGACAGTAATTCAATGATAGTTGGGAAAACAATTGATATTTTACTGAATAATTGACATTTTACAGAAACATTTGAAAGCTTAGTGTTAAACAATGAAATTTTAGCAGAAATAATTGAAATTTTGACAGTAATTCAATGATAGTTGGGAGAACAATTGAAATTGTACCAAATAATTGACATTTTAGAGAAACATTTGAAAGCCTTATGTTAAACAATAAAATTTTAGCAGAAATAATTGAAATTTGGACAGTAATTCAACGGTAGTTTGAAGAACAATTGAAATTGTACCGAATAATTGACATTTTACAGAAACATTTGAAATATTTATGTTAAACAATGAAATTTTAGCAGATATAACTGAAATCTTGACAGTAATTCAATGATAGCTTTTCACGTCATCAATTTTTTATTTAATCTTCATAATGTCATTTTCAATTGTTATCAATTCTGGATTTAACTTCCGTTGTTTTTCTCTTTCATATAAGTTTGATCTCAATTTCGTCGTCATTATGTCTTGAATCCTAATCATATCATATCCTATTATATATAATGATCGTAATCATACTATTTGAATATAGATTCGATTATAAGTTTTTCATTTTTAAATACAATTTCGAATTTAACTGTTTATTAGATAAGAATGTGATCTTATTTTTTTCATTGCCCTGGCTAGATACTAGATACTAGATTTTATCTTTTTGAGGCCTCTAAGTTTAATAAGATATGATTAATTCTCATTTTCTCATTGAATTTGACCGTTCGTATAATTTTTTAATTTCATATTTCTGAATATAGTCCAATAAAGAAGGTTTCTCTCTGTATCTCTCTATCTCTCAATTACATGGCTTTAATTCGTTTTCATAAAGTAATTTTCTTATTTTAGATTGAAATATGGTCTTAATCCATACATTATACACGAATGAAAAACGCAATGTATATGGAGAAAGTGAAAAACTTTTATGAAATCTTACCAAATTGATAATGGATTTGATCTCAATTTTCTATTTTTTCTTCTTATATATTCTTTGCTCATATTTGTAAAAGCATTAGACGAGCAAGGAAGTTTCGAAATTTTTAATAAACTACCTATTTTGGGAATAGATAGATTATGATATGAAGATTATAGATAAGATGAAACATAAGCTATTCCATTGAAAAAATGAAATATGAGGTATTTAAGAGGGCACTTGATTATTGGTATATTTGACAGACTAAGTATGTCAAAATGTACAACTGAAACTGCTACAATTGAAAAATACAATTGACAGTAATTCAATGATAGTTTGAAGAGCAATAGAAATTGTACCGAATAATTGACATTTTACAGAAATATTTGCAAGATTTATGTTAAACAATGAAAATTTAGCAGAAATAATTGAAATCTTGACAGTAATTCAATCATAGTTCGGAGAACAATTAAAATTTGCCGAATAATTGACATTTTACACAAACATATGTAAAACAATGAAATTCCAGCAGAAATAATTGAAATCTTGACAGTAATTTAATAATAGTAGGAACAACAATTGAAATTGTACCGAATAATTGGCATTTTACAGAAACATTTATGTTAAACAATAAAATTTTAGCAGAAATAATCGAAATCTGGACAATAATTCAAAGATAGTTTGAAGAACAATTGAAAATGTACCGAATAATTGACATTTTACAGAAACATTTGAAAGCATTGTGTTAAACAATAAAATTTTAGCAGAAATGTTGACAGTAATTCAATGATAATTGGAAGAACAATTGAAATTTTACCGAATAATGGATATATTACAGAAACATCTATGTTAAACAATGAAATTTTAGCAGACATAATTGAAATCTTGACAGTAATTCAATGATAATGGGAAGAACAATTGAAAATGTACCGAATAATTGACATTTTACAGAAAAATGTGAAAGCATTGTGTTAAACAATGAAATTTTAGCAGAAATCTTGACAGTAATTCAATGATAATTGGAAGAACAATTGAAATTTTACCGAATAATTGACATTTTACAGAAACATTTATGTTAAACAATGAAATTTTAGCAGAAATAATCGAAATCTTGATAGTAATTCAATGATAGTTGGGAGAACAACTGAAATTTTACCGAATAATTGACATTTAGTAACATCTATGTTAAACAATGAAATTGTAGCAGAAATAATTGAAATCTGGACAGAAATTCAAAGATAGTTTGAAGAACAATTGAAATTGTACCAAATACTTGACATTTTACAGCAAATTTATGTTAAACAATGAAATATTGGCAGAAATAATTGAAATCTTGACAGTAATTCAATGATAATTGGAAGAACAATTGAAATTTTACCGAATAATTGACATTTTACAGAAACATTTGAAAGCATTGTGTTAAACAATGAAATTTTAGCAGAAATCTTGACAGTAATTCAATGATAAATGGAAGAACAATTGAAATTATACCGAATAATTGACATTTTACAGAAAAATTTATCTTAAACAATGAAATTTTAGCAGAAATAATCAAAATCTTGATAGTAATTCGATGATAGTTTGAAGAACAATTGAAAATGTACCGAATAATTGACATTTTACAGAAACATTTGAAAGCTTTGTGTTAAACAATGAAATATTAGCAGAAATTATTGAAGGTAGGCAATGACAGCTGACAGGCATATTTCACGAAAATGTGACTTAATATATTGGTATCGACGCCTTAAATACAAAACGATATATTTTTTTATATGTATTCAATATGTAGTAAATTATTTAACAATTAAATTAATTCTGGCGATATTTAATATATATAATTAATATAATTTAAATGTTACTACATGATCTTAGTCTTTGGGCGGTGTTTATTTATTTATATAGGTATAACATTTCTGTGCAACGTAAACTAGGCGTATTATTACAAAACCAAGTATACAGGCAGGTGTTAGGTTAATGACCCGCGGAACAGGTACAGTTATCCAGAGAACTGACTACGCTACAATTTATTCTGGTACCTTGATTTTCCAATATTGCGCAGATAACTATTTCAATATATCTGCAATTGGAATTAGATTCTCATACATGAAATTAAAATTTAAGAACGGGGTTAATAAAAATGGATGTAGGCTTAAAATGCTATGGTTAATCTGACGCACTTAATATCTTTATTAAATGTGTTTTTTATTTTTTATTTTTATTTAATCATTTACCTTTCTACCTTGTTGGTGTAGGGTTTTTTTATACAATTTAATAAAATTATATAAAATATATATTATATATATTATATAAATATATGATTCTTATTAAAATAGTATTTAGAATCTCGAGGATAAAAGCAGGTAAGAGAAAGGGGACAAAGGATTAACAATCGAAGGATCAATCCCTGTGTTTAAATTTCCTTGTTTTTCTAACACGCAAATCCCATTTATAAACTTGGAAATCTGTGAAGTTCAAGCGTGAATTTATCAGACAAAGGAGCGCTCTTATTGCAAACGTACTTTAAGAGCCTTTGAAAGACAAAGAAAGTAGAATAGCGCCATATAATATGAATGCAATAGAAAAAGGGAAGTGAATGTCGTGCTTTGAATTGCGCTATCCTTTGTAATACAATGAGAATCAATTCGTCCATAATCAAAGAATAAACTTTAAATTATGCACATCCCATTCCATAATGTACAAACTAACTAAAACGTATATTTGTTCAAATGGCGGGTAGATAGAATGTGTAATTATGCTCTTTCGGGAAATATCGTTTTCTAATGCTTGAAATTTAGTGCAGAATGAACGGCAGGCATTTAATTAACCCACGCCCAGACTCTGGCATTACCAGACATTAAGACGTTTTGTTTCCATAAAGCTGCTCCCTTTTCAAATTCCGAACTCTCTTCTTGCACACTTGGGTTTTCAGGGCCTACAATATTAACTAATGTGACAGACACGAAGTGCCTGTAATTTTCCCGGTCGCTGGCTAGGATTTTCTGGGAGCAAAATGTAGATTACTACGACCGGTAGAAGCCGTCGCAATGGTAACTTATATTGAGTTGTTGGGAGTGGAATTCTCTATGGCTGGTTGCATCTTTACGTAAATACGTCTTTAATGGCGAGCTGACATTTTGCTCAGCACAAACCGCCCACGCATTTCCACAGACGACTAATAAGAAATGTGTTTCACCGGAGAGTTCGAAGCGAACAGCAAAGTTCAAACACTCCTGGAAGACGATACGCAATCGCTTTGTTAGCTTTCCTTGATAAAATGTTTGCTTTATTACTTTTTAAATTATTGTTGCAGCATAAACGTCATCAAAAGTGTGAGATAATAAACAATTCCAACGGATTTTAAAGGGTTGAATTAAATTTGTTTCATTACAAGTATAACAAAATAATACAACAAAATAATAACATACTACAGTTACTCATTAACTGCTATTACTGTGATAAAAGTCAACTGTTCGTGTCTTCAAGCGAAAACTTAATCATTCTGTATATTTAAAAAAAGGGAAGTTCCCGTTAAATAAATTATTATTATTATTATTATTCTCTAGCCAGCTCTAGCATCGACAGGGTTATCAAGATCTCAAGTAGAGAAAAGGAGAAATGAGACACTCATTGACTGCAAGATTAGTAATTCAAGCAATATATTATGTATATTACAGGATATCTAAAAGCTAGAAATACTTTTTGGCTATTTATTTTATAACACGTATATGGAATATATTATGGAGATTGGCATCTTTCCGGTCGCAAAAAGTCCAGAGATGAATGTAATTATTTATAATTCATGCTTGAAATGGAGCTTATGATTGAGCAGCAAATGTCAGTTCTCATTTCCGCAATAAAATATTCAGGTGCATCAAAAATCGTTAGCTGTAACGTGTACGTTACTTGACAGCATCATATTCGAATATCAGATGCACTTATGACATATGCATCTGATATTCGATTCTTTCCGTCATGATTTCAATTGTTTCTGTCACAATTTCAAAAGTTTTTGTCAGATTTACAACAATTTCTTTATTTGTTTAACCACAGAATACAACAGTTGCTATGTTGAAACTATCAGCATCACATTCGAATGTCAGATGCATTGATGACATAAATACATATGACATTCGGTTGCTTCTGTCACAATTTTAATTGTTTCTGTCACAATTTCAATTGTTTCTGTCAGATTTACAACTATTTATTTATTTGTTTAAGCACAGAATACTACAGTTGCTATATTGAAACTATCAGCATCACATTCGAATGTCAGATGCATTGATGACATAAATGCATCTGATATTCGATTGTTTCTGTCATGATTTCAATTGTTTCTGTCACAATTTCAAAAGTTTTTGTCAGATTTACAATAATTTCTTTATTTGTTTAAGCACAGAATACAACAGTTGCTATGTTGAAACTATCAGCATCACATTCGAATGTCAAATGCATTGATGACATAAATACTTCTGATATTCGATTGTTTCTGTCATGATTTCAATTGTTTCGGTCTCAATTTCAATTGTTTTTGTCACAATTTTAATGGTTTCTCTCAGACTTTCAGTAGTTTCTAACACATTTAAAAATATATTTTTATTTATTTAAACACAAAATAAAATAGTTGCAATGTTGAAACTATCAGCATCACATTCGAATGTCAGATGCATTGATGACATAAATGCATCTGATATTCGATTGTTTCTGTCATGACTTCAATTGTTTCTGTCACAATTTCAATAGTTTCTGTCAGATTTACAACTATTTCTTTATTTGTTTAAGCACAGAATACAACAGTTGCTATGTTGAAACTATCACCATCACATTCGAATGTCAGATGCATTGATGACATAAATACTTCTGACATTCGATTGTTCCTGTCATGATTTCAATTGTTTTTGTCACAATTTCAATAGTTTCTGTCAAATTTACAACTATTTCTTTATTTATTTAAACACAGAATAAAATAGTTGCAAAGTTAAAACTATCACCATCACATTCGAATGTCAGATGCATTGATGACATAAATGCATCTGATATTCGATTGTTTCTGTTACAAGTTCAATTGTTTCTGTCACAATTTCAATAGTTTCTGTCAGATTTACAACTATTTCTTTAATTGTTTAAGCACATAATACAACAGTTGCTATGTTGAAACTATCAGAATCACATTCGAATGTCAATTGCATTGATGACATAAATGCATGTCACACTCGATTATTTCTGTCACAATTTCAATTGTTTCTGACACAATTTCAATAGTTTCTGTCAGATTTACAACTACTTCTTTAATTGTTTAAGCACATAATACAACAGTTGCTATGTTGAAACTATCAGAATCACATTCGAATGTCAAATGCATTGATGACATAAATGCATGTGACACTCGATTATTTCTGTCACAATTTCAATTGTTTCTGTCACAATGTCAATTGTTTCTGTTACAATTTCAATGGTTTCTGTCACAATTTTAATAGTTTATGTCAGATTTACAACAATTTCTTTATTTGTTTAAGCACAGAATACAACAGTTGCTATGTTGAATCTATCAGCATCACATTCGAATGTCAAATGCATTGATGACATAAATACTTCTGACATTCGATTGTTTCTGTCATGATTTCAATTGTTTCTGTCACAATTTCAATAGTTTCTGTCAAATTTACAACTATTTCTTTATTTATTTAAACACAGAATAAAATAGTTGCAAAGTTAAAACTATCACCATCACATTCGAATGTCAGATGCATTGGTGACATAAATGCATCTGATATTCGAATGTTTCTGTCATGATTTCAATTGTTTCTGTCACAATTTCAATAATTTCTGTCAGTTTTACAACTATTTCTTTATTTATTTAAACACAGAATAAAATAGTTGCAAAGTTGCAACATAAATGCATCTGATATTCGATTGTTTCTGTCACAAGTTCAATTGTTTCTGTCATAATTTCAAAAGTTTTTGTCAGATTTACAACAATTTCTTTATTTGTTTAAACACAGAATACAACAGTTGCTATGTTGAAACTATCAGCATCACATTCGAATGTCAAATGCATTGATGACATAAATGCTTCTGATATTCGATTGTTTGTGTCATGATTTCAATTGTTTCTGTCTCAATTTCAATTGTTTTTGTCACAATTTTAATGGTTTCTGTCACACTTTCAGTAGTTTCTGACACATGTAAAAATATTTCTTTATTTATTTAAACACAAAATAAAATTGTTGCAATGTTGAAACTATCACCATCACATTCGAATGTCAGATGCATTGATGACATAATGCATCTGATATTCGATTGTTTCTGTCACAAGTTCAATTGTTTCTGTCACAATTTCAATAGTTTCTGTCAGATTTACAACTATTTCTTTATTTGTTTAAGCACAGAATACAACAGTTGCTATGTTGAAACTATCACCATCACATTCGAATGTCAGATGCATTGATGACATAAATGCATCTGATATTCGAATGTTTCTGTCATGATTTCAATTGTTTCTGTCACAATTTCAATAATTTCTGTCAGTTTTACAACTATTTCTTTATTTGTTTAAGCACAGAATACAACAGTTGCATTTATGACATAAATATATATGACATTTGATTGTTTCTGTCACAATTTCAATTGTTTCTGCCACAATTTCAATTGTTTCTCTCGTAATTTCAATTATTACTGTCAAATTTTCAATTGTTTCTGTGTGGTTTTTGTTTTAATCGAAATTGCAAAGATTGATTTTAATGTTTCAATTGCACACATGTTTTCCATTTATAGTTTCGAAAATTAATTTATTCCAGTCAAGTTTTTATTATTTCTGCAATTCTATAAAAAAAATATGATTGCTGTCAGTTTCAAATTTCAATTCATCAAAAGTTCTATGTTTTTATGGCTATTAATGACTCAAATTTTCAGTTTTTTCTGCGAAAATTTCGAAGGTTACTATTAAACTTTTAATAATCAAAATAATAGTCAAAACTTTAATGATCATTAGTTCACTTAAAAGTTTAATTATTCTGTAAAAGTTTCAATAATGCCAATTTAATTATTTCTACAATTACGCAAAAAAAATATTGCTGTCAGTTTCAACTTTCGATTCATCAAAACTTCTCAGATTCTTCAAATTTATGGTTTTAATGGTTATTATCAAATTTTGCGTTTTCTCTACCAAAATTTCGAAGATAACTATTAAACTTGTAATAATTAATTAATAATTACTGTTCTTCATTTCAATATATCTGTCAAAACTTTAATGATCATTAATTCACTTAAAATTTCAATTATATCTGCAAAAGTTTCAATTGTGCCAATTTAATTATTAGTACAATTCCGTAAAAAAAATAATATTGCTGTCAGTTTCAAGTTTCAATTCATCAAAACTTCTCAGATTCTGAAAATTAATGGTTTTAATGGTTATTATCAAATTTTGAGTTTTCTGTAGCAAAATTTCGAAGATAACTGTTAAACTTTTAACAATTACTTGAGTTTTTCATTTCAATATTTCTGTCAAAACTTTAATGATCATTAGTTTACTTAAAATTTCAATTATTGCTGTAAAAGTTTCAATTGTGCCAATTTAATTATTTCTACAATTCCGTAAACAAAAAATATTGCTGTCAGTTTCAAGTTTCGATTCATCAAAACTTCTAAGATTCTTAAGATTAAAAAAAATGGAAATTTTTATTGGCAATTATCAAATTATCAGTTTTCTTTACTAAAATTTCGAAGATAATTGTTAAAATTTTAATAATTACTTATGTTTTTCAATATTTCTGTCCAAACTCTAATGATCACTACTTCACCTAAAACTTCAATTATTACTGTAGAAGTTTCAATTGTGTCTACATTTTAGTCACATTCTGAAGGACTTTAATGATAATTGAAGTTTAAATTGATTTTGTTAAATTTTTAAAGGCTATCGAAATTTCTATTATTGCGACAGTAATGATTCGAATGATTAGTGCCATATTGTCAATAGTTTTATAAAATTTATATTATAACTAAAAACATATTATTATTTATTTAAACGCGGAATAAAACAGTTGCTATGTTGAAACTACCAGAATATCAATCATTTTGTCACAATTTCAATTGTTTGTCTAGATTTCAATAGTATCTTCGACAGTTTCAATTGTTTCTGTCACAATTTCAATTGTTTCTGTAAAATTTTCAATTATTTTCGTTTTTTTAATCGAAATTGCAAAGATTGATTTCATAAAGCTAAAAAAAAATCAATTATCTGCAGCAAAATTGCAATGAATTCTGCCAGAGTTTAAATTCTACCGAAATTTCAGAGACTATTGAGAAATTTTCAATTATTAGTAATATTCCAGGTGTTACTGTAAAATTTACAACGATTATGTGAATTTCAATTGCTTCTGTCACAATTCATATGTTTACTGTCAAATCTTAAATTGTTTCTGTAAAGTTTTTAAACAAATTTGAAATTTCTGCTCCCAAAGTGTTTCAGTTATACGGATTTTTTGTGTTTAGTTTCAAACTTTAACAAAATTGCAATTTCTGCTCCCAAACTGTATGAGTTATACGGATTTTTTGTGTTTAGTTTCAAACATTCATTTTTTAAATTGTTTCTGTAATGTTATTAATTATACTGTAAAATTTTTAATTCTCACTGTCAAAGTTTCAATTCTTCTTCTAAAATTCAAAGATTTTTGCCCCATTTGTAATGATAATTTTCAGCTTTCTCCAGCAAAATCAATTTTCAACAAAATTTCCAAGATTGCTGTCATACTTTTTGTTATTTCTTGATTTTGTTGATTACAATAAATATTTCAATAGTTGATGTTAATTTTAGTAAGTTTTAGTTATTGACAGTAACTAAAACTTACATTTAATTTATATTAGGTTTGGAATAAATCATGTTAAAAAAATTATAAATCATTGATTTTTTATTTTGATGATCAGTTTTTGCCAGCTTAGATGTGATTTAAATCAATTAATTGACATCACGATTTACGTAATATAATTTTTATTTGAATAAACTCTTAATTTTGAACAAGACTTGATCATTAAAACAAAAATCGGTGTATCTGTACAGTGTATGTGTTAGACCAAAAGTGGAACATTTATATTAGGGTTGGAATAAACAACAGATTTAAAAAAAAATCAAAAATCAATGATTTTTTATATTGCTAATCAGTTTTTGCCAGCTTAAATGTGATTTAAATCAATTGATTGACATCACGACTTAAGTAATATAATTTTTGTTTGAAACAATTCTTGAATTTGAACAAGACTTGATCATTAAAACAAAAATCGGTGTATCTGTACAGTGTATGTGAAAGACCAAAAGTGGAAAATTTATATCAGGGTTGGAATAAACAACAGATTAATGAAAACAAAAATCAATGATTTTTTATATTGCTGATCAGTTTTTGCCAGCTTAGATGTGATTTAAATCAATTGAATGACATCACGATTTAAGTAATATAATTTTTGTTTGAAACAATTCTTGAATTTGAACAAGACTTGATCATTAAAACAAAAATCGGTGTATCTGTACAGTGTATGTGATAGACCAAGAGTGGAAAATTTATATCAGGGTTGGAATAAACAACGGATTAAAAAAAAAAACAAAAATCAGTGGTGTTTTATATTGCTGATCAGTTTTTGCCAGCTTAAATGTGATTTAAATCAATTAATTGACAGCACGATTTACGTAATATAATTTTTATTTGAATAAATTCTTGAATTTGAACAAGACTTGATCATTAAAACAAAAATTGGTGTATCTGTACAGTGTATGTGATAGATCAAAAAAGTGGAACATTTATATCAGGGTTGGAATAAAGAACGGATTAAAAAGAATAAAGAAATATATTTTATTGACTTACAATTATCTATTTTAAAGCATGCTAACTCTATAGTTATATTATATTTTTAATGGTACGCCTACTGGAATGCACAAACAATGCAAAAAAAATTAATTTAAAACAAAACAATGATTTATTTAAAAAAAAAACATTTGATTAAAATCATGTTTAAAATCATGATTTCAATCACACCAAGCCTGATGTATACTCAATATTATGTAGTCGATAGTATAGCATAGTATAGTATAGTATAGTATAGTATAGTATAGTATAGTATAGAATAGTATAGTATAGTATAGTATAGTAGTATAGTATAGTAGTATAGTATAGTAGTATAGTATAGCAGTATAGTATAGTACAGTAGTATAGTCGATATTATATAGTAATAGTCGATATTATAGTCAAAAATTATATTTTTTAAACGTTGTTTTTGAAATCATCAAAAATCTTGAAATCCTAAAATCCAAGAACATATTAGTGAAATCTGGAGGTTATTTGCCTACCTTACTAATTTCATTTACAAAATATAAAATAAATATATTTTAGCTGCTTGATTTATAATTCGAGCTGTGCACATGTACAGTATACGTAGGATTAGCGTTAACTACTGCGTGATAAAATAATCATTGTAAAGATAAATACTGTTTGAGAAATGAATGGTTAATTACTACAATAAAAATACTAATGTAGACACAATGTTTTTATAGTTGTTAATGTATGTGAAATAAGTATAATCATAATAATTTCTTTATTAATTTTGCAAACAATTATTTATTCCAGTTAATTTACTTCTAATGTAAGTTTACTATTGCAAACAGATAAAAAATTGTGCTTACAAATTTTTTATGATTTATTTAATATGTCTACATCATCATCTTTAATCCTCTCTTTTTTTTTCAATTCTTTATTTCACGTGGCCATTACAATAAATGGATGTGCTTAGTCAAGTATTAGTCCCTATTAGTCCTGATTAGTCCTGTCTTACCATACAGGTGTAGAGGTATTTAATATGCAATGTGTAGAATGTACAGGTGTAAACTTATTTAATATGTAATGTATAGAATGTTGTGTAAAAACGTTAAATTAAAAATAGATAATATTATACCACGTTGGGTACTATAGCAAAAAATAACTGGCAAGGTATATAAATTTTTCATTTTTAGTGTAATTTCGATTAGGTGTGTAGTAAAAACATTTCATGCCCTCTAAAATTAACGTTATCCAGGGCTTCATGGAAAGAATGGCTGTGCAGAGGTATAAAAGAAGGAAAGGCTAAAATATTAATTAATACTGGGGGAAATTACAAGTAACAGCTAACTTTATCAAATATTAATTTATCCAGAAAGGATTTCCGAGAGGTCTCCATAGAAGTATTAGATTACCTCTTGGAATGCCCCGAAGTGTAATAATCATAAATATGTACAGTTTCTTGAAATGAAACGGGCACAATAATGAATTAATTAATATGTTTCCATAATTAGTTGAATTGGCGACGCAGAAATTGGGCGCAGAAAATGTTGTGCAAAACAAAAATGCACCAACTGTAGTGTGATAAAAGCAGGATTTGAATCGGTATTCTGTCTGACTGAAAGTCGGGGTATTAATATCTCGTCTGCCGAGTGTGACAGGCTTTTTATCACGGCATAATCCGTTTAATTTTAATATTTATTTGACCGACGTTGACACTTGAGCGCGATATAATTGCCGCCATACGTTGTTTTAATGCTGTTATCGCAATTGTGCGGGTAATGGAATCATTGAAAAATTTGAAAACCACACAAAATATAATCGGACGTCAGCAGGTTTTACACCTGTTACTAAATACGCGTTACAAAATTCGGTGAATGGAACTTTTAATGGCTTCGCACAGCAAGTGTTCTTGAACTATCCCCAGCTGAAGAGGGGGCCGTAATTGGAAATTAATAATCACGCATCCTTTGTGCAACGTTTTCGTAATTGCGAAGACACAGTGGTACATTAAAACAAATAGCAGTAATAAATGCGGATATTTCAAGAAATGTACATGCTTTTTTAACGCTATTTGGAGTTTTACTAGAATTAAATGTCGTAACTGTGTGACCCTATTTGTGGTGCATCTGCACCGTGAGAATACTTTCACTATTACTGCTGTTTAGGCTACATACTCGACCATCGACCATAGCGGATATAATTACACATTTTTCTAAACATTTTATCATACATTGGCACTGATAAATAAATTAACCCAATTATACTTCGTCTGATAATTTAAACTATTTATTGCTTCATCTTAAAATCGCGATGTAAGCGATCTAAATGATCAATTAACATATCAAATATCAGTTACGCAACGTGTTAAGCAATAGATATTGGAATGAACATTGACATTTAATATTGCAGCCAGTTAGAAAGAACAAAGGAAATGCAAGAGAAAGTTACCTTTTAAAAGATGCTTTATACCGAATATATACCTATATAATATATAATAACAATAATAATATTATATTAAATTATTGGTACGTAACGTTGTAACAAACTTGACTCCAATTTTATATTTAAATTGGAGTCAAGTTTGTTACAAAATGTTTAAATATAAATTACAATACTATTTGTTATGGGTTCAATGTTATAGCGTTTTCACAAATTCCCTTCTTATTAACAAACGATTCCAAGAACAAATAAAACAAAATAAACAAAAAAAATGAAATAGATAAACACTACCTAAACCTAGAAAAACTCAAAACTAAAAATACTAAATACTAAATACTAAAATTGAATTATTAATTATCTTAAATAGCAGAACAGACATCATAAATCTACAATCAATCATGGATAATATAAAACTACAACTTTAAGATCTTCTGAAAAAAAAAATTAGCTACGAAAACACTTATCTAATTAACTATCGAACTCTATAAGTACCCAAATAACCCTATTCCTACTCTATTAAATTAACTACAAATATCAACAAATTCCTATATAACTTACCAAATTACACTAACAAATAACATCACATATTCCCAAAATTAAAAAAGGAATATGGCATTTTTATGTAAATTTTTCTTATTTTATTTTTTAAATAAGTGAGAAAAGCGAAAATATAACTTTCACCATTGATAAGTATGGGTTAGCTATTACTGAAATTTCTGAAACTTTATTAATTGCATATTTGTTATTAGATTTGTATTTAGTACACCTGAAACTAATTCTCCTGAGAATTTGACAAAGTTTCAGTGACAAGTATGGGTTTGCTTTTACTAAAATTTTCTGAAAATTTATTAATAGCATGTTTAATATTAGATTTGTATACAGTATACCTTAAACTGATTCTCCTGAAAATTTGATAAAGTTTCAGCACTAAATAAGAGAGAAAATCGAATGATAAACTTACAGCAATGACAAGTATGGATTAGCTATTACTGAAATTTCGAAAACTTTATTAAATACATATTTGATATTAAATTGTATTTAGTACCCCAGAAACTAATTCTCCTGAAAATTTGACAAAGTTTGAGCACTGAATAAGTGAGATATTCGAAAATTTAACATTTAGCATTGACAAGTCTGTGTTAGCTATTTCTCAATTTCCTGAAACTTTATTAATTACATATTTGATATTAGATTTGCGGTAAGTACACCTAAAACTAATTCTCCTGAAAATTTGAGAAAGTTTGAGCTCTAAATAAGTAAGATATTCGAAAATTTAACATTTAGCATTGACAAGTATGTGTTAGCTATTTCTCAATTTCCTGAAACTTTATTAATTACATATTTGATATTAGATTTGCGGTAAGTACACCTAAAACTAATTCTCCTGAAAATTTGACAATGTTTCAGCACTAAATAAGTGAGAAAATCGAAAATATAACTTTCAGCATTGACAACTAAGGGTTAGATACTACTGAAATTTCTGAAACTTTATTAATTACATATTTGATACTAGATTTGCGGTAAGTACACCAGAAACTAATTCTACTGAAAATTTGACAAAGTTTGAGCTCTAAATAAGTGAGATATTCGAAAATTTAACATTTAGCATTGACAAGTATGTGTTAGCTATTTCTCAATTACCTGAAACTTTATTAATTACATATTTGATATTAGATTTGCAGTAAGTACACCTAAAACTAATTCTCCTGAAAATTTGACAAAGTTTCAGCACTAAATAAGTGAGAAAATCGAAAATATAACTTTCAGCATTGACAAGTAAGGGTTAAATATTACTGAAATTTCTGAAACTGTATTAATTACATATTTGATATTAGATTTGCGGTAAGTATACCTAAAACTAATTCTCCTGAAAATTTGACAAAGTTTCAGCACTAAATAAGTGAGAAAATCGAAAATATAACTTTCAGCATTGACAAGTAAGGGTCAGATATTACTGAAATTTATGAAACATTATTAATTACATATTTGATATTAGATTTGCTGTAAGTACACCTGAAACTAATTCCCCTCAAAATTTGACAAAGTTTCAGCACTAAATAAGTGAGAAAATAGAAAATATAACTTTTAGCATTGACAAGTATGGTTTGGCTATTACTGAAATTTCTGAAAATTTATTATTAGCAAATTTGATATTTGATTTGTATTTAGTACACCTGAAACTAATTCTCCTAAGAATTTGACAAAGTTTCAGTATTAAATAAGTGAGAAACTCAAACATATAACTTTCCGCATTGACAAGTATGGGTTTGCTTTTACTAAAATTTTCTGAAAATTTATTAATAGCATGTTTAATATTAGATTTGTATACAGTATACCTTAAACTGATTCTCCTGAAAATTTGACAAAGTTTCAGCACTAAATAAGTGAGAAAATCGAAAGTTTAACTTTCAGCACTGACAAGTATGGATTGGCTAGTACTGAAATTGCGAAAACTTTATTAAATACATATATGATATTAAATTTGTAATTAGTACACCAGAAACTAATTCTACTAAGAATTTGTCAAAGTTTGAGCACTAAATAAGTGAGATATTCGAAAATTTAACATTTAGCATTGATAAGTATGTGTTAGCTATTTCTCAATTTCCTGAAACTTTATTAATGACATATTTGATATTATATTTGCGGTAAGTACACCTGAAACTAATTCTCCTCAAAATTTGACAAAGTTTCAGCAATAAATAAGTGAGAAAATCGAAAATATAACTTTTAGCATTGACAAGTATGGTTTGGCTATTACTGAAATTTCTGAAAATTTATTATTAGCAAATTTGATATTTGATTTGTATTTAGTACACCTGAAACTAATTCTCCTGAGAATTTGACAAAGTTTCAGTATTAAATAAGTGAGAAACTCAAAATTATAACTTTCCGCATTGACAAGTATGGTTTGGCTATTACTGAAATTTCGAAAATTTTATTAAATACATATTTGATATTAAATTGTATTTAGTACCCCAGAAACTAATTCTCCTGAAAATTTGACAAAGTTTGGGCACTAAATAAGTGAGATACTCGAAAATTTAACATTTAGCATTGTCAAGTATGTGTTAGCTATTTCTCAATTTCCTGAAACTTTATTAATTACATATTTGATATTAGATTTGTGTTAAGTGCACCTGAAACTAATTCTCCTGAAAATTTGATAAAGTTTCAGCACTAAATAAGTGAGAAAATCGAAAATATAACTTTCAGCATTGACAAGAAAGGGTTAGATATTACTGAAATTTCTGAAACTTTATTAATTACATATTTCATATTAGATTTGCGGTAAATACACCTGAAACTAATTCTGCTCAAAATTTGACAAAGTTTCAGCACTAAATAAGTGAGAAAATCAAAAATATAACTTTCAGCATTGACAAGTAAGGGTTAGATATTACTGAAATTTCTGAAACTTTATTAATTACATATTTGATACTAGATTTGCGGTAAGTACACCTGAAACTAATTCTCCTGAAAATTTGACAAAGTTTCGGCACTAAATAAGTGAGAAAATCGAAAATATAACTTTTAGCATTGACAAGTATGGTTTGGCTATTACTGAAAATTCTGAAAATTTATTATTAGCAAATTTGATATTACATTCGTATATAGTTCACCTAAAACTAATATTCCTGAAAACTTGACAAAGTATCAGTGTTAAATAAGGGAGAAAATTAAACATATAACTTTCTGCATTGGCAAGTATGGGTTAGCTATTACTGAAATTTCTGAAAATTTGTTATTTACAAATTTGATATTAGATTTGTGTGCAATACACCTGAAGCTAATTCTCCTGAAAATTTGACCACGTTCCTGTATTAAATAAGTGATAAAATCAAAAGTATATCTTCCTGCTAGTTGGCACTTCTGACAAGTATGGGTTAGCTATTACTGAAATTCCTGAAAATGTATTAATAGCATGTTAAACTTTGGATTTGTGTACCTGAAATTAATTCTCCTGAAAATTTGAATTTGAGAATGAAACTTTCAGTATTAAATGAGAGTTAGCTATTACTGAAAAATCTCTAGAAATCTCGATAATTATTGAGAAATCTGTAGAAATCTCGAAGAATATTGGGAAATCTTGGGAATTATTGAAAAATATCAAACAATTTGCGTTTTGTGATCTTAAAATCAATTAAAATCTCTTGTTCAGTATCAATAATAATTATTAGGAAATCTGTAGAAATCTCGCAAAATATTGGGAAATGGTAGAAACGATTAGAAAATCTCTCGGAATATTGAAAATTAATGAGAAATCTGTGTAAGTATCAGAAAACATTAAGAAATATTTTTAATTATTGTAAAATCTTTAGAAGTATCGATAATTATTGAGAAATCTCTAGAAATCTCGAACAAAATTGGGAAATCTTGAGAATTATTCAAAAATCTCTGTAATTATTGGGAAATCTGTGGAAATCTCCAAAATTATCGAGAAATATTGGCAATTACTGCAAAATGTCAAGCAATTAGATTTTTGTGATCTCGAAATCAATTAAAAATCTCCAGTCTAGTATCAAATCATGATAATTATTATGAAATCCGTAGAAATCTCGCAAAATATTGAGATACTAGTTCAGTATCAAAGATAATTATTAGGAAATCTGTAGAAATCTCGCAAAATATTGGGAAATCGTAGAAACTACTAGAAAATCTCTCGGAATATTGAAAATTAATGAGGAATCTGTGTAAGTATCAGAAAACATTAAGAAATATTTTTAATTATTGTAAAATCTTTAGAAGTATCGATAATTATTGAGATATCTCTAGACATCTCGAACAAAATTGGGAAATTATTCAAAAATCTCTGTAATTATTGGGAAATCTGTGGAAATCTCAAAAATTATCGAGAAATATTGGCAATTACTGCAAAATGTCAAGCAATTAGATTTTTGTGATCTCGAAATCAATTAAAAATCTCCAGTCTAGTATCAAATCATGATAATTATTATGAAATCCGTAGAAATCTCGCAAAATATTGAGAATTCAAACACTTATATTTATATTTTGTATATTGTGGCTAGGTGGGAATAAATGATTATGATTATGATTACTTAACAGTTCCCCTGTTATATTAAAACTTGGTATGCACTATTAATTTACAAATTCAGTCTTGTTCAAAATAAGATATAATAATACAATTGTAAGTAATATTTTCCTTTCAGGATTTCACCTTTTAAATTCTCTAATATATAAGTTGAGTCTCCTATCACTCTATTTATTCTATAAGGTCCTTTATAAGGCAAACTAAGTTTTTTTGCATAGGTATTTATCTCTATAATATTCCAAATTTTCTTCTCTTCTTTCTTCTTTTTTCCTCGCGTTCAAGATATTTTCTTGCCACCTTTTCCATTTTTCTTCTGCATTTGTCCTTAATTACGAATACTATTATTATTATTATTATTATTATATAATAACGAATACTATTATAATTTATATTTAAACATTTTGTGACAAACTTGACTCCAATTTTATATATAACCTAATTAATTTATTATATTCCTCGTAGATGCCTCTGAAGAAGGTTATATGTATAACCGAAACTAATGAGGCGAAATAAAATAAATAAATCATAAAATAAAATAATTTTTGTTTTTACCAGTAAGTACTAAATTAAATTATTTATTATTATATTAAATAAAATTATCATATAATTATCGTGTTATAAGTACAACTTAATCTGCTACTCGATAAATTTCATTTCACCACTTGAGTGTCTTCGTTTATCAATGTGACCAAGTTATTTGCAATCTAAAAAGTATTACATATCTGTTCTGTGTCGCATTTTTCTCGCCACCCTTTCAGTGCTGCATCAAAAAGATATTCGCGAATTGTTCTGATATTATTACAGTCATTTCCTTGAAATTTATTGCAAATGATATACCATAAAGAACAAAGGGAGTTTCTGTGTTTCCTTCCCGAACACTCATCGTACGGGCGGAATTGTTGAAGTATAAATATCCTTCGAAGGCATCCGAGGATGTAAAAGAAATTAGATTCAACACCGTTGGTAATGTTTATGTATTAGGTTTACAGGTACATTTCGATCGACTTTGCTTTAATAGTTTATTTTTCACCCAAATGTCCGCACAGATGCTGTTTTCACATAATGCTGGTATTCTTTATATTATTGTATTAATGGAAAACAATTCTACTTATAACAATTATATTTACTAAATATAAATATAATTTCTATACTTAATATACTTATTATATTTTATAATGGTTACAAATTAGCAATTGTTAATTTGCAAGCGCGTGATATATTAGTAGATTAGTAATTTGCATTTAGCCAGATTAAATGATAATTATGCTAGTTATTAAAGTGAAATGTGATGTCCTAGATATTAGCAACTTTCTTTTCATTTTGTGGATTTGCGTCCGTTACTTCACTTCCTGGGAAAAATGCGAGATTTTAGAAATTCTACTTCCATTTCAATGGTTTTGTGGTCTTCATTTATTTTAATCTTATATTAGTACATATTATCTTTGTGTTTAGGCGCTAATTTCAAGTATCAATGCTACTTGTCGAAATCATTGACAAAATACAAAAGTAATTTTAGATGTTACCACTAACTATTCTGATATTTTTAAATCATATACTTAAATTGTAACTAATATTTTAAACCAACTATGGAGTGAGCAATTGCAGCGAAATTCGTAATTGTATACACTTACTAGTAAATGTATACAATTACCTAATGATTTAGAAAAAGTTAGAATAAAAATTAACAGGTTTACTATTACTAGTAAATATTTATATTTCCTAGCAGGTTTGTCCACTTACTAAAAACTAGGGTTTATGTGATTTATATTAATTGATTTAAATCGTAAAATATTTTTGAATTATAAATGTTTATGTTTCCTAGCAGGTTTATGCACTTACTGAAAACTAGGATTGGTGTGATTTAAATCAATTGATTTTTTAAATTAATTAATCATTCATTTAACTAAACAAACAAAGTCCATCCAATCAAAACTTTGAGACCAGAAACTGCAATTTTGTACAAAAACTTTATAAAAACAATTAAAAACTTGATAGTAGCAATTTGAGTTGTAGCAGTAATAATTAAAATTCTTATAATTTCGGCATAATTTTTTAGTTTTAGTTTTAGTCTTAGTCTAAAAGTCTTATTCTTTAGTCTTAGTCTTAGTTTTATCAGTTATTTTGTCAAAATTATAATTATTATGCCAAAGTTCCAATTCTCCAAAATTTCAAAGATTGCTGCTAAATTTTAGATGTTAAATAACAAATTTTCAGTTTTATCCACGAAAATTTCGAAGATCATATGTGTCATTAGGTAGTAAAAAAATGGTTAGCTTTTTTATTAATTGCAGAATAAATGTAAGAAACTTAGAAAACAAATTGAAACTGTTTTTTTACAAATGCACAATTTTTGTAATTTTTTTCTGTGAAAATTTTAATTATTACTCTAAAATTTTCCATTATTTGTGTAGTTTTGTCAATTATTTGTGTCAAAATTATAATTATTATACCAAAGTTCCAATTCTCCAAAATTTCAAATATTGCTGCTAAATTTTAGATGTTAGATATCAAATTTTCAGTTATATCCACGAAATTTTCAAAGATTTTCCATTAGCCAGTAAATGGAAAACTGGTTAGCTTTTTTAATCAATTGCAGAATAAATGTAAAAAACTTAGAAAACAAATTGAAACAGTTTTTCTTAACAAATGCACAATTTTTGTGATTTTTTTATTCTGTGAAAATTTTAATTATTACTCTAAAATTTTCTATTTATGTAGTTTTGTCAATTATTTGTGTTAAAATTATAATTATTATTGCCAAAGCTTCAATTTGACAAAATTTCAAAGATTGCTGCCAAATTTTAGATGTTTGTTATCAAATTTTCAGTTTTATCCACGAAATTTTCAAAGATCATAGGTGCCCTTAAAGCCAGTAAATGGAAAACTGGTTAGCTTTCTTTATCCATTGCAGAATAAATGTAAGAAACTTAGAAAACAAATTGAAACTGTTTTTTTTTCCAAATGCACATTTTTTGTGATTTCTTTTCTGTAAAAAAATTAATTATTACTCTATTTTTTTTTATTATTCGGGTAGTTTTGTCAATCATTTGTGTCAAAATTATAATTATTATGCCAAACTTCCAATTCTCCAAAAATTCAAAAATTGCTGCTAAATTTTATATGTTAGATATCAAATTTTCAGTTTTATCCACGAAAATTTCGAAGATCATAGGTGTCATTAGCTAGTAAAAAAAGGTATTTTTTACAAATGCACAACTTTTGTGATTTTTTTGTGTGAAAATTTTAATTACTACTTTAAAATTTTCTATTATTTGTGTAGTTTTGTCAATTATATGTGTCAAAATAATAATTATTATGCCAAAGTTCCAATTCTCCAAAATTTCAAATATTGCTGCTAAATTTTAGATGTTAGATATCAAATTTTCAATTTTATCCACGAAAATTTCGAAGTTCATAGGTGTCATTAGCTAGTAAATGAAAAACTGGTTAGCTTTTTATTAATTGCAGAATAAATGTAAGAAACTTAGAAAACAAATTGAAACTGTTTTTTTACAAATGCACAATTTTTGTAATTTTTTTCTGTGAAAATTTTAATTATTACTCTAAAATTTTCTATTATTTGTGTAGTTTTGTCAATTATTTGTGTCAAAATTATAATTATTATGTCAAAGTTCCAATTCTCCAAAATTTCAAATATTGCTGCTAAATTTTAGATGTTAGATATCAAATTTTCAGTTTTATCCACGAAAATTTCGAAGATCATAGGTGTCATTAGCTAGCAAATAGAAAACTGGTTAGCTTTTTTATCAATTGCAGAAAACAATTGAGAAACTTCGAAAACAAAGTGACACGTTCTTTGTTTACAAATAATACACTTTTTTGTGAATTTTAATGTCAATATTTAATTATTACTCTAGAATTTTCTATTGTTTATGTGTTTTATCAATATGTGTCATAGTTATAATTATTATAGCCTTAATTTCTCTAAATATTAATTATTAGTATAAAATTTTCTATTATTTGTGTAGTTTTATCAGTTATTTGTGTCAAAATTATAATTATTATTGCCAAAGTTCCAATTCTCCAAAATTTCAAAGAATGCTGCCAAATTTCAGATGTTTGTTATCAAATTTTCAGTTTTATCCACAAAAAATTCGCAGATCATGGGTGCTATTAGCTAGTAAATGAAAAAAAAAAAAAAATAGTTTTTGTTACAAATAATGCAGAATTTTTGTTAATTTTAAAATATTTCCATGCAATTGTATAACATACATACATAATCCATCCCTCTTTGGGTCCATTGGGTGTCGAGGTGAAATTGTATAAGAAATTTCTAAAGTTTTATAGAAAATTTTGAAATTACGAATTTTGTTTAAGCAGTTGAAAGTGAAATGTATGATAATTCCAAGAAATTTAATCAGTAATTTCGAAAAATATCTGTATTTTATTGAAAATTTTGAAATAACGAATAATGATTTAACAGTTTAAAATTACGAACATGTTTGGATTTACCATATTAAAGTAAAGAACAAATTTTAAACATTTAATATTTTACAGAAAATATTGAAATAACGATAAATGTTTAAGCATTTGAAAGTTATGAAAGTGTTTGGATTTACCATATTGAAGAACAAATTGAAAATTTGAACAGTTTTATTTTCTCAAAAATGTAGTGTTTCATAGAATATTTTGAAATTAACGAATAATGCTTAAGGAGTATAAAGTGAATGTTATGATAATTCCAAGAAATTTTACCAGTTATTTAAACAAAAATGTATTATATACACAATTTTGAAATAACGAATAATGTTTAAGCATTTGAAAGTTTTACGGAACATATTGAAATAACAACTAATGTTTAAGCATTTGAAAGTTATGAAAGTGTTTGGATTTACCATATTGAAAAACAAATTGAAAATTTTAACAGTTTCATTTTCTCAAAAATATAGTGTTTCATAGAATATTTTGAAATTTACGAATAATGCTTAAGAAGTATAAAGTGAATGTTATGATAATTCCAAGAAATTTTACCAGTTATTTAAAAATATAATGTATTATATACACAATTTTGAAATAACGAATAATGTTTAAGCATTTGAAAGATTTACGGAAAATATTGAAATAACGACTAATGTTTAAGCATTTGAAAGTTATGAAAGTGTTAGGATTTACCATATTGAAGAACAAATTGAAAATTTTAACAGTTTTATTTTCTCAAAAATATAGTGTTTCTTAGAATATTTTGAAATTTTCGAATAATGCTTAAGGAGTATAAAGTGAATGTTATGATAATTCCAAGAAATTTTACCAGTTATTATAAACAAAAATGTATTATATACACAATTTTGAAATAACGAATAATGTTTAAGCATTTGAAAGTTTTACGGAACATATTGAAATAACAACTAATGTTTAAGCATTTGAAAGTTATGAAAGTGTTTGGATTTACCATATTGAAAAACAAATTGAAAATTTTAACAGTTTCATTTTCTCAAAAATATAGTGTTTCATAGAATATTTTGAAATTAACGAATAATGCTTAAGAAGTATAAAGTGAATGTTATGATAATTCCAAGAAATTTTACCAGTTATTTAAAAATATAATGTATTATATACACAATTTTGAAATAACGAATAATGTTTAAGCATTTGAAAGTTTTACGGAACATATTGAAATAACAACTAATGTTTAAGCATTTGAAAGTTATGAAAGTGTTTGGATTTACCATATTGAAAAACAAATTGAAAATTTTAACAGTTTCATTTTCTCAAAAATATAGTGTTTCATAGAATATTTTGAAATTTACGAATAATGCTTAAGAAGTATAAAGTGAATGTTATGATAATTCCAAGAAATTTTACCAGTTATTTAAAAATATAATGTATTATATACACAATTTTGAAATAACGAATAATGTTTAAGCATTTGAAAGTTTTACGGAAAATATTGAAATAACGACTAATGTTTAAGCATTTGAAAGTTATGAAAGTGTTAGGATTTACCATATTGAAGAACAAATTGAAAATTTTAACAGTTTTATTTTCTCAAAAATATAGTGTTTCTTAGAATATTTTGAAATTTTCGAATAATGCTTAAGGAGTATAAAGTGAATGTTATGATAATTCCAACAAATTTTACCAGTTATTTAAAAAATATATTATATACACAATTCTGAAATAACGAATAATGTTTAAGCATTTGAAAGTTTTACGGAAAATATTGAAATAACGAATAATGTTTAAGCATTTGAAAGTTTTACGGAAAATATTGAAATAACGACTAATGTTTAAGCATTTGAAAGTTATGAAAGTGTTAGGATTTACCATATTGAAGAACAAATTGAAAATTTTAACAGTTTTATTTTCTCAAAAATATAGTGTTTCTTAGAATATTTTGAAATTTTAGAATAATGCTTAAGGAGTATAAAGTGAATGTTATGATAATTCCAAGAAATTTTACCAGTTATTTAAAAAATGTATTATATACACAATTCTGAAATAACGAATAATGTTTAAGCATTTGAAAGTTTTACGGAAAATATTGAAATAACGACTAATGTTTAAGCATTTGAAAGTTTGCGCCTGTTTGCAATTAAGCATCAATTTTGCTATTATTTCATTCTCAATTTCTTATATTAAGGTGTGGAATATTACTGTGGTGAATAACTGATTACTGACAATTTTTCTTGAGGACGATTCATTAATTTGATCGAAACTGATTGCAAATATAAATATAACAATTAAGGAAGGACAACTTTATTCACCACATTATTTTTTTGTTATTGATTTTCGAAAAATATTGTCTTGGGCTTTCTATTTTCTATATATCTTCTATTTTATCAATATTTTCTTATCAATTTGTGCTTATTTAAAAACCTGATTAGCCCCTATCAGCTGTGATTTTTATTTACCTAAAAAATCTAGTTTTTAAAAATTATGAAAACGATATAGTGGTAATTTTCGGAAATCCGCAAGATATCAGTTAGATTTTTTTTATGGCATGTTAGCTTTAGTATGTTAATTTATAAATGAAATAATTATTACAAAAATTCATCTAATAATATTGTTATAAAAACATTTTGTATCAGTTTAGGTAATAATGATTTTATTAACACATACTATTTTCTGTTGTAAACTCTGTTGTAAATTTTAAATTAGAGGCAGTGAAAGAAGAGATATCGATGAGTGTATGCTGAGCTGAAGTAGAAAATCTGCTAATGAAACCAATAATGTGGATTAAATGGAACGCTAGAAATGGCCCTTCCTATCAGCTCGTTAAGTGTAAAATGACGTCGAAGTGGAGAAGAAACCTCAACTTTACAACTCTCAACTAGAAACGTGACATACATACTAGCGCAAATTGTTTCTTTTTTGACGACACTGATATATGGAACAAAGCCCTTGTTCGTTATTAGATTTCAGCGGGACTTGTATATAGAATAGTCATGCACAACCTACTTTATTGAATATTATATGGACTGAATATTAAATAAGACGTGTTTTCCTAACAACGGCAGAGGCACAATCAAATATGTAAAGTTAAATTTGCACGTAAAGATCGCTTCGGTACTGTGATTATAAATAATGTTCGAAGCCATTATGTGAAGTAGTTTATTAATTTTATATATAATTAATGGGAAACGATCATCCAATTGCGAGACACATTGAAAACCAATCCATCTAAATGCCTAAAATATATCCAGCATTTGTAACTTTATCGAAAGATCCCTCTATTCACCCCTACCTCTTTCATTTCCTATAATTGATAGGCGTAAGTTAGAAATACTTTCAATCTAATTTCTGCAACGTACCTAAATACAAAAAGTGAAGTGGCAGTAAAGATAATTAATTATACGTAAGTGTTTTCGACAGAGGTTAAATACAATTTTGTCAATATTAAATCCATAACACGAATGCAACAAAAATATACATTATACTTTGGTAGGAAAATGAGAGAAATATTCTCAAACATTATCAGCAGCAGTAATATCAGCAGGTGCAATATTATCGGGCAAATCCCAGGATAATAATAGAGTTTCCTATGGAAGCCGCAAAATCGGAAAATCGGCGAGGTTTATTACTTCCGACACAATTTCCCAAACGCAAAATATAATAGATCTGAGTGTGTGATCCGTGAGCACTTTCACGTTTGCAGGATTTTTCTGTCGAAAAATAAATTGTGACAAATATACAGAGTGTCCCTCACTAATGCGCCATTAAAAGTTTACGGGGTTCCCACAAAAAAAAAACATGAAAAAATACATCCAGAAATGGCTGATTCCTTTCTCCTCAGGTGAACTACTTTCAACCTTCTATCACTTCCGGTCCTGAAGTAGCCATCAACTTTTGTCTTTTAAATTAAACACCCTATATATTAATCTGTTTATGACTTTAATTCGAAATACCTTTTGTAAAGTTACCTGCTGAGTAATGTTAATGACCAAAATATGTGAGGCATTTAAAGATATTAAATATTTAAAAACATAAGAGAATAATGTCGTAATTCTACTTGTTTTTGAATCGGTTACGTTATATGAAAAATATCTAGAATTGCGCTACAAAAAAATCAGAATCAAAACTAATCTAATACAAGCAAAGTTTTAAAAATTTAGGCAAATACTTACAAAAAACTTTTAAAAATTTGCAAACTGCAAGCAATATTTTGAAAATTTGGGCAATATTTTGAAAAATTTGGCTAATGCAAAGCGAAATTATAAGAATAATGATTAAAAATGGTGAAATATAAACAAGAATGAAAACTAGTGATGAAATAAAAAGAGGAATGAAAAAATAGCCTAATGTGAGTAAGTTTTTGAAAATTTAGGCAAATACAAGTACATTTTTGAACATTTAGTCATATGCAAGTAGATTTTTGAGAATTTGCACAATTGCGCGCAACATATGTTTTTTTCTTCATTGAAATAAACGGGACAGGCCCAAGAGTACATATAAAAAAGAAGAAATACTTTACAATATTATAAATACATATGTGTGCATTTTAATTAGAATAAATTATTATAGTAATAATAATTATTATTATTATATCTGGGCGCAGCAAGCAATATTTGAAAAATTTTGAACAATGCAAAGCGATGGAAATACGAATAAAAAACATGGCGAAATACAAACAATGAAAACTAGCCATGAAATAAAAAGATAAATGCAAAAATAATCTAATTCAATTCAAAATTTTAAAAATTTAGGCAAATACTGACAAGTAAACTTTTAAAAATTTGCAAACTGCAAGCAATATATTGAAAATTTGGGCAATATTTAGAAAAATTTGGCTAATGCAAAGCCAAATTATAAGAATAATGATTAAAAATGGTGAAATATAAACAAGAATGAAAACTAGTGATGAAATTAAATGAGGTATGAAATAATAGCCTAATGTTGGCAATTTTTTTTAATTTAGCCAAATAAAAGTACATTTTTTTAACATTTAGTCATATGCAAGTAGATTTTTGAGAATTTTCACAATTGCAAGCAACATATGTTTTTTTCTTCATTGAAATAAACGGGACAGGCCCAAGAGTACATATAAAAAAGAAGAAATACTTTACAATATTATAAATACATATGTTCATTTCAATTAGAATAAATTATCATAGTAATAAATATATCAAATTTTCACTGCAGCTGGTCAAATGTTTCAAATTTTCATTTGTGAATGTCTAAATTTGTTCAATTTTTTGCCTAAACATGTAGAAAACTATCATTTTTTTAATAGCTACAAGTCAGATATGCCATATTCTAAAATTCAGTAGTAAACATCGAAGTTTTCAAATGCAACTCTCAAAATCGTCAAATTTTCAATAATAACTGTCAGTTTTATTATAAGTTATTAGCAGCTGTGAAAATCTGCAAAATTTTATACTGTATAATTTTTTATTACAATTTTCAACAGCAACATTCCTCTTTTTTTAGGTCAAACAGAAAGATTGGGTAAAAATATATCAAATTTTCACTGCAGCTGTCCAAAACGTTGAAATTTTAATTTACGAATGTGTGAATCCTTCAACTTTTTTACTAAACAACCAAAAATCTATCAAATGTTTAATAACAACAAGTCAAATATGTCAAATACTAAGCATGTTTCGAAGCTTGGTCAAATGTTTCAAATTTTCGTTTATGATAGTCCAAATTCTTCAATTTTTTGCTTAACCATGTAAAATTCTACAAAAATTTTAATATTTACAAACAGATCTTCAAATTCAAAGCTTCACCAGTGAAAATCGCAGTTTTTAAATGCAACTGTCAAAATCGTTATATTTTCAACAGTAGCTGTCAATCTGTAAAGTTATTAGCAGCTGTGAATATCTGTGAAATTGTGTTACTATAAATTACTTATTTATGTACTTATTTTATTATGTTCTTATTGACTTATTTACTTATTTATATTGTATTTACTAATTCCTTATAAGTTACTTATTATAATTTTTTACTACAATTTTTAACAACATTTCTCTTTTTCAGGTCAAAGAAAAAATGAATAAAATATATCAAAATTTCACTGCAGCTGTCCAAAATGTTCCAAATATTATTTACGAATGTCAAAACCCTTCATTTTTTTTACTAAACAGCCCATAATCTATCAAATTTTTATTAACAACAAATCAAATCTGTCAGATACTACTTCAACAGTGAAAATCGAACAGTTTTTAACTATAACTGTTAAAATCGACATATTTCTAACAGTAACTGTCAAAATATGTCAAGTATTTCGCACCAGCTTTAAAAAACTGTCAAATTATTGACAGATTGTGAAAATGTATCAAATGTTTAAGAGCATTTAGTAAGATTTGTCAAATTCTAAATTTCGGCATTGAAAATCGAACAGTTTTTAACTGCAACTGTCAAATTCGTCATGTTTCTAACAGTAACTGTCTAAATATTGTCAAGTATTTCGCACGTATTTTCGTAATCATTGAAATGAATATTGACAGCAATACTAGAAATTTAATTAATTCAAACCATTTAAATACTTCAATTTCATTACCTGTACTCATTTGTGGAAGTCCTTTGAGTCCTTATATTTTCTGTTGTCCGCCCTGCACATCCTCTGCGCCCTTAATTTGCCCCAGCTGAATTGCACCACTAAAGTTTGTAACGTACAAGTTCATTCAACAGAATGTAGAACATTCGAACAAAGTAGAAATTTGCACCAACTATTTATTTCACAATTTTAACTTATTTAAATGTGTAAATTTAATTATTATAGCACAAATTATATTTTACTATTAAGGCTTAACTCAATTTTAACTTTTACATATTTTTCCTGTACTAATCACCAACTAATCGCACGTTCTTGGTGCTCAATCTATTAAATTGCATCAATGTGTCTAATCATTCTGCTCAATTCCATTACTTTCCTTTTTCATATTACAGCTATTTCGTAATTATATAGGAAACTTTTTCCATTATGAAAATGGCTTCTGCCCTTCCTACGTGGTACGAGTTATTATTATTTACATTCATAAAACTTTTAATTTGATTGTTACTCGCTGACAAATGTCAACAACATAACATTTGCACACAGGGAATTATCATTCTACATTTTTAATTCACAATAAAATACATTTGGACAATTGTTTAAATGATCAATTGTTTTATTATTCATCATCAAGAATTTCATGGGTATATAGTTTTTCAGAAACAATTTTTTTTGCTTTGTTTTCAAGAAAAAGTAAATCGAATCAAAAGCCTTTAAATAAAACAGTTGATGGTTACTTAATGTTAAGTAAAACATTACATACAATTTTTTTTTTCTTCACAAGTTCTTATGCGATGCTATGTATATTAAAAGGTAAAGATATAAATCTTATAAATATTATAAGATATAATATGTAATTTGTAATACCTCATATTCTAAGGAATGTGGTCTAGGGAGAGACCATATTTTGCCCCCCCCGGCCTCTCTCTCCCTCTCTCTCTACATAGTTATTGTCTCTCTCTCTATCTAGTTATTTTTATAAATATTGACAGAATTGGGTAATTTCCAGTGCTAATTTAACAAACGTAGGCACGTTTCATAGGAAAATTTATTAGATTCGACGAGTTTAATTGTCAAATTTGATAGATTTCGACTGTAGGAATTTGTAATTTTAGAGAGTTAGGAGGAGATTTCAATATTGCCAGTTTTTATTATTTACACACAGTAATTTTTATAAATTCTGACATAATTGGGTAATTTCCAGTGCACATTTAACAAACGTTTCATATGAAACTTTAACAGATTTGACGAGTTCAATTGTAAAATTTAGTAAATCTCGAGTATTGGTATTTGTAATTTTAGAGATTTTCACAACTTCATGTTGTTTGAATGACAAGTATTGACAGCTACAGTTGAACATATAACAAATTTAGACAGCTACAGTTGAGAAATATAGAAGGTAACAGTTGAAATTATAATAAATTTAGACAGTTATAGTTAAAAATATAATAAATTTTGACACTTACAGTTATAAATATGACAATTTTGACAGCTACAGTTAAAAAATGACAAGTTTGGAGAATTACAGTTGGAAAAATAACAAATATAGCCACTTACAGTGAAACATGTGAAAAATTTTGAGTTTAAATTGAAAATATGACACATTTTTTTACAGTTGCAGTTGAAAGTAGGTCAGATGTTCATTGCCGAAGCATTTTTTAGACATATGTCGTCTGGTTTGGTCAAAAATTGACATATTGTAACACTTTTTGTTGAAAGTGTGACATATTTTCACATTTTCGAGTTTTAAAGTTTAAGTCAAACATACGACCTTTTTGTCAGAAGCAATTGAAAATTAGTCAGATTGTGACGATGTCAATTGAGAGAGAAAAAACCTATTTTTATTGAGCTATATTGAGATATGAATTGAAAATTTGAAATATAGCAAAATTTGGCAGATTGGTATAGTTGTAATTGAAAATATGAGAGATTTTGATAGTTCCAATTGAAAATTTGATGGATTTGGACAGTTGCAATTGAAAATTTGACACATTTAACTATTGCAACTGAACATCTGATAGATTTTGACAGTTGCAACTACAAAAATTGCCAGATTTGGAGGTTTTCAATAGAAAATTTCATAGATTTAGACAGTTTTAATACAAAATTTACCAATAATAGACTGTTATAATTAAAATTCTTACAAATTTTTACTATTTCAGTCAAACGGTTGACAGATTCGGACAGTTTGTGACGGATTTTGACTGTTGCAACTCAATATTTGACAGATTTTGACTTTCAGGTACGAATACTGACAGATGTGAAGGTTTACAATTGCAAATTTCATAGATTCAGAAAAATTATCAGAAACATTTGAAAACTAGTCAGATTGTGAAGATGTCAATTGAAAGAGAGAGAGAGAGAGAGAGAGAGAGAAACCATTTTTATTGGGCTATATTGAGATATGAATTGAAAATTTGAAAACTAGCAAAATTTGGCAGATTGGTATAGTTGTAATTGAAAATATGAGATATTTTGATAGTTCCAATTGAAAATTTGATGGATTTGGACAGTTGCAATTGAAAATTTGACACATTTAACTATTGCAACTGAACATCTGATAGATTTTGACAGTTGCAACTACAAAAATTGCCAGATTTGGAGGTTTTCAATAGAAAATTTTATAGATTTAGATAGTTTTAATACAAAATTTCCCAATAATAGACTGTTATAATTAAAATTCTTACAAATTTTTACTATTTCAGTCAAACGGTTGACAGATTCGGACAGTTTGTGACGGATTTTGACTCTTGCAACTCAATATTTGACAGATTTTGACTTTCAGGTACGAATACTGACAGATGTGAAGGTTTACAATTGCAAATTTCATAGATTCAGAAAAATTATCAGAAACATTTGAAAACTAGTCAGATTGTGAAGATGTCAATTGAAAGAGAGAGAGAGAGAGAGAGAGAAACCATTTTTATTGGGCTATATTGAGATATGAATTGAAAATTTGAAAACTAGCAAAATTTGGCAGATTGGTATAGTTGTAATTGAAAATATGAGAGATTTTGATAGTTCCAATTGAAAATTTGATGGATTTGGACAGTTGCAATTGAAAATTTGACACATTTAACTATTGCAACTGAACATCTGATAGATTTTGACAGTTGCAACTACAAAAATTGCCAGATTTGGAGGTTTTCAATAGAAAATTTTATAGATTTAGATAGTTTTAATACAAAATTTCCCAATAATAGACTGTTATAATTAAAATTCTTACAAATTTTTACTATTTCAGTCAAACGGTTGACAGATTCGGACAGTTTGTGACGGATTTTGACTCTTGCAACTCAATATTTGACAGATTTTGACTTTCAGGTACGAAAACTGACAGATGTGAAGGTTTACAATTGAATTTTATAGATTCAGAAAATTTATCAGAAGCAATTGAAAATTTGTCAGATTGTGAAGATGTCAATTGAAAGAGAGTGAGAGAAACTATTTTTATTGTTTTAGTTAGTGTTAATACAAAATTTAAGAATAATTGACTGTTGTAATTAAAATTATTACAAATTTTTACTATTTTAGTCAAACGGTTGACAGATTCGAACAGTAGTAATTAAAAATTTGACGGATTTTGGCTGTTGCAACTCAATATTTGACAGATTTTGACAGTATCAGTTACGAATACTGACAGATGTGAAGGCTTACAATTGAAAATTTCATAGATTCAGTAAAATTATCAGAAGCAATTGAAAACTAGTCAGATTATGACGATGTCAATTGAAAGAGAGTGAGAGAAACAATTTTTATTGGGCTATATTGAGATATCAATTGAATATTTGAAAAATAGCAAAATTCGACAGATTGGTATAGTTATAATCGGCTGGAGCTTGTGAAATATTAACCCTTAAAACATAATGAAGATGACCACGTAGTGGTTGAAATGTACATTTAGAGAAATAAATGTCGTTGTGAAAAAGGATAATTTGTTATTTTTTTAAGTGGTATAGTTATAATTGAAAATATGAGAGATTTTGATAGTTGCAATTGAATATCTGATGGATTTGGACAGTTACAATTGAAAATTTGACATATTTAACTACTGCAACTCAACATCTGGTAGATTTTCACAGTGGCAATTACAAAAATTGTCATATTTGGAGGTTTTTAACAGAAAATTTCATAGATTTAGATTCTTTCAATACAGCATTTAACAATAATGGACTGCTGTAATGACCGAGATTTTTACTTGTTAAGATTGTTTCTACTGTAACTGGTATAGTTTAACTGGTGGTAGTCTGTGAAAGTTATAACTAATTGTCATATTATTATGTTTGTACCACTTTTAGTTTTCTTCAAAATTCACTTAGTTACAACTTACAACTGTTCAAATATGTCATTTTTTTTTACTGAAATAGTAAAAATCAATGGAAAATTAGGGTAAAAAGTCGATACCCTAATTTTCTATTGATTTTTACTATTTCAGTAAAAAAATTGACATATTTGAACAGTTGTAATTGAAAATTTGACAAGTTTTAACTGTTGCAACTCAACATTTGACAGATTTTGACAGTATAAATTACGAAAACTGTCAGTTTGAACTGAATATTTATCAAAAACGGACCTTTGTAATTGAAATTTTTACAGATTTTTATTGTTCCAGTCAATAATTTTACAGATTTGGACAATTGTTGTTAAAACATCTTAAGATTCTGGTGGTAGTCTGTGATATATATATACTCATAATTAATTAGTATATTACTATGTTTTTTCCACTTTTATTTTTCTTAAAAATTCACTACAAGTGTCGACTTTTTACTGTCATTTTCTTTTGATTTTTACTATTCAGTCAAAAGGTTGACAGATTTAGATATTTGCAGATAAAATATCGACATATTCTGCTTGTTGCAGTCAGAAATTTGACAGATTTTCCCATTTTCAGATTTGGCAGGGATTCCTCCAGAGTGAGATTTTAGGAAACTAAAAACAAAACGTTTCTTTGGGCAAACAAATTGTATTACAAGAAAAATTACAACTTGACAATTTGTAGCTATAGTTGATACAGACTCACTGATAAAATATACATTTTTTGTTTAAACAAACATTTTGTTTCAGTCAGAAATTTTACAGATTTTCCCATTTTCAGACTTAGCAGGGTTTCGTCCAGAGGAAGATTTTAGGAAACTAAAAACAAAACGTTTCTTTGGGCAAACAAATTGTATTACACGAAAAATTACAAATTGACAATTTGTAGCTATAGTTGATACACACTCACTGATAAAATATACATTAATACAAGGACAGAAAAGATATAAATAAGAAGAGTGATGAAGTTTATTTTCAATATTTTTGAAATATATCTCCTTTTCAACTCGAAAACTCAACATTCAACCAAAATATACAGGGTGTTTACTGAACATGGTCCAAAAATGCAAGGGGTTATTCCCTGGGTTATTTTAAGAATCAAGATTATCAAAGGACAACATATGCCCACCCTCCCACTTGAATTTTTGGCCCATGTTTAGGAAACACCCTGCATATAAAACTCATGAATTGAAAATCGCTTGCAGGTAACAGATTTAAAATTAATCCGAGGACGCAAACCGAAACTCAAATATGAGAATTCTATTTTTAATAGCTTGGTGCTAAACATAACCGGCTAATTTACTGACCAAAACCGGTTACAGAATAGTATTTTTTTCCGCCTGACGCAAACGTTAGATGTGTATTTTGTTTAGTCATTCCACATGGAATGAAAACTCGGGCAATCCCCGAGCGATAAAAAACTTTTTTCTGAGTTGAGGTTTTTTTTATTACCACAGCTTTGCCAGAAATGTAATCTTAAACACTACTAGCTTGCTTAAACAACGCTTTTCACGATATGTCTCTAAAAGTAATGTTTTATAATTTTAAACTTAAAAGCTGAGCATTTGTTTTAAATGTAACAGATCAAAAATTATCGAGCATGGTTCAGTTACGCAGAATATATTTGTTAATACAATGGACGTCTTAGGCACAGACGTCTTATGGACGTCTGAGGTAACTGAACACGGATCCAGGATACAATTGATAATACAATTAGATTATATAAGGTTGGCCTAAATTAGATTATAGATACTAATAATTTTGAAATTAACAAATTGTAAGTAACTTTAATCTAATTTAGACGTTAGCTTATGAAAATCACTCCCATTATTTCGGATTCAGGTTCGAACCTCATACCCTTGATAATTTTTTATCTATTGCATTTAAAACGGATGTTTATTGAGATGGAAACTAATCGATTATAAGCTCATTTTTATGCGCAAGTGTAACACTCAGTGCAATTCCACTGTAAAGAAAGGGACACTTTTGATGCTGAAGAATTTAAATAGTCCTAAATTACACAATGAGGCAAATTCTGCTATTATATTTTTGTTTAATTAAAGGCATCCACGGGGAAGTTACAAAATTAAGAAAACAAAAACAAAAACGATTTCAATTAGAGGAGCTAATGCAATATTGATTACGCCCCTTGGACTGAGCAAAGCAATTTACTGGAAACGAGAAACGTACGGCATAAAGATACAATTAAACACACAAATAGATTATTCCGGTCAATAATTTCGATTGCAAATTGCACGTCTTACAGTGCATCTAATTTTTGCGGTTCATTCCTCATGGTTAACAATAGCATGCTTCGGTACAAAAACTAAAAATCAAATAAAACAATTTGCAGTGCATGTGCTTAACTGACTGTGAAGTTTGCCCGAATATTGCAGCGGCAGAAATAATTTACACAATGATTCGTAAAAGTTAAAACACAACGCTGAAGCCATGGTAAATAAAGGAGGATAAACTTCGTAACTTTTAATTGGCGTACTGTAATAATTGTTGAAATTTGAATACTTTTTCACAGAATAGCGCTGAAAGGGGGAATAAATTATATTTAAGAGGAGAGCTACTAACAATTTTCCGGGGAGATATTGAAGGAGCCTTTAATGAAGGTGCATACAGTGTGTTTAGGATCTTCTTATTTAATTTCTTTTTAGTGATACTGCATATCAAAACAAATGGTTTATTAACACTTATATTTATAATAACTAGATCTTAGACACTCTGTATATTGATTCGCATACAGGGTGTCCCACCATGATTATATTTTACCGTTCATTTTTCATTCCTCTGTTTTATTTCGCATTGCATCATTGCATTGCAATGCAATTAATTATTATTGCAAAATGTTCACTTTTCTATCAATGCTCGATTGCTCTGATTGCCCTTAAAAACTTAATAATTTTCACAATCTCTCAAAAATTTTACAGAGTTTCAAAACTGGTGCTAAATACTTGACATATTTTGACAGTTACTGTTTGAAATATATCGATTTTAACAGCTGCAGTTAAAAATACAGATTTTTAAAGCTGGTGCGAAATACTTGACAATATTTAGACAGTTACTGTTAGAAATATGACGATTTTGACAGTTGCAGTTAAAAACTGTTCGTTTTTCACTACTGAAGTTTAGCATTTGACAGATCTTACTAATTGCTCTTAAAAATTTGCTGCATTTTCACAATCTGTCAATATTTGAAAGTTTTTTAAAACTGGTGCGAAATACTTGACATATTTTGACAGTTACTGATAGAAATATGAAGATTTTGACAGTTGTAGTAAAAAACTGTTCGATTTTCACAGTTGAAGCTTAGTATTTGACAGATTAGATTAGTGGTTATTAATTTTTTTATAGATTATGGGCTATTTAGTAGAAAAATTGAAGGATTTGGACATTCGTAAATAATACGTTGAACGTTTTGGTCAGCTGCGGTGAAAATTTGATATATTTTACTCAATTTTTCTCTTTTATCTCAAAATAGAGAAATGTTGTTGAAAATTGTAATAAAAAATTGTAATAAGTAATGTATAAGTAATTAGCAAATAAAATATAAATAAGTAATCAATAAGTAAACAAGTAAATAAGTACATAATAAAATAAGTAAATAAGTAATTTAAAGTAACACAATTTTGCAGATATTCACAGCTGCTAATAACTTTACAGATTTTGAGAGTTACTGTTGAAAATATGACGATTTTGACAGATGCATTTAAAAACTTCGATGTTCACTGCTAAAGCTTAGAATCTGTCTGACATATCTGACTTGAAGATATTAAAAATTTGATAAATTTTTACATGTTGAGGCAAAAAATTGAAGAATTTATACATTCATCAATGAAAATTTGAAACATTTGACCAAGTTGTGAAACAAGTTTAGTATTTTACAGATTTGACTTGTTTATATTAAACATTCGATAGATTTTTGGTTGTGTACTAAAAAATGAAGGATTTAGACATTCGTAAATTAAAATTTGAACGTTTTGGACCTCTGCAGTGAAAATTTGATATATGTTCACTCAATTTTCTCTTTGAGCTAAAAACAAGAGAAATGTTGCTGTTGAAAATTGTAATAAAAAATTATACAGTAATAAAACTTTGCAGATTTTCACAGCTGCTAATAACTTTACAGATTTTGAGAGTTACTGTTGAAAATATGACGATTTTGACAGATGCATTTAAAAACTTCGATTTTCACTGCTGAAGCTTAGAATTTGACATATCTGACTTGTAGATATTAAAAATTTGATAAATTTTTACATGTTTAGGCAAAAAATTAAAGAATTTATACATTCATGAATGACAATTTGAAACATTTAACCAAGCTTTGAAACAAGTTTAGTATTTTACAGATTTGACTGGTTTTTATTAAACATTTGATAGATTTTTGGTTGTGTAGTAAAGAAATTGAAGGATTTAGACATTCGTAAATTAAAATTTGAACGTTTTGGGCAGCTGCAGTGAAAATTTGATATATTTTCACTCAATTTTTCTCTTTGACCTAAAAAAGAGAAATGTCGCTGTTGAAAATTGTAATAGAAAATTATACAGTAATAAAACTTTGCAGATTTTCACAGCTGCTAGTAACTTTACAGATTTTGAGAGTTACTGTTGAAAATATGACGATTTTGACAGTAGCATTTAAAAACTTCGATTTTCACTGCTAAAGCTTAGAATTTGGCATATCTGACTTGTAGATATTAAAAATTTGATAATTTTTTACATGTTTAGGCAAAAAATTGAAGAATTTATACATTCATGAATGACAATTTGAAACATTTAACCAAGCTTTGAAACAAGTTTAGTATTTGACAGATATGACTGGTTTTTATTAAACATTTGATAGATTTTTGGTTGTGTAGTAAAGAAATTGAAGGATTTAGACATTCGTAAATTAAAATTTGAACGTTTTGGGCAGCTGCAGTGAAAATTTGATATATTTTCACTCAATTTTTCTCTTTGACCTAATAAAAGAGAAATGTCGCTGTTTAAAATTGTAATAAAAAATTATACAGTAATAAAACTTTGCAGATTTTCACAGCTGCTAATAACTTTACAGATTTTGAGAGTTACTGTTGAAAATATGACGATTTTGGCAGATGTATTTAAAAACTTCGATTTTCACTGCTGAAGCTTAGAATTTGACATATCTGACTTGTAGATATTAAAAATTTGATAAATTTTTACATGTTTAGGCAAAAAATTGAAGAATTTATACATTCGTAAATGACAATTTGAAACATTTAACCAAGCTTTGAAACAAGTTTAGTATTTAACAGATATGACTTGTTTTTATTAAACATTTGATAGATTTTTGGTTGTGTAGTAAAGAAATTGAAGGATTTAGACATTCGTAAATTGAAATTTGAACGTTTTGGGCAGCTGCAGTGAAAATTTGATATATTTTCACTCAATTTTTCTCTTTGACCTAAAAAAAGAGAAATGTTGCTGTTGAAAATTGTAATAAAAAATTATACAGTAATAAAACTTTGCAGATTTTCACAGCTGCTAATAACTTTACAGATTTTGAGAGTTACTGTTGAAAATATGACGATTTTGACAGATGTATTTAAAAACTTCGATTTTCACTGCTGAAGCTTAGAATTTGATATATCTGACTTGTAGATATTAAAAATTTGATAAATTTTTACATGTTTAGGCAAAAAATTGAAGAATTTATACATTCATAAATGACAATTTGAAACATTTAACCAAGCTTTGAAACAAGTTTAGTATTTTACAGATTTGACTGGTTTTTATTAAACATTTGATAGATTTTTGGTTGTGTAGTAAAGAAATTGAAGGATTTAGACATTCGTAAATTAAAATTTGAACGTTTTGGGCAGCTGCAGTGAAAATTTGATATATTTTCACTCAATTTTTCCCTTTGAGCTAAAAAAAGAGATATGTTGCTGTTGAAAAATGTAATAAAAAATTATACAGTAATAAAACTTTGCAGATTTTCACAGCTGCTAATAACTTTACAGATTTTGAGAGTTAGAGTTGAAAATATGACGATTTTGACAGATGCATTTAAAAACTTCGATTTTCACTGCTAAAGCTTAGAATTTGGCATATCTGACTTGTAGATGTTAAAAATTTGATAAATTTTTACATGTTTAGGCAACAAAATGAAGAATTTATATATTCGTAAATGAAAATTTGAAACATTTGACCAAGCTTTGAAACAAGTTTAGTATTTTACAGATTTGACTTGTTTTTATTAAACATTTGATAGATTTTTGGATGTGTAGTAAAAAAATTGAAGGATTTAGACATTCGTAAATTAAAATTTGAACGTTTTGAGCAGCTGCAGTGAAAATTTGATATATTTTCACTCAATTTTTCTCTTTGACCTAAAAAAGAGAAATGTCGCTGTTGAAAATTGTAATAGAAAATTATACCGTAATAAAACTTTGCAGATTTTCACAGCTGCTAGTAACTTTACAGATTTTGAGAGTTACTGTTGAAAATATGACGATTTTGACAGTAGCATTTAAAAACTTCTATTTTTACTGCTGAAGCTTAGAATATGGCATATCTGACTTGTAGCTATTAAAAATTTGATAGATTTCTACATGTTTAGGCAAAAACATAAAGAATTTATACATTCATAAATGAAAATTTGAAACATTTAACCAAGCTTTGAAACAAGTTTAGTATTTTACAGATTTGACTTGTTTTTATTAAACATTTGATAAATTTTTGGTTGTGTAGTAAAGAAATTGAAGGATTTAGACATTCGTAAATTAAAATTTGAACGTTTTGGGCAGCTGCAGTGAAATTTTGATATGTTTTCACTTAATTTTTCTCTTTGAACTAAAAAAAGAGAAATGTTGCTGTTGAAAATTGTAATAAAAAATTATACAGTAATAAAACTTTGCAGATTTTCACAGCTGCTAATAATTTTACAGATTTTGACAGTTACTGTTGAAAACATGACGATTTTGACAGTTGCATTTAAAAACTTCGATATTCACTGCTGAGGCTTAGAATTAGACAAATCTATCCAATTGCCCTTATAATTTTCACAATCTGTTAAAAATTTCACAGAGTTTAAAAACTGGTGCTAAATACTTGACATATTTTGACAGTTACTGTTAGAAATATGTCGATTTTAACAGTTGCAGTTAAAAATTGTTCGTTTTTCACTGCTGAAGTTTAGCATTTGACATATCTTACTAATTGCTCGTAATGCAACTAGTTGCATTATTAGTTATTAATACATGCGTAACTATAGAAACCGCATTGTTATACCTTCGCTTATTCAAGTATGAGTTATATTCCCTCATTAACTGCTGATATCCATTTCACTAGAAACACTTTTATTTAGATTTACGTAGAACAATGCTTGCGAATGTATCCGAGCGTAAATGATCTGTACTCTATAATTGTATTGCTCTGTACGTAGCTTTTGTTCTCAGGTAAATCGGATTATTTTAACAAATCCTTTGATCTACTGTTCGCTCTGGAAATCGGTTTTATTTGTCGCTATTGCGTTTTCACAGGGTTGTAACAGGCTCTAATTAACTTTACATGAGGCGTGTCAGAGGCGAAACTTAACGTTTTAATATGTTTTATCGCTGCAGGCTTCACCGACTCCTCACAAAATAGATTAATTTGGGCGGAATACCTACGAAAACTATTACCGAGTCCTGAAACGGAGAAGGCTAGTGACATCCGCCCGTATATAACTTTACTTTGAACTTTGGAAATTAATCTTTATACGAGACAGCTGATACCTATCAATCTAATATATCACGGCTAACAAGCTTTCAATGCGGCGAAGTTGTGCGCCCGTTTAATGATCACCCCGTATTTTATTTGATTGCCCTCTTAGCAGCGACACAATCATACAAGAGCGGAATTGACACTTATGTGTAGTCTGCATACACGTGTATGATGTGAGCACCGAATAAAGTCAATCCGTTTAGTTGTCACCCCTGCAGGTTTTACGTGATCGGAATATTCAATGAGTAACACTTCCCTAGCGGTTTTGTTTCATGTACAGACTTCTCGAATATAAACTAAATGCAGTTTGTTACGTCGAGGATGTGGTATTCAAATTTCATATTCCCCCACTAAATAAAAAAGAATCCCACGCGAAATTCGGAGACAATATAATTTAATAATAAATCTGTGAATTGAAATTTAGTTCAACTGCGTTTGCTGTGGGTAAATATTTTGATTTAATTTATGCCTGTGAAATGACCCACGACAGACCATGTTTTATTTAGCTAAACAACGAGTAGGTGAGACAGGTGTTATTTGCTGAAAAATCGTTCGTATTAATAAATAAATAAGATCCGCATTCCGGCGTAAAAATACGTAAACAGACTCGTGGGGGGGGGCACAGACCCCTAAACCAGTCCGGGAGAATTCTATCAACAATGGGGACAATAAAAGCCATTAACTTAAGGGTAACAAGAGTTTACTAGTCGGGCGGAAATATCAACAGTTCATGGAAATATAAATTACTCGAGACCAGACACGGGATGTGCCATTGACCGACGGTGAGCGATTCCGGGGAGTTCAAAACCGAAAGTATAATATTACGGCCCATAGAATCATTAACTTAAGTACCATAAAAACAGCGCCGGTTACATGCACGCGTACCGAAATTCTTAGAACGGGGGCCATTTGGGCTGGATAACTCACACCACGAAGGGACATGATTTGTATCGCTAGCAAACACAAATCCGCCAGCAAAATATCGAGTGGCTTAAACATGTGGGAGAAATTATTGCGCAGGCATCGAAAAAGGCACTTGCCCAGGAGGAGTAGACCACCGTAGAAGATCGGGGACGGCAGTGTTTGGGCCCGGGGCTCGGGGAAAATGGGGAGGTAAACATATAAGAATCTGCGAAAGCAGGGGGGAGGTCACTTAGTGCTCGACGGCCGAGGGCACGAGACAAATCGCGAGAGTGTAAACGGGGCGTAATTAGTATAAACAGTCAGGGAAATTGATAATTCAATTAGGGCAGTATTGAACCTGTTAGATATTTTCGGGGAGACCGGGAAGAAATTAAAACACCAAGCGCAAGGGCCACCATGACATCAGTACGGCTATCCAGTCGGCGAGAGATAAGAAGGGTTAATGAGTGAGTACTGACGCAATTGATGATCGAGTAACGCGAATCAAACTGCCAATTCCGAAGGGCACTGCGAAATATTTAGCAGACAAGTCATTACGCGTGTCATGTAAATTAATTCGGCAATCCGCCGGAAAATATCCTGTTACAAAATTACGAAAGAACAAAACGCCCAAACTGACGATAACATGTATGTTTCTCTTCGTAATTAGAGCGATTTGTGGGTTTCGCGCCGCACTTTGAAACAGAAGGGCGCGCTGGAAGCATACTACAAAATCGCTCTTACCCGTTGGTATGTGCGAACCGAACACATTCATCAATCTCATGCGATAACATGTATGGTTTTCTTCGTAATTAGAGCGATCTGTGGGTTTCGCGCCGCACTTTGAAACAGAAAGGCGCGCTAGAAGCAGACTACAAATATCGCTCTAACCCCTTGATGTGTTCGGGTCGAACATATTAACTAATCACACCCCACAACGTGTGTGGTTCTCTTCGTAATATTGTCACGTATGATAAGTATTGCTACTCCACATAAACCACCACCAATACTCGATTATCATGCGTTTTAATTATTATTTATATTTCATTAGCAAGGGATTCGGGAAAGAGCTAGTTCAGGAAGGTATTTAACAGATATAAACTCAAGGGATTTCCCACGTATCGGTCGCAACGGGAAATAAAAACCAGTATCCGTGAAGGTCAATAATTATTACAAAAATCAGCAAATATCATCATGTCATACCAAATCACTAAATCCTTGTAATTAACGTTGCGTAGTTAATATCACTAATCAATCAGGCGAGTGAGTGATCAAACTAATAAGTTGTAATTGCATGCCGGTGAAATAAAACAGCCCTCAGCATCGATAATGCATGTGGTAAGTATTTGCATATTTGAATTCGTGAGCGAATGAGAAATGAATGAATGCGAGTCAGTATATTCCTGAAGCACGAGCATGTGGATATTATAGATAAATCATTGAATGAATCCAAGTCATAAGTCATGATCGGATGAGAAATAAAGTTAATAAATACGAAACACAACGGCAATTAAGAATGAATGCGAATCAAGGGAATTCATGCATGAGCATGCGTAAAGAAGGGATATAAATCCGTGAATGAATCAAAGTCAAAATCATGCAGAATCACATCCGCTAGGTGAATTCAATTGTCACAAAAACGAAGTAAAAACAAACTAAAAATATATGAAAATATTAAAAACAAAAGAAAAGACATTAAAAAAAAATAAAAATAAAAATAGAAAGAGTCAAAAACAAACGAGTGGCTTATGTTTCATAACGTCAGACGTAATAGGGTTAGGGTATGAGACTCGCTATGAGATCAGATATATGTACTTTAGCCAGACACAACTGACCATCGTGCACAAATAACCGATCGAAATTTACGATATAATTATTTGGGTGTTATTGCTTGGTAAATGCATTGCAAAACTTTAATTAAGGGTAAATCGTCATCCTTAATACTGGCATGTTATTTGCTGGGAAATACACTTCTAAACTTTATCTGAAGATAAATCAAATCAAGTAAATAAAAGATAAAATATGGACGAACGATCGCATGTGGAATGAATGACATAACTAAAACACAGTAATTAGCAGGGACAGATCGCATGTACTAGTAACCAGTAGAATTTGAATTATAACGTTAATTCACGTCAGAATACCACGAAATATAATCAGAAACCACGTAAAAATCGATAAATTCATTTCAAAACTTTAATTGAAAATAAATCGTCATTCTTAATTATTTGTGTGTTATTACTTATTAAATAAACCCTTAGTCACCACATAAATGTAAAGCGTATTATTTACCATAACCAAATGAACCAAACCTTACTTGCTAAATTAAAATGTAAAACCATATGAATTACTGAATGAATAAATTCCTGTATGATGATATTTGTGTATGCGTATAATTTGATATTTTCCCCGTAACAGACACAATACTTGAACAACGAACCATCGATCTTGTCACTATAACGATTCCATGAATCAAACACAGGTGAAGTACCGCCACTTAGATTACGAGCCACTCTACGATTATAAATTATTTATAATTTATAATGATACCCCGGTATTGTACCGTTACACCTGCTTTAATTTGAAACCGATATTCACTATTACGTCAGTCAATTTCTAAGAGCAAGTAGTGGATATTGATTGAAAATAATTACTCTATAGCTGGCCACTTTCCAATTTCAAAAAACACGAACGAATCGCACTAAAAATAAGGAAATGCCGCAGAGGGCGCGAGGCAAAGCCGAGTATAAAAGGATTATGTAACTGCGAAAATCTTACGTCATATATACGTCAGGAAGTGGACGTATCTGAACCCAGCCCAGTATATTGCAAAATACGTAAAAAGTAACACGTAAAGCAACAGGAACTTCTGCGGCATTTTGAAATCCTGAGAATATTCCTGCGGCACGATTCGATGCTAAAATTGCGTTACGTACAGGCAGACACGCCGAATCCTTCTCGCCTAAAGGATGACCTCTGGAACTTTCGTTACACTGAGCTGAATGACTAAGTTTTTCTCCACTTACTTTGTTAGCGGCTTCATCTGCACACGACAATTTGCACACATAACATTGCGAAAATATAACACACAAATATGCAATTACTAATACGTGCTGGGAAAAAATAAATCCATACTTCCATTTATTTTTTCCTCCTCGGAACAAAAATATAATTGATTATGCCTCATGAATATATTAACGGTCGGTTTTCATTGCGCTATGCAAATGCAGAAATTTCAAACCGTGAATCCGATCGCCATAAATCTGACGGGGAAATAAGCTCCTTCCCTCTCAGTCTTCAATTACATCCATTAAACGAATGCGAATAAGAAAGGACAATGAGAAATTGGATTAGACTATTCCGTTTAAGAGTGGAATCAATTATATCATCTAAACAGAATACGGGATTATGCAATACTTTCAAGCCATAAATAATTTCATAATGCAATTGTTTTAAATGATACGCAAAAGCAGACATCTGACACATAACTAGTTTTGAGGCGAAAAACTTACCTTTAAACACTTACCAAAACTTACCAAGATATAAAGGCAACTTAAAGAAAAATAACAAATTATCCTTTTTCACAGCGACATTTATTTCTCTATGGTATGGTTGAAATGTACATTTAGAGAAATAAATGTCGTTGTGAAAAAGGATAATTTGTTATATTTCTTTAAGTTACCTTTATGTCTTGGTAAGTTTTTTTATATAAATATATAAGCTAACCAATCAACTTGCATATAAATTTCATCATGATACTATTCTAATAAAGTGGATGCTTAATTCAGAAATGTCTGATTTATTATTAAAAGGATATTTTGTCAAAAACATTACATGTCTGGATATGCAGCCGAGACTTTCAAACGTTAAAAGGAATTATTTAAATTCCTTGATATAGAATTTGGCAACAACTTTAACAATTAGTCAAAAGTTAAGGTATACTTAATATTACCGATATAAGCTTTAATGCCAACGATTTTAAATTAAATAACCAAGTCGAAGGTACCAAAAATTTACAAAAAACCGCAATTTTACACAAATTCTTTACAATTTTTAATTTAAAACTGTAAATTTAATGTCAATCACTAAACTTATCACTTATCACTTAACACTCTTTATAACCAAAACTGAATTACTACTAAATTACTATAGAATTGTACAACAATCAAATTAGTTGTAACGTTATAATTTTTACGTACAGCGGTACTTAAAACAATAAATTTAATGTCAATCACTTAACTTATCACTTATCACTTAATACGCATTATAACAAAAACTGAATTACTACTGAATTAATATAGAATTGTACAACAATCAAATCAGTTGTAACGTTATAATTTTTACGCACAGTGGTAGTGACGAGGTTGCCTATAGAAGCACTCTAACACGCGAATTAATTCAATTTCTCCATATCGGTTTTAGTTTAAAGTTTATTTTATTTTATTAGTTTAAATCAATTTAAACTAAATTTTAAAGCATATAATTAAAAGCCGTAAACATGCATAAAACAATTATTAAAAATTGATGTTTAGATTGTAGATTGTTGATATTTTGTACAGTTTTTTTCTTCCTCTATAAATTCAAGGATTTTCTAAATTTAAGCCAATAACTTAAAACTTAAGCAGTTTATTACTTAAAAATGGGGGTATACTTAAAATTACCCCATTAACATTATTCCAAATGATTTTCAATCAAATAACCAAATTGAAGGTACTGAAATTTATAAAATGCAATTTTAAACAAACTGTTTTCAATTTGGAACTTAAAACTCTAAATTTACCTAATTAAAACTTAAGCAGTTTATTAGTTAAAAAATAGGGTATACTTAAAATTACCGACATTAACATTAATCCCAATGATTTTAAATAAAATAACCAAATTGAAGGAACCAAAATTTAAAAAATGCAATTTAAAACAAATTGTTTTCAATTTGGAACCTAAAACTCTAAATTTACCTAACTATAACTTAAGCAGTTTATTAGTTAAACATTCGGGTATACTTAAAATTACCGACATTAACTTTAATCCCAATAATTTTAAATCAAATAACCAAATTGATGGTACTGATATTTAAAAAATGCAATTTTAAACAAATTGTTTTCCATTGGGAACTTAAAACTCTAAATTTAATATAAATCACCTAACTTATCACTTATCACTAAACACTCTTTAAAACTAAAACTGAATTACTACTGAATTACTGTTGAATTGTAGAACAATCAAATCAATTGTAACGTTATAATTTTTACGCACAGTGGTAGTGACGAGGTTGCCTATAGAAGCACTCTAACACGCGAATTAATTCAATTTCTCCATATCGGTTTTAGTTTAAAGTTTATTTTATTTTATTAGTTTAAATCAATTTAAACTAAATTTTAAAGCATATAATTAAAAGCCGTAAACATTCATAAAACACATATTAAAAATTGATGTTTAGATTGTAGATTGTTGATATTTTATACAGTTTTTTTCTTCTTCTATAAATTCAAGGATTTTCTAAATTTAAGCCAATAACTTAAAACTTAAGCAGTTTATTACTTAAAAATGAGGGTATACTTAAAATTACCGCATTGACATTATTCCAAATGATTTTCAATTAAATAACCAAATTGAAGGTACTGAAATTTAAAAAATGCAATTTTAAACAAATTGTTTTCAATCAGGAACTTAAAACTCTAAATTCACCTAATTAAAACTTGAGTAGTTAATTAGTTAAAAATTAGGGTATACTTAAAATTACGTTCATTAACATTAATCCCAATGATTTTAAATAAAATAACCAAATTCAAGGAACCAAAATTTAAAAAATGCAATTTCAAACAAATTGTTTTCATTTTGGAACTTAAAACTCTAAATTTACCCAACTAAAACTTAAGCAGTTTATTAGTTAAACATTAAGGTATACTTAAAATTACCGATATTAACTTTAATCCCAATCATTTTAAATCAAATAACCAAATTGAATGTAATGAAATTTAAAAAATGCAATTTGAAACAAATTGTTTTCAATTTGGTACTTGAAACTCTAAATATAATGTCAATCGCTTAACTTATCACTTATAACTTAACACTCTTTAAAACCAACACTGAATTACTACTGAATTACTGTTGAATAGTACAGCAATATTGATATTGTTGATCCATTCATAATGTTTGCTATTCAATTATAAAGACAATGAATTATTATTCAATGCATTTTTTTTGTGTTTCTGATGTGGATTTCTAAAACCCTTCACCAAAACTATCAAAATTTCAAAATTTGTTCACAGGATTTCTGAAGTTGTAAATTTTAAAAACCCTTCATCAAAACCACTTATATACAATAAAACAATAATGTCTAAAACTCAATGAATATCATTAATGTTCGATGATCATTATTAATGATAATATTGATGATAATTATGTACATATTGATGATTGATGATGAGAATATTGATATTATTAAGTTTTGTAACCATTCATAATGTTTGCTATTCAATTATATAGACAATTCATTATTATTCAGTGCATTTTTTGGTATTTCTGTTGTAAATTTCTAAAACCCTTCACCAAAAACTTCCAAAATGTCAAAATTTATTCACAGGATTACCTTTCACCAAAACCAGTTATATATAATAAAACAATAATCTCTAAAACTCAATGAAATTCATTAATGTTCGATGAACATTATTGATGATAATATTGATGATAATTATATACATATTGATGATTGATGATGAGAATATTGATATTGTTGAAATTTGTAACCAATCATAATTCTTAATGTTGTATATATCTTCAGTGGTAATAATAAACTTTACTTTACTTTTTTTTTACTTTAGTTTACTTGATTATGAGGAAACAATGTAAACATGATCTGCAATTCAATAACTTAAATGCTGTGTTTCGAACGTAATTTTAAGAAAATTAAATAACAATATGGCAAAGTTTGCTATTCAATTATAAAGACAATTCATTATTATTCAATGCATTTTTTTATGTTTCTATTGTAAATTTCTAAAACCCTTTACCAAAACTCTCAAAATTTCAAAATTTGTTTCAATCACAGGATTTCTGAAGTTGTAAATTTTAAAAACCATCAAAACCAGGAATGTACAATAAAAAAATAATCTCTTAAACTCAATGAAATTCATTAATATCCGATGAACATTATTCATGATAATATGAATCTAATAATATGAATATAATTATATACATACTGATGATTGATGATCGATGATATCTTTGGTATTTCTGAAGTTTGTTTGTAGTGTTTTTTTCTGTTTATACACAATAAAACAATAATCTCTAAAACCCAATGATATTCATTACTGTCCGATGATCATTATTGATGATAATATTCATGATACTAATATAGATGATTGATGATTGATGATCGATGATATCTTTGGTATATTTGAAGTTTGTTTGGAGTGTTTTTTCTGTATGTCCATTTCGTCTCACAATGTTTGACTAACATAGCTGAAATATTTTATTTATTTTGTCGGGATTAAGAATTCTACGCACAATCATCTGTTGCAAATTTAATTAAGTAATCTACTTGCCTTTCTTACATATGCCATTTACAAGAGCAGTATCATTTAAATAATACATTTTACTTCTGATAAGAACAGATCAACCGGTAATTTTTAAAATGTAAAATCAATTATTTTACTTAGTTGAAAATGGAAATGCCAAAAGTCACTTTTGACAAGAATAGATCAAATGGTGATTTTTGAAAAAAAAACTATTCTTTTACTTAGTTGAATATGGAAATGCCAAAAGCTAATTTCACCCCATTTGCAATACTGTTGAATAATCTTTAAAAATTTCATTGTATTTTTAGTTTAAGTTTTTCCAGATTTACTGGCATGTTTCAGAATTTTAATAAACAGTTCTGAAACTTTCAGTATTTTTTAGTAGCTCAGTAGTTATTATCCTTTTACATTTTTTGTTGTTGTACTTTAATGAATGCAAGAATTTCATTTAGCTATTTTACTACGTGCTAATCAATATTGTATCAATATTGTATCAATACTAATCAACACTGATCAATACTGAACTGATTATGAGAAAACAAAACAATGATTTTACTTGGTTGAAAACGGAAATTCCAAAAGCTAATCTCACCCCATCTTCAATACTGTGGAATAATCTTTAATAATTTCATTGTATTTTTGTTAAGTTTTTCCACTTTACTTTACTTGATTATGAGAAAAAAATGTAAACATCATTTGCAATTCAATATTTATTTAATTTTACGAAAATTTAATAATAATATGGCAAACATAAAATAATCAAATAAAGTGCAGTTGAAATGACCCACGATATACCATGTTTTATTTAGCTAAACAACGAGTAGATAAGACAGGTGTTATTTGCTGAAAAATCGTTCGTATTAATAATTAAATAAGTATCGCATCCCGGCGTAAAAATACGTAAACAGACTCGTGGGGGACCGCAGCCCCCTGAACCAGTCCGGGAGAATTCTATCAACAATGGGGACAATAAAAGCCATTAACTTAAGGGTAACAAGAGTTTACTAGTCGGGCGGAAATATCAATAGTTCATGGAAATATAAATTACTCGAGACCAGACAGGGGATGTGCCACTGACCGACAGTGAGCGATTCCGGGGAGTTCAAAACCGAAAGCATAATATTACGGCCCATACAATCATTAACTTAAGTACCATAAAATCAGCGCAGGCTACATGCACGCGTACCGAAATTCTAAGAACAGTGCCCATTTGGCCTGGATAACTCACGCCACAAAGGGACATGATTTGTATTGGTAGCAAACACAAATCCGCCAGCAAAAGATCGAGTGGCGTAAACATGTGGAAGAAATTATTGTGCAGGCATCGAAGAAGGCACTTGGCCAGGACGAGTGGACCACCGTAGAAGATCGGGGACGGCAGTGTTTGGGCCCGGGGCTCGGGGAAAATGGGGAGGTAAACATATAAGAATCTGCGAAAGCAGGGGGGAGGTCACTTAGTGCTCGACGGCCGAGAGCACGAGACAAATCGCGAGAGTGTAAACGGGGGCGCAATTAGTATAAACAGTCAGGGAAATTGATAATTCAATTAGGGCAGTATTGAACCAGTTAGATATTTTCGGGGAGACCGCGAAGTAATTAAAACAACACCAAGCGCAAGGGCCACCACGACATCAGTACGGCTTTCCAGTCGGCGAGAGATAGGAAGGGTTAATGAGTGAGTACTGACGCAATTGATGGTCGAGTAACGCGAATCAAACTGCCAATTTCGAAGGGTACTGCGAAATATTTAGCAGACAAGTCATTACGTGTGCAAGTAAATTAATTCGGCAATCCGCCGGAAAATATCCTGTGACAAAATTACGAAAGAACAAAACGCCCAAAATGGCGCGAAGGTGTGTGATCCTCTTCGTAATGAGAGCGATTTGTGGGTTTCGCGACGCACTTTGAAATAGAAGGGCGCACTAGAAGCAGACTACAAAAATCGTTCTAACCCCTTGATGTGTTCGGGTCGAACATATTAACCAATCACACGCCATACAACAAAATCGCTCTTACCCGTTGGTATGTGCGGATCGAACACATTCATCAATCTCATACGATAACATGTATGTTTCTCTTCGTAATTAGAGCGATATGTGGGTTTCGCGACGCACTTTGAAACAGAAGGGCGCGCTAGAAGCAGACTACAAAAATCGCTCTAACCCATTGATGTGTTCGGGTCGAACATATTAACCAATCACACCCCACAACGTGTATGGTTCTCTTCGTAATATTGTCACGTATGATAAGTATTGCTACTCCACATAAACCACCACCAATTACCGTTACATAAATGTTATGAAATCCTTCCTCCGAAACAACATACTCGATTATCATGCGTTTTAATTATTATTTATATTTTATTAGCAAGGGATTCGGGAAAGAGCTTAGTTCAAGAAGGTATTTAAACAGATATAAACTCAAGGGATTTCCCAGGTAGCGATCGCAACGGGAACTAAAAACCGGTATCCGTGAAGGTCAATAATTATTACAAAAATCAGCAAATATCATCATGTCATACCAAATCACTAAATCCTTGTAATTAACGTTGCGTAGTTAATATCACTAATCAATCAGCCGAGTGAGTGATCAAACTAATAAGTTGTAATTGCATGCCGGTGAAATAAAACAGCCCTCAGCATCGATAATGCATGTGGTCAGTATTTGCATATTTGAATTCGTGAGCGAGTGGGAAATCAATGAATGCGAGTCAGTATATTCCTGAAGCACGAGCATGTGGATATTATAGATAAATCATTGAATGAATCCAAGTCATAAGTCATGATCGGATGAGAAATAAAGTTAATAAATACGAAACACAACGGCAATTAAGAATGAATGCGAATCAAGGGAATTCATACGTGAGCATGCGTAAAGAAGGGATATAAATCCGTGAATGAATAAAAGTCAAAATCATGCAGAATCACATCCGCTAGGTGAATTTAATTGTCAAAAAAAACGAAGTAAAAACAAACTAAAACAAAATGAAAATATTAAAAACAAAAGAAAAGACATTAAAAAAAATTTAAATAAAAATAATCAGATACAAAAACAAACGAGGGGCTTATGTTTCATACACGTCAGACGTAATAGGGTTAGGGTATGAGACTCGCTATGAGATCAGATATATGTACTTTAGCCAGACACAACTGACCATCGTGCACAAATCACCGATCTAAATCTACGATATAATTATTTGGGCGTTATTGCTTGGTAAATGCAGTGCAAAACTTTAATTAAGGGTAAATCGTCATCCTTAATACTGGCATGTTATTTGCTGGGAAATACACTTCTAAACTTTATCTGAGGATAAATCAAATCAAGTAAATAAAAGATAAAAATATGGATGAAACGCATGTGGAATGACTGACATAACTAAAACACCGTAATTAGCAGGGACAGATCGCATGTACTAGTAACCAGTAGAATTTGAATTATAACGTTAATTCACGTCAGAATACCACTAAATATAATCAGAAACCACGTAAAAATCGATAAATTCATTTCAAACTTTAATTCAAAATAAATCGTCATTCTTCATTATTTGTGTGTTATTACTTATTAAATAAACCCTTAGTCGCCACATAAATGTAAAGCGTATTATTTTACCATAACCAAATGAAATAGTCAGAAACCACGTAAAAATCATTACTCATTTCAAAACTTTAATTGAAAATAAATCGTCATTCTTAATTATTTGTGTGTTATTACTTATTAAATAAACCCTTAGTCACCACATAAATGTAAAGCGTATTATTTACCATAACCAAATGAACCAAACCTTACTTGCTAAATTAAAATGCAAAACCATATGAATTACTGAATGAATAAATTACTGTATGATGATTTTTGGGTATGCGTATAATTTGATATTTTCCCCGTAACAGACACAATACTTGAACAACGAACCATCTTGTCACTATAACGATTCCATGAATCAAACACAGGTGAAGTACAGCCACTTAGATTACGAGCCACTCCACGTTTATAAATTAATTACAATTTATAATGATACCCCGGTATTGTACCGTTACAACACTGATCAATACTGAACTGATTATGAGAAAACAAAACAATTATTTTACTTAGTTGAAAACGGAAATGCCAAAAGCTAATCTCACCCCATTTCAGTACTCAATAATTTCATTATATTTTTGTTAAGTTTTTCCAGATTTCCTTTACTTGATTATGAGAAAAAAATGTAAACATCATTTGCAATTTAATTTTTATTTAATTTTACGAAAATTTAATAGTAATATGGCAAACTTAAAATAATCAAATAAAGTGCACTTAATTCAATTAATGTAGTTTTATTACAGTTTTAAAGTCCGCCTAAGAAATAACTTTATGGTGATGTTATAGGTATAAAATAAAACTTTTATGGTGCGGAGCTGTAAGTGTCTAATTATTGTGGCGTTTTTAATGGCCTGATTCTAAAGTCGCTACTATATATATATATATATATATATATATATATATATATATATATATACATATATATATATATATATATATATATATATATATATATATATATATATATATATATATATATATATATATATATATATATTTGCAATAACACTTAACATGACTTGCCAATAAATTTTAAGTAACGTGCTGACAACGTCCCGTAGGACCACAAACGGCTCCCGGAACGAACTCGACAATTTTACATTCGTATGAAGTTCGTAGTATAAGTTAGTTTCGTATATTACACCGGGAAGAGAAAATATTCGTTAGTATTCAGCGCACTTACCTTTTGTTATATTAAATCCTGGTAGTAATCTTCCCTTTTAAAACTTTTGTTATCTTTACATATAAATGTGAGTGGCTTATGAAATCGTATCGGGAGATTAATATTTTATAACTTTTCCGATAAAATGTGCACTTTTGCGTCACAAAGGGTATCCGCCACCTAACCAAGGTATAAATCACACGAGATGTAATTTAGTGGTACACCCTTATAGCAGTGGAAGCTGCGTTGTATTACGAACCTGGAACAAACACAAAATATTACTCAACTGCACTGGAATCGATACGGAATAAAACGTTAATGGCATTTTCAAATCCGTATAAATTATTTAACAACAAGTCGCGCGTAATTAGCGCAAAACTATAATTAATTTCTAAAAGTCGCAAAGAATTACGAAAGTATCGCCGAAGTTGGCCTCCCTGGGTAGCACGAGATAACCATATTAGCGCTATAACTTAATAAAGCTTATCTTCACTTAGATTTAAGTTACGCGATGACTGACATCCACTAATAAATTATTTACGGCGCAAGTTAATATTGCCACGCAATAAAATTTTGAGTATCTCTCGATTAAATTTCATCGATCGCCTGCACAACCCTCTCCAGCCAATTTGCTCAGAAATTCTACGAACACAGAGCTTATACAAAAATATTATGCTAAATATGTGTGCACTGTAGTACAGATATATCATACAGCCACTGTAAACCGGACTTCCGGGATACTTGTACGACTTCGGAATGAATATTCAGACCACGCGTACATCACTGATTCTATCCGGGCTTTGGTTGGTGTGCTTGTAGCAACTTCAGTGCAACTGAAAAATAAAGGTTGCTAATTCGACGTTAACGTACACCATTAAAATATGAATATCGCGAGGATAAAGTTGCGCTTTGAGGGTTTTCGGATGCCTTGGATCGTGCTATGCAACGTGCATGCATTATAACAGTTCACAGCATACAATTAGCCGAATCTTAGGTGCACAAAGTGAAGCACATTTTACTCACTTGTGCGCGGCATATTTAATTACATTGTTCTAGATGCGTTGCCTTGAAGTAAATATACATGAGAAAATTTCATAAACAAAGTTTCTACGTATAGATAATTAAATTATTCTATTTATAACGACACAAAATTAATTGCACAGAGAATTTCCGTAACGTAATAAAAATATACGTTATAAATAAAATTAATTATAATCAGCTGGTAATAAATGTAGGTACAACCAAAAACTGTTTCCATACAGTATTTTCCACAGAAATATTCCGCAATGTAATAAAAGTATAAGTTATAATAAAATTAATTATAACAAGCTGGTAATAAATGTACAACCTAAAACTATTTCCATGCAGTATTTTCCAAAAACCTAGTTAAAATTAAACAAAAACCATATGACTTATAAAACCTCAAGTGTTGCACATCATTATAATGTAATAACGAGAAGAACTAAAAAATTAAATAAAAAATGCAGGTTTGTATTTAAAAATTTAAACTTGATGATGGTTGCACTCACACGAAACGTCTGATCGAAAATTTAAAATTCCCTTGTTGTAGATGAGACATAGTGTAAAAATTAAACATATTGCTGCAAGATTTTGCACCTTCGGTAACATTTTAGTTATATTTTAGTAAATATTACATCTAAATTTTCAAAGACTGTTGCCAACATTACAATTATTACTAACAAAAAAATATTTATTATCTACTGTAAAATTTCCCCTATTTCAGTGAAAATTTCGATAACGCTATCAATTATTTATGATTATTTCAATGATTCTGTAAAAAAAACTGAAGTTTATTATCTTAAATTTAAAAATTCTGCAAAAATTTCAATTATTACAGTGACATTTTCGATCATTTCTATCACGATTTTCAATTTTCGTAAAATTTCAGTTTGATACAGCCAAGATTTTAAAAATTACTGTTAAGTTTTCACTTATTAATATCAAAATATTATTTATTACTCTACAATTTTGATTTTTTTCAATCATAAGTTAAAACATCCATAATTTTGGCAAATTATTCATCATTGATTACTATCAGAGTTTTAATAATATTTGCCCGTATTTCAATTATTACAATCTAATTTTCTATAATATCTCAATTATTTTAATTCTATGCAAACTCTAAATATGATAAGTAAATTTTCAAGTTTTACTAAAATTTCAGTCATTACAGTAGGTATAAATTAAACAAATTGCTGCAAGATTTTGAACTTTCAGTAATATTTTAGTTATATTTTAGTTAATATTACACCTAAAATTTCAGAGACTGCTGCCAACTTTACAATTATTACTAACAAAATATTATTTATTATCCCCCTTTTTCTCCTATTTTAGTGAAAATTTCGATAACGCTATCAATTATTTATGATTATTTCAATGATCCCGTAAAAAACTCAAGTTTATTATCATAATTTTAATAATCCTGCAAAAATTTCAATTATTACAGTGACATTTTCGATCATTTCTATTAAGATTTTCAATTTTCCGTAAAATTTTAGTTAGATATAGCCAAGATTTTAAAGATTAGTGTTAAGTTTTCAGTTATTATAATAAAAATATTATTTATTCCTCTACAATTTTGAATTTTTTCAGTCATAAGTTAAAACATCCATAATTTTAGCAAAATATTCATCATTGATTACTATCAGAGTTTTAATAATATTTGCCCGTATTTCAATTATTACAATCTAATTTTCTATAATATCTCCATTTTTTAAAATTCTATACACACTCCAAATATGATAAGTAAATTTTCAAGTTTCAGAAAAATTTCAGTCATTACAGTAGGAATAAATTAAACAAATTGCTGCAAGATTTTGAACTTTCAGTAATATTTTAGTTATATTTTAGTTAATATCATAGCTAAAATTTCAAAGATTGCTGCCAACATTACAATTATTACTAACAAAATATTATTTATTATCTCCCTTTTTTCTCCTATTTCAGTGAAAATTTCGACAACGCTATCAATTATTTATGATTATTTCAATGATTCTGTAAAAAAACTCAAGTTTATTATCATAATTTTAATAATTCTGTCCGTATTTCAAATTATAACAATCTAATTTTTTCCATTTTTTTAATTCTATAGAAACTCCAAACATGATAAGAAAATTTTCAAGTTTTAGTAAAATTTCAGTCATTACAGTAGATATAAATTAAACAAATTGCTGCAAGAATTTGAACTTTCAGTAATATTTTAGTTATATTTTAGGTGATATTACAGCTAAAATGTCAAAGACTGCTGCCAACTTTACAATTATTACTAACAAAATATTATTTATTATCTACTGTAACATTTCTCCTATTTCAGTGAAAATTTCGATAATCGTATCAAAACTTCATGATTATTATCAAAGTTTCAATGATTCTGTCAAAAGTTCATGTTTATTATCATAATTTTAATTATTTTGCCCAAATTTCAATTATACAGTGACATTTTCTATCATTTTCCCATTTATTATCATTACTGCAAAACTGGAAGTTTCAATTCTATCCAAATTTCAATTATTACTGTAAAATGTTTTATCATTTTCTCCATTTTTTTAAATATTGCTGCGAAACTGGAATGAATATATACTGTCAAAGATTCAATTCCATCCAGATTTCAAAGATTACAGACTTTTTATTTCTTATTTTTACAGTGGGTAAAAATTAAACAAATTGCTGCAAGATTTTGACCTTTCAGTAATATTTTAGCTATATTTTAGTTAAAATTACAGCTAAAATTTCAAAGACTACTGTCAACTTTACAACTATTATTAACAAAATATTATTTATTATCTACTGTAAGACTGTAGTAGTTACTGTAGTAAAATTTTAGTCATTACAGTAGGTATAAATTAAACAAATTGCTGCAAGATTTTGACCTTTCAGTAATATTTTAGCTATATTTTAGTTAAAATTACAGCTAAATTTTCAAAGACTACTGCCAACTTTACAACTATTATTAACAAAATATTATTTATTATCTACTGTAAACTTTCTCCGATTTCAGTGAAAATTTCGAAATATTATTACGATCAAAGTTTCAATCATTCTGTCAAAAGTTCATGATTATTATCATAATTTTAATAATTTTGTCCCAATTTCAATTATTACAGTAAAATTTTCTATCGTTTCCCCATTATTATTATCATTGCTGCAAAACTGGAATGAGTACTGTCTAAGTTTCAATCTTTCCAAATTTCAATTTTCACAGTGAAATATTCTATCATTTTACCAATTTATATTTAAATATTGCTGCGAAAGTGGAATGAATTTATATTGTCTAAGATTCAATTCTATCCAGATTTCAAAGATTAAAAAGTTTATATTTATTATTTTTACAGTAGGTAAAAATTAAACAAATTGCTGCAAGATTTTGACCTTTCAGTAATATTTTAGTTAGTTAGTTAATATTACTGCTAAAATTTCAAAGACTAATGCCAACTTTACAATTATTACTAACAAAATATTATTTATTATCCCCCTTTTTTCTCCTATTTTAGCGAAAATTTCGATAACGCTATCAATTATTTATGATTATTTCAATGATTCCGTAAAAAACTCAAGTTTATTATCATAATTTTAATAATCCTGCAAAAATTTCAATTATTACAGTGACATTTTCGATCATTTCTATTAAGATTTTCAATTTTCCGTAAAATTTTAGTTAGATACAGCCAAGATTTTAAAGATTAGTGTTAAGTTTTCAGTTATTATAATAAAAATATTATTTATTCCTCTACAATTTTGAATTTTTTCAGTCATAAGTTAAAACATCCATAATTTTAGCAAAATATTCATCATTGATTACTATCAGAGTTTTAATAATATTTGCCCGTATTTCAATTATTACAATCTAATTTTTTATAATATCTCCATTTTTTTTAAATTCTATACACACTCCAAATATTATAAGTAAATTTTCAAGTTTCAGTAAAATTTCAGTCATTAAAGTAGGAATAAATTAAACAAATTGCTGCAAGATTTTGAACTTTCAGTAATATTTTAGTTATATTTTAGTTAATATCATAGCTAAAATTTCAAAGATTGCTGCCAACATTACAATTATTACTAACAAAATATTATTTATTATCTCCCTTTTTTCTCCTATTTCAGTGAAAATTTCGACAACGCTATCAATTATTTATGATTATTTCAATGATTCTGTAAAAAAACTCAAGTTTATTATCATAATTTTAATAATTCTGTCCGTATTTCAAATTATAACAATCTAATTTTCTCCATTTTTTTAATTCTATAGAAACTCCAAACATGATAAGAAAATTTTCAAGTTTTAGTAAAATTTCAGTCATTACAGTAGATATAAATTAAACAAATTGCTGCAAGAATTTGAACTTTCAGTAATATTTTAGTTATATTTTAGGTGATATTACAGCTAAAATGTCAAAGACTGCTGCCAACTTTACAATTATTACTAACAAAATATTATTTATTATCTACTGTAACATTTCTCCTATTTCAGTGAAAATTTCGATAATCGTATCAAAACTTCATGATTATTATCAAAGTTTCAATGATTCTGTCAAAAGTTCATGTTTATTATCATAATTTTAATTATTTTGCCCAAATTTCAATTATACAGTGACATTTTCTATCATTTTCCCATTTATTATCATTACTGCAAAACTGGAAGTTTCAATTCTATCCAAATTTCAATTATTACTGAAAAATGTTTTATCATTTTCTCCATTTTTTTAAATATTGCTGCGAAACTGGAATGAATATATACTGTCTAAGATTCAACTCTATCCATATTTCAAAGATTACAGACTTTTATTTCTTATTTTTACAGTGGGTAAAAATTAAACAAATTGCTGCAAGATTTTGACCTTTCAGTAATATTTTAGCTATATTTTAGTTAATATTACACCTAAAATTTCAAAGACTACTGCCAACTTTACAACTATTATTAACAAAATATTATTTATTATCTACTGTAAGACTGTAGTATCTACTGTAGTAAAATTTCAGTCATTACAGTAGGTATAAATTAAACAAATTGCTGCAAGATGATGAACTTTCAGTAATATTTTAGTTATATTTTAGTTAATATTACAGCTAAAATTTCAAAGACTACTGCCAATTTTACAACTATTATTATTTATTATCTACTGTAAAATTTCTCCTATTTCAATGAAAATTTCGATAATGCTATCCAAACTTTATGATTATTATGAAAGTTTCAATGATTCTGTCAAAAGTTCATGATTATTATCATAATTTTAATTATTTTGCCCAAATTTCAATTATACAGGGACATTTTCTATCATTTTCCCATTTATTATCATTACTACAAAACTGGAAGTTTCAATTCTATCCAAATTTCAATTATTACAGTAAAATGTTCCATCATTTTCTCCATTTTTTTTAATATTGCTGCGAAAGTGGAATGAATATATATACTGTCTAAGATTCAATTCCATCCAGATTTCAAAGATTACAGACTTTTTATTTCTTATTTTGACAGTGGGCAAAAATTAAACAAATTGCTGCAAGATTTTGACCTTTCAGTAATATTTTAGTTATATATTAGTTAATATTACACCTAAAATCTCAAAGACTACTGCCAATTTTACAACTATAACTAACAAAATATTATTTATTATCTCCCGTTTTTCTCCTATTTTAGTGAAAATTTCGATAATGCTATCAAAACTGTATGATTATTTCAATGATTCTGTAAAAAGCTCATGTTTATTATCATAATTTTAATAATTTTGCAAAAATTTCAATTATTACAGTGACATTTTCGATCATTTCTATCAAGATTTTCAATTTTCCGTAAAATTTCAGTATGATACAGCCAAGATTTTAAAGATTACTGTTAAGTTTTCAGTTATTAATATCAACATATTATTTATTACTGTAAAACTTTTCAATTTTTTCAGCCATAAATTAAAACATCCATAATTCTGACAAAATATTCAGGATTATGTATTACTATCTGAAGTTTAGTAATATTTGCCCATCTTCAATTATTCTAATCTATATAATTTTCTATAATATCTAAATTTTTTTTTTAATTCTATGCAAACTCCAAAGATTATAAGTAAATTTTCAAGTTTTAGTAAAATTTCAGTCATTACAGTAGGTATAAATTAAAGAAATTGCTACAAAATTTTGAACTTTCAGTAATATTTTAGTTATATTTTAGTTAATGTTACAGCTAAAATTTCAAAGACTGTTGGCAACTTTACAATTATTACTAACAAAATATTATTTATTACCTACTGTAAAATTTCTCCTATTTCAGTGAAAATTTCGATAATCCTTTAAAAAAAATATGATTACTATCAAAGTTTCAATAATTCAGTTAAAAGTTAATGTTTATTATCATAATTTTAATAATTTTGTCCCAATTTCAATTATACAGAGAAATTTTCTATCATTTTCCCATTTTTTATCATTGCTACAAAACTGGAATGAATACAGTCTAAGTTTCAATTCAATCCAAATTTCAATTATTACAGTGAAATGTTCTATAATTTTCCCCACTTTCTTTAAATATTGCTGCGAAAGTGGAATGAATGTATACTGTCTAAGATTCAATTCTATCCAGATTTCAAAGATTGCAGACTTTATATTTCTTAATTTTACAGTGGGTAAAAATTAAACAAATTGCTGCAAGATTTTGACCTTTCAGTAATATTTTAGCTATATTTTAGTTAAAATTACAGCTAAAATTTCAAAGACTACTGCCAACTTTACAACTATTACGTGCCAAAGTTCCAATTATGTAGTGCTGTAAAATTTTTTGCTTTTTTTTCTTTTGACAATATTTAATTGTCTTACACTGTCAAATTTTCAATTTTAGGTAAAATTTCAGTCGTACAGTCGAAATTTCAACAATTGTTGCCATATTTTCAATTGTTGGTGATATGTTTAGTTATACAATAAAATTTCAAAGATAACTGATAATTTTTTTTAAATTACTAGCAATATATTATTACTTGCTGTAAAAATTCGAATTGCTTTTGTAAAAATGTCAATAATTTTATCAAAATATTTACAATTAGTGTTTACTATCAAAATTTCAATAATATTTGCCCAAATTCGAATTATTACCTTCAAATGTTTTCAATAATCCTATCAAAATATTTATGATTAGTGTTTACTATCAAAATTTCAATAATATTTTCCCAAATTCGAATTATTACCTTCAAATGTTTGCAATAATTCTATCAAAATATTTATGACGAGTGTTTACTACCAACATTTCAATAATATTTGTCCACTTTACATTATTACTTTAAAATTTTAATATTTGGGTCTAAAAGTTATAATAATTATTGCAAAATGTTTAATTGATCTTGTAATTAATTAATTTCAATCTGATAACCAATAATCAATCAATAATCTGATAACCAGCATGATGTGAGTCTAAATTTATTTGTTTAAATTGGGATAAGTCCAGAAATATAGGAGTTCAAGATGTTTATTTCTGAACTTCAATTAAAAAAATGGACTTATACCACTTAGGTTTTCAACGGCTCAATTATTACTATCAAAATATTAATTATTACTATCAATATCCTTAATACAGCGTGCGTTTTTTTTTCTTTAATACATATTGCCACACATTTCTATGAATTGCTTCATTTAATTCAAAGTCATTTTAAACATAATATAACTTCCCTTCAACAATAAAAATATAAAGTCAGGTAAATCAATTTTATTGACGAAACGGCGAAATACGTACGGAAAAGCTTTATTTAATTCAGACTCAACTTAAACATAACGTAACTTCACAAAAACAAAACAATGTATAAAGTCTATACATTAATTAATTTTTCATATAAAGTAAGCTGCTAAGCTATGCATGTGTAGGAAGTCATATGCTGTCTACATGAAATTTTTAAAAGTCGCAGGCATTTATAATGTAAGAATGAATTTTTAATATAGCCTTTATTTTCTGATACTAAATAAATTTGCAGGGTAGACGGGAAAACATCGTAAACCGGAATCGGAAGGCTTCCGCGCATTTTAACTGAACGAATATTTGAAGTGATATTACAATTATTCATTTTATGCAAATGTTGAGTATTATTGAACAAATTGTAAATATTATTATATTTAGTAGTTTCAAACAACACATTTTACAAATTCTTTACATCCCAAGGTTACATCAGCGACAAAATTAACCAAACATTAAAACATTACAACAAAAAACTTCATTTAAAACCTAACATATAATAACATTTCTACTTTTTAACGCTTAAGACCAGACAAATTTCAAAGACAATAATGATGTTTATGCTACTACATGTAATGACTGCAGTGCTACATATTGACTGCAGTTACCACACTGCGACTAATGCTAAAACTTTCTCTTGCCTTCAAAAAATGAGGTCGTTACGACTTTTTAAAGTTGAGCTTGCTTATGCATGATATTTTGAAAAAAAAAAATTGTAAGTTGGTAACACTGTAATACAATCCAAAACTAAATAGACAACATTGTAGAGGTTTGAAATATGTCATCAGAAAACATGAATAAATACAGGGTGTTCTATGTAAAATAAATGTTTGATTTTGTTATTTCTCAAAATTGGGACACCCTGTATATTTGAAAATAATTTTACAGCATAAATATTTGTAAACCAATAACTTTTTGTACAAAACATTTTTTCTATCTTTCACGGGAAATGCGCTAGAAAAGCCCGACGCACTGTTGCAGGACCCTGTATGGGGGAAAGTGGAAGAGCTATAAAAATTAGAATAAAATAACATTTAAGAGATATTAATATATCAAATTTTGGCAGACATCATCACTTCAACAATCACAAATTCGAAATCGACAGAAACACTAAACACACATCTCATATTAAATATACAATAAATAAATTTTCAAAAATTTCAGTAATAGCTGTAATTAGCCTAACCTAACCTTTTGATTTTCTATCTTATTTAGTCCTGAAACTTTGTCAAATTTTCAAGAGAATTAACTTCAAGTACATTGAACACAAATCTATTACTAAATATACGATAAATAAATTTGCAAAAATTTCAGTAATAGCTAAACCTAACCTAACCTACTTTTGATTTTCTCAAGAATTTAGTACTGAAACTATGTTAAATTTTCAGGAAAATTATCTTCAGGTATACTGAACACAAACCTAGTAATAAATGTACAACAAATAGATTTTCAAAAACTTCAGTAATAGCTATACCTAACCTAACGTAATCTAACCTAATCTACTTTTCATTTTTTCACGAATTTAGAACTGGCACTTTGTCAAATTTTCAGGAGAATTAGTTTCAGGAATACTGAACACAAATCTAACATTAAATATACAATAAATAAATTTTCAAAAATTTCAGTAATAGCTATACCTAACCTAACCTAACCTACTTTTGATTTTCTCACTTATTTACTACTGAAACTTTGTCAAATTTTCAGGAGAATTAGCTTAAAGTATATTGAACATAAATCTAATATTAAATATACAATAAATACATTTTTCAAAAATTTCAATTTCTATTTCAAGTTCATAGCTAAACCTAGCCTAACCTACTATTGATTTTCCCACATATTTAGTACTGGAACTTTGTCAAATTTTCAGGAGAATTAGCTTCAGGAATACTGAACACAAATCTAACATTAAATATACAATAAATAAATTTTCAAAAATTTCAGTAATAGCTATACCTAACCTAAGCTAACCTAACCTACTTTTGATTTTCTATCTTATTTAGTACTGAACCTTTGTAAAATTTTCAGAAGAATTAGCTTCAGGTATATTGAACACACATCTAATATTAAATATACAATAAATACATTTTCAATAATTTCAGTAATAGCTGTAATTAGCCTAACCAAACCTATCCTAACCTAACCTACTTTTGATTTTCTCACGTTTTTAGTACTGAAACTTTGTTAAATTTTTAGGAGAATTACGTTCAGGTATACTGAACATAAATTTAGTATTAAATATACAACAACTATTTTTATTAGAAAATCAATCATTTTTACCAAAAATCTTATTGTTTCTATCAAAATTTCACTTGTTATATCAAAGTTTCAATAATTTCTATCAAAGTTTCAATAATTTCTATCAAATTTTCAATATTTTGTCATAATGTCAATAATAACTATCAATATTGTATTTTACTCCTTCAAAATTTGAATTCTTATTCTCAAAATTTCAAAATTTATTTGTCTCAATCAAAATTTCATTATTTCTGACATAATGTCCAGTATTCTATCAAAATTTTAATGATTACTGTTAAATTTAGAATATTTTGCCATAATGTCAATAATCACTATCTAAATTATAATTTACTCCTTATAAATTTAAAAGCTTGTATTAAAAATTTCTAAATTTATAGGTTTTAATCAAAATTTCATTATTTATGGCATAATCTCCATTATTCATTTTGGCAGACATCTTCACACTTCAACAGTCACAAATTCGAAACCGACAAAACACTAAACTTAGCTTCAGTTACACTGAACACACAGCTAATATTAAATATACGATAAATAAATTTTCAAAAATTTCAGTAATAGCTGTAATTAGCCTAACCTATCCTATCCTAACCTAACCTACTTTTGATTTTCTCACTGATTTAGTACTGAAACTTTGTTAAATTTCTAGGAGAATTACCTTCAGGTATACTGAACACACATCTAATATTAAATATACGATAAATAAATTTGAAAATATTTCAGTAATAGCTAAACCTAACCTAACCTAACCTAATCTAATTTTGATTTTCTTACGTATTTAGTACTGAAACTTTGCTAAATTTTCAGGAGAATTATCTTCAGGTGTACTGAACACATTAACCTCAGGTATACTGAACACACATCTAATATTAAATATACAATAAATAAATTTTCAAAAATGTCAATAATAGCTATACTTAACCTAACCTAACCTACTTTTGATTTTGCCACGTGTTTAGTACTGAAACTTAGTCAAATTTTCAGGAGAATTAGCTTCACGTATACTAAACACAAATCTAACATTAAATATACAGAAAATAACTTTTCAAAAATTTCAGTAATAGCTATACCTAATCTAACCTAACCTTGCCTACTTTTTATTTTCTCACGTATTTAGTACTGAAACTTAGTCAATTTTCAGCAGAATTCGCTTCAGGTATACTAAACACAAATCTAACATTAAATAAAAAACAAATAAATTTAAAAAAAAATTAGAAATAGCTATACTTAACCTAACCTACCCTAGCGTACTTTTGATTTTCTCACTTATTTACTACTGAAACTTTGTCAAATTTTCAGGAGAATTAGCTTCAAGTATATTGAACCCAAATCTAATATTAAATGTACAAAAAATATATTTTTCAAAAGTTTCAGTAATAGCTAAATCTAACCTAACCTAACAATAATAATAATAATAATTAATAATAATAATAATAATTTCATTTATTGTAGTTAGATTCAAAGATAATATTACAGAGTCAATTTACAAGTAATAACCTAACCTAACCTAACCGACTTTTGATTTTCCCACGTATTTAGTACTGAAACTTTGTAAAATTTTCAGGAGAATTATCTTCAGGTATACTAAACACAAATGTAGTATTAAATATACAATAAATTATCAAAAAATTCAGTAACAGTTATACCTAACCTAATCTAACCTAACCTACTTTTGATTTTTCCACGTGTTTAATACTGAAACTTTGTCAAATTTTCACGAGAATTAGCTTCAGGTAAACTGAACACACATCTAATATTATATATATATAAACAATCTTTATTAGGCTATCGACCCCATAGGGTCTTTCCGCCTCTCTAATATTAAATATACAATAAATAAATTTTCAAAAATTTCAGTTATAACACTGAACACAAATTTAACATTAAATATTCAATAAATAAATTTTCAAAAATGTCAGAAATAGGTATACCTAACCTAACCTAACCTCACCTCACCTAACCTACTTTTGATTTTCCATCTTATTTAGTACTGAAATTTTGTCGAATTTTCAGGAGAATTAGCTTGAAGTATATTGAATATAAATCTAATATTAAATATACAATAAATACATTTAAAAAAAAAACAATAATAGCTAAACCTAACCTACCCTAACCTAACCTAACCTACTTTTGATTTTGCCACGTGTTTAGTACTGAAACTTTGTCAAATTTTCAGGAGAATTAGCTTTAGGTATACTGAACACATTAACTTGAGGTATACTGAACACACATCTAATATTAAATATAAAATACATAAATTTTCAAAAATTTCAGTAATAGCTATATCTAACCTAACCTAACCTAACCTTGCCTACTTTTTATTTTCTCACTTATTTAATACTGAAACTTTGTCAAATTTTTAGGAGAATTAGCTTCAGGTGCACCAAACACAAATATAACAATAAATATGCAATAAATAAATGTTCAGAAATTTCAGTAATAGCTAACCCTTACATGCCATTGCACGAAGTTGTACTTTTGATTTGCTCACTTATTTAATACTGAAACATTGTCAAATTTTCAGGAAAATTAGTTTTAGGTGTACCAAATACAAATCTAGTAATAAATATGCAATAAATAAATTTTCAGATATTTCAGTAATAGCTCACACATACTAGCCAATGCAGAAATGATTTTCTCACTTATTTATTACCGACACTTTGTCAAATTTTCAGGAGAATTAGCTTCAGGTGTACTAAGCACAAATCTAATAATAAATATGCAATAAATAAATGTTCAGAAATTTCAGTAATAGCTAACCATTACATATTATTACACGAAGTTATACTTTTAATTTGCCCACTTATTTAATACTGAAATTTTGTCAAATTTTCAGGAGAATTAGCTTCAGGTATACTAAACACATATCTTATAATAAATATGCAACAAATACATTTTCAGATATTTTAGTAATAGTTCACCCATACTAGCCAATGCAGAAAGTTATACATCTGATTTTCTCACTTATTTATTAACGACACTTTGTCAAATTTTCAGGAAAATTAGCTTGATGTGTACCAATCACAAATCTAATAATAAATATGCAATAAATAAATGTTCAGAAATTTCAGTAATAGCTAATCCTTACATGTCATTGCACGAAGTTATACTTTTGATTTGCTCACTTGTATAATACTGAAACTTTGTCAATTTTTTTATGAGAATTAGCTTTAGGTGTACTAAACACAAATCTAGTATTAAATATGCAATAAATATATAAGTAAGCAAGTACAGTACTTGATTAAATATTTAATTTTGACGGTGATGCAAAAGATATTTATGTGAGGATATAAATTAAGGAATGGGTAATATTTTTGGACAGTTATTATGGGAGAGGAAATTTGCAATAAAGCGCCAGCGAGACAGTTACAGGTAATATTGGAACTTGGGCGAATTCTACCCGGCGAAATTACAACGTTTAATATCACTTGAACAACTCCTCTCCTGGTCAAATTTACTGTATCAATTCATTCAAATTTCCGCCATTGTACTGTTAATTTCGAGCACTTAGAATTTAATTAAACATAATACCAGGATCATAATTTCTTTCCGAATTGAATATATTTAAATGTATTAACTTAATACTCTCCCATTTGCATTGTTCCTCGAAGTGAAATCTTATTAAATTACTGCACATTGTTAAATCCATGTGACTATATTACTGTTTAATATAATATTCAAAGAAATATAATTCCTAAGGACAATTGCGAATGGAATTGTGCATATTTATAAGTTATTGACAATTGATTTAATCCTGCCTAAGTACTTAATTTATAATGTCACTTTACGGTTATTGCGGCGATTAAAGAAGTAATCGATTGAACTACTTTAGGAAGATGCCGGATGCTCACCGTTACAAGACAGTTTGCATAAATATGCAAAGCGCCTCGTCTCATCTCGGTTGGGTTATTATAAAAGAAATGGTCGTCAAATATGTTCCATAATAAGCAACTTCCCTACATAATGGAATCATTAGAACCAATATGTTAACGTGGCAATGCAATGTACGGCGTTCCTGAAATTAGTGGGACTGTAATACATATGAATCAAGTGCAAACTTGACGGCTTAAATGTTGCGAGGGCCCTAGAGAACAATACAGCCCCAATGTAAGACGATAAATTCCTGGATAATAAATAACATTTAAAGTTTTCATTTTGCCGATTAAGTACAAAGGATTATATTAGGGAATAAGGGCATAAGGGATCCCTTGAGGCGTTTCATGACGTACATTTTTCTCTCGCGAGTGCACTTACCATTTTACTTCTTGCTTAAAATACTACCAAGAGCTCAGATGATGTTTTTATTCTTAACTTATTATTTTATTCTTAATGCTATTACAATTCTGCTGAATTCATATTGTTTCAATTCTATTGTACAATAATACTTTGGGGCGATGAGGGCGAAGTTTGTCAAATTATTATAACAACTGATCAAATGTGTCAAATACTTCAACAACAGGACTGAAAATAAAATTAATTAAAATTGTCAAATATTCAACTGTAACTGTCGAAATTAGTCAGAATTGACATACCCAACTGGAAGTGTCAACAGTCCAACTATCGAAATTTGCTAAATTTGATAACTAAACTCTCTAAGCGTGTTCAATTTTTAATTGAAACTGTCCAAATTTGTTACATTTACAATTATCACATTTGCTGTGAATTTATAATAAGTTTTCAAGATCAAATCTGTCATATTTTCAGGTCACAATACCTGTCAAAATTGTCAAATATTTAATTGTAACTGTCGAAATTAGTCAGAATTGACATTTCCAACTGGAAGTGTCAACACTCCAACTATCGAAATTTCGAAACAGTCCAACTATCGAAAGTTGAGAACATTTAGGATTTTGAAAAAAAAAATTAATACTTCTCTACTTCATTTATTCAGTGACATTTTTTTAGTGTTGACAAATTCAATTCAACAAGTTCGACAATTCGAAATTTCCGTTGACATAATTTCTGTTAAACAGCGAAGCTAGAGCAAATTAACCTCAAATTTATAATAAGAAAAATTAATAATATAAGATTTATTTTTGGTCCTGTATTTCCTAATAAAGTTGATCGGAGATGGCATGCAATTATAGTATTAACTGCTAATAAAACTGCCAATTTTTATTTATAATGTTTCACTTTGGACCAGAAAACACTTTAAGATTCAGCAGTTCTGCTGTATTTCTACTGAAAGGTCTTAACAAGTTTAAAGCGAAGTTATGGAATCTTGAACTTAAAACTCTCAAGACAGATTTTTTTAGATTTGAGAATACAAACTCAACAGTTAACATTTGAAAGATGTAAAGATCCAACTAGTAGTTCTGCTGCAGCTGACACGACTTAACAAGTCAGATCTTGTGAAATTATGAAAATTGAACTCAACACTCGTAAAATTGATTTTTAAAATTGTGCGATACAAACTCAACATTTCTGCTACAGCTTACAGGACAATTCTTTAATAATTGAGATGTTGAGTGCCACTAACTTGAATCCCATCAGTTCTTTATCGTTGCCAGAACTATATCTCGCCAATTAGTATAATACTCTTCAGGTTAAAACATTGAATGGAACGATATAAAATTGGTCTTGATGCTGTGAATTCGTTGAAGACTTGAGGATTTTAACTCATATTATGGTATTCATAAGTTTAAAGAAAATATTTCGTATATAAGTTGCGAGGTGTAAAGTCTTAAGAGGTTTAAAATATAACATTTTTGAGAGAATTAGCCGGATAATTCTGTAACAATGAATATTATCAATTATGTAAAACTCCTCAGTGTAATGTTGCTGACACATACTATTGGTTAAACCTTTTATTTCATAACTTAAAAACAAATTGACACAAACTTATCAAAATGACATCGTTAGATGCCAATTTTATTATAAACAACTAAATTATTTAATTCAATTCAATTAATTACGAAATAGCAAACATTTATTCCACGTGAAATCTCATTGGAAACAGAACAATCAAAAAACAAGACTCCTAACAAAGTAAACATGTACACCTAAAAAAAATAATGACCCAAAATAATCAACATAACTTATATAATTTCCTTTCTACGCGAATTAGGACAAGACAATTGTAAATTTACCATCTGTCATTTGTTTGACTATATCTGTCAAAATTGTCAAATATTCAACTGTAACTATCGAAATCAGTTAAAATTGACATTTCCAACTAGAAGTGTCAAAACGCAATGGAAATTTGCTATAATTTGATAAAGTACAGTAAAATTGTTTTTTTTAGCTCGGAAAAAATAGTTCTTCAGATTTTATTTTTGAGAAGTGTTGAGGAACACAAGACAATTCTAAAACCAAAAAGGCGTATCAGGCGTAAAGATTTTCAATTCAACCAGCCAAATCTAATATTTCAATCAAACTGTTAAAATACTTTAAACTCCCAATTGTAAATATGTAAATCCGCAAAACTTTCGGTTGAAGCAGTCAAAGTTTGTCAAATTATTATTTCAACTGATCAAATGTGTCAAATACTTCAACAACAGGACTGAAAATAAAATTAATCAATATTGTCAAATATTTAACTGTAAGTGTCGAAATTAGTCAAAATTGACATTTCCAACTGGAAGTGTCAACAGTCCAACTATCGAAAGTTGCTAAATTTGGTAACTGAACTCTCTAAGCGTGTTCAATTTTTTATTGAAACTGTTTAAATTTCTCACATTTACAATTATCAAATTGCTGTGAAATTATAATAGGTTTTAAAGAACAAATCTGTCATTTGTTCAACTATATCTGTCAAAATTGTCAAATACTCAACTGTAACTGTCAAAATTAGTCAAAATTGACATGTCCAACTGGAAGTGTCAAAACTCCATCGAAATTTGCAAATATTTGATAATGGTACAGTAAAATTGTTGTTTTAGCTCGGAAAAAATAGTTCTTCAGATTTTATTTTTGAGAAGTGTTGAGGAACACAAGACAATTCTAAAACCAAAAAGGCGTATCAGGCGTAAAGATTTTAAATTCAACCAGCCAAATCTAATATTTCAATAAAACTGTTAAAATACTTTAAATTCCCAATTGTAAACATGTAAATCCGCAAAACTTTCGGTTCAAGCAGTCAAAGTTTGTCAAATTATTATTTCATCTGATCAAATGTGTCAAATACTTCAACAGCATGACTGAAAATAAAATTAATCAAAATTGTCAAATATTTAACTGTAACTGTCGAAATTAGTCAGAATTGACATTTCCAACTGGAAGTGTCAACAGTCCAACTATCGAAAGTTGCTAAATTTGGTAACTGAACTCTCTAAGCGTGTTCAATTTTTTATTGAAACTGTTTAAATTTCTCACATTTACAATTATCAAATTGCTGTGAAATTATAATAGGTTTTAAAGAACAAATCTGTCATTTGTTCAACTATATCTGTCAAAATTGTCAAATACTCAACTGTAACTGTCAAAATTAGTCAAAATTGACATGTCCAACTGGAAGTGTCAAAACTCCATCGAAATTTGCAAATATTTGATAATGGTACAGTAAAATTGTTGTTTTAGCTCGGAAAAAATAGTTCTTCAGATTTTATATTTGAGAAGTGTTGAGGAACACAAGACAATTCTAAAACCAAAAAGGTGTATCAGGCGTAAAGATTTTTAATTCAACAAGCCAAATCTAATATTTCAATTAAACTGTTAAAATACTTTAAATTCCCAATTGTAAATATGTAAATCCGCAAAACTTTCGGTTAAAGCAGTCAAAGTTTGTCAAATTACTATTTCATCTGATCAAATGTGTCATATACTTCAACAGCAGGACTGAAAATAAAATTAATCAAAATTGGCAAATATTTAACTGTAACTGTCGAAATTAGTCAAAATTGACATACCCAACTGGAAGTGTCAACACTTCAATTATCGAAATTTGCTAAATTTGATAATTGAACTTTCTGAGCTGTTCAATTTTTAATTGAAACTGTTTAAATTTGTCCCATTTACAATTATCAAATTGCTGTGAAATTATAATAGGTTTTAAAGAACAAATCTGTCATTTGTTCAACTATATCTGTCAAAATTGTCAAATACTCAACTGTAACTGTCGAAATTAGTCAGAATTGACATTTCCAACTGAAAGTGTCAACAGTCCAACTATCGAAATTTGCTAAATTTGATAACTAAACTTTCTAAGCGTATTCAATTTTTAATTGAAACTTTAAATTTGTCACATTTATCATTATCAAATTGCTGTGAAATTATAATAGGTTTTCAAGAACAAATCTGTCATTTGTTCGACTATATCTGTCAAAATTGTCAAGCATTCAACTGAAACTGTCGAAATTTGTCAGAATTGATATTTCCAACTAGACGTGTCAAAACTCAATCGAAATTTGCTATAATTTGATAATAGTACAGTAAAATTGTTGTTTTAGCTCGGAAAAAAAGTTCTTCAGATTTTATTTTTGAGAAGTGTTGAGAAACACAAGACAATTTTAAGACCAAAAAGGCGTATCGGGCGTAAAGATTTTCAATTCAACCAGCCAAATCTAATATTTCAATAAAACTGTTAAAATACTTTAAATTCCCAATTGTAAATATGTAAATCCGCAAAACTTTCGGTTAAAGCAGTCAAACTTTGTCAAATTATTATTTCATCTGATCAAATGTGTCAAATACTTCAACAGCAGGACTGAAAATAAAATTAATCAAAATTGTCAAATATTTAACTGTAACTGTCGAAATTAGTCAAAATTGACATACCCAACTGGAAGTGTCAACACTATCTAAATTTGCTAAATTTGATAACTGAATTCTTTAAGCGTGTTCAATTTTTAATTGAAACTATCAAAATTTGTCACATTTACAATTATCACATTTGCTGTGAATTTATAATAAGTTTTCAAGATCAAATCTGTCATATTTTCGACAATATCTGTCAAAATTGTCAAATATTCAACTGTAACTATCGAAATTAGTTAAAATTGACATTTCCAACTGGAAGTGTCAACACTGCAACTATCGAAATTTGCTAAATTTGATAACTGAACTCTCTAAGCGTATTCAATTTTTAATTGAAACTGTTTAAATTTGTCACATTATCATTATCAAATTGCTGTGAAATTGTAATAGGTTTTCAAGAACAAATCTGTCATTTGTTCGACTATATCTGTCAAAATTGCCAAATATTCAACTGTAACTGTCGAAATTAGTCAGAATTGACATTTCCAACTGGAAGTGTCAATACGTCAACTATCGAAATTTGCTAAATTTGATAACTAAACTCTCTAAGCGTATTCAATTTTTAATTGAAACTGTTTAAATTTGTCACATTTATAATTATCAAATTACTGTGAAACTATAATACGTTTTCAAGATTAAATCTGTCATATTTTCGACTATATCTGCATTAGATATTCTTTAAAATATTCTAATATTTTATTCTAAAAAGTTGCTTGTAGCAGAAGTATAAATCCTCCACTGTTTAGGCCATTATTAAACGTTGAATACTTTTAAGTCGCGCGTGCATAGGATTTTTAATATTTAAGTACGTATTACGAGAAAAGTATCAGAGCAAATTAATTTAGGAGTAAAAATTTCTGAAGAGGCACTTTTCACAAATTCTTTGTATATAGATATATATTCCAGAGCATTTTTACATCTCATTTAAAAGTAAAATGGGTAAGTCTTGTTAATGGGTATAGCGGATTTACAATTAAACCGTTTAAAAAGCTGCCGCTTTTGTATTTAATAGCGCTAATGTATTTATATAATAGGATTCCTGACGAAAAAAACCAAATCACTGGGCACAAAGGGCATCCACCGTTATAAATAATCTGCATTCACGACAAAACCGAATTAATCATAATAGTTGAGCCCTGCAGTCCGTGTTTGTGTTATTGCACGAGCAAACCGGTTAAATCGCAGTTTCGGACGAGAGGAGACGTATTATTTGCTGCTAAGTGCAAGGGTGTGCTGTGTGTCACAAGAAGACGTTATAAACAAAGAAAACGATCTTATTGTGAGCCAAATGATGGATGGAATGGCTCCATCGATGCCTGTCAGAATGTGTTTTCGCCTGCTTAGATCAGTGCACTCAACTTACGGAGATAAATGAAACGAGTGACGGCGTGAGATTGTCATAATATTTATTAAAGTTAACGGAAGTTGCAAAACTTCCCTATCGAGTTGTAAAGTGAGCTCTTAAGAATTCGTTTAGCCATTCTCTTACGTCTTTTTGTAATTTGAGCTCGCAAAATCAGAATGTTAAGGCCGATTTAATGGTGGGACGATAAAATTTTAGTTTTGCGGCGAATACTAGGTGCACTCGAAATAAGTACCTAATATAAAGAATAAAGTTATCGAGCTACTAAACTGATTTCTGAAATGAAATCAAATTATAAATACACACGTGATATTTTGGCTACATTCAATTTGAGAAGATGCCATGATTATAGTATTCAATAGTCATATTCCGAATGCTTCGAAAATATTCTGGAAAGCCCCACACATTTAATAATAATAATCCGTACTATTCCTCCACCTATGGCGTAAATTTGCTAAGATGTAGTATTTATTGGTGTTAAGTAACATCAACGTTTTATCCAAGTCAAATATATACAATTAAAGTTCAAGCAGTTCTTAACACAAACACAAAAAAATGTATTATCTGTTACAGGGGTAAAATTGGTCCACACATTTGTCATTGTGGTGTGATGCTCAAAGTCTGTTGCTTATATTTTCATGTTCACACCTGAAGATAATTATCCTGAAAATTTGACAAAGTTTCAGTACTAAATACGTTTAAACGGAAATACACACAGAGTTGGGCAAATAGGATAAAAGTTTCTTATTTTTGAGCCTTTCAATATACTGAAACGAAATTCGAAATATCTTGCACAGTTCCTGAAATATCGCTAAAAAACTGAAAAAGTGCACTTTCATTTTCCTCTCCTAACTTTTTTACTTTTGAAGGAAATATTACGAAACTTGGCACGCTTATACTTTTCGACGTGAGCTTTCTGATGACAGTACCAAACATTTTTTGCGCCAATTAGATGCCCAAATTTTCATAGTCAACTTTTGATCTTCTTATGGCTGCAATATTGGATTTTAATAGCATTCAAAAGAGCACAACATTCCAATTTCAACCATGTATTACACATGGGTAATCTGATATTATTTACTTCAAAAAATCAAGAATTTTAAAATTTGTTGCAAAAATCAAACTGCTGTGGACTGCTCTAAAAATCAAGTTGCCATGGAATAACAAATTACCATTTTGACATTTCTTCATACAAAGAAAATAACTTTTAAGTGATTTAATTGTGTATAAACTGCAAAAAGGAGATAATATCTCTGATTAGTAAAAATAGCAAGATATTATCCTCAACATGAAAAAATTGACATGTACAATCTCTATTATGTAATATATTACATTATATTTCCCTGGCCGAGATTGCAAATCATAAATCATATTGTATTCATTAAATTATCTCATCAAATACCATTCTTGACTTAAAATTTAGGATATTTAATTATTGCACCTTGTACTAATCAAAGATATTATATCCTTTTTTGCACTTTATACACAATAAAATTACTCAGAAGTTATTTTCTTCGTATAAAGAAATGTGAAATTTGTTATTCCATGGCAACTTGATATTTAGAGCAGTCCACAGCAGTTTGATTTTTGCAACAAATTTTTAAATTCTCGATTTTTGGAAGTAAATGATTTCAGATTACCCATGTGTTATACATGGTTGAAATCGGAATTTTTCACTCTTTTGAATGGTATTAAAATCCAATATAGCGGCCATAAGAAGATCAAAAGTTGACTATGAAAATTTGGGCATCTAGTTGGCGCAAAAAATGTTTGGTACTGTCATCAGAAAGCTCACGTCGAAAAAAGTATAAGCGTGCCAAGTTTCGTAATATTTCCTTCAAAAGTAAAAAAGTTAGGAGAGGAAAATGCAAGTGCACTTTTTCAGTTTTTCAGCGATATTTCAGGAACTGTGCAAGATATCCCAGATTTCGTTTCAGTATATTCAAAGGCACAAAAATGAGAAACATTCATCACATTTGACCAACTCTGTATATATTTCCGTTTAATAAATCCTAATGGTGGGCTTCGTAACAGTGACCACCCTGTATACAGGGTGATAATACTAAGTTGTAACACCCGAAAATGGCAGTTAGTACTCATTGAAACAAACAAATTTTCTTAGTAAAAAACAACTCTTCTTTGTTAAAATTTTTGAATTGGAGCCCAAGTTCATAGTTATTGGCGTTCTTGTGTTTTTCGAAAAATCGTCATTACTCCCTTATTTTAAGAAATATTTAAAAAATACAAAAACGTTCAGCTTGCGCTTTCGGTTCTCTAAAACATTTGTATTTAAAATTATTTTCTATTTTATCAAATAACATAATGGCGACCGAAGAAAAATTTCGAAACAAGATATTTTGAAAATCACTCGATTGATTTTTGAAAATAAAACATTTATGAAATCCTTAAACTATATTATAACATTTGTCTGCAACATTTTTTTCGATCTGTCCAAAAAAGTTATTATTCAAATTGAATTACAAGATAAATTTTAACAAACTGCAACAATCATTTAAAACAAAGTAGGCTAACCTTAAGTTAGGCCATTAAACAAGTTGAGGCACGTGTTTTCTAGTTTGTACGTTCAAATTTAAATACTTTTTGATCTTGTTCTTCAGAAATTTCTGCTTCATCTTGAAAAGTTGCAGTCACGTTTATCATTTGTGCGCGTATTTTGCATAATTTATGTATAAAAATGCAAAATTATCAAAACAGACAAATGTTATCAGATAGTTCAAGGATTTTATAAATGTTTTATTTTCAAAAATCGATCGATTGGTTTTCAAAATATGCTGCTTAGAAATTTTTGATAGGTCGCCATTTTGTTATTTGATAAAATAGAAAATAATTGTAAATACAAATGTTTTAGAGAACCGAAAGCGCATGTTGAACGTTTTTGTATTTTTTAAATATTCCTTAAAATAAGGGAGTAATGACGATTTTTCGAAAAAAAAAGACGCCAATAACTATGAACTTGGGCTCCAATTCAAAAATTTTAACAAAGAAAAGTTGTTTGTTTCAATGAGTTCTAACTGCCATTTTCGGGTATTACAACTTAGTATTAACACCCTGTATATAACTGGTAATTTATGGATAATATCTTAAACTTAACAATATTTTTTTTCAATTCGCACAATTAATGAAAACTCCAATACAATTCAAGCACATTCATATATGTATATTAGATAGCCCAAAGGTATTGTGCAGCAGACTAGTTTCAAATTAAATTGATTATTAAACCTGGTATAATTATACTATAAAATCTGTTCCCTCGAGCAAAGTTTTACCAAAGTATACTAAATTGTGCAAAATTCAAACAGCGATGTGCAATTAAAGCTCTAAAAAATTAAACAGCATTATCTGCACAATCTAACAGCTCTTAGTTTACAAACTTTGCAGTTTAAAATTAATCACAGCTGGTTAATTTTTCAGCGTTTGTTAGGGATGTTATCCCTAACTATTAATTTTTCACATTGTAATGATCAGTAAAATAAAAACAATGTATATTAAGTTTAAGGTTCTTATATTATTAGGTTTAAGGATTTATCAATATTACCAGTTATACATTTAAGGTTGTTATATTATTATTTAGTACTTACAGGTAAAAACGACAAATGCAACGAAAAAGTAGTCTTCGAAATAATTAAAAAAATACTTGCTTTAGGAGTATGGATGTATAATACTTTTTTGTAGTAAATTTTTCTCCCAATCGTGCTATGTGATAAAAAAATGGCCATTCCATTAAAAAAAAAATGAATTACGAGATACTGACATTTTATGAACACTTATTATCAAAATTGACAGTTTCCAATTATTTTACAATTATTATTATTATTACAATTATTTAATTAAACACAACATTGTAACAATTTACTTTTGGCGTTATAAATCGTAACAATTAAATACTCATACATACAAATTATATGAGATTTGGCCTATCGGTAGTTTTGAGATTTTACCGCTGATGCATAATGTTGTAAAGCAAACTGCTAGAGCAAAGTTGGCAAATTATAACTTTAGGTGTTAACTAAATGTAATGTTTAATTAATTTTATTATATGGTAGTAATGCAAGAGCGTTCGTTATATTAGTAAATTTAAATAATCTTAGTTCTCCTATGACATCATAGAGTAGAGCAGGTTTATTGCAGCTATAAACATAAATGCAGCTAAAATAGTCATAATATACTGAATTTGCATGCGAAATTACAGCTGTTATACTTCGTCTTACGCAAGTCGTTGGTTAAAAGTTTATAGGGTTCCTGATAAACGAAAAATCTCCTAATGTGGTCATCAGCTTTTTAAAATTGTATCAGAACCGGAGACATAATCACAACGAAATTTAAAGGGTAAAAAAAGAAAGATTATAATAATAATATATGTAAGAAAAATGATTAACTTTCGTTAAAGTAGGCAATGTTCATAAATATACAGAAATCTAATCGAATAAATAAAACCAAGGCAAGCAACATTTGTGCGCATAGTTATTTAATGCCTAATATTAAAATTGTGCTTTTCCTCATGAAAGCAAATGGAAATTTATTTGTTCGCATAGCTAATCAAAAATTTAAAATGACGTCTGAACTCGTTTCAACCCAACTCGCAGTATCCCTGCAATAAATTTACATACATATTGTACGTTATTAAACATGCAGATGCCGGGCCATATCAGAAGTAAGGTGTAATTTAAAGTTGTGCTTCTTTCATTCCACGCCAAGAAGTTCCACAAATCCGTAAAATACAGGATATTTGCTCGTCCTTTTCATAAGATTACGTATGGGAGCTGGGGAATTAAAATAATTCGCACTACTGCCCCCACTAATCCGGCAAATATTAAATTAATTGCGTGTCCGTCCGTTCGCACAAAATTCGGATGGGTGAGGCGTGGAGTGAAGAATGGAAGTGGAGGATAAACTCCGATAAGTTACCTGTAGGCAGCGTTGAAACGGAACCGGATTGGGCCGAAGGGATGTGGGTGCGACATAATTGTACCTCTGTTTTGCTCATTGTTCTTATACGACAGGAAGGGTTGGTATGCGACATTTAACTGAAGTCGTTGTAGGGCTACGATTATCATGCAGTACATGGTGCTAACATTTATATTGTAAAATAATGATACGAAAATATGGCCTTCTTTAAGACATGAATGAAACATAATGCATCAGTCAACCTTCTACGATTATGGTTTCTGGAGACGAATTACGTGGCCAAAAGTAATATAATGTGTCTTATTAGAATCTAATAACTAGTTTTATGATAATAAATAAGAATATTAAACAATTTTGTATTGTACACCAGAATTCACTTCACGATAGTAGTTAGGCAACACCGATTCCTACGCAGGTTAGGTTAGTTTTCGATTAATCCGCCAATCAAACCGCGGATAAAATTATTCGAAAACTAACCTAACCTGCGTTGGAATCGGTGTTGCCTAACTACTCACGATAGATATAATTAACTGATTTTTTAGTACATATTTTTTTAATCTTTACTGAAGGTCTACCCGCTTCACACTGTATGCAATATCATATAATAAATAATTTTCTACACAAGAAATGTTATATATAACTATCTAATTCTAATTCAAAGATGTCTAATTCAGCATGATTTCTTCTAAAAGTATAGTCTCCAAATTTTTTTTTACATGTTCTTCATCTTCATCTGTTTGTTTAAATTCGGCTTGGTTTGGATTCGGTTCTAGGAGTAATCTGATAACTTCAGAAGGAAGGGCAATTTCTTTTGACGACGTACACGATTTTCTACGTGCATGGAAGATCTGAAAGGATCTGATGTGTCCATTGCTCGGCAAAAAATGTCTTGCGAATTGTTTTTCTACTTGTTTTTCTGGCATGGAATTGCCTATCAGATTTATAAATTTTGTGTCTTCCTTCCGACCCTTCCTCTCCAAAGCAACCCACCGGCAATACGGTATTTTCAATAATTTGTCTGCCATGAATTAAAATTTTGTGGACAGTTATTTTGCCTATTTTCGTTTGCATGTTTTATTTCTTTCGTTTTGTCCAGTTTCCACGTTTCGCATCCCCATGATAGTATTGGATAGTTTTCTACACTTTTATCTTTGTTTCTTTAGTTATTTCGTATTTGTTTATGATTGTGTTTTGATATTTTTTCAACATTCTTCTAAAACTTATTAATATTGTAGTAAATATTGCAGTAAACCTAATAATATTGTATTGTTAAATACATAATAAGTAATTATTGGTTGTGAGTCATGTTAATATACACTTTTAAGAGCATGGCCCAGTCCTAAATAAGCGCAAAAAGAAACATTTATTTGAAGGCCAAGGTGAAAGTCAAATTTGATGGAGCTGAGCTACGACCAGATATACGTCTATCAAGTTCATTCCACGGAAGAGAAAGCAGCGATTACTTTGCTTCTTACCGGCCAACTCGTATACCGGTTTTCATTTGTAATGCAATTGTTTACACTAAAAGTTCTACTACAAAAATTGAGCTCTTAAGATAAATATGTTTTCAACAGAGATGTAGAGTTAATAATGAAGTACAGGTATATATTATGAGATATCCTTTGGCATCGTTTACCTTTAGGCGAAAGTACTTTTTTTTAATTAGCCCTGTTCGTGTCGTGGCATAGATTCGAGAAAGTGAAAGGATTTTTGTCACAATTGGTATCAAAAGTGTATGTATGTTGCAAATTAATTTATTTCATATTCTTATAAAAATATATTATACAAGCTGCCCCACAAGTTCGTTGCATAAATTTAGGAGCATGCTAAGTCAAAATTAAATGAAAATGTAAATTTTTCTAATCGCTTTTATTTCCAAATTTAAGTGTTACTCGCAAAATATCAAATTTCCAAGTCTACTCTCGTAGAAATGTTAATAAGAAAACTGATTTGCTAACTAATACTTTTAAGTCCTATATTTTGAAAACAAATGCGATTAAAAAAACTCATTTCTTAGCATGCTTAGATTTATGCCACGAAGTTGGGGGACACCTTGTATATTACATAAACGGTAATTTCAATAGGATCTCAATGTAATTCATCCAATTTTCCTTTAATTTCTTTCAGTACTGTAATGACTGAGGAGGTTATGCATTAGTCATTTTAAGAGTCGGTAATGTATAGACGTGGCGTCACTGAAATTAGTTTCTAATTTCTAATCCGCTAAGCAATCCCCAAGCATAATCTCCAGTAATACCATCGTTAAAACTTCCTAGAAACTTTGATCGGTTAAAATAAGCGGTTTACGAGTTTAGCAGATATTAAATTTGTGCAACATATTCTGATATAAAAATAACAAAACTACAATATTATTTATTGTTTTCTTTCTTCCTAAGGATATGTATCAATATTGTTATTGTAAAAAAAATACAACAAAGTTCCTGATTTGAAGCTATAACAAAAACTACAATAACTTAATATGCTTGACTCCAATTATATATATATATATATATATATATATATATATATATATATATATATATATATATATAATCGATCTTTATTGGGCTATCGACCCCATAAGGGGTCTTTCCGCCTAAATTTTATATTTAACCTAATTAATTTATTATATTCTTCGTAGATGCCTCTGAAGATGGTTATATATATATATATATATATATATATATATATATATATATATATATATATACTTATAAACGGTATCTTGTGTGGCCCACTATATAAACAGGTCGTTCTTCCACCCGGCACTTTAGCTGTGTATAAAATTGTGGGAATTTCATTTTTAAGAACTACTTCTCTGTGAAATTAAAGGCATCAAATGAGGGGAAACTTTTTTCACATCTATTTTATTCTATATAATTATAGTACGCTGCGAATCCCCGATATAGGAATAGGTTCTTCTGTGGCCCAGTTGTATATAATACAAACTATTAGCACGTTGTACAGCCCGACAGCGTTGCTAGAGTAAAATGCTGATTGTGCACAATATTCGCAATATTCATTCGTAATATACCCTCATCGTGCGCGGTGTAGTTTCAAGTGAATGCATAAAAATGAACGAGAGTCGAGGTAAAATGTTAGTGCATCTAGCGACTATGAACAAAGGTAAGTAATTAGATCATATATAACTTAGGGTTATCTATAAAATTTACTATTTACGCTTGTTTCGCATTTTACATTAGATATATAATTAGTTAGAAGGGTCAGCAGGCAAAGTTGTCAGTAACATTTTTCTGGAACGTGATTTTGCACCATTTTCAAATTTGCAACATTTGCATACTTTGTATGCAAATAGGTGTATAATCATGAAGGTCTAGTTCTTAGTTGTTACCTGGCCAATTTTTTGTCGATTTACTCCGTTCAATGTTTTTGCTACATATAACGTTATGCCGGCCGACCCTTCAATTAAAACAATATCAAAGCGACACTTTAGAAGTTTAAAACATATTTATTTCTTATGGGTATCGAAATTTATGAAACTAAGTCCTACACAGGTTAACAACCAAATTGATGTTCATACGCACTTTTAGCAAAAAGTTCATGTATTACCTTTTTAGATTTTTCTAAAAGTACCTACACACATTTTCTTTTATTTAGAAAATTCTCCTCCAACAAAGAAATATAACTTAAGAGAAGAAACACAGGTGAGTTTATTATTTCTTGTTAATAATGTAAAGAAATGTACATTTATTTTAAATAAGAAAATTGCGATTTTCCCATGTGAATCAGTATATGTATTTTGCAAAAGGTACAGAAAACAAAAAGATATGACCTTTAAATTATTCAGTAATCTAAACCTAACATGCAATAAAAAAATCTCATTGATATGATCGTAAAATTGCGTTGGGTGATTTCGTAAAATTAGCACTATTTTGATTTTTATAATTTTGAAAAACAAGGTTTTGTAGGAAAATACAAATCACTTGTTAAGTCTAAATTAATTCCGCAGAATAGTTTTTTGAAAAATCAATCAAAAAAATCCTGTTTTTGTTTCAAACTCTTTTCTCCGATCTGTTTCAAACACGGTTGTGAAAACCTGAAACGGATAATAGTCCTACAAATAACTATTTTTCTTCCGAATATAATAATACATAATAATACATATAAGAACATTTTTTTAGATAAATTATGACATAAATAATTTTGACAGTCCAGAAAGCTTTGCAGATTCATCACAAGATGTTGACTACTCTTGTTTATCAAATGAAACTTCTGAATCATATCAGTCAGATGTGCCTTCATCACATTTACAAACGGTACGTAATTTAAATTCTCGCAGTGATAAGCTCGTGTGATATATACATTTCTTCTAGAAAATTATCATTCGACATTATTTTTTGTCAACAGCTGTGTTTACTGTTACAATCGAGGAACAGTTTTGTAAGTTAAAATATAATTTGATTTTGCAATTTATTTTATATAAAATTTGTAATTTAGTTCTAGAATTTTGAAATATTTTTTTATATCATATTCAATCCGACATGATCTATTAACGGCATTGCCAATTGAATTTGAAACAAATCATACGCTGTTTCAGGTCAAATCAAGTAATTAACTAACTGTAATACTTATTTAACGGCGAACATGATACCACTTTTGGAAACAATACTTGCGAAATTTGTTATCAGTCGCCACAACCATACCATAAATTCGATCACCAGTAAGAATACTGTATGAATAATATTAAATATTTTACTGAGACAGAAACAACGATTGTAACAACTTGTTATAACTTATTGACTTTCTAGGAGGAAAATGAATCAGATATTCACAACAGTGAAAATTTGGATGGGACTTCATTCAATCTTTTAACATATATTGAAACGGGTCCGAATGACGTGATGTCAATTTGTTCAGATTCAGTTAGTCCAGAATCACATACATCAGATCTTCCAATTCCATGCATAAAAGAAGTAAATACTTAATTTGTTTTGTATTTACAACAATATTTAATACGTTATAATTTCAGATTTCTGTCAATATCGTAGATAATCTAAATCTACCAATAAACAACTGTAACGTAAATAAGACGCCTTGCAAAATTACAAGTACTTTAAAAAAGAACATTGATGGAGTTATTATGAAATTTGGTAAAATAGTACAAGTAAGTTGCCAAAATAAATAATATGATACTCTCTCTTAATTTTTGTTGTTGAATCTCGTAATTACTGCTAAAAATGTTCAAACCTCTTACATTACTAGAGAAGTACAAGTACATATTGTAACAATTTACTTGCAGGATTAAAAATCTGGTTTATCGGATATAAAATAATGTAATAATAATATTTGCAGGAACCTCTCGATGGTATTGAGCATTATCGAAATGCACGACCGTGGACAAAGAAAAATGCATGCCCTTATTGTTTTCAAGAAGTAACACATTTTCGTCGTCATTTAGAGCGAAACCATGCCAGCGAAGGTGCAGTTAAAGAATTATTAGCTTTATCGTTAAAAGATCCCAAAAGAAAAGATTTACTCAACATTATTCGAAGACAAGGAAATTATTTTCTCAGTAATCAAACGAATGTAGTGCGTCCGGTGAGAAGACCTAGGGAATCTTATGATGGAAATGTTGATAGGGTTGCATCTCAAAATAAGGAAGACGGAAAAGATCAATATGTTGTATGCCAAGACTGTTTCGGATACTTCAAACGAAATTTTTTAAGAAGACATAGGAATTCCTGCAAATTACGTTCAGGGAATAAAGATTTATCTAAACGTAAAAATCATTTATCAGAGTCACAAATATTTACAATTTGTGCAGGTGCATACAGTGAATTTTATAACACCTTAAGACTAAAAGAAGAGGTGTTCAAAATTATGAGAGCGGATGAGAAGTCACAGGTGGCAATGAACGATGTACTTATTTGTAGTTACGCTGAAAGTATATTACGTAAACATAAACGTCCTCAGATTAGAACAACCATATCTAATAAAATGAGAGAACTTGGAAGACTTCTAATAATACTACGAGAAATCACTGGTGTAAAACGGTTTGTTGACATATTAAAACCTGAATTTTTTGACAACATAGTTTCGGCTACGAAAGTCATAAGTGGGTATGATGAGCAAACTAAAACGTACAAAGCAAGCAGCTTAGCTTTGCATATGGGCACAACATTAAAACAAGTTTGCGACATAGCGACTAAATTAATTATTAAAAAGAGTCGCTTTCTACTTTGCGACGAACCCGAAAGTGCACTAAAATGTATAAAACGGCTTAGAAACCTAATTATTAATAATTGGAATTCGGAAGTGTCTAGTCTAGCATTAAAAGATTTAAACGAAAAGCATTGGGAAAAGCAAAAATTGATGCCGCTAACAAGTGATGTGATACACTTTCAACAATTTGCATTAAAAGAAGCTGAGGAAGCAAGTGAAAATATTTTACAAGGAAACCTAATTAAGAGGAACTATAGAATACTCTCTGAAAATGTCTTAGCATTAACATTACTTCTCAATAGAAAACGAATTGGCGAAGTTCAATATTTAAAGGTTACAACTTATAACTCCGAGGTCCCACCTAGCCAGCAAGAAGAATTTTTACAAACACTGTCCGAAAGTGAAAAGATTCTCACTAAGAGCTTCAAACGAATTATAAGTGGAGGAAAAGGCTCGAAACCAGTCCCTTTATTGTTTCCAAAGAATATTCAGAAATTTATTCGTGTAATATTAAATGCTAGAAATAAATGTGTATCGGATACCAATGAATACCTGTTTGGAAATCCAGCGACTAAAAATAGTTCGTTGAGTGGATATCATGTAATAAAAAAAATAGCGCATCGATCTGGTGTAAAGGATCCAGATTTGTTTACTTCAACACGGCTTAGAAAACAAATAGCCACTGTATTGCAAGTAATGAATCTAACTGAGGCAGAAATAGAGCAGTTTGCGGCATTCATGGGTCATACAAAAAAAACTCATGAAACATACTATAGGTAAATATTGACTACACTTAATGCGCAAGAAAGTACTCTCAGTATAAGAAGAAAGTGAATCAAATATTAAAATACAATGAATTTTTATATTATTTTTTAGATTGCCACAAGACGTTTATCAAACTGCAAAGGTATCTAAACTATTAATGGCGATAAATAAAGGAAATATTGCACTTTATAAGGGTAGATCCTTGGACGAAATAGAGTTTTCAGATGCTGCAGTTTCAGACTCAGACTCCGATTCTATTCAGCATATATCTAGAATGGATGGCGATAATTTTGAAAACACGGATGTTCTTGCGAGTGGACCACAAAATGACGTTGAGCTAGAAGATGAAATTGCCTGCTCTTCTTCTACACCTTCAGGTAGCGTAATAAAATAAATTATGTTGGGATGATTGGGAAAAATTGGGATAATTAATCTTCGTAAAGTTAATATATAAATCTATAATTTATCTATTATTTATTTATTTAATAATTTTGTGTTCAATCATTTTCATCTATTTAATTTACAGATACGACTTTTAAAAATAAATATAAGAAGGCAAAAATCGAAAGAATCAGATGGACCGAAGAGCAAAGACTTATAATAACTAATTTTTTTAGAAATCATATACAATCGAAAAACCCCCCAAGAAAAAAGAAGTTGAAGAGCTCCTTGCAAAACACAAGCAATTATTCAAAGAAAAAAATTGGGTCAAAATCAAAGCCTTCGTTTACAATTGCTACAAAAATAAATAGGTTTTAATAAGTATATAGATCCATTCTGATTATAGGTGAATTCATGAGTGAAGGTCAGCATTATCAGGTATAGATAAAGTCAGTCTTTAGTTTACATGGACTAGTTTCGACCGGGGGTCGTCATCAGCATCGTCCAAATATTTATTCAACACCAAAAAAATTTAATAAGAATTAGTACATTTACAGTTACAACAGAAATGTACCTTCACCAATTCTTATTATAATTTCTTGGGGTTGAATAAAGATTTGGGCGATCGACATCACCCCCCGGTCTAAACTAGTCCTTGTAAACTAAAGACCGACTTTAACTTTACCTGATAGTGTAATCTCTGTAATAGTGTTCACTCGTAAATAGGATTTCTTCAATTTTTCTGTGTGTTTAATACCTATGTAGTATTTATATAATAAACCATATTTTGTTGTACCAAATTCGTGATATGCTTTTACTTTTAATAGCTGTTGTTATTATATGTTTAATATCTAATTTATGAGATACTTAACATAAAGGCACATTTTTATGTTCTGAGAATGAAATAGCAATGAATAAATAGCAATGTTTGTCTCGTTTTAAATATATATATATTTAGGGAAAAAAAAGTTTTTTTGTGTGTTTATAGTATTTTTGAAAAAAATATTCACTTGAAGATTCTCGTTTTGCTTTTATTAAAGTATTTTTCATTTATCTAATATTTTTGAAATGATTGACAAAAATAGAAATGTAATGCCAGATCTCAGATTAACGATACTATATTAGCTCTTTCGTTCCATCATTCCGTTTTTGCCAGGTTCTTGCAGAATAAATAAAATCGAAATAATGAGAAGTGTGCATTGCCGCGGCAAAATATAAGAAAATATCCTTGAATGAGCTACCGAGTAGTCACAAGGTGACACTTCAGCGTTGCCAGATCTCGGGCTACATAACGCAGTGTTTCCATCCATGTGCGCATAGGTATACACTGTATATAAGTATCTACTGACGCGCCCTCTCAGTCCACTAATATGAACTACAAGGTGTATCTTGTATATGTAAATATGTCCTAATGTCGCCCACACAAAAATGTATATTTGCGATAACATGATATTCCTACCATGTGTGGTATTGAAATAAACAACGATGCGCTGTGTAGCCCGGGACCGGGCTAAACAACGTACTTTTGGGCTGCACAATGTCGGTTAATATATTCAAAGGGCTTCACAATGACCGTGCATATGTCTATATATATATATATATATATATATATATATACATATATATATATATATATATATATATATAACTGAAACTAGTCAGGCGAAATAAAATAAATAAATCTTAAGATAAAATTAAAAAAAAATTTTTTACCAGTAAGTACTAAATAATAATATAACAACCTTCAATGTATAACTGGTAAAATGGATAAAACCTTAAACTTAATATACATTGTTTTTATTTTTCTGATCAATACAATGTGAAACATTAATAGTTAGGGATAAAATCCCCAACAAAAAATTAACAAGCTGTGATCAATTTTAAACTGCAAAGTTTGTAAACTAAAAGCTGTTAGATTGTGCAGGTAATGCTGTTTAATTTTTTAGTGCTTTAATTGCACATCGCTGTTTGAATTTTGCACAATTTAGTATACTTTGGCAAAACTTTGCTCGAGGGAACAGATTTTATAGTATAATTATACCAGGTTTAATAATCAATTTAATTTGAAACTAGTCTGCTGCACATATGATTGTGCTTGAATTGTATTGGAGTTTTCATTAATTGTACGAATTAGAAAAAAAAAGTTAAGTTTAAGATATTATCCATAAATTACCGGTTATATATAGGGTGTTAATACTAAGTTGTAACACCCCAAAATGGCAGTTAGAACTCATTGAAACAAACAAATTTTCTTAGTAAAATTTTTTGAATTGGAGCCCAAGTTCATAGTTATTGGCGTTCTTGTTTTTCGAAAAATCGTCATTACTCCCTTATTTTAAGGAATATTTAAAAAATACAAAAACGTTCAACATGCGCTTTCGGTTCTTTAAAACATTTATGTTTACAATTATTTTCTATTTTATCAAATAACAAAATGGCGACGGATCAAAAATTTCTATGCAAGATATTTTGAAAACCAATCGATCGATTTTTGAAAATAAAACATTTATAAAATCCTTGAACTATCTTATAACATTTGTCTGTTTTGATAATTATGCATTTTTATACACAAATTATGCAAAATACGCACACAAATGATAAACGTGACAGAAACTTTTCAAGATGAAGCAGAAATTTCTGAAGAACAAGATCAAAAAGTATTTAAATTTAAACGTACAAACTAGAAAACACGTGCCTCAACTTATTTAATGGCCTAACTTAAGGTTGGCCTACTTTGTTTTAAATGATTGTTGCAGTTTGTTAAAATTTATCTTGTAATTCAATTTGAATAATAACTTTTTTGGACAAATCGAAAAAAATGTTTCAGACAAATGTTATAATATAGTTTAAGGATTTCATAAAAGTTTGATTTTCAAAAATCAATCGAGTGATTTTCAAAATATCTTGTTTCGAAATTTTTCTTCGGTCGCCATTTTGTTATTTGATAAAATAGAAAACAATTGTAAATACATTTTTTTAGAGAACCGATACCGCATGATGAACGTTTTTGTATTTTTCAAATATTTCTTAAAATAAGAGAGTAATGACGATTTTTCGAAAAACAAAAGAACGGCAATAACTATGAACTTGGGCTCCAATTCAAAAATTTTAACTAAGAAAAGTTGTTTGTTTCAATGAGTTCTAACTGCCATTTTCGGGTGTTACAACTTAGTATTAACACCCTGTATTTACGGTTGTTATATGTAGTACTTACTGGTAAATAATATTTTTCCAATTCGCATTATTAAAACTCTCATTATGTATATTAAATCTCATCGTTATAACTACACTTTAATCGAATGGGTGAATAAAATGCTTACATTTTCACTTTATTCACTATAAGCAGTGACAACGTAAAAAAAATAGTCAAGTTTAAGGTTTTATCCATATATTACCAGTTATATATTTAAGGTTGTTATATGTAGTACTTACTGGTAAATAATATTTTTCCAATTCGCATTATTAAAATTCTCATTATTTATACAGGGTGTCTCAAAATTAACGCCCGTGCTTTTCAGGGATTCGATTCAGAGGGCTAAAACAAATTGAAAATTAGGAGTGGAAAATTTTCGGTTTGTCCCTGTTTATAGAGTTATTGATAAAAATGTAAACAATAACTTTTTCGACCACAATTGAAAACACGATTTCATTCTGATTTGACAATTTGTTTCACAGATGTGGACAGTATTTTGTTTTTTAATTAAATTTGTTATTTGTTTTTTATTATAATTTGTTAGCCCACGATTTTGATTTATTCATTTTGTCAAATCTAGAGACATAACTGTCAAATTTGACAATTAGTTAAACAGATGTGTTTTACATATCTTTTTTTTTATCAAAGACTCTATAACGAGGGATAAATATTTTGTTTTATAATATTATTAGTTACTACACGATTTTGATTTTTTCATTTTGTCAAACCTAGAGATAGAACTGTAAAATTTAACATTTAGTTTGGCAGTTTTACAGATTTTTTATCAATAACTCTATAACGAGGGACAAATATCTTGTTTTATAATATTATTAGTTACTACACGATTTTGATTTATTCATTTTGTCAAATCTAGAGACACAACTGTCAGATTTGACAATTAGTTAAACAGATGTGTTTTACATTTCTTTTTTTTATCAACAACTCTATTACGAAGGACAAATATCTTGTTTTATAATATTATTAGTTACTACACGATTTTGATTTATTCATTTTGTCAAATCTAGAGACACAACTGTCAGATTTGACAATTAGTTAAACAGATGTGTTTTACATTTCGTTTTTTTTTATCAACAACTCTATTACGAAGGACAAATATATCTTGTTTTATAATATTATTAGTTACTACACGATTTTGATTTTTTCATTTTGTCAAACCTAGAGATAGAACTGTAAAATTTAACATTTAGTTTGGCAGTTTTACAGATTTTTTATCAATAACTCTATAACGAGGGACAAATATCTTGTTTTATAATATTATTAGTTACTACACGATTTTGATTTATTCATTTTGTCAAATCTAGAGACACAACTGTCAGGTTTGACAATTAGTTAAACAGATGTGTTTTACATTTCTTTTTTTTATCAACAACTCTATTACGAAGGACAAATATCTTGTTTTATAATATTATTAGTTACTACACGATTTTGATTTATTCATTTTGTCAAATCTAGAGACACAACTGTCAGATTTGACGATTAGTTTGACAAATGTGTTTTACATTTCGTTTTTTTTTATCAACAACTCTATTACGAAGGACAAGTATATCTTGTTTTATAATATTATTAGTTACTACACGATTTTGATTTATTCATTTTGTCAAATCTAGAGACACAACTGTCAGATTTGACAATTAGTTAAACAGATGTGTTTTACATTTCTATTTTTTTATCAACAACTCTATTACGAAGGACAAATATCTTGTTTTATAATATTATTAGTTACTACACGATTTTGATTTATTCATTTTGTCAAATCTAGAGACAGAACTGTCAGATTTGACGATTAGTTTGACAAATGTGTTTTACATTTCGTTTTTTTTTATCAACAACTCTATTACGAAGGACAAATATATCTTGTTTTATAATATTATTAGTTACTACACGATTTTGATTTATTCATTTTGTCAAATCTAGAGACACAACTGTCAGATTTGACGATTAGTTTGACAAATGTGTTTTACATTTCGTTTTTTTTTTATCAACAACTCTATTACGAAGGACAAATATATCTTGTTTTATAATATTATTAGTTACTACACGATTTTGATTTATTCATTTTGTCAAATCTAGAGACACAACTGTCAGATTTGACAATTAGTTAAACAGATGTGTTTTACATTTCTATTTTTTTATCAACAACTCTATTACGAGGGACAAATATCTTGTTTTATAATATTATTAGTTACTACACGATTTTGATTTATTCATTTTGTCAAATCTAGAGACACAACTGTCAGATTTGACAATTAGTTAAACAGATGTGTTTTACATTTCTTTTTTTTTATCAACAACTCTATTACGAGGGACAAATATCTTGTTTTATAATATTATTAGTTAGTACACGATTTTGATTTATTAATTTTGTCAAATCTAAAGAAATAACTGTCAGATTTGACGATTAGTTTGACAAATGTGTTTACAGTTTTTTATCAATAACTCTATAACGAGGAACAAACGGAAAATTTTCCGCTCTTAATTTTCTATTTGGTTGGGCTCCCTGAATGGAAACACACAAGCACGGGCGTCAATTTTGAGACACCCTGTATTGAATATCATCGTTAAAACTACAATTTAATCGGATGGGTGAATAAAATGCTTACATTTTCACTTTATTCACTATAAGCAGTGACTACGTGAATAAAGTAAAAAAGTATAAAAAAATTAGATAATTTCGCACTATCCTTGAAATTTTCTTGTCACCTTACAATGTAACACTTCTTCAAATACTTTAATTCTGATAACTAATTGGAAAAAATCTTGTATCATACACGTGAATAGAGCAATTTTATTCACTTATACCATAAATAGCTATTATTTTAATTTTATTGTATGTTAACGAACTTATAAGTTCGTTTCTGTTATTTATTGTGGATTTTGGTTTGTAATTTATAGTATTCTTAATTGTATTATTTTAAATTGTAGCTAATTTATGTGTCAGAGAGTTGATAGAGGATATAATTGATATAATTCTGTTGTCTTTTTTATGTAATTTACGTTGACCGTAAAATTTAGGTAAAATTCATTGGTAGTACGTTTTTTTAAATTCCTTTTTTTCTTTCTAGTTTTCTTTTAGTTCTTTTTTACCGCACTTGAGCACGTGGTATCTGTCCTCAAAGGCTTTAATTACATTGTTTACATTAATTATTTTATTGTTAAAACACAATAAATTGATACATTGGAAGTTTAGTGATGTTTGCTTTAACTTATTTATTATGATTAACTCTGTGTTATTTTTATGGTGAAATGGTTCATAGCAAACGCGAACGTATCCTATAAATAATGTGCATGTTCTCAATTTAAGCTTCTACAGTTGATTTATATAGATGACAAACGTATACAATGCCAAGGCTATTCATTCAGCAGCAAACCAAAATATTTGTTCACGCTTGTTCTATTTAACTCTTGCCAGACTAGCGCACACAATAAACGTTATGCACGTATAATATTTCGGAAGTCGGACTTCCATAGTGGAAACTACAGCATAATTCGCCCACAGTAAACTGCTGTTACAATCCATTAAATTCTACTGACTTAATAGTAATATTTTCTGTTATACAATGTAACGAGACATTACATCCTTTAAATTCACACTAAAACTATAAAATTATTTACCAAATATATTATAATTTTAATAACAATAAGGTATACTGGGTGTCCAAGATCAGGATCAACAGCATGGGGATCTCTGAAACCGTAAAAGTTACAAAGGCCGTTAAATTACGAAAAAGTTGACCACATTCAAAGTCTTCAAATCAATATATTTTTGCAACTCTGTAAAAAAATCGATAAATCTCTGTAAATAAGATTTAAGTGAAGTAGTGACACATTAAAGTTTTGACAGAAATATTCAAAAACATAAGTACTAATATTTTCGATTTTTAGTTTCGTAAATTCATTTATTGCAGTCAAATTTTTAATTATCTCTGCAATTCTGCAAGATTTTAATTATTGCTGTCAGTTTCAAGTTTCAATTAATCAAACTACTTACATTCTTAATATTTAAAAAAAATACCAATTTTAATGGTTATTTACAAATTTTCAGGTTACTCTACTAAAATTTCGAAGGAGACTGTTAAACTTTTATTAATTATGTACTCGAAAATGCAAAGATTGATTTAAAAGTTTCAATAGTAATTATTAAAAGTTTAACAGTTATCTTCCAATTGAAAAAATTGCCATTTTTTTTTAAATATTGAGAATCTGAGAAGTTTTGATGAATTGACACTTGAAACTGCTAGCAATAATTAAAATTTTGCAGAATTGCAGAGATAATTAAAAATTTGACTGCAATAAATGAATTTAAACTAAAAATTATATAATTTAAGGTTTAAATTAAAAAACTAAAACTAAAAATCGAAAATATTAGTACTTATGTTTTTGAATATTTCTGTCAAAACATTAATGTGTCACTACTTCACTTAAATCTTCAATGTGAAAGTTTCAATTGTGCCAACATTTTAGTCAGATTTTGAAGAATTTTGATGGTAATTAAGGTTTAAATTAATTCTGTTAAATTTTCAAAGGTGGCTGTCGAAATTTCTATTATTACTGTCACAATTCGGATTGTGTTTGATTGTATTGCTGTCAAATTTTCAATTGTTTCTACAAAGTTAAAAAAAAAATCAATTATATGTATCAAAATTGCAATGATTACTGAAGAGAAAAGAGACAATTGAGACATTTTTAATTATTATTAATATTTCAGTTGTTATTAATTTTTGTGCATTTTCTTTCTCTGTGAATTAATCTATGCAGTAGCACTTCCTTAGCGCTATTAGAGCGAAAACCGCACATGCTCCGTTCCTAGTAGTGAGTGTAATTAGGTGCCATGAATAATTAACGAAAACACCCTAATGTATGTGGTTTTCTAATAACCGAGACTGCAAATCTGCAAACGATGGTAGAATCGTCACAGAATCAATGTTGTAACAAAAATTTTAATCTCAGATTTGTAAACCTAAATTTGTAACCCTAGAAAGTATGATTATTAATAATTTATATTCAAAAACCTTTTAATTGATTAATAAGGTTTATTAATATATTCCTTTAAACTTCTAGTTATTGATTTTTCTTTATATCTGTATAAATAACTCAAGTTATAATAGAAAATGCGGCCTTTAGATTAAATTTAGCACCCACTACTGAACTGAAAGTGATTGAATTAGATTATATCACCCTATTATTGAATTAAGCTATTCAATCAAACAACAAAGCTTCAGTATTGATCTATTCCCCAAGGAGTTACTTTCTCCTGACAATGATTTTCTAGACAATGCAATTTTATGGTTAATTTGACCCAAGATCAGAGTGAAAAGAAAAATTATATACTGCATTATTTCGCGAAAGGATGAAAGTAATGTGATTTAGAACGCTTTATAATATAATTATTCAACATGGAACAAACTCAACCGAGTAGATTAGTGTATATGTATGTCGTTTGCATTCTAAATATTTCGGGCATTGGAATAATGTGGGGATTTTTAAATGAAAATGCGAACACGAGAGAAACGGCAATGAACTTGACTCGACTTATCTCGCAGCGTACCATAAATTTACATACATATTGTATGTTGTTTAACACTAATGCATAAGATAACTCCTGGTGCAAGTTCATATAAAATGCAATTTGCAACACTAATTAAAATCCTTTAAAAGCCTCTTAATATTAACGTAAAGTAATACGCGGATACTATAATAATATAAATACAGTGTGTCTTACGCAAATCAATACGTTTTAAAAAATTGCAAAATTCAAAATTTCAACCGGCCGTATCATACATAATGTTGGAGCTTAGCATTGTAACGGTACAATACCGGGGTATCATTATAAATTGTAATTAATTTATAAACGTAGAGTGGCTCGTAATCTAAGTGGCGGTACTTCACCTGTGTTGATTCATGGAATCGTTATAGTGACAAGATCGATGGTTCGTTGTTCAAGTATTGTGTCTGTTACGGGGAAAATATCAAATTATACGCATACACAAATGTCATCATACAGTAATTTATTCATTCAGTAATTCATATGGTTTTACATTTTAATTTAGCAAGTATGGTTTGGTTCATTTGGTTATGGTAAATAATACGCTTTACATTTATGTGGTGACTAAGGGTTTATTTAATAAGTAATAACACACAAATAATGAAGAATGACGATTTATTCTGAACTAAAGTTTAGAAATGAATTTATCGATTTTTTTACGTGGTTTCTGATTATATTTCGTGGTATTCTGACGTGAATTAACGTTATAATTCAAATTCTACTGTATACTAGTACATGCGATCTGTCCCTGCTAATTACGGTGTTTTAGTTATGTCATTCATTCCACATGCGTTCGTTCATCCATATTTTTATCTTTTATTTACTTGATTTGATTTATCCTCAGATAAAGTTTAGAAGTGTATTTCCCAGCAAATAACATGCCAGTATTAACGATGACGATTTACCCTTAATTAAAGTTTTGCAATGCATTTACCAAGCAATAACACCCAAATTATTATATCGTAAATTTCGATCGGTGATTTGTGCACGATGGTCAGTTGTGTCTGGCTAAAGTACATATATCTGATCTCATAGCGAGTCTCATACCCAAACCCTATTACGTCTGACGTGTATGAAACATAAGCCCCTCATTTGTTTTTGACTCTTTTTATTTCATTTAATTTTTTTTGTCTTTTCTTTTGATTTTAATATTTTCATTTATTTTTAGTTTGTTTTTACTTCGTTTTTGTGATAATTGAATTCACCTAGCGGATGTAATTCTGCATGATTTTGACTTTGATTCATTCACGGATTTATATCCCTTCTTTACGCATGCTCATGCATGAATTCCCTTGATTCGCATTCATTCTTAATTGCCGTTGTGTTTCGAATTTATTAACTTTATTTCTCATCCGATCATGACTTATGACTTGGATCCATTCAATGGTTTATCTATAATATCCACATGCTCGTGCTTCAGGAATATACTGACTCGCATTCATTCATTTCTCACTCGCTCACGAATTCAAATATGCAAATACTGACCACATGCATTATCGATGCTGAGGGCTGTTTTATTTCACCGGCATGCAATTAGAACTTATTAGTTTGATCACTCACTCGGCTGATTGATTAGTGATATTAACTACGCAACGTTAATTACAAGGATTTAGTGATTTGGTATGACATGACGATATTTGCTGATTTTTGTAATAATTATTGACCTTCACGGATACCGGTTTTTAGTTCCCGTTGCGATCGCTACCTGGGAAATCCCTTGAGTTTATATCTGTTTAAATACCTTCCTGAACTAAGCTCTTTCCCGAATCCCTTGCTAATAAAATATAAATAATAATTAAAACGCATGATAATCGAGTATGTTGTTTCGGAGGAAGGATTTCATAAAATGTATGTAACGTGAATTGGTGGTGGTTTATGTGGAGTAGCAATACTTATCATACGTGACAATATTACGAAGAGAACCATACACGTTGTGGGGTGTGATTGGTTAATATGTTCGACCCGAACACATCAAGGGGTTAGAGCGATTTTTGTAGTCTGCTTCTAGCGCGCCCTTCTGTTTCAAAGTGCGTCGCGAAACCCACATATCGCTCTAATTACGAAGAGAAACATACATGTTATCGTATGAGATTGATGAATGTGTTCGATCCGCACATACCAACGGGTAAGAGCGATTTTGTTGTATGGCGTGTGATTGGTTAATATGTTCGACCCGAACACATCAAGGGGTTAGAGCGATTTTTGTAGTCTGCTTCTAGCGCGCCCTTCTGTTTCAGACTGCGTCGCGAAACCCATATATCGCTCTAATTACGAAGAGAAACATACACGCTATCGTGTGAGATTGATGAATGTGTTCGGTCCGCACATACCCACGGGTAAGAGCGATTTTGTAGTATCCTTCTAGCGCGCCCTTCTGTTTCAAAGTGCGCCAGTCACACACCTTTGCGCCAGTTTGGGCGTTTTGTTCTTTCGTATTTTTGTCACAGGATATTTTCCGGCGGATTGCCGAATTAATTTACTTGACACGCGTAATGACTTGTCTGCTAAATATTTCGCAGTGCCCTTTGAAATTGGCAGTTTGATTCACGTTACTCGATCATCAATTACATCAGTACTCACTCATTAACCCTTCCTATCTCTCGCCGACTGGATAGCCGTACGGATGTCGTGGTGGCCCTTGCGCTTGGTGTTGTTTTAATTACTTAGCGGTCTCCCCGAAAATATCTAACTGGTTCAATACTGCCCTAATTGAATTATCAATTTCCCTGACTGTTTATTCTAATTGCGCCCCCGTTTACACTCTCGCGATTTCTCTCGTGCCCTCGGCCGTCGAGCTCTAAGTGACCTCCCCCCTGCTTTCGCAGATTCTTATATGTTTACCTCCCCATTTTCCCCGAGCACCCGGGCCCAAACACTGCCGTCCCCGATCTTCTACGGTGGTCCACTCGTCCTGGCCAAGTGCCTTTTTCGATGCCTGCGCAATAATTTCTTCCACATGTTTACGCCACTCGATCTTTAGCTGGCGGATTTGTGTTTGCTACCAATACAAATCATGTCCCTTTGTGGCGTGAGTTATCCAGGCCAAATGGGCCCTGTTCTAAGAATTTCGGTACGCGTGCATGTAGCTGACGCTGTTTTTATGGTACTTAAGTTAATGATTCTATGGGCCGTAATATTATACTTTCGGTTTTGAACTCCCCGGAATAGCTCACTGTCGGTCAGTGGCACAACCCCTGTCTGGTCTCGAGTAATTTATATTTCCATGAACTGTTGATATTTCCGCCCGACTAGTAAACTCTTGTTACCTTAAGTTAATGGCTTTTATTGTCCCCATTGTTGATAGAATTCTCCCGGACTGGTTCAGGGGGCTGCGGTCCCCCACGAGTCTGTTTACGTAGTTTTACGCCGGAATGCGATACTTATTTAATTATTAATACGAACGATTTTTCAGCAAATAACACCTGTCTTATCTACTCGTTGTTTAGCCAAATAAAACATGGTATGCCGTGGGTCATTTCAGCATTTAACCGATTTCGACAGGTATTCGTTATTATTTGTCCAGATAATTAATATATCATATACACATCTGTTCTCGATCTTGATGTATTTATTAAAAGGATTTTGATTGTTAATTTGACAAAGCAAAAATCCAAAATACACATAATATAATAAAACAAGAAGCATTAACAGCTAGCATATAAAGTTCATATGATATAAATTATTTCTGAAATCCATTGTTTCAAAATCTATTGATAACACTGGGCCATATTCATGACAATTTATGCTTCTGGACGCGTTCGACATCATTCGCAAAATCGCATTTGCATTATTGATTGAAGCCGTCATTTCGCGCTAAAGTAAACACCATTAACATTAATATTAATTAGTCCGATGCAGATCATTGCTTGCGACAAACGAAATTTGCGCTAATGTACAAATTGAACGCGAAGTTGCATTTGATGACCCAACGGACCTTTAACGAGACACCGGAAGTTTGTCTTCGACCTCCAACAGTATCAATAACGTTAGAACTCATCAAACTAATTGCACGTCGTCGCTAATTATGCTATACCTCGACTTGAATTAAATTATAAAGACAATATTTACGTGTAAAATTTATTTGTTCAGTTAGTTTTCTTATGAGATTCGTGTGGATTGCAGAAATTTTACGTTAATTGTTTCCAGTAAAATTGTTGCACAGCTTTTAATTCTGTTGGAATACATTTTTTTTAAATATCCGAAAATATCAGAGGAATTGAAAGTAATGATTCTTCAGACGGCTTAACTGATATACAAATTATTTATTGTGGTACAATAATAATAAATATCCTACTTTGAAAACAGAAACACAATTGATTCAGATTTTCACAGGTTTTTGATTCGAGATTAAGTGAACTGACAAATGCACAATAAGTTGTGTGTAGAGCAGTTCGGATTTTTATGGTACTTGTTCATACTATGTATTAGCATTCAAATTGTAATAAAATAAATTAACAAATATCAACAAACATATAGTATTGTATTAAATTCTCACAGTTATTTGCAAACAGTTTAAATCTCCATTTGCACTTTAAATGGTTATATCTCATTGGTTTGTAAATATCATAAAATAGACATTTTCTCACAATAAGATCGCGTGAAAGTTTGGCGGAATAAGATACTCGTTTTCACTCGTTTGCAACGTACTGCCTATTATAATATTCAGGATGTGTAGTTAATTAAAACGAATGATCACAAAATTAATTAACTACAGTAATTACCGATATTTTTTAGGGACTGTTATCCTTAATTAATTAGTTTTATATCTGTTATGGATAAATATTGTGTGTAACGTGAAATAATTCACCCCGGAGTGTATTTTGTATAATGGCTACATACATTTCCTGTACAGACAGACGCATTGAAAACAATAAGGCAAATTCAGGCGAATGAATCAATATGGTTCACAAGCGAGCTCGGATATAATTCAATGCTGTGTTCATTGAAATATCCCGACTGCTACAATGGTTATATCCAATAAATATACGCAGCACATACTTTTACAAGATCTCGACTAACACTCTCTGCCACAATTCTCTTCCCACATCTATAACAAATACAATACGATAAACCGCTTAGAGAACAGAAATAGACAACGTAATATAAAAAGATTACATGAAAGTATTCCTGGTTTGCTGAAATATCGAAATAAAATGAGCAAAACACTAAAAATATTTGAACGTGATAAAGAAAATATTATTAAAGTGATGAACTACATCTGGACTTTTAAAAAATAACAGCCATCTATTAATTTATCAAAACATTTATATTGGAAATATTTTTTACAATAATAATGTAATAGGAATATGCTATCTAATACAGGGTGTACTTTATTTGCGGGCCATATAAAAATATTAAGTTGATGAGGATTTTGTTCGAAACGAAATGTTGTACTGAAAATTTACAAAGTGGCAATGAGAAAATGCCTTTTGTTTTTTATACCTTTTCAAATAACTTCAGCAAACCATAAAAAAGATATCGCAAAATTTCGGATTTTGTTGAATATCTCCGGAAGTAAGCGGAATTTTCTCGCTTTCTCAACAGAATATTACTGACAACTAAATCGAGCAACTTTTTTTGTAATTTAACCACCTTTGTAACTTTTACAGTTTCCGAGATCCCCATGCTGTTGATCCTTATCTTGGACACCCTGTATATTATTAATATTGTTTGATGCCTATTTTTTATTACACATATTTGTTTAAGATATTTATATTAGGCTAATAACAAACAAAATTTAATTTAATTTTGCCGTATTTACAAATTAGTGAACTAGTTTGCAATACATTTGAATAATACTAATAACCACTTCATATTTGCGTATGAAAACAAACATGTTTACGAATGTAACGTTAAACAATTATAATTTTTGTTTTATATTAAGATAATGGCTAAAAATGTTTACGGTCGGTATTTTTGTTAGCAGACTAATCAGTGCGTCCAAGAAACTGTTGTCAATTATTACATTGGGTACTAATAAATGACACTGTTTAAGGTGCTGAAATGAGTCGTATAGAATCAAAACTCACAATATCCAAATACCGAAATTTTGGGAATTAACCAAAAACCGCTCTACTCGACAATATTTTTTCCCAAATTTTGCAAATGATTTTTTTACATCCTGTTAGCTCTACAAAATGTATTGTAAAATTAAAACAAATGCTTTATTATATAGCATTTTAATAACAAAAGCAGTTCAAAATTGGATAATGTTAGTTTTGAAACCAATATGTGGATAATGATTCTTATCTGATTTTGATAATTAGCTCTTATTCCATAGTAGTTATAAAATTAATAAAAATCTAATTATTTATGGAACTCTTATTCCGTAGTAGTTATAAAATTAATAAAATATCTAATTATATATGCAATAAAATTTATTTTATTAGACCAAAGCAGTCACAAAACAAGACACACAAAAAATAGGTTATAAACAGTAACCTTCGGTGAGTTTGACAGCCATAAGATGGCTTGTGATTGGTTGAAATCAGATGTTGTCAAAAGTAACAATATCCAATGGATGATGTTAGTTTTGACAACATCTGACTTTCAACCAATCACAAGCCATATTGTGGCTGTCAAACTATTAGAGCAAAGCAGACAAAACCATCAAAACAAGGCACAAAAAAATAGGTTATAGGAAAATACCTATAAATAGGTTCGGGTTACACCCGAAGGATGTAACCTTCGGGTGAGTTTGACAGCCTTAAGATGACTTGTGATTGGTTGAAATTCAGACGTTGTCAAAAGTAACAATATCCAATGGATAATGTTAGTTTTGACAACATCTGATTTTCAACCAATCACAAACCATCTTATGGCTGTCAAAGTATTAGAGCAAAGCAGACAAAACCATTAAAACTAGGCACAAAAAAAATTGTTAAAAACAGTAACCTTCGGTGAGTTTGACAGCCATAAGATGGCTTGTGATTGGTTGAAAATCAGATGTTGTTAATAGTAACAATATTCAGTGGATATTGTTAGTTTTGACAACATCTGATTTTCAACCAATCACCAGCCATCTTGTGGCTGTCAAACTATTAGAGCAAAGCAGACAAAACCATCAAAACTACTCACAAAAAAAAACAACTTATAAACAGTAACCTTCGGGTGATTTTGACAGCCATAAAATAGCTTGTGATTGGTTGAAAATCAGATGTTGTTAATAGTAACAATATCCAGTGGATAATGTTAGTTTTGACAACATCTGATTTTCAACCAATCACAAACCATCTTATGGCTGTCAAAGTATTAGAGCAAAGCAGAGAAAACCATCAAAACTAGGCACAAAAAAATAACTTATAAACAATAACCTTCGGGTGAGTTTGACAGCCATAAGATGGCTTGTGATTGGTTGAAAATCAGATGTTGTCAAAAGTAACAATATCCAATGGATAATGTTAGTTTTGACAACATCTGATTTTCAACCAATCACAAGCCATCTTATGGCTGTCAAACTATTAGAGCAAAGCACACAAAACCATTAAAACTAGGCACAAAAGAATAAGTAATAAACAGTAACCTTCGGGTTAGTTTAACAGCCATAAAATGGCTTGTGATTGGTTGAAATTCAGATGTTCTCAAAAGTAAGAATATCCAATGGATAATGTTAGTTTTGACATCTGATTTTCAACCAATCACAAGCCATATTGTGGCTGTCAAACTATTAGAGCAAAGCAGACAAAACCATCAAAACTAGGCACAAAAAAATAGGTTATAAACAATAACCTTCGGGTGAGTTTGACAGCCATAAGATGGCTTGTGATTGGTTGAAAATCAGATGTTGTTAATAGTAACAATATCCAGTGGATAATGTTAGTTTTGACAACATCTGATTTTAAACCAATCACAAACCATCTTATGGCTGTCAAACTATTAGAGCAAAGCAGACAAAACCATCAAAACTACTCACAAAAAAATAACTTATAAACAGTAACCTTCGGGTGAGTTTGACAGCCATAAAATGGCTTGTGATTAGTTGAAAATCAGATGTTGTCAAAAGTAACAATATCCAATGGATAATGTTAGTTTTAACAACATCTGATTTTCATCCAATCACAAGCCATCTTATGGCTGTCAAACTATTAGAGCAAAGCACACAAAACCATTAAAACTAGGCACAAAAGAATAAGTAATAAACAGTAACCTTCGGGTTAGTTTAACAGCCATAAAATGGCTTGTGATTGGTTGAAATTCAGATGTTCTCAAAAGTAAGAATATCCAATGGATAATGTTAGTTTTGACATCTGATTTTCAACCAATCACAAGCCATATTGTGGCTGTCAAACTATTAGAGCAAAGCAGACAAAACCATCAAAACTACTCACAAAAAAATAACTTATAAACAGTAACCTTCGGGTGAGTTTGACAGCCATAAAATGGCTTGTGATTGGTTGAAATTCAGATGTTCTCAAAAGTAAGAATATCCAATGGATAATGTTAGTTTTGACATCTGATTTTCAACCAATCACAAGCCATATTGTGGCTGTCAAACTATTAGAGCAAAGCAGACAAAACCATCAAAACTAGGCACAAAAAAATAGGTTATAAACAATAACCTTCGGGTGAGTTTGACAGCCATAAGATGGCTTGTGATTGGTTGAAAATCAGATGTTGTTAATAGTAACAATATCCAGTGGATAATGTTAGTTTTGACAACATCTGATTTTAAACCAATCACAAACCATCTTATGGCTGTCAAACTATTAGAGCAAAGCAGACAAAACCATCAAAACTACTCACAAAAAAATAACTTATAAACAGTAACCTTCGGGTGAGTTTGACAGCCATAAAATGGCTTGTGATTGGTTGAAAATCAGATGTTGTTAATAGTAACAATATCCAGTGGATAATGTTAGTTTTGACAACATCTGATTTTAAACCAATCACAAACCATCTTATGGCTGTCAAACTATTAGAGCAAAGCAGACAAAACCATCAAAACTACTCACAAAAAAATAACTTATAAACAGTAACCTTCGGGTGAGTTTGACAGCCATAAAATGGCTTGTGATTAGTTGAAAATCAGATGTTGTCAAAAGTAACAATATCCAATGGATAATGTTAGTTTTAACAACATCTGATTTTCATCCAATCACAAGCCATCTTATGGCTGTCAAACTATTAGAGCAAAGCACACAAAACCATTAAAACTAGGCACAAAAGAATAAGTAATAAACAGTAACCTTCGGGTTAGTTTAACAGCCATAAAATGGCTTGTGATTGGTTGAAATTCAGATGTTCTCAAAAGTAAGAATATCCAATGGATAATGTTAGTTTTGACATCTGATTTTCAACCAATCACAAGCCATATTGTGGCTGTCAAACTATTAGAGCAAAGCAGACAAAACCATCAAAACTACTCACAAAAAAATAACTTATAAACAGTAACCTTCGGGTGAGTTTGACAGCCATAAAATGGCTTGTGATTGGTTGAAATTCAGATGTTCTCAAAAGTAAGAATATCCAATGGATAATGTTAGTTTTGACATCTGATTTTCAACCAATCACAAGCCATATTGTGGCTGTCAAACTATTAGAGCAAAGCAGACAAAACCATCAAAACTAGGCACAAATAAATAGGTTATAAACAATAACCTTCGGGTGAGTTTGACAGCCATAAGATGGCTTGTGATTGGTTGAAAATCAGATGTTGTTAATAGTAACAATATCCAGTGGATAATGTTAGTTTTGACAACATCTGATTTTAAACCAATCACAAACCATCTTATGGCTGTCAAACTATTAGAGCAAAGCAGACAAAACCATCAAAACTACTCACAAAAAAATAACTTATAAACAGTAACCTTCGGGTGAGTTTGACAGCCATAAAATGGCTTGTGATTGGTTGAAAATCAGATGTTGTCAAAAGTAACAATATCCAATGGATAATGTTAGTTTTGACAACATCTGATTTTCATCCAATCACAAGCCATCTTATGGCTGTCAAACTATTAGAGCAAAGCACACAAAACCATTAAAACTAGGCACAAAAGAATAAGTAATAAACAGTAACCTTCGGGTTAGTTTAACAGCCATAAAATGGCTTGTGATTGGTTGAAATTCAGATGTTCTCAAAAGTAAGAATATCCAATGGATAATGTTAGTTTTGACATCTGATTTTCAACCAATCACCAGCCATCTTGTGGCTGTCAAACTATTAGAGCAAAGCAGACAAAACCATTAAAACTAGGCACACAAAAATTGTTATAAACAATAACCTTCGGGTGAGTTTGACAGCCATAAGATGGTTTGTGATTGGTTGAAAATCAGATGTTGCCAAAGTAACAATATCCAATGGATAATTTTAGTTTTGACTATAACCTCTACATCTGATAGCATTTTACCCGGGATATAGTAAGTTTGGACTTGAACCAATGCCACATTTAATTTCAGAGCAAAAATTCAAATGAAAAACCATTCTAATATCCAAATAATTTTTGATATTGTGAGTTTAGATTCAATACGACGCAAATGTTTCCTAGGATACAAGCAAATAATTTAGCAACATTTTGTTGTGTCATGTCATTATTTGTTATTATTTCGTTGTAATTATTTGGAAAAGTTGACACCACTTTCTTGAAAGCTCTGTAGAATAACTGTTATAAACTGTTATGTTATTATTATGTTAACTAGAGTAACTCTGTTAATTGTAACTTAGGCTGAACATTATGTTATAATTATGTTAATGAGAGTGAGATAGATGACAGAGTGTAGATATCACACTCTGTATATATATATATATATATATATATATATATATATATATATATATATATATATATATACACAGGGTGTTAATACTAAGTTGTAACACCCGAAAATGGCAGTTAGAATTTATGAAATCCTTAAACTATATACTTTTAATAGTAGTTTCTTCGCTTCTTCGCCGATGGTTTTCATCATTTCTGCTTTTATTTGGTCCTTTCCTGCCGCTTTTCCGTTTTCAGGCTCTTAATTGCTATGTCTAATTCTTTTCTGTTATCTCTTCGTTCTCGGTTTTGTGTAATTTCTTCTATCTCTCTATCATTGATTTCCTCAGCATTTAATAAATCCATGAAATATTCCCTCCGTCTATTCATAATTTGTTCATCTTCCCTTAATATATTTCCTTGCTTGCTCTTGATTTCACAGTCTGTTTTTTTTTTCTTTTCTGGAGCTCTTGATAACATTATAGAACAACTTCTGGTTTTCTCTGCTATTTCTTTCCATTCTTTCTCCAAATTCTTCCCATGACTTTTGTTTCGCATTTAATATTACTTATTTGACTTTCTTTCGGCTTTCCTTATACTGATCATATTTTGCGTCTGATTTATCATTTAGGTATTGCTTCCAGGCCAGCTTTTTACTTTTAATTTCCTCTTTAATTTCTTCTGTCCACCATCTCGTTTGTTTCTTCTTGTTTGTTTTCCTCATTGTTCCACATGTTATTTTTGCTGCCTCTTTCATAATGTTTCTTATTGTTTCACATATCTTTATAATGTCCATCTCTTGTATTCTCTTTTTTTGCGTTATTAACTCTGTCACCATTTTTGTGTACTCTTTGGCTACTTCTTCCTCTCTCAATTTGTATAGTTTTCCCGTCTCTCTTTCTTTCTTTATTTCCTTATCATGTCTGTCTTTACTTCTACAGTGTTTTCTTTTATTTTTGATATCAATAGGTACTGGTCGCTATCAATTTCGAATCCTCTTCTAACCTTTGTATCGATTATGTTACTACGATGTTCTCTATCTATTAAAATATAGTCGATAACTGATTTTTTGTTCCTTGCCCTTTCTTCTCTCGTATATGTATGTATTTCTTTGTGGTTGTAGAATGTATTTATTATAATAAGGTCCTCTATTAAGCAGAAGTCTAACATTCTCTTCCCGTTATCATTCCTTACGTTTCGCCATATTTACCTATTATTCCATTAAATATGTTATCACCTCTGCCTACTCTACAATTAAAATCTCCGGCAACATAAATTTCTCCTTTTAGATTTTCTATTGTTTCTCCTAATTTATCCCAAAAAATCTTTTTGTTTTCCACTAAGTCGTCGTCATTAGGTCCATATGTCACAACAATATTTATTTTCTTATTTTGTCCGCAATTCAGTGTTATTGACATTATTCTTTCCGACCATGCTTTCCAGTAGTCAATATTTTGGCTCCATTTCTTATGTATTATCACTCCTACTCCTGCAGCTGCCCTTTTGCATTCTTCTACTCCACTAAAGCATAAGGTATGACCGTTATCAGTTTTGATTTTCTATACTTCCTTTTTCTTTGTCTCTGTTATTGCTAATATGTTTAGGTCTGCCTTCTCAAACTCGTCTTCCAGCTCTTTTTCTTTACCTTTTATACCTCTTATATTCCATGCTCCCAATTTCCATATTTTTCTTTTTCTGTTTCCTATAAATATATTTGTTTTGTTGTTGTATATATCGCCTTTCTTTTTCTTCTCGGTTTTGTTTTTATTACTCATATCCGTTTTATTTGCTGATTTATTCTTCATTTTTTCCCTTCCCCGTTTTACTCCTTTTTGTATTAGTTTTTTTTGTATCTGCTCCTTTTCTTCTCCATTGTTCTCCATTAACCAGAACCTTCTTATATTTGGTTATAACAAGCTTACCTGCTTCTATTTGTTCCTTTGCAAATTTCCTTATTTGTGCTTGTATTTGTCTTTCTTTCTTTGTGTAGTCATTTCTATGTATATTTGTGTATGCCTTAACTTTTTCATTACTTCCATTTTTTCTCTAAAGTTGTCGAGCTTGACAAGTATAAACGGTTGGTAAGCCTTGTACATAGGAGTCCTTTATTTTAGTATCCACTCGTAGTTTGAAGTTATGACGCCATTTTTTTTAAATGACAACCTATATTTTTTATTATTGATTTTGATAGTGCTTTTTATTAAGTTTTCAACAACATGACATTTACAATATGTAACATTAAAAAAAATGAGAAAAAGAGCGTTAAAGTAAAACTATTAAATTATTATTTCAATGTGCAGAACGCATCTAGTTACCATTCAAAACAACGTCAGTTAAAACAAAATTAGGAAAACAGGCGTGGGTTTTAAACATTGGAATAAAACAAAATTGATTAACCTGAAAAACATTCTTATTACAATATCATCAATTACAAAAATAAGAACAGAAAAACTACCTGTTGAAGCGTTTTTCGAAAATTTATACAGGGGAAAAAATAAAGCCAGGTCTTAATACATTATGCGCTCTCTGTATATGAATTACATTACAATGACAATGCAACAACGAACTTGTAGGACACAATATTTTTTAAACAAAGGCATCAGATTATAATATTGCACATTTGGCGGTTTCAGCTGTGGGTCAATCGCATTTACTCAGCGTATTGTCATACACGATATAATTACTGCATTATTTGCAATTAGAAACTGCGCCACAATAAAATTAGAAACTGCAATTTGAGTTCCAATTCGTATGTCGAAATTCTGCAATAAGTTCGCATGCAGTAATTTAATATACGCAGAACATTATAATATTAATTAATTATTTCTTATTACAAAATATGACTGTAGCTTTGTGATTATTATTGTCTCATTACATATGTAAACGGTGCAAAACTTTAAGATTAACCTTTTTTTTTTCTATTAAAGATTTCCGAGATTTTCTCTGTTTCTGACCAATCAGATTTAAAACGAAAAATGCCTTCAAATTTAATTTTTATTCACAAAATTGTCAGTGTTGTTAAATTTTGTTTGTATGATCGCTAACATAAGAAAATTTATGGCAGTTTTGAACTTTTGGAAACGGTCAAAATTGTGTACTCTAGTAATCGTACTGAAATTGAAGATATTCAAGAGTAATATTGAAAAGTTAAAGTTAGGTATTAAACAACTTATTATTTCTTATACAGAAGTAGAATTTCTTAGTGTTTATTAAAATTTTTACTATGCCTGATCGATTGCCTTGAAATTTTTCTATTTCTTATAAATTTCAGAGGATTTTTTATTGCGTCTGAGCAATTGGAATTTAAAAATCGTTGGTTATCGACAATTATGTAATTTCTGATAAGATACTTGCCAAAGTACGAAATTTTGACAAGTCCTGCAAGTTCAAAACTATCTTAACTTTTCCAATTTGTGCGATTTTACAAAAATTGTGTTTTTTATAGCAACATTAACAATTTTGTACATAAAAGTTGAATTTATTGGCATTTTCTTATATAACTATTTCTAATCGATTGCCAAATTTTTTCTATTAAAGATTTCCGAGGTTTTTTCTGTTTCTGACCAATCAGATTTAAAACAAAAAATGCCTTTAAATTCAATTTTTATTTACAAACTTGTCAGCGTCGTTAAATTTTGTTTGTATGATCGCTAACATAAGATAATTTATGGCAGTTTTAAACTTTTGGAAACTGTCCAAATTGTGTACTCTAGTAATTGTACTGAAATTGAAGATATTCAAGAGTAATATTGAAAAGTTAAAGTTAAGTGTTAAACAACTTAATACTTGTTATACAGACGTGGAATTTCTTAGTGTTTATTAAAATTTTCACTATGTCTGATCGATTGCCTAGAAATTTTTCTATTTCTTATAAATTTCAGAGGATTTTTCATTGCCTCTGAGTAATCGGAATTTAAAAATCGTTGATTATCGATAATTTTGTAATTTCTGATAAGATATTTGGCAAAGTACGAAATTTGGACGAGTCCTGCAAGTTCAAAACTACCTTAACTTTTCCAATTTGTGCGATTTTACAAAAATTGTGTTTTTTATAGCAACATTAACAATTTTGTACATAAAAGTTGAATTTATTGACATTTTCTTATATAACTATTTCTAATCGATTGCCAAATTTTTTCTATTAAAGATTTCCGAGATTTTTTCTGTTTCTGACCTATTAGATTTAAAACGAAAAATGCCTAGAAATTCAATTTTCATTTACAATATTGTCAGTGTGGTTAAATTTTGTTTGTATGATCGCTAACATATGAATATTTCTGGCAGTTTTGAACTTTTGGAAACGTTCCAAATTGTGTACTCTAGTAATTGTACTGAAATTGAAGATATTCAAGAGTAATATTGAAAAGTTAAAGTTAGGCGTTAAACAACTTAATACTTGTTATGCAGAAGTGGAATTTCTTAGTGTTTATTAAAATTTTCACTATGTCTGATCGATTGCCTAGAAATTTTTCTATTTCTTATAGATTTCAGAGGATTTTTTATTGCGTCTGAGCAATTGGAATTTAAAAATCGTTGGTTATCGACAATTATGTAATTTCTGATAAGATACTTGCCAAAGTACGAAATTTTGACAAGTCCTGCATGTTCAAAACTATCTTAACTTTTCCAATTTGTGCGATTTTACAAAAATTGTGTTTTTTATAACAACATTAACAATTTTGTACATAAAAGTTGAATTTATTGACATTTTCTTATATAACTATTTCTAATCGATTGCCAATTTTTTTCTATTAAAGATTTCCGAGATTTTTTCTGTTTCTGACCAATCAGATTTAAAACGAAAAATGCCTTCAAATTCAATTTTTATTTACAAAATTGTCAGTGTTGTTAAATTTTGTTTGTATGATCGCTAACATAAGAAAATTTATGGCAGTTTTGAACTTTTGGAAACGGTCAAAATTGTGTACTCTAGTAATCGTACTGAAATTGAAGATATTCAAGAGTAATATTGAAAAGTTAAAGTTAGTTATTAAACAACTTATTATTTCTTATACAGAAGTAGAATTTCTTAGTGTTTATTAAAATTTTTACTATGCCTGATCGATTGCCTTGAAATTTTTCTATTTCTTATAAATTTCAGATGATTTTTCATTGCCTGTGAGTAATCGGAATTTAAAAATCGTTGATTATCGACAATTTTGTAATTTCTGATAAGATATTTGCCAAAGTACGAAATTTTGACCAGTCCTGCAAGTTGAAAACTACCTTAACTTTTCCAATTTGTGCGATTTTACAAAAGTTGTGTTTTTTATAACATTAACAATTTTGTACATAAAAGTTGAATTTATTGGCATTTTCTTATATAACTATTTCTAATCGATTGCCTACATTTTTTCAATTAAAGATTTCCGAGATTTTTTCTGTTTCTGACCAATCAGATTTAAAAGAAAAGTTGCCTAGAAATTCAATTTTTATTTACAAAATTGTCAGTGTTGTTAAATTTTGTTTGTATGATCGCTAACAAAAGAAAATTTATGGCAGTTTTAAACTTTTGGAAACTGTCCAAATTGTGTACTCTAGTAATTGTACTGAAATTGAAGATATTCAAGAGTAATATTGAAAAGTTAAAGTTAGGTGTTAAACAACTTAATACTTGTTATACAGAAGTGGAATTTCTTAGTATTTATTAAAATTTTCACTATGTCTGATCGATTGCCTAGAAATTTTTCTATTTCTTATAAATTTCAGAGGATTTTTCATTGCCTCTGAGTAATCGGAATTTAAAAATCGTTGATTATCGACAATTTTGTAATTTCTGATAAGATATTTGCCCAAGTACGAAATTTGGACGAGTCCTGCAAGTTCAAAACTACCTTAACTTTTCCAATTTGTGCGATTTTACAAAAATTGTGTTTTTTATAGCAACATTAACAATTTTGTACATAAAAGTTGAATTTATTGACATTTTCTTATATAACTATTTCTAATCGATTGCCAAATTTTTTCTATTAAAGATTTCCGAGATTTTTTCTGTTTCTGACCTATTAGATTTAAAACGAAAAATGCCTAGAAATTCAATTTTCATTTACAATATTGTCAGTGTGGTTAAATTTTGTTTGTATGATCGCTAACATATGAATATTTCTGGCAGTTTTGAACTTTTGGAAACGTTCCAAATTGTGTACTCTAGTAATTGTACTGAAATTGAAGATATGCAAGAGTAATATTGAAAAGTTAAAGTTAGGCGTTAAACAACTTAATACTTGTTATGCAGAAGTGGAATTTCTTAGTGTTTATTAAAATTTTCACTATGTCTGATCGATTGCCTAGAATTTTTTCTATTTCTTATAGATTTCAGAGGATTTTTTATTGCGTCTGAGCAATTGGAATTTAAAAATCGTTGGTTATCGACAATTATTTAATTTCTGATAAGATACTTGCCAAAGTACGAAATTTTGACAAGTCCTGCAAGTTCAAAACTATCTTAACTTTTCCAATTTGTGCGATTTTACAAAAATTGTGTTTTTTATAACAACATTAACAATTTTGTACATAAAAGTTGAATTTATTGGCATTTTCTTACATAGCTATTTCTAATCGATTGCCTACATTTTTTTTATTAACGATTTCCGAGATATTTGCTGTTTCTGACCAATCAGATTTAAAACGAAAAATGCCTAGAAATTCAGTTTTTAATTACAAAATTGTCAGTGTTGTTGAAATTTGTTTGTATGATCGCTAACATCAGAAAATTTATGGCAGTTTTAAACTTTTGGAAACGGTCCAAATTGTGTACTCTAGTAATTGTACTGAAATTGAAGATATTCAAGAGTAATGTTGAAAAGTTAAAGTTAGGTGTTAAACAACTTAATATTTGTTATACAGAAGTGGAATTTCTTAGTGTTTGTTAAAATTTTTACTATGTCTGATCGATTGCCTAGATTTTTTCTATTTCTTATAGATTTCAGAGGATTTTTCATTGCCTCTGAGTAATCGGAATTTAAAAATCGTTGATTATCGACAATTTTGTAATTTCTGATAAGATATTTGTCAAAGTACGAAATTTGGACGGATCCTGCAAGTTCAAAACTATCTTAACTTTTCCAATTTGTGCGATTTTACAAAAATTGTGTTTTTTATAACAACATTAACAATTTTGTACATAAAAGTTGAATTTATTGACATTTTCTTATATAACTATTTCTAATCGATTGCCAATTTTTTTCTATTAAAGATTTCCGAGATTTTTTCTGTTTCTGACCAATCAGATTTAAAACGAAAAATGCCTTCAAATTCAATTTTTATTTACAAAATTGTCAGTGTTGTTAAATTTTGTTTGTATGATCGCTAACATAAGAAAATTTATGGCAGTTTTGAACTTTTGGAAACGCGGAAATGTGTATGATATTCTTATTCCATATGATTTCCAAATTAAACTCAAACATTACGTGGAACTTGTGAAAGAGCGAGCAATAGGGCAAAGCTGTTTGCTTTTGCACGTTGAAAGTTTTGCTTTCGTGTATTTATTTACCTCCTGCATATTTATTGCCTGCAAACTTTCGATGAACTGTCTTTAATGAGAGAACCATAAAGTTCGGTGGTTTATATAATTCCGGCTGTGCTGTAATCAGTCACGTTTCACATTTCATTTGGCGTTTTGAAATAAATTATGTTTCATTTGCAAAATGCGTTCGCATCATGATTTATTTACCTACCTTCGAGTCACATACAAATCTCAGGACTTAAAAGTTGCAAGTAGTTGCTATAGCATAAAATATTTGTGGTCTACTGAGTCTCTTACATATATATATATATATATATATATATATATATATATATATATATATATATATATATATATATATATATATATTTCATAGTGCATGCAATGTTTGTTGTTTCGTTATTTACCAGTGACCAATATTTGGTGCTCTGGCTAATTACCTATGCCAGATATCGATTTAATACACATGAAATTCACAGCGAACTACAGCATTATCATAGAAATTAAAATTTGTTATTGTCCATGCCATAGCTGTAGAAATTATCAAAAGAGTTAAGAAATTGCAATATATTTGATTAATTAATTAATGTATTAAAAAGGTATCAGCACGTTTCATATAATGAAATTACAATAATTCCTCTTAACTGTAAGCTTAATTTTTTTCGTTGAATACTAATTTAAATGGTACGAGATAGAATACGGCTTCAGCTGCTGGGAATCAATTTGTCGTGTACTCGCGTGTGCATTTTGATTTAAAGTGGAAATGAAATCGCTCTTAAGATTCTCATCTCGGTATATATAATCAAATCAGCGCAGATTTCCCGGGAAGTTCCTCCAAGAGCATCTGTGAAATATTTCTAATTCTCGCTGTAGCTAAACTGGTTAAGTTGCAATGTAGCACTTACGTAATATTTTTTTCACAGTAATGCCCTAAGTAAGTATAAATCGTGCATAATTAAAATTACAGCCGAAAAAACATATTTTTACGATTTCTTAGGGAGCAATTTAAAATATTTTAATATCCAGTAATACTCGCTGTAAACAGTGTACCAAGAATTCTCATGATTACAACATTTCATACCTCAAAAACATTTGTGAAAGTCTGTTATTTAAGTAACAATGAAGTGATTTCATACGTTTCGTGCGTTCATGTATTTTCACAATAATTACATATTATATTAGGCTATTGCATTTATGCGAATTTTCCGTACTATGCAGTTACGTTATCGCATATTTGAAAATACTATATGCGTTCACAAATTGGACAAGGCAATCTGCGTAGCAATAAATAATAGGATATTATTTGGCGGAATATTTCTATGTAGTAGAAGCGGCGTTCCAATGCTCACGTTTTAGATAAGATTTTGATTTAAAATAATGGATGTTCTTCACATAATTGTATACGGATTACAGCGCTTTCATCACGAGATGTAAATGGCTGATAGAAGACACGATAAAGCAGATGATTTATCGCCAGATTCAAATGTAAACTTCGTCCTTTATTAATAATATACGTACCATCACTTATAATTATTAAGCGTATATTATTAAGTATATTATTAAGCTTGCGTATGTTAGCAAATCTACCATCTATTCCACATTCAATGTTCATAGTGCAATTGTGTGCCAACTTATTATATCACTTTATGTCTTAATCTTAGTTCTAAGTTGTTTATTTTTCTACGATAGTGCATAAACTAAGCTTTTTCGCAGTGTTCACAATGCGCAAAGTGACAATTTTTAGTATAAGTGCGGAAAAAAAATTACCTGTGCGTAAAAACATCAACGTAAAATAAGTTTTAGACACAATTCATTCACTCACCAATTAAAAAACAGGTGGTATTTTATTAAGAACAAATAGAATTTTACATGACAAACTATTATCAACATTGTGATGATTTTTAATTAATTTATAAACGAGCCTCAATATTATGATGATTTTTTTATGAAATGACAAACGATCACCAATATTGTTGCGATATTGTATGAAATCACAAAGTATCATCAATGCCGTGATTATTTTTTTATGAAATGACAACTATCATCAATATTGCGATGATTTTTTATGAAATTTCGATAATCTCTTCGTCGATGGATGTCTTGCAGAATTTTGATTACGTTAAAAAAACCTCTGATAGAAAACTGCATAGATATTTCTTGGTTTCCATTACATTTTCATATGTCCAATTTTGTTTTTCACGAAAGCAGATATAAATTTTCATGACAAACTAGCATCAACATTGTGATGATTTTTGATTGTGGCAAAAAATAACAACTGCTTGAAAATTGCATAGATATTTTTTGGTTTCCATTAAATTTTCATAAGTCCAATTTGATGGAAAGCAGATAGAAATTTTCGTGAGAAACCATCATCAACATTGTGATGATTTTTATGACGTGACAAAGGATCACCAATATTGTGGTGATATTTTTTAAAATCACAATGTATCATCAATAGCGTGATGATATTTTATAAAATGACAAACTATCATCAATATTACGATGATTTTTTATGACATTTCAATAATATCTTCGTCGATGGATGTCTTGCAGAATTTAGATTACGTTAAAAAAACCTCTCAAAGAAAATTGCATAGATATTTCTTGGTTTCCATTACATTTTCGTATGTCCAATTTTGTTTTTCACGAAAGCAGATGTGCAAATTTATTGTCATAAAATTTCATGACAAACCACCATCAACATTGTGATGATTTTTGATTGTGCTAAAAAAACTGCTTGAAATTGCATTGATAATTAAATGTTCATATGTCCAATTTTGTTTTTCTATAAAGCAGATAGAAATTTTCGTGACAAATTATCATCAACATGTGAAGATTTTTTAATAAATTGACAAACGATCATTAACATTGTGATAATTTGTATGACGTGACAAAGGATCACCAATATTTTGTGGTTATATTTTATGAAATCGCAGAGTATCATCAAAAGCGTGATGATTTGGTATGAAGTGACAAACTATCATACTATATTGCAATGAATTTTTTGTGAAATTTCTATTATATTTGCGTAGATCGATGTCTTACAGAATTATAATTATAATAAAAAAACCTCTTATTGAAAATTGCATAGATATTTCTTGGTTTCCATTAAATTTTCATATATCCAATTTTTTTATTTTCTGGAAAGCAGATAGAAATTTTCGTAATAAACTATCATCAACATTGTGATGACTTTTTAATGAATTGACAGGCGATCATCAATATTGTGATGATTTTTTGTGAAGTGACAAACGATCACCAATATTGTGGTGATATTTTATGAAATCACAAAGTATCATCAATATTGTGATGATTTTTTATGATGTGATAAACGATTACCAATATTGTTGTGACATTTTATTAAATCACAAAGTATCATCAATAGTGTGACAATGTTTTATGAAATAACAAACTATCATCAATAGTGAGATGAAATTTTATGAAATTTCAATAATATCTTCTTAGATCTCTTACAGAATTTTCATTATGTTAAGAAAACCTCCGATTACATATTTACGTAAAACCTACAGAAGATTAAGACAATTTAAAATTTATGTCATTTATTTGTATTTATATATTTAAAATATATCAATATAAATATAAAATAAAAAATAATTGTAAAAATAAAATGTAATTGGGTCAGAATTCTCTGTAAAATAATGACAGTAACCAATTACGCCATAGGTGGAGGAGTAGTAGGAATTATTATTATAATTATTATTATTATATATAGTATTCTTACATTTTTAAGACAATTGAAATGAAGAATCAAAAGAGCTCCATAATATTTCAGTAAAATTACAGCAGTTTCATTTTTTTTAATACTTTTATTGAAAAACTGTAATATGTTTGTCACATAAAATATAGACCAAAAAATGCCGTTTTATAGGAATTAAAAAAAAACAATGGAACTACTCAATATTTACGTAAAAACTCCAGAAGATTACAAAAAATTAAAATTTATATTCATTTATTTATATTTATATATTTAAAATATATAAATATAAATAAAAAATAAAATATAATTGTAAAAATAAAATGTAATAGGATCACAATTCTCTGTCAAATAATGACAGTAACCAATTACGCCATAGGTGGAGGAGTAGTAGGAATTATTATTATTATTATTATTATTATTATTATTATTATTATTATATATAGTATTCTAACATTTTTAAGACAATTGAAATGAAGAATCAAAAGAGATTCATAATATTTCAGTAAAATTACAGCAGTTACAAACATTTTTATACTTTTATTGAAAAACTGTAATATGTTTCTCACATAAAATATAAACAAAAAATGCCGTATTATAGAAATTTAAAAAAACTATGGAACTACTCATTATTTACGTAAAAACTACAGAAGATTAAGAAAATTCAAAATTTATATTCATTTATTTATATTTATATATTTAAAATATATAAATATAAATAAAAAATAAAATATAATTGTAAAAATAAAATGTATTGCGCCAGAATTCTCTGTCAAATAATGACAGTGACCAATTACGCCATAGGTGGAGGAGTAGTAGGAATTATTATTATTATTATTATTATTATTATTATTATTATTATATATAGTATTCTAACATTTTTAAAACAATTGAAATGAAGAATCAAAAGAGCTCCATAATATTTCAGTAAAATTACAGCAGTTTCAATTTTTTTTATACTTTTATTGAAAAACTGTAGTATGTTTGTCACATAAAATATAAACGAAAAAATGCCGTTTTATAGAATTTAAAAAAACACAATGGAACTACTCAATCTTTACGTAAAAACTCCAGAAAAAAAAATTATATTCATTTATTTATATTTATATATTTAAAATATATAAATATAAATAAAAAATCAAATATAATTGTAAAAATAAAATGTAATGGGATCACAATTCTCTGTCAAATAATGACAGTAACCAATTACGCCATAGGTGGAGGAGTAGTAGGAATTATTATTATTATTATTATTATTATTATATATATAGTATTCTAACATTTTTAACAATTGAAATGAAGAATTAAAAGAGCTCAATAATATTTCAGTAAAATTACAGCAGTTTAAAAAAAATAATACTTTTATTGAAAAACTGTAATATGTTTGTAGCTCAATAATATTTCAGTAAAATTACACCAGTTTAATTTTTTTAATAGTTTTATTGAAAAAATGTAGTATGTTTGTCACATAAAATATAAATTAAAAAATGCCGTTAAATAACCTAGAAATGGTTGAAATTATTCGTATTGTAAGCACAATAACTATAGAATATGCAGAGAAGCAGGAAACTAATTTAATGTAAATTATTCTGACAAAACCATCAGTCAAAATTATTCATTTAATACCTTTAAATTAAATATTGAAATTCATTAAAAAAATAATAATAAAATATTAATAAATCATTAAAACCATAATTTTTTATTTAAAATATCAATTAAAAAATTATCTTGAAATTAAATTTTTTCAAAATCAATTAATTAAAAAAATTAAATAATAATTTATATAAATTTCGTAACATTAAAAATTAATAAACCAAATAATAAAAATTAACCATATATATATTTTTTTATTAATAATTACCTGTAAACTGTCATTTTTCTTCCAAATTAATTTAAATACAAATAAATTTTAAAATTGCAATTTAATGCAGGACATTGGGCATGGAGAAAAAAAATGTTAGACAATTTTTTCAATTTTTTCCAAACTTCATACAAAAAAGTTGTGCCTTGTGCCATGATAATGTTTTCGAGATTGTCTAGTAAGACGTTATAGAGTAAGCTGCTTCTAGAACTTAGAAGCAGCTTACTCTATAACGTCTTAGACGTCTATATAACGTCTATAACGTCTATAACGTCTTAGACGTATATATAATGTCTATAACGTCTATAACGTCTTAGAAGCAGTACTTATTAATGTTGTAGATTTTTTTTTATTAAAGTAGCAAGAGTTTTATTCTATGCAAAATTTAATGAGGTTAAATAAATCGTTACTTCCTTTTTTATTGGTTATGTTTGTATTTATATTTTTTTGTGTGTATGTAAGTGTTTCTTGGATAGAAATATTAGTGTAGAGATTTGTTATATAGATGTGTAATTTGAAGGTAAGTTTATTTTCTTAATGTTATTTATATGTTCGTATCCATTTTTTATAGAGTGTTTTGCAGTGTATTTTATTGTATGGTTGAAAATGTTATTTAGTAATTTTGCTAGATTATTATTCTAATTGTGTAGTTTTGGTTGTCCATAGAATTTAGGTAAAGTGGGATTCATAAGTATTACGTTTTTTATGTTACTTGTGTAATTATTTAATGTTGAATTTGCATTTTTTTAATAATTGTTTTCGTTTTGTTCATGATGTTGTTGATAGGATGTTTATTTAGGAGTATAACATTATTTTCTTTAATGAAGTTCTTTGTTTTGACGATGTAATTATTTTTGTTAAGGATAGCTAAACATGATTTTTTGTCTGCTGTTACAATGAAATTCATGTAGTTGTTGATAGGATTTTTATTTAGGAGTATAAAATTATTTTCTTTAACGAAGTTATTTGTTTTGACGATGTAATTATTTTTGTTAAGGATAGCTACACATGATTTTTTTGTCTGTTGTTGCTAATATTAAGTTATTAATTTTTACTTTATTTTATATATTATTAATGATTGTTTGTTATTTTTTGTGAAAGTTGTTATTAGTTTTTTATGTTTAATTTTACTTTATTTTCTAATTCTTTGATGATTCTGATGCAATCTCGTCAGTCAATGTCAAACATTACAATTCAAATAAATTTAAATTATAATAAAACAGAATGTAATACATGTAAGTACCTTTTACAACCATTTGTATAATTGCATTAACATAATAATTATAATTATTAATCAGGATTAAGCGATAGCTGTAATCTTTTGAGTGGTGTATTTATTTAGTATTTCCAGTTATAAATTACAAATTATTAACATCTAATGAAAAATATTGTCGTCAATCAACTCGTGTTGGAGGGCGATAACAGGCACTATATATTACGATGAAATAATTTCCTCTCACCGAGATTACAATTAACAATGAACGCGACACTCCCAAAGCCATCAAACGTAACTATGGTATTGGGTAAAGAGATGCAAGACGTGTTCGATTAACCGTAAGATTCGGTGACTACAACTGAGGATAAGGCAGGGACTTATTGTATGCAAAGGTAAATGGTAGGTGCGGCCCACGAATTGTACAGGGAAAAATTGTTTAGCTAGATCGTGATAGCTGGAACATATAATGGTAATATATGAATATTTCATTCCGGCGTTATGAATGCAGCATCTTTTTGTAGCCATTTCACAGGCATCGGAAGGGATATGAAAAGAGTTGTTGGCAAAAAATTCAATTAGCCTGTTTTCCTAATTTTGTTTTAACTGACGTTGTTTTTAATGGTAACTAGATGCATTCTGCACATTGAAATAATAATTTAATAGTTTTACTTTAACGCACTTTTTCCTCATTTTTTTTCAAATGTTACATACTGAAAATATCATGTTGTTCAAAACATAATAAAAAGCACTATCAAAATCAATAATAAAAAATATAGGTTGTCTTTTAAAAAAAATTGCTCTGACGTCATAACTTCAAAACGGAGAGAGATGGAAAATTGAAAATGGTCTCAAAATATTTGTTTGCATAAAAATCATTTTGACCTATTGAAGCGTTTTTCGAAAATTTATACAGGTGAAAAAATAAAGCCAGGTCTTGATACTTTATGCGCTCTTGGTATAGAAGCCGAATTATTTTTTTCAGTATTTTTTTTATTATTCATATCCACTTTTCAATAAAACATAAAAGATGCAAGATGATTCGAAAAATTCGTAATTATTAATTCTTTTGCAACTCTAAAATAATCTAAATTATTTGATAAAACAAATGCATAACTGTGGGAAAACTACCATATTTATGTGAAACTTCTGGGAAATGTGAAACTTGTATGTCCGGATGTTTCCCAAATGCAGCAAACTTTTCTCCAGTTACACTTTCCATTCGTGTGCAGTTACATTTCGGTGTGTCCAGCTCTATATTGACGTCCATTCGAGCAATTATCTAATTTCATCAATTAGTTCCTCTTTCCCAACTCCCGCAGCTTAGGAACTCAATAACAATTAAATATTGTCTCAGTTATAAAACGTTTGTACAATTCTACATTCTTCTATATTCTATTTATTTATTTATTCATTTGCCTTTGTACATTTCGGTGTAAGGCATACATTATTAATTTTTATAATATTCTCTCCACTTCCTCCTATCTTTTGTTAATTAATTTATTTCTTCCCATATGCCTCCTTTTCTTGCAGCCTCTTCTTTTATTGCGCTGCTCTACTCTTTTCTCGGTCTTCCTCTTTGTTGTTTTTCTGTTGCTCTTGTCTCGTATATTTTCTTAGTGTTTCTTTCTTCTCTCATTAGTCTCATGTATCCATACCACCTCATTTGGCCTTCTGTTATTTTTTCCTGTATTGGTTTGATTTTTAAGTTTTTCTTGTGCGTCTCGTTCCTTGGTTTGTTTTCTATTTTTCTTAGGAATCTCATCTCCATGGCATTTATTCTTTTTATTTGTTTTCCTGTCATCGTCCATGTTTCGCTGCTATATGTTAGCGTTGGTCTAATTACTTTTTTGACTTTTTGTGTCTCTTGATATCTCCTTCTTGCTAAAAAAAGGTGTTTTTTTAACATGTTATATAGTTTTGCTCCTATTTTATCTTCTATTTCATTATCTAATTTACCATTGCTCTGTATGATTGTTCCTAAATATCTGTATTGTTCTACTTGTTCGTTTTCTTTTCCTTGTATTTTTATTTCGTGTTTCTTTTTCTCGTTGGCAATTATCATGTTTTTTGTCTTTTCGTAGTTTATTTCCTTAATCTCTTTCTCAATTATTTCCATGTTGTGTTGCAGTTCTTCCTCTGTTTCTGCAATTATTGCCATGTCTGTATGTTTTTATGTTTGAACTTTGTATTTGTTATCACAAGGTTGTTTTCAATGCTATATTCCATGCGTAAATAGTTTCTGTATAAATATGTTTCATAGAGTAATATATTCTGGAAGTCATAATCAACGAAACTATGAAGTAATATATTAGCTTATATTATAAATACATTTATTACATGCTCATGCATATATGTATATATGAATTGAAATATATTTAGCAAGGCGTTTTCATTTTCGGAGGATACGACGGAGGGATAATTTGTTACGTTGTAATGGGACAGTTCAAACAATTTGCATTTAAATTCCGAGGAACATCAATTTGTAATCTTTGCCAGAGTACTTAATATGTCTCAGCCTTAAAAATCTTATAAACCTCCCCCACAAAAACGCATATATTACGAGAAGGATTGCCATTATTATCGTTTCCCGGTTTACATTACATACAAGACAAACATAATAACATCGTTAATCTTATTTTGAGGAAATACTCTGCCTCGTGGTAGGAATTTTTTATAAGAGGTATTAACGAATTGACTACACGTCAGGGAAGCGTACATAAAAAATATATTAATATGTCGTATACGAAGAGAAACCTGTGAGCGAATATGAAACATATTGCAAAGTAGAAGTTCAAAAGGGCCAATTATATGATCGACAGACGATGCAATATTTTTTAATATACTCGATGAACACGAAAATGTGGTTACAAATATAAATACAAGTCGAAATACCATTGAATTGACTTAAATAATTTGAAAAAAATAACTAACGAATTTCCTAACGAATGAATATTAGATACGATTTTTGAAATCAGTAATAGCTAACCCATACTTGTCAATGCAGAAAGTTAAGTGTTTGATTCTCTCCCTTATTTAATGCTGAAACTTTGTCAAATTTTCAGGAGAATTAGTTTCAGGTGTACTGCACACGAATCTAATATCGAATTTGGAAATAATAAGTTTTCAGGAAATTCAGTAATAGCTAACCCATACTTGTTAATGCAGAAAGTTAAGTGTTTGAATATCTTCCTTATTTAATGCTGAAACTTTGTTAAATTTTCAGGAGAATTAGTTTCAGGTGTACTGCACACGAATCTAATATCGAATTTGGAAATAATAAATTTTCAGGAATTTCAGTAATAGCTAACCCATACTTGTCAATACAGAAAGTTAAGTGTTTGAATCTCTCCCTTATTTAATGCTGAAACTTTGTTAAATTTTCAGGAGAATTAGTTTCAGGTGTACTGCACACGAATCTAATATCAAATTTGCAAATAATACATTTTCAGGAATTTCAGTAATAGCTAACCCATACTTGTCAATGCAGAAAGTTAAGTGTTTGAATCTATCCCTTATTTAATGCTGAAACTTTGTCAAATTTTCCGGAGAATTAGCTTCAGGTGTACCAAACACAAATGTAATAATAAATATGCAATAAATAAAATTCAGATATTTCAGTATTAGCTCACCTATACTATGATAGCACTGTTTATAATATCTAGGGTGTTACATTAAAAAAAAAACAATAGTTGATGGCTACTTCCGGTAGAACCGGAAGTGATAGAGTATTTCACCAGAAGAGAACGGAATCAGCCATGTTTGGATGATTTTTTTCAAATTTTTACTTTATCGGGAACCACATAAACCTTTACTGGTCCATTAGCATGGGACACGCTGTATATGTAAACCTAGATTTGCCGCTCCACAATTGCATGTGTATATTTATTTTACTGGCTTCAAAACTGAAAAGATTACAGTATTCATTGATACTACATAAAAACGATTTATACGACTTGGTCATAAAACTGAAATAAAATTGTTCCCGAATGGATGGTTTTAATTTAACTGTAAAACTTTTCTTTTGCTCAGTTTTTAATGTTCTAATCGGGACAGATCATAAAGTGTTTCTATACGGTTTCAGCAAGTTTTGTTCACCATAAGTAACTATTAACATGGTTAATGTCCTCACTCTCATTAAAATAATAATAACATAATTTTTAACATAAGTAACTATTACCATAATAATAACATAACATTTGACATATTTACATCTACGCTCTCTTATTTCTCTCATTCTCATTGACATAATAATAACATGATGTTCAACATAAGTAACTATTAACACTCTCGTAATAGTATATAACGCCATTAGGCCGATATGTAGCAAATAACAGGCGCGGGTTGAAGTTTGTAAACCGAGGCGAAGCGGAGCGCAGCCGAGGTTTATATTCAACCAAGCCTGTTATTTGCATATCGGCCGTATGTTGTTCGATACTTTTTGTAATACCTAAATAACAAAAACTGGTCATTTTATCAATATTAAATTTCAAAATTAATAAACTAGTTATCCAGGCGCAATTTGATACCATAGCAACATCAACGGTTCAAATACAAACAAACAAATCAAAGTGAAATTAGAAAAATAATGTCAGATGTGCAAAGTTTTTCGTTTTGTGGTATCTCCGTAGATGTACTAAATGAAGCAAATGCTGCCACAATCGATTTACTTCCCCAAAAAAGCAGCAGCAGGTATGAGAAAGAATATGAAGACTTTATTGCTCATAAATTTGCATTGTCATTTAAATAACGTCCACGGCCGTTATTATAACGGCCAAGGCCTTTACGCCTGTCATATCGATCAAGCAGACAGTACTGATAAATGTCAATAACACAGAGGTATTACAAAAACATAATAATAACATAGCAATTGACATATTTACAGCTACATTTAAGATAAAAGCATTTCTATATAATTGCAACTGTGGCAAACGGGCAAATTAATCTGATTATTATAACTGACAAATAAGTATTGTATTGTGTATTGTACAAGTTAAAAACCAAGTTTACGAATTAATAACTAAAAACGTGACAAATAATTTAGATGTCACAACTATTTATGTAATTATACATGTCGCAAATGAATGTAATTTATTCTATACGATATTTGTGCTTATAGTAATATATTCCTAATATAAGCATTTTGGGGTAAACTGTCTCACAAGCAATAATTTATGTAAGCAGTAGCTTACATGGGCAGCACGATAGCAAATTATTTGTAACGGAAATAATTGCTTATATTAAGATTGTCGAATGTTCTTAGCACAGAAACCATCACATTTTGCAATAATGCATGACATCGAGGACATAAAATCAATATTAAATTAGTGATTGCATCCCTTAATGGTACATTTTATAATAAAGGTTATGTTAATAAATATATATATATATATATATATATATATTAATTATAATTATTATAACGTGTTATAATTTTGTATTATGTTTTTCTATATGTATATTTTTATATTATACTGTACCTGACTTGTCCAATCAACAATGTAAGTTGATATTTAAGGATGAATAAACTGAACTGAACTGAACTGATCTATAGTTTTTTTATGTAATATGAAAGGTATTCATTAAATAATGCATGGTTATAAATAAAATGATTTCACTAAATTGTGACTACATATAATAATTGGATAAAATGTATTTGAAGTTTCATTTGAAACGTCGATATTTGTGTTAACTTGCCTTATTACGGCTGCAGAATAGTTATATTCGAGGGAAAAATCAACAATAACATTACATAAAGCCCTGAACAAGCATTAACTAATGATTAATAACAGCTAAAACTTACTACTCCATACGTGTTATTTGAACATGTACTATTACAAGGGTAAAATAACATTAATGTAATTAAGTTACATTCACTCAAACGCACCTTTTAGATCATCTAATTCTAATATCTTAACTATAATTAACTTATATATATATATATATATATATATATATATATATATATATATATATATATATATTGTGATGGTATTTGTAGTATTTATTTAGATTAATTAGAATAAATTTATTGTTATTATTATATAAGTTTTAGATAGAATTATAATCTTCAGGGCACAAGCAAACAAAAATTATTGTAAATATTGTAAATGTGAATATGAACAAGTATGCACAAATATACAAAGCAATCCGCGGATGAAGGTTGTTGATTGGTTACCACGGGTGACAGGTGACTTCGTGCATAGACGCTTGGGGAATTGAACAATGGAAAGTCGAAAATAATCAACAAAGAGTTTGACGAGGGGGAGAGAAGCGTGTGGATCGCGGGTGGAGATGTTGCGATTCTAATACGAATACATTACAAAATATTAACGGGGTTTCAACGATTGGACATATTGCTGGAAGAAGACAGTCAACCAAGAGAGGAGTTCAACAAGATAGGAGCCGTGACGGAGATATTCAAAAATCAGGACCTCAAGCCGCTCAACTTCGCACACAAAAGTAGCTGTTTACTTTTGTGGGAATCAACAACGGATCAGACGGGAAAGCAGGGACAAGAGGACGACGTAATCAAGGAACCACAAGAAGATAACTGCAAGTAGAAAGTTTGCGTAAAGTGCAAGAGTCATATTATCACATAAGTTGGCTTGTGTATATAGGATTTATTTTGTTAATGTTGGCCATAGTTTATTATGTATTTAATAATTTTGTTTTCTATTGTTTTTGATTGGTTTGTTTAGTTCAGTTTATATTAGACGTTTTAATATTTTTGGTTATTTTCAATTCATTAAAGTATTGGAACAAAACTCTATTTAGTTATGATTGAACCTACTATTGAACCTGAGATAAGAGAAAGAACAAAAAGTTAGAAAACAAGTAAATGCTTAAATACTCAACACTAATAAAATAGACAGAGCAATATAAAAATGTAACATTTTGGTAGTCCCGAACGTGGGCAATATAAGAAAACGTAACAATATATATTGTTACGTTTTTATTGCGTTGGGCTCCAATTGTTACGTTTTTGTATTGCCTCACGTTCGGGACTACAAATGTTACGTTTTTGTTTACTCTGCCTATTTTATTAGTGTTGAATATTTAAGCATTTACTTGTTTTGTAACTTTTTGTTCTTTCTCTTATCTCAGGTTCAATAGTAGGTTCAATCATAACTAAATAGAGTTTTGTTCAAATACTTTAATGAATTGAAAATAACCAAAATATTAAAACATCTAATATAAACTGAACTAAACAAACCAATCAAAAACAATAGAAAACAAAACTATTAAATAAATAATAAACTATGGCCAACATTAACAAACTAAATCCTATATACACAAGCCAACTTATGTGATAATATGACTCTTGCACTTTACGCAAACTTTCTACTTGCAGTTTTCTTCTTGTGGTTCCTTGATTAATTCGTCCTCTTGTCCCTGCGTTCTCCTTTTGATCCTTTGTTGATTCCCACAAAACTAAACAGCTACTTTTGTGTGCGAAGTTGAGCGGCTTGAAGTCCTGATTTTTGAATATTTCCGTCACGGCTCCTATCTCGTTGAACTCCTCACCTGTTTGACTGTCTTCTTCCAGTCCTATGTCCAATCGTTGAAACCCCGTTAATATTTTGTAATGTATTCGTATTAGTATCGCAACATCTCCACCCGCGATCCACACGCGTCTCTCCCACTCGTCAAAACTCTTTGTTGATTATTTTCGACTTTCCATTATTCAATACCCCAAGCGTCTATGTATGAAGTCACCTGTCACCCGTGGTAACCGATCAACAACCTCCATCCGCGGATTGCTTTGTATATTTGTGCATACTTGTTCATATTCACATTTACAATAATTACAATAAGTTTTGTTAGCTTGTGCCCTAAATATTATAATTCTATCTAAAACCTATATAATAATAACAATAAATCTATTGTAATTAATCTAAATAAATAATACAAATACCATCACAATATATATATATATATATATATAATATTACATATTGAAAATGTCATGTTGTTAAAAATAATCAGAGTACTTTAAAAATCAATAATAAAAAATATAGGTTGTCATTTAAAAAAAATGGCGTCATAACTTCAAAACGGAGATGGAAAAATGAAAATGGTCTAAAAATATTTGTCTGAAAAAAAAAACATTTTGACCTGTTGTAGCATATTTTTTAAATCTATACATGGGAAAAAATAAAGCTAGGCCTTAATACTTTATGCGCTCTCTGTATAAATTCTTGTATCGAAATATGATTTCTTTGAGGTAAATGTTTGTAGTGTGCGCGCATCGTATCGATTTTAGTGCAAACAAGGATTGTACGTACGCTTTAAAAAAACACGCAGTAATACAATGGAAAATTCCAATATATCAGCGCAAAGTTTTAATAACGCTTCAGCTTCCTTGTCTTGGAAGTATTTGCTCCGTGCTGCTATGTATGCAAATGATTAATTAGCATGTATTATGTCTAACAGGGCATAGCAAGTTCTCTCACTTTGTCCCTATTACCGCAAGTCGGTTAAGTATTTGCACGATAATATGCTAATGCAGTGAACTAATATATAAAATCGCCAAGGCATTCAACCCAAGCATCAGGCATTGTATGCCTGTTTCGGGGAGAAACGAAGCGGCGAAAAGTCGCGATATCTTTCAAGCAGAACGTTATGTAAGCCGGTGGTTTCTTCAGGTATATTTGCACGTAACCTTGAACGTGAATAGTGCAGCGGGCATAAAATTGTTAAACTCGTAGAACAACTTTACGTCTGCGAAGTATTTAAACTCACATTACGATCCTGAATAGAACGCCGCATTCAATTTGACTGAATTAAATTAAATTTCATATTGTTAATGCCTCCATTATACCAAGGGCTAATATACTCAATATAGGATACGGCTAATTTAATATTTCAAGTAGATACCATTTGTCTTTTTTGTTGCATTCAAAGACGTCTGCACACGTACGACTATTGAGACTCCCTGAAGAGGTATTAACCTATATGTTTGTTCAGCATTATAGCACGTATGCATTTGCACTTTCCTGCAAATGCGATTTCTATCCTGCACAAATAATTTACAACAAACTTGTAATTTTAATAACTACAAAAAAGTATAATTACCCAATTATCTCTGGCTGTACGTTGACATCGCGTAGAGATAATGACATAAGGAAGTGGAAACAGGAATTCTATAATTTAACTTTTGTAATCGCCGGAATTTCTAAATACCAACCGCGAGTTCAAATTGAAGAGCATTATTTTTTTTAAACAAACTTGTTAAACACGCCTTTGTGCAATTTTTCATTTTGCGGCCTGAGCGTGGAGTAAATATGCCTGCAACAGACGGTTTTATAGCCTTCGCCCAATGATTCATTAGGAATACTGTCTAGTTCAATGTTATATAATGGTAGCGCGGGCAAGTTCACAAAATTTATACATTTCGAGAGGTCGTTAAACTTTCGCCAAGTTTTTACTTAATTTGATTACCAGGCGTCATATTATAAGTGCATACATCAATCTCATCCCAATGTTATTAAAAAAAAACTAGTAGTATTATACCTACTCAAGACACAATAGTCATAATAATAATAATCATAATAATAATAACTATCCTTCTAATCAATGATTTTAGCTAGGGTACATGCAGTATTGATATTTGTTCAAGACAGTCAGTTCGCGATAAGTTATTTCGGTGAAAGTTTCAAGAAAATCTATTCCTTAAAATTAGGGCAACCAAATATATGCTTGAAAAAAACTATTTTCAAGCAAATTTACAGAAAACTGCATGAAACTTGCAACCAATCTGCAGAAGTTAATAAAAATATAATCAAACTATAAACCTACCTAAAGCTTCACGCCCTTAAAAATGGAAAATATGCTCTTAAAAATTGATAATATGCTCCTAAAAAAGGAAAATATGCTCTTAAAAATGGAAAATATGATCTTATAAATAGAAAACATGCTGTTAAATATAGATACTATGTTCCTAAATATTAAAAATATGCTAAAAAATAGAGAATATGCACTTAATCCTCTGACCACAGCATAACACAATGAAATGAACTACATTTGGAGAAGTCGTTAAATTTTCATGAAGTTTTCACTTAATTTGATTACCAGATGTCATATTATAAGTGCATACATCAATCTCATCCTGATGTTATAAAATAACTAGTAGTATTTCATATATACCCAAGACAAACAATAGTCATAATAATAAAAATGATAATCATAATAATAATAATAACTGTCCTACTAATCAATTACCCAATTATTTTAGCTAGGCTACATGTATTGATATTTGTTCAAGACAGTCAGTTCGCGATAAGTTATTTCGGTGAAAGTTTCAAGAAAATATATTCCTTAAAATTAGGGCAACAAAATATATGCTTGAAAAAATCTATTTTGAAGCAAATTTACAGAAAATTGCATGAAACTTGCAACCAATCTGCAGAAGTTAAATAAAAATATAATCAAACTAAAAACCAAACTAAAGCTTCACGCGATTAAAAATAGAAAATATGCTCTTAAAAATGGACAATATGCTCCTAAAAATGGAAAATATGCTCTTAAAAATGGAAAATATGATCTTATAAATGGAAAACATGCTGTTAAAAACAGATACTATGTTCCTGAAAATTAAAAATTTGCTAAAAAATAGAGAATATGCACTTAATCCTCTGACCACAGCATAACACAATGAAATGAACTACATTTGGAGAGGTCGTTAAACTTTCACAAAGTTTTCACTTAATTTGATTACCAGACGTCCAATTATAAGTGCATACATCAATCTCATCCCGATGTTATATAATTACTAGTAGTATTTCATATATACTCAAGACACACAATAGTTATAATAATAAAAATGATAATCATAATAGTAATAACTGTCCTACTAATCAATTACCCAATTATTTTAGCTAGGGTACATGTATTGATATTTGTTCAAGACTGTCAGTTCGCGATAAGTTATTTCGGTGAAAGTTTCAAGAAAATCTATTCCTTAAAATTAGGGCAACCAAATATGTGCTTGAAAAAAACTCTTTTCAAGCAAATTTACAGAAAATGCATGAAACTTGCAACCAATCTGCAGAAGTTAAATAAAAATATAATCAAACTACAAACCAAACTGAAGCTTCACGCCCTTAAAAATGGAAAATATGCTCTTAAAAATTGATAATATGCTCCTAAAAAAGGAAAATATGCTCTTAAAAATGGAAAATATGATCTTATAAATAGAAAACATGCTGTTAAATATAGATACTATGTTCCTAAATATTAAAAATATGCTAAAAAATAGAGAATGTGCACTTAATCCTCTGACCACAGCATAACACAATGAAATGAACTACATTTGGAGAAGTCGTTAAATTTTCATGAAGTTTTCACTTAATTTGATTACCAGACGTCATATTATAAATGCATACATCAATCTCATCCTGATGTTATAAAATAACTAGTAGTATTTCATATATACTCAAGATACACAATAGTCATAATAATAAAAATGATAATCATAATAATAATAACTGTCCTACTAATCAATTATCAATCAATTTCAAATTGAGACCAATCAAGTTCAAATTGATACCAATCAATTTCAAAGTGAGACTAAACAAAATCAAGTTGACACTAAACAATATCAAGTTGAGAGTAAACAAATATTATGTATTATGACAACTTGATATTGTTTAGTGTCAACTTGATTTTGTTTAGTCTCAATTTGAAATTGATTGGTCTCAATTTGAAATTGATTGGTCTCAATTTGAAATTGATTGGTATCAATTTGAACTTGATTGGTCTCAATTTGAAATGGATTGGTGTCAATTTGAACTTGATTGGTCTCAATTTGAACTTGAAAAGGTATAGGTACACCTTGTTATACCTCGTTACTTACTAACTGAAAATGCTGAAATATGCAGAAATATGGGTAGTCAGTTTCATAGCGAAACTTTCTTTTTGGAGTTTCTGATATTTTTTAAAGTTAAATTGAAATTACTGCCACAACCTCGACGAGCGGATCGATTTTTTTTAATATGTCTACATCACTACATTACTAAAATTATTTCTCATCAAAATTAAAATATTGATTATTTTGTAAATTATGTATATTTATTGTATATTGGGAGGTCTTCCCGTGGATAAATAAATAAATAAATAAATAAATAAATTATGCACTCTTCCGCAAGTTTAATATTTTAATTGCAAATAAATTTCTACCTACTTACTTTATAAGTATCAATAGAAATGTCGTTGTATTTCCAGTAAAAATTTGCAACTTTTCTTTCTTCTTTCACGGCAATGTTTAATTTTCAAACAGAAATTTCGCAATTTATTTTATTTTGCAGTTTCCATCAACATATAATATGTATGCAGAGAATTTTATAATTATCAATGCTGTCTTTAATTTACAATCAAAATGTTGCAATTTTCTATCAAAATATATAATTTTCAAGTGCAATTTCAAGTTTTCTTTGTTTTTATGAAAATTTCTTCGTTTCCAGTAAATATTTTGCAGTTTTTAGTAAAAAATTTGCAGTTTCCATCAACATATAAAATATATGCAGAGAATTTTATAATTATCAATGTTGTCTTTAATTTACAATCCAAATTTTGCAATTTTGTATCATAATTTTGCAATTTTCTATCAAAATTTTGCAATTTCTATCAAAATTTGTAATGTTCAAGTGCGATTTCATGTCTTTCTTTGTTTTTATGAAAATTTCTTCGTTTTCAGTAAATATTTTGCAGTTTTCCGTAATATTTTTGCAGTTTCCATCAACATATAAAATGTATGCAGAGAATTTTATAATTTTCAATGCTGTCTTTAATTTCCAATAAAAATTTTGCCGTTTCCAACGAATATTGCTAATTTTCATTTCTAATAATATAATTTTCGATGAGCACTTTAAGAGTTTCCATTAAAATTTCACTATTTCCAGTAATACCTTTGTTATTCCCACTAAAATTTTGAATTTATGCTGAAAATGTAAATATTTTCACTGCAATGTTTAATTTACAATCAAAATTTTGTAAATTTCTATCAAAATATATAATTTTCAAGTACAATTTCAAGATTTCTTTGTTTTTATGAAAATTTCTTCGTTTCCAGTAAATATTTTGCAGTTTTCAGTAAAAATTTTGCAGTTTTCAGAAACATTCCAAATTCATGCTGAGAATTTTATAATTTTCAATGCTGTCTTAAATTTCTAATCAAAATTTTGCTGTTTCCAGCGAATATTGCCAATTTTCAATTATAATAAAATTATCTTCAATGAGCACTTTAAGAGTTTCCATGAATATTTTACTATTTCCCTTAAAACTTTTTTTACTGTCACTAAAATTTTAAATGCATGCTGGAAATGTTAAAATTTTCACTGCAATGTTTAATTTACAATCAAAATTTTGCAATTTTCTATCAAAATTTGTAATTTTCAAGTGCAATTTCAAGTTTTTCTTGCAGTTTCCATCAACATATAATATGTATGCAGAGAATTTTATAATTATCAATGCTGTCTTTAATTTACAATCAAAATTTTGCAATTTTGTATCATAATTTTGCAATTTTCTATCAAAATTTTGCAATTTCTATCAAAATTTGTAATTTTCAAGTGTGATTTCATGTCTTTCTTTGTTTTTATGAAAATTTCTGCGTTTCCAGTAAATATTTTGCAGTTTTCAGTAAAAATTTTGCAGTTTCCATTAACATATAAAATGTATGCAGAGAATTTTATAATTTTCAATGCTGTCTTTAATTTCCAATCAAAATTTTGCAGCTTCCAATGAATATTGCCAATTTTCAATTATAATAACATAATTGTCGATGTGCAGTTTAGGAGTTTCAATGAACATTTCACGATTTCCTTTAAAACCTTTATTATTGCCACTAAAATTTTAAATACATGCTGAAAATGTTAAAATTTTCGCTGCAATGTTTAATTTACAATCAAAATTTTGCAATTTTCTATCAAAATATATAATTTTCAAGTGCAATTTTAAGGTTTCTTTGTTTTTATGAAAATTTCTTCGTTTCCTGTAAATATTTTGCAGTTTTCAGTAAAAATTATGCAGTTTCCAGCAACATGTTTAATTTATGCTGAGAACTTTATAATTTTCACTTATATCTATTAATTTTCGCTAGGGTGCATGCAGTATTGATATTTGTTCAAGAGAGTCTTTATTTTCTGTCTTGCTGTCTAATTTCCAATCAAAATTTTGCAGTTTCCAATTAATATTGACAATTTTTAATTGAAATAATATAATTTTCAATGAGCACTTTAGGAGTTTCCATGAATATTTCACTATTTCCCTTAAAACTTTTGTTATTGCCACTAAAATTTTAAATTCATGCTGAAAATGTTAAAATTGTCACTGTAATGTTTAATTTACAATCAAAATTTGTAATTTTCAAGTGCGATTTGGTGTCTTTCTTTATTTATATGAAATTTTTTTCGTTTCCTGTAAATATTTTGCAGTTTTCAGTAAAAAATTTACAGTTTCCTGCAACATTCTAAATTCATGCTGAGAATTTTATAATTTTCATTGCTGTCTAAAATTTCGAACAAAAATTTTGCACTTTCCAATAAATATTAATAATTTTTAATGTTCATAATTTTCGGTGAATACATTGCACGTTTCAACTACAATTTCATCATTTCCAGTAAAAAAAATAATTGCCAGTATTTTTTTTTTAAATTGTTGTTGAAAGTTCTATAGCTTTCACTGCAATGTTTATGTGACAGTAGATATTTTGCAATTTCACAAAAAAGTCGTGTAACGACACCACATAAATAAAATATTTCTAAATATTACGATTTAAAAATTTTCATTGAATATAGCATTTCATCATGTCCTGTAATTTTTTTCTGTGCTTTGTTTAATTTCTAATCAATATTTTGCACTGTCTAATTAATATTGCTAATTTTCAATTATAGTTACTTAATTATCGATGAATATTTGATTGAAAATTTCATCAATTCCAGTACATATTTTGCATTTGCCAGTAAAATTTAAAATTCTTGCTGAAGATTGAGCCAGAAGCAGCATAGCTTATCTACTATTCTCTCTATTGCTTTTGCATCTATGCACTTCAAATATAACAACACAACAAGTTTATACGAACGTAAACACAATTAATCAACTATACGTACAGCTAAATAACGAAAGCAATGGCTAATTAAAAATTTTCGCCTACTGACTTCAGAATATATAAATATTGGAACTAGGACGAGATGGAGTAAAAACTCGACGATAAAGGCAAACAACAGCCGGCTAAAAACAAATATTGGGACCGAGATGTGGAAAAACCTGAAAAAATTAATCTGCATCAGCTAGAAGAAGGAGACAAACCAAAATCTACTAACTAAAACAGCACCGCTAATATCAACGATTTGAATATATATTTTATTTCAAAGAACATAAAAGCGCTAGATGCATGTAGTAAACGTCCGTAATTAACAATTTTACAGCCATAGCTAATGGTACTTTGCAGTGAAGACAATTATAGGAGGAAGGTATTATTAACGATTTTATAATTCTTGATTTATGGAGAAAATTACATTAAAAAATGCGTTCTTTGCCTGCAGTAATAAACAATTAACGGCCTGTTTTACTTATACTATGAGTAACACGGTAACTTATGGTTATTACGGCATTATTAACAGTCACTCAAAAGCACATTCCAAATAAAGATAGTCGAGCACACGAAAAAATTGAATAGAGGACGAATTACGAAGTCCTTTTAGAAATTGGTCAAAGTGGAGCGAAATATACTACGCTTTTATGTTATAACAAATTTCCAAATAAAATGGAGCACGTGCAGAATACAAAAACCTTTGAAATAAGTTACAATACTTGAGAGCTTGAAAGTGAATTTTCATTTGCGAGAATATATTAACAAAATTGTAATCGTAAACTTTTATTGCAAATTAAACATTGCAGTGAAATTTATAAACTTCTCGGCATAAATTTAACATTTTACTGGCAATTGTAAAATTACTAGTGGAAATGACGAGATTTTAATTACATCTTATAAAACAATTTCTGTTAATATTATAAATTTCCCAACATAAATTTAAAATGCTGCTGGTAATTGAAAATTGGATATTTGAAATGCTGAAGTTTTCATTAAAAATTATAAATCATTCAAAAGATGAATCGAAAATTAATTGTAAAGTAAACATTTGTGTTTTGTGTTTTGTGTTCTGTGTTTTTTTACGCTAATCCAAGATGCATGCTGTTTAATTGTGGCTGCGAACCTATGCAAATTTCGAAGAATATGGTTTAAAGTAGTGAAATTTACAAAGGATCAAAATTTTTAGGGACAATAGTACATTTTTCATTGAAACTTATAAACTAGTCATCAAATATAAAGAAATGTTGATAGTTGATTTGAAATTTTGATTGTAAATTTAAAATTTTGATTATAAATTAGAAATTTTGATTGTAAATTTGAAATATTGATTGTAAATTATGAATTTACAACAAATTCATCAATTACACTAAAGTATGAATTTAAAATTTGTAATTGAAAAATGAATATTTGAAATGCTGACGTTTCCATTAAAGTTTATAAATCATTCAGAATATTAACCGAAAGTTTAGAAATTGTAATTGAAAATTACAAATTATTATTGGAAATTGCAAAATTGTGAATGTAAATTAAAAAATAATACAACTTAACTTTATTATTTTTCCAGCAATTGCAAAATTAAATAATTGTCCCATGCAAGAATATACTTAATTATTTGGTAATACGCAAAGATTACAATTATAACGCAAAATCTATGTATAAGCAGATATTAAATGAATACAGATTTCTATTGGAAAACGGCTTTACATTAATACTGAAAATAATGAAATTGTAGTTGAAAATTGTAAATTTTCGCTAAAAAATTCCGAAATTTTGATTGGAAATAAAACATTGCAGTTAAAATCATAAAACTTTCTGCATGCATTGATGAAATTTTCATGGATGCTGTGAAAATTGTAATAATAATCTTACACAAATCAGAGTACAAAAAATTGTTAAAATAGAACATATAGGATATAATACAATATAAAATCCAGATATGAAATATACAATTCATATTGGATATAATGCTGTAATGCTGCAATTAAATATTACAGCATTGATTAATAATTTTGATGACAATTGCAAAAAATTACTGAAAATTATTAATTGTTTGTTAAAACTTATGAAATTGCTTATCAAAATTAAAACTTGTGTTGGTAATAGAAAAAATTTCACTGGAAACGATGAAATGTTCATTGAAACTTATAAAATTATCATCAAACGTTACGAAACTAAATATATACACCATTGATTAATAATTTTGATGACAATTGCAAAAAATTACTGAAAATTATTAATTGTTTGTTAAAACTTATGAAATTGCTTATGAAAATTAAAACTTGTGTTGGCAATAGAAAAAATTTCACTGGAAACGATGAAATGTTCATTGAAACTTATAAAGTTATCATCAAACGTTACGAAATTAAATATATACACCATTGATTAATAATTTTGATGACAATTGCAAAAAAATTACTGAAAATTATTAATTGCTTGTTAAAACTTATGAAATTGCTTATGAAAATTAAAACTTGTGTTGGCAATAGAAAAAAATTCACTGGAAAGGATGAAATGTTCATTAAAACTTATGAAGTTATCATCAAACGTTACGAAATTAAATATATACACCAATGATTAATAATTTTGATGATAATTGCAAAAAAATTACTGAAAATTATTAATTGCCTGTTAAAACTTATGAAATTGCTTGTGAAAATTAATACTTGTGTTGGCAATAGAAACATTTTTACTGGAAACGATGAAATGTTCATTGAAACTTATAAAGTTATCATCAAACGTTGCGAAATTAAATATATACACCATTGATTAATAATTTTGATAACAATTGCAAAAAAATTACTGAAAATTATTAATTGTTTGTTAAAACTTAAGAAATTGCTTATGAAAATTAAAACTTGTGTTGGCAATACAAAATATTTCATTGGAAACGATGAAATGTTCATTGAAACTTATAAAGTTATCATCAAACGTTGCGAAATTAAATATATACACCATTGATTAATAATTTTGATGACAATTGCAAAAAAATTACTGAAAATTATTAATTGCTTGTTAAAACTTATGAAATTACTTATGAAAATTAAAACTTGTGTTGGCAATAGAAAAAAATTCACTGGAAACGATGAAATGTTCATTGAAACTTATAAAGTTATCATCAAACGTTGCGAAATTAAATATATACACCATTGATTAATAATTTTGATGACAATTGCAAAAAAATTACTGAAAATTATTAATTGCTTGTTAAAATTTATGAAATTACTTATGAAAATTAAAACTTGTGTTGGCAATAGAAAAAATTTCACTGGAAACGATGAAATGTTCATTGAAACTTATAAAGTTATCATCAAACGTTACGAAATTAAATATATACACCATTGATTAATAATTTTGATGACAATTGCAAAAAAATTACTGAAAATTAGTAATTGTTTGTTAAAACTTATGAAATTGCTTATGAAAATTAAAACTTGTGTTGGCAATAGAAAAAATGTCACTGGAAACGATGAAATGTTCATTGAAACTTATAAAGTTATCATCAAACGTTACGAAATTAAATATATACACCATTGATTAATAATTTTGATAACAATTGCAAAAAAATTACTGAAAATTATTAATTGTTTGTTAAAACTTAAGAAATTGCTTATGAAAATTAAAACTTGTGTTGGCAATAGAAAAAAATTCACTGGAAAGGATGAAATGTTCATTAAAACTTATGAAGTTATCATCAAACGTTACGAAATTAAATATATACACCATTGATTAATAATTTTGATGACAATTGCAAAAAAATTACTGAAAATTATTAATTGCTTGTTAAAACTTATGAAATTGCTTATGAAAATTAAAACTTGTGTTGGCAATAGAAAAAAATTCACTGGAAAGGATGAAATGTTCATTAAAACTTATGAAGTTATCATCAAACGTTACGAAATTAAATATATACACCATTGATTAATAATTTTGATGACAATTGCAAAAAAATTACTGAAAATTATTAATTGCTTGTTAAAACTTATGAAATTGCTTATGAAAATTAAAACTTGTGTTGGCAATAGAAAAAAATTCACTGGAAAGGATGAAATGTTCATTAAAACTTATGAAGTTATCATCAAACGTTACGAAATTAAATATATACACCATTGATTAATAATTTTGATGACAATTGCAAAAAAATTACTGAAAATTATTAATTGCTTGTTAAAACTTATGAAATTGCTTATGAAAATTAAAACTTGTGTTGGCAATAGAAAAAAATTCACTGGAAAGGATGAAATGTTCATTAAAACTTATGAAGTTATCATCAAACGTTACGAAATTAAATATATACACCATTGATTAATAATTTTGATGACAATTGCAAAAAAATTACTGAAAATTATTAATTGCTTGTTAAAACTTATGAAATTGCTTATGAAAATTAAAACTTGTGTTGGCAATAGAAAAAAATTCACTGGAAAGGATGAAATGTTCATTAAAACTTATGAAGTTATCATCAAACGTTACGAAATTAAATATATACACCATTGATTAATAATTTTGATGATAATTGCAAAAAAATTACTGAAAATTATTAATTGCCTGTTAAAACTTATGAAATTGCTTGTGAAAATTAAAACTTGTGTTGGCAATAGAAACATTTTTACTGGAAACGATGAAATGTTCATTGAAACTTATAAAGTTATCATCAAACGTTGCGAAATTAAATATATACACCATTGATTAATAATTTTGATGACAATTGCAAAAAAATTACTGAAAATTATTAATTGCTTGTTAAAACTTATGAAATTACTTATGAAAATTAAAACTTGTGTTGGCAATAGAAAAAAATTCACTGGAAACGATGAAATGTTCATTGAAACTTATAAAGTTATCATCAAACGTTGCGAAATTAAATATATACACCATTGATTAATAATTTTGATGACAATTGCAAAAAAATTACTGAAAATTATTAATTGCTTGTTAAAATTTATGAAATTACTTATGAAAATTAAAACTTGTGTTGGCAATAGAAAAAATTTCACTGGAAACGATGAAATGTTCATTGAAACTTATAAAGTTATCATCAAACGTTACGAAATTAAATATATACACCATTGATTAATAATTTTGATGACAATTGCAAAAAAATTACTGAAAATTAGTAATTGTTTGTTAAAACTTATGAAATTGCTTATCAAAATTAAAACTTGTGTTGGCAATAGAAAAAATGTCACTGGAAACGATGAAATGTTCATTGAAACTTATAAAGTTATCATCAAACGTTACGAAATTAAATATATACACCATTGATTAATAATTTTGATAACAATTGCAAAAAAATTACTGAAAATTATTAATTGTTTGTTAAAACTTAAGAAATTGCTTATGAAAATTAAAACTTGTGTTGGCAATAGAAAAAAATTCACTGGAAAGGATGAAATGTTCATTAAAACTTATGAAGTTATCATCAAACGTTACGAAATTAAATATATACACCATTGATTAATAATTTTGATGATAATTGCAAAAAAATTACTGAAAATTATTAATTGCCTGTTAAAACTTATGAAATTGCTTGTGAAAATTAAAACTTGTGTTGGCAATAGAAACATTTTTACTGGAAACGATGAAATGTTCATTGAAACTTATAAAGTTATCATCAAACGTTGCGAAATTAAATATATACACCATTGATTAATAATTTTGATGACAATTGCAAAAAAATTACTGAAAATTATTAATTGCTTGTTAAAACTTATGAAATTACTTATGAAAATTAAAACTTGTGTTGGCAATAGAAAAAAATTCACTGGAAACGATGAAATGTTCATTGAAACTTATAAAGTTATCATCAAACGTTGCGAAATTAAATATATACACCATTGATTAATAATTTTGATGACAATTGCAAAAAAATTACTGAAAATTATTAATTGCTTGTTAAAATTTATGAAATTACTTATGAAAATTAAAACTTGTGTTGGCAATAGAAAAAATTTCACTGGAAACGATGAAATGTTCATTGAAACTTATAAAGTTATCATCAAACGTTACGAAATTAAATATATACACCATTGATTAATAATTTTGATGACAATTGCAAAAAAATTACTGAAAATTAGTAATTGTTTGTTAAAACTTATGAAATTGCTTATCAAAATTAAAACTTGTGTTGGCAATAGAAAAAATGTCACTGGAAACGATGAAATGTTCATTGAAACTTATAAAGTTATCATCAAACGTTACGAAATTAAATATATACACCATTGATTAATAATTTTGATAACAATTGCAAAAAAATTACTGAAAATTATTAATTGTTTGTTAAAACTTAAGAAATTGCTTATGAAAATTAAAACTTGTGTTGGCAATAGAAAAAAATTCACTGGAAAGGATGAAATGTTCATTAAAACTTATGAAGTTATCATCAAACGTTACGAAATTAAATATATACACCATTGATTAATAATTTTGATGATAATTGCAAAAAAATTACTGAAAATTATTAATTGCCTGTTAAAACTTATGAAATTGCTTGTGAAAATTAAAACTTGTGTTGGCAATAGAAACATTTTTACTGGAAACGATGAAATGTTCATTGAAACTTATAAAGTTATCATCAAACGTTGCGAAATTAAATATATACACCATTGATTAATAATTTTGATGACAATTGCAAAAAAATTACTGAAAATTATTAATTGCTTGTTAAAACTTATGAAATTGCTTATGAAAATTAAAACTTGTGTTGGCAATAGAAAAAAATTCACTGGAAAGGATGAAATGTTCATTAAAACTTATGAAGTTATCATCAAACGTTACGAAATTAAATATATACACCATTGATTAATAATTTTGATGACAATTGCAAAAAAATTACTGAAAATTATTAATTGCTTGTTAAAACTTATGAAATTGCTTATGAAAATTAAAACTTGTGTTGGCAATAGAAAAAAATTCACTGGAAAGGATGAAATGTTCATTAAAACTTATGAAGTTATCATCAAACGTTACGAAATTAAATATATACACCATTGATTAATAATTTTGATGACAATTGCAAAAAAATTACTGAAAATTATTAATTGCTTGTTAAAACTTATGAAATTGCTTATGAAAATTAAAACTTGTGTTGGCAATAGAAAAAAATTCACTGGAAAGGATGAAATGTTCATTAAAACTTATGAAGTTATCATCAAACGTTACGAAATTAAATATATACACCATTGATTAATAATTTTGATGACAATTGCAAAAAAATTACTGAAAATTATTAATTGCTTGTTAAAACTTATGAAATTGCTTATGAAAATTAAAACTTGTGTTGGCAATAGAAAAAAATTCACTGGAAAGGATGAAATGTTCATTAAAACTTATGAAGTTATCATCAAACGTTACGAAATTAAATATATACACCATTGATTAATAATTTTGATGACAATTGCAAAAAAATTACTGAAAATTATTAATTGCTTGTTAAAACTTATGAAATTGCTTATGAAAATTAAAACTTGTGTTGGCAATAGAAAAAAATTCACTGGAAAGGATGAAATGTTCATTAAAACTTATGAAGTTATCATCAAACGTTACGAAATTAAATATATACACCATTGATTAATAATTTTGATGATAATTGCAAAAAAATTACTGAAAATTATTAATTGCCTGTTAAAACTTATGAAATTGCTTGTGAAAATTAAAACTTGTGTTGGCAATAGAAACATTTTTACTGGAAACGATGAAATGTTCATTGAAACTTATAAAGTTATCATCAAACGTTGCGAAATTAAATATATACACCATTGATTAATAATTTTGATGACAATTGCAAAAAAATTACTGAAAATTATTAATTGCTTGTTAAAACTTATGAAATTACTTATGAAAATTAAAACTTGTGTTGGCAATAGAAAAAAATTCACTGGAAACGATGAAATGTTCATTGAAACTTATAAAGTTATCATCAAACGTTACGAAATTAAATATATACACCATTGATTAATAATTTTGATGACAACTGCAAAAAATTTACTGAAAATTATTAATTGTTTGTTAAACTTATGAAATTGCTTATGAAAATTAAAACTTGTGTTGGCAATAGAAAAAAATTCACTGGAAACGATGAAATGTTCATTGAAACTTATAAAGTTATCATCAAACGTTACGAAATTAAATATATACACCATTGATTAATAATTTTGATGACAACTGCAAAAAATTTACTGAAAATTATTAATTGTTTGTTAAACTTATGAAATTGCTTATGAAAATTAAAACTTGTGTTGGCAATAGAAAAAAATTCACTGGAAACGATGAAATGTTCATTGAAACTTATAAAGTTATCATCAAACGTTACGAAATTAAATATATACACCATTGATTAATAATTTTGATGACAATTGCAAAAAATTTACTGAAAATTATTAATTGTGTGTTAAAACTTATGAAATTGCTTATGAAAATTAAAACTTGTGTTGGCAATAGAAAAAAATTCACTGGAAACGATGAAATGTTCATTGAAACTTATAAAGTTATCATCAAACGTTACGAAATTAAATATATACACCATTGATTAATAATTTTGATGACAATTGCAAAAAATTTACTGAAAATTATTAATTGTTTGTTAAAACTTATGAAATTGCTTATGAAAATTAAAACTTGTGTTGGCAATAGAAAAAAATTCACTGGAAACGATGAAATGTTCTTTGAAACTTATAAAGTTATCATCAAACGTTACGAAATTAAATATATACACCATTGATTAATAATTTTGATGACAATTGCAAAAAATTAACTGAAAATAAGTAATTGTTTGTTAAAACTTATGAAGTTGCTTATGAAAATTAAAGTTTGTGTTCGCAATAGAAAAAATTTGACTGGAAACGATGAAATATTCATTGAAACTTATAAAATTATCATGAAACGTTAGGAAATTATAATTGAAAATTATTTAAAATAATTAAACAGAAATGCAGTATTCATTTGCTCTTGAAAATGGTATAACCACCGAAACAATTGTAGAGTTTTTTCTATTAAAAATTTTGTGAAACTTATACCAAGTGCTTTTTTAAATCTTCTTGAACAACATTTTGTTTTATTGATAAGTGCGAAATTTATATTATTAATTACACGGGGTGATAATTTAATTTTCTGCTCTAGCTATCCATGGACATTTTCTCAGCCAATAAGAAAGGCAAGAATTATGTAACAGTTTACTGTAATAAACTGAATTATGACCTATGTATACATACATTACTAGATTGTATTAACATGAATACATTTTATTTCAAAAGCAGACATTTGATATTTTGTAATATAATGAGTTAGCCATGTATGGAAAATAATATCTAACTCATAAGTTTTAAATTTTGTATGTGTCTTTATTATCTTCATTTGCCAGTTTTAATCATTATGTTTATTATGTACTTATTTATATTGACCTGTGTTAAACATTATTGTTACTACACCAATAAAACTATACTGTACTATACTATTCTATATGTAAAATTGATAAAGAATTGAATTTAACTACTGAGTACTTTTTAAAATAATTGATAGTAAATATTATGCTTATAAAGCATTCGAATATACTATGAATGATTATTTTCACTGATTCACTTTTAGGCAAAATTAAGGGACTACTAGTAAAATTCAAAATAAATTTAAAACCAGATAACGACATTTGATGAACTGAATAAATATATAAAATAATCGGTTGGAGCTTGTGAAGTATTAATATTTAAAGAAAATAACAAATTATCCTTTTTCGCGACATTTAAATCGGGTATCAAAATGTCGTTGTGAAAAGGATAATTTGTTATTTTCTTTGAATAAATATACACTGTGTATCAGCCAAATGGAATAAATTCGATAATAAATAAATGGGGGCGTGTTCGAAAAAACGCTCGGACACGTCGATTGTTATTTTTGATTGCGCATTTTTTCAACAAAAACTTTTTATATAGGGTGTGTCATGTGACCGTGGCCAATACCAACTTTCTTATTTTAAATGCAACACCTTTTATAATATTCAATTTTTGGATTCTTCAGAAAATTCTAGACATATTTCATGTACAATGTCCTATACCTATCTTCAACTGTTTCGGAAATATTAAGTGTTTTCAGATTTATTGCAAAAATTAACATTAAAAAAAGAAAATTATTTGATTACAGAAATTCGTTACAACACACTCAAAAACTAATAAGTAATACTGTATATTTCTTGATAATGTAAAAAAAACAAAAAAAAACAATAAATTTCAATGGAGGAGATGTTCAAAATGCTCGCCGTGAACGTCTTGGCAACATCCTAATCTTAAATAGAAATTTCTTCTAACGTTACTCAACATCTCAGGCGTGACCGATCTAATCGCAAGCATTATTCGTCTTCTTAAGTCAGCTAAGTCGAGGGGTTTAGTTTTGTATAGAATACTTTTGACATATCCCCATAAGAAGAAGTCTAATGACGTCAGATCAGGGGATCGTGCTGGCCATTCCATCGATCCTCGCCTCCCTATCAACCGATTTGGAAATATTCGGTTGAGGTAGTTCCGGACATTGATTTGGTAATGGGGCAGTAAACAGTTAACAAGATAGGTATAGGACATTGTACATGCAATATGTCTAGAATTTTCTGAAGAATCCAAAAATTGAATAATATACCAGGTATTGCATTTAAAATAAGAAAGTTGGTATTGGCCACGGTCACATGACACGCCCTGTATAAAAAGTTTTTGTTGAAAAAAATGCGCAACTAAAAATAACAATCGACGTATCCGAGCGTTTTTTCGAACACGCCCCCATTTATTTATTATTGAATTTATTCCATTTGGCTGATACACCTTGTATAAATGGTAGTGTTTCCTAACAAATAATAATAGTGTTTAATAAACGCCAATTTATCACAGGTGAAAAATCTATTGAAAACTACTTTAAATTTAAATAGTTATTTTAAGTACATTTGGTACCTTAATTTTGTCCAAAAGTGTATTAATATGTTTAATATAGTACCTACAATAAATGCTTCGAAATTTATGAAAATGTAGGCACTAAACTTAATAATGTAATATAAATGAGCGTATGGGAATTGGATATGAAAAGAAGGGAGGTAAATTATACAACAAAAGGAGATGCTTGAAAGAGCATAAAAAATCTTTACACTAGTAAGCACGCGATATATCCCAACGAAGCAGACGTTGATGATATATACACCGAGTCATCGGAAGTGATCATCTAAATTGCAAATTTTAATACGAAATAATGAAGAGAGTAGATTAACCGTGATGAAAGCCGAGAAGAGGGCGAGGAGAGAAAAATAGGGCCGTAAAAATTGCTGCAACAGGGAGTAAGAAAATCAGAAATTAACGAGTCTGAGTCTAACGAAATTAAGGAGAAAGGTGTGAAACGGTGGCTAATCACGCGAACCTTTCTTAATAGTATATCGGTTTTGTGGAAAATTTTCGCTTACGGTGTAAGTAATGTATTGTGATTTAATTGTTGCCTGCTAATTGAGTTATTAAATTAATTTAAGCGTTATAATTAGCTGTCGGAGTTATTCTGTATGTCACCATTCATTCTTAGCTGGAAATCGTAATTATCGCACCAGTTATTAATCCCTTGCAGGTAACGCATTCGTTTCTGTATTGTAGTTTATTTTTGAAACTTTGGAGCAAACAAGTCCAAGAAACTGTGCCTGCATTATTCAGAACCTTCAGAAGTTCCAGCGTTAAACAGATTATTATTTTGTCCCTGAAATTCATTTGTTTGCGGAATATGCAGAGGGGATTTATTTCATCGTCTTACAATAACTGCTGCTAGTTTTAATTTGGTGCGTTTTGAAGCCGCACTCTTCATGTTTTATGTTATCATTACAGAAATTTTGATTAAGTTTTCAATTACTTTCTCTAACGAATTAAACTCTGCGCCGTAATGAAATGGACGGATCCATCAAACTAAGTTAATTATTTTCGGCGGATCCCGGCTCGTTTTGTTTTGTATTGATAATTGTTTTTTTAACACCCTCCATGCCGAAACAGTGTGCAGGGATGATATTGAAATGAGTAATGAGTTTGGCAGTTGACGTGAGAAGGGTTACAAACACATGTTTGTGGCAGATATGTTGCAGTCCTCAAGTTAGCAATAGTTCAAGCCTAACAAAACATTTTAACATTAACGAGGGTGAGGTTACGGATGTGATGAATGACGATGTCTTCGTGGTTGTTTGTTATTTACCGTATAATGCGCCGAGGACGAAAACTTTTTCATGTAAATAATAGCGATGCACTTTGCATTACCACTGCGAAATAATTTCTCTTCATTTTATTATATACCTGCATAATAATAAACAATATAACGAGCGAACTAAGGACTTGGCGTTTTATATAAATATTATTAGAACTATGAGAAAACACTATAATAAAAAGCCTAAAATCCATAAAAATAATATTCCTACAAGACATGTAGTAACATACAAAAATTCTCCTACATATAAAATAAGCAGGTTCATAAATAAATGTATTCCTACATTTTTTGAAACTAAATCAAAATATTCTATCAAACATAGCCTAGAATTTGTTGAAAACACTAGAGATTTATTAATACTCAATAAAAACATACTCGTTTCTTTTGATGTTGTGAGTTTATTTACTTGTATACTAATCCTAGAATGGAAAAATTAAAAGACTTATTACGAATAAAACTTAAGGAATCAAAATGTAAATATACAGAGAGCGCATAAAGTATTAAGACCTGGCTTTATTTTTTCACCTGTATAAATTTTCGAAAAATGCTTCAACAGGTCAGAATGATTTTTTTTCAAACAAATATTTTGAGACCATTTTCAATTTTCCATCTCTCTCCGTTTTGAAGTTCGGACGTCAGAGACATTTTTTTTAAATGACAACCTCTATTTTTTATTATTGATTTTCATAGATAGATTTAACAACGTCAGTTAAAATAAAATTAATAAAACAGGCTTGGATTTTATATATTGGAATCAAACAAAAATGATTAATTGATTAAGTGTTTGATTTACCTTAATAATCATGTTTCATTAAGTGCTATCCACACATACTTTCAACAAAATTATTATTTATTTAAATTCAATTTACTTTAGATTCAAGAATATCGGAAATAAAATATTAGGAGTCAAACTGCATAATCGACATTGCAATGAAAGAAAAATACTAGTGCAGTAAATATTTCATTTATATATTTCTAAGGGACATAAAATGTAAATACATAAAGCTGGAGACATAAAATTTTCAAGAAGCCATTACTTCGTTATAGTGGTTAATGAATAATATAATAAACCATAAAGTGTTTTAGTATTTTCACAACTTTTTTATTCTGGCATAAAAAAAAATTCAAACACTAATAATAATTATATGTAGTAGGGTTTTGGAGTACTTACTGGCATTCGTATAAAATATCAATTATGTCTTTGTTTTTATTCTGGCATAAAACAATAAATTCAAACACTAATAATACTTATATATAGTAGCGTTTTGGAGTACTTACTAGCATTTGTATAAAATATCAATTATATCTTTGTTTTTATTCTGGCATAAAAAAAAATTCAAATATCAATTATGTCTTTGTTTTTGTCGTTTATTCATTAAAATAAGTTGTACTACCTAACTAGTTTCGGCTTTGTTTAAAAGTTAAGCCATCTTCAGAGGTTTTCATTTCTAAAAATATTACAAGTGAGATGCGTGTTATAAGAGTGAGATGCGTGTTATAAGAGAAGTTAAGTACTTACAAAACTAATAATAATGATGTTCTATCAATAAATTATCAACAAAATTTTATAAAAAATAGACTAAATATTAGTATTAATTATTAAACTTAACTATTTTAGCATAAAAATTAAATTCAAACTAATAATAATTATGTACTAACAATAACTTGTAAATTTAACAGGATTAATTGAAATTTTGACATGATTCATTGAAACATTGACATAACGAACTGAAATTTTGACAGAATTCATTGAAAATTTGACACAACTCATTTAAAATTTGACAGGCTCCTTTGAATAAGTAGCCATACATTTTTTTTTTTAGAACTATCAACATTTTGACAAAAATAAGTGTAAATTTGACTGCAATCAACAATATTTCAATGATAATTTAACATTTTGACAAACATAATTGTAAATTTGCCTGTAATCAATGAAATTTAAATAATAATAATTAAGTTACGTGGGAAATAATTGAACAATTGGCAATAATCATTAATTTATTCAATATAATCGTAATAATTTTGATGTAAATTATAAATTTAACAGTATTAATTAAAATTTTGACATGAATCATTGAAACGTTGACACAATTTACTGAAATTTTGACAAAAATTATTGAACATTTGACAGAAATAATTTAAAATTTGACAGACATCTTTGAATAAGTAGTCATATAAATTATTTCAGAACTGTTAACATTCTGATGAAATAAGCGTAAATTTGACTGCAATCAACAAAATTTCAATGATAATTTAACATTAACGTTTTAACAAACATAATTATAAATTTGACGGTAATCAATGAAATTTCAATGATAATAATTTAGTTACCTGGGAAATAATTGAACAATTGACATTAATCATTATTTTTTTTAATATAATCGTAATCATTTTGATGTAAATTGTAATTTTCACAGTATTAATTGAAATATTGGCATTAATAATTGAAACGTTGGCATAATTTACTGAAAGGTTTGACACAGATTATTGAAAATTTGACAGAAATAATTTAAAATTTGACAGAAATCATTTAAAATTTGACAGAAATCTGTGAATAAGTAGCAAATTTTTTTTCTGAACTGTCACCAATTTTACAAAAATAATTGTAAATTTAACTGTAATCAACGATATTTCAATGATAATTTAACATTTTGACAAAAAAAAATGGAAATTTGTCTGTAAACAATGAAATTTTAATAAAAATTATTTAGTTTCCTGGCAAATAATTGAACAATACAGTATATACAACTTAGTGTTATATACAGGGTGTCCCACATAAATGAACCGTTAGAATATTTAAATGTAATTTCAATAGAATTATGGGATTTCCCATAAAATAAAAATTTGAAAAAAAAATCATAACAACATGATTCTGTTGTCGTCAGGTGAAATAAATAAAAATTAAATTCCAATGTCTTTGACCTTAAAAAGACGTTTAATTCTAAATTTAACAGTAATAATTGAAATTTTGACATCAATCATTGAAACGTTGAAGTAAATCATTGAAATTTTAACAGAAATCATTTAAAATTTGACAGAAATCTTTGAATAAGTAGCCATTAAAATTATTTCATAACTGTTAATATTTTGACAAAAATAGTTGTAAATTTGACTGTAATTTCAATGAAAATTTAATATTATTACAAAAATAATTGTAAATTTCACTGTATTCAATGAAACTTCAATGATAATAATTTAGTTTCCTGCGAAATAATTTAACAATTGAGAATGAACATTATTTTTTTTAGTACAGTCGTAATTATTTTGACATAAATTGTAAATTTAATTATATTAATTAAAATTTTGGCATTAATCATTGAAACATTAGCATAATTAACCAAAATTTTTCACAGAAATTATTGAAATTTTTCACAGAAATTATTGAAAATTTTATTGGAATCATTTAAAATTTGACAAAAATCTTTGAATAAGTAGCAAAGTATTTTTTTTCAGAACTGTCAATATTTTGACAAAAAAAATTGTACTGCAATCAAGAAGTAGCAGCAATCAAGTAGTAAGTAAGTACTGAAATCAAGCAATAAAGTTGTGTGTATTTGACTGTAATCAACTAAATTTTAATAATAATTAACATTTTGACAAAAATAATTGTTAATTTGACTGTAATCAACGAAATTTCAATGATAATCATTTAGTTTCCGGGGAAATAATTAAACAATTGCAAGTAATCATTAATTTTTTTTAGTGTAATCGTAATAATTTTGAAGTAAATTGTAAATTTAATAGTATTAATTGAAATTTTAACATCAATCATTGAAACGTTGACATAATTAACTGAAATTTTAACAGAATTAATTGAAAATTTGACACAACTCATTTAAAATTTGAAAGGCTCCTTTGAATAAGTAGCCATAGTTTTTTTTTCAGAACTGTCAACATTTTGACAAAAATAAGTGTAAATTTGACTGCAATCAACAATATTTCAATGATAATTTAACATTTTGACAAACATAATTGTAAATTTGCCTGTAATCAATGAAATTTTAATAATAATCACTTAGTTTCCTTTCAAATAATTGAACAATTGACTATAATCATTAATTTTTTCATTACAATCGTAATAATTTTGATGTAAATTGTCATTTTAACAGTATAAATTGAAATATTGACATTAATAATTGAAACGTTGGCATACTTAACTGAAATTTTGAAAGAAATTATTGAAAATTTGACAGAAATCATTTCAAATTTGACAAAAATCATTTAATATTTGACAGAAATCTGTGAATAAGTAGCAATTTTTTTTTTCAGAACTGTCAACAATTTGAGAGAAATAATTGTAAATTTAACTGTAATGAACAATATTTTATTGATAATTTAACATTTTGACAGAAATAATTGTAAATTTGTCTGTAATCAATGAAATTTCAATGACAATCATTTAGTTTAGTGGGAAATAATTGAACAATTGACTATAATCATTAATTTTTTAGTACAATCGTAATAATTTTGATGCAAATTGTAAATTTAACAGTATTAATTTAAATTTTGACATGAATCATTGAAACGTTGACACAATTTACTGAAATTTTGACCAAAATTGTTGAAAATTTGACAGAAATATTTGAATCAGTAACCATTTAAGATGTTTCAGAACTATTAACATTTTGAGGAAAATAAGTGTAAATTTGACTGTAATCAACAAAACTTGTAAGTCAGAAATCTTTGAATAAGTAGCCATATAATTTTTTTTTCAGAACTGTTAACATTTTCAACATTATCAATAAAATTTCAATGATAATTTAACATATTGACAAAAATAATTCTAAATTTGACTGTAATCAATCAAATTTCAATGACAATCACTTAGTTTCCTGGGAAATAAATGTACAATTGACAATAATCGTTTTTTTTCGTATTATCGTAATAATTTTGACGTAAAATATAAATTTAACAGTATTATTATTTAACACTATTATTTAACTCTATTTAACACTATTATTATTATTATTATTATTATTATTAAGTTAAATTTTTATATCAATCAGTGAAACGTTGACATAAGTAACAGAAATTTCGAAAGAAATTATTGAAAATGTGACAGAAATCAATTAAAAATTGACAGACATCTTTGAATAAGTAGGCATATAATTTTTATCAGAACTGTTAACATTTTGACAAAAATAATTGTAAATTTGACTGTAAGGAACACCATTTCAATAGTAATTTAACGTTTTGTCAAAAATAATTGTAAATTTGACTGTAATCAATAAAATTTCAATTATAATAATTTAGTTTCATGGAAAATGATTGTACAAATGACAATAATCATTAATTTTTTTTAGTATAATCGCAATAATTTTGACGTTAATTGTAATTAATTGAAACGTTGACATAACTAACTGAAATTTTGACAAAATTGATTGAAAATTTTACAGAAATCATTTAAAATTTGACAGAAATTTTTGAATAAATAGCCATATATTTTTTTATAAAACTGTTAATATGTTAACAAAAATAATAGTAAATTTGACTGTAATCAACAAAATTTCAATGATAACATAACATTTTGATAAAAATAAATGTAAATTTGACTGTAATCAATGAAATTTTAATGATAATAATATTGTTTCCTGGGAAATAATTAACAATTAACAATCATTATTTTTTTATAGTATAATCATAATAATTTTGACGTAGATTGTAAAATTAACAGTAATAATTGAAATGTTGACAAAATTAATTGAAATTTTTGGCAGAAATTATTGAAAATTTGATAGAAATCATTTAAAATTTGACAAAAATCTTTAAATATGTAGCCATATAATTATTTTCAGAACTGTTGACATTTTAACAAAAATAATTTTAAGTTTGACTGTAATCAACAATATTTCAAAGATAATGTATTATTTTGACAAAAATAATTGTAAATTTGACTCTGAAGCAATGAACTTTCATTGATCATCATTTAGTTTCTGGGAAATAGTAATTGAACAATTGACAATAATCATTAATTTTTTAGCGCAATCGCAATAAGACGTAAATTGTAAATTTGATAGTATAAATTGAAATTTTGATATTTATCATTGAAATGCTGACATAATAAACTGAAATTTTGACAGAAATCATTGACAATTTGACAGAAAACATTGAACAGTTGACAGATATTTTTGAATAAGTAGCTATATAATTTTTTTCAGAACTGTCAACACACTGACAAAAATAGTTGTAAATTTGACTGTAATCAACAAAATTTCAATCATAATTTGCCATTTTGAGAAAAATAATTCTAAATATGATTGTAATCAATGAAATTTCAATGATAATCATTTAGTTTTCTGGCAAATAATTGTACAAATGACAATAGTCTTCATTTTTTTTTAGTATAATCGTAATCATTTCGACTTAAATTGTAAATTTAACAGTGTTAATGGAAATTTTGACATTAATCATTAAAACGTTTACATAATTAACTGAAATTTGGACAGGAATGAATGAAAATTTGACAGAAATAATTTAAAATTTGACAGACACCTTTGAATAAGTATTTTTTTTTTTTCAGAACTGTCGACACACTGACAAAAATAGTTGTAAATTTGATTGTTATCAACAAAATGTCAATGATAATTTGCCATTTTGAGAAAAAGAAACAAATAAAAAAATTGACTGCAATCAATGGAATTTCAATAATAATCATTTAGTTTCCTGGAAATTAATTGTACAAATGACAATAATCATTATTTTGTTTATTGTAATCGTAATAATTTATTTATTATTTATTATTTTATACATACATTTTTTTCAAAACTGTTACATTTTGACAAAAATATTTGGAAATTTGACTGTAGTGAACAAAATTTCAATTATAATTTAACATTTTGACAAAAATAATTGTAAATTTGACTGCATTCAATGAAATTTCAGTGATAATAATTAATTTATTTAGTATAATTGTAATAATTTTGACGTAAATTGTAAATTTAACAGAAATAATTGAAATTTTGACATGAATCATTGAAACGTTGACATAAGGTACTGAAATTTTGACAGAACTTAATGAAAATTTGACAGAAATTATTTAAAATTTGACAGACATCTTTAATAAGTAGCCATATAAACTATTTCAGAACTGTTAACATTCTGATGAAAATAAGTGTAAATTTGACTGCAATCAACAATATTTCAATGATAATTTAACATTTTGACAAAAATAATAGTAAATTTGCCTGCAATCAATGAAATTTTAATAATAATCATTTAGTTCCCTTTCAAATAATTGAACAATTGACTATAATCATTAATTTTTTCTGTACATCGTAACCATTTTGACGCAAATTGTAAATTTAACAGTATTAATTTAAATTTTGTCATGAATCATTGAAACGTTGACACAATTTACTGAAATTTTGACCAAAATTGTTGAAAATTTGACAGAAATATTTGAATAAGTAACCATTTAAGATGTTTCAGAACTATTAACATTTTGAGGAAAATAAGTGTAAATTTGACTGTAATCAACAAAACTTGTAAGTCAGAAATCTTTGAATAAGTAGCCATATAATTTTTTTTAGAACTGTCAACATTTTGACAAAAATAATTGTAAGTTTGACTCTAATCAACAACATTTCAATCATAATTTAATATTTTGACCAAAATAATTGCAAATTTGACTGTAATCACTGAAATTTCAATGATAATCATTTAGTTACCTGGGGAATAATTGAACAATTGACTAGAATCTTTTTTTTTCAGTATAATCGTAATCATTTTGACGCAAATTGTAAATTTAACAGTATTCATTGAAATTTTGACATTAATCATTGAAACGTTGACATAATTAACTGAAATGTTGACAGAAATTATTGAAAATATGACAAAAATCAATTCAAATTGGACAATACTCTTTGAATAAGTAGTAATATATTTTTTTCAGAACTATCAACACTTTGACAAAAATAATTGTAAATTTAACTGTGATTAATAACATAATCAATGAAGTTTCAATGATAATCATTTAGTTTCTTGGGAAATAATTAAACAATTGACAAGAATCATTAATTTTTTTAATATAATCATAATAATTTTGACGTAAATTGTAAATGATGTATTTATTATATAATTAAAATGCCCAACCTTCATACACAAACAAAACAAATTCATTGTAAGTAATTCTTATTTCACGTTAGTCAAGTCCCGGTCTTAGCAATTACTGGAAGTAAAGCTTGAAATGAAAGTAGCAACCTTGCGATGTGCAAATGCGGCGAAGGTTTTTCGCGGAAAGGATGCTATCTCCATCACATCAGTGCATCACGACTTACATGCATTCGCAAGGATCAATCAATGTGGCGTCTAACATCATCAATTCATTGAATATTATGTGTGCCGTAAGTCAGTAGACAAGGTTCTGTGAAGTCCCATACATTAAGATGTAATAAATTGTATGATGAAATTTTATTTTAAATTTGAAGGTGAATTATACATTTAATATACAATTAATAACCGTGATTATTTGGACACGGACAAATTACTGTGCCATAATATTGTTAAGGTAGATTTTAATATTAACGATTGTCAGAAATTAAATACCTGAATGATCGCGTCATTGTAAAAAAATTAGGTTTGGGTATAATTATTGACGTAATTGCTTAACTGACTTAATGGTTATCGGGTTTGAATTGTTAATTACCTTTTTACTAAATACACCACCAAATGAAATACCCATACATAAGTCGATAGCCATTCCATATATCATGTATCACATCATATATCATATATCTTATCTATCTATCATTATTATTATATCATTATTATTTTGGAATATGTATGTAGCTTTCTGCTAATAAATATTAGTATTATTATTATTATATGTATTAAGTATGCTATAGATATGAACCTGTTTATGGAATAAATGTTCATTCCAATAGTACTAAAATACCCCAATCAAATTACCAAATAAAATTATATAACTAATTTATTGGCTGCATCATATTCTACTCAAATGTAATAATTGTTAATATTGATTGAGAGAAGCATGTAAATGCCTTCTCGTGGTGAAATTCAATAATAATTATAATCCAATGGTTATCGGATTGTTATTAATTAGCAATTAATATTCATATATTTTTATAAAATAATAATTGTAAAACTCAATTATCGTTATGTTCAAGTTATCTGGTATTTAATGATTAAACGACACAATTTCCTCAATACATCAACCGAAATTCCTTCCATTAACCAAATTTGTAACCACTAATTTGCACTATAAAGGTAATGCGCATTTCAATGATTCTCAGAAAGGTAATTTCCTAATTTCCAGGAAGGAAAGTCCAAAGCATTACGTACCATTCCTATGCAGAGTCTAGTTTATCAGTTAAGTGTAACGACTTACAGTGAATTTTAATTCAAATAAATCCACTGACTGAAGTTTTGGATATTCTTTGTTGAAATACATGCTGCAAGCGTATGGTAATATATAACAGGCCCAATCTACTGTAGCTGGTTTTTTTCTGTAGATATGCATCAAGTCCGCCGAAGGGTTTTACAAAATTTGGGCCTGAAAACACGTGCATTAAGATGATACTTTGATACGATAACGTGGCGTAGCACGAGGCGAATACAAACTACTTTAATAAATTTTTAAGCAGTGAACTTTTGCACAATAATTTAAAGTTTGCAAGCGCTTATATTGGAGCATGCACCTGCATCTAATCGAAGTCGATGCAAATTTGAATTGAAGATACTCGCTCGTTGATCAATAAATAGGCAAAGGCAAAGCGTGGGTTTACATTATATTACGACGAGTTTCATTTCCATACGAAGTTCAATTTGTGCTTCCATTTATAGTAATGACAGACGTTATTTATGATTGCCAAAAATTGTTGAATTGCGCTTGTTATATGACACGGGACTTTATTATTCTCACACACAATGGGAAATTTTATAAACCGCATGTTAATACGCGCTGATTATTATGAGCGGATGTTAAGCATTACGAGTCAATAAATATATTATCAATACACACAACGCGTATTTTTATACAATCTGATATTAAATGTGTTAATTAAAAATATTGTGCTCCTTAGTTTTTCTTAATTATTATTATGCAAAGCACTCAATCGTATTTTACTATAATTATTACAATCTGATCAAAGATGGATCAATGAGTAATATTATGCTGATTTAAAATACTAAATGAAGGTTTAATGCTAAAGACATACTCATTAGCAAAGCGCGGATTTCTAGGTATTATGCTATAGATCAGTTTTAATAGCAGACCAAAATGTTCTCGTTAACGAAGTAACGTTATATATTTTTTTGTGCTTTTGTAACGGTACAATACCGGGGTATCATTATAAACTGTAATCAATTTATAAACGTAGAGTGGCTCGTAATCTAAGTGACAGTACTTCACCTGTGTTTGATTCATGCAATCGTTATAGTGACAAGATCGATGGTTCCTTGTTCAAGTATTGTGTCTGTTACTAAGAAAATATCAAATTATACGCATACACAAATATCATCATACAGTAATTTATTCATTCAGTAATTCATATGGTTTTACATTTTAATTAGCAAGGAAGGTTTGGTTCATTTGGTTATGGTAAATAATACGCTTTACATTTATGTGGTGACTAAGGGTTTATTTAATAAGTAATAACACACAAATAATGAAGAATGACGATTTATTTTGAATTAAAGTTTTGAAATGAATTTATCGATTTTTACATGGTTTCTGATTATATTTCGTGGTATTCTGACGTGAATTAACGTTATAATTCAAATTCTACTGATTACTAGTACATGCGATCTGTCCCTGCTAATTACGGTGTTTTAGTTATGTCATTCATTCCACATGCGTTCGTTCATCCATATTTTTATCTTTTATTTACTTGATTTGATTTATCCTCAGATAAAGTTTAGAAGTGTATTTCCCAGCAAATAACATGCCAGTATTAAGGATGACGATTTACCCTTAATTAAAGTTTCGCAATGCATTTACCAAGCAATAACACCCAAATAATTATATCGTAAATTTCGATCGGTGATTTGTGCACGATGGTCAGTTGTGTCTGGCTAAAGTACATATATCTGATCTCATAGCGAGTCTCATACCCTAACCCTATTACGTCTGACGTGTATGAAACATAAGCCCCTCGTTTGTTTTTGACTCTTTTTTTTTTATGTCTTCTTTTGTTTTTAATATTTTCATTTATTTTTAGTTTGTTTTTACATCGTTTTTATGATAATTGAATTCACCTAGCGGATGTGATTCTGCATGATTTTGACTTTGATTCATTCGCGGATTTATATCCCTTCTTTACGCATGCTCATGCATGAATTTCCTTGATTCGCATTCATTCTTAATTGCCGTTATGTTTCGTATTTGTTAACTTTATTTCTCAAGCGATCATGACTTATGACTTGGATTCATTCAATGATTTATCTATAATATCCACATGCTCGTGCTTCAGGAATATACTGACTCGCATTCATTCATTTCTCCCTCGCTCACGAATTCAAATTTGCAAATACTGACCACATGCATTATCGATGCTGAGGGCTGTTTTATTTCACCGGCATGCATTTACAACTTATTAGTTTGATCACTCACTCGGCTGATTGATTAGTGATATTAACTACGCAACGTTAATTACAAGGATTTAGTGATTTGGTATGACATGATGATATTTGCTGATTTTTGTAATAATTATTGACCTTCACGGATACCGGTTTTTATTTCCCGTTACGACCGCTACCTGGGAAATCCCTTGAGTTTATATCTGTTTAAATACCTTCCTGAACTAAGCTCTTTCCCGAATCCCTTGCTAATAAAATATAAATAATAATTAAAACGCATGATAATCGAGTATTGGTGGTGGTTTATGTGGAGTAGCAATACTTATCATACGTGACAATATTACGAAGAGAACCATACACGTTGTGGGGTGTGATTAGTTAATATGTTCGACCCGAACACATCAAGGGGTTAGAGCGATATTTGTAGTCTGCTTCTAGCGCGCCCTTCTGTTTCAAAGTGCGTCGCGAAACCCACAGATCGCTCTAATTACGAAGAGAAACATACATGTTATCGTATGAGATTGATGAATGTGTTCGGTTCGCACATACCAACGGGTAAGAGCGATTTTGCAGTATGCTTCTAGCGCGCCCTTCTGTTTCAAAGTGCGGCGCGAAACCCACAAACCGCTCTCATTACGAAGAGGATCACACACCTTTGCGCCAGTTTGGGCGTTTTGTTCTTTCGTAATTTTGTCACAGGATATTTTCCGGCGGATTGCCGAATTAATTTACTTGACACGCGTAATGACTTGTCTGCTAAATATTTCGCAGTGCCCTTCGAAATTGGCAGTTTGATTCGCGTTACTCGATCATCAATTGCGTCAGTACTCACTCATTAACCCTTCTTATCTCTCGCCGACTGGATAGCCGTACTGATGTCGTGGTGGCCCTTGCGCTTGGTGTTGTTTTAATTACTTCGCGGTCTCCCCGAAAATATCTAACTGGTTCAATACTGCCCTAATTGAATTATCAATTTCCCCAACTGTTTATACTAATTGCGCCCCCGTTTACACTCTCGCGATTTGTCTCGTGCCCTCGGCTGTCGAGCACTAAGTGACCTCCCCCCCTGCTTTCGCAGATTCTTATATGTTTACCTCCCCATTTTCCCCGAGCCCCGGGCCCAAACACTGCCGTCCCCGATCTTCTACGGTGGTCTACTCGTCCTGGCTAAGTGCCTTTTTCGATGCCTGCGCAATAATTTCTTCCACATGTTTACGCCACTCGATCTTTTGCTGGCGGATTTGTGTTTGCTACCAATACAAATCATGTCCCTTCATGGCGTGAGTTATCCAGGCCAAATGGCCCCCGTTCTAAGAATTTCGGTACGCGTGCATGTATCTGGCGCTGTTTTTATGGTACTTAAATTAATGATTCTATGGGCCGTAATATTATACTTTCGGTTTTGAACTCCCCGGAATCGCTCACTGTCGGTCAGTGGCACATCCCCTGTCTGTTCTCGAGTAATTTATATTTCCATGAACTGTTGATATTTCCGCCCGACTAGTAAACTCTTGTTACCCTTAAGTTAATGGTTTTTATTGTCCCTATTGTTGATAGAATTCTCCCGGACTGGTTTAGGGGTCTGTGGCCCCCCACGAGTCTGTTTACGTATGTCTCACCTACTCGTTGTTTAGCTAAATAAAACATGGTCTGTCGTGGGTCATTTCACTTTTATGCATATTTTCAGTTTTTAAGCTTATAATTGTTGTAATGACTTTAGAGACAGTAGAACTTTTCTTCGATGCATATAAAAACACGGAAAATGGAGACATATACAATATCTATCTAAAATATAAGGAATCATACTTAAACCATGTTAAAATAGAGAAACAAAACAACATAATTCATAAAATTAATGCATCATCAAACAAACCAAAGGAACTATGGACCACTAATTTCCGTGAAATTGGCAGAGGAACGAAAAGATGTACCATCGATGGATCTCTAAATTGCAGGGACTTCCAAGATATCTTCTGTAGTATTGGCAATAATCTGGTGCAAACAATACAAAACAAACGAACGGGACAGTGCTAAAGGTAAAAACAAAAGGCATCACCATGTTTTTCAATCCAACCACACCTGCTGAGATTGAAAGTGCTATTGGTAGCATCAAAAGTAAAACATCGAAAGACATCTACTCAATTGATTCTAAATTAATAAAGTATGACGCACATGCAATATCAGAACCTCTAGCAGATATTACGAATTCATCCATGAGTACTGGAATTTTCCCCCAAAGACTAAAAATAGCTAGAGTAGTACCAATATTAAAGACGGTCAATCCGTCAGACCCATATCAATACTTCCAACCTTCCCAAAAATTCTCGAATTGATAATTCTCAAACAAATAACAAGGTTCTTCGGAGAAAACAAATACATAACAGAGAGTCAATTCGGATTTCAGAGAAACTTAAATGCAACGGATGCAATAATGAATCTTCTGGACAACATCTACCAGGCAATGGAAGACCATAAGTTAAGTTTTGCTCAATTTTGTGATTTGAGTAAAGCATTTGACTGCATGTCACATACAATTCTTCTGGAAAAACTAGACCGCTATGGATTCAAAGGTATTTCGTTGCGGCTTATGACGTCTTACCTAGAAGATAGAGCACAAATTGTTGATTTTAATGGAGAAAAGAGCAATCCAAAATACATACGGCGAGGAGTCCCACAAGGATCTATACTGGGGCCGATACTATTTATCATATACATTAACGACTTGCCAACCAATCTTAAATGCCGTACATTCATGTACGCAGACGACACAACTTTATTGGTATCAAACAAAAGTACTGAAGCAGCACAACAAAAGCTAAGTACAGCCAGTGGCAATGCATCTGAATGGTTCGATGCGAATGAGCTTTGCCTTAATACAGCCAAAACAAATGTACTCCTTTTTACCTCCAGTAGGCTGCATCAAGTACCCAAGGATTCGCCAAAATTCCTTGGAATACATTTAGACAGTCGATTGACATGGAAATCACACGTAGAAAATTTGTGTATGAAATTGGCTTCAAGTATCTACGCAATCAGAAGAATGAAGGACATCGTAAACATCCAGGCAGCTGTAACCACCTACTATGCCATCTTCTACAGTCGGATGTCTTATGGAATTGAAGCTTGGGGGCTTTCAGCTCATGCATCCCCACTACAGTGAACATATTTTGGTTGAGCATTTTTTTGTTTATCACAGTTGATTGTCAGGTGCTTTCCAGTACATCTGACACAGCGCTTCTTAGTGTGCACATTATTTTAGCAAGTTTAAAAAAATGAAGCGTATGTATCTTACATGATGTACCTACACGTTTAATATTTCATATTTAAAAGTGATTATTACTGTTATTATCATGAATGTTTTCGTCTATATTCTCTGAATTATTATTATGAATTTCAATTCGTCTGAATCTTACATGTACATATCCTGTATCGTATTTAAATGTGTTAATATTATTATCATGGATATTTTGTTTGAAGTTCTCTATATTATCGGTATAAATTTGAATTCGTCCTCAAGCTACACAATTAATTAATCAGAATTAATTCCACGTGTAATATGAATAATGGCAAGGTCGCAAAATCTGCTAAAATGCCAACAGGTATTTCCCTCAGATATATTAAACACAAATAACTTTCCCCCAGGCATCAGCGTGTAAGCGCTAACCTAACACAAGCTCTGGTCGATGGAACACACCTCAGATGAGACGTTTCACAAACCGCGAAATATACCGCAGTAAACCCGATCATGATACCATGTCGCACTCCTTGCCAGCCACCAACTTCTTTGTGCTGAGGGAAATTTATGAGCGCAGATATATTAGATGTGCAACGAACTCGCTACGTTTATAGTTGTGTATCTTAAAATTTGTATGGTTTTTATTTAATTCGCGCATTGGACTAGAATCTTATTGAATTCCCGAGAAATATCAACAACGATATTGGATATAATATATCACATCAATAAGAAAAAATATGTAATAAATTACAGAGCCTATCATGGAGGGAATGTTAAATTTTGGTTACAATCGAATTTACAATTATTTTTATCAAAATATTAACAGTTCTGAAAAAAATATATGGCTACTTATTCACAGATGTCAAATTTTGAATGATTTCTGTCAAATTTTCAATAATTTCTGTAAAATTTCAGTTATTTATGCTACGTTTCAATGATTGCAAAATTTCAATTAGTACTGTTAAATTTACAATTTACGTCAAAATTATTACGATTATACTAATAAAAATAATAATTATTGTCAATTGTTCAATTATTTCCCAGGAACCTAAATGATTACCATTGAAATTCCATTGATTACAGACAAATTTACAATTATTTTTGTCAACATGTTAAATTATCGTTGGAATTGTGTTCTTTACAGTTAAATTTACAATTATTTTTGTCAAACTGTTAACAGTTCTGAAAAAAAAATTATAAGGTTACTTATTCAAAGATGTCTGTCAAATTTTAAATGATTTCTGTCAAATTTTCAATTATTTCTTTCAAAGTTAGTTTTGTAAACCATTGAGACGTTGATGCCAAAATTTCAATTAATACTGTTAAATTTACAATTTACGTCGAAATTATTACGATTATACTAAAAAAAATAAAGACTATTGTCATTTGTAAAATTATTTCCCAGAAAACTAAATGATTATCATTGAAATTTCATTGATTACAATCAAATTTACAATTATTTTCGTCAAAATATTAAATTATCATTGAACTTTTGTTCTTTACAGTTAAATTTACAATTATTTTTGAAAAAATGTTAACAGTTCTGAAACAAAATTATATGGCCATTTATTCAAAGATTTCTGTCAAATTTTAAATGATTTCTGTCAAATTTTTAATAATTTCTGTCAAAATTTCAGTTAATTTTGTAAACGTTTCAATGGTTGATGTCAAAATTTCAATTAATACTGTTTAATTTACAATTTACCACAAAATTATTACGATTATACTAAAAAATTGATGATTATTGTCAATTGTTCAATTATTTCCCAGGAAACTAAATGATTATCATTGAAATTTCGTTGATTACAGTTAAATTTACAATTATTTTTGTCAATATGGCAAATTATCATTAAAATTTTATTAATTACAGTCAAATTTACACTACTTTTCGTCAAAATATTAACTGTTCTGAATGATTTTATGTGCTACTTATTCAAAGGTTTCTGTCAAATTTTAAATGATTTCGGTCAAATGTTCAATAATTTCTGTTACAATTTCAGTTAATTATGTTAACGTTTCAAATGATTGAAGTGAAAATTTTAAGTAATACCGTTAAATTTACAATTTACGTAAAAATTATTACGATTATACTAAACAAAATATTGATTATTGTCATTTGTACAATTACTTCCCAGGAAACTAAATGATTATCATTGATATTTCATTAATTGCAGTAAAATTTACAATTATTTTTGTTAATATGGCAAATTATCATTGAAATTTTGTTGATTACAGTCAAATTTACGCTTATTTTCATCAAAATGTTAACTGTCATGACAAATTTCATATGCCAACTTATCCAAAGGTTTCTATCAAATTTTCAACAATTTCTGTTAAAATTTTAGTTACTTATGTCAACGTTTCAAATGATTGATGTCAAATTTTCAATTAATACTGTTAAATTTACAGTTAACATCAAAATTATTACGATTATACTAAAAAAATTGATGGTTATTGTCATTTGTTCAATTATTTCCCAGGAAACTAAATGATTATCATTGAAATTTCATTGATTACAGTCAAATTTACAATTATTATTGTCAAAATGTTAAATTGTCATTCAAATGTTGTTGATTACAGTCAAATTTACAATTATTTTCGTCAAATGTTAACAGTTCTGAAAACAATTATATGGCTACTTATTCAAATATATCTGTCAACTGTAAAATGTTTTCTGTCAAATTGTCAATGATTTCTGTCGAAATTTCCGTTTATTATGTTAACATCTCAATGATCAATATCAAAATTTCAATGAATACTATCAAATTTACAATTTACATCTTATTACAATGCTCTAAAAAAATTAATGATTATTGTCAATTGTTCAGTTATTATTTCCCAAGAATCTAAATAATGATCATTAAAATTTCATTGATTACAGTCAAATTTACAATTATTTTTGTCAAAATAGTAAATTATCTTTGAAATTTTGTTGATTACAGTCAAACTTACAATTACTTTTGTTAAAATGTCAACAGTTCTGAAAATAATTATATGGCTACATATTATAAGATTTCTGTCAAATTTTAAATGATTTTTGTCAAATTTTCAATGAATACTGTCAAAATTTCACTTAATTATATCAACGTTTCAATGATTGATGTCAAAATTTCAATTAATACTGTAAAATTTACCATTTACGTCAAAATTATTACCACTATACTAAATAAAGTAATGATTATTATCAAATCATTAATTTATATAATATAATCGTAATAATTTTGACGTAAATTGTAAATTTTACAGTATCAATTGAATTTTTTTACATCAATCATAGAAACGTTGTCATAAATAATTGAAATTTTGACAGAAATTGTTGAAATTTTAATACGAGTCATTTAATCAATTATCAATTAATACTGTTAAATTTACAATTTACGTAAAAATTATTACGATTATACTAAAAAAACTAATGACTATTTACAATTGTTGAATTATTTCCCAGGAAACTAAATGATTGTCATTGAAATTTCATTAATTACAGTCAAATTTACAATTATTTTTGTCAAAATGTTAACATTTCTGAAATAATTTATATGGCTACTTATTCAAAGATTTCTGTCAAATTTTCAATAATTTCTGTCAAAAATTTCAGTTAATTATGCCAAAATTTCAATTAACACTGTTAAATTTACAATTCACGTCAAAATTATTATGATTATACTAAAAAACATAATTATTATCACTGAAATTTCATTTATTACAATAAAAATGACAATTATTTTTATCAAATGTAATGTTATCATTGAAATTTTGTTGATTACCGCCAAATTTACAATTACTTTTGTTAACATGTTAACAGTTTTATAAAAATGTATATGGATATTTATTCAATAATTTCTGTCAAATTTTAAATGATTTCTGTAAAATTTTCAATTAATTCTGTTACAATTTCAGTTAATTATGTCAACGTTTCAAATGATTGAAGTCAAAATTTCATTTAATATTGTTAAATTTACAATTATTTTTGTCAACTTGTTAACAGTTCTGAAAAAAATTATAGCGAATTTCAAAGATTTCTGTCAAATATTAAATTATTTCTGTCAAATTTTCAATAATTTCTGTTACAATTTTAGTTAATTATGTCAACATTTCACATGATTGATGTCAAATTTTCAATTAATACTGTTAAATTTACAGTTTACATCAAAATTACGATTATACTGAAAAAATTTATGGTTATTGCCATTTGTTCAATTATTTCCCAGGAAACTAAATGATTATCATAGAAATTTCATTGATTACAGTTAAATTTGCAATTATTTTTGTCAAAATTTTAAATTATCATTGACATTTTGTTGATTACAGTCAAATTTACAATTATTCGTGTCAAAATGTTAACAGTTTTGAAAAAAATTATATGCCTACTTATCCAAAGATTTCTATCAAATTTTAAATGATTTCAGTCAAATTTTCAATAATTTCTGTTACAATTTCAGTTAATTATGTCAACGTTTCAAATCATTAACGTCAAAATTTCAAATAATATTGTTAAATTTACAATTATTTTTGTCCACGTATTAACAGTTCTGAAAAAAAAGGGGTATATCAAAGATTTCTGTCTAATTTTAAATGATTTCTGTCATATTTTCAATAATTTCTGAAACAATTTTAGATAATTATGTCAACGTTTTACATGTTTAATTACAAATTTTCAATTAATACTGGCAAATTTACAGTTTACATCAAAATTATTACGATTAAACTGAAAAAATGATGGTTATTGTCATTTGTTCAATTGTTTCCCAGGAAACTAAATGATTATCATTGAAATTTCATTGATTACAGTCTAATTTACAATTATTTTTGTAAAAATGTTAAATTATTATTGAAAATTTGTTAATTGCAGTCAAATTTGCAATTATTTTTGTCAATATGTAAACAGTTCTGAAAAAAATTATATAGCTACTTATTCAGAGATGTCTGTCAATTGTTTTAATGTTTTATGTCAAATGATCAATGATTTTTGTCAAAAATTCAGTTAATTATTCAACATTTCAATGATTGATGTCAAAATTTCAATTAATACTGTTAAATTAACAAATTACGTCAAAATTATTACGATTATACTACAGAAATTAACGTTTTCATTTTACAGATTATTAAAATTTTGACAAAAATATTATTGTTTGCAGATATAATAAAAAACTTGAGAATCACTGGTCAAAGTTTGGCAGTTTGAAGTTTTGACTGAATATATTTTTTTAGTAAAATAATTGAAATTTGGGTAGGAATAAATTCACAGCATTTTTATTAAATATTCATAAAATGATTAAAATTTTGATATTTGAATTGTTGAAACTTTGAATTTAAAATTCGATATTTTGGGATCAGTAATAATCGTTAGGTTGTTGAATATTCGAATCGAACAAAGGTATCTCATAAATTTTCAATTTTATAACGTACTACTAAAACTTAGGAAATTACGAGCCATGGAGTTATGGTGTTTTTTTTTGCAGTGCAGATATGTTATTATAACTCAGATATGTTATGATAACTTATTATAGCTTATATCTCATGGCTCCTAATAACATACCTGATCTGCAAAAAAACACCATAAGTCCATGGCTCGTAATTTCCTCAGTTTTAGTAGTAAGATTATAAAATTGAAAATTTATGACATATCTTCATTCGATTCGAATATTCAACAAGTTACTATCATTTCTGATCTCAAAATATCGAAATATTGAATTAAAAGTTTCCACGTTTCAAACACAAACAGCAAAAAAACACCTTAGGTAAGTAAAAGCATCATAAGTTCTATGTTTTAGAATTAGAATATATTATCTAACAGCGGCATAACATATTCTGATTATCTAAAAAAGTAACTGCGTAAGCAACAATTTATTGCCTACGTAAATTTCACGTTCGCAATACCTTTGCAATCAATTTTATGGCCAGATGACGTGTTTGAAGTATAAGCACAAAGAAAATAATACAAATTAAATATTTACTTTACAAAAATCAAGATATTTTGTTTGCAAGATATCAAAGAAAATAAATCTGCCAAAATTAGGGACAAATGCAGTTCTACGTATTTTTGAAATTACTATCAAAGTTTCTTTATTAATGTTTGAATTTAATTTGTTTAATAAATTTGTTTGCAATTTTTGTGGCTTATTATATAAATAAAGATTTTCAACTAATTACTCTTTTATTGATGTACCAAATACGCAATAATTTTATATACGCATATTGCGAATGTTTATACATATCACTGCGTATGTATGAGTGGGCCAAAAGTAGGTATACAGTTAGGTATACAGTTATTTATATATTTATACGGCAATACTTTTATTACAGGTTTAATTACATATTTAATCCCATGGTTTACACTAGAAACAATAGAAATACCTGTATACCTAGTGTGTACCTGTAAACACCTGTATACTGTATACCTGTTTCCCTATTTTTGGGCCACCCGGTATATAAAATATCTGGACGAATAATTAACAAGTTCTGTAAAAGGGAAACAAATATGCGAGTGAACAAGTAATCAGATGTAATAAATAATTCATTGCTGCAAGTTTTAATGTTTCTATTAAAAATTATACATTGTAATTCATAGTTGAAGACGATTGAGAGAACAGTGACCTTGTTATAAGTTGACCGTGCGTCATAAATAATCATGTAAATATATTTAATTATGGCCGTGAAAAGGAAGTGAACCAATTAAACACGCAGACTAGGTGGACATAACTTAATTTAAAGTGTACTTATTAGATGCCTCCCTTTATTTACTCAGAATAGCATGAGTAATCCCACTAGTAATGAAGTTATAAGTGGTGTGAATAGATGTGCCATTTGTAGCACGACTATAAATTCAACTATTGTTGTACTCTAAAAAGCGGCGGTAAAATACATTTATTAATTCTACTAAATTAATTGAAAACAGAGTGCTTATGTAATTTTGAAAATTACAGTATATCGGCTATGTAGCGTGTGTGAATGTAAAAATATGCACACGTATATGGCACCAAAGAGAACCAAATAAAAAGTTTAATAATCGCAAAATTATACAATCCCAAGGGCAGTTGTATAATCAATAAAATGAATACTTGATTTACGTACAAATTCAATGATTGCGGCCCATTGTTGCGGGATAATAACGCCAGATTGGAAAAGCAAAATAAATTAGTCAATTCCTATTTACCGCACGCAGTTAAAGTTGGCTTAAACAATCATTACTATTCAGGTTCAATAGTTAATTAATAAGACATTTGCGCCTCGAATAGAACTAGCTGCACAGAATAATCTCGGGTTTCAATATTACTACACCTTCATTACGTCTAGACGCAATCATGGCCGATGCCTATTATAGCTAAGTCGTTGGTAATTGCGCTATTAATTTTTCAAATCAACACAAATATTTTCTTCAGCACAAATATTACCATAAACTTATAGTTTTCTTTTTTATTTTTATTACCTATCACTTTTTTAAATCAACACAAAAATTTTGTTCAGTATCTTTAAAATTTTAGCCTCATAAATGAAACTTCGACAGAATAATAACAAAATTGTTACCAAAATATTAGAGTAGTCACTGATATTTATACAGCAATAATTGTAATTTATACATAATAATATTATAATGTTGACAACAATCTTAGAAACCCTCACAACACTCAGTAAAATATTTTGAGTTACAATCATAAAATTTGAAATAATTGAAAATTTTATGGTAACCATTGAAATATTGATAGTGCTCAACGAAATTTTGAAATGATAATGACATTTTGACTGTAACAAGTGAAATTTACAAATTAATTTGTGATAAATAATTAAAAACATTATAGTAATTATTGAAATTTTTGCAGCAATAATTGTAATTAATACAAAATAATTGAAATTTTGACTGCAATCTTTCATACTTCGACATACTTGTTTAGCAAGTCTACTACAATAAATATATTATTATTATTATTATCAATGTTATTTTAATAAAACAATTGAAAATGTACCAAAATTTATTTAAAAAAAATACAGTAAGAATTGATATATTTGTAGTAATTATTGAAATGTTAGCAAAATAAAATTTCGACAGAATAATAACAAAATTGTTACAAAAATATTAAGAGTAATCCCTGATATTCATACAGCAATAATTGTAATTTATACATAATAATATTATAATGTTGACAACAATCTTAGAAACCCTCACAACACTCAGTAAAATATTTTGAGTTACAATCATGAAATTTGAAATAATTGAAAATTTTATGGTAACCATTGAAATTTTGATAGTGCTCAACGAAATTTTGAAGTGATGAATGACACTTTGACTGTAACAATTGAAATTTGACAAATTAATGTGTGATAAATAATTAAAAACATTATAGTAATTATTGAAATTTTTGCAGCAATAATTGAAATTAATACAAAATAATTGAAATTTTGACTGCAATCTTTCATACTTCGACATACTTGTTTAGCAAGTCTACTACAATAAACATATTATTATTATTATTATCAATGTTATTTTGATAAAACAATTGAAAATGTACCAGAATTCATTTAAAAAAAATTACAGTAAGAATTGATATGTTCGTAGTAATTATTGAAATGTTAGCAAAATAAATGAAATTTCGACAGAATAATAACAAAATTGTTACAAAAATATTAAGAGTAATCACTGATATTTATACAGCAATAATTGTAATTTATACATAATAATATTATAATGTTGACAACAATTTTAGAAACCCTCATAACACTCAGTAAAATATTTTGAGTTACAATCATGAAATTTGAAATAATTGAAAATTTTATGGTAACCATTGAAATTTTGATAGTGCTCAACGAAATTTTGAAGTGATGAATGACATTTTGACTGTAACAATTGAAATTTTACAAATTAATGTGTGATAAATAATTAAAAACATTATAGTAATTATTGAAATTTTTGCAGCAATAATTGTAATTAATACAAAATAATTGAAATTTTGACTGCAATCTTTCATACTTCGACATACTTGTTTAGCAAATCTACTACAATAAATATATTATTATTATTATTATTATCAATGTTATTTTGATAAAACAATTGAAAATGTACCAAAATTTATTTTAAAAAATTACAGTAAGAATTGATATATTTGTAGTAATTATTGAAATGTTAGCAAAATAAATGAAATTTCTGCAGAATACTAACAAAATTGTTACAAAAATATTAAGAGTAATCACTGATATTTATACAGCATTAATTGTAATTTATACATTATAATATTATAATGTTGACAACAATCTTAGAAACCCTCACAATACTCAGTAAAATATTTTGAGTTACAATCATGAAATTTGAAATAATTGAAATTTTTATGGTAACCATTGAAATTTTGTTAGTGCTCAACGAAAGTTTGAAGTGATGATTGACATTTTGACTGTAACAATTGAAATTTGACAAATTAATTTGTGATAAATAATTGAAAACATTATAGTAATTATTGAAATTTTTGCAGCAATAATTAAAATTAATACAAAATAATTGAAATTTTGACTGCAATATTTCATACTTCGACATACTTGTTTAGCAAGTCTACTACAATAAATATATTATTATTATTATTATCAATGTTATTTTAATAAAACAATTGAAAATGTACCAAAATTTATTTTAAAAAAATACAGTAAGAATTGATATGTTCGTAGTAATTATTGAAATGTTGGCAAAATAAATGAAATTTCGACAGAATAATAACAAAATTGTTACAAATATATTAAGAGTAATCCCTGATATTCATACAGCAATAATTGTAATTTATATATAATAATATTATAATGTTGACAACAATCTTAGAAACCCTCACAACACTCAGTAAAATATTTTGAGTTACAATCATGAAATTTGAAATAATTGAAAATTTTATGGTAACCATTGAAATTTTGATAGTGCTCAACGAAATTTTGAAGTGATGAATGACATTTTGAGTGTAACAATTGAAATTTGACAAATTAATGTGTGATAAATAATTAAAAACATTATAGTAATTATTGAAATTTTTGCAGCAATAATTGCAATTAATGCAAAATAATTGAAATTTTGACTGCAATCTTTCATACTTCGACATACTTGTTTAGCAAGTCTACTACAATAAATATATTATTATTAGTATTACCAATGTAACTTTGATAAAACAATTGAAAATGTACCAAAATTTATTTAAAAAAAATACAGTAAGAATTGATATGTTCGTAGTAATTATTGAAATGTTAGCAAAATAAATGAAATTTCGGCAGAATACTAACAAAAATTGTTACAAAAATTTTAGAGTAATCACTGATATTTGTACAGCAATAATTGTAATTTATACATAATAATTATAATGTTGACAACAATCTTAGAAACCCTCACAACACTCAGTAAAATATTTGGAGTTACAATTATGAAATTTGAAAGAATTGAAAATTTTATGGTAACCATTGAAATTTTGATGATGCTCAACGAAATTTTGAAGTGATGAATGACATTTTGACTGTAGCAATTGCAATTTGACAAATTAATGTGTGATAAATAATTAAAAGCATTATAGTAATTATTGAAATTTTTGCAGCCATAATTGCAATTAATACAAAATAATTTAAATTTTGACTGCAATCTTTCATACTTCGACATACTTGTTTAGCAAGTCTACTACAATAAATATATTATTATTATTATTATCAATGTTATTTTAATAAAACAATTGAAAATGTACCAAAATTTATTTAAAAAAAATACAGTAAGAATTGATATATTTGTAGTAATTATTGAAATGTTAGCAAAATAAAATTTCGACAGAATAATAACAAAATTGTTACAAAAATATTAAGAGTAATCCCTGATATTCATACAGCAATAATTGTAATTTATACATAATAATATTATAATGTTGACAACAATCTTAGAAACCCTCACAACACTCAGTAAAATATTTTGAGTTACAATTATGAAATTTGAAATAATTGAAAATTTTATGGTAACCATTGAAATTTTGATAGTGCTCAACGAAATTTTGAAGTGAAGAATGACATTTTGACTGTAACAATTGAAATTTGACAAATTAATGTGTGATAAATAATTAAAAACATTATAGTAATTATTGAAATTTTTGCAGCTATAATTGCAATTAATGCAAAATAATTGAAATTTTGACTGCAATCTTTCATACTTCGACATACTTGTTTAGTAAGTCTACTACAATAAATATATTATTATTATTATTATCAATGTTATTTTAATAAAACAATTGATAATGTACCAAAATTTATTTAAAAAAATACAGTAAGAATTGATATATTTGTAGTAATTATTGAAATGTTAGCAAAATAAATGAAATTTCGACAGAATAATAACAAAATTGTTACAAAAATATTAAGAGTAATCACTGATATTTGTACAGCAATAATTGTAATTTATACATAATATTATAATGTTAACAACAATCTTAAAAACCCTCACAACACTCAGTAAAATATTTTGAGTTACAATCATGAAATTTGAAATAATTGAAAATTTTATGGTAACCATTGAAATTTTGATAGTGCTCAACGAAATTTTGAAGTGATGAATGACATTTTGACTGTAGCAATTGAAATTTGACAAATTAATGTGTGATAAATAATTAAAAACATTATAGTAATTATTGAAATTTTTGCAGCAATAATTGCAATTAATACAAAATAATTGAAATTTTGACTGAAATCTTTCATACTTCGACATACTTGTTTAGTAAGTCTACTACAATAAATATATTATTATTATTATTATTATCAATGTTATTTTAATAAAACAATTGAAAATGTACCAAAATTTATTTTAAACAAAGTAAGAATTGATATGTTCGTAGTAATTATTGAAATGTTAGCAAAATAAATGAAATTTTGACAGAATAATAACAAAATTGTAACAAAAATATTAAGAGTAATCACTGATATTTATACAGCAATAATTGTAATTTATACATAATAATATTATAATGTTGACAACAATCTTAGAAACCCTCACAACACTCAGTAAAATATTTTGAGTTACAATCATGAAATTTGAAATAATTGAAAATTTTATGGTAACCATTGAAATTTTGATAGTGCTCAACGAAATTTTGAAGTGAAGAATGACATTTTGACTGTAACAATTGAAATTTGACAAATTAATGTGTGATAAATAATTAAAAACATTATAGTAATTATTGAAATTTTTGCAGCTATAATTGCAATTAATGCAAAATAATTGAAATTTTGACTGCAATCTTTCATACTTCGACATACTTGTTTAGTAAGTCTACTACAATAAATATATTATTATTATTATTATCAATGTTATTTTAATAAAACAATTGATAATGTACCAAAATTTATTTAAAAAAATACAGTAAGAATTGATATATTTGTAGTAATTATTGAAATGTTAGCAAAATAAATGAAATTTCGACAGAATAATAACAAAATTGTTACAAAAATATTAAGAGTAATCACTGATATTTGTACAGCAATAATTGTAATTTATACATAATATTATAATGTTAACAACAATCTTAAAAACCCTCACAACACTCAGTAAAATATTTTGAGTTACAATCATGAAATTTGAAATAATTGAAAATTTTATGGTAACCATTGAAATTTTGATAGTGCTCAACGAAATTTTGAAGTGATGAATGACATTTTGACTGTAGCAATTGAAATTTGACAAATTAATGTGTGATAAATAATTAAAAACATTATAGTAATTATTGAAATTTTTGCAGCAATAATTGCAATTAATACAAAATAATTGAAATTTTGACTGAAATCTTTCATACTTCGACATACTTGTTTAGTAAGTCTACTACAATAAATATATTATTATTATTATTATTATCAATGTTATTTTAATAAAACAATTGAAAATGTACCAAAATTTATTTTAAACAAAGTAAGAATTGATATGTTCGTAGTAATTATTGAAATGTTAGCAAAATAAATGAAATTTTGACAGAATAATAACAAAATTGTTACAAATATATTAAGAGTAATCACTGATATTTATACAGCAATAATTGTAATTTATACATAATAATATTATAATGTTGACAACAATCTTAGAAACCCTCACAACACTCAGTAAAATATTTTGAGTTACAATCATGAAATTTGAAATAATTGAAAATTTTATGGTAACCATTGAAATTTTGATAGTGCTCAACGAAATTTTGAAGTGAAGAATGACATTTTGACTGTAACAATTGAAATTTGACAAATTAATGTGTGATAAATAATTAAAAACATTATAGTAATTATTGAAATTTTTGCAGCTATAATTGCAATTAATGCAAAATAATTGAAATTTTGACTGCAATCTTTCATACTTCGACATACTTGTTTAGCAAGTCTACTACAATAAATATATTATTATTATTATTATCAATGTTATTTTAATAAAACAATTGAAAATGTACCAAAATTTATTTAAAAAAATTACAGTAAGAATTGATATATTTGTAGTAATTATTGAAATGTTAGCAAAATAAATAAAATTTCGACTGAATAATAACAAAATTGTTACAAAAATATTAAGAGTAATCACTGATATTTGTACAGCAATAATTGTAATTTGTACATAATATTTATAATGTTGACAACAATCTTAGAAACCCTCACAACACTCAGTAAAATATTTTGAGTTACAATCATGAAATTTGAAATAATTGAAAATTTTATGGTAACCATTGAAATTTTGATAGTGCTCAACGAAATTTTGAAGTGATGAATGACATTTTGACTGTATTTGACAAATTAATTGACATATTGATATAACTGTTAATTTGTGAGAAATAATTAAAAACAATACGATTACTGTATTTTTTAAAAATTATTTCTCACAAATTTGCAATTATATCAATCTGTCCAATTCTCTATGCACATTGCTAAAAGTAAGCAAGATAATATCTTGCTATTCCTAATATTTTGTCTTACTTCGCAATATTTTCTATAGACAATATTTAGAAAATATTGCAAAATATTGAAAATATGAAAATATTATAAAATATTATAAGTAACACAAAATATTAAGAATAGCATGATATAATCTTGCTTACTATTAGCAACGTGCATAGAGAATTGTACAGAATATGCCAATTGTATTAAATTTCAATTGTTATAGTCTTAATATTATTGATAAATAATTGCAATTTTGACTGCAGTCTTTCATACTTCGACAGCAACCATAGAAATATTGTTGGTTAACATTAACTGAAATAATTGAAAATAAATAATTGATAATAAATAATATTGAAACAATTGACAGAAATTAATTAAACTTTTACAGAAATCAATGAAATTTTGAAAGTGATCAATAAAATTTTGACAGTAGGTATAATAGGAAATTTCGGAGAAACAATAAAAAAAACAGTAATCAATGAAATTTTTACAGCAATAATTGTAATTTATACATAATAATAGGAATGTTGATAGCAATCTTAGAAACCTTGACAGCAATCATTGAAATATTTCATTAAAAAAACTACTATTCTTATCATATTAAACCATATATTCTGCATGATTAAGGAAAATGCATATATTTGGATATTTAGTGCGTATTTTGCGAAAATCTCTTTCTATCTCTTCGTACATTTTATGTGCATAACATTCCCAGCTCCAGTCATAATAAATGGCAAACCAGAGTTCGATTGCATCCCATAGCAACTGCAGTTGAGATACTCAATTGTTAATTTAATTAGTCCCTTGCTGAAACTGCATTAAGCGTTTCGGTAAGGTCTGGTAAGCGATTTATTTCAAATTGTGCCAATGCATAAGTCCACTGCATTGTATCAATGCATAAGTTCACTGTATTGTGTCAATGCATAAGTTTTTAATATTGCGCTCAATGACGCATTATGCAAATTCGCATTTTTTGCGGGGAAGTTTTTCGGATATTAACAAAACAGAAATTACTGCAATTTCGTTCAGACAATGCCTTTTCCGGAACTGAGTTTTAAACTTTGCCTCCAACTCCGGCTAATAAATGTACTGCTCATGTTTTCCTTGCATAATTGCATTATGAAATTCCATCTAGCGGGTGCTTAATAACTAATTAGCTTTATCCCGAACAAATCTCTTCAAAAACTTTATGTGCGAGGACAGTTTAATGGAGAAAGGCTTAATTAAGTTAAATGACACACTTCGAAACGTAGAATTTCAAACGCCTAAAGGTCAAAAAGAAAAGATTTAACCCGATGCTTAAAATACTTATTATGATTTCAAATAATAACAATAACAGTTACAGAACCCAGCTTATAATCAATAATAATTCTTTGAATAAAAGATATTCAGTCAGAAACAATAGCTATAAATTAGTGGTCGTCAATTGTTTCCATAGGAATGGTTCAATCGATAAAACAAATACTGCACTTGATGCAGAAAAAATATGCATTTTGATTACTGATATACTGATATTTTATACTTTATTATTGAATTAATTTTATGCAAAAGGAATTTAAAAATAACGTTAAAAATTGAAAAGTGTTCAAATATGCATCAATATGCAAGATTTAACGAAATACTGAGAAACCCGAAACATGCAAAATTTGCAAAATAAAAGTGGACAATTTACAATCGTCTTGTCTTGTCTTGTCCTAATTTGCGTAGTAACAAAAATATGTTATTATCACTTGATGGGATAATGCATTTATTTAAATTTTGAAACACTTGAAATCTAACATTAAAAATTACGTTAAAAATTGAAGTGTTCAAATGTGCATCAATGTGCAACATTTAACGAAATGCTCAGAAACCTGAAACATGCAAAATTTGCAAAATAAAAGCAGAAAATTTACAATTGTCTTGTCATAATTCGCGTAGAAACGAAATTATATAAGTTAATGTTGATTATTTTTAGGTCATTATTTTTTTATGTGTAACGAATTCACAGCACCAATTTTATATCGTTCCATTCAATTTTTTACCTGAAGAATATTATACTAATTGGGGAGATACAGTTCTGGCAACGATAAAGAACTGATGGGATTGAAGTTAGTGGCACTCAACATATCTATTATTAAAGAATTGTTCTGTAAGCTGTAGCAGAAATGTTGAGTTTGTATCGTACAATCTTAAAAATCAATTTTAAGAGTGATGAGTTCAATTTCCTTAATTTCACAAGATCTGACTTGTTAAGTCGTGTCAGCTGCAGCAGAACTAATAGTTGGATCTTTACATCTTTCAAATGTTAACTGTTGAGTTTGTATTCTCAAATCTAAAAAAAACTGTCTTAAGAGTTTTAAGTTCAAGATTCTATAACTTCGCTTTAAACTTGTTAAGACCTGTCAGTAGAAATACAGCTGAACTGCTGAATCTTAAAATTTTCCAAATGTTTTCTGGAACAAAGTGAAACATTATAAATAAAAAATGGCAGTTTTATTAGGAGTTAATAGTGTAATTGCAGGCCATCTCCTATTAAATTTATTTCTAAATACAGGACCATAAATAAATCTTATATTATTAATTTTTTAATTTGAGGTCAATTTGCTATAGCTTCGCTGATTTAACAGAAATTATGTCAACGGAAATTTCGAATTGTCGAACTTGTTGAATTGAATTTATCAACATTAAAAAAATGTCACCGACTAAATGAAGTAGAGAAGTATCAATTTTTTTTTCAAAATCCTAACTGTTCTCAACTTCCACGTGACGAGGTCTGAAAAGTTGAGTTTAACAAATATCCAGTATATTTACCGATTGAAGAAGATATTAAGTTTTTAGATGTTTAAATCTTCAAGTGTTTACTGGTTCAAATTCGAACTTAAAAAAGTTGAAGTCAATGTGCCATAACATTTTCACAAATTTAACAGATATTGTGTCAGCGATAATGTCTCATAACTCTCATGCACAGACTCATTAGGTTTTGCAAAATAAAAGTGGAAAATTTGCAATTGTCTTGTCCTAATTCGCGTAGAAACGAAATTATATAAGTTACGGTTGATTATTATTGGGTCGTTATTTTTTTAGGTGTACATGTTTACTTTGTTGGGAGTTTTGTTTTTTGATTGTTCTGTTTCCAATGGGATTTCACATGTTATAAATTTTTGCTATTTCGTAATTAATTGAATTGAATTAAATAATTTAGTTGTTTATAATAAAATTGGGATCTAACGATGTCATTTTGATAAGTTTGTGTCAATTTGTTTTTAAGTTATGAAGTAAAAGGTTTAACCAATAGTATGTATCATCAACATTACACTGACGAGTTTTACATAATTGATAATACATTATCAACTTGTTATAAAATTATCCGGCCAATTCTCTCAAAAATGTTATATTTTAAACCTCTTAAGACTTCATACCTCGAAACTTATGTACGAAATATTTTCTTTAAACTTATGAATAACATAATATGAGTTAAAATCCTTAAGTCTTCAACGAATTCACAGTACCAATTTTATATCGTTCCATTCAATGTGTTAACCTGAAGAATATTGTACTAATCGGGGAGATATAGTTCTGGCAACGATAAAGAACTGATGGGATTCAAGTTAGTGGCACTCAACATCTCAATTATTAAATAATTGTCCTGTAAGCTGTAGCAGAAATGTTGAGTTTGTATCGTACAATCTTAAAAATCAATTTAAAGAGTGTTGAGTTCAATTTTCGTAATTTCACAAGATCTGACTTGTTAAGTCGTGTCAACTGCAGCGGACCTACTTGTTGGATCTTTACATCTTTCGAATGTTAACTGTTGAGTTTGTATTCTCAAATCTAAAAAAATCTGTCTTAAGAGTTTTAGGTTCAAGATTCCGTAACTTCGCTTTAAACTTGTTAAGATCTTCAGTAGAAATACAGCAGAACTGCTGAATCTTAAAATTTTCTAAGTGTTTTCTGGTACAAAGTGAAACATTATACATAAAAAATGGCAGTTTTATTAGAAGTTAATAGTGTAATTGCAGACCATCTCCTATTAACTTTATTTGGAAATACAGGACCAAAAATAAATCTTATGTTATTATTTTTTTAATTTGAGGTCAATTTGCTATAGCTTCGCTGATTTAACAGAAATTATGTCAACGGAAATTTCGAATTGTCGAACTTGTTGAATTAAACTTGTCAACATTAAAAAATGTCACTGACTAAATGAAGTAGAGAAGTATCAAGTATATTTTTCAAAATCCTAACTGTTCTCAACTTCCACGTGACGAGGTCAGAACAGTTGAGTTTAACAAATATCCAGTATATTTACCGATTGAAGAAGATATTAAGTTTTTAAATGTTTAAATCTTCAAGTGTTTACTGGTTCAAATTCGAACTTAAAAAAGTTGAAGTCAATGTGGCATAATATTTTCACAAATTTAACAGATATTGTGTCAGCGATAATGTCTCATAACTCTCATTCGCAGACTCATTAGGTTTTGCAAAATAAAAGTGGAAAATTTGCAATTGTCTTGTCCTAATTCGCGTAGAAACGAAATTATATAAGTTACGGTTGATTATTATTAGGTCGTTATTTTTTTAGGTGTACATGTTTACTTTGCTAAGAGTTCTGTTTTTTGATTGTTCTGTTTCCAATGGGATTTTACATGGAATAATTTTTTGCTATTTCGTTATTAATTGAATTGAATTAAATAATTTAGTTGTTTATAATAAAATTGGCATCTAACGATGTAATGATGGTTTAAATAGTTTGAACTAGTGACCTCTTAATGGTGTGTCTAGTGCGCGAATAAGACGTGTTAATACGCCGCTCGATGAGGTTTTTGCGTTATTTTGGTGCATTGTCTGAAATTTTTGTAGCCGTATTGTAGGGGAATAACCTTTTAATATATTCCAAGTGAGGGGGTTGGCTAATTACAACAGTTTACAATATAGAGATTGAGCTCAAGTAACGGTGCATTTCTTTGCTTTGCGCTTACTCACGATACATACTAATATTATCTTCGGAAAGTACATTTAGTAACATAATCGCGGCGATGTGGAATAGTTTTCGTTACATGGGTGTTTTCTTCCTTCCTGTTTCTAGAGTTTCGGTGGGCATTGCGTTGAGGAACTGCCTCTCTTCACGCCAAACAGGTTTTAAGACGGAATAAAACCGAGCATAAAAGTAAATATCCAGGTGCCACGTGTAATAGTCGCCCGAGAGGCGATTTCGTGGTAACAAATATGCAGGCGATGTTACTAAATTAATGGGGCACTTTTCTAAAACCATAAGTGTACCGCATTAACATTTCTCTGCGTATCTAGTTTGCGCGCTCCGACCCAGTTCTTTTGTGACTTTTAGAATCCAATATAACGTGTAGAAATCTTTTCCCCGTGACTGGGAGGAATTAATAAAGCAAAAATTGCAGTAAGGTGAAGCTAATATACGTATTTTTTTGCCGTAAGGGAAAAAAGTAATATGCCACGAAGTTCATGAAAGCTTCTACTTGTTGGAGCACGAAAAAACGTTTTCATGCGGGGCTCACCTGATAATCCTCGAACATCCGCAAAAACAAGAACAGTGGTCCAGTAGACAAAAAGTAACGCAAAAACCGACCCCAAAACGCTGGGGCCACCCCACAGACACTTCATTTTATCACCAAGCACTAATTAAAACAAATTTATATGAACATTACAAATAAGTATTGTAAAGTACGTAAGTCAGTTATATACACATTACAGAGTTGTACAACTCTCTTCTATCACAACCTGTTTCTAATAATTACAGCGTTTTACGTGTAGGATCGCGAGAAAGAACAGTAAAGCTTTCAACACGGTGGTCGCTCGCGCACTGAGAGAGCGCGTGCTCTGCCGGTTGCCTGCTGGTTCGATGCCGGCACAAACTTATTGGTGGCGCTTATTCGATGCGCTCAGGTGCCTATTGCACCTCCTCAGGTAAATGCTGAATACTCCTCAACATATCTTCAAAACTCATTACAAAAAGATATTTATTTAGTTACCATTCAAAACAACGTCAGTTAAAACAAAATTAGGAAAACAGGCTTGGATTTTACATATTGGAACAAAACAAAAGTGATTAACCTCAAAAACAATCTATATACTAATAGTATAGCGATATACTAGTTTTTGAGCTCTTTGATAAGTATTATTGTTGTTATTGTTTATTTTTTTGGTTATTTTCCGACGCCCTATTTCTGCTGCTATGGCTAAATACTGTCGCCAAGGAGCGATCTACCTCACTTGGAAATTTTGCCATTATGAATTTCGCTTCATCCATATCAGGTACATTAACGTGCACGTACAACTTTACACGGGATCGCCTGCTTCAGATCCCCTCCAAAGGAACGACACTTTGATGTGTTGTTGTTATTGTTGTCATCGTTGATGGTCATGTGATTATTATCAATTGTGTTGTTGTTATTATTGTTGCTGTTGTTTTTGTTTGAATTATTGTTGTTATTGATATTGTTGCAATTTTTGTTGGAACTGTTGTTGTTGTTAATATTGTTGTAATTTTTGTTGTTAGAGTTATAGGTTTCAGATTTACAGACGTGCAACTTTACACGGGATCGCCTGCTTGAGATCCCCTCCAAAGGAACGACACCTTGATGTGTTGTTGTTATTGTTGTCGTCGTTGATGGTCATGTTGTGATTATTATTGATTGTGTTGTTGTTATTATTGTTGCTGCTGTTTTTGTTTGAATTATTGTTGTTATTGATATTGTTGCAATTTTTGTGGGAACTGTTGTTGTTGTTAATATTGTAGTAATTTTTGTTGTTAGAGTTGTTGGTTTCAGATTTACAGACGTGCAACTTTACACGGGATCGCCTGCTTCAGATCCCCTCCAAAGGAATGACACCTTGAGGTGTTATTGTTATTTTTGTCATCGTTGATGGTCACGTTGTGATTATTATTGATTGTGTTGTTGTCATTATTGTTGCTGCTGTTTTTGTTTGAATTATTGTTGTTATTGATATTGTTGCAATTTTTGTTGGAACTGTTGTTGTTGTTAATATTGTTGTAATTTTTGTTGTTAGAGTTATAGGTTTCAGATTTACAGACGTGCAACTTTACACGGGATCGCCTGCTTGAGATCCCCTCCAAAGGAACGACACCTTGATGTGTTGTTGTTATTGTTGTCGTCGTTGATGGTCATGTTGTGATTATTATTGATTGTGTTGTTGTTATTATTGTTGCTGCTGTTTTTGTTTGAATTATTGTTGTTATTGATATTGTTGCAATTTTTGTGGGAACTGTTGTTGTTGTTAATATTGTAGTAATTTTTGTTGTTAGAGTTGTTGGTTTCAGATTTACAGACGTGCAACTTTACACGGGATCGCCTGCTTCAGATCCCCTCCAAAGGAACAACACTTTGATGTGTTGTTGTTATTGTTGTCGTCGTTGATGGTCATGTTGTGATTATTATTGATTGTGTTGTTGTCATTATTGTTGCTGCTGTTTTTGTTTGAATTATTGTTGTTATTGATATTGTTGCAATTTTTGTTGGAACTGTTGTTGTTGTTAGAATTGTAGTAATTTTTGTTGTAAGAGTTGTTGGTTTCAGATTTACAGACGTGCAACTTTACACGGGATCGCCTGCTTCAGATCCCCTCCAAAGGAACGACACCTTGATGTGTTGTTGTTATTGTTGTCGTCGTTGATGGTCATGTTGTGATTATTATTGATTGTGTTGTTGTTATTATTGTTGCTGCTGTTTTTGTTTGAATTGTTGATGTTATTGATATTGTTGCAATTTTTGTTGGAACTGTTGTTGTTGTTAATATTGTAGTAATTTTTGTTGTTAGAGTTGTTGGTTTCAGATTTACAGACGTGCAACTTTACACGGGATCGCCTGCTTCAGATCCCCTCCAAAGGGACGACACCTTGATGTGTTGTTGTTATTGTTGTCGTCTTTGATGGTCATGTTGTGATTATTATTGATTGTGTTGTTGTTATTATTGTTGCTGCTGTTTTTGTTTGAATTGTTGATGTTATTGATATTGTTGCAATTTTTGTTGGAACTGTTGTTGTTGTTAATATTGTAGTAATTTTTGTTGTTAGAGTTGTTGGTTTCAGATTTACAGACGTGCAACTTTACACGGGATCGCCTGCTTCAGATCCCCTCCAAAGGGACGACACCTTGATGTGTTGTTGTTATTGTTGTCGTCTTTGATGGTCATGTTGTGATTATTATTGATTGTGTTGTTGTTATTATTGTTGCTGCTGTTTTTGTTTGAATTGTTGTTGTTATTGATAGTGTTGCAATTTTTGTGGGAACTGTTGTTGTTGTTAATATTGTAGTAATTTTTGTTGTTAGAGTTGTTGGTTTCAGATTTACAGACGTGCAACTTTACACGGGATCGCCTGCTTCAGATCCCCTCCAAAGAAACGACACCTTGATGTGTTGTTGTTATTGTTGTCGTCGTTGATGGTCATGTTGTGATTATTATTGATTGTGTTGTTGTTATTATTGTTGCTGCTGTTTTTGTTTGAATTGTTGTTGTTATTGATATTGTTGCAATTTTTGTTGGAACTGTTGTTGTTGTTAATATTGTTGTAATTTTTGTTGTTAGAGTTGTTGATTTCAGATTTACAGACGTGCAACTTTACACGGGATCGCCTGCTTCAGATCCCCTCCAAAGGAACGACACTTTGATGTGTTGTTGTTATTGTTGTCATCGTTGATGGTCATGTGATTATTATTAATTGTGTTGTTGTTATTATTGTTGCTGTTGTTTTTGTTTGAATTGTTGTTGTTATTGATAGTGTTGCAATTTTTGTGGGAACTGTTGTTGTTGTTAATATTGTAGTAATTTTTGTTGTTAGAGTTGTTGGTTTCAGATTTACAGACGTGCAACTTTACACGGGATCGCCTGCTTCAGATCCCCTCCAAAGAAACGACACCTTGATGTGTTGTTGTTATTGTTGTCGTCGTTGATGGTCATGTTGTGATTATTATTGATTGTGTTGTTGTTATTATTGTTGCTGCTGTTTTTGTTTGAATTGTTGTTGTTATTGATATTGTTGCAATTTTTGTTGGAACTGTTGTTGTTGTTAATATTGTTGTAATTTTTGTTGTTAGAGTTGTTGGTTTCAGATTTACAGACGTGCAACTTTACACGGGATCGCCTGCTTCAGATCCCCTCCAAAGGAATGACACCTTGAGGTGTTGTTGTTATTTTTGTCATCGTTGATGGTCATGTTGTGATTATTATTGATTGTGTTGTTGTCATTATTGTTGCTGCTGTTTTTGTTTGAATTATTGTTGTTATTGATATTGTTGCAATTTTTGTTGGAACTGTTGTTGTTGTTAATATTGTTGTAATTTTTGTTGTTAGAGTCGTTGGTTTCAGATTTACAGACGTGCAACTTTACACGGGATCGCCTGCTTCAGATCCCCTCGAAAGGAACGACACCTTGATGTGTTGTTGTTATTGTTGTCGTCGTTGATGGTCATGTTGTGATTATTATTGATTGTGTTGTTGTTATTATTGTTGCTGCTGTTTTTGTTTGAATTATTGTTGTTATTGATATTGTTGCAATTTTTGTGGGAACTGTTGTTGTTGTTAATATTGTAGTAATTTTTGTTGTTAGAGTTGTTGGTTTCAGATTTACAGACGTGCAACTTTACACGGGATCGCCTGCTTCAGATCCCCTCCAAAGGAACGACACCTTGATGTGTTGTTGTTATTGTTGTCGTCGTTGATGGTCATGTTGTGATTATTATTGATTGTGTTGTTGTTATTATTGTTGCTGCTGTTTTTGTTTGAATTATTGTTGGTATTGATATTGTTGCAATTTTTGTGGGAACTGTTGTTGTTGTTAATATTGTAGTAATTTTTGTTGTTAGAGTTGTTGGTTTCAGATTTACAGACGTGCAACTTTACACGGGATCGCCTGCTTCAGATCCCCTCCAAAGGAACGACACCTTGATGTGTTGTTGTTATTGTTGTCGTCTTTGATGGTCATGTTGTGATTATTATTGATTGTGTTGTTGTTATTATTGTTGCTGCTGTTTTTGTTTGAATTGTTGTTGTTATTGATAGTGTTGCAATTTTTGTTGGAACTGTTGTTGTTGTTAATATTGTTGTAATTTTTGTTGTTAGAGTTGTTGGTTTCAGATTTACAGACGTGCAACTTTACACGGGATCGCCTGCTTCAGATCCCCTCCAAAGGAACGACACTTTGATGTGTTGTTGTTATTGTTGTCATCGTTGATGGTCATGTGATTATTATTAATTGTGTTGTTGTTATTATTGTTGCTGCTGTTTTTGTTTGAATTGTTGATGTTATTGATATTGTTGCAATTTTTGTTGGAACTGTTGTTGTTGTTAATATTGTTGTAATTTTTGTTGTTAGAGTTGTTGGTTTCAGATTTACAGACGTGCAACTTTACACGGGATCGCCTGCTTGAGATCCCCTCCAAAGGAACGACACCTTGATGTGTTGTTGTTATTGTTGTCGTCGTTGATGGTCATGTTGTGATTATTATTGATTGTGTTGTTGTCATTATTGTTGCTGCTGTTTTTGTTTGAATTATTGTTGTTATTGATATTGTTGCAATTTTTGTGGGAACTGTTGTTGTTGTTAATATTGTAGTAATTTTTGTTGTTAGAGTTGTTGGTTTCAGATTTACAGACGTGCAACTTTACACGGGATCGCCTGCTTCAGATCCCCTCCAAAGGAACGACACCTTGATGTGTTGTTGTTATTGTTGTCGTCTTTGATGGTCATGTTGTGATTATTATTGATTGTGTTGTTGTTATTATTGTTGCTGCTGTTTTTGTTTGAATTGTTGTTGTTATTGATAGTTTTGCAATTTTTGTTGGAACTGTTGTTGTTGTTAATATTGTAGTAATTTTTGTTGTTAGAGTTGTTGGTTTCAGATTTACAGACGTGCAACTTTACACGGGATCGCATGCTTTAGTTCCCCTCCAAAGGAACGGCACTTTGACGTGTTGTTGTTTTTATTGTTGTCATCGTTAATGTTGTTGTTGTTATTAATATTGATTGTGTTGTTGTTTTCATTGTTATTGTTGTTGTTTTTGTTGGAACTGTTGTTGCTCTTAATATTGTTGTATTAGAGTTGTCTGTTTCATATTTACAGACGTACAACTTTAAACTGGGTTTCCTGCTTTAGTTCCCCTCCAAACGAACGGCACTTTGATAATGTTATTGTTATTATTATTCATGGTGTTGTTGTTTTCATTGGTATTGTTGTTGTTTTTGTTGGAACTGTTATTATTGTAATTTTTGTTGTTAGAGTTATCAGTTGTTTAACATTTCAGTTCTCTCCTGTGTGATCTTTGTTACCACGTTTTTTATTTTGAAACTATTATTATTATACTTTATTTTTATTCTTCTTATTATTATAAAAAAATCTTGTTCATTGTCTTATCGGTATTCTTATAATCATTCTCATTCTCATTCGTATTCTTATTTTCATACTCATTCTTATTTGTCTGTACACTCATCTGTGTCATATCATCACTGTTGTTATTTTTGTTGGAATTGTTGTTGTTGTTGATATTGTTGAAATTTTTGTTATTAGAACTGTTTGTGTCAGATTTACAAACAAACAACTGTACACGGGATCACCTGCTTAAGTTCCCCTCCAAAGGAACGGTACTTTGATATGTTGTTGTTGTTGTTGTTGTTGTTGTTGTTGTTATTGTTGTTATTGTTGTCGTCGTTGATCATATTGTTGTTATTATTATTGATTGTGTTGTTATTGTTATTATTATCGTCGTTGATGATGTTGTTGTAATTATTATTGATTGTGTTGTTATTTTCATTGTTATTGTTGTCTTGGTATTCTTATTATCATTCTCATTTTCATTCTCATTCGTATTCTTACTCTCGGAAAGAACGGATCCAAGTCGGAATGAGACAAATACAGCCAGAAGTTCTCCTCAATGTAAGTGCGGCCTTTCGACACCGATTGGCACACTGTTAAGAACAAAATGGTCAGCAATTTGAACATCTAATCTGATTTCTTCCCTACCCAATATTCTTTCGTTATTTTAATTATTTTTGTGACTTCATATTAATTTAAAACTTATCTTAAAACAAGTCATTAGTATTTTTTTTCTCGATAACATTTTCTTTTGGTTTTTCTGTTCTTATTTTTGTAATTGATAATATTGTAATAAGACTGTTTTTCAGGTTGATCAATTTTGTTTTATTCCAATATTTAAAATCCAAGCCTGTTTTCGTAATTTTGTTTTAACTGACGTTGTTTTGAATGGTAACTAGATGCATTCTGCACTCTGAAATAATAATTTAATAGTTTTACTTTAACGCACTTTTTCTCAATTTTTTTTCAAATGTTACGTATTGAAAATGTCATGCTGTTGAAAACATAATAAAAATTACTACCAAAATCAATAATAAAAAATATAGTTGACTTACGAGCAAAGTGAATTTAATTTAAAATCATTTTATGTAATAACAAATAACTTAATTGTGTAATACTAAATACTTCTAGATGTGTATCACTTGACATTGTGATAATAATTACAAGGATATGGCCAAATGGTTAATCGATTATTCGACTTTGACAGTTGATACGAAAATTAATCGCTTCGAATCATCTAACTTAATAAATTAACAAAATCATGTATTAATCGTTGCATCTTTACTTGACTATGATTAATTGACCTATCTCCCTGAAGCTTAAATTAATGCGTATTTACGTTACACAAAAAACTAAAAGTAGTTGTATTTGTTAGAGAACTTTATGGTATGTACGAATACATTAAACAGGCCATATAATATAATTGATGGTAAAATGTTGTTGAAACTTTATAATTACATAACAATATAATACATTATTCAAACTTTGCAAAATCAACAGTAATAAAATATCTTCCATATTATTGCTAAATTTAATGTAAATTTTCTCGCCATTTAACATTCAATATACGTAACATAATGTATCTATATACTTAAGTACTGTATTTATAGTACCTATACCAATACAGTATGCAGGCACATTTTTCATCTAAATTATCGGTTTAAGTAAATGGTTTGAGAAACCGTCAAATATTGTAATCTTGGGAATATTTATGTTTGAATTAACCGTTTAATAAAAATTTCTCAGAGGACAAAGGGTTATGTAAGCTTACGTACTTAGAGTACAATTTATTTTACACTATGCTAATATTCCGTCCAAATTGCATACAAGAGAAACTGCACGATGTACGATATGATAAGATGCCAAATTAGATTCTGCGGTTGAATGCTCCACTTTGTCTTATTTCAAGACACTGTTTATTAAAACTGAATTAACCACCGAAACATATTAATTTACTAAAATAAAATGCCCATTTTACTTTGAAATAATTTACCATATTTCTGTATTTGTTACAAACGTATAAATTATAATATTATTATAAAAGTACATAATCCATTTAAGTAGTAATAGTAGCAAGTAATCGTACCACAAAAAATGACTTGCATATCCGCAATAAAACATCTGTTTTTCTAAGATTTTGGGCTCTGTAAATAATGCATTATTATTACTATTATAATTATTTATAAATATCGGCTGCGCCCACTTTTTAGTGTCTGGAACATGAGTTTCTCTTGTTTCAAGTTATTGTTTATTAAAACTGAATTAACCACAGTAACATATTTATTTAATTTACTAAAGTAAAAGTCCATTTTACTCTTCCTTAATTATTTCTGTATTTGTATATTTAATATTATTTTAAATTTCGGCAACGTGCACTTTTTGTCATAATTTTGCATTGCATATTCGAAGATAATATATTGTATTTGAATGTCATAAATTTGGTCCGCACACTTTCACACAATAAAGAAATATTTTTGGTTACAGTGATTAGTGATAATATTATACAGTCATACAGTGGTTACTTAGTGATAACATTACCATGAATATTAGAAAATTTTGAAATAGGATTTCAATATTTCGATAAAAATTATGGACTATTAATTGTCATTTTCTCGAAGTTATTATAGTAATCATTGGAATATCGACAGGAAACTTAAAATTTTGTCAGGCATAATTGAAATGTTGACAGCTTTATTGAAATTATTCTAAATTATTCTGTCAAAATTCCACATGTTATTCCCAAAATGTCATTATTCCCATAAAATTTTAATAGTAATCAAGAAATATTGATACAGAATGAAATATTGGCAGTGAAAATTTTCACCCCAAAATTAAAAATTTTCGACTTTTAAGAATCTGATTCAAAAGCTGTGAGTTTGTTATCCTACTTTTTCTAAATTTTCATTTAAAAAAATCTCATTCAATATACTGTGGAATATGAATGCATGAGTTTTTTTTAAGTTCTGTATCTGCTTAAGAATCTGATTCAAAATACTGCGAACTTCTCTTACTTTTTCTAAATTTTCACCACTAAGATAATCTCTTTCCATATGCTACGGAATTGTTATGTTACTTTGTTTGAATCTTTTCTTAAGAATCTGATTATTATCTGAAAATGATCATCTTGATCCTGTTCTTAAAAATGGGTTTTAAAAATCTGATTCAAAACCTGTGAATTTGTTATCCGACTCTATGTAAATTTTCATTTAAAAATATCTGATTAAATATACTGTGGAATGTGAATGTATATGTTTTTTTTAGTTTTGTTTCTGTTTAAGAATCTTATTCAAAATACAAAGAACATTTCTTACTTTTTCTAAATTTTCACCACTAAAATAATCTCTTTCCATATGCTACGGAATTGTTATGTTATTTTGTTTGAATCTTTTCTTAAGAATCTGATTATTATCTGAAAATGATCATCTTGATCCTGTTCTTAAAAATGGGTTTTAAAAATCTGATTCAAAACCTGTGAATTTGTTATCCGACTCTATGTAAATTTTCATTTAAAAATATCTGATTAAATATACTGTGGAATGTGAATGTATATGTTTTTTTTAGTTTTGTTTCTGTTTAAGAATCTGATTCAAAATACAGAGAACTTTTCTTACTTTTTAAAAATTTTCATCACTAAAATTATCTGATTTCATATGCTATGGAATTGTTATGTTATTTTGTTATCTGCATCTTTTTTTAAGACTCTGATTTAAAATAACGTACATTTTAGTTGCATTTGTATCTGAAAATGATCAGCTTTATCTATTTCTTAAAAATGAGTGAAACTTTTCGCGTTTTTGAGAATCAGATTCAAAAGCTGTGGATTTGTTATCCTACTTTTTGTAGATCTTCATTTAAAATGAATAATAAAAATTTTCAGAATAACAAAAGAAATGTCATATTTTTATCATCATCATTCATAATTTTTATTTAATCAGAAACCCCATAAACTTTTAACCAGCGACTTGCGTAAGACACCCTGTATATAAACGCAATATTAATCCAGAAGTGAATCTATTAAATGAACAAAGCAAAAGTTCTGACCATCACCAGAACTTTTCAATTTTATAAATGAATAATATTGTAATACTGTATTGTAATTATATTGTATTGTATTGTACACCATTGTAATTTGTCACATGTAATTTGCTACTTGAGAATGTCAGAAGTAGAAACTGGAGTTGTGAAATTATAGAATCAAATGTGGCAAAAAAATTAATATCTGATTATGAATTACAATAAAACATTAGTACAGCTTTAAATAATGCCTCTTACACGTGGGAATTAGAATTGGCCTTCGAGGCATTTAATTAACTTCAATTTATTGTTGATTTATGGGATTATTTTTCCAATATTTGACCGGTTATTGGGCGATATATTGCCAACGCCGATCCCTTGAAGCGCAATTTCCGGTCAAAGCCGTAATTAACTACGTATTTTTATGGATCTCAGATTACTAATTCGTTTCTATTTTTTTCCCAAGCCGTTGATCTTTTTCAATCTATTAAAGTTGAGAAATTATATTTAATAAAGTCATATTGAAATTTGTCTGTGAAGGTACACAAATTCATAGCGTACGTTACATAGTATTAAGACCTGGCTTAATTTTTTCCTCTGTATAAATTTCCGAAGAACGCTTCAACTGGTCAAAATGCTTTTTTTTCAAACAAATATTTTGAGACCATTTTCAATTTTCCATCTCTCTCCGTTTTGAAGTTATGACGTCAGAGCCATTTTTTTAAATGGCTCTGTTTAACTGTATAAAATAGCCATTACTATGCCAACACAGCCCTAACATGCCCAATGCAGTATTATCAGTTAGAAAACAATGTACATGGATTATTCTCAAACCAATTAATTTAAGTGATGGAATAAGCAATAATCCACAAACTCTCATCGTTACAAAACAGGGGCAATTTAAAATCAATTATCCGCTACACCATATTTGGGTATTAAATGGCACCTGGGTACAGAAGCGATAAATGTAAATTGAATCACATTACGTTGACAAAGCAGATAATAATTGGTTTTACATAAATAAATAGAAACGTTAAAATACAACACTTAAAATAAAATTTGCTAGGAAACATAGTTACATTAAACATGAATTGGGTTGTTAAAAATTAAACAAACTAGATGTATTACAAAATATCACAAAATATAAATGTTATAAAGTAGTTATTTATGATACAAGTTCGTAAAGTACTACTTTACGAAAATGTTTTTAGTACCACAGCTATTATGAAAAACCGTTTAAATTTGTTAAATTTAAATTGGTGAGTGAATGAATTATTATAAACACATCTACGACCTAGCAGACAAATGAAAAAATCATAATTCACATACAAAAAATTCCGACATTAAAAATAATCGACAAATAAAGCCTCTTACTGAAAATTATAGAGGAACACAAACCCTCGTCTGTTCTTTGACAGAGAATAAATAATAAAACACAATTGGTTTTGTTTTTGGACAGTTTCCTGTTGTAACATATTGATCGCATATTTTATTCGTGAATTGCGCCATATGTAGACAAGCAATGGCACCATTATTTTTACATTATTATTTCACGTTGTGTATAAAATCCGAGATCGCGCATTTTATTTTCCTTGGAAATAATATTCAAATAATATTTAGCGGACTAAAACATATTTCGTTCAACTGAAGCCCAAATAATTGCAACTATTCGATAACAGTTAAGAAAATACGTGTTAATAAAAATCGAAAACATTATTTCCAGGGGATAATAATTACAACATTCAGAAAAATGTTATAAGATAGTTCAAGGATTTTATAAATGTTTTACTTTCAAAAATCGATCGATTGGTTTTCAAAATATCTTGCTTAGAAATTTTTGATCGGTCGCCATTTTGTTATTTGATAAAATAGAAAATAATTGTAAATACAAATGTTTTAGGGAAACGAAAGCGCACGTTGAACGTTTTTGTATTTTTTAAATATTCCTTAAAATAAGGGAGTAATGACGCTTTTTCGAAAAACAAAAGAACGCCAATAACTATGAACTTGGGCTCCAATTTAAAAATTTTAACTAAGAAAAGTTGTTTGTTTCAATGAGTTCTAACTGCCATTTCGGGTGTTACAACTTAGTATTAACACCCTGTATAGGGCAACCAAATACAAGCGAAGGATTTTTTTTTCATGTTATTGATAAAGATAAAAATCTGCACTCAAATGTTTTTCAGGCTAAACTGCAAATTTTGAGGCCTATTTTTTAGGGCTTATTTTTGCAAATGTATCACATAAAAGCATATTTTTGCATATTTGAGCATAAAAGCATATTTTAGCATATATTTCTTCATATTTCAGCATATATTTCGGAAATATTTTGGAACGTAGTTTGCTATTTTATTATATTTTTTGTGACATAATAGTAAAATAATTAAAATAATAGCTCCAATATTTATAGCAACTTTTCTTGAAAACCGACAAAATCTATAAATTTTTAGTCTAAACAGTAAAAATATGTCAAATTTTTAACTGAAGCTAGGTATATCTGTTAAGTTCCAGTAAAAATCGATCAGTTTTATATAACTACTGTTAAAATCAAAATATTAATATCACTAACTATCAAAATCTACGAAATTTTTAGCATCACCTGTGAAAATTTGTTAAATTTTCGACTTGAAGTGTCAAATTTTCATCCCATTTTAGCAATATTGTAAACAAGGTGTAATATTTCTAAAATCAGTCAAATTTTTAATTCCAACTGCCAAATATTTTCAGTTAATAATAACAATCTACTGAAAAAGAAGAAATGAAATATCTAAATGATTTTGAAAATTATTTCGACATTTGATGAGTTGCACACGTGTTTTTTAAAACATTCAAACTATCAAAATATTAATATCACTAACTATCAAAATCTACGACATTTTTAGCATCACCTGTGAAAATTTGTAAAATTTTCGACTTGAAGTGTCAAATTTTCATCAGCAACTATCCCATTTTATCAATATTGTAAACAAGGTGTACTATTTCTAAAATCAGTCAAATTTTTAATTCCAACTGCTACAGATTTTCAATTAATAATAAGAATCTACTGAAAACGAAGAAATGAATCTGCTACGAATCATTTCGAAACGATCTAAATAATTTTAAAAAATAATTCGACAGTTGATGAGTTGCACACGTGTTTTTTAAAACATTCAAACTTTTACTTCTATTAAAACTTTTTAAACTTTCATTGAAAATTTATTATTTTTGCAGTTAATTTGTATTAAAAAAAAATGGTACCGTAAATAATTCCCCTCGCCATTTATTTTTCAGAAACTACAAATATTACATGTTAAATTAAAAACTAAATTCTGAAATTACTCTCTAATAATAAACCAAACACTAAATGATTAGTTTTTGCTACTTCTATTAAAAAAATTTAAACTTTCATTGAAATTTTATTATTTTTGCAGTTAATTTGTATTTAAAAAAATTGTACCGAAAATGATTCCCCTCGCCATTTTTTTTTCAGAAACTACAATTATTAAATGTTAAAATAAAAACGAAATTCTGAAATTACTCTCTAATATTAAATCATACATTAAATGATTAGTTTTTGGCACTTCTATTAAAAAAAATTAAACTTTCATTGAAATTTTATTATTTTTGCAGTTAATATGTATTTAAAAAAAATTGTACCGAAAATGATTCCCCTCGCCATTTTTTTTTTTCAGAAAGTACAATTCTTAAATGTTAAAATAAAAACTAAATTCTGAATTACTCTCTAATATTAAATCATACATTAAATGATTCGTTTTTGGCACTAGCTGTGAAAATGTGTGCAATTTTCAATTTCAACTGTCAAAATATGCCCCATTTGGTCAATATATGTCAATATTGTAGATTTTATTGCGAACTAGTGACTTCAGTCAAATTTTCAATTGCAATTGCAAAGGTTTTTCAATTTTTCATTTAAAAATGTCTAAATGCGTTAAATTTTTGAGTTAAACAGTCAAAACATATCAAATTTTTGAGTTAAACAGTCAAATTATATCAAATTTTTGAGTTAAACAGTCAAAATATATCAAATTTTTGAGTTAAACAGTCAAAATATATCAAATTTTTGAGATAAACAATCAAAATATATCAAATTTTTGAGTTAAACAGTCAAAATATATCAAATTTTTGAGTCAAACAGTCAAAATATATCAAATTTTTGAGTTAAACAGTCAAATTATATCAAATTTTTGAGTTAAACAGTCAAAATATATCAAATTTTTGAGTTAAACAGTCAAAATATATCAAATTTTTGAGATAAACAATCAAAATATATCAAATTTTTGAGTTAAACAGTCAAAATATATCAAATTTTTGAGTAAAACAGTCAAAATATATCAATTTTTTAACTGCAGCTTGTCAAATCTGCCTAATACTAAGCTGCAGCGGTAAAAATCGACCTATTTTAAATTGCTTCTGACGAAATCCTTATATTTCCAATTACAGCTCTGTAAATATGTAAAGCTTTTAGCACCAGATGTGAAAAACTGCAAAACTTTCGACTCCAACTATCAAATTTTCAATAGGGACTGTCCAATTATATCAATATCATTCGAAAAAATTTAATCAAGAAAATGTTCAGGATTACTTATATCTACAATACATTTATGATTATAATGTCATTCTAAAATAAATGATTTATTAATATTACCAAATGCAAAACTTTTTACAGTTTCAGTACTTTGAGTTTTGTAGTTTATTTACAATTTTGATGTAAGTTTCGTGCAATTTTCTGAAAATTTCAGGAATATTTTTAAACTTTAATATTTTTACATTAGAGTTTATAAAACTACCTAAAACAAAATATTGCCAACATCATTGTTGGTAAAATCATTCGCCTATTTTTGGAAATCTCTTCAATATTTCTGTTTTTGTGTTTATGTTTTTGTATATTTTTGGAAGTTGGACACTCATTCACAATTATCAAGTTTTAAAGAATTAAACGGTAATTTTTCTCAAAAATGAAAATGCAGATAATTGTCTCTATGAGATGAAAATTCCAATGAAAATGATGAGTTTGCTCTATAAAATGGCAACGATTATGTAGCAAATGATAATTTTCTCTATAAAATAAAGATAAAAATGACATATTTTTCTGTAAAAGAAAGTTTCCTCTACAACGTGGAAATGAAAAATCAGATTCTCTATAAAATTAATATGGGTATTAAAAATACGAAATTGTTTTCTTGTAGAACGTTTTAAAATGGTTTGTATATAAATTTGTATATAAATTAGGTGGTAGAATCAGTAGAACTTGGAAAGTGTTGGTAGCTTTAATTGTTTTTGGCAGTTTTCATATCATTTTAAATTTTTTGCAGTTTTCATCGTATCGTTGAAGATATTTTTGGAATTTTTGAGTCTTTTTTGTTATTTTTAGTAATTTTTGTACTTCTTGGATATGTTTTTATAGTTTGGTCATTTACAAAAGTTTCCATCGTTTTGAAAATTTTCATTTTGTTTAAAATGAAAATTATACTGTTTAGTATCTTTATTTTTGAAAACACATCATTGTTGGCAAAAGTAGTCTCCTTTTTTTGAAAATTATTTCAATATTTTTGTTTTTGTCTTTATTTTTTTGGTACAAAAGTTTTGTATTGGTGTCATAATTTCCTGTGTTCCATTTACAAAAACCAATTTAGTTAGATTAATATAATCCAGTGATAATAATTAGAATATTAGTAGAATTATATTAGTAGAATTAATGAATACGCAGTCTTCGTTATATAAACCAAGATTTGAGGAAATGGGTTTTAAAATCTAGTAGTAATCCAATTTGCTAAAATAATGTTATGAATTCAATTACTGAAAATATTATTGGAGTATTGATTGTTATGTAATTTTGATGTGTTATAGATTGCAAATATACAGGGTGTTAATACTAAGTTGTAACACCTGAAAATGGCAGTTAGAACTCATTGAAACAAACAACTTTTCTTTGTTAAAATTTTTGAATTGGAGCCCAAGTTCATAGTTATTGGCGTTCTTTTGTTTTTCGAAAAATCGTCATTACTCCCTTAATTTAAGAAATATTTAAAAAATACAAAAACATTCAGCATGCGCTATCGGTTCTCTAAAACATTTGTATTTACAATTATTTTCTATTGTATCAAATAACAAAATGGCGACCGATGAAAAATTTCGAAACAAGATATTTTGAAAATCACTCGGTTGATTTTTGAAAATAAAACATTTATGAAATCCTTAAACTATACTATAACATTTGTCTGAAACATTTTTTTTTATCTGTCCAAAAAAGTTATTATTCAAATTGAATTAGAAGATAAATTTTAACAAACTGCAACAATCATTTAAAACAAAGTAGGCTAACCTTAAGTTAGGCCATTAAACAAGTTGAGGCACGTGTTTTCTAGTTTGTACGTTCAACTTTAAATACTTTTTGATCTTGTTCTTCAGAAATTTCTGCTTCATCTTGAAAAGTTTCTGTCACGTTTATCATTTGTGTGCGTATTTTGCATAATTTGTGTATAAAAATGCATAATTATCAAAACAGGCAAATGTTATAAGATAGTTCAAGGATTTTATAAATGTTTTACTTTCAAAAATCGATCGATTGGTTTTCAAAATATCTTGCTTAGAAATTTTTGATCGGTCGCCATTTTGTTATTTGATAAAATAGAAAATAATTGAAAATACAAATGTTTTAGGGAAACGAAAGCGCAAGTTGAACGATTTTGTATTTTTTAAATATTCCTTAAAATAAGGGAGTAATGACGATTTTTCGAAAAACAAAAGAACGCCAATAACTATGAACTTGGGCTCCAATTCAAAAATTTTCACTAAGAAAAGTTGTTTGTTTCAATGAGTTCTAACTGCCATTTTCGGGTGTTACAACTTAGTATTAACACCCTGTATATTTAGTGTCGTTCTGAACAGAGTTGGGTATACAATATGAAGTATTGGTCGTACACATTTTAAATTACGTTAATTATAATTGCGTGTAAGTTTATTTATAATTATATTTGTACAGCTACAGTGTAATTGAATATACAAATATCAAAAGAAAAATAAGTGGACTGCAAAATGCTAAATTTCAATATTTGTAAATAATTAAGGTGGCATTTATTAAAAAATGTTGTAAACATAACTCATTTAAATATTTAGGTTACGACGTTATAAATTAATTTATGCAGATCTGTTAACCTTAATACCAAATGCACGATATCCTCCACAAAGTTGAGTAATATTTTCATTAATTAATTAAATGCTCTTTTGGGTACACTTAGTAGTTTGTTCCAACAAAAATATCAGCAAACGGCACCTGATGGACTTTTTTATGAACATCACATATACCGTATGTTCATAAATGTTCATAAATATGTTCATAATATTATTTTTGTAATACCTCTGTGTTATTGACATTTATCAGTACTGTCTGCTTGATCGATTTGATAGGCGTAAAGGCCTTGGCCGTTATAATAACGGCCGTGGACGTTATTTAAATGACAACGCAAATTTATGAGCAATAAAGTCTTCATATTCTTTCTCATACCTGCTGCTGCTTTTTTGGGGAAGTAAATCGATTGTGGCAGCATTTGCTTCATTTAGTACATCTTCGGGGATACCACAAATCGAAGAACTTTGCACATCTGACATTATTTTTCTAATTTCACTTTGATTTGTTTGTTTGTATTTGAACCGTTGATGTTGCTATGGTATCAAATTGCGCCTGGATAACTAGTTTATTAATTTTGAAATTTAATATTGATAAATTGGCCAGTTTTTGTAATTTAGGTATAACAAAAAGTATCGAACAACATACGGCCGATATGCAAATAACAGGCTTGGTTGAATATAAACCTCGGCTGCGCTTCGCTTCGCCTCGGTTTACAAACTTCAACCCGCGCCTGTTATTTGCTACATATCGGCCTAATGGCGTTATATTCTATTTTATAAATATATGCTATTATTTATTGATTCGTAACGACTCAATTTACGTAGTAATTTGTCTTATTCATAATTAATAAAAGTTACAAAGTAGACGCCACCACAATTATAAATAAGATAACATCAAAATATCAAAGTATTGGAGCTTGTGAAATTTTTTCACAATAAACATTTATTACACTAAATGTATATTTTGAATAAAAAGCAATCATCATCAGTAGGCAGACAAATACTGAATAACAAATACATTCAGTATCTGTCTGTATACTGATGATGATTGCTTTGCATTTGAAATGTACATTTAGTGTAATAAATGTTTATTGTGAAAAATATTTTTCTCATTGTTTTATTTAACATCAAATAGGTTATATATGAATGTTGAGTTTCTATCCGGGAATTGAACCCAAGACCTTCAAACCATAACCCAGGAATTTCAATTACTACTCAGCCGAGGTCAGCACGCAGCATTTTACCTATAGTTATTTATCCATACAATTAAATCGAACGTATAGAATGATATAAGCGCAATATAAAAGCAATTTATGTGTGCTAAACCAACAGCCCTTATATTTTAAATAATGACTTGCATTTGTGCGGATGTTTGTATTGCATAAGTTCTCGGTATATATTTACCATTTACTAATTATAAACTGCCTGGTACAGGCAGGTACCAGTTATAAATATATGTATGAAAAAACGTCAACACAGATCAATTCAAATGAAAATTATTTTGGAATTTTTAAATTATTATAGTTGATTCGATCATTAAATTAATTAAGACTTGAAACACGTACTGTGGCTCGGATCACATGTTTTGTTGTCATGGAGATGGCGAGGTTAAATATGTTTTTCTACTCATTGTTTATCTACGTACTACATATATTGATTTGATTGTCGCATTCATTTGTCTTTTTTTTCTATTTTATATAAATTTATAACATTTATTTATCTAATTTATATAAATAAGTTTTAATAGTTATACATTAATATTCATTCATAACTTTTAACATTAATTAGAATAATATGAAAAATACGAATTCATATCTTTCATTTTTCCTAATTTTTGAGTCTGTCTTGTCATTTTTTGTATTTTTTTTACTGCTTGGATATGTTTTTATAGTTTTGGTCATTTGCAGAAGATTTAAAATTTTGAAATTTTTGGCAAACACATCATTGGCAAAAGTATTCGCCTTTTTTTGTTTTTTTTTTCATAAGTACATTTGTTACACTAAATGTGCATTTAGTCTATTATCTATTTGTCTTTTTCTTCCTTCGCTATGTTTCTAATTTATCTTTGCACTTTTCTTTCTTCCAACGTTAAATCATGTTCTATGTATATTCTAGTATGCTTTATATTGTTCTTGGCTTTCACGATTGCTATTTTCATCTCCCGCGTCTTGATTTAGATATTTGTTTATTTTTATGTTTATTTTTATTTCTACTTTTAGTTCTCTTGTTAGGCACTTTTTTATCTCTTCTTTTACTTTTTCTCCTTTGTTGTTTAACCGTTTTACAACGATGTTGTTTCTCTTCTTATCTTTTTCTGCTCTTTCCACTCGTTCCTCTAGGTCTTGTATTTTTGTCATCGTCCATTCTTTTTCGTTTTTCCACTTTTCTTCATTCTCAATTCATTATCTTCTTATTGTTTGTATTTCGTATTTTAGTTCTTTTAGTTCTTCGCCGTTTTTCTTAGCTCTTCATTGTTCTTCCTCACCTCCCGCATAAAATTTTGCATCATTCCTTTCAGTTCTTCCATCATTTCTTTGTTTTCTTCTTCTTTGTTATTTTCGCTTTCAGTTTTCTGTTGGTTGGCCTTTCTTTCTTCATACAGCTAAATTTTTCCTTATTTTCCTTTATCTAATTACATTTATTAAATTTAACATCAAGCTCAATTACTATGTGATGTAACTATATTTTTATTTCTACTTTTAGTTCTCTTGTTAGGCACTTTTTTATCTCTTCTTTTATTATTTCTCCTTTGTTGTTTAACCGTTTTACAACGATGTTGTTTCTCTTCTTACCTTTTTCTGCTCTTTCCACTCGTTCCTCTAGGTCTTGTATTTTTGTCATCATAGATTTTTTTTCGTTTTCCCACTTTTCTTCATTCTCAATTGATTATCTTCTTATTGTTTGTATTTCGTATTTTAGTTCTTTTAGTTCTTCGCTGTTTTTCTTAGCTCTTCATTGTTCTTCCTCACCTCCCGCATTAAATCTTGCATCATTCCTTTCAGTTCTTCCATCATTTCTTTGTTTTCTTCTTCTTTGTTACTTTCACTTTCAATTTTCTGTTGGTTGGCCTTTCTTTCTTCATTCAGCTAAATTTTTCCTTATTTTCCTTTATCTAATTACATTTATTAAATTTAACATCAAGCTCAATTACTATGTGATGTAACTATATTTTTATTTCTACTTTTAGTTCTCTTGTTAGGCACTTTTTTATCTCTTCTTTTACTTTTTCTCCTTTGTTGTTTAACCGTTTTACAACGATGTTGTTTCTCTTCTTACCTTTTTCTGCTCTTTCCACTCGTTCCTCTAGGTCTTGTATTTTTTTCATCATCGATTCTTTTTTGTTTTCCCACTTTTCTTCATTCTCAATTGATTCTCTTCTTATTGTTTGTATTTCGTATTTTAGTTCTTTTAGTTCTTCGCTGTTTTTCTTAGCTCTTCATTGTTCTTCCTCACCTCCCGCATTAAATCTTGCATCATTCCTTTCAGTTCTTCCATCATTTCTTTGTTTTCTTCTTCTTTGTTACTTTCACTTTCAGTTTTCTGTTGGTTGGCCTTTCTTTCTTCATTCAGCTAAATTTTTCCTTATTTTCCTTTATCTAATTACATTTATTAAATTTAACATCAAGCTCAATTACGATGTGATGTAACTATATTTTTATTTATACTTTTAGTTCTCTTGTTAGGCACTTTTCTATCTCTTCTTTTATTATTTCTCCTTTGTTGTTTAACCGTTTTACAACGATGTTGTTTCTCTTCTTACCTTTTTCTGCTCTTTCCACTCGTTCCTCTAGGTCTTGTATTTTTGTCATCATAGATTTTTTTTCGTTTTCCCACTTTTCTTCATTCTCAATTGATTATCTTCTTATTGTTTGTATTTCGTATTTTAGTTCTTTTAGTTCTTCGCTGTTTTTCTTAGCTCTTCATTGTTCTTCCTCACCTCCCGCATTAAATCTTGCATCATTCCTTTCAGTTCTTCCATCATTTCTTTGTTTTCTTCTTCTTTGTTACTTTCACTTTCAATTTTCTGTTGGTTGGCCTTTCTTTCTTCATTCAGCTAAATTTTTCCTTATTTTCCTTTATCTAATTACATTTATTAAATTTAACATCAAGCTCAATTACGATGTGATGTAACTATATTTTTATTTCTACTCTTAGTTCTCTTGTTACCATTCCAGATAACAAAAAAATTAAATAGAAAAATAGGCGTGAAACGAAAGAATATGACTAATTGTACTTCTATACTATATATATAGAAATATCTATACATTATTCATACATAATGTATTACTTCAACATTTGACCACGAGTACATCTCAAATAAGTGAGAAAATCGAGATCTTAACTTAACCGAGTTGATCGGAATATTATAATTATTCAGGGTTGATTTACTACCCTCCAACGGAAAATTGGCAAGTGTCTAGAGATGAATAAAAATATAAGAATTATATTATTCTCGCTGTGATAATAAAATATCAACGGGTATTCACATCATTTAGTATATACGACTTGTAACGAAACAAGGGCTGTGCTGTCATCAAATGGTTGAAATTATTTGAATTAAATTTTCCGCTCGAAGGATAATTGGATTTCGTTTCATTTACACAATTATACTGAAAAAGTAGGAGGCAGTAGTTAACAATTTAAACTGTCATCGCAGTAAAGTTCTAAGCAAAATTATTTAGCAACAATTACATTTTAACGAGCTCCTCGCATCCCTTTTCCACGTACAGCATTGATCTTTAACGAGTGCTACGTGAGACTTCCGGGATGTTTCAAGGATGTTTGAGCAGCGTAACAGCTTAAAAGTTGCCGCTATCTGTCCTTTCCGATGATCGTTGTATTTACAAAGACTAATAGATATTTAAAACAAATAAACAAGTTGTAATGCACAACTAAATCAATATTCAGTAATTTTAGCACTGAATTACATACATTGTTTTCTAAAATTATGTAATGCAAGTTAATCTGAAAAATAATTACGAATTTAAAAAATAATGTAGTGGTGAAGTTACGTTTTTTGCGTAGGTTCTAAAATGACTTCTATTTATATGTATGCTTCGTCCGTGCAAATATACATAAATGAATAAATTTTCATACTCAAAGTAATTTCGAATTTAGTTTATGTTTGTTTACGTTACATTTAGTTACAAATTATGTCTGCAATGTGGAATGGGTGTTTGATGAAATTTGCGGATACATTTCGTTACCACTAAACAACTTTTCCTTCGCATCCGTTATTAGTGGCGCTGAAAATCACCGCAGTAGGTAAATAAAAATACAAAATACATGTAAACCTTGTGGTTCACAACAGTTGCTAAAACAGTCACGTGCCGTGGGAATAATTTGATTTACAAAATTTCCGATCGCGGATTTTTGCCTGAATATATGCGTGAAAAATGTGAATCCATACAAATTGTGTTTTATGCCTTGATGCCTTTGGAGGTACAGAATATTCAATCATTTAATTGAATCACATGCGTGACAAAATACAATTTATTAATTATAAAAGTAATAATCGGCATTTCTAATGCATTAATTAACCTAAAATCGGAACACTATTTTAGAAAATTATTCTGTCGATTGCCCCGTCATACATTGAAAACTTATAAAAACAATTAATATTGTGCAAAATAATAAAAAAAATAAAAATTGTTGTAAAATTGTAAGTAAGTTTCGTCAAAACGATTTAATTTTTTGTTCTTGTAAACATACTTGAAAATTCTTGAATTTTAACGGAATATTTAAAGAATTACAAAAGCATTTCTATTTCCAATTCAAAAAATAGTTTCAAATTCAATTGATTCAAATTCGTTTTAATTTATAATTTATTCAGTTTTTCGTTTTTGACAGACATTTTAATATTATCTCAGTATTCATTAAACTTTTGACAGAATTCGTGAGATTTTGGTATAGCAAATCAAAATAATTAAAATAGTTGGAAATTGTATAGTAAGCATTTTAATTATATCAGAAAATTTCCGTCAGTTATTTAAAAACATCCAATTATTTCTAGAAAAAAAAAATTGTTCTGTTAAATTTCCAACACTTACTTACTGTACACAATTACTATATAAATGACTGTATATATTTTAATTACTTTATAATTTTTTTAAATATTACGTTAAAATTCAATAATTTATGAAGTATTTTTACAACAAAAAATTAAAAACTGTGCAATTTTCGATTATTACTATCAACATTGCAAATATTTGAACCAAAACATCATTTATTCCGTCAATTATTTAAAAAAAAAAACATTTATTCCTGGAAAAAATTTCAATTGTTCTGTTAAATTGCCAATACTTACTTGCTGTACACAATTACTGTACTGAACTGTATAATTTTTTTATATATTCCGTTAAAATTCAAGATTTTTTAAGTATTTTTACAACAACAAAAAATTAAATTGTATTGTCAAAACTTACTCACAATTTTTATTATTTTGCGCAATATTAGTTGTTTTGATGAGTTTTCAATGTGCTGCGCCAAATTTTCTGATTTAATTAAAATGCTTACTATACAATTTTCAACTATTTTAATTATTTTGATTTGCTGTACCAAAATATCACTAATTTGGTCAAAAGTTTAATGAGTTTAACTGAGATAGTATTAAAATGTCACGAAAAACTTAATTATTTATAAATTAAAACGAATTTGAAACTATTTTTTAAATTGGAAATAGAAATGCTTTTGTACATAGGAAAAGATCGAGAAATTAATTAAAACGTCGTTCTTAAATGTTTCTGTGTAATTGTGTAAAGCGTTAAATTTGTAAATTAAACTAATGCCTTGAATATCTTCAAATCAATTGTTCCACGATTTAAAAAAAAATGAAAAATGGAAAATACTGAACAATTTATAAATTGAAATGAATTTGAAACAATAATTGTATTTGATAGGTTGAAAGACCGCAGATCAGTAGCCATTGAAATAATGTTCCTACTACTTGTGACTATTTGAAATTATAGAATTTCGAAAAAAAAATGTTTTCCTACAATAAATACTGTAATATTTTCAGTTATTCCAGCCAAAATTTCAATTATTTTTACTAAAATCTTAATGTTATTGTCACTTATTTTTTCTACAATAAATACTGTAATATAATAATTTCAGTTATTCCTGCCAAAATATCTATTATTTTTACTAAAATCTTAATGCTATTGTCACTTATTTTTTCTGCAATAAATACTGTAATATGTTCAGTTATTCCTGCCAATCTTTCAATTATTTTTACTAAAATCTTTATACTACTGTCACTTATTGTTTCTACAATAAATACTGTAAAATTTTCAGTTATTCCTGCCAAAATTTCAATTATTTTTACAAAAATCTGAATGCTGTATAATAAGTCTTACATCAATAGATGTATATAAATTTATAATTATTTTCCATATTTTTTTTAATTCTGTTGGAAAAACTTGACAATAGCACCTATTATCTCTTATTACGACTTATTTTTAACTTAAAAATAAGTCAAACTGTAAGTGTAAGTAAGAGTAAGTAATTGAACATGAAATAGTATTTGTAAAATATCAACACATACGAATTTTTGCAATGATTGTAATAAATCTGACTTCTGCTACAATATGCAAAAATGTATCAAGTTTGACAGTTTAAATTAAAAATATTACAGTTTAGATACAGGGAGTTCTAAGTTTGCATATACAGTTACTAATTTTACAGTTTTTGATAGTTCTTATTGTTGACAATTTGTGGGTTGAGTTATATATTTAACGCTTTTTGATATTTCTAGTTGAAAATATGACAGAATTTGACAGTGGCAGTTGAAAATTTAAAAATTCTGATACTGTTAACTGATACAGTTAAAACATTGAGAATTTTTGATAGTTGGAGTTGAAAATTTAACAACGTTGACAGTTTAAGCTGAAAATTTAACAGTTTTGATAGTTGTAGTTAAAAGTTTCACAAATCTTGAGAGTTAAAGTTGAAAATGTAGCAGTTTTTGACATTTGTAGTTGAAAATATGACATAATTTGACAGTGGCAGTTGAAAATTAGAAAATTCTGATACTGTTAACTGATACAGTTAAAACATTGAGCATTTTTGATAGTTGGAGTTGAAAATTTAACAACGTTGACAGTTTAAGTTGAAAATTTTACAGTTTTGATAGTTAATGATAGTGATACTGTTAACTGGTATAGTTAAAACATTGAGCATTTTTGATAGTTGGAGTTGAAAATTTAACAACGTTGACAGTTTAAGCTGAAAATTTAATAGTTTTGATAGTTGTAGTTAAAAGTTTCACAAATTTTGAGAGTTAAAGTTGAAAATGTAGCAGTTTTTGACATTTGTAGTTGAAAATATGACAGAATTTGACAGTGGCAGTTGAAAATTAGACAATTCTGATAGTGTTAACTGATACAGTTAAAACATTGAGCATTTTTGATAGTTGGAGTTGAAAATTTAACAACGTTGACAGTTTAAGTTGAAAATTTTACAGTTTTGATAGTTAATGATAGTGATACTGTTAACTGGTACAGTTAAAACATTGAGCATTTTTGATAGTTGGAGTTGAAAATTTAACAACGTTGACAGTTTAAGCTGAAAATTTAATAGTTTTGATAGTTGTAGTTAAAAGTTTCACAAATTTTGAGAGTTAAAGTTGAAAATGTAGCAGTTTTTGACATTTGTAGTTGAAAATATGACAGAATTTTAACAGTGGCAGTTGAAAATTAGACAATTCTGATAGTGTTAACTGATACAGTTAAAACATTGAGCATTTTTGATAGTTGGAGTTGAAAATTTAACAACGTTGACAGTTTAAGTTGAAAATGTTACAGTTTTGATAGTTAATGATAGTGATACTGTTAACTGGTACAGTTAAAACATTGAGAATTTTTGATAGTTGGAGTTGAAAATTTAACAACGTTGACAGTTTAAGCTGAAAATTTAACAGTTTTGATAGTTGTAGTTAAAAGTTTCACAAATCTTGAGAGTAAAAGTTGAAAATGTAGCAGTTTTTGACATTTGTAGTTGAAAATATGACAGAATTTGACAGTGGCAGTTGAAAATTTGAAAATTCTGATACTGTTGACTGATACAGTTAAAACATTGAGTATTTTTGATAGTTGGAGTTGAAAATTTAACAACGTTGACAGTTTAAGTTGAAAATTTTACAGTTTTGATAGTTAATGATAGTGATACTGTTAACTGGTACAGTTAAAACATTGAGCATTTTTGATAGTTGGAGTTGAAAATTTAACAACGTTGACAGTTTAAGCTGAAAATTTAATAGTTTTGATAGTTGTAGTTAAAAGTTTCACAAATTTTGAGAGTTAAAGTTGAAAATGTAGCAGTTTTTGACATTTGTAGTTGAAAATATGACAGAATTTGACAGTGGCAGTTGAAAATTAGAAAATTCTGATACTGTTAACTGATACAGTTAAAACATTGAGTATTTTTGATAGTTGGAGTTGAAAATTTAACAACGTTGACAGTTTAAGTTGAAAATTTTACAGTTTTGATAGTTAATGATAGTGATACTGTTAACTGGTACAGTTAAAACATTGAGAATTTTTGTTAGTTCGAGTTGAAAATTTAACAACGTTGACAGTTTAAGCTGAAAATTTTACAGTTTTGATAGTTAATGATAGTGATACTGTTAACTGGTACAGTTAAAACATTGATAATTTTTGTTAGTTGGAGTTGAAAATTTAACAACGTTGACAGTTTAAGCTGAAAATTTAACAGTTTTGATAGTTGTAGTTAAAAGTTTCACAAATCTTGAGAGTAAAAGTTGAAAATGTAGCAGTTTTTGACATTTGTAGTTGAAAATATGACATAATTTGACAGTGGCAGTTGAAAATTAGAAAATTCTGATACTGTTAACTGATACAGTTAAAACATTGAGTATTTTTGATAGTTGGAGTTGAAAATTTAACAACGTTGACAGTTTAAGTTGAAAATTTTACAGTTTTGATAGTTAATGATAGTGATACTGTTAACTGGTACAGTTAAAACATTGAGCATTTTTGATAGTTGGAGTTGAAAATTTAACAACGTTGACAGTTTAAGCTGAAAATTTAATAGTTTTGATAGTTGTAGTTAAAAGTTTCACAAATTTTGAGAGTTAAAGTTGAAAATGTAGCAGTTTTTGACATTTGTAGTTGAAAATATGACAAATTTTAACAGTGGCAGTTGAAAATTAGACAATTCTGATAGTGTTAACTGATACAGTTAAAACATTGAGCATTTTTGATAGTTGGAGTTGAAAATTTAACAACGTTGACAGTTTAAGTTGAAAATTTTACAGTTTTGATAGTTAATGATAGTGATACTGTTAACTGGTACAGTTAAAACATTGAGCATTTTTGATAGTTGGAGTTGAAAATTTAACAACGTTGACAGTTTAAGCTGAAAATTTAATAGTTTTGATAGTTGTAGTTAAAAGTTTCACAAATTTTGAGAGTTAAAGTTGAAAATGTAGCAGTTTTTGACATTTGTAGTTGAAAATATGACAGAATTTGACAGTGGCAGTTGAAAATTAGACAATTCTGATAGTGTTAACTGATACAGTTAAAACATTGAGCATTTTTGATAGTTGGAGTTGAAAATTTAACAACGTTGACAGTTTAAGTTGAAAATTTTACAGTTTTGATAGTTAATGATAGTGATACTGTTAACTGGTACAGTTAAAACATTGAGCATTTTTGATAGTTGGAGTTGAAAATTTAACAACGTTGACAGTTTAAGCTGAAAATTTAATAGTTTTGATAGTTGTAGTTAAAAGTTTCACAAATTTTGAGAGTTAAAGTTGAAAATGTAGCAGTTTTTGACATTTGTAGTTGAAAATATGACAGAATTTTAACAGTGGCAGTTGAAAATTAGACAATTCTGATAGTGTTAACTGATACAGTTAAAACATTGAGCATTTTTGATAGTTGGAGTTGAAAATTTAACAACGTTGACAGTTTAAGTTGAAAATGTTACAGTTTTGATAGTTAATGATAGTGATACTGTTAACTGGTACAGTTAAAACATTGAGAATTTTTGATAGTTGGAGTTGAAAATTTAACAACGTTGACAGTTTAAGCTGAAAATTTAACAGTTTTGATAGTTGTAGTTAAAAGTTTCACAAATCTTGAGAGTAAAAGTTGAAAATGTAGCAGTTTTTGACATTTGTAGTTGAAAATATGACAGAATTTGACAGTGGCAGTTGAAAATTTGAAAATTCTGATACTGTTGACTGATACAGTTAAAACATTGAGTATTTTTGATAGTTGGAGTTGAAAATTTAACAACGTTGACAGTTTAAGTTGAAAATTTTACAGTTTTGATAGTTAATGATAGTGATACTGTTAACTGGTACAGTTAAAACATTGAGCATTTTTGATAGTTGGAGTTGAAAATTTAACAACGTTGACAGTTTAAGCTGAAAATTTAATAGTTTTGATAGTTGTAGTTAAAAGTTTCACAAATTTTGAGAGTTAAAGTTGAAAATGTAGCAGTTTTTGACATTTGTAGTTGAAAATATGACAGAATTTTAACAGTGGCAGTTGAAAATTAGACAATTCTGATAGTGTTAACTGATACAGTTAAAACATTGAGCATTTTTTATAGTTGGAGTTGAAAATTTAACAACGTTGACAGTTTAAGTTGAAAATTTTACAGTTTTGATAGTTAATGATAGTGATACTGTTAACTGGTACAGTTAAAACATTGAGCATTTTTGATAGTTGGAGTTGAAAATTTAACAACGTTGACAGTTTAAGCTGAAAATTTAACAGTTTTGATAGTTGTAGTTAAAAGTTTCACAAATCTTGAGAGTTAAAGTTGAAAATGTAGCAGTTTTTGACATTTGTAGTTGAAAATATGACATAATTTGACAGTGGCAGTTGAAAATTAGAAAATTCTGATACTGTTAACTGATACAGTTAAAACATTGAGCATTTTTGATAGTTGGAGTTGAAAATTTAACAACGTTGACAGTTTAAGTTGAAAATTTTACAGTTTTGATAGTTAATGATAGTGATACTGTTAACTGGTACAGTTAAAACATTGAGCATTTTTGATAGTTGGAGTTGAAAATTTAACAACGTTGACAGTTTAAGCTGAAAATTTAATAGTTTTGATAGTTGTAGTTAAAAGTTTCACAAATTTTGAGAGTTAAAGTTGAAAATGTAGCAGTTTTTGACATTTGTAGTTGAAAATATGACAGAATTTGACAGTGGCAGTTGAAAATTAGAAAATTCTGATACTGTTAACTGATACAGTTAAAACATTGAGTATTTTTGATAGTTGGAGTTGAAAATTTAACAACGTTGACAGTTTAAGTTGAAAATTTTACAGTTTTGATAGTTAATGATAGTGATACTGTTAACTGGTACAGTTAAAACATTGAGAATTTTTGTTAGTTCGAGTTGAAAATTTAACAACGTTGACAGTTTAAGCTGAAAATTTTACAGTTTTGATAGTTAATGATAGTGATACTGTTAACTGGTACAGTTAAAACATTGATAATTTTTGTTAGTTGGAGTTGAAAATTTAACAACGTTGACAGTTTAAGCTGAAAATTTAACAGTTTTGATAGTTGTAGTTAAAAGTTTCACAAATCTTGAGAGTAAAAGTTGAAAATGTAGCAGTTTTTGACATTTGTAGTTGAAAATATGACATAATTTGACAGTGGCAGTTGAAAATTAGAAAATTCTGATACTGTTAACTGATACAGTTAAAACATTGAGTATTTTTGATAGTTGGAGTTGAAAATTTAACAACGTTGACAGTTTAAGTTGAAAATTTTACAGTTTTGATAGTTAATGATAGTGATACTGTTAACTGGTACAGTTAAAACATTGAGCATTTTTGATAGTTGGAGTTGAAAATTTAACAACGTTGACAGTTTAAGCTGAAAATTTAATAGTTTTGATAGTTGTAGTTAAAAGTTTCACAAATTTTGAGAGTTAAAGTTGAAAATGTAGCAGTTTTTGACATTTGTAGTTGAAAATATGACAAATTTTAACAGTGGCAGTTGAAAATTAGACAATTCTGATAGTGTTAACTGATACAGTTAAAACATTGAGCATTTTTGATAGTTGGAGTTGAAAATTTAACAACGTTGACAGTTTAAGTTGAAAATTTTACAGTTTTGATAGTTAATGATAGTGATACTGTTAACTGGTACAGTTAAAACATTGAGCATTTTTGATAGTTGGAGTTGAAAATTTAACAACGTTGACAGTTTAAGCTGAAAATTTAATAGTTTTGATAGTTGTAGTTAAAAGTTTCACAAATTTTGAGAGTTAAAGTTGAAAATGTAGCAGTTTTTGACATTTGTAGTTGAAAATATGACAGAATTTGACAGTGGCAGTTGAAAATTAGACAATTCTGATAGTGTTAAATGATACAGTTAAAACATTGAGCATTTTTGATAGTTGGAGTTGAAAATTTAACAACGTTGACAGTTTAAGTTGAAAATTTTACAGTTTTGATAGTTAATGATAGTGATACTGTTAACTGGTACAGTTAAAACATTGAGCATTTTTGATAGTTGGAGTTGAAAATTTAACAACGTTGACAGTTTAAGCTGAAAATTTAATAGTTTTGATAGTTGTAGTTAAAAGTTTCACAAATTTTGAGAGTTAAAGTTGAAAATGTAGCAGTTTTTGACATTTGTAGTTGAAAATATGACAGAATTTTAACAGTGGCAGTTGAAAATTAGACAATTCTGATAGTGTTAACTGATACAGTTAAAACATTGAGCATTTTTGATAGTTGGAGTTGAAAATTTAACAACGTTGACAGTTTAAGTTGAAAATGTTACAGTTTTGATAGTTAATGATAGTGATACTGTTAACTGGTACAGTTAAAACATTGAGAATTTTTGATAGTTGGAGTTGAAAATTTAACAACGTTGACAGTTTAAGCTGAAAATTTAACAGTTTTGATAGTTGTAGTTAAAAGTTTCACAAATCTTGAGAGTAAAAGTTGAAAATGTAGCAGTTTTTGACATTTGTAGTTGAAAATATGACAGAATTTGACAGTGGCAGTTGAAAATTTGAAAATTCTGATACTGTTGACTGATACAGTTAAAACATTGAGTATTTTTGATAGTTGGAGTTGAAAATTTAACAACGTTGACAGTTTAAGTTGAAAATTTTACAGTTTTGATAGTTAATGATAGTGATACTGTTAACTGGTACAGTTAAAACATTGAGCATTTTTGATAGTTGGAGTTGAAAATTTAACAACGTTGACAGTTTAAGCTGAAAATTTAATAGTTTTGATAGTTGTAGTTAAAAGTTTCACAAATTTTGAGAGTTAAAGTTGAAAATGTAGCAGTTTTTGACATTTGTAGTTGAAAATATGACAGAATTTTAACAGTGGCAGTTGAAAATTAGACAATTCTGATAGTGTTAACTGATACAGTTAAAACATTGAGCATTTTTTATAGTTGGAGTTGAAAATTTAACAACGTTGACAGTTTAAGTTGAAAATTTTACAGTTTTGATAGTTAATGATAGTGATACTGTTAACTGGTACAGTTAAAACATTGAGCATTTTTGATAGTTGGAGTTGAAAATTTAACAACGTTGACAGTTTAAGCTGAAAATTTAACAGTTTTGATAGTTGTAGTTAAAAGTTTCACAAATCTTGAGAGTTAAAGTTGAAAATGTAGCAGTTTTTGACATTTGTAGTTGAAAATATGACATAATTTGACAGTGGCAGTTGAAAATTAGAAAATTCTGATACTGTTAACTGATACAGTTAAAACATTGAGCATTTTTGATAGTTGGAGTTGAAAATTTAACAACGTTGACAGTTTAAGTTGAAAATTTTACAGTTTTGATAGTTAATGATAGTGATACTGTTAACTGGTACAGTTAAAACATTGAGCATTTTTGATAGTTGGAGTTGAAAATTTAACAACGTTGACAGTTTAAGCTGAAAATTTAATAGTTTTGATAGTTGTAGTTAAAAGTTTCACAAATTTTGAGAGTTAAAGTTGAAAATGTAGCAGTTTTTGACATTTGTAGTTGAAAATATGACAGAATTTGACAGTGGCAGTTGAAAATTAGAAAATTCTGATACTGTTAACTGATACAGTTAAAACATTGAGTATTTTTGATAGTTGGAGTTGAAAATTTAACAACGTTGACAGTTTAAGTTGAAAATTTTACAGTTTTGATAGTTAATGATAGTGATACTGTTAACTGGTACAGTTAAAACATTGAGAATTTTTGTTAGTTCGAGTTGAAAATTTAACAACGTTGACAGTTTAAGCTGAAAATTTTACAGTTTTGATAGTTAATGATAGTGATACTGTTAACTGGTACAGTTAAAACATTGATAATTTTTGTTAGTTGGAGTTGAAAATTTAACAACGTTGACAGTTTAAGCTGAAAATTTAACAGTTTTGATAGTTGTAGTTAAAAGTTTCACAAATCTTGAGAGTAAAAGTTGAAAATGTAGCAGTTTTTGACATTTGTAGTTGAAAATATGACATAATTTGACAGTGGCAGTTGAAAATTAGAAAATTCTGATACTGTTAACTGATACAGTTAAAACATTGAGTATTTTTGATAGTTGGAGTTGAAAATTTAACAACGTTGACAGTTTAAGTTGAAAATTTTACAGTTTTGATAGTTAATGATAGTGATACTGTTAACTGGTACAGTTAAAACATTGAGCATTTTTGATAGTTGGAGTTGAAAATTTAACAACGTTGACAGTTTAAGCTGAAAATTTAATAGTTTTGATAGTTGTAGTTAAAAGTTTCACAAATTTTGAGAGTTAAAGTTGAAAATGTAGCAGTTTTTGACATTTGTAGTTGAAAATATGACAAATTTTAACAGTGGCAGTTGAAAATTAGACAATTCTGATAGTGTTAACTGATACAGTTAAAACATTGAGCATTTTTGATAGTTGGAGTTGAAAATTTAACAACGTTGACAGTTTAAGTTGAAAATTTTACAGTTTTGATAGTTGTAGTTAAAAGTTTCACAAATCTTGAGAGTAAAAGTTGAAAATGTAGCAGTTTTTGACATTTGTAGTTGAAAATATGACATAATTTGACAGTGGCAGTTGAAAATTAGAAAATTCTGATACTGTTAACTGATACAGTTAAAACATTGAGTATTTTTGATAGTTGGAGTTGAAAATTTAACAACGTTGACAGTTTAAGTTGAAAATTTTACAGTTTTGATAGTTAATGATAGTGATACTGTTAACTGGTACAGTTAAAACATTGATAATTTTTGTTAGTTGGAGTTGAAAATTTAACAACGTTGACAGTTTAAGCTGAAAATTTAACAGTTTTGATAGTTGTAGTTAAAAGTTTCACAAATCTTGAGAGTAAAAGTTGAAAATGTAGCAGTTTTTGACATTTGTAGTTGAAAATATGACAGAATTTGACAGTTGCAGTTGAAAATTAGAAAATTCTGATTCTGTTAACTGATACAGTTAAAACATTGAGTATTTTTGATAGTTGGAGTTGAAAATTTAACAACGTTGACAGTTTAAGTTGAAAATGTTACAGTTTTGATAGTTAATGATAGTGATACTGTTAACTGGTACAGTTAAAACATTGAGCATTTTTGATAGTTGGAGTTGAAAATTTAACAACGTTGACAGTTTAAGCTGAAAATTTAATAGTTTTGATAGTTGTAGTTAAAAGTTTCACAAATTTTGAGAGTTAAAGTTGAAAATGTAGCAGTTTTTGACATTTGTAGTTGAAAATATGACATAATTTGACAGTGGCAGTTGAAAATTAGAAAATTCTGATACTGTTAACTGATACAGTTAAAACATTGAGCATTTTTGATAGTTGGAGTTGAAAATTTAACAACGTTGACAGTTTAAGTTGAAAATTTTACAGTTTTGATAGTTAATGATAGTGATACTGTTAACTGGTATAGTTAAAACATTGAGCATTTTTGATAGTTGGAGTTGAAAATTTAACAACGTTGACAGTTTAAGCTGAAAATTTAATAGTTTTGATAGTTGTAGTTAAAAGTTTCACAAATTTTGAGAGTTAAAGTTGAAAATGTAGCAGTTTTTGACATTTGTAGTTGAAAATATGACAGAATTTGACAGTGGCAGTTGAAAATTAGACAATTCTGATAGTGTTAACTGATACAGTTAAAACATTGAGCATTTTTGATAGTTGGAGTTGAAAATTTAACAACGTTGACAGTTTAAGCTGAAAATTTAATAGTTTTGATAGTTGTAGTTAAAAGTTTCACAAATTTTGAGAGTTAAAGTTGAAAATGTAGCAGTTTTTGACATTTGTAGTTGAAAATATGACAGAATTTTAACAGTGGCAGTTGAAAATTAGACAATTCTGATAGTGTTAACTGATACAGTTAAAACATTGAGCATTTTTGATAGTTGGAGTTGAAAATTTAACAACGTTGACAGTTTAAGTTGAAAATGTTACAGTTTTGATAGTTAATGATAGTGATACTGTTAACTGGTACAGTTAAAACATTGAGAATTTTTGATAGTTGGAGTTGAAAATTTAACAACGTTGACAGTTTAAGCTGAAAATTTAACAGTTTTGATAGTTGTAGTTAAAAGTTTCACAAATCTTGAGAGTAAAAGTTGAAAATGTAGCAGTTTTTGACATTTGTAGTTGAAAATATGACAGAATTTGACAGTGGCAGTTGAAAATTAGAAAATTCTGATACTGTTAACTGATACAGTTAAAACATTGAGTATTTTTGATAGTTGGAGTTGAAAATTTAACAACGTTGACAGTTTAACTTGAAAATTTTACAGTTTTGATAGTTAATGATAGTGATACTGTTAACTGGTACAGTTAAAACATTGATAATTTTTGTTAGTTCGAGTTTAAAATTTAACAACGTTGATAGTTTAAGTTGAAAATTTAACAGTTTTGATAGTTGTAGTTAGAAGTTTCACAAATTTTGAGAGTTAAAGTTGAAAATGTAGCAGTTTTTCACAAGTGCTGTTGAAGATTTGATAAGATTTGACAGTTGCACTTGAAAATTTTACAGAATTTGATGCAGCGAGTTGAAAATTTGCAGATACATAAAAAAAAAATTACAGTTTTTGATAGTGGTTGCTGACAATTTGGGAGTGGAGTTAAATATTTAACGCCTTTTGACATTTATAGTTGAAAATATGACAAAATTTGACAGTAGCAGTTGAAAATTGGAAGATTTTGATTTTGAAGTCTCTATTTCATTCATAAAAGAAATTATGAAAAAAATTAAATCGTCTATTTAAAGCCAAATTTTCGGATATTATTATTTTCCTCAAAAACTACTAAAGTTACAGGGTGTTCCATTTACAATAACAAAGTTAATGGCCACTTTCGGTAGAGGCGAAAGTGATAGAAACATATACGTATTTTATTTTATAAGATCACGATGAACCATGTTTGTGTGATTTTTTTTCAATTTTTTATTTCATCATGAACTCTGTAGTTATACACCCCTTTTCACCCTGTAGTTATACACGTATATGAATGCACAAAAAACATGTTAAACAAAATTGTCAAAAGTTTTATAGATTTGACGAGCCAACCAACTACTCATTTTCTTAACTCACAACAAACGTCTTTTATTTGTTCATCGACACTGCAATTAGAACTCCCCTAACTGGAGTTTATAACTTGTTCTAATTCGTCTGGAGGATTGTCTTAAGAAGCGGCATGTTCTTTCATTAATGATCCCAATTTCTTTTTTACGGAGGCTTCCGTAATTGAGCCTCTCATTAAAGTGTAATTCCTGAGCTCTTCAGTGGCATAATCAGTTTCTATTATTTGAAAAGTAACGCTGGAGTGCTTGACTGGCTAAATATTCTATAAAATAAATGCTGAAATATGCGTGCACATATTCTTTTATGGAAAAACCTACCTATCCCAGCCCTAAGATCAAGCAAGATTCATTGGATTTTATATTTGTATAAAAGTTTTAAGTAAATTTAGTTACTAATTATTTTAATATATACTTAAATTTTTATTTTATTCAGTATAAAATCTTTCTACTTTTACAGTTTCTGTTTCTGTTTTGTTTTTCTCCACTTTTTCCTATCAACTTTCTTCATTTCTTGTCTGATGCCGACATTTGGGCCTTCCTGTTCTTCACTTCCTATGCTTTTTATATTCCATGCGCCCTTTAAAAAACTTTTAACTTCGTATTTAACAATCTCTGTTCCTTTTGATGAAACAATGTTTCATCAAGATATTAGCCGGGAAAGTATTAATTTTAAAAATAGTTATTTTTTAGAAATAGTTCTCGTATGTTTAGAAGTTTGGCAATAAAAACTTGCATATTTTAGGTACATAGATAGGTTATTTGTTGTATAATGTCATCCCTTAACAAAGTGCACTTTTTTCTGAATAGTAATCGTGTTATATTTTTTTTCATTGCATTAATTTCGATTTCCCATAAGCCAGATAATTCAGATAAGCGAAATGTAAGCCTTTCACTTGCGATTCATAATAAGTGAATAACACACTTTAATCTTGAAAGCTAATTATCGCTACTATAGTCGCAATGAAGAGGGAATTTGGTCTTGCTGGCTACAAAGTTGCATTGAACCACTTAAGAGACGTTCCAAATGTCAAGGTGCATTGACTCAATCTGTGCCTGGCATAAGGAACTAATTTTTGAATACAAACTTTAACTACTAATATTAAGTACTACATAATTTTTGAAATTAGCTAATATTATTACACAAATATTTTGGAGCCCTGTATGCATAGTATAATTCCAAATTTACAATAAATTAGTCTATAAAATTAGATCTTATTAGAGGAACTTAGTAGAAAAAAGTTAGAACTTAGAAGAAAGGTTAGTAGATTTTTTTTAAATATATAGAAGTATATAGAAACTATAGAAATATAAATATATACATACATAGATACATACATACATACACACATACATAATAAATATATACATACATACATGCATAGTAGAACATAATGAAATAATAATAATACATTCCTTACAAGCGAAAGTAAAGTTGTTGTTATTAGTTTTTTTGTTTAATTTAATTTAATTCTCTAAATGTTTATTGATTCTGATGCAATCTCCTTTTATGGTTTCTTACTGTGGGTGGTTTTAAAGAGCTACATCGAATTCTATAATTAGTAGAGGAAGGTTTATATTTTAATTGTTCGTGCTCATTTGTGTCCTCTTTAATTAAGAGGTTTATTTCTTCATCATCAAAGGTTGTGTTTGATAAATTAGTGATTTTTGATTGTTTTATGTTAGTTAATTATTGTGGCGTTCTTTTTCTTTTTATATTTCTTCTTTTTTCTTTCTTCTTAGATTACTTATCTTGTTCGTCTTCATTATTTGTTTTTCTTTTTGAACTTTAGTATGAACGTAATTTCCTTTTTCTTTTATTGTTTCTACCAATTGTTTCGTTTAATTTGTTTTTTTTTAGTATGTTGATATATAATTGTATTAAAGTTTTCATATTATCTAGTTCGGAGTAATGTTTCTGTAGTTCGTCTTTCAATTTCTTCATTTCTTTTCTCTGGTGCTTTCTGTTTTTTTTTTTATATAAACATTTAAAAAACTATACTTTTTTATATAAACATAAACAAAAACTATACGAACTTATTACTTTACCAGGAAGTAAGTACGTAAAAAAGAGACATAATATAAAATTTTATATAATGGGAAATCAAAATTAGTTTTGCCCTAATTACTTCATACAACTCATACATACAAGTTGTAATTAAATAACCCCTTAATACGTATATTCCGTATCTCTAGCAACCCCCAGCCCCTTTCAGGCATCTAATTTCTCTCTCTTGTTTCCAAAACAAGCATACAAGTGTAGTGTATTCCTCTGTATTAATGTACGCTTCATGTCTGCTACTTTTCGTTTAAGTTCATACCTTTGAAATTTAATCCCATCCCTACTTAGATCACTTTCCCACAGGCTTCAAGATTTTTTTGGTATCGTGTTAAGCTTAAGCAAGCGAAAGTTGCTTTTGTATCAATTTCACAATTTATACATTTATACATTTTATTATTATTTCCACTGACATTGGATGTTTTAGGAATTCGTAGGTATTATTATTCTTATTTTTAGGTATTAGGTATTATTCTTGATATTAAATAGAATGTTATATTTTAAAAATAAAAATTTAAACAATAACTTTTTCGACCACCACTCTAAACACGATTTTGATTTACTTATTAATTTTTTTCAAATCTAGTGACGTAACCTTTAGATTTGACAATTAGATTGACAGATGTCAACAATATATTGTTTTTTTTGTTATGGTTTCATAGATTTTGGATACCAGTTATTATAATATATTTTATTGTTTTCTTCTTTTTTAGGTATCCTGTTAAGCTTAAGTGAATGTTGCTTTTGTATCAATTTCACTATTTATTATTATTTCTACTGACATTAAACGTTTTAGGCATTCTTTGGTATTAAATATAATGTTATATCTTAAAAATAAAAATTGAAACAATACCTTGTTCGACCACCACTCTAAACACGATTTTGATTTACTTATTAATTTTTTTCAAATCTAGTGACATAACTGTCAGATTTGACAATTAGTTTGACAAATGTCGACAATATATTGTTTGGTTTATTTTGTTTTTTATATCTTTAAGAATTATTTTTTCGTTATTTATTGTTTTATTTACTTGATTATTTTTCTCTGCTTCCCCTGAATTTCCTGAATCGATTGTAAACAAAAGCCGTTCCATTTTCGCGTCGATTTTTTGTTTATTGCGCTTGCGGTTACGAAAGTGCCAGTTTAAATTAACTCACGTGAAATTTGTGGATCCAGTTCAAATCACGCTTGTTCGACTGAGCTTGACTTTGGCATTGATAATGAAAATATAATATATGCCCGAGTAATTCAGCTCGTTTTTATACAGGATGTGTATTAAGGAGCGGAAGCGTTTCAGGTTACGTTTCCTTGACAGAAGCGATGATGAAAGTCGTAATCAACTCTTCTTGGGACGATTAATAAACTAAATAAACCTAATGTATATATTAATATAATGTGTTTAATATATCATGTACATGTATCACATCTATCACATCACATATTAATGTAGCTATGTATACTATGTATATTATATGTATTAAGTATGATGAAAATTATGTACATTTTCAATTCCAATTTCAAATCGTCCATTACGAAAGTAAGTCTCAACAATAAAAGTGTTCTGATCAGTGTACATTTTAACAAACTACTGTTCAAACGCTGTTATTATGTTGTCTGACAGCTGACAGGTATGGTTGACAGTGACAGTTCTCAAATAGTACGGTATACATATTTGAAAGGCGGCACAATTGAATTGAAGTGATTACATAACAATCATTTTGGTACACCTTGTATATGGAATAAATGTTCATACTACTGGCATACATATTTTAATGTATTTCACTTTTTTGAATAATTTTATAGACATCATTGAATAAATTCGGTATTTTTTTATCTTGCCTGGTAAATACTTTTACCCAGTCAAAATTTATGTTGGATTTGCAATTACCATACATATGCAATATTTCGTTTATTGTCGGGCAATTAAAAATGCAAATTTCAAATAATGCATGGCATTTCTGTGCGTATTAGGTATTCCTGAATTTTAAATAACCAGAGTTTTAGGCGACGAATCGGTAATTCTATTTACATGTTCCGTACGAGGGTATAATTTGAATAATGAACACAACTGATAATTGTCAACATGTAAATGTACTTTACATTGTTTGATTTGTTTATTTTTCATTTTGAATGGATAATTGGCGACCAGTGCGGATTAAATTCCTGAGTAATCAATAAATAATGTGCTTTCGAATGCATGTAAATAGAGGGCGAAAATATTCGTTAGCTGCAATTATGACACATTTGCCTGTTAACAAATCCAGAGTTAATTTTTGCGCGCTGTAATTTTAATTAAGCAAACACACAAAATCGTTCGTTTTTATCTAAACTAATTTGCACGCATGCACAATCATGGCGCTATTTACAGTTCTGTAAGTTTGTTGCCACTTTTATACGAATTCAGACTTCGACGATATGATTATTAATCAATATTACGTAATGCATGAACAACGAACAAGCGGTAATAATTGCAATATTATCATGTAAAGTAACTACACATTGTTCATTTTTACATCACATAGTAATTGAGCCTGGTGTTAAATTTAATAAATGTAAATAGATAAAGGAAAATAAGGAAAAATTTAGCTGAATGATGAAAGAAAGGCCAACCAACAGAAAACTGAAAGCTAAAATAACAAAGAAGAAGAAAACAAAGAAATGATGGAAGAACTGAAAGGAATGATGCAAGATTTAATGCGGGAGGTGAGGAAGAACAATGAAGAGCTAAGAAAAACAGCGAAGAACTAAAAGAACTAAAATACGAAATACAAACAATAAGAAGAGAATCAATTGAGAATGAAGAAAAGTGGGAAAACGAAAAAGAATCGATGATGACAAAAATACAAGACCTAGAGGAACGAGTGGAAAGAGCAGAAAAAGATAATAAGAGAAACAACATCGTTGTAAAACGGTTAAACAACAAAGGAGAAAAAGTAAAAGAAGAGATAAAAAAGTGCCTAACAAGAGAACTAGAAGTAGAAATAAAAATATAGTTACATCACATAGTAATTGAGCTTGATGCTAAATTTTTATAAATGTAATTCGATAAAGGAAAATAAGGAAAAATTTAGCTGAATGATGAAAGAAAGGCCAACCAACAGAAAAGTGAAAGCGAAAATAACAAAGAAGAAGAAAACAAAGAAATGATGGAAGAACTGAAAGGAATGATGCAAGATTTAATGCGGGAGGTGAGGAAGAACAATGAAGAGCTAAGAAAAACAGCGAAGAACTAAGAGAACTAAAATACGAAATACAAACAATAAGAAGAGAATCAAATGAGAATGAATAAAAGTGGGAAAACGAAAAAGAATCGATGATGACAAAAATACAAGACCTAGAGGAACGAGTGGAAAGGGCAGAAAAAGATACGAAGAGAAACAACATCGTTGTAAAACGGTTAAACAACAAAGGAGAAAAAGTAAAAGAAGAGATAAAAAAGTGCCTAACAAGAGAACTAGAAGTAGAAATAAAAATATAGTTACATCACATAGTAATTGAGCTTGATGCTAAATTTAATAAATGTAATTAGATAAAGGAAAATAAGGAAAAATTTAGCTGAATGATGAAAGAACCAACAGAAAACTGAAAGCGAAAATAACAAAGAAGAACAAAACAAAGAAATGATGGAAGAACTGAAAGGAATGATGCAAGATTTAATGCGGGAGGTGAGGAAGAACAATGAAGAGCTAAGAAAAACAGCGAAGAACTAAAAGAACTAAAATACGAAATACAAACAATAAGAAGAGAATCAATTGAGAATGAAGAAAAGTGGGAAAACGAAAAAGAATCGATGATGACAAAAATACAAGACCTAGAGGAACGAGTGGAAAGAGCAGAAAAAGATAATAAGAGAAACAACATCGTTGTAAAACGGTTAAACAACAAAGGAGAAAAGGTAAAAGAAGAGATAAAAAAAGTGCCTAACAAGAGAACTAGAAGTAGAAATAAAAATATAGTTACATCACATAGTAATTGAGCTTGATGCTAAATTTTTATAAATGTAATTCGATAAAGGAAAATAAGGAAAAATTTAGCTGAATGATGAAAGAAAGGCCAACCAACAGAAAAGTGAAAGCGAAAATAACAAAGAAGAAGAAAACAAAGAAATGATGGAAGAACTGAAAGGAATGATGCAAGATTTAATGCGGGAGGTGAGGAAGAACAATGAAGAGCTAAGAAAAACAGCGAAGAACTAAGAGAACTAAAATACGAAATACAAACAATAAGAAGAGAATCAAATGAGAATGAATAAAAGTGGGAAAACGAAAAAGAATCGATGATGACAAAAATACAAGACCTAGAGGAACGAGTGGAAAGGGCAGAAAAAGATACGAAGAGAAACAACATCGTTGTAAAACGGTTAAACAACGAAGGAGAAAAAGTAAAAGAAGACATAGAAAAGTTCCTAACATCCATATCTTGTCACCATCTAAAAGGGATTCTAAATCTGTCCCTTACAACTCTACATTTCGACTGCCAACCAATCATCTTCAGTGCATTTCGCCAATTTGAGAAACAATTTTTGATAATTTCAGGAAAAATTAATACTTAATAACCATTAAAAAAATGGTTATAGTGAGAACTACAACCATTTTAAAAGGTTTTGGTAAAAATCAGTAGTCAGTGTTGAAGTTTGTCTGAATAATTTCTCAAATATTAAATATTCTGCAAACATATTTTAATAACAATCTTAAACTGCATTTTCAAAAATTAATACGCAATAACTGTTTAAAAAAATGGTTATAGTAAAAACCAATATAATTGTAACCATTTTAAAAAGTTTTGGTAAAAATCAGTGGTCAATGTTGTGGTTATGTGGTAAATAGAGTTAATTGAGATAAATAGAGAGTAGAATAAGATAATTTGTAAAACAAAAAAACTTGATGATACCATAGGTTTTTGACAGGTTTAATACTTTAGTTAGTTATTAGTGAATTATTGCATTTTTCATTAATATTGAAGGCATTTACTTCGTGATACATTATGTATGAATAATGTATAGATATTTCTATACATAGTATAGAAGTACAGTTAGTCAAATTCTTTCGTTTCACACCTATTTATCTATTTATCTATTTTTTTTTATCTATAAGGGATTCTAAATATGTCTCTTCCAACTCTACATTTCGACTGCCAACCAATCATCTTCAGTAAATTTCGCCAATTTGAGAGACAATTTTTGATAAATTCTGGAAAAATTAATTCGTAATAACAATTTAAAAAAATGGTTATAGTGATAAGCAATATAACTATAACCATTTTAAAAGGTTTTGATGAATTCTGGAAAAATTAATACGTAATAACCATTTTAAAAAACAGGTTACAGCAATAACAAGTATAACTATAACCATTTTAAAAGGGTTTGGTAAAAATCAGTGGTCAGAGTTGTGGTTTGTCGGAATAATTTCTCAAATATTAAATATTCTGCAAACATATTTTAGTAACAATCTTGAACTGCATTCTCAAAAAATTAATACGAAATAACTGTTTAAAAAAATGGTTATAGTAATAACCAATATAACTGTAACCATTTTAAAAAGTTTTGGTAAAAATCAGTGGTCAATGTTGTGGTTATGTAGTAGAGATAATAGAGATAAATAGAGGTAGAATAAGATAATTGGTAAAACAATAAAACTTGATGATACCATCGTTTTTTGACAGGTTTCAAACTTTAGTGAGTTATTAGTGAATTATTGCATTTTTAATTAATAATGAAGACATTTACTTCGTGATACATTATGTATGAATAATGTATAGATATTTCTATACATAGTATAGAAGTACAGTTAGTCAAATTCTTTCGTTTCACACCTATTTATCTATTTATTTATTATTTATCTAAAATAGATTTTAAATCTGTCCCTTACAACTCTACGTTTCGACTGCCAACCAATCATCTTCAGTAAATTTCGCCAATTTGGGAGACATTTTTTCATAAATTCTGGAAAAATTAATACGTTTCCCATATTCTATTTGTTAACTGTAGTAGCAGTTGTTTCCCATCCTTTCCTATGTATTTCTTGTTCCTCTTCGTTTTCATTTCTTTCAGTGGTTGTCTCTTTTCCAGACAGAAGCTCTTGGAAGTGCTCTCTACATATGTTCATGATTTCTTTATCCTCTTTCATTAGTACACCATGTTTATTTTTTAGTAGCTTTAGTTTTGTTTCTTTTTCCTTTCTGCAGCTCTTCAGTGTTCTGTAGAATAGTTTTTGATATCCTTTAAAATATTCCTCTAACTTGGTTCCGAAATCTTCCCATTTTCTGTCTTTTTCCGTCGTTATTATTGCTTTTACTCTATTTCTTTGCTGTTTGTATATTTCATAGTCTTCTTGGCATAATTAAATTACAATTATATTTATTTATTTGCTTGATTTAGTTTTTGATTTCCTTTCAAATGTTCCTCTAATTTGGTTCCGAAATCCTTTCATTTTCTGTCTTTTTCCTACCTTATTATTGCTTTTACTCTCTTTCTTTGCTGCTTGTATATTTCGTAGTCTTCTTCGCATAATTAAATTATATTTTTTTATTTGCTTGATTGAAATTACTTACTATATGTCCAAATGTTTAACATTTTATAATTAAATTAAAATTATATTTATTTATTTGCTTGATTGAAATTACTCGTAAAAACTGTAAAACTGAACATTTACATGCCGCAGTCATATCTAGATCCCGCAGGGTCAATGGGCCACGAGGTTAATAAGGAACCAACTATGGGGGCGCCCCAAACGGCAGAGAAAGTCATACTGCATCGCACATCTGGCCATCGGCGACAAGGAACCGGTCATTATCTCAAGAAAAGGTAGACGCACATTCTCAAAGTACATAAATGTACTGTACAGTACCAAGTACTATTTGAATTTTATAAGTTTAAGGTAGTTACTACGGTAAATCCTAGAGTCACTAATTGCCAGGAGAGTTTCTCTTAATTCTCTCTGCACCAGATGATTATAACACTGAATACATGAATGAAACCAATTTCTGCCAATGAGTTATCCAAATATTATTTTATTTTTTTATTTTCATAATATCCAATACTCTATAAACGAGCGATAAACTAATTAAAGGATAACTAAGCACAAATTATGCATAAGTAAACAGTTTTGGAAACTAATTTTTAAATGCAAACCTGCAAAAATTGATCTATTTAGGTGCTCATTTGATTTATGTTAGTGAGGTGCTCATTTGTTTTTTTTAAATTCATTCTCTTGAGGATTTCTCCATAGTAGATTAGTTCCAACAATTGATAAACTGTCCAACTGATAAAATTTAGTGAAACACAAATTGAAATCAATGAAAGTATCGTAAAGTTTAATTGCAAATTAACTAGTGGTTGCCTTTATTACATACCATTTCCAAAATTGGAACTAAAACAAGCAACAGTGTCGTGTTTAAACGTGTTATCGTGTTAAGCCGGGCCTGTTTTATACCTGATGAGAGCGATTATTCTCTCCCCTGCCTCAATAGATTTAGCAGCTCAATCGCTTAGTCCTGCAGAGCGAAAAAGTCAAAGACCTATTGAAGTTCTCACGATTACGCCTGGTAATTTCACTTATCTTCTTAACTCTTTTTACTGTTGGCACATCCCAGTTGGGTCAAGAATTATCGCACCTTTTCCAACAAAAATCCGTGATAATGTGTGTAAAACAATTTGGCACCTTTATGCAGGGTGCTGAACTGAAGCAGCATGTTCAATGCTCCTTAATAATATTAATAACGACGCAGGAAACAATAGAGCTTTAATTAAGTGCAATCTAAGTTTCCATTTACATTTCACAGCGGTAATGGAGCAGTATTTCTAGTGTACGGTAAAATATCAACCTCAACAAGTGGCATATTATGCAAATGCTAATGTTGTTTAAGAGATATAAAAAGGTTAAAACACTCCAAATGAGCACAACAAATTGTTACAAAATCTTCCTTATAAAATTAATCCTCTGAAAGTTTGACCACGAGTACATCTCAAGTAAGTGATAAAATCGAGATCTTAACTTAGTATCTTAGTATGTATCATGAAGTAAATGCCTTCAATATTAATGAAAAAAGTAATAATTCACTAATAACTCACTAAAGAATTAAACCTGTCAAAAAACGACGGTATCATCAAGTATTTTTGTTTTACAAATTATTTTATTCTACTCTCTATTTATCTCTATTATCTCTATTTACCACATAACCAAAACATTGACCACTGATTTTTACCAAAACTTTTTAAAATAGTTACAGTTATATTGGTTTTTACTATAACCATTTTTTTAAACAGTTATTGCGTATTAATATGTTTAGAATGCAGTTCAAGATTGTTATTAAAATATGTTTCCAGAATATTTAATATTTCAGAAATTATTTAGACAAACCACAACACTGATCCCTGATTTTTACCAAAACCTTTTAAAATGGTTATAGTTATATTGGTTATCACTATAACCATTTTTTTTAAATGGTTATATCGTATTCATTTTTCCAGAATTTATCAGAAATTGTCTCTCAAATTGGCGAAATTTGAGGTTGGCACTCGAAATGTAGAGTTGGAAGGGACAGATTTAGAATCCCTTATAGATAAAAAACAAATAGATAAATAGGTGTGAAACGAAAGAATTTGACTAATTGTACTTCATACTATGTATAGAAATATCTATACATTATTCATACATAATGTATCATGAAGTAAATGCCTTCATTATTAATGAAAGAAGTAATAGTTCACTAATAACTCACAAAAATATTAAACCTGTCAAAAAACGATGGTATCATCAAGTTTTTTTGTTTTACAAATTATCTTATTCTACTCTCTACTTATCTCTTTTATCTCTATTTACCACATAACCACAACATTGACGACTGATTTTTACCAAAACTTTTTAAAATGGTTACAATTATATTGGTTTTTACTATAACCATTTTTTAAGCAGTTATTGCGTAATAATTTTTTGAGAACGCAGTACAAGATTGTAATTAAAATATGTTTGCAGAATATTTAATATTTGAGATATTATTCAGACAAACCACAACACTGACCACTGGTTTTTACCAAAACCTTTTAAAATGGTTATAGTTATATTTATTGTCACTATAACCAGTTTTTTTTAATGGTTATTACGTATTAATTTTTCCAGAATTTATCAAAAATTGTCTCTCAAATTGGCGAAATTTACTGAAGGTGATTGGTTGGCAGTCGAAATGTACAGTTGGAAGGGACAGATTTAGAATCCCTTTAAGATAGAAAGAAATTAAATAGATAAATAGGTGTGAAATGAAATAATTTGACTAATTGTACTTCATACTATGTATAGAAATATCTATACATTATTCATACATAATGTATCATGAAGTAAATGCCTTCATTATTAATGAAAGAAGTAATAGTTCACTAATAACTCACAAAAATATTAAACCTGTCAAAAAACGATGGTATCATCAAGTTTTTTTGTTTTACAAATTATCTTATTCTACTCTCTATTTATCTCTTCTATCTCTATTTACCACATAACCACAACATTGACGACTAATTTTTACCAAAACTTTTTTAAATGGTTACAGTTATACTGGTTATTACTATAACCATTTTTTTCAACAGTTATTGCGAATTAATTTTTTGAGAATTCAGTTCAAGATTGTTAATAAAATATGTTTGCGGAATATTTAATATTCGAGAAATTATTCAGACAAACCACAACACTGATTTTTACGAAAACCTTTTAAAGTAGTTATAGATATATGTGTTATTACCATTTTTATAAAATGGTTATTGCTTGTTAATTTTTTGAAATTTATCTAAAATTGTCGACCTCTCAAATTGGCAAAATTTACTGAACATGATTTATTGGCAGTCTTCATTATTAGAACCTTCATTATTAATACAAAAAAGGTAATAAGTCCCTAGTAACTCACTAAAGTATTAAACCTGTCAAAAAACGATGGTATCATCAAGTTTTTTTGTTTTACAAATTATCTTATTCTACTCTCTATTTATCTCTTTTATCTCTATTTACCACATAACCACAACATTGACGACTGATTTTTACCAAAACTTTTTAAAATGGTTACAGTTATACTGGTTTTTACTATAACCATTTTTATAAACAGTTATAGCGTATTAATTTTTTGAGAATGCAGTTCAAGATTGTTATCAAAATATGTTTGCGGAATATTTAATATTCGAGAAATTTTTCAGACAAACCACATCACTGATTTTTACGAAAACCTTTTAAAGTAGTAATAGATATATGTGTTATTACTATAACAATTTTTATAAAATGGTTATTACTTATTAATTTTTTGAAATTTATCTAAAATTGTCGACCTCTCAAATTGGCAAAATTTACTGAAAATGATTTATTGGCGGTGTTCATTATTAGAGCCTTCATTATTAATTAAAAAAAAGGTAATAATTCACTAGTAACTCACTAAAGTAATAAACCTGTCAAAAAGCTGTGGTATCATCAAGTTTTTTTTGTTTTACAAATAATCAAATAATATTTATCTCTATTATATCTATTTACCACATAAAAACAACATTGACCACTGATTTTTACAAAAAGTTTTTAAATCATATAATGAATACATGCGCAATATTTTCATTTAGAATTAAATTATGGTATTTGTCATCGTCAGTTGGCATTGCGACACATTCGCCATTGTTAACGGTCTTTGATTATTAATTAGTACAATAATTTTTCCATTGTTAATCCGCATAAATAGTGAACAAAGAGTGTGAAATTCACAGAAAATGATATTACAGGAATGTGAAACAACACGTTGGAATTTATATATGAGTCAATAGAATATATTATCAATGATTTTTTTTCAATATAACATTAAATTATATTAAAAATTTATATTAGAAATATATTTAATTCATATATACAGGGTGTCCCATTTATCGATAAATTTTGGAAAATATAATATTTCAAAAATTATTGAAAATTTCAATAAATTTATATAAATACTAATATTAATAATCATTTATTTACTCTAAGAGTGTACAGAGTAATTCAATATAACATTAAATTATATTCAAATTTTATATTAGAAATATATTTAATTCATATATACAGGGTGTCCCATTTATCGATAATGGTTGGAAAATATAATATTTCAAAAATTATTGAAAATTTCAATAAATTTATATAAATATTAATAATAATCATCATTTATTTACTCTAAGAGTGTACAGAGTACAAATTACAGTCTGTTTTTGGGATTTGATAGATATTCTATAAATTTATGCATGGAATTTCGATGGATTGAATTGATTATTTGTCAGTTTTTGAAATGTTAATAAAAATTTCTGAATCTTATGGAATCGTCATAATTGTTGTTCGGAAATTTCATTGAATTTCACTGAATTATTAGAAATATATTTGAAAATTTCTGAATCTTATGGAAAAGTCATAATTGTTGTTCGAAAATTTCATTAAATTTCATTGAATTATTTGTCTTTTTCTGAATATTTTTATGCTAAAATTATTTTATTCGAATTTTATATTAGAAATATATTTGAAAATTTCTGAACCTTATGGAAAAGTCATAATTGTTGTTCGGAAATTTCATTAAATTTCATTGAATTATTTGACATTTTCTGAATATATTGATTGTAAAATTATTACTTTAGAATTTTATATTAGAAATATATTTGATTTGTATATACAGTGTGTCCCAGTTATCGACAATTTTTATTGTACATACATGTAAGGAGAGGTAACAATCTTTATTAGGCTATTGGCCTAATACCTGATACCTGTAAATTTTCCAAAATTACAATTTTTTGTTATTGTTGGGGAACAATAATTACAATTGCCTTTATCGTTTTAATGATTTTTAATGATGAAGGTCAACGATTTACAAATTCATTTGTAAAAATTTACTTACGATCTTATTTTAATTAAATAATTTATGTTATTTATGTGTTTTTATGTTTATTTATTTATGTAATTTATGTGCCATATTTTATATTTCTCGTATACATGTAGTAGAAATAATAATGCACGCCTATAAAATATAAGTTAAGCATATATTTACTGCTGCACGAATGGAAACGTGATATTTGTGCGGTGTACAGATTAGTCATGTGCTCAGTATCAAGCGACAAGTTTCATTTCCAAACATTTTATTATGGTCATTCTTAAGGTAATCTTAACCTACATCTGCGTACATAAAAGAAGTAAACGAAAATTGATATTAAATGATTTATATATAAATAAAACACAATTAGAGCGAGTTTCACAAAAATATGTAATTTTGTAGTGCTACAAATGTCAGGCAGACGAAAACTTAGACGACGAAACATTTGTAGCAGTACAAAATTGAATGTTTAATTACATCTGCGTACTTAAAAGAAGTAAACGAAAATTTATATTAAATGATTTATATATAAATAAAACACAATTAGAGTGAGTTTCACAAAAATATTTAATTTTGTAGTGCTACAAATGTCAACCAGACGAAAACAAAATTAAATATTTGACTTTCAAATTGTGTTTTATTTATACATAAATCATTTAAAAAAATTCGTTTACTCACACTAATTGTGTTTTATTTATATACTATTATGGAGTTTAATCATCTATCAGCTTCATCAATCCGATATTTAAATGATTTTAGAAAAATGTTTCACAATATTCAATTCTATATTCAATTTGATATCTCTCTTGAGAATGACCATAAGGTCGAAACAATTGTAGAGTAATCTAATAAAGCTGTAAAACTATACCTAGTGTTTTCCGTTATTAATCTTATCAACATTTTTCACCAAGAATTGACCACTACCTCATACAATTTAATATTCAATTCTATATGAACAGATTCATATATTGTATCATTCTGTTAATTTAGGCAATTAGTATTTAGCCGACAAATTAGTATCAGGCATGTACTTGTTATTGGTTAATTGGATAATTTAAGCTTTTTATGTAACAAAATGTTCTGCAAAATATGGAAAATGGTATTATCTCTTACGCTATTTAATCAGAATTAAACTATGTGAAACGGTTTTGCTGCAATCAATTAATATAAGTAATACAAGTTTTTTACGCTTTCTCCCAACATTCTTAATGGAATTTTATGGCAAGTATAATATTAGGATCTACAGTCCTAACGAAATATACATTTTGTATTTATTTTATGCAACTGAGTTGTATTTCTTATAGAGTATACAACCGTATTTTTATATTCAAGTCGTGCAAGTGAATTATACTATTCTTGAGATCACATTTATACACTAAAATGGACAAGTTAAAGTATGAGTGCTATTGTCTGGGGAGACCAAAGATCGTGCCTGAGCTGAAAATTTACCGCACTGCAGAAATTTTAGTAAATATCATGTGTTACATAATTACAAACTTTGTTTAATTTGTTACATAACAATGATTAAAAAAAATGTTTCTCCTCACTTGAGATGAAAAGATCAATATATCGACACATATTTTAGGATATATCATGTGTTACATAATTACAAATATTTGTTTGATTTGTTACAGTGCAATAAAACAATGATTAAAAAAAAGTTTCTCCTCACTTGAGATGAAAACATCATTATATCGACGCATATTTTAGGAAATATCATGTGTTACATAATTACAAATATTTGTTTGATTTGTTACCGTGCAATATAACAATGATTAAAAACAAAGTTTTTCCTCACTTGAGATGAAAACATCAATATATCGACGCATATTTTAGGAAATATCATGTGTTACATAATTACAAATATTTGTTTGATTTGTTACAGTGCAATACAATAATGATTTAAAAAAATATTTCTACTCACTTGAGATGAAAAAATCAATATATCGACGCATTCTCTTTTTTAAAAGGGATAAGTATGAAAAACAATTTTTTGCTTTACACGTTTGTACCACAATAAATTACAATACAATAAGACTAAATTGTAACACAAATGTTAAAAGAAGCTTACAATTTCATTGAATTGCGCTTAATAATCGATTCATGTTGTCTCCTGTAAACCAGATATATTACTTATCCCTTAAAAAAAAGCGTCGATATTTATATTATTTCAACGAATTATTTGTTTTATTTAAACTAATTAAAAATGTAACGGTACAATACCGGGGTATCATTATAAATTGTAAATAATTTATAAACGTGGAGTGGCTCGTAATCTAAGTGACAGTACTTCACCTGTGTTTGATTCATGGAATCGTTATAGTGACAAGATCGATGGTTCGTTGTTCAAGTATTGTGTCTGTTACGGGGAAAATATCAAATTATACGCATACACAAATATCATCATACAGTAATTTAACATTTAACATAGCGGATGTGATTCTGCATGATTTTGACTTTGATTCATTCACGGATTTATATCCCTCCTTTACGCATGCTCATGCATGAATTCCCTTGATTCGCATTCATTCTTAATTGCCGTTATGTTTCGTATTTATTAACTTTATTTCTCCTCCGATCATGACTTATGACTTGGACTCATTCAATGATTTATCTATAACATCCACATGCTCGTGCTTCAGGAATATACTGACTCGCATTCATTCATTTCTCACTCGCTCACGAATACAAATATGCAAATACTGACCACATGCATTATCGATGCTGAGGGCTGTTTTATTTCACCGGCATGCAATTACAACTTATTAGTTTGATCACTCACTCGGCTGATTGATTAGTGATATTAACTACGCAACGTTAATTACAAGGATTTAGTGATTTGGTATGACATGATGATATTTGCTGATTTTGGTAATAATTATTGACCTTCACGGATACCGGTTTTTAGTTCCCGTTGCGATCGCTACCTGGGAAATCCCTTGAGTTTATATCTGTTTAAATTCCTTCCTGAACTAAGCTCTTTCCCGAATCCCTTGCTAATAAAATATAAATAATAATTAAAACGCATGATAATCGAGTATGTTGTTTCGGAGGAAGGATTTCATAAAATTTAGGTAACGGTAATTGGTGGTGGTTTATGTGGAGTAGCAATACTTATCATACGTGACAATATTACGAAGAGAACCATACACGTTGTGGGGTGTGATAGGTTAATATGTTCGACCCGAACACATCAAGGGGTTAGAGCGATTTTTGTAGTCTTTTCTAGCGCGCCCTTCTGTTTCAAAGTGCGTCGCGAAACCCACATATCGCTCTAATTACGAAGAGAAACATACACGTTATCGTGTGAGATTGATGAATGTGTTCGATCCGCACATACCAACGGGTAAGAGCGATTTTGAAGTATGCTTCTAGCGCGCCCTTCTGTTTCAAAGTGCGTCGCGAAACCCACAAATCGCTCTCATTACGAAGAGGATCACACACCTTTGCGCCAGTTTGGGCGCTTTGTTCTTTCGTAATTTTGTCACAGGATATTTTCCGGCGGATTGCCGAATTAATTTACTTGACACGCGTAATGACTTCTCTGCTAAATATTACGCAGTGCCCTTCGAAATTGGCCGTTTTATTCGCGTTACTCGACCATAAATTGCGTCAGTACTCACTTGTTAACCCTTCCTATCTCTCGCCGACAGGATAGCCGTACTGATGTCGTGGTGGCCCTTGCGCTTGGTGTTGTTTTAATTACTTCGCGGTCTCCCCGAAAATATCTAACTGGTTCAATACTGCCCTAATTGAATTATCTATTTCTCTGACTGTTTATACTAATTGCGCCCCCGTTTACACTCTCGCGATCTGTCTCGTGCCCTCGGCCGTCGAGCACTCAGTGACCTCCCCCCTGCTTTCGCAGATTCTTATATGTTTACCTCCCCATTTTCCCCGAGCCCCCGGGCCCAAACACTGCCGTCCCCGATCTTCTACGGTGGTCCACAAGTCCTGGGCAAGTGCCTTTTTCGATGCCTGCGCAATCATTTCTTCCACATGTTTACGCCACTCGATCTTTTGCTGGCGGATTTGTGTTTGCTACCAATACAAATCAAGTCCCTTCGTGGCGTGAGTTATCCAGGCCAAATGGGCCCTGTTCTAAGAATTTCGGTACGCGTGCATGTAGCTGGCGCTGTTTTGATGGTACTTAAGTTAATGATTCTATGGGCCGTAATATTATACTTTCGGTTTTGAACTCCCCGGAATCGCTCACTGTCGGTCAGTGGCACATCCCCTGTCTGGTCTCGAATAATTTATATTTCCATGAACTGTTGATATTTCCGCCCGACTAGTAAACTCTTGTTACCCTTAAGTTAATAGCTTTTATTGTCCCCATTGTTGATAGAATTCTCCCGGACTGGTTCAGGGGGCTGCGGTCCCCCACGAGTCTGTTTACGTATTTTTACGCCGGAATGCGATACTTATTTATTTATTAATACGAACGATTTTTCAGCAAATAACACCTGTCTTATCTACTCCTTGTTTAGCTAAATAAAACATGGTATGTCGTGGGTCATTTAAAAAATGTTATTATTAAGAATTACGAATCTGGCAACATCGGACTGATGAGTTCTAATAAGAACGAACCGGTCTCCGATTGCTTGAGGAAATAATTCCCAGATGTACATTTCAAATAACTTTGCAGTTTATGATTTCACATTATAAAATCTAAATTGTTTACCTGAGATAGTTGCATATGTCGTTTTACATCAATTCAAATTAACTCAGGATAGGATCCATATAATTATTAATTATTATTATAATACGTTGCAACTTTCAAAATCAATGCGTATTTGATGTATCAATCTTTATCTCTATCTTAACGATTTACTCCACTCGCCTGCGGCTCATTCCGTAAACTTCGTTCTCGTGATTAATGGCTCTAATTATATGCTTGTAGAATAATATACATACTATTATATTTCTTTAAACAATAATATCATTAATGGAATTAGTGCTGAAGACACTTGCTTGTGCATTCAACTATTCGCTGTATAATAATATCATTAGAAATAGAGCTCTTTCATTGGAATCAAATCCGGCACAGGATTTGAGTCACGATGAAAGATGATGGTTTATTCCAACGATTCATTTATGCAGTAATTGAAATCCCCGAACAACCCTTTAGAAAACAAATCTCGAATAACAGAGTCTATTTCTGTAAAGTAAATGTATTCATGCATTTGGTACTAGTATAATCTGTATTGCTTGTTATTTATAACGATGTGCAATTCTAAGTTTAATATATATCTGAAAATAAGAATAACAGCCTATTAGCGATTTCAATTTATTGATTTCCTGTTCAGTAGAATTATGCTTGCAATGATATTAAATATACAAGTAAAGCGCTGTATGGTATCTTGGAAATAACAAGGACTTCTACTACATTGTTTTTAATGTTGCAGCATTATGAATAATGGAGAAGTGGTAAATTAAAACATCTAAAAATAATGGTTATTAAAGATGTCTGATACGTAAGTAGGTATATAAATTCATTATAATTGAAACAAAGGATTAGATAACAGTTGAAAATAAATTCTGTTGCTGTTACATAAGTAATTTAATATTTAATATTATTTAATATATTTTATTTAATAATATAATATTCCGTTCTTTTTACCTTTTTTTATACTACAAAAACAACAAAAAAAACAAACGTTAACAAAACACAATTGTAATTAGTGTGTAACAAAAATCATGCACGAAACTTTTTCTGTGGGCAGAGATTTCAAATATATTGATCGATGTGGCTTTTATTTGTTGAAAATTCATAATTAGAAATGTATGAAATAAAGTTAAGCACTTATTTAAATTTTCAAAAATGTTTCAAAATAATTTCTTCGCCTGAAGAAGCCAAAGTGTGGTGAAACAGTTGTTGCGAACAATAGAAACATTTTTGAAAATTTTTAAAAGTGCGTAACTATTTTCATAGATCTCAAATATAATTGAGAAATTGGGGAAATTATTGAAATATCTCTCAAACTTTGTGTTTTGCAAGTAGCAAATTGCAAGTAATAATTTTCAAAATATCAGTAAATTAAAAACAAAATGTTAGCAAATATTTTACATTTTGTCGTTTGTTACATTTTTTAATCTTACATGTTTTGTTAAACAAAATAGTTACAAATAATGCAATTTTGGTAATTTTAAACATTAACTTTTTTTATTTTGCCATAAAATGTATCATCCATCCAATTGTAAAAATAATAAGTAATAATAGTTAAAATATTTCAAAATTGCCAGTAATACCTGTAATTGTCAAACTGATAATTGAAACAACTGACATTTGTCAAAAACTGCCTGAAAAATGTTCTTAAATTATCGACAAATTTGGAGAATGAAAAAGTATGAGTAATAATCATGTCAATCATTTTTTATGATCTCGAAATTTTCTCTGAAAATCTTAAGAATTATTGACATCTGTAGAAATCTCGAAAATTATTGATAAATCTTTGGAGTTATAGCAAATACCAATTTGCATTTCTTTATCTTGAAATTATCTCCAGAAATCATGATAATTATTGGGAAATCTGTAGAAATCTCAAAATATATTGAGACATCGTGGAAATTATACGTAATACCTGTAATTGTGAGACTGATAATTGAAACAACTGACATTTGTCAAAAACTGCCTGAAAAATGTTCTTAAATTATCGACAAATTTGGAGAATGAAAAAGTATGAGTAATAATCATGTCAATCATTTTTTATTATCTCGAAATTATCTCTGAAAATCTTAAGAATTATTGACATCTGTAGAAATCTCGAAAATTATTAAGAAATCTTGGGTGTTACTAAAAATTTCTGGAATTATTGATATTTATTAGGAAATCTGTAGAAATCTCGAAAATTATTGATAAATCTTTGGAGTTATAGCAAATACCAATTTGCATTTCTTTATCTTGAAATTATCCCCAGAAGTCATGATAATTATTGGGAAATCTGTAGAAATCTCAAAAAATATTGAGACATCGTGGAAATTATAGGAAAATCTCTCGAAATCCTAAAATTTAAAAATATTTAGATGTTTTAAGAAACATCGAAAAATTTGTATAATGAAAAAAAAATCTAATAATAAAGGAAAGTAAATAGAAAAGGATACGTATTTTTGAAAACAAAATAATATGAGTATAAAGAGAATGAAGAGTGCTACAAAAGTTAGGCATAAAAACATCATCAATAATTGTAAAATTATTCCTCATTCAATTGTTGGAACTAATCTACTATGAAATAATCCTCAAAAGAATGAAATAAAAAAAATAGTTTTGATATAAACTACTAAAATTCAAACGGTAAAGATGTCATAAAAAAAATTCTAACTAAGTGATCTACAATTTGGTAATTCAATGTCACATTTTTCTGTTACACAAAATAGTTACAATTTTTGCAATTTCGGCACTTTTAATGTTATTTTATGTCTTGCCAATACGTCTGAAAAATTTTAGTAAAAATTATCAAATGCCTGAACATTATCAGTAATTTTGCTAAAATGTCATAGATTTTAATTGATGCAAATATTCCTGAAGACTGCTACTAATTTTAATAAAATATTTTGAAATGGTAATTTCTAATAATTTTCTGGTTACAATTTCAATTTATTGTTTTAAAATTTCAATTGCAAGGTATAAAATGACTTAAAATCGGCAGTAATATTCCTAAAATGTCTGTAAATTGCAAGAAATAATTGTTAAAATAGCAAAATCAAATAACTAGCAGGAGCTCATTTATTTATGATTTATTTATTTATTTTTTATTAATATGCAAAACACATAATCGTATTTTACTATAATTATTACAATCTAATCAATGATTGATAATTTATTGACACATGAAATATGTGTCGAAAATTGCAAGTAATAATTTTCAAAATGTCAGTGAATTAAAAACTGACATTTTGAGTCAGTAAATTAAAAAAAAAACTGGTTAGCAAACATTTGATATTTTGGTGCTTGTTACATCTTTTAATCTTACATATTCTGTTATACAAAATAGTTACATTTTTTTGCAATTTCGGCACTTTTAATGTTATTTTTTTATGTTTTGCCAAAACGTCTGCAAATTTTTATTAAAAAATTATCAAATGTCTGAACATTATCAGTAATTTTGCTAAAATGTCATAGATTTTAATTGATGCAAATATTCCTGAAGACTGCTACTAATTTTAATAAAATATTTTGAAATGGTAATTTCTAATAATTTTCAGGTTACAATTTCAATTTATTGTTTCAAAATTTCTATCCAAGATACTAAAATGACTTAAAATCGGCAGTAATATTGCTAAAATGTCTGTAAATTGCAAGAAATAATTGTTCAAATAGCAAAATCAAATAACTAGCAGGAGCTCATTTATTTATGATTTATTTATTTATTTTTTATTATTATGCAAACCACATAAACGTATTTTACTATAATTATTAGAATCTGATCAATGATTAATGGTTTATTGACACATCAAATATGTGTCGAAAATTGCAAGTAATAATTTTCAAAATGTCAGTAAATTAAATTTGGTTAGCAAACATATGATATTTTGGTGTTTGTTACATGTTTTAATCTTACATGTTTTGTTAAACAAAGTAGTTACGAATTATGCAATTTTGGTGATTTTAAACACTATTTTTTTTATATTTTGACATAAAATGTATCTTATTTCCAATTGTAAAAATAATAAGTAATAATAGTTAAAATATTTCAAAATTGCCAGTAATACCTGTAATTGTCAAACTGATAATTGAAACAACTGACATTTGTCAAAAACTGCCTGAAAACTGTTCTTAAATTATCGACAAATTTGGAGAATGAAAAAGTATGAGTAATAATCAGAACTCTCGAAAATTATTTAAAAATCTTGGGTGTTACTAAAAATCTCTGGAATTATTGATATTTATTAGGAAATCTGTAGAAATCTCGAAAATTATTGATAAATCTTTGGAGTTATAGCAAATACCAATTTGCATTTCTTTATCTTGAAATTATCTCCAGAAATCATGATAATTATTCAGGAATCTGTAGAAATCTCAAAAAATATTGACACATTGTGGAAATTATAGGTAACATCTGTAATTGTCAAACTGAAAATTGAAACAACTGACATTTGTCAAAAACTGCCTGACAATGTTCTTAAATTATAGACAAATTTGGAGAATGAAAAATTATGAGTAATAATCATGCCAATATTTTTTTAAGATCTCGAAATTATCTCTGAAACTCTTAAGAATTATTGACATCTGTAGAAATCTCGAAAATTATTTAAAAAATCTTGGGTGTTACTAAACATCTCTGGAATTATTGATATTTATTAGGAAATCTGTAGAAATCTCGAAAATTATTGATAAATCTTTGGAGTTATAGCAAATACCAATTTGCATTTCTTTATCTTGAAATGATCTACAGAAATCATGATGATTATTGGGAAATCTGTAGAAATGTCAAAATATATTGAGACATCGTAGAAATTATAGGTAATACCTGTAATTGTGAAACTGATAATTGAAACACTGACATTTGTCAAAAACTGCCTGAAAAATGTTCTAAAATTATCGACAAATTCGGAGAATGAAAAAGTATGAGTAATAATCATGTCAATTATTTTTTATCATCTCAAAATTATGTCTCAAAATCTTAAGAGTTATTGACATCTGTAGAAATCTCGAAAATTATTAAGAAATCTTGGGAAAAAAAGTCAAATGTCTGAAAATGATAAGTAATTTTGATGGTATAGATTTTAAATGTTGCAAATATTAATAATAGATAAAATATTTCAAAATTGCCAGTAGTAACTGTCAAACTGACAATTGAAACAACTGACATTTGTCAGAAACTGTCTGAAAAATGTAAGTAATATCACTAATATAGAAAAAATCTAATTTATTTAGCAAAGATTTAATTTTTTATTTACTGCTACACCTGAAATAGTTACATGGGTCAGTTTGTAATCTACGGGTCATAGGTTCATAGCTACCCTAGACATAACTATTTCTTAATAAGAAAATAAGAAATAAGCATTTCTTTATAACACTTTAAACTTTTATAACAGTCAAAGATTTATTGTTATAAAAATAGAACATCATCATAAACCTATTTGATATAAGAATATATAATATAAAAGATTTATTGTTATAAAAAATAGACATAACTATTTGTTAATAAGAAAATAAGAAAAAACATTTCTTTATAACACTTTAAACGTTTATAACAGTAAAATATTTATTGTTATAAAAATAGAACATCATCATAAACCTATTTGATATAAGAATTATATGTATGTATTTTATACAGACTAGACTGTCTGCAATCAAGTTAATTACTGAATTAATATTTGCGTTTTAAGGCCTAGACGTAATTATAACTTTTTTCACATGTAAATAATCAAACAAATTATTATTATTAAGATTAATTAAAGAATACACTGAAACCACCAGGTGGAAACAATATATGCACTCACGAACAAAAGCTGCGGTTTGTGTATGACCTTCGTTCCACAAAAAAAAAAACGCTAATTAAGGAACGTGTAAGGAACTTTAATGGACTTTACTCGAACAAATTCTATGAAGACCAGATAATCGCATACTTACTCGTGGAAATGGTAATTAGAAATTGATCTCCACGAAGGTTAATGAAGTGGCAATAAATTTTTATTAAACCTGTATATTCGCTCGTGTGCTCAGTGTATGCAAAATTGTAAAGCATCACATCCTTGTCGTGATGTTTTTGCAAAAATAATTGATATTTGTGGCTATACTATTTAATAATTATACGTAGTAACGCGCTATTAAAAGTTTGCAATACGGTTGCCCTCGTGTACATTGATAATAATTTCAGTCACGGATTTCCGTTCGAAATATCTAATAATTTAAAACTTTGTTTTCACTGATTTTATAGCGAATATATTTCTACATATAATGTTATTCATAGTAGTATATGTATATCAGTCCACCTTCTACCACAATGGTGTAGGTGTATTGTTTTTTTCTTCTCTTCTTCTTCTGTTACTGTCTTTCGTTCATGAAGCTCTTCCATTTAGTCCTGTCCTTCGCTAGTTCTTTCGCGTCTATCCAGTTTTCTCCTCTTTCTTTTATTATTGTTTTCATTCTGGTTTTCATTGTTCAGGATGTTATATTTATTTGTTGTTTTCGTTGTTAAATTTTGTGTATGTTTTGTAGTTGTAAATTTTTAAAGTTGCATAAAACTTAATCATATTATCAAATCAATTATCAAAATATACAAATAAATATTGTATTCTGGTACCAGTTACTTTGTGGAACATTGTAAATAAGTAAATTAAGCAACTTTGTTGTTTCCTCTCACACTTTTACTTTTGAAAATAAAATGAAAATTGAAAATTTGATTTAAGTATGTACTTAGTTTGATAATGACTTAGTCGAAACTGCAGTCACTAAATAATTTTCAAAAATTAAAGTGTGAGTGGTAATAACGAAGTTGTTTTATTTAATTTACAAATAAATATCCTTAACTTTCAGCAATGTCACTAGAATATGATGAGATTCCATGAAATTACACAAGATTTATAAAACATTTAAACATTTAAACATACAAAATATTAAAAACAATATCAAAAGTATTAAAAGGTTCCGAAAATACGAACATTGCATCAACCAGTGTTACAAGAAGAAACGAAAATTTCCAGACCATAACAGGGTTTCAAAAAGTTGTCCAATTTCCTAAAATTTTTATTTATAATTTTTAAACTTAATGAAAGTTTAATAGAAAGCTAAAAGGCGGAAAGACCACATAGGTCGAAACCTAATAAAGATTGTCTACTACTACTACTAGAAAGCTAATAATCAGTTTGCATACATTTCAAATTGAAGAAAATTCAATAAATATATCAACAGTTGCAAATGAAAACTCTACTAATAAAAATACCAGTTTCAGAATTGATTCTAAATTTCTGAAACATACCTGTCAGTAAATCTTGAAAAACTGAACGGAAGTGCTGAAGTGAATAAAGCACCTAAAGAGAAAACTGAAGGAAATCGTGTCATAATATCAAAATTTTAAAATAATTAATCCATAGTATACCCAACTTCATAAAGATTACGGAAAATTCCAAAAAAAAAGTAGCGTTTTATTGAAAATTGTAGAAAGTACCGTCAAAAGAGTACTGAATTTCAATCAAAATATCAAAAGTAAATTTAGAAGAAGGTTTAGAAACTGCGAACATTCCAGTAATTTCGAAAAAGGCGTTCTGAAACTGAATAATGTGAAAAACTAGATTGCTTAAAACTTAATCATATTATCGAAACAATTATCAAAATATACAAATAAATATCCTTAACTTTCAGCAAATTCACTAGAATATGATGAGATTCAATGAAATTACACAAGATTTATAAACATTTTAAACATATAAACATACAAACTTTTAATAATAATATTACAAGTTATAAAAAGTTCAGAAAATGCGAACAATACATTGAAATTCAATAAGATTCGAAAATTTCCAAACAAATATATGGTAATTTAATGAAAATTTCTAGAATGTGCCGTCAAAAAAGTGCGGAATTTGAATAAATATATCAAAAGTAAGTTTAGAAGAGTATTTAGAAACTGCAAACATTGAAATAAATTTCAGAAAGGGGTTATGAAAGTGAAGAAAGTGATAAACTAATAATTTGTAATGATGTTGCATAAAACATTTCCATCATATTATTTTATATCAAATTAATTATCAAAATATAAAATTTAATGTTATAAACTTTCAGGTTTAGAAATTGCGAACATTGCAATACATGTTTTTTGTAAATGCAATTTCGAAATTGTGTTTTGCAGCTGAATTAAGTGAAACACTAGAAAATGTTAATAAAGTTGCATATAACCTTACCATCAAATTATCATATCAAATTAATTATCCAAATATACAAATAAATACCTCAAACTTTTAGCATGTTGGATAGAATATGAAGAGTTTCAAATAAATTACACAACATTTCATAAAGATGTGAGAAATCTACCCAGATAATTTTTAGACAATTTCCAAACAATTTTCAAACAATTTTCCACTTTGTCCAGACAAAAAAATATTTATAACTGAATGTAAGCATAACTAATCCTGTTTTTTTTTAGATTTTATGTCAATCTAAAACAAGGTGTTAAACATATTTGAACAATACAATTATATATGTTTTCTACAACTGTTAAAAATCATAAATTTTTTGACATCTTGTAGAATAATTGTACTTGTTGTTTACATAACTATAATAATATTGGTGAAAACTGTAAACAAAATTAAGGATTCTAAATTCATGGTTTGCATCAACTGCACTTACAATTGATTTTGAAAGTTTCATACAACCTTTCCATCATATTATCATATCATATTAATTATCCAAATATACAAATAAATACCCTAAACTTTTAGCGATTTCGATAGAATATGAAGGGTTTCAAATAAATTGCACAACATTTCATAAAGATGTCACAAATCTACTCAGATAATTTTCAGACAATTTCCAAACAATTTCCAAACAATTTTCCAAGTGGTCCAGACACAAAAACAAATATTTATAACTGAATATAAGCTTAACTAATCCTGAATGTTGTTTTTTACATTTAATATCAATCTAAAAAAAGGTGTCAAAAATATTTGAACAATACAATTATACATGTTTTCTATATCTGTTAAAAATCATATACTAATACATTTTTTGACATCCTGTAGAATACTTGTACTTGTTGTTGTTTAAATAACTATTATAATGTTAGTGAAAACTGTAAAAAAGTTTAATATAATTCCTGAATGTTTATAATTTAAGTCGATAATTTCCGTGTGGTATTCCATATTCAGCTGCAAGTGGTTGGCTTTCTGCATTATTTACTTTGGTATTTTGTGTTCTGATTGATAAATATGTGTTCAATATGTTTAGCTCCTTTCCCGTTATTCCTATTGCCTTAAGTTTTTCGATTAATTTTGGTTTTGATATAGCGTCGAAGGCTTTTTTCATATCAATGTATATAGCTAATACTAGCTGTTTCTTGTCCATCTTCAATGATATGTGGTGTATGAGATCTTGTTTGGCCTGAATGTTGTTGATAGACATATTGTTCTTGGTTGATAATTTTGTTTTTAAGCAAGTGATTGGTGATTTGAATTTGGATGGTTTTCTCTAATACTTTATTTAGTGTTGACAATAATGAAATAGGTCTGTAATTTTCCTGGTTGGTTTTGTCTTATTTTTTGTAAATTGGAATAATTGTGCTTGTTTTCATATATTCAGGATATATTCCTTCTTCGAGTGCTGGATTTGTGATTTCTACAAGAATGGGTGTTAGTATTGTTCTGTTTCGTTTTAAGATTTCGTTTGTTATCTTATCAAAGCCCGGTGTTTTATGGTTCTTTAAATTTGTTATTATGTAGTTAATTTCTTCTTGTGTTGTTTTTCTGAAGATGAGGGTTTCGATTTGGACCTTTTTGGTTTTTGTTGTTACGGGCGTTGTTTGGCTGCTTCTTATATGTTTTTCTGCAAGTTCTTTGCCAATATTAGCGAAATATGCGTTTACTCCGTCAGCGATTTCTTCCGTTTTATGTGTGGTGCCTCCGTTTTTATTCTTATTTCTTCTATGTAGTTTTTGTTTGATTATTTTTTGTTTATTTGGTCATTCATTATTTTCCACAATTCGTTTGGATTATCTTTATTTATTTGAAATTTGTTTTTGCAGTATTGCGTTTTCTGTTCTTTTATTTGTGCTGTTGTTAATTTCCTTTGTTTGTTGATTTCTTGTCTTATTAATTCATTGTTTGGATTTTTGAGATTTTGTTTCTTTGTTTCATTTGTTTTTAATATGTTAATTTCTTTTGTTTGTTGATTTCTTGTCTTATTAATTCATTGTTTGGATTTTTGAGATTTTGTTTCTTTGTTTCATTTGTTTTTAATATGTTAATTTCTTTTGTTTGTTGATTTCTTGTCTTATTAATTCATTGTTTGGATTTTTGAGATTTTGTTTTTTTGTTTCATTTGTTTTTAATACGTTATTCATAATTATTGTTATTAAATCAGCAATAGTATTTTGCAAGTTCTGCACCACAACTGGGATGCATCCACTAGACACGACACATTAATTAAATGTACTATTTAACACGTAACGAACGGGTGGCACGAAACACTCATAGCCGCAACTCCCCTCTTTGGGGGAAACGGAATAAAGGAAGATTCATTATTTGTATGTGAAACTTTCGATGTCGTATAGGAGCAGGAATGAAATGTAAAGTTGGATACAATGGAATGTACTTAAATAGCAATAAGTGTATATTACTGTGCTGCCATTGTCGGTGGGAGTTAACAGCAACTCAAGAACAACAACAGTTAAAACACGCCTCGTAATAATTAGATCTAACTAGTACAGCAAACACCAACGCAAAAATTTATAAAACCGATGTGTGAAATTGGGCGATTATATTTTCAGTATGTTTGCATAAATATTTCGGCAATTACCTGAAACAATATATTGCTACATAATATTTGAGGATCAGTTAAAGAATTATGAATGTCTGCAACGATGGTTACGAAATAAAGATATTTACAATAATTTTTAATACTGGAGAGCTAATTCGAAAAGGTATTTTCATTAAAGTTTTCGTTAATGAAAGTTTTATGCGCTGTTAAAATGCAAATAATTGCCTATGGAATAGTTAACGTTTATGTAATTGATTTTATAGATTGAACCACATTAGCATACAATATGAATTACTACGTATTATTGACTATAAATAAAGCTTGAGAAATGCTAGTTGCTAATTACTGTACTTTTACTGAAATAAGTAATATCATAAATGTGAGATATAATCAAGATAATGGGAAACATCGATGGGAACGTGCATGTTAACGAAAAGAAAAATATTGCAGTTGTACATCGAACTAGGATTTATGGTGGTTCGATGGTGTGTCCTTCACCGGTAAGAGCACAGGCAAAGCTAAGTCATTCAGAGTCCGTGCCATGCCGTACCAGCCACATATACTCGGTCACTTCCCCACTCCTTACTCAGTAAAATACCCATCCGCAATCAAAACAGAATTCAACAAATGGTAGATTTTGATTTGAACCACGATTACCACTGCAATTTGTATCAGATACGTTATTACACAAAAGCCACCAGTCATTTGATAATACAGGAGTACGTTACAATTATTTATTAATAATTATGCCATCAGTTTTTAATTAAACGTATGTTAGCTTATTTGTTAAAAATATACTTAAAAGAACTTTATTATTTGTTTCCAGGACGGCTCACTTAATTTATATTACCATTTAATTCGACATGCATTCGTTTTTGCAGAAACGATTAATGGTGCGAATAACATTGTACACACAATAACACTTTTAAATAGATTTTATGAATATACGCAAGGTGTTAATGGGCTGGGAGTACGATTTCTTAGTACATATATTTGCATAACACGTTATAGTAATAATCTTGGGAATTCCGTTACACGATGGTTATTGGCGAGTTTTTGTTGCTTTCGCCAGATTGCGTCCGTCCTAGTTTCCTTCTGCCTCCTTTCTGCAGAACCAAACGAACAGTTATACATTTGCAGCACATATTTCGCTAAACAAGGGCCTGGATGACGTTAAATAGTTAAATTTCGTGGTGTGTGACAAAAAATACAGACAAATGAATTTATAATGATAATAATGATAACGATAATAACAATAAAACAACATTATTTGAGATTTTGTAACGTAAATTATTTTAGGGAATTCGGAAGTTTGCTACAAGAATATAATTTAATTGGTCCATGGTTATTACTATTAGAAATCCCCCTCAATAAGCTACACATTTTATTGACCATTACGTTTTCTTATATCATGTACCATAGTTTTTTGTGAATAGAAAAGAAGTTTGCTTATAAAACTATAATTTATATAATTATAAAAAAATAATAGATGCGTCTAATATACACTACTAAGAATTATTGCATATTCCAAAAAAAACACCATTATTATTATTTTTTAAGTTGCCAATGTGATTCGTTTTTGTAGATCGAAACAAAACAAAATCAATAAAAATATGCAATAATGCTTTGGAGTTGTGCATGTTGAAAGTTTATATTCATTTTGATTAGTCCATTGAACGTTTTTAACAAAGTTCGATTTCTTTGTAAAGTTATTTAAAAGTGAAAACACATTATACTGAAAATATGAAAATAGTTCGAAAATGTTAATCTCTATTACTTGTTAAGTGACCCACATGAATATTTAAGCTTTCAATAAAAATTGGGATGTCCAAGTGATTTTTGGCTTAAATCTACCAACAGGAAGTGGTTTTTTTTATTGAATACGTTGTTTATTTTTTTGCAATTTTCCAAAACATGTTTATCGGAAGAACGTAAGATATCAAAAATGATGTTTAAGTTAAATTTGCAATGAAAGCTGTTCTTATCAATTTTTTTATTTAACTTCTTACGACACTGCTTAGAAATATCATGTATCAAAGACGAGAAATTTCCGAAATATACTTGTCATTTTGGCAAGGTGATTGTTAAAATGTGGTTATTTTACCGCCAAAAATGACACGATCATTAATGAAAGTCGTTTGGTGACTGTTCCTCTTTTTTTTTTAATACTTATAAGCAATTTACCAAGTTATAAACCTCACTCATAAAGTTACACTTTTTCTAGAAAATAATACTTATAATACCTATAAGCTAATTTACAAAGTTACAAACCCCATTTATAAAGTTACACTTTTTTTAGAAAATGGCAACGTGAAAAACTACTCTTTTAAATTTAAAAATAGGTCTTTTTAATAAAAACAATAACCTTGTATAAAATAAACCAGAAACAGATCGACTTCAAATGAGCTTATAGCTTCCTACAACTTACCTGTATTAAAGCATAAGCCGAAATTTATGAAAAATGTGAGAGATAACGTTTCTAACAAAGTTCGATTTCTTTGTAAAGTTTGCAGCACATATTTCGTTTAATAAGGGCCTGGATGACGTTAAATAGTTAAATTTTGTGGTGTGTGACAAAAAATACAGACAACTGCATTTATAATGATAATAATAATAACGATAATAACAATAAAACAACATTATTTGAGATTTTGTAACGTAAATTATTTTAGGGAAATTGGAAGTTTGCTACTAGAATATAATTTAATTAGTCCATGGTTATTACTATTAGAAATCTCCATCAATAAGCTACACATTTTATTGACCATTATGTTTTCTTATATCATGTATCATAGTTTTTTGTGAATAGAAAAGAAGTTTGCTGATAAAACTATAATTTGTATAATTATAAAAAAATAATAGATGCGTCTAATATACACTACTAAGAATTATTGCATATTCCAAAAAAAACACCATTATTATTATTTTTTAAGTTGCCAATATGATTCGTTTTTGTAGATAGAAACAAAACAAAATCAATAAAAATATGCAATAATGCTTTGGAGTTGTGCATGTTGAAAGTTTATATTCATTTTGATTTGTCCATTGGACGTTTTTAACAAAGTTCGATTTCTTTGTAAAGTTATTTAAAAGTGAAAACACATTGTACTGAAAATTTGAAAATAGTTCGTAAATGTTAATCTACCACTTTTACTTCTTAAGTGACCCACATGAATATTTAAGCTTTCAATAGAAATTGGGATGTCCAAGTGATTTTTCGCTTAAATCAGCCAACAGGAAGTGTTTTTTTATTGAATACGTTGTTTATTTTTTTGCAATTTTCCAAAACATGTTTATCGGAAAAACGTAAGATTTCAAAAATGATGTTTAAGTTAAATTTGCAATGAAAGCTGTTCTAATCAATTTTTTTATTTAACTTCTTACGACGCTACTTAGAAATATCAATAGTGTATCAAAGGTGAGAAGTTTCCGAAATGTACTTATCATTTTGGCAAGGTGATTGACAAAATGTGGTTATTTTACTGCCAAAAATGACACCATCATTAATGAAAGTCGTTTGGTGACTGTTCCTCTTTTTTTAAAATACTTATAAGCTAATTTACAAAGTTGTAAACCTCACTCATAAAGTTACACTTTTTTTAGAAAATAATACTTATAATACCAATTAGCTAATTTACAAAGTTACAAACCCCATTTATAAAGTTACACTTTTTTTAGAAAATGGCAACGTGAAAAACTACTCTTTTAAATTTAAAAATAGGTCTTTTTAATAAAAAAAAAATAAGCTTGTATAAAATGAACCAGAAACAGATCGACTTCAAATAAGTTTATAGCTACCTACAACTTACATGTAATAAAGCATAAGCCCAAAATTTATGAAAAATATGAGAGAGAACGTTTTTAACAAAGTTCGATTTCTTTGTAAAGTTTGCAGCACATATTTCGTTAAATAAGGGCCTGGATGACGTTAAATAGTTAAATTTCGTGGTGTGTGACAAAAAATACAGACAAATGAATTTATAATGATAATAATAATAACGATAATAACAATAAAACAAAATTATTTGAGATTTTGTAACGTGAATTATTTTAGGGAAATTGGAAGTTTGCTACAAGAATATAATTTAATTGGTCCATGGTTATTACTATTAGAAATCCCCATCAATAAGCTACACATTTTATTGACCATTATGTTTTCTTATATCATGTATCATAGTTTTTTCTGTATAGAAAAGAAGTTTGCTGATAAAACTATAATTTGTATAATTATAAAAAAAATAATAGATGCGACTAATATACACTACTTAAAAGAATTATTACATATTCAAAAAAAAACACCATTATTATTATTTTTTAAGCTGCCAATGTCATTCGTTTTTGTAGATAGAAACAAAACAAAATCAATAAAAATATGCAATAATGCTTTGGAGTTGTGCATGTTGAAAGTTTATATTCATTTTGATTTGTCCATTGGACGTTTTTAACAAAGTTCGATTTCTTTGTAAAGTTATTTAAAAATGAAAACACATTGTACTGAAAATTTGAAAATAGTTCGTAAATGTTAATCTCTATTACTTGTTAAGTGACCCACATGAATATTTAAGCTTTCAATAAAAATTGGGATGTCCAAGTGATTTTTGGCTTAAATCTGCCAACAGGAAGTAGTTTTTTTATTGAATACGTTGTTTATTTTTTTGCAATTTTCCAAAACATGTTTATCGGAAAAACGTAAGATTTCAAAAATGATGTTTAAGTTAAATTTGCAATGAAAGCTGTTCTAATCAATTTTTTTATTTAACTTCTTACGACGCTACTTAGAAATATCAATAGTGTATCAAAGGCGAGAAGTTTCCGAAATGTACTTATCATTTTGGCAAGGTGATTGTTAAAATGTGGTTATTTTACCGCCAAAAATGACACGATCATTAATGAAAGTCGTTTGGTGACTGTTCCTCTTTTTTTTTTAATACTTATAAGCAATTTACCAAGTTATAAACCTCACTCATAAAGTTACACTTTTTCTAGAAAATAATACTTATAATACCTATAAGCTAATTTACAAAGTTACAAACCCCATTTATAAAGTTACACTTTTTTTAGAAAATGGCAACGTGAAAAACTACTCTTTTAAATTTAAAAATGGTCTTTTTAATAAAAAAAAATAACCTTGTATAAAATAAACCAGAAACAGATCGACATAAAATGAGTTTATAGCTACTTACAACTTACCTGTAATAAAGCATAGCCGAAATTTATGAAAAATATGAGAGAGAACGTTTTTAACATAGTTCGATTTCTTTGTAAAGTTTGCAGCACATATTTCGTTAAATAAGGGCCTGGATGACGTTAAATAGTTAAATTTTGTGGTGTGTGACAAAAAATACAGACAACTGCATTTATAATGATAATAATAATAACGATAATAACAATAAAACAACATTATTTGAGATTTTGTAACGTAAATTATTTTAGGGAAATTGGAGTTTGCTACTAGAATATAATTTAATTAGTCCATGGTTATTACTATTAGAAATCCCCATCAATAAGCTACACATTTTATTGACCATTATGTTTTCTTATATCATGTATCATAGTTTTTTGTGAATAGAAAAGAAGTTTGCTGATAAAACTATAATTTGTATAATTATAAAAAAATAATAGATGCGTCTAATATACACTACTAAGAATTATTGCATATTCCAAAAAAAACACCATTATTATTATTTTTTAAGTTGCCAATGTGATTCGTTTTTGTAGATCGAAACAAAACAAAATCAATAAAAATATGCAATAATGCTTTGGAGTTGTGCATGTTGAAAGTTTATATTCATTTTGATTAGTCCATTGAACGTTTTTAACAAAGTTCGATTTCTTTGTAAAGTTATTTAAAAGTGAAAACACATTATACTGAAAATATGAAAATAGTTCGAAAATGTTAATCTCTATTACTTGTTAAGTGACCCACATGAATATTTAAGCTTTCAATAAAAATTGGGATGTCCAAGTGATTTTTGGCTTAAATCTACCAACAGGAAGTGGTTTTTTTTATTGAATACGTTGTTTATTTTTTTGCAATTTTCCAAAACATGTTTATCGGAAGAACGTAAGATATCAAAAATGATGTTTAAGTTAAATTTGCAATGAAAGCTGTTCTTATCAATTTTTTTATTTAACTTCTTACGACACTGCTTAGAAATATCATGTATCAAAGACGAGAAATTTCCGAAATATACTTGTCATTTTGGCAAGGTGATTGTTAAAATGTGGTTATTTTACCGCCAAAAATGACACGATCATTAATGAAAGTCGTTTGGTGACTGTTCCTCTTTTTTTTTTAATACTTATAAGCAATTTACCAAGTTATAAACCTCACTCATAAAGTTACACTTTTTCTAGAAAATAATACTTATAATACCTATAAGCTAATTTACAAAGTTACAAACCCCATTTATAAAGTTACACTTTTTTTAGAAAATGGCAACGTGAAAAACTACTCTTTTAAATTTAAAAATAGGTCTTTTTAATAAAAAAAATAACCTTGTATAAAATAAACCAGAAACAGATCGACTTCAAATGAGCTTATAGCTTCCTACAACTTACCTGTATTAAAGCATAAGCCGAAATTTATGAAAAATGTGAGAGATAACGTGTTTAACAAAGTTCGATTTCTTTGTAAAGTTTGCAGCACATATTTCGTTAAATAAGGGCCTGGATGACGTTAAATAGTTAAATTTTGTGGTGTGTGACAAAAAATACAGACAACTGCATTTATAATGATAATAATAATAACGATAATAACAATAAAACAACATTATTTGAGATTTTGTAACGTAAATTATTTTAGGGAAATTGGAAGTTTGCTACTAGAATATAATTTAATTAGTCCATGGTTATTACTATTAGAAATCCCCATCAATAAGCTACACATTTTATTGACCATTATGTTTTCTTATATCATGTATCATAGTTTTTTGTGAATAGAAAAGAAGTTTGCTGATAAAACTATAATTTGTATAATTATAAAAAAATAATAGATGCGTCTAATATACACTACTAAGAATTATTGCATATTCCAAAAAAAACACCATTATTATTATTTTTTAAGTTGCCAATGTGATTCGTTTTTGTAGATAGAAACAAAACAAAATCAATAAAAATATGCAATAATGCTTTGGAGTTGTGCATGTTGAAAGTTTATATTCATTTTGATTTGTCCATTGGACGTTTTTAACAAAGTTCGATTTCTTTGTAAAGTTATTTAAAAGTGAAAACACATTGTACTGAAAATTTGAAAATAGTTCGTAAATGTTAATCTACCACTTTTACTTCTTAAGTGACCCACATGAATATTTAAGCTTTCAATAGAAATTGGGATGTCCAAGTGATTTTTCGCTTAAATCAGCCAACAGGAAGTGTTTTTTTATTGAATACGTTGTTTATTTTTTTGCAATTTTCCAAAACATGTTTATCGGAAAAACGTAAGATTTCAAAAATGATGTTTAAGTTAAATTTGCAATGAAAGCTGTTCTAATCAATTTTTTTATTTAACTTCTTACGACGCTACTTAGAAATATCAATAGTGTATCAAAGGCGAGAAGTTTCCGAAATGTACTTATCATTTTGGCAAGGTGATTGACAAAATGTGGTTATTTTACTGCCAAAAATGACACCATCATTAATGAAAGTCGTTTGGTGACTGTTCCTCTTTTCTTAAAATACTTATAAGCTAATTTACAAAGTTGTAAACCTCACTCATAAAGTTACACTTTTTTTAGAAAATAATACTTATAATACCAATTAGCTAATTTACAAAGTTACAAACCCCATTTATAAAGTTACATTTTTTTTAGAAAATGGCAACGTGAAAAACTACTCTTTTAAATTTAAAAATAGGTCTTTTTAATAAAAAAAATAACCTTGTATAAAATAAACCAGAAACAGATCGACTTCAAATGAGCTTATAGCTTCCTACAACTTACCTGTATTAAAGCATAAGCCGAAATTTATGAAAAATGTGAGAGATAACGTTTTTAACAAAGTTCGATTTCTTTGTAAAGTTTGCAGCACATATTTCGTTAAATAAGGGCCTGGATGACGTTAAATAGTTAAATTTCGTGGTGTGTGACAAAAAATACAGACAAATGAATTTATAATGATAATAATAATAACGATAATAACAATAAAACAAAATTATTTGAGATTTTGTAACGTGAATTATTTTAGGGAAATTGGAAGTTTGCTACAAGAATATAATTTAATTGGTCCATGGTTATTACTATTAGAAATCCCCATCAATAAGCTACACATTTTATTGACCATTATGTTTTCTTATATCATGTATCATAGTTTTTTCTGTATAGAAAAGAAGTTTGCTGATAAAACTATAATTTGTATAATTATAAAAAAAATAATAGATGCGACTAATATACACTACTTAAAAGAATTATTACATATTCAAAAAAAAAAACACCATTATTATTATTTTTTAAGCTGCCAATGTCATTCGTTTTTGTAGATAGAAACAAAACAAAATCAATAAAAATATGCAATAATGCTTTGGAGTTGTGCATGTTGAAAGTTTATATTCATTTTGATTTGTCCATTGGACGTTTTTAACAAAGTTCGATTTCTTTGTAAAGTTATTTAAAAATGAAAACACATTGTACTGAAAATTTGAAAATAGTTCGTAAATGTTAATCTCTATTACTTGTTAAGTGACCCACATGAATATTTAAGCTTTCAATAAAAATTGGGATGTCCAAGTGATTTTTGGCTTAAATCTGCCAACAGGAAGTAGTTTTTTTATTGAATACGTTGTTTATTTTTTTGCAATTTTCCAAAACATGTTTATCGGAAAAACGTAAGATTTCAAAAATGATGTTTAAGTTAAATTTGCAATGAAAGCTGTTCTAATCAATTTTTTTATTTAACTTCTTACGACGCTACTTAGAAATATCAATAGTGTATCAAAGGCGAGAAGTTTCCGAAATGTACTTATCATTTTGGCAAGGTGATTGTTAAAATGTGGTTATTTTACCGCCAAAAATGACACGATCATTAATGAAAGTCGTTTGGTGACTGTTCCTCTTTTTTTTTAATACTTATAAGCAATTTACCAAGTTATAAACCTCACTCATAAAGTTACACTTTTTTTAGAAAATAATACTTACAATACCTATAAGCAAATTTACCAAGTTGCAAACCCCATTTATAAAGTTACACTTTTTTTCGAAAATGACAACGTGAAAAACTAGTCTTTTAAATTTAAAAATGGTCTTTTTAATAAAAAAAAATAACCTTGTATAAAATAAACCAGAAACAGATCGACATAAAATGAGTTTATAGCTACTTACAACTTACCTGTAATAAAGCATAGCCGAAATTTATGAAAAATATGAGAGAGAACGTTTTTAACATAGTTCGATTTCTTTGTAAAGTTTGCAGCACATATTTCGTTAAATAAGGGCCTGGATGACGTTAAATAGTTAAATTTTGTGGTGTGTGACAAAAAATACAGACAAATACATTTATAATGATAATAATAATAACGATAATAACAATAAAACAACATTATTTGAGATTTTGTAACGTAAATTATTTTGGGAAATTGGAAGTTTGCTACAAGAATATAATTTAATTGTTCCATGGTTATTACTATTAGAAATCCCCATCAATAAGCTACACATTTTATTGACCATTATGTTTTCTTATATCATGTATCATAGTTTTTTGTGAATAGAAAAGAAGTTTGCTGATAAAACTATAATTTGTATAATTATTAAAAAATAATAGATGCGGCTAATATACACTACATTCACTGACACTACTTAAAAGAATTATTGCATATTCCAAAAAAAACACCATTATTTTTTTTTTAAGTTGCCAATTTGATTCGTTTTTGTAGATAGAAACAAAACAAAATCAATAAAAATATGCAATAATGCTTTGGAGTTGTGCATGTTGAAAGTTTATATTCATTTTGATTTGTCCATTGAACGTTTTTTAACAAAGTTCGATTTCTTTGTAAAGTTATTTAAAAGTGAAAACACATTGTACTGAAAATTTGAAAATAGTTCGTAAATGTTAATCTACCACTTTTACTTCTTAAGTGACCCACATGAATATTTAAGCTTTCAATAGAAATTGGGATGTCCAAGTGATTTTTGGCTTAAATCTGCCAACAGGAAGCGTTTTTTTATTGAATACGTTGTTTATTTTTTTGCAATTTTCCGAAACATGTCTATCGGAAAAACGTAAGATTTCAAAAATGAAGTTTAAGTTAAATTTGCAATGAAAGCTGTCCTTATCATTTTTTTTTATTTAACTGCTTACGACGCTACTTAGAAATACCAATAGTGCATCAAAGACGAGAAGTTTCCGAAATGTACTTGTCATTTTGGCAAGGTGATTGACAAAATATGGTTATTTTACCGCCAAAAATGAGACGATCATTAATGAAAGTCGTTTGGTGACTGTTCCTCTTCTTTTTTTAATACTTATAAGCTAATTTACAAAGTTATAAACTTCACTCATAAAGTTACACTTTTTTTAGAAAATAATACTTATAATACCTATAAGCTAATTTACAAAGTTACAAACCTCATTTATAAAGTTACACTTTTTTAGAAAATGACAACGTGAAAAACTACTCTTTCAAATATAAAAATAGGTCTTTTCAATAAAAAAAAAAACCTTGTATAAAATAAACCAGAAACAGATCGACTTAAAATGAGTTTATAGCTACCTACAACTTACCTGTAATAAAGCATAAGCCGAAATTTATGAAAAATATGAAAATACTTAAATGTAACTAAAATAAATAATACTAACAACGTCCAAATAATGTCTATCTTCCAGAACAACCGTGTTTTGAAGAAAACGTTCTTTTTTTGCAATCTATTAATTTTATGATTTGTAATTCAGAAAAAGGCATCTACTTTTGTTTGGCATAAAAGGAAGTATGCATAATGGCATACTTTTGAAAGTTTAGCATAACCGACTCCCCATATCTTATCGTTTACAATTTACGAGATCACTATGTATATATTTCTTATCATGGACACACTGTACTTATATCTAGCACAACTGTATTAATATTCAATTCTTATGGTTTCAAAAATACACCCATCTATTGATTTATACGGTGGATACGTTCCACAAAAAATCGTGTAAATCCAAACAGAGTAAAACGAGGTATGTAATATACAGTATGTCGCCAGATTGAGTTAACAACAAGGAATTTTATATTATTTTTACTTTTAAGTAAACATGTTATAAGAATTATAATTCCTGCTTGGTCGGAAACTGCCACTTTAGTCATTGATACTTTGATTTATTTATACACAAAGGAGGCCGCAAGTTGTACGAATTATTAATATCAGGTAATATGATTTTCTAGCATTCTGACTAATATATGCACTTGATTATAAATGCAGCTTCAGCTTTACTAAAACCGGCTCAATTATTTTTGTTAATATAATTTTTCTAATATATTCTTAATTTAAAACACAACCTTTTTATTTCATACATATGCAAACATGCAGAAATGTCCATGGCTTATGTTGCATATTTATGAACTATTTACTTTTCATAATCTGGCTCGTAATTATCAACAAATTCTTCGTTTTATAAGCAAAATCGACTTATATTCAATTTGTTTCAAAACTGCCCCATTTTTAGATATTTATAGATATGTAGAATATCTATCTATCTAGATATCTAATATACAGGGTGATTCTTTAATATTGCGACAAAATTTAAGGAACGAATCCTTGTCAATAATTAAGAGGGGTCTTTTATATAAAGTAGGTTGACATAAGTAGTATCTTGGAGTGTTGGTGTTTATGTCGAAGGATGTTGCTGTTGAAATGTAAATGTCTTCCTAAATTTGATATAGTTTTGTCTCTGATATGTTCTTACATTCTTGTTTTGATTACTCTTCCTGTTTCTGCAATGTATTTTGCACCGCAATCTTTGCAGCTTAAGGCATAAATTCCATTTTTGCCTGAATTTTTAGTGTGGTCTTTTGCATTGAATAATTCTGTTTTATTGTGTTTTTGGGTCTAAATGAAATTTTATTATTATAGTTTTTTAATGTTTGATTGATTATGTCGCAGATGTGTCCTTGGTAAGTTAGTGATCTGTGTTGTATATTGTTAGTGTTTTTTAGCGATTGTTTATTTGTTAATATATTATTATTAATATTATGTTTTGTTTTGAAATATTTTTATGTTGTTTTTTTAATTATTTTATCAATTGTTTTTAGTTTAAAGTTATTAATTGCAGTTTCTTTAAATGATAACAGATTTATTCTTCTGAATGATTACGATTACGAAAATGAATCATAATAAAGTTTTTATGAAAAAAAAAATAGCTAAAATTTCTATATTTTTTAAATATAGAACTTGTAGTATGAATTAAAAAATAAATCGTGCATACTTGATATGGAACATTTTTACGCAAACAATGGAAACTTTCTCCCTGTAGTTTGATGGAGAAAGTAAATATAAAAACGAGTTGATTTGTATGTACTTTTAATATAGGCTATCCAATATACACAGCATTAGCATTGTATTTTGTTGATGGGAAAAAACTAAACGCAAATTTCCGAAACTGATACTGTGCCACAATTTTCCGAAGAAATAGACTTGCCTTATTAATGAGAATATTTATAAGCATGAAAGCTATATAACATAATTCTAAATAACTAATTACATACTTCCAATTTATAGAAGAAGACAAATATTGTACTCGTGCAGACAATATCAATTGCAGAATAAATTTCTTTGACATTATCTATACAAATCTAATACTGCGACAATAATCAATCATTTACACACATTTGCACTGCACAATTACATAGTAATTTACTAATTCTAATGAGAATATTTATAAGCATATAAGCTGTATAACAGTATTCTCAATAACTAATTATATAATTATAATTTATAGAAGAAGACAAATATTGTACTCGTGCAGACAATATCAATTGCAGAATAAATTTCTTTCACATTATCTGCACAAATGTAACTGTGTGAACTTTAAAAGTTATGATGCTACGAAAAATTTGTTATATTTTTTGAAAATTATTAATGTGAATGAAATTGTGGACATACATCTTTTCATATAGCTTTAAGTTTCCTGGATTATGCTGTGAAATTTAAATATTTTCAAATGACTATAAGTAGGTTAAAACAATGTGAAACAAGAAATGTGCAAACTGCTTGTTATGCAATTTTACTTCATTGATTTAAAATTAAAATTGCGAAAAATCTAGACATGGGGTATTTTCTGATTTTCACATTTTCTAATAACCTCAAGTCTATTTATTAACTGTGTGAAGTTTGAAAGTTATGATGCTACGAAAAATCTGTTTTTTTAATTATAAAATGTGACATGCATTTTGTATAATATCGCTGCCATAACTTCAGATTGAAATTACCGGAGAACCAGAGATGGGGTACATTTCGATGTTTGCATTTTCATACAGCCTCAAGTCTACTTAAATACTGTGCAAAATTTAAAAACTGTCAAGCTCCTAAAAGTGTGTTAAAAACAATCGAATCAGAAGATACACAAAATGCACTTTGAATAATATTGCATCTCCGACTTTATATAGAAATTACGCAAAAACTAGCGATGGGGTATATTTTGATTTTTGCATTTTCATAAAGAATTATTTTTCCTGGATTATGCTGTAAAATTTTAATTTGTTCCAATGACTATAAGTTGGTTAAAAAAATGTGAAATAAGAAATGTACAAACTGCGTGTGCAAACTGCGGACCAATTTATTTCTCCTTGATTAACCTTTATTTTGGAGTTGTATACAAGACTGATAACGTAATTGGCCATCTTAGATGAAACAATAAACCTATAGAAGTACCAATATTACCGTGGCAACGCAGTTTGTTGATAATTAATGCATAATTAATACATAATTACTATCTCATTAGCAGTACATAAGTAATGGTTTAAACTGTTAAATTATTGTTAAATAACCGTAATATCGCTACAAATTGGTAAATATATGTTCTAAAATCACTTCCCTAACACTTATGCACGTTTTATCGCCTGATTAACGCCGGTAAATGCATTAAAACCTATAATTGAAATTATATTCGAATTATGTTGACGTGTGGCGCCGCCTAGCGGCAACTGATCGAACCCCCAAAGTTACGCTATTTTCTTAATTAAGCCTTAAATCAAAATTATCTTCAAATAAAATCGATAGCCCTCGTCTTCCTGAATCCGAATCTGTACTTGTTTGATATATGGCTTCACAAATAACCGAGAAAATAGCGAAACAAAATCGCCATTTTTGAACTTAAATTCAAAATTTCTCGAAAAGTAATTTTTTTTTCGGCAAACTCCTCGGACCGGAAATTTGCATTGGAATGACGAATCGGATGCCGCAAAAATTTTGCCAAAATTCGAAAGTTGATGTTTTTGTCCGAAAATTTCTGAAGGTAACCCCTTGCGATTTTTATGAAAATTTTGAGGCAAAAATTTTTGAGCTGAGATAGCAGTTTCGTAGATTTTTGCATCCTGAGTCTGAATCTGCAAGAAAAAATTGGCTCAGACGTCTAATAACGCCAAAAATAATTATTTTCGAAATCGCAAAATTTTTGAAAATGCTCAATTTTGAGAAACTAAATTACGTAATCGATAGATTTTTGCCTTCTGAATCCGAATCTGCAATTATTTTTGCGCTCAGTTAATTATTAACGCCAATAACAGCAAAATAAAATGCGACAATTTTTTCGAACCCGACACTATTGGGACCGCTGCGGATAATTTATAGCACTAGGCTGATAGACTACGAGCCTCTGAGGCCGAATCTGCTATTAGTTTTGCTGTACGTTGGATAATAACTGAATAATCGGCAAAATACAAAAAAAATCTAATTTTGCGCCATCTTGCAGCCAACCCCTGAACTCGTTAGTCAAGCGCCTCCACCATCACTTTTTGAATTTTAAAACTTCTTAATTACTCTTCAGAGGTACTTCAAATCAATGCTAATTAACACTGCATACGTGCACATTGCTTATTTATGTATTTAAGAGCGTATATAATGCTTATTTCAATTAAATCTAAGCTGTTCTACACAGTGGCCATCTAGCGGAAATGAGCGAAAGTTTACGCTGTCATCGAGCGCTTACCTAATCTGCAAACCAATATGCACATTTCCAGGTTAAATTAATACTTATAATATTAGATTTATTTCCAACAGTTAATTATACAATATGTGATTAATACAATATGATAACGACAACCCAGGCCTTCTACGTGCGATATCAGGTACAGAAATACACATACAATACATGAACCTAGTTTAACATAATACAAAATGTTACAACACATACAACGCATTCCGATTAGAAGTTTACTATTGTTGTAGGCTGTCTAGCGACTCATCTTAAACTGTATAATGTTGCCATTGAAGATGTCTGCCGAGTCTTGCATCCCATGATATATTTGTATCATTCCAAGTAATGGTGAGTGTTGATGGCGAAGAGTGCGTGGATTCTTGTAACTAAAAGCCGTTGTTTTCTTTTGAGGTACACGTAATGGATGCTGCTGGAGGAATTCAGAGTTGTGAAACTTGTCGTGCGCAATCTTGTGCAGGCATGTTGTTGTGCATGTGCCGGAGATGCAGCTCGTTTGGGGTAAACTCAAATTGCCTCAATAAATTGTCGTACTGATGGCCACGCTCAGGATAAGTGCCCATCATTTGGAAGTGAAGATATTTCAAAAACTTCTTCTGCATATTCTCCAATTGTTTTTTCTGCGCTTGTGCGAACGGTGGCCAAACGGGCACACAGTAGTCTAATATGCACTAAACTAAAGACTTATACAGCGATTTATATACATCTATTGACATGAGGTATTTAGTTGTTCTCAAACTAAATCCTATATGTTTTGTACATTCCTGTATCAGAGGAATGTACGAAACATATAGGATTCATTTTGAGAACAACTGAAGACTTCACGTCAACAGGTTTAGAAGTTGATTTTAGAAGAATATAGAAGTTACTGGGTATATTTGCAGCAAGATTTTTGTACCTCAGGTTTAAAACGATAATAATATGTTATACTGTCGTACTAATAGAATAAGTTACGTAGAATTTGTATATTGTAACAGTAGTTTACGTTAAGTCCGGTAGGTGAGTACTAACAGTACGAATTAGATATTATGGACGAGGCGACGTTAGGAGCGATGGAACAGGTAACTGTAAGAAGAGAACTGAAGTGCGCAAGTTAAAGTGAATAAATTAAATGTGCAATAGGTGAACGAATATAAGGATTTAGATGCATTAGAAGTTTTACAGATCGGTGCAATGTGATGAATTTTTTATTGATCAAACTAGTATTAGAATTATATTAATTAACTCGGGTCGAAACTGTAGTCGTGTTTAACGAAAAATAAGGTGATAAAAAAACCTAGTAATGTGTTAAATTTCTGTATCATCATGATTAATTATCATATAGTAACGGCTTCCTCCATCAACTTTATATTATATTAGAAACGCAAACATATATTTGACGACAATTATGTGCTGGGAATATTAACACGTATCCTAATTGAACAATTTGTATTGCCCGTAACTCTAATTCCGCGGTTCTTGCTTGATGTTGAGGTAGAAACGTTTCTGGCATCGATTTTAAAGTAGCAAATATTCAATGTAAACAGACAACAGCAGTATCCATGACATTACGCACAGATGCATATAATATGAGAAAAACACACAGGGGTGTGTTCACCATAATAGTCATTATTCATCATAATAGTCAATTTTGTTTAGTAATTGCAAATTTAATCGTCAAGGTTACGTTGCGTCCTACAAAAAGGTACAACTTGTGGTTAGCGTGATCATTTGTAAAGTGTGTCCGTAGATAAAGTGCAGTATATATAGTGATTTGTAAAGCAATTACGCACTCACAGAATATACAACTTTTCAGATCGTGCTTAATATGCTATTTACAACTCTCATTACGTAAAATACTATTACAATATTCAAATTATATATGTCGTAACTTATTCTATTAATAAAATGGTACAAAATAATATTATCGTTTTAATCCTGAGGTACTAAAATCTTGCTCCAACTATATTCAGTAACTTCTATGTTCTTCTAAAACAACTTCTAAATCTAACCGTAATGAATGAAATTATAATGAATAACATGAATGAATCATTGGCCTCAGCCGGGCATCTTCACTGAAGAGGGGTATTGCTTCAGGGATGGAATTGCTGCTGTGATGAGTATTTTAATGTACGATGTAGCAGGAACCTAGGCAGATATAAGAATTTATTGTACACATTTATTTTATTAATTTTAGAATTGTAAATTAAGGAATTTTCTTTTATTTTCGTTATTACCATTGTTCCTGCATCCATAAACAATGTTTTCTGGGAATCTTCGACATTTCCAAGCTCACTAACGTATAGGGCCACACGCACGGCGGCGTATCCCTCGAAGTAATCTTCAAGAACGTTGATGATCTCTTTAAGGTTGTCCGCTGGAGTACTGTACACGCAGTTACATATTTCAGGACGGTTGATACCAATTCTTATAACATTACTTTCCATTAAAGTGAGTTAACGCCTAGAAACATGCATATGGTATTATCACTTGGACAGAAAATTCACAGGATGCAGACAATTGTCGTTTCGTTACTAAATAGTAAAGTAGATAGTTTTGTTGTTGCACGGAAACATTATATATGAATTTAATACTGATACAACTTACTACCTTTACTTATCTATTGTACATAGTATCAACTGAACCATTGGACTCAGCCGGGCATCTTCGCTGAAGAGGGGTATTGCTTCAGGGATGAAATTGCTGCGGTGATGAGTATTTTAATGTACGATATCGCAGGAACCTAGGCAGATATAAGAATATATTGTACCCATTTATTTTATTAATTTTAGAATTGTAAATTAAGATTATTTCTTGTATATTCGTTTTTACCATTGTTAGTGCATCCTTAAACAATCCTTTCTGGGAATCTTCTACGTTTCCAAGCTGACTAACGTTTAGGACTACATGCACGGCGCCATATCCCTCGAAGTAATCTTCAAGAGCGTTGATGATCACTTTAAGGTTGTCCGCTGCAGTACTGTTCACGCAGTTACATTTTTCAGGACAGTTGAAACCAATTCTTGAAACATTGCTTTCCATTTAAGTGAGTTAACACCTACAAACATGAGTATTGTATCTTCACAGGACGCAGACAATTGTCGTTTCGTTACTAAATAGAAAAGCAGATAGTATTATTGTTGTATGGAAACATTATAAATGAATTTAATACTTATACAACTAACTAGTACTGCTTAAAGTCATCTGTCCGAAGAACTTCGGGCTTCGTAAGCTGTTTTTCACAGCTCAGACTATATACCCTTGCAAGCTAGATTAAAAATTACACATTTCATATCAATAACTGATACTACACACTGTTTTAATCTAGTATATAGAACAATTAAAACTTACTACGTTAATTTAAATACATTAAATTTAACGCCAATTCTAGACAATCATCACAAAATTATAATATATGGCAACCAAAACTACTTATATGCGTATATTTGGTTGCCTACGTAACCGATGGAAGGCGACTGCAGCGCAGAAAGTGGTGAACTTTATACCTATGATTTAAAGTGTCTTATTTAGGCAAATCAACGTATTGGAGATTATGGAGCATGTTCTTTAGTACCTCTGGTATCATTTTTAATCAATAATATTGTGCAGATATTGATTTATAAGGCATTTAAAAGTGCACGAAAATCTAGGCAACCAAATGTGCATATTCATCGATCTTAGTCTTGCACAAGTACATCTGGTTGCCTAGGCTTTAAGCGAAATTTGAATCGTCCTTATTCCTGCATTATTGTTCGTACATTAAAATGCTCATTACTGCGACAATGTCATCCCTGAAGCTATACCCCGCTTCATCGAATATGCCCTGCTAAGGCATCTGTACAATAGATACCTGCTGATGTGCTAAAACCATGGATATGGTTGCTAATAATAATAATGCTTAGCCATGGGTGTGAGCAGGACATTTATTACCTCGAGTATCAGCTTATAAATATTGAAGCATTTTAATGCAATATCTAATATGTTACTAATGATTGCTTTTAATTTAGTTACTATCTAATGCACGCTTCTTGAGATACTGTATTTTTGTGTAATTTTGTTATTTTTAATATACTTTTAAGATGGTTCATATTTAAATTATTATCTCAAGAACTATCGTATAAATATTAATGTAATATATTAAAGATATAAAGTGTTATATTGGGAATCGACATGTGTACTCCAGTTAATATCCAATGCATGTTTCATAAGATATCTATTTGTCGATTTTATATGCCACATCGAATATTATATTTATGATTTCTTCAAATCTAGCGTATGAATATAATCACATATTATTACTGATATTCAAGAACATGTCAGTAATGACTGTATGTAATTTAATTAATATCTAATGTACGATTATACCAATGTTAATTTTTCTGTGTGAACATAATGTATTTGATATTCTATAATTTATATATTCGATGTGGCATATAAAATATAAGCTGATACTCGAGGTAATAAATTTCCTGCTCACACCCATGGCTAAGCATTATTATTATTAGCAACCATATCCATGGTTTTAGCACATCAGCAGGTATCTATTGTACAGATGCCTTAGCAGGGCATATTCGATGAAGCGGGGTATAGCTTCAGGGATGACATTGTCGCAGTAATGAGCATTTTAATGTACGAACAATAATGCAGGAATAAGGACGATTCAAATTTCGCTTAAAGCCTAGGCAACCAGATGTACTTGTGCAAGACTAAGATCGATGAATATGCACATTTGGTTGCCTAGATTTTCGTGCACTTTTAAATGCCTTATAAATCAATATCTGCACAATATTATTGATTAAAAATGATACCAGAGGTACTAAAGAACGTGCGCCATAATCTCCAATACGTTGATTTGCCTAAATAAGACACTTTAAATCATAGGTATAAAGTTCACCACTTTCTGCGCTGCAGTCGCCTTCCATCGGTTACGTAGGCAACCAAATATACGCATATAAGTAGTTTTGGTTGCCATTTATTATAATTTTGTGATTGTCTAGAATTGGCGTTAAATTTAATGTATTTAAATTAACGTAGTAAGTTTTAATTGTTCTATATACTAGAGTAAAACAGTGTGTAGTATCAGTAATTAATATGAAATGTGTAATTTTTAATCTAGCTTGCAAGGGTATACAGTCTGAGCTGTGAAAAACAGCTTACGAAGCCCGAAGTTCTTCGGACAGATGACTTTAAGCAGTACTAGTTAGTTGTATAAGTATTAAATTCATTTATAATGTTTCCATACAGCAATAATACTATCTGCTTGTCTATTTAGTAACGAAACGACAATTGTGTGCGTGCTGTGAAATCTCGGTCCAAGTGATAATACAATATTCATGTTTGTAGGTGTTAACTCACTTAAATGGAAAGCAATGTTACAAGAATTGGTATCAACCGTCCTGAAAGATTTGTAGTTCTAGCGTCACATTTGCAAAACTAATATTTAGTTTTAATTGCTCATAACACCCATTGTTACCGTTTCGTTAGCAACCATTTCTATGGCATTAGCACCCGAGCAGTTATCTATTGTATACAGTATCAACTGAATCATTGGCCTCAGCCGGGCATCTTCGCTGAAGAGGTGTATTGCTTCAGGGATGGAATGGCTGCTGTGATGAGTATTTTAATGTACGATGTAGCAGGAACCTAGGCAGATATAAAAATTTATTGTACACATGTATTTTATTAATTTTAGAATTGTAAATTAAGGAATTTTATTTTATTTTCGTTATTACCATTGTTCCTGCATCCATAAACAATGTTTTCTGGGAATCTTCGACATCTTCGACAAGTAATTAAAGTAATTTTATTTGTTAATTTCAAAAGAGGTACAAATTTCAACCTCATGCATTTGTATCAATACAACTAGTTTTAAATATTTAAATATCGATCCTAATCTTGCAGAGTAACTTAAGCATCAAATTCCAAATATGGTTAATACAGCAGTGTTTGGCTGAGTAATAATAAACTGCTACACTTGCATTTCACCATCAGAATCTTACTTCTAGGAATATCATCGGTCAAATAATTCGTGGTATAGATCTTGTAATGTCACTGATTAATATAAAATCACAATATTCCTTGTTATGGTGCAAAACTGAAACAGAGAAAAGAATAGATTTAGTAAAAATGTTCACATATGCAAAACAAATGTATAATTTTTATTTCTAGTGATTCTCATTATTAAAACATAATTGAAATGCAGTAAGTAATGAGCGGCTTTTATATCTAAAAACATGTTCACTGGTTATATATTAAAATGTTACTAAATTCACATAAACTGACATAAGAAATACATCTTTCTATGAAAACAATCCCCAATGGTAATACAATAGATAGATCTAAGGTGATTTAAAGTAACTAACAAGTGTTTCAAGGATTAATTGACACAGCAAAAATTTATCGCGTTAAAACTGTACAATTACTATAATACCCTCAACAAGTTAATAATTCTAGATGTATGTGTTGGAACCATGTTTTATGAATATATATAATTGATGAATTATCAGTGATATGCAGAAATTAAAAAGTCTAAATATAAAATATTGACTATGCCAATAAATAGATAATGAAGCACAGTAGAGCATCGATAATCCGAATGTCCGCTAATCCGAACGCCATAAACCAAAAAAGAAACAAAATTAAGAGGGTTACAGAGTAAAAAATATGTGTGCAACAACGTAACTGCGGTGCGACATTGAATTCTGCACAACAAGTGCTGCAATTCGAAGTGTTAATTGCTGACATTATATCTTTATTAAGAATGCGAATTCTTGTTTTGTGTTTACAGAAATATATTTCTTATGAGTTCTGGTATGCAGGTATTTGAATGATATAGATGTTGCTTGTATCCAATACTCATATTTTCAACTATTTAGAAGCAATATTTGGTAATCTGTACCACCTTTGGTCCCTATTAGTTCGGATTATCGACGCTCTAAAATTTAAAAATTGTAATAATTTGTAATTGCAGCGTCACATTTGCAAAACTAATATTTAGTTTTAATTGCTTATAACACCCATTGTTACCTTTTCGTTAGCAACCATTTCAACGGCTTTAGCGCCCCAGCAGTTTTCTATTGTATATAGCAGCGGTTCTCAAACTTATTTCGTCGCGGCACCCTTGTCGGGCAAAAAAAAAATCGCGGCACACCAACCCTTAAAGCGGTTTGAATATTTAGGAAAGGAATAAAAAAAATCAGTGCAAATTTAATGCTCAGTTGCCTTTAATGTGATGAATGAAATTGTTTTGAAGAATTTTCCATTATATTGTTTATCTTTATGGGTAGTTCAGTTAATTTAACCCTCAAATCCGTTGACCCAAAAAGGTTGTTCCTGTTTCTGTTGTTTATGTAAGCATATGTTGAGAATGCAGGCTCACAAAGATAACTTGAGGTGAAACGCACAAGTCGGTGCACTGCAGCTTTGCCAACAACATTGTTTTCTGAATATACCTGCATCCAGAACTCTTCTTGGCTTCCTTCACGGTATTTCTGTTTTAAACCGTTGTCTTTGCTGATCTCAAGCAGATTTTGAAAAATTTCAGCAGGTTTATGTTTCGGGTAATAGAAAACGGGTTCATCGTCCAGCTGTAGATGTCATCAGAGTCAATGTCGGGAAAATAATCAAATATGCTTCTTTCCAAACCTTGCAAGTGGGCAATAATAATTTCGAGGAAGTTAGTTTGTAGGTTGATCTGATTTGCTTTGACAAATTTTTATATCCGAGAGAGAAGTTGGAGATGTACGAGTATCTGCTCTTAACACACGCTTTAAAAAAATGTAATTATTTTCCGCAAGGCTTCAATTTTCTCTAATTGTGCTCCTCCTTTCCCTTGAAGAGATGTGGTGGTTTCATTTAGTTTTTCATAGATGTCTGAAAGGTATCCGAATTGAAGCATCCAATGGACAGTAGTTAATTGTTCGATAAATAGCTCCTGTGTAAATGTCACTACCAGTATATCTTTTAGTTCAAACAATCTGGCTAAAATTTTTCCCCTTGATAGCCACCGAATCGAGCAGCAAGAGATGGAAGTGATCTTAACTGAGATCTTCGGCGGTAAGTTTTAAATGGCGTGCTTGAAGCGGGCGGCACTTAACATGATTGATTATCTTTACAGCACCATCCAATACGACTTTTAAATATTGCGGCATCCTTCAAGTTGCCAAAGAATGACGATGGATGACACAATGGCCGCAAGTGGCATTTCCTTCCGACTCTCTTCATCCTAGACACGGCTCCTTTCACTTTTCCAACCATTGAAGAAAATTTCGTCGATAGTGGTCTAAGTTTCAAGCACTGCACTCATCAAAAGTTCGTCTTCTATTTGCATTTCGAATGGATTTCTCACAAACACAAGAATAACAGCAAGTGCTGCAACGTCCGTACTTTTATCACGCTATAAACCAAAAATTCATAAGTTTTCAATCTTATTAGCTCGTTCTCCACAGACTCGGAAATTTTATAAATTCACTTGCTTATAGTGCTATTTGACTGCTGCACAGTATCAATCTTCTTGGCCATGTCTGGACGTATCATGCAACTTACAACATAACATCTTTTACGCAAGGTTTAATCAGTATCTCGGCAATAGTATGGGGCTTCCCAGCTTTTGCAATATATAAACTGACAATAAATGAAGCTTCAGTTGCGTTTTTATTTTCATTTTTATAAATTTTCTCCATCATAGATGACCCTGCCTGAAGAGATAAGGCGTGGCGTTTGAAGATTGCTTCACCTTTATATACTAAATCAGAATGATTGCATTCTACATGACTCTTTAATTTGGATGGAACCATGTAGCCATTAGCAACAATTTTAAGACAGTTAGCCCATTGCCCTTCCGGTGCCTGTTCATTCCCAACCTAAACAAAGCCTAACAACGTGAGGTAGATAGGATCATATTTTCTTATTTTGTTCATTTTGGTCATGAGTGCCTTTCCGCGAACTGAGGCAGAGGAACTTGGATGTCTTAGGCTCGCATGTGTCTGCTGGCACATTTCGTCTCCTTCGATAATGCTGGTTGTCATTGAATCAGTCGCTTAAGAAGCTTCAGTGAGTTCTCCACCTTTCCGTTTTAAAGAAATGCGGTTTTTAAAGAAATGCGGTTGGCATTTCATACAATATAAACATGACTGAGGGTGAAACACAAAATAAACTCTTTTTGACAGTGGCGATGGATGACAACTTAAATTTTAACTTTTAGGTATCTTTATGCCTTCTTTATTTAATAATTTCACCATTTTAAGGCAACTTCTCATGATTATTGCCGCGGCACCCCTGGCATACGCTCGCGGCACCCCAGGGTGCCGCGGCACCCACTTTGAGAACCGCTGGTATATAGTATCAACTAAATCAATGGTCTCAGCCAGGCATCTTCGCTGAAGAGGGGTATTGCTTCAGGGATGAAATTGCTGCAGTAATGAGTATTTTAATGTACGATATTGCAGGCACCTACGGAGATATGAGAATTTATTGTACCCATTTATTTTATTAATTTTAGAATTGTAAATTAAGAATATCTGTTTTATTTTCGTTATTACCGTTTTTCCTGCATCCTTAAAGAATGTTTTCTGGGAATCTCCTACGTTTCCAAGCTCACTTACGTTTGGGGTGATAAAGAACGGCGGCATATCCCCCGGAGTCATCTTCAAGGGCGTTGATGGCCTCTTTAAGGTAGTCAACTGCAGTACTGTCCTCGTAGTTACATTTTTCAGGACGGTTGATACCAATTGTTGTAACATTTCTATCCATTTAAGTGAAAACACCTAGAAACATGAAAATTGTATTATCACTTGGACTGAAAATTCGCTGGACGCAGGCAAATATCGTTTCGTTACTAAATAGTAAAGCAGATAGTTTAGTTGTTGTACGGAAACATTATAAATGAATATATTACTTATACAGCTTACTTGTACTGCTTAAAGTCCTCTGTCCGAGGTGTTTCGGACTTCATAAGCTGTTTTTCACAACCGTTAGACTGTAAGCTTGCAAGCTAGATTAAAAACTACACATTTCATATCATTAACTGATTTTTCACACTCCTTTAATCTAGTAAATAGAACAATTAAAACTTACTACGTTAATTTAAATACATTCAATTTAACGACAATCCTAGACAATCATCACAATATTATAATAAATGGCAACCAAAACTACTAATATCTGCATACTTGGTTGCATACGTAGCTGATGGAAGGCGACTGCAGCGCAGAAAGTGGTGAACTTTATACCTATGATTTAAAGTTACTTATTTCGGCAAACCAACCTATTGGGGAGTATGGGGCACGTTTTTTAATACCCCCAGAACTATTTGTAATCAATAATATTGTGCAAATATTGATTTATAAGGCATTTAAAAGTGCACAAAAATCTAGGCAGCCAAATGTACATATTCATCGATCTTAGTTTTGCACGAGTATATTTGGTTGCCTATGTTTAAGCGAAATTTGAATTATGTATATTCCTTCATTATGAATCCCAGATTAAAATACTCATCACTGAGGTAATATCATCCCTATTTCCCCATCAGTTATTTTCGGTGAAGCAGTCACCGAAAATAATACTGTATACAATAGATACCTCTTGGGTTGCTAAAGCCATGGATAAGGTTGCCAATAATTATAATGCTTGACCATGGATGTGTGCTGGAAATTTATTATGTCGAATACCAGCGTATAAATATTAAAGCATTTTATGCAATATGTAATATGTTACTAATAATTGCATGTAATTTAGTTTCTATCTAGTGCACGCTTCTTGAGCACTTTTGAGATGGTTCGTATTTAAATTATTATCTCAAGAACTATCGTGTCATTTTAATGTAATATATTAAAGATAATAAGTGTTATATTACGAATTGACATGTGTATTCCAGTTAATATCCAATGCACGCTTCGTAAGATATCTATTTTTCGATTTTATATGCCACATCGAATATTTTAATTATGATTTCTTCAAATCTAGCGTATGAATGTTATCGCATATTATTACTGATATTCCAAAACATGTCAGTATTGACTGTATGTAATTTAGTTAATATCTATTGTACGATTCTACCGATATTAATTTTTCAACAAGTTATTAATGTTGTGAACATTATGGTCTTTGTAAAATTTCGAATCATTAAATTTTTGCTTTCTTAGTAAATCAATGAAGGACTTTTCAGATAATTTGTATAAATCTGGTTATATGTAGCAAATATATTATCATTCGTCAATGTTTTAATAAAAGCATGTGTTCGTTATGCTAATATATATAAGAATTATTGATATTTTAATTATTTACCAGATTTTAAGAAATGGATCCTCTTCTAATAAAAATCTGCACGAAATAAATGTTGATTGCATATTATATGAACGGCCATCATCAAATGTCATAAGTTAATTCTTTTCTTTGTTTCAAATTTGCACCATAACAAGGAAAACTAAATTAGTCAGTGACATTACAAGATTTATGCTTTGAATAAAATAACAGATGACATTCTCAGAAGATTGATTCCGATGGTAAAACGCGAGTGTAGCAGTTTATTATTATTAGACCAATAACTGCTGCATAGTATTATTTGGAATTTATTGTTCAAGTTAATCTGCAAAATTAGGATCGATAGTTTATTATTTCAAAGATATTGTATTACTGCACATTTATGTGATTAGTTTAAACTTGTTGCTTGTTTGAAAATATCAAACAAAAACACTTCTCCAATTACTACTTTTATCACCAAATTATAGAATATCAAATACATTATGTTCACACAGAAAAATTAACATGTAAATTAACATGAACATAACATGTTCTTGAATATCAGTAATAATATGTGATAATATTCATACGCTAGATTTGATGAAATCATAATTAAAATATTCGATGTGGCATATATAATCGAAAAATAGATATCTTATGAAACATGCATTGGTTAATAACTGGAATACAGATGTCCATTTTCAATATAACACTTGTTATCTTTAATATATTACATTAATATTGATACGATAGTTCTTGAGATAATAATTTAAATATGATCATCTCAAAAGTATATTAAAAATAACAAAATTACACAAAAATACAGTATCTCAAGAAGCGTGCATTAGATAGTAACTAAATTAAATGCAATCATTAGTAACATATTAGATATTGCATTAAAATGCTTCTATATTTATAAGCTGGTATTCGAGATAATAAATTTCCTGCTCACACCCATGGCTAAGCATTATTATTATTAGCAACCATATCCATGGTTTTAGCATTTCAGCAGGGGCATATTCGATGAAACGATTAAAGCTTCAGGGATGAAATTGTCGCAGTGCTGAGTATTTTAATGCACGAACAATAATGCAGGAATAAGGACGATTCAAATTTCGCTTAAAACGTAGGCAACCAAATGTACTTATGCAAAACTAAGATCGATGAATATGTACATTTGGTTGCCTAAATTTTCATGCACTTTTAAATGCCTTATAAATCAATATCTACACAATATTATTGATTAAAAATGATACCGGAGGAACTAAAGAATGTGCGCCATAATCTCCAATACGTTGATTTGCCTAAATAAAACACTTTAAATCATAGGTATAAAGTTCACCACTTTCTGCGCTGCAGTCGCCTCCATCGGTTACGTAGGCAACCAAATATACGCATATAAGTAGTTATGGTTGCCATTTATTATAATTTTGTGATTGTCTAGAATTGTCGTTAAATTTAATGTATTTAAGTTAACGTACTAAGTTTTAATTGTTCTATATACAAGAATAAAACAGTGTGTAGTATCAGTTATTGATATGAAATGTGTCATTTTTAATATAGCTTGCAAGGGTATATAGTCTAAGAGCTGTGAAAAACAGCTTACGAAGCCCGAAGTTCTTCGGACAGATGACTTTAAGCAGTACTTGTTAGTTGTATATGTATTAAATTCATTTATAATGTTTCCATACAACAATAATACTATCTGCTTTTCTATTTAGTAACGAAACGACAATTGTATGCGTCCTGTGAATTCTCGGTCCAAGTGATGATACAATATTCATGTTTGTAGATGTTAACGCAACCTTAAATGGAAAGCAATGTTTCAAGAATTGGTTTCAACTGTCCTGAAAAATGTAACTGCGTGAACAGTACTGCAGCGGACAACCTTAAAGAGATCATCAACGCTCTTGAAGATTACTTCGAGGGATATGGCGCCGTGCATGTAGCCCTAAACGTTAGTCAGCTTGGAAACGTAGAAGATTCCCAGAAAGGATTGTTTAAGGATACACTAACAATGGTAATAACGAATATACAAGAAATAATCTTAATTTACAATTCTAAAATTAATAAAATAAATGGGTACAATATATTCTTATATCTGCCTAGGTTCCTGCGATATTGTACATTATAATACTCATCATCGCAGCAATCTCATCCCTGAAGCAATACCCCTCTTCAGCTAAGATGCCCGGTTGAGTCCAATGGTTCAGTTGATACTATGTACAATAGATAAGTAAAGGTAGTACGTTGTATAAGTATTAAATTCATATATAATGTTTCCGCGCAACAACAAAACTATCTAGTTTACTATTTAGTAACGAAACGACAATTGTCTGCATCCTGTGAATTTTCTGTCCAAGTGATAATACCATATTCATGTTTCTAGGTGTTTACTCACTTTAATGGAAAGTAATGTTACAAGAATTGGTATCAACCGTCCTGAAATATGTAACTGCGTGGACAGTACTCCAGCGGACAACCTTAAAGAGATCATCAACGTTCTTGAAGATTACTTCGAGGGATACGGCGCCTTGCGTGTGGCCCTATACGTTAGTGAGCTTGGAAATGTCGAAGATTCCCAGAAAACATTGTTTATGGATGCAGGAACAATGGTAATAACGAAAATAAAAGAAAAATCATTAATTTACAATTCTAAAATTAATAAAATAAATGTGTACAATAAATTCTTATATCTGCCTAGGTTCCTGCTACATCGTACATTAAAATACTCATCACAGCAGCAATTCCATCCCTGAAGCAATACCCCTCTTCAGTGAAGATGCCCGGCTGAGGCCAATGATTCATTCATGTTATTCATTATAATTTCATTCATTACGGTTAGATTTAGAAGTTGATTTAGAAGAACATAGAAGTTACTGAATATAGTTGGAGCAAGATTTTAGTACCTCAGGATTAAAACGATAATATTATTTTGTACCATTTTATTAATAGAATAAGTTACGACATATATAATTTGAATATTGTAATAGTATTTTACGTAATGAGAGTTGTAAATAGCATATTACGCACGAACGGAAAAGTTGTATATTCTGTGAGTGCGTAATTGCTTTACAAATCACTATATATACTGCACTTTATCTACGGACACACTTTACAAATGATCACGCTAACCACAAGTTGTACCTTTTTGTAGGACGCAACGTAACGTTGATGAGTAAATTTGCAATTACTAAACAAATTTGACTATTATGATGAATAATGACTATTATGGTGAACACACCCCTGTGTGTTTTTCTCATATTATATGCATCTGTGCGTAATGTCATGGATACTGCTGTTGTCTGTTTACATTGAATATTTGCTACTTTAAAATCGACGCCAGAAACATTTCTACCTCGACATCAAGCATGAACCCCGGAATTAGAGGTACGGGCAATACAAATTGTTCAATTAGGATACGTGTTAATATTCCCAACACATAATTGTCGTCAAATGTATGTTTGCGTTTCTAATATAATATAAAGTTGATGGAGGAAGCCGTTACTATATGATAATTAATCATGATGGTACAGAAATTTAACACATTACTATGTTTTTTTATCACCTTATTTTTAGTTAAACACGACTGCAGTTTCGACCCGAGTTAATTAATATAATTCTAAAGGCGGAAAGACCACATAGGTCGAAGCCTAATAAAGATTGTCTACTACTATAATTCTAATACTAGTTTGATCAATAAAAAATTCATCACATTGCATCGATCTGTAAAACTTCTAATGCATCTAAATCCTTATATTCGTTCACCTATTGCACATTTAATTAATTCACTTTAACTTTAACTATGTAATATAAATCTGCAGGTATATTTGTTTACAGGTAAAATAATAGAAAATTGTTATAACACTGCTTTAATAGAAGTTTTTCCTTCATTTCATGAAGACATACACGTAAAAATACTTAAAACACTTAATTAAATTTAAAAAATATATTTATATGCGAATATTGGGCTGCCTATAGCTTGATGTCACGGCGACGGCAGCGCAGAAACTGGTGAACTATATACCTATGAATTAAACTGTAATAAACGGACATAACAGGCATATCACGAGAAATCGAATTTTAATTCCTGAATATTGGTGCTATTTTTATTCAAAAATACGTTGTATTTATTAATATATATCTCAATTAAAAAAACACTTGTATCTAGGCAACCAAGTGTACATTTAGCCCTACTTGTCTAATTCTGGTGGCAATAAAGTTGCCTATGACGAACCTAAAACATAATACATGGCAACGCCGCATTATACAAATAAATAAGCAAAGAGTTAGCGGGTTTGCTTCTTTTGCTCTTTAATTGCACAAAATTTAAGTCTCATTAATGTATGAACTATCGTAAGTTAGTTTCACGCTTTTCATAATGATATTTCTAAAGCCCCTATGGATCAGGCATGAAGGTACGATAATACATAAATGTTTTTGCATTATAACCTCATTTGGTTTCCCACAGAGGATAAACCAATTTTTTCCGTTGATATACATCCCAAAGGGGGAAGATTCGCCACAGGAGGACAGGGTGGTCAAGGGGGGCGAATTGTCATTTGGAACATCGCTCCAGTATTATCAGAGGCCGACGAAGATGATCCCAATGTTCCCAAGCAACTTTGTCAGATGGATAATCACCTAGGTAATTAATTTTACAAGCAACTGTGTGTAAACCAATTGTTTACAAACGTGGTTGCCATGGCGGAAACTGCAGCTTTACGAAAAGCGGTAAGGTCTTTACGTGGCCTTTTTTTAAATTTTAACGCCCATTCCGCTTATAAGGATAGCATCACGCATAAAAGGTTGTTTAGAATGCTCGTTGCTGTACAGTTAAATGGCAGTTTATGATTAGGTTTTACAAAAGAGTAATGAAAAGTACACTTTTTGTTGAAAATAAGGTTTCAAATCACTCTTCGATTACAGAGAAATAATTATTTTATTGTTATTATTATGTAATGTTTTGTCATACTTCATTAGTATCTTATTGTATTTTGTGATAATATAATGTTTGTAATTCCAATGCTACTTGGTATGACAAAACTATGCAAAATCCACATCAGAATTTTTTAAATGTTCCAATTACTATATATACTATCTAAAAAACAAAAATACTTAAACAGTTATTTATGATACAAGTTCGTAAAGTACTACTTTACGAGACCACATTCCAATATTCAGAGTAGTACTGTGTGCAGTGCCACCTGGTACCTTAAATCTTCTAAAAAACAAAAATACAAAAATAGTTATTTATGATACAAGTTCGTAAGGTAGTACTTTACAAGACCACGTTCCAATATTCAAAGTAGTACTATGTGCACTGCCAGTGGATACCTGGTACCTTCAATCTTCTAAAAGACAAAAATACCAAAATAGTTATCTATGATACAAGTTCGTAAAGTACCACATTACGAAAATGTATCATACAGTTTCTTCTGCGACAGCTATTATGAAAAATAGCTAAAATTTAATGCAGAAAACTATACATTTTTTAAAAATATATAGAAAATCCACATCAGAATTTTTTAAATGTTCAGTTACTATAAGTTGTTGCCCTATTTATGAAACTATAATCATTGCAGCGTGTGTAAATGTGGTTCGATGGAGCTGCCAGGGCCACCTTCTGGCATCTGGTGGCGATGATAAATTGGTAATGATCTGGAAGCTGACGGGCGAAGGCAATTCAACCATATTCGGTGGCGGCGGTAAAATTAACGTCGAAACATGGAAATGCACGCACACATTGAACTCGCATAACGGAGATGTATTGGATCTCGCATGGGCACCTCATGATGGATGGTTAGCGTCAGCCAGTGTTGATAATACAGTTATTATATGGAATACACACAAGTTTCCAGAAAAGGTTGCAGTGCTGAAAGGTCATACGGCAATGGTCAAGGTATAGAAAAGAATAATATTTAACTGCTCATTAGTGATTTATTGTTGATATATATATAAACAATCTTTATTTGCTATTGGCTATGAACTGAAGACATTAAGACTGCTCACGAAACTAAGACACAAGGACAATCATCTTCATAACATATCAAACATAAATTTATACAAGATCACCAAAATCATACCCATCCAACAAAGACTGGACAAACTACGAAATAAATTTAAACAAAACTTGGACAATACCTGACGAATTATGTATTGAAAGAAAAGGCAAACGAACTACAAAATTACATCCGACAAAATTACATCCGTAATGTTAGAAAAGGCGGAAAGACCCCATGGGTCCCCCATGTTTAACATATATATATATGTATATGTTAAAATATCTAATTTTATATATTTTAGGGAGTCACATGGGATCCTGTAGGAAAATATATAGCAAGTCAATCAGATGATAAGTCTTTACGAGTCTGGAGAACTGCAGATTGGCAGCAACAAGAAGTCGTAACAGATGCATTTGTAGATTGCTCCGCGACAACACATGTACTGAGGCTGTCATGGTCTCCCGATGGGCAGTATCTGGTTTCGGCACATGCAATGAATGGTGGTGGGCCAACGGCACAAATTATCGAACGGGACGGTTGGAAGCAGGATAAAGATTTCGTTGGTCACAGAAAAGCTGTAACAAGCGTTGTAAGTTTCTTTATGAATCGGCTTAATCTGTTCTTATTAGATAATAAAAAACAAAAACTTTAACAGTCTCATTCATACATTCAAATGTAAAATGCTTATTAGACAAGAATAAAGAAAACTTTACCATTCATACATTCAAATGTAATATGCAATTATGACATAATAGGATTTGATGTTTGAATGTGATGCCAAATATCAAAATAATCTGCATCTAAGTCCTTAGCCACTCGCCGCTCACCACTCCGAGGCCTTACACGTATGTTATTTGCATCACATTCAAACATCGTATCCTATTATGTCATAAACGTATTTGACGTTTGAATGTTATGTTATCACATAACAAACACCTTACTATTAATGTTTTTTTTATACGCATTAAACCTGAATATTTTATTGTACAATTTTATGTCCTTTCAGAGATTTAATTCAAACATCTTAAAAAAAGTTAGTGCAGGGAGTCCGAAAACCCAACAGTACTGTTGTTGTGCAGTGGGCTCCAGAGATCGGTCAGTTAGTGTCTGGTTAACGTCACTTAAACGGCCATTAGTTGTCGTCAAAGATTTGTTTGATGACAGTGTCCTCGATATATCGTGGAGTAGTAACGGTTTGCATTTGCTTGCATGTTCCTGGGACGGAACTGTGGCATGTATAATATTCACTTCGGAAGAAATTGGAATTCCACTTTCTGGATTCGAAAAGGTAATTTACTCAGCGGAACCGAAACTTATAATAAATAATAATAATATAATAATAATAATAATAATACTAATAATAATAATAATAATAACTTATAAACACATATAATTCTAGGACGCACTTTACGAAAGAATGTATGGAAAGGCGTTGCAAAGAAACCTGATGAACAATAGTTTTGTGGGCAGTCAAATTATAGAAAATCCAGAAATGTTAGTGGCTTTAGATGAATTTAATGACAAAAATTTGTCCGATCAAAAGAAGCAGCAATTCACGGACATTAGTGTAGATATTCCCAAAATTACCCACAGCGTCCAACAAGAATCGCCAAAACCAAACAACATATTAGTGCCAGCAAATAAGCAGATTGAAACAACCCTGCCCAGTGGCAAACGAAGAATTACTCCGATGTTTTTAAAAGCAGTTCCGACGACTCCTACAAAGTAAGTTTTAAGTTTATCAAAGTAGATGAAATTGTCAAATTAACGACAATATCAGGCGTCATTTGTATGTGCAGGATTCATCATAAATAATATTCACTCATAATTTATTATTCATAATTCATAATTATATAATTTATACATAATTCATAATTATATAATTTATTCATAATTCATAATTTATGTAATATTCATAATTTCATAATATTCATGATTTATTGATAATGATGATGATATTGATCAGGATGATATTCATAATTTATGTAATTGTTTTCAGCACTCCAATTGAAATACCAGCAGTACAAACAACATCAGCATTTAGCTCCTCGTCGCCAACAAAGAGCAAAATCGTAGTTGTGCAGGAAAAAATTAAAGTTAATACGCATCCCATAAACCAATTTGCAAGTAATACAGCCGTTTTGTAAGTGAACATTCAAATCCGTTATTGTTATCAAATCATTGTGGAGTTTGTGAACGTTATTGTTATGAATATAATTTTGTTTTGCCTTTCTGACGCTTTGACGTTTTAGTTCGTCCGAGCCTGTGGTGCAGACCTATCATCCACCAGGTGTTCAAATCACACAGTTAACGTGTTCAGAAGTGCCAGGAGACCAGCCAATTGTACAGTTTATTAATGTGCTCGATCCGCTCAAGATGCCAATGGGGCATACAGTCACGAAGAAAAATGATTTTATAAAATTACAGGTTTGTATTACTTCTACAATCTGTTACAATTCTGCGGTGGATGTTAATCTAATATTATGCCAAATTTGGATCTAATCAATTCCTACCAAATGTTTATAAAAAATGAAGGTTTATATTTAGTACTTACTGGTAACTAATATTTATTTTTATTTTATTTTATGATTTATTTCTTTCGCCTGATTAGTTTCAGTTATGAAAAATAAAACTCAATAATACTTACCAGTAAGTACTAAATATAACAACCTTAAATATATATATATAACTAATAATTTATGAATGAAACCTTAAACTTGATTTATAAAAATATTAATAATACACTTTATTTCAATGTAAAACTCGCACAAGCAATAAATATCTAACTTACATCAAATTTTGTAGATTACCAATGGATGTCTAACGACATCAAGAGGGAAATTGTCTAGGATAGAGGTTTTCAAAACACCGGATGACAAGCAACCTTTATGGGAGACTTACTTGGGTAAATATATAGTTATGCACCGTCGGTTTCAATTTAAACCACCCAAATCGTCAAAACTGATGCCGTTTGTTTTTAGGATCAACGATAAAATGTGTTCAGTGCAATAGAAGACTTATAGTGGCTTGCTGTGAAGACTTAAGTATTAATGTGTACGACGTGAAATCCGGGGCAAGGTCACTTCCGCCCCTACTAATAGAAGACGTAGCGTCTGTCTTGTGCCTCACAGAAACCGGAATTTGTTTGGTCCTCACGAAAACGGGATTGCTGCACATGTGGAACATAGAAATTGGAAAATCCATTTTAAATAGAGTGTCCGTTAGAAGTTTACTGTCGAATAAAGGTAATGACAATGAAATTAAGCAGGGACGTAATAATAATGATAATTTCATTGCAGCTTTTATTAGTGGTTGCTCGTTAACTTCCTCCAATTTTCCGTTAATAACTTTGAGCGACGGGAAGGCATACTCGTATAGTCTAGATCTGCAGACATGGTAATAAACACGCTTTAATTAATATAAGACATTTGATGCTTTCCCAATTATAGTTCATTCACAAATTCGCTACTAATGGGTACGATTCACTAATGTCATTTATTTTTATTTTAGGATCCTTTTATCAAACCCTCAGGATCCGGTAAGCAAATCCGGTGGTTCAATGGCACGGTCCGTAGTCGGTAATTTGCCGTTAGCATCGTTACAAAAGCAAATGCCTGCCCAGTCGGCAAACGACAACTTACCATCCAGTGTCACTTTGAGTTTCCTAGAATCTCAAATCACGGGAAGTATGGCACTTGAATCCAGCGGAGAGTTTAGACATTGGTTGCTTGCTACTATTAATCACTTGCTGGACAAAGGTGAATATCTTTAGTTATAGAGAGTATATCAGTATAATAATGATCGACAAATTTTGACGAATGGTTCTCCCTTCAATTTAAATGCATTTTTCGGAAAGTATTTCCTATGCATTTTTCCTTACAAAAATACGTTCTCAGTTAAAGATGGTTAAAAAAGTGATACCAGTAACTGTCAAACTGCAATTTGAACCCAGTATTGCCATAAAAAATTAACGGAATCTGTCTTGCATCCCGAAAAAATTTAGGTTACACATCTTGCAAAAATTGAAATATCTCATAAACCTGACGTCTTACATTTTTTTTTTTACATTTCTGACATCAGCAAAAAAAATATCGGAATTGGCTATTTATATCTAAGGGATAAAAATTGTGTTGACCAGTGTAATGAGATAGTGTATGTAAGTGTATTCTTAATAATTTAAATATGGTAGCGGCAATGATTAGGTTTGTTTTTTGAGAAGACTGAAAGCAAAATAGTGCTAATATGGAAACATCTAGGTAGATGCGTTTTACTAAGAGCTTTTTTTATAAATTATTGTATTTTAGTGCCGTTCTATGCATAAATTATATCTACATAACGTTTTAGGTCCTGAATGTAGAATACGCTCAATTTTGGACGAATTAATGGGACCATCGCACCATTCCAGCAAGAAGCCAAAGTTGGGAACGATTTTGGTAAGGCGTAAGAACTGTTAATTTTACATCAATACAACTTCGTTCCGTTTCAGGGTTTATCCAAGAAGAATTTATTGAACGAAGTGCTGTCTATAATTAAAACAAAACTGCCGTGGCAGCGACTTTATAAGGAATACAATGAACAGCTAAACCTGTTGAGTAATTAATTTGTAACTTTAAAACCCACAATAAAGTGTAAATATCTTTTTATATTTTTACATATCCGTATTTAATTTTGATTTATAAATAAACTACATTTTTGGCATACGTCAATGGCTCATGATGGTTTTCCGGGAAGTTTTCTTCGTTCCTCGTCTATATATGTGTCCAGATCTTGCAGCGGTTTATAGTACAAGTGTACAGTCTGTGACCCGGCCAGCATGGACAACATTGCAGCACATACGAATGTCAAGTACTTCGGCCATGAAACTCCGGCAGGCATTATTTAGTGCGTTAATTCTTCTGACACTATATTTTTTGCCTGTCGTTTCTTGTATGTCCTATCTGCAAAATAATAAATTTATGTTAAAAAACGTTACCAAAATTGTTAATAACACATTTTACGATAAGAACCTTGCAATAAATATTAAGCAAATATATCAAACCAAATATATATTTATTTTAAAATATGAAAATCAAAAGAAACAATTCGAGTTTCTTTGACAAAATAAAAATAATTGATTGACTGTCATAAGTTAAAACTCGAGTAGTGAATTTTAAAGAATAAAATGTGGTAAAAACATAGTAATTTAAAAATAAATAAACATAAATAAGTAATTAAAAACAGCAATTATGAATTGTATTATTTATTATTATCATTACGTAGAGATCTGCAGTACAACTTATCGCACCACTGATTGTATAATGTATGGGCCGTTTTAGATTCTAGTTTTGGACCTTAGAGATCATTTGTTCCTGTAAACACTATAAAGACAAGTGAATCTTAAGTGTCGTTCTCTTAAACTCGTTTTATTCTTAGTCAATTGCTCGACAAGTAAAATTGTTTTATACTGACATATAACTTGTTATACTGATTGTTCCTGAGATCTGCATTACAACTTATCGGACAACTGACTGTATAATGTATATATCGTTTTAGATTCTAGTTTTGGGCCTTCGAGTTTCTTTGTTCCTGTAAACAATTTATAAAGACGAGTGAATGTTAAGTCGTTCTCTTAAACTCGTTTTATTCTTAGTCAATTGCACGACAAGTAAAATTGTTTTATACTGATATATAACTTGTTATACTGATTGTTTCTGAGATCTGCATTACAACGTATCACACAACTGACTGTATAATGTATGGGCCGTTTTAGATTGTAGTTTTGGGCCTTCGAGTTTTTTTGTTCCTGTAAACAATTTATAAAGACGAGTGAATGTTAAGTCGTTCTCTTAAACTCGCTTTATTCTTAGTCAATTGCGAGACAAGTAAAATTGTTTTATACTGATATATAACTTGTTATACTGATTGTTTCTGAGATCTGCATTATAACTTATCGCACAACTGACTGTATAATGTATGGGCCATTTTAGATTCTAGTTTTGGGCCTTTGAGTTTCTTTGTTCCGGTGAACACTTAAAGACGAGTGAATGTTAAGTCGTTCTCTTAAACTCGCTTTATTCTTAGTCAATTGCAAGAAGTAAAATTCTTTTATACTGATATGTATATAAATTGTTATTCTGATTGTTTCTGAGATCTGCAGTACAACTTATAGCACAACTGATTGTATAATGTATGGGCCGTTTTAGATTCTAGTTTTGGATCTTTGAGTTCGTTTGTTCCTTTAAACACTATATGAAGACGAGTAAGGCCCAGTTGTATGATCGTGGATCATCTTGACCATGGTTCAGTTACCTAGGATACAATTGTTAATACAACAGTATCCTAGGCAACTGAACCATGGTCATGAATGATCCACGATCGTACAACTGAGACAATTGTTAATACCATGGTATCCTAGGCAACTGAACCATGGCCATAAATGTTCCACGATCGTACAACTGGGCCTAAATGTTAACTCGTTCTCTTAAACTCGTTCTATTCTTAGTAAATTGCAAGACAAGTAAAACTGTAACTTCTGGGGGACCTTAAAACATACAGACACAATGTAAGTTATGTACTTACAAAAGTTAGTCTCCCCAACTTGCCAATTTATCATGGAAAACTCCAACGCTGCACCCAAACAGAAAAATAAAGGCAGAAACCTGTAGATTCCTAAGTACTGTTTTCCAGGCCACTTATCGAAAAACCTTTGTAATTTCGAACTGTATAATCTTCCAGGCATAATATTAATAGGTAAAAATAGTAGTGACTTTTGGGGTTAGGTCTTACGTCATTACTAGTTTATGTGGTTAATGTTACGATATGAGCAGTTTTCTAAATTACTATTATAATAAACTTCTAAATTACTATTACAATCATAAATATTGTTATGATTATCAATATATAATAAGAATATTTATTAGTATAAAGCTATTTAATATACACACAAAGCATAATATAAAAACGAAAATATATCAAAAATAAAGCAATATCATTAGTTTAATTATTTGTTTAATTTGAAGATTAAACTAATCTAAGTTAGATTAATTAAATAATCAGTTTCCAAATAAATAACCTAAAATTGAATTGAAAGTTATGCCATAAAACAAATTCAGTGCCATATGGCAGTAGTTTGGCAACCAAACTTACATATGTAAGTTCGGTTGCATAGGTACTCTATTAAGATTGACTATTTTCAGCGAAATATAAATCTCACTGTATAATACTAGTTGTGAGGGTTTTTTCATATCATTATTTTATTAAGTTAGATTAATTCAATAATCATTTAATAAATATGTAACATATAATATACTCTGACCTTTGCAAAAAATATGATAAATAATGAATAACTTTTACCTAATTCAGTTTATTTTTTATACATAATTAAGTATATATTTAGGTATATAAAAAACTGTGAATAAAAGTTAAAAGTTATTTAATTAAGTATGCAATATAATTACGTTTTACAGGACTTTAGCCACAAAAACATTCAAAGTTAAAAAAATTATATTTGACATATGTTGACATATTCTATATTTGACAGTGAAAGAGATTGTATCACACGTGTTTAATTAATTTTATTTAGTTTGATTATTAAACTTTAATAAACCATGGCGAATGTACAACGTAGAATGGAGACTATGATAGATGAGTTTGATGTTATGATACGAACAGAATTTTTTACGAACGACGAATGCAGGTATTCACTAATTAAGTTTACAAATTTTAACCCTTTTAACGATTTCCCCAATCTATTTCGTAGCAGATATGTTTTTGTTTAAGTTAATTGACAATCCAGTCACTATTCTATGTTAATTATTGTTACGCATAGGCTGTTTCCAGAAAAACGCAGCAAGCCGTATTATTTAAGCCGTTGATAACCAGTGCGGTGTCCATTTTGCACTACTCTGGTTTTCAACGGCTTATATGAAAGTACAGTACGCGTCGATAATCAGAATCTTGGTTATCCGAACGCCCGCTAATCCAAACGCCCAAAAACAAACCTAAGGGGGGCGATAAAAGTATTTGAAAACAGGTCCGCTTAGTAAGGCATAGTATAATACTATAATATATTGCGCGAGAAATTTAAATAACTAATGTATAACGCAAATAAACTGCTCGATATGGAATTAACGACTTTGATTGCTTAGTTAGAATGTTAGAATAGTCTAAATAAAAATCAAAATTGAATGAAATAAAATCTCTGAGATATATAAAATTGAAGACAATCTAAGAATCTAAGAAAATCAAAAACAAAGTCTGTAATATATATATAAAAATTGAAGACAAAAACATCAAAAACGTAATCTGCAAGATATATAAAATTAAAGACAAACTGAAAATTTTGAAAATGTTAATAGAAAGTCAAAAACAAAGTCTGTAATATATATAAAAATTGAAGACAAAAACATCAAAAAAGTAATCTGCGAGATATATAAAATTAAAGACAAACTGAAAATTTTGAAAATGTTAATAGAAAGTGTAAAAATTTGTGAGACATAACATAATATATTTGAATAAAATATAATATATTTGAAGACAATCTATGAGTCTAAAAAATCAAAAACTTTCTTACTAATACTTAGCAAGGCCGTAGTATATACTAGTGAACTTACGTATTTGAAGACAATCTAAGAGTCTAAAAAATCAGAAACTTACGTACTAATCCTTAGTACGGCCATAGTATGTACTAGTGAACTCACAAGACCAAATGATTATAAAATGTGTTTGTTTTAGGATCATCAAGACAAAGCGAAAAGAGTTTGAAAGCAAATTAAACGGTTGGTCGAAATCGTTAAAGGTTTATAAAGAGTACATTGCGTATGAATTAACAGTCTATCGCCTGATAAAAGCAAGGAGGAATAAGCTGTTAAATGGCGATAAGATTAATCAACTGGAGCACAAAATATTACAGAGAATTAGAGCTTTATATGAAACGGCAATGCAGAGAAATCCGGCAAATGTAGAAATGTACCTTAATTACTTCCAATTCTGCAGAGAATGCAATTACATACATTCAGCTTCAAAAATTTGCGAAAAAATGATACAGGTAATTATATTCTTCCATAGGAATGTTCTTCAGGAATAATATGAATTACGTGTTGTAGTATCATGGTAAAAGTGAGAAAACATGGCTGCTTGCTGCAAGATGGCACTTAAATGAGGGCAATGATATGAACGAAGCTATGACATATATAAAACGCGGTCTTGCGATCCACAAAGAGAGTAAATCACTGTATTCCGAGTACATATTTTGTGAGGTACTGAATCTTAACGCCAGCATTGCAAATGATGAAGACGAACAGGAAAAATATGATTTACTGACAAAAAGGCTCAAAACTGTTCTAGATAAAATGTTCGTTTCCATCAATGACCGTCAGACGTACATTGATATATTGAAGTGGCTTGAAAAGTATAGATTTACATTACCTACCCAAGATTTTATAATACAACATTTGTTGCAAAAACATATAGAGAGTGAGCATCTTTGGGACTTTTTAGCTCAAAGAGAAAAACGAGGTACTTAAGTCATTACTTATTATACTAGTTTTATTTTGATTTGTGAAAGGAGAAATTATTAAATGACACACATTCAACCTTTTTCACAAAAAACTTTTGTGGATTAATTGGAAAATATGAAGAAAAAAAAAACAAATGTTTTTTGTAAAAAGGATTAATATGTGTCATTCACTTATTATATTGAAATGCGTACTAATTATTACTCAATTTTTTTTTGCAGGTTTTCATTACGTACTAAATGCAACTTCTATAACGGATTGTAAAAGTTCAAGTTTTATGTACTGCATAAAAAAGTATGAGGAAGGAATTCTTACCGTTCCAGAAGAAAATAAGCAGTCCTTAACAGACCTGTATTTAAAGAGCCTTGGTGATACTTCAACTGAAGAGTTTTCAAATGCAAACCTAGAGAAGAAAAACATACTGATATCGGCGTACGAACAAGCTTTCATGAATGCATGTTTATCGGAAGAATGTTACTTATCGTGGCTCGATTTAGTAAACGATTTCGAGGCGAGTCGTGTATTCGAAATCGCTACAGAACAGTATCCAAAATCTATATGTTTATGGAATCTAAGGCTTAGACATGAAATTGTTAAAGACTGCCGTTCAAGAGTGATTGATACCTTTACTAAGGGAGTTGAAGCTCTAAAAGAGGACTCCTGCCCGTTATGGATACTAACATTGCGATATCACGTTATAAGTTCGTCAGATGAAAAAATTGAGGAGTTTTACAAAGATGCGATTGCACAAGATCCGAATATCTCGAATCTTTTTAAACCTAAATATCTTGAGTGGGTCGCCATGAAGTACGACGCCCAAAAATCCAGGGAAGTTTTTAATTCAATGATGAGATTGAAACCGTATAGTAAAGAATTATATAGTACAATGTTGAAGTTGGAATCCGTATTGCACTTATTAAACGATCCTAAAGAAATTGAAAAATTTCATCTGGTAGGAACCGAGCTCTTGGGAAATGAAGACGTCGATGTTTGGATAAATTACTTAGAATATCATATGTACCATTTAGTAAACGATGAATCTGAATTATCGATTATTTACAACAACGCCAAGCAGCGCTTACCCAACGATTTGTTTATGGAATTGGAACAGAGGTATCGTCTACTTAGAAACAAGAAAGAAACAGAGATAAAAAATTTCATTAGGCAAAAGGGGAAATAATTATGTTTTTGTTGTTTATTTTTTTTTTATATAAATGCATTGAATGTAAAATTAAAACAATAAACAAGTTTTTCATGTTGACATATCCTGTAAGTATACCTTTAATATATGGAAACAATAAAAATATTATAGTTACACAGTGTAATTAACAAAACAAAACTTACCCTTTACACAGTTATAATAATATAATTTTTAAATAATTATCTTAAACTGTTATTGATATATTAATTATTTATTTAGTGATTACATTTGACATTTATTTTTTCTATATTATTGACTTGTTTAATGCGTTTTTTATTGCAGTATTATTTACAATAATTCAGATTTTTGAACTGTGTCAACATCAAATACAAATATACACAAAAAATTGTACATGCGATTTGCATTGTTAAAACAACCGAGTCGTACATTATTACATACATAAATATAAACATTTAACTCAATGTATATATACATGCAGTTCATAACACAAGAGTTCGCTAAGTTTTAATATAACTGAAATAATTTTTATTTGCATAGAAAAAGTAAATGAAACTCAACGAAGATGTAATAAACAATTGATAACACAACAATTGAGTTCATTTAGTTTTATTATAACTCGAATAATTTTTCTTTGCAAAATGAATGAATCATTTGCTAACAACGGGGTTTTTTTTTATTAGACCATTCAAAATATACTAACAAACTAAAGGTTATATATTATTAATAATCATAAGTATTTGACTCCAGTGGTTTTTTAGTCAATCATTTATTATTAGCACATTTATAATTCATTGTTTATTTATGAATTTTATTTTTTTTATCTTATGGGTTTGTTAAAATTTTGTTTACGCTTATAAATGATAGGGTAAATTTTAAAATAATAAAAATTGTATTATATTTTGATATATCAGTTTCCACTTATTATTTTATATACATCTGAGGGGTTTTACAAATGTTCATTGGAACTATAGTAGTGTGTAGAAATTATAAAAAAATATTTTTCTTACTAATCTTGTAAAGCATAAGAGGCTTCATTAGAAAGAAATCTCACACGTTATGTGCGGATATTATCTACAGTATCTACATAAGTTTTTGTTCTACTTTGGAAAATAGTTACAAAAAATGATTGATGATTTATGTACAGTCGAATGCTTAAAAGAGGTGGATAAATAAAATGTTGCGATTAACCATATCCGTCTTTATTATTGCGGTAGCAATATATAGTGATTATATTCAAAGTTACGGTTCTCAGTTGATCGAGTACTCTACAAATTCAAGGAGACTAGGTAGGTATCGCTTACGAATCAAAGAAATTTTGAAACGTAACGCTACAAATGTAAGCTTTGCGGGAGAAATTATTATGCAAACGGAAAAAACTACCGATGTTTTCCTGAGTATACATAAGATTTGTTGCCAATTAAAAGTTCTCATTACAAAGCAAATTTTCTTTGATTCGCAAGTAGCGGAATTTTTATTTCATGGCAAGTAGTCTAATATGGGTATGACTAGTACAAAATTATTTTGTGATCCACAAAGAGCTGGTGATAACATCAACAATAACAGCAACAACAATTTATAGCAACAACAATATAAACGTATATATTTGGTAGAATATATAAATTGATTTTATCTTAATAAATGTACAGGCCTGCACATATTTAATACACATTATTAAAACATATTAAAATTTATTATGATTAAAAATTGTATAACAATATCAAGGATATAGCAGAATATGCAGTACATTGTTTCTTGTAGAATTTCTTAATCTTACATCGTTTTTTTTTTGTAAAACCATTGATTGTATGAAATGTAGCAAATAGTAATACATTAATTTTAATCCTTACAATATAGACATAAATAATACTGGTGTGGCAGTACTGTAGCATACATATGTCGTGTTTATAATATATTCTTTATTCTACGTATAGTGATATATGTCTTACGCTATTATTTAATCATAATATCAACTTAAAAACAACTAAACACTTGTATTGCTTAAGATAACCAATACGTATAGACCTGCAATTTATTTTTAGGCACAATATCATGTTATATTGTTTCGTATAAAAATGCTTCAATAACATAATAAAGTGCAATAGTTTCCAGCCATACATAAATAATAATTTATATATTCTCCACTATGTAACGGTGTTATATATGTATATATAACTTAGTCTGTATATCGACATTTCTATCTATATTATGTTTAAATTCGTTATCTACACTACTTTTGATAAGAGTAGATGTACTGTATGGAGTCTTGTACATCGGGGTTAGTCTTTTTTTATGTTATATTAAAAATTGCACCTCAGTCATAAGAGTTTTTCGAGTATGGGAAACGACAATTCCCGGTGGGTTCCTGGAATACCACATTGCTCTTCTTCAATATTGGAAATACAATTGGTGTTTTCTTTTATGTCAGTGTTCCATCACAGTACAGTTTCCATTTCAGCAATCTCAGTTCGAGGCCTTAAACAGATTGAATAGTTTTATTTGGCACAATAAATATCACAAAACACAAATTCAAAAGATGATAATTGAAATAAAAAATAGTGCGAAAGTTAAAATTCATGGGATGCGTACACAATATAACACAAACTTTCAGCAACTAATAAAAATATCATCTACAATACAATACTTGTACGGAAAATAATACTCATATGCATATCTTATTTGTGGTGCTGGTGCCAGGATAATGATAGGATCCGTATTTTTATATCATTCGATGAACGAACGTGGTCATATTTATTTGCTTTTAATGCATACTAAACTCTGATACATAGTCGAAGAATATTTGAGCACCATGCAAAAGCACACATGTCCGTAATATTTTCATAATGAGTTATTGATTCTTTCTGGTAGGTTTTCTTAAATTGTATCCGAATTCTATATCAGATTTGCGCAAAAATTATCTTGTGCTGTAGTAAATCCATAGGAAAATACAACTGTCTAAACCAGGGGTCCAAAATTGTTTGGGAGAATTGCCACATAGGCATATTGCAATTTCTGGGTTCGCCTGATCTACTTTTACCTGTAACTGTATGTGCACAATACATTAATATATATGCACCTACAATCTTTGAACTATAATAACTATAATACTATAAAAACTATAACAACATTTATTGAAATTACAAAAAAAAATATTGAAATGAAATGTAGCAAGGAACAAGTATACAACAATATTGTGTGTGCCAAAAATTTATGAAAAGTTGCCAAATATTCAGAAAACCAATTCAAATAATAGTAATTAGATTAGCAATAATATAATTTTCTAATACCTGCATCTATCATAATAGTGCAATAAGAAAATCTAAATAACGCAAAAGAAATATCCAAATTGTAGAAAATATATTGAACATATCTAATATTGAAAGTACAATTATCTGAAAATTTTGGGAATAACCATTAAAATTTTAACAGAAAAATCGAAATTTTCTGAGTAAATTCGAGTAAAATGGAAACAGTAATCATTGACACTGTGACAAAATAATTGAACATTTTACAGAGAAATTAAAATTTCGATGGAAATAATTAAAGTTTAATAGAGATAATTGATGTTTTTAACAAAAATAATTGAAAATTTGACGGTTTTCTTTGAAATTATAACTTTAAACATTCTAAACATTAAAAATTACAGTTATCATTAAAACTTTGATAGAAATTGTTAAAAATTTGATTCTAGTCAATAAAATTTTGAAAGAGTAGATGAGATTATACCAGAAATACAGAATGTTTGTAAGAACAATTAAAACTTTAATGAAATTTTTATAGTTATCATAGAAATTGTTAAAAATTTGATTCTAGTCAATAAAATTTTGAAAGAGTTGATGGAATTATACCTGAAATACAGAATGTTTGTAAGAATAATTAAGATTTTAATGAAATTTTTATAGTTATCATTGTTATCATAGAAATTATTAAAAAATAGATTCTAGTCAATAAAATTTTGAAAGAGTAGATGAGATTATACCAGAAATACATAATGTTTGTAAGAACAATTAAAATTTTAATGAAATTTTTATAGTTATCATGACAAAACAATTGAAAATATGATAGAAATCATTGAAATTATTACAGAACAGTTCAAATTTCGACAGAAATAAGCATTTTTCTAAAATGTAAATGCGTTTTTTAACAAAAATTATTGAAAATTTGACGGTTTTTATTGAAAGTCTAACTCTAACTAACTCTAAAAATTGCAGAGATTATTGAAACTTTTATAGAATAGGCTGAAAATTTGTTAGTAATAGTAATTTAAACAGAATGGTTAAAATTATGCCAGAAATAATGAAGTTTTGATAAAAGCAATTCAACACTTGACAGCAACCTTCGGAATTTTGGGAATAATAACTAAAATTTTAACAGAAAAATCGAAATTTTCAGAGGAAATGAAAATCTTCACAGTAATCATTTACACTGTGACAAAATAATTGAACATTTTACAGATTATTTAAATTTTTAACAGAAACAATTAAAGTTTAGTAGACATAATTGATTTTTTTAACAAAAATAATTGAAAATTTGACAGTTTTCATTAAAATTCTATCTCTAAACATAAAAATTTCAGTAATTATTGAAAATTTCATAGAATGGGTTGAAAATTTGTTAGTAATTATTGAAATTTTGACAGAATAGTTCAAATTTTACCAGAAATAAAAACATTTGGTAAAATCAATTAAACACTTAACAGCAACCTTCGAACTTTTGGGAATAATCATTAAAATTTTAACAGGAAATCGAAATTTTCTGAGTAAACTAAATTTTTGATAATAATCATTTACATTGTGAAAAAATAATTGCAAATATTATAGAACAATTAAAATTTTAACAGAAATAATTAAACTTTAATACTGATAATTTATTTCCTTAACAAAAATAATTGAAAATTTGACAGTTCCAAATGAAATTCTAACCCTACGCATTAAAAATTACAGTGATCATTGAAAATTTTAACAGAAAAATCGAAATTCTCAGGGTAAATGAAAATCTTCACAGTAATTATTTACATTGTGACAAAATAATTGAAAATTTTACAGATTATTTAAAATTTCAACAGAAACAATTAAAGTTTAGTTCATATAATTGATTTTTTTAAGAAAAATAATTGAAAATTTGACTCTTTTCATTAAAAGTCTATCTCTAAACATAAAAATTTCAGTAATCATTGAAAATTTTATAGAATGGGTTGAAAATTTGTTAGTAATTATTGAAATTTTGACAGAATAGTTAAAATTTTGCAAGAAATAAAAACATTTGGTAAAATCACTCAAAAACTTAACAGCAACCTTCGAACTTTTGGGAATAATCATTAAAATTTTAACAGATAAATCGAAATTTTCTGAGTAAACTAATTTTTTTATAATAATCATTTACATTGTGAAAAAATAATTGCAAATTTTATGGAACAATTAAAATTTTAACAGAAATAATTAAACTTTAATACTGATAATTTATTTCCTTAACAAAAATAATTGAAAATTTGTCAGTTTCAATTGAAATTCTAAACCTACACATTAAAAATTGCAGTGATCATTGAAAATTTCAACAGAAAAATCGAAATTTTCAGGGTAAATGAAAATCTTCACAGTAATCACATTGTGACAAAATAATTGAACATTTTATAGTTTATTTAAAATTTCAACAGAGACAATTAAAGTTTAGTAGATATAATTGAATTTTTTAACAAAAATTATTGAATATTTGGCAGTTTTCATTAAAGTTGTATCTCTAAACATAAAAATTTTAGTGATCATTGAAACTTTTATAGAATGGGTTGAAAATTTGTTATTAATTATTGAAATTTTGACAGAATAGTCAAAATTTTGCCAGAAATAAAAACATTTGGTAAAATTAATTCAACACTTAACAGCAACCTTCGAACTTTTGGGAATAATCATTAAAATTTTAACAGATAAATCGAAATTTTCTGAGTAAACTAAATTTTTGATAATAATCATTTACATTGTAAAAAATAATTGCAAATTTTATTGAACAATTAAAATTTTAACAGAAATAATTTCACTTTAATAGTGATAATTTATTTCCTTAACAAAAATAATTGAAAATTTGACAGTTTCAATTGAAATTCTAACCCTACACATTAAAAATTGCAGTGATCATTGAAAATTTTAACAGAAAAATCGAAATTTTCAGGGTAAATGAAAATATTCACAGTAATCATTTACATTGTGACAAAATAATTGAACATTTTACAGATACCTTACAGCAACCTTCGAAATTTTGGGAATAATCATTAAAATTTTAAGAGCAAAATCGAAATTTTCTGAGCATATTAAAATGTTGACAAAAATAACTGAATTATTTGTTAATACAACTAAAACACTTAATGAAAGAGTTAAAAGTGTAGTAAAAAAAATTATCAAAAGGCATAAAATTTGAAAATTTATTCCAACTGCAAACAAATGATGTACATTGTAGATAAAAAACACACACAGGTTACTTTGTTAGTATCACTTAGATTTATTTTTTTACCTATTTCACAATGTATAATGTATAGGGAAAATTTATTGAAAATATTGCAGAAAATATTAAAAAATCGCAGAAAATGTCTGCAAATATCAGAAAATTAATGAATGACATCGGGAGCTACTGATTTTTACAGATTTTTTTAAAGAAAATCGTCTTAATTTTCGTCAAAATTCAACATATTTTCCACATAACTCTTTAAATATATTAAATTTTCAATTAAAATTGTTAAAATTTGTCTAATTTTCAACTGCATCTATCAAAATTTTAATTGAAATGAAAACTGTATTTTACTATTTGTGTCTTTGCTTTTGCATTGTTCTTTTTGTTGTTTAGTTGTGTTGTTTGTTGTCATGTATATATTTACATTTTGTATATTATGTAGCCTTTGTGCTAATAAATATTCTTTATTATTATTGTTATAAAATTGAAAAATTTTGTCAAATTTTCAACTGCATCTATCAAAATTTGTTAATAGCTTCACCTCTTTAGATTTTAACGATATTTGTTGCAAATTTAACAAATTTGGATAATTTGAATAGAAAATATGGCAGATTTGATCTGTTGTATTTGTAAATTTGATACAATTTCAGAACAATTTTTTAAATTAATTTAATGACCAAAATAATGGCGAGCCGGATTAAACCCTCTCCAATAGTTTGGGAACCCCTGGTCTATGTATTTAAAATATAATAATTTACATAGAAAACTATGTAATATGTAAATATAGCGATATAACCAAATAACTTTATAATTATGTTTGATGTAAAAATTCTTGTCAGATTTAGGTACAAAATAAGACTATGAATGTATTTATTTTTATGGGTTAATGTATTTTCTTAATGAATCACATGTTTTCAAACAAATAAATCATTAACTAAACATAAACAAACAATTTTTGTTTTGAAATTCTGGAATTGAAGAATATTTCATCAATTCAAAAAATGTGTTTTCTTGTACGAGTAAAATTAATATTTTCTTTTATCAGCAATATATTATAGTTATTTTGTAATTCTGGAATCGAAGAATTTTTCATTAATGAAAAAAAAAGTTTTCTTGTAAAAGTAATATTATTGCATATAAGCAACATCGACAATAAGACTATCAATATCGCTATAGTTCGTAGTCCAGTTTTCAAGTTTAGTGGAACAATAACGCTCATTTTGCAACTAGTTGTATAAATAGCTATATTATGATTGAGAAACATATCAGCAGCTGTCTATTTGAACTTGAATCTACTATGATGATATAGTCGAAAATATATTCTCGTAATGTAGGAAATGATGAAAAAATATACATACTTGAGATCCGCATTACTGCCGATTTGGTCTGGGTTTAATCCTCTTAACCTGGCCCTGGCTTGTTCTCCCGACACAATCACACTGTAATTGGTAAAACCATATATTAGGAATATGTATGAAATGAACTATTATAGATAACAATTAGCTGCATTCGATTGTCATACCCGACTAACATTGACATTCTTATATTATCGAAGGATTCATTTCATGATGCACTATTTCAACTATAGTAGTAATGAATTGGAGGTTCTAAAACACTCTTCTAGCTAGAGCAACATTCGAGAATTAGTTTCAGATAGACATATACTAAAAATACTAAATTCCGATGATAAAATTACCAATTTGTTTGTGTGCCTAAAAGACATTATTATATTATCGAAGAGCTTATTTCATGATACACTATTTCAACTATAGTAGTAATGAATTCGAGGTTCTAAAACACTCAGCTAAATTAGCATTCGAGAATTAGTTTCAGTAGACATATACTAAATATACTAAATTCCCCTCATAAAATTAAAAATTTGCTTGTATGCTTAAAAAATATTCTTAGTTTATCGAAAGATTTATTTCATGATGCACTATTTCAACTATAGTAGTAATGAATTGGAGGTTCTAAAATACTCAGCTAGAATAACATTCGAGATTTAGTTTCAGTAGACATATACTAAATATACTAAATTCCCCTGATAACATTACCAATTTGTATGTATGCTTAAAAGATAGTCTTATATTATCGAAGAACTTATTTCATGATGCACTATTTCAACTGTAGTAGTAATGAAATGGAGGTTCGAAAATACTCTTCTAACTAGAGCAACATTCGAGATTTAGTTTCAGATAGATATATACTAAATATACTAAATTCCCCAGATAAAATTGAAAATTTTGTTTGTATGCTTAAAAGACATTCTTATATTATCGCAGGACTTATTTTATGATTCACTATTTCAACTATAGTAGTAATGAATTGGAGGTTCTAAAACACTCAGCTAGAATAACATTCGAGATTTAGTTTCAGTAGACATATACTAAATATACTAAAATCCCCTGATAAAATTACCAATTTGTTTGTATGCTTAAAAGACATTCTTATATTATCGAAGGACTTATTTCATGATGCACTATTTCAACTATAGTAGTAATGAATTGGAGGTTCTAAAATACTCAGCTAGAATAACATTCGAGATTTAGTTTCAGTAGACATATACTAAATATACTAAATTCCCCTGATAACATTACCAATTTGTATGTATGATTAAAAGATATTCTTAGTTTATCGAATGATTTATTTCATGATGCACTATTTCAACTATAGTAGTAATGAATTGGAGGTTCTAAAACACTCAGCTAGAATAACATTCGAGATTTAGTTTCAGTAGACATATACTAAATATACTAAATTCGCCTGATAAAAGTACCAATTTGTTTGTATGCTTAAAAGACATTCTTATATTATGGAAGGACTTATTTCATGATACACTATTTTAACTATAGTAGTAATGAATTCGAGGTTCTAAAACACTCTGCTAGAATAACATTCGAGATATAGTTTCAGTAGACATATACTAAATATACTAAATTCCCCTGATAAAATTACCAATTTGTTTGTATGCTTAAATGACATTCTTAGTTTATCGAAGGATTTATTTCATGATGCACTATTTCAACTATAGTAGTAATGAATTGGAGGTTCTAAAACACTCAGCTAGAATAACATTCGAGTTTTAGTTTCAGTAGACATTCTAAATATACTAAATTCCCCTGATAAAATTACCAATTTGTTTGTATGCTTAAAAGACATTCTTATATTATCGAAGAACTTATTTCATGATGCATTATTTCAACTATAGTAGTAATGAATTGGAGGTTCTAAAACACTCTGCAAGAATAACATTCGAGATTTAGTTTCAGTAGACATATACTAAAAATACTAAATTCTCCTGATAAAATTACTAATTTGTTTGTATGCTTAAAAGATATTCCTATATTATCGAAGGATTTATTTCATGATGCACTATTTCAACTATAGTAGTAATGAATTAGAGGTTCTAAAACACTCAGCTAGAATAACATTCGAGATTTAGTTTCAGTAGACATATACTAAATATACTAAATTCCCCTGATAAAATTACCAATAGGTTTGTATGCTCAGAAAACATTCTTAGTTTATCAAAGAATTTATTTCGTCATGCACTATTTCGACTATAGTAGTAATGAATTGGAGGTTTTAAAACACTCAGCTAGAATAACATTCGATATTTAGTTTGAGATAGACATATACTAAATATACTAAATTTAGTATATTTAAATTCCCCTCATAAAATACCAATTTTTTTTATGTTTAAAAGATTTAAACACTATTCTGGGTACAAAAACAGAGAAACAAAAGAACTTGTTATGTTTTTTATAATTGGTGAGTGAATCGTGTGTAAAACTTATTGTATGCACAGTTAATGTTTTTACGTTGTACGATCTTTTTACCCACTTGTGCCAAAAAGTTTCACTTTACGCATTATGAGCAGTGCGCAAAAACTTAGTTTACGCACTAAAAAAAAGGTATTTCTTTCACAACACTATCCATGACTATACTTCTGTATGGTCTTCATAGTTATGTTTATTGTCTTAATCTCGTACACAAAGTATAAACTCAAACTTTAATTGATAATATTTAGAATTACGTGGTAATTTTATTTACCTCTGCTCTCCTAAACAATGATTTATTCTTTTACCTTTACAAAGACCAACTTATTATGTAAATGCAGTTTCAAGCTTTCAGAACTCAGCATTTATAAATAAACATATTGTTTTCGGAGTTTTGCATTCCCACTAAATTATGCATACAACCTACGTAATTGTACACTACAAAAAATCTGGCTTGCATACAGTCACTTAAGAATTTACATTCCCACGGGCATAAGAAATAACATCAATCGTTGTAGAACTAATTAACTAGGTTCTGTTGGCGAATCTGTTAGATTAAACATCGTATCGTCTCGTTAGTGTTGCTAAATAGAAAACGTGTTGAAATTTATTTTTGAATTGTGGTTTGCATGCATGTGTGTATTTGTGTGTTTTGTTACGATCTCATATAGTAACGACATTTTCTTGAATATTGCGTTTTATTGTAATGCATAAAGTTTGATGGAAACTAAAAAAAAAAGCGAAATACATTTCAATTTAATCTGTTAAGCTGAGAACAAAATCTAATATAATGTAGGAGAGCAGATAGGCTACGACAGTTCTGATGCAAATGGGAAATTGTCGCAGAACTGTCATAGCCTATCTACTCTCATACATTATATTAGATTTCATTCGGATTAATTCCAAATGTATACATTATCTTATGAGCTAGAGTAATAATAATTTAGAAAATTAGTCGTAACTAATAGTTAGCTAAAATTAAACGATTACTTCATCGAGCTCGTGTTTAACTAAACGCAACATTCAAGTTAGGTGTGCGAACATAGATACAACAGATTTTGACACAAATGCAAGGACATCGGCACATTCCCATGTACACGTAAGCCATTAACTTACTCAGGAGAACCAGCAGAACCCAGACAGGACGAAAGACAGTTGCTGCGTCGTTGACGCCTACCCATACATAACAAATATCAAGTCGTGGGAGATGGGTGATTTAGCTACTGGGTAACTAACTACAGGTAAATAATGAGCAGGCAGTGTATTTCCACAAGGGCCGGATTCAAAATTAAAAAAAACGTGTGGCATCATTAGTTTTCACAAAATAATGGGCGCTTTGGATACATACTTGTGGTGGCTATAAAATTTTAACTCAGGTTTGCTGCTAATATTGACTGCGTACTTATCTTTATAACTGTTTTATGGCGTCTTTTGTGTCGGGTCTAAGATTTGCACCGATTAAAATTTTACTCTTGGGGATACATGTATTTTAACCGATGAAAACCAGAGTGGTCTAGGTCAATTTGTTATAAATTTAAGAATCACTGACTGATTTAAATCATGATTTATTCAAGTGATGATCAAATGATTTTTGTAAATAAATCATTGATTTTAATCAAAATTTATAGTCATTACTTTTGCTCTGTTTGTGCATTCTAATACCTAATTCTATTAGGTATAAAATGTTGCTATACTGTAAAAACCTTTACTATTCTCTGCTATTTTGTAAAAAAAATAATTAAAATTTTTAATTTTCTTTCAAGACATACAAATAACATTTCAAAATGACATTGTTTTAAGAAAAGTTGCAGGAAGTTTGACAGTGTTATGGTAATTTTAAATCATGATTTAGATGTATTTGTACCGATGAAAACTAGAGTGGTCTAAGTCCATTTGTTATAAATTTAAGAATCATTGACTGACTTAAATCACGATTTATTCAAGTGATGATCAAATGATTTTTTTAAATAAATCATTGATTTTAATCAAAATTTATAGTCATTACTTTTGCTCTGCTTGTGCATTCTAATACCTAATTCTATTAGGTATAAAATGTTGCTATACTGTAAAAACCTTTACTATTCTCTGCTATTTTGTAAAAAAAATAATTAAAATTTTTAATTTTCTTTTAAGACATACAAATAACATTTCAAAATGACATTGTTTTAAGAAAAGTTGCAGGAAGTTTGACAGTGTTATGGTAATTTTAAATCATGATTTAGATGTATTTGTACCGATGAAAACTAGAGTGGTCTAAGTCCATTTGTTATAAATTTAAGAATCATTGACTGATTTAAATCACGATTTATTAAGTGAAGATCAAATGATTTTTTTAAATAAATCATTGATTTTAATCAAAATTTATAGTCATTACTTTTGCTCTGCTTGTGCATTCTAATACCTAATTCTATTAGGTATAAAATGTTGCTATACTGTAAAAACCTTTACTATTCTCTGCTATTTTGTAAAAAAAATAATTAAAATTTTTAATTTTCTTTTAAGACATACAAATAACATTTCAAAATGACATTGTTTTAAGAAAAGTTGCAGGGAGTTTGACAGTGTTATGGTAATTTTAAATCATGATTTAGTTGTATTTGTATCGATGAAAACTAGAGTGGTCGAAGTCCATTTTTATAAATTTAAGAATCACTGACTGATTTAAATCACGATTTATTAAGTGATGATCAAATGATTTTTTTAAATAAATCATTGATTTTAATCAAAATTTATAGTCATTACTTTTGGTCTGCTTGTGTATTCTAAAACCTAATTCCATTAGGTATAAAATGTTGCTATACTGTAAAAATCTATACTATTCTCTGCAATTTTGTAAAAAAATAATTAAAATTTGGAATTTATGACATTGTTTTAAGAAAAGTTGCAGGAAGATTGACAGTGTTATGGTAATTTTAAATCATGATTTAGATGTTTTTGTACCGATGAAAACCAGAGTGGTCTAAGTCCATTTTTATAAATTTAAGAATCACTGACTGATTTAAATCACGATTTATTCAAGTGATGATCAAATGATTTTTGTAAATAAATCATTGATTTTAATCAAAATTTATAATCATTACTTTTGCTCTGTTTGTGCATTCTAAAACCTAATTCCATTAGGTATAAAATGTTGCTATACTGTAAAAACCTTTACTATTATCTGCTATTTTGTAAAAAAATAATTCAAATTTGGAATTTATGACATTGTTTTAAGAAAAGTTGCAGGAAGTTTGAGTGTTATGGTAATTTTAAATCATGATTTAGATGTATTTGTACCGATGAAAACTAGAGTGGCCTAAGTCCATTTTTATAAATTTAAGAATCACTGACTGATTTAAATCACGATTTATTCAAGTGATGATCAAATGATGTTTGTAAATAAATCATTGATTTTAATCAAAATTTATAATCATTACTTTTGCTCTGTTTGTGCATTTTAATACCTAATTCTATTAGGTATAAAATGTTGCTATACTGTAAAAACCTGTACTATTCTCTGCTATTTTGGAAAAAAAAATTGAAATTTGGAATTTATGACATCATTTTGATAAACGCTCCTAGAAGTTTGTCAGTATTATGGTAATTTTTGTTTAATTAAGACATTTGTGCTTGTAACTGAAAACGGAATTTTTATAAAATACGTATCATTTGAATACTTAGCTTTCACAGAATTTAAGATTTCAGTTTTTCGCCTTAAATTTTTAGGTTGTATTTTTTTGTTGCTACTTTGTCACATTTTCATACAGTTTTTATGAAATTTTGTACTTCTTCCAGTTCATGGCGTATTTCAAGACATTTGTGCTATTAAATGAAATCGAAAATTTGAAATATAAGAATCATTTTAATACTTAGCTTTTACAGAATTCCGTTTTTCAAGATAAATTTTCAGGTTATATTAATTTTTTTCTATTTTGTCAAATGTTCATACAGATTTTATGAAATTTTGGACTTATTCCTGTACATGGCGTATTTGTGATATATTGATTAATTAATATCTCACATAAAGTTTGCAGTTTTGGAAATTTTGAACTTGTAACATTTGAAAAAATACTAGAAGTTTGGCAGTGAAGGCATTTTGTTTAAGTGAAGACATTTCTGCTATTAAATGAAATCGAAATTTTGCAAAATCGGAATCATTTTAATACTCAGTTTTTCACCTTAAATTTTCAGGTTATATTATTTTTTTGTTACTTTGTCAAATGTTCATACAGATTTTATGTAGTTTTGGACTTCTTCCTATACATGGCGTATTTGTGATATATTGATTAATTAATATCTTACATAAAGTTTGCAGTTTTGGAAATTTTGAACTTGTAACATTTAAAAAAAATACTGGAAGTTTGTCAGTGAAGGCATTTTGTTTAAGTGAAGACATTTGTGCTATTAAATAAAATCGAAATTTTGGAAAGTAAGAATCATTTTAATACTAAGCTTTCACAGAATTTAAGAATTCAGTTTTTCACCTTAAAATTTCAGGTTATATTATTTTCTTGCCACTTTGTCAAATTTTCATACAGCCATATAGGCAGTAAACGTAATGGAATTTTGGAATTTGTGACATTTTTTTATACAAAATTCGCGAAGGTCGGAGGTAGGATTACAATTTACGATGATTCTAGAGCCAAAAAAATTTGATACAGAAATACAATATTTAAACAGTCCAAATTTGTAAAATTAAAGTATTATAATTCATTAGAAGAGCATTACTAATATGAAATTTTGTTGAAATAATGTGAATATTGTACTTCCAATGAATATTTTCTTCACATGTGTAAAATGTATTGTCATTCAACTTCAGAATATTTAAAAATAAATTAAATTAAATTAAAACTCGATAAATCCCCCACATTTAATTGATAAAATCCCTAGAAACCAGGAACTTTAGCAGTTCGATTAGCTGCGAATATAATTGCTGTCATTTATTATTAACTTTATTAAGAATTGCACAATCCCAAAATTTTTAAAATATTGATTACATTAATACTTAGCTTTCACTGAATTTTAGAATTCAGTGTTTCATCTTAAATTTTCAGGTTATATTATTATTTTGCTTCTTTGTGAAATGTTCATACATATTTTATGAAATTTTGGACTTCTTCCTGTACATGGCGTATTTGTGATATATTGATTAATTAATATCTTACATAAAGTCTGCAGTTTTAGAAATTTTGAACTTGTAACATTTAAAAAAATACTGGAAGTTTGTCAGTGAAGGCATTTTGTTTAAGTGAAGACATTTGTGCTATTAAATGAAATCGAAATTTTGGAAAATAGGAATCATTTTAATACTTAGCTTTCACTGAATTTAAGAATTCAGTGTTTCACCTTAAATTTTCAGTTTATATTATTTTTTTGCTACTTTGTCAAATTTTCATACAGCCACACAGGCAGTAAACTTAATGGAATTTTGGAATTTGTGACATTTTTTTATACAAAATTCGCGAAGCTGGGAGGTAGGATTATAATTTTCGGTGATTCTAGAGCCAAAAGAAATTGATAGGGAAATAAAATACTAAAATAGTCCATATTTGCAAAATTAATGTATTATAATTCCTTAGGAGAGCATTACTAATTTGAAATTTTGTTAAAATAATATGAATATTGGCACTTCCAATGAATATTTTCTTCACATGTGTAAAATGTATTGTCATTAGAATATTTAAAAAATAAATTAAATAAAATTAAAACTTGATAAAACCCCCACATTTCATTGATAACATCCCTAGAAAATTGCACAATCCCTAAAATTTTAAAATATTGATTACATGCGTAAGAAAAATACGTTAAATAATAAATTAATAATAAATATAATATAACTTAAATTTTTATTGTCGAAATTCTTATAATCTTGACAAAAAATTAATCAAAGTAAAATATTGATTGATAAATTACATTCAACATTTTTTTAATAAAAAAAAACACTATATAACTATATAATATATAATATATATATATATATATAGTATATAACTAATTCATACTCTTCTAATTAAATTTTAATTTGCGTAGATCAATTGTTGACTTAAGTTTTCTCAAAATTATATAAGTTCAAACTTATAGCATCTGAAGAAGTTTTTCTTCGTGACAAAGAGTGACGTGGAATAATTATATAATAATAATAATATAATAACTGGCAAACTTTTATAGCAATAGATGTTGCTGTCTCTCAAAATCAGGCAGTGAGTTTAGTTTAAAACGTTTAGTTAGTTGCTAATTTTGTGGAAATACATCCGCGTCTTGAAACTTTAAGAGAATTTCGCGTAAGTGCAAATAAAATCAGCACACTCCTGTGTGCTAAATCATCCATAATTTGCTTAACTAGTATTTACATCAAGTTTGGTGTTCAGAACTTTGATGATATAACGTTCTTAAGCTTGAGGGGAATGAAATATTAGAATTACATAAAACAATTGCACTAGTTCATTCAATTATTTTAGAACAAATGAAAACTAACTCTTTACAGTCCATCTGTAATTATTTGAATATGTACGTATAAATTTCATTAAACATGTACGTATTTCATCAAACATTACATAAAATGAATAAAATCAAATTGGTTTGATGAGACTTTATCGTAATTATGTTAGGTGGCACTTCTCAGGTTTATATGAAAACTTTAGTAATTTTGTTTTATTACTTATACCTTGGGCAATTTTCACCGCCTGTTTAGCTGCATAATTTATCAGCCCAGAGGATCTGTAAAAATTTGCATGTTTTTAAATTTAAGTTCCTTTCTTTAATCCGTGGAGCAGTAAGATACTGCTGTAATACCTTAAATATTTTATAAATTTTATAAATTATGCCAATTATATTTTCTTGTTTCGAAGAAACCGAATTCCGTGTTAAGGTTTACTTTTTTCTTTTTTTCCCATAAATAAGCGAAATCTGGTGGATGGAAATGGGGTTTGGGCGGTTTACATTGAAACACCCTGTATATTAAAGAAAATGTATTAATAAATAATCAGTATTAACTGTGTAATAGGCCCAAATTTGAAGCTAAAAAAAACCTATTTAAGCACAAGCCACACACGAGCGAGATCAGTAAAAAAGTTGCGTCGGCCACGGGCAACGCACACGACATTCGCGGTTTTGAGTACATAAATTCACGTCGGTTTATAATTAAATTAACGATTGCATATAACGTTGTAAAAAAACGCAAAGTATAATAAAAATTTGAATAAATCGAAAAACGTACAATTCTAGGTACAGAGCAATTTAATGTTTTTATTATTAACGATAATATAAAGTTGTTAAACCAGTCTCATTATAAATTCACGGGAGTGCTTATTCCTTTCAATCAACCCTAAGTTACCTATAAATACCAACACCGATTACCTATTCCTGTCAGTAAACAAAGGCGGCTCGAACGCTCTTCGTGTTTACGAATCACTAGAGGAAGCAATAACAGGTGTAATTGACGCCCACCCGCACACTTCGTTCACACACCTGTTATTGTGAAATCAAATTCCCGCACTAGATTCAAATTGACGGAAAATAGTGTATTTAACCAACCACAAGTTACCTAGAAAAGCCAAACACCGATTACCTATTCCAATCAGTAAACAAAGGCGGCTCGAACGCTATTCGTGTTTACGAATCACTAGAGGAAGCAATAACAGGTGTAATTGACGCCCACCCGCGCACTTCGTTCACACACCTGTTATTGTGGAATCACCTCCTCCACTAGAATCAAATCGTCGTCAGCATCATAACATTTAAACATATAAACTCATCATACATCGCGCCCGCGGTCGCAAACTAACGTGGCTGTATTCACCATAACAATAACAACTAATCAAGGCATTTAGGGTTACCCTCCGACATACATCATCATATTCAAATCAAAATAATTCATAAAAATGATGGCTTCTTCATTTTAAATCATAAATGGGCACATAACGTGCATATTATTGGGCAGAGTGATTTATAATTGCATAAATAAATAAGTTGGATTAAATCATAATAATTTAAAAACATAATGTATAAAAATACTGGTTTCTTTATTTCAAATCATAAAACAAGCACATAACGTACCTATTATTGGGCAGAGTAATTTAGAATCGAACAGATAAAATAGGCTTGATTAAATCCCAATAATTTGAAGACATAATGACAATTTATGGTTAAATATCGTAAACAAGAAATAAGTGGAATTATTAAAACCCCGTATAAACAGAGAAAATGATAAACGAGATAATGAAGCTTGGTATAATCACAAGAGAAGTTATTAATAACCTCCAATGTTCCTAATAATAATATATTATAACATTACATAAACATTTCCGATTGAGGTAGCAGAACTGTTATTTGACACAACTTGTAACATGTCTGACGGTGATGACTACTTGTGACATTGGTGCTTACTGTGGTCGTGGGTAGAATTACTAATTTACCTCAATCAACGTAAACAATGGGGCTCCAATAATTACATTATTGTGTGGACACCGACACAACCATGAAATTCGGGAAGATCGCGAGATACCTTTAGTAATCATTCATGAATTATTGGGGATATTTCAACATCTTTAAATAGTTCTATTTTTGATCATATCACTTTCCTGTAGTTGAATGGAGTAAAAGAGCATGGTAATAAATGGTCTAAGAGAAGCACGTGCATGTATACAAACTCTCGTAAATAAACTTCGTAGTAACAACCATTTTCAAACTATCAATTAAATAAATAAAAGAATTTACAAATTCATTAAAAGGTCAACGAAATCTAGAAAATAAATCAATTCATGTCATAATCGCCAACCTGTGTTTTATTTCCCTGTACGTTATAATTACATAAATTAATTTACATCATCGTCAACCTGTGTTTTATTTCCCTGTGTCTTACAATTTCAGCGTGTCTATTATTAAATAAACAAAACAAATCTTTAAATTGTTGCTTTCTTGTATTAATCCATTATTAGTGTACGTTAATTAACACATTACCAATAGCAAAGTACCTTAAGAGTAATCACGGTAGTTAAATTAAACGTCACGACGTGTAAGTACTAAATACGATCACAAATCACGAGCCAAAAATAATTAAAACATTATATAATAAATCACGAGCCAAAAATAACTAAAACATTATATAATAAATCACGAGCCAAAATAATCAAGAAATTATATAATAATTTCACGATAAAAACGACGAATAATAAAATAATTATATAATAAAATAATATCGGAGCGTTACAACTGATGGAATGTTTTTGCTGTTTATTGACTAACTGTGTCTATGCATTGAATAATTATTCCTCCCGCACATAATTTTCTAGCAACTTTTTAATTACAAAAACAGAACACATTATTCCTACAAGAATATTTCCTATAAGTTATAGGAAAACTTTTGAGTTACAATAATAGAACACATTATTTCTATACGGCTATTTCTTTATACAGTATATTGTGTCCTGTTTTTGTAATTAAAAAGTTGCTTGAAAATAGTTGCCAGTGTGCAGGAAACCTTAAATAAACTAGAAACTTTTTAAATACGTATCTCACAAAAGCAAGAATATAAAACATATCGGCCCTTGCAGTAGGACACGTTTTAGGCAGGATGTAAACAAGAGACAGGGATAATAAAATAAAGGGAATATAATAAAACAAAATATTCAGAAGGGTACTAGAAAAATATACGGCGAGGGTAAAAAAGCTTATTTTCTGCTCAACTTTACTTTGATAAAACTTCAAAGTCGTGTATGTCTAGTGAATAACACATTTTCCAGAATCGTGAAGGGCGTGTTGTAGAAATCGACTTACATGCTTTAGCTGTTTCGCAAATGTTATTATTTTATTTACAAATCTTCACAAATCAGACATTATTCAAATCTATAGTGCGGCTTCACCATTCCTTGTAATGTATATTTTTCTGTACTATCACTGTACTAAATTGTTTTACTTGAATGAACTAATTTTGTGCAAACACCAATTAAGATTATTATTATTATTATTATTCACGACCTTGAAATGACCCACGACACATCATGTTTTATTTGGATAAACAACGGATAGGTGAGACAGGTGTTATTTGCTGAGAAAATCGTTCGTATTAATAATTAAATAAGTATCGCATAACGGCGTAGAATTGCATAAACAGACTCGTGTGGGACCGCAGCCCCTGAGCCAGGCCGGGAGAAGTCTATCAACAATGGGGACAATAAAAGCCATTAACTTGAGGGTAACACGATTTTACTAGTCGGGCGGAAATATCAACAGTTCATGGAAGTATAAATTACTCGAAACCAGACAGGGGATGTGCCACTGGCCGACATTGACCAATGCCGGGGGGTTCCAAAACCGAAAGTATAATATTACCGTGCACTTATAACGTCCCAAAAGCTAGCTCCCGGAGTGAGGGTCGATCGATTCATTAACTTAAGCACCATAAAACCAGCGCGAGCTACATGCACGCGTACTGGAATTCTTGGAACAGGGGACAGTTGGGAGGCATAACTCACACCACGAGGGGACATGATTTGTATTGCGAGTAAACGCAAATCCACCAATAAAATATCGAATGTCTTACACATGCGGGAGAAATTATTGCGCAGACGTCGAGCGAGAATACACTTAGAGAGAGAGCAAGAGAAGGGCACGGGATAACCAGAGTGTGTGGACCCAGAGGGCGCGGGGAAAAGGGGGAAGTAAAACATATAAGAATATGCGAAAGCAGGGGGGGAGACACTTAGTTCTCGACGGCCGAGGGCACGAGAGAAATCGCGAGAGTGTAAACGGGGCGCAATTAGTATAAACAGTCAGGGAAATTGATAATTCACTTAGGGCAGTATTGAACAAGTTAGATATTTTCGGGGAGACCGCGAAGTAATTCAAACAACACAAAGCAGGGGCCACCAAGACATCGGTACGGCTATCCAATCGACGAGAGATAGGAAGGGTTAATGAGTGAGTACTGACGCAATTGATAATCGAGTAACGCGAATCAAACTGCCGATTTCGAAGGGCACTGCGAAATATTTAGCAAACAAGTCATTACGCGTGTAAAGTAAATTAATTCGGCAATCCGCCGGAAGAATATCCGGTGACAAAATTACGAAAGAACAAAACAACCCCCAAACAAACCACCATCAATTACCTCACCTAATTATCACTCTAGCAGGTCTTAGCGCCGAAGGCGTAGAGAACTGTGACTACCTTGAAAGCGATATACAGGTTTCGTGACGCCCTTTGAGGAGGTAATCTCCAAAAGAAGGGCGCATTTAGAAGCTCCTTCAACTGTATGTTAAATTCAGTCCCGTAATCTAATACCACAGCATGCATGGTTCTCTTCGTAATATTGTCACGTATGATAAGTTTGACGACCCCAAACAAACCACCATCAATTACCTCACCTAATTATCACTCTAGCAGGTCTTAGCGCCGAAGGCGTAGAGAACTGTGACTACCTTGAAAGCGATATACAGGTTTCGTGACGCCCTTTGAGGAGGTAATCTCCAAAAGAAGGGCGCATTTAGAAGCTCCGTCAACTGTATGTTAATTTCGTCCTTGTAATCTAGTTACCATAACGGGACTATTTTACCAACCGCTTTCATTGCCACGAAACTTCAAACAAACGTGCGAAGTGATGAGATCCTTCCTCCGAATCAACATACTCGATTATCATGCGTTTTAATTATTATTTATATTTCATTAGCCAGGGATTCGGGAAAGAGATAGGTCAGGAAGGTATTTAAACAGATATAAACTCAAGGGATTTCCCAGGTAGCGATCGCAACGGGAACTAAAAACCGGTATCCGTGAAGGTCAATAATTATTACAAAAATCAGCAAATATCATCATGTCATACCAAATCACTAAATCCTTGTAATTAACGTTGCGTAGTTAATATCACTAATACATCAGCCGAGTGAGTGATCGAACTAATAGGTCGTAATTGCATGACGGTAAAAATAGAACAGCCCTCAGCATCGATAATGCATGTGTTCAGTATTTGCATATTTGAATTCTTGAGCGATTGAGAAATGAATGAATGCGAGTCAGTATATTCCTGTAGCACGAGCATGTGAATATTATAGAAAAATCATTGAATGAATCAAACTCCTAAGTCATGATCGGGTAAGAAATAAATGAATGAATGCGAGTCAGTATATTCCGGTAGCACGAGCATGTGAATATTATAGAAAAAATCATTGAATGAATCAAACTCCTAAGTCATGATCGGGTAAGAAATAAATGAATGAATGCGAGTCAGTATATTCCTGTAGCACGAGCATGTGAATATTATAGAAAAATCATTGAATGAATCAAACTCCTAAGTCATGATCGGACGAGAAATAAAGTTAATAAATACGAAACATAACGGCAGCTAAGAATGAATGCGAATCAAGGGAATTCATGCATGAGCATGCGTAAGGAAGGTATATAAATCCGTGAATGAATCAAAATCAAAATTATGCAGAATCACATCCGCTAGGTGAATTCAATTATCACAAAAACCAAGTAAAAACAAACTAAAAATAAATGAAAATATTAAAAACAAAAGAAGACATAAAAAAAAATATATTAATTAAATAAAAATAAAAAGAGTCAAAAACAAATGAGGGGCTTATGTCTCATACACGTCAGACTAGTAGGGTTAGGGTATGAGACTCGCTATGAGATCAGATATATGTACTTTAGCCAGACACAACTGACCATCGTGCACAAATCACCGATCGTAATTTACCTCACAATTAGATGCATCTCAGACCAAATCAAAACAAAAACAAAAGAAAATAAAAATAAAAAGAGTCAAAAAGATGCACCTGAGACCAAATCAAAGCAAAAGAAAATATAAAAAAAAAAAATAAATAAAAAGAGTCAAAAACAAACGAGGGGCTTATGTTTCATACACGTCAGACTAGTAGGGTTAGGGTATGAGACTCGCTATGAGATCAGATATATGTACTTTAGCCAGACACAACTGACCATCGTGCACAAATCACCGATCGTAATTCACCTCACAATTAGGTGCATCTCAGACCAAATCAAAACAAAAACAAAAGAAAATAAAAATAAAAAGAGTCAAAAAGATGCATCTGAGACCAAATCAAAGCAAAAGAAAAGATAATGCAAACAATAAAAAGAGTTAATCACCAACAAAAGGGCTTATGTCTCATACACGTCAGACTAGTAGGGTTAGGGTATGAGACTCGCTATGAGATCAGATATATGTACTTTAGCCAGACACAACTGACCATCGTGCACAAATCACCGATCGAAATTTGCAATTTGGGTGTTATTGCTTGGTAAATGCATTGCGAAACTGTTATTAAGGGTAAATCGTCACCCTTGATACTGGCATGTTATTTGCTGGGAAATGCACTGCTAAACTTTATCTGAGGATAAATCAAATCAAATAAATAAAAGATAAAAATATGGATGAACGCACGCATGTGGAATGAATGACATAACTAAAACACGGTAATTAGCAGGGACAAATCGCATGTACTAGTAACCAGTAGAATTTGAATTATAACGTTAATTCACGCCAGAATACCACGAAATATAATCAGAAACCACGTAAAAATAGATAAATTCATTTCAAAACTATAATTCAAAATAAATCGTCATTCTTCATTATTTGTGTGTTATTACTTATTAAATAAACCCTTAGTCACCACATAAATGTAAAGCGTATTATTTTACCATAACCAAATGAAATAATCAGAAACCACGTAAAAATCATTACTCATTTCAAAACTTTAGTTGAGAATAAATCGCCATTCTTCATTATTTGTGTGTTATTACTTATTAAATAAACCCTTAGTCACCACATAAATGTAAAGCGTATTATTTACCATAACCAAATGAACCAAACCTTACTTGCTAAATTAAAATGTAAAACCATATGAATTACTGAATGAATAAATTACTGTATGATGATATTTGTGTATGCGTATAATTTGATATTTTCCCCGTAACAGACACAATACTTGAACAACGAACCATCGATCTTGTCACTATAACGATTCCATGAATCAAACACAGGTGAAGTACAGCCACTTAGATTACGAGCCACTCTACGTTTATAAATTAATTACAATTTATAATGATACCCCGGTATTGTACCGTTACAACCTTTCAATCCCAAACATCTCCCACTTCAAGAATTATTATTATTATAAAAGGATTTATGAAATACTAACTTAGATTCTTATACTTCAATCAATATGTTACGTATTCATCAGAGCTTGCAATTAAATTTTAGTCAGGGGGATTATTATTAGGGATTATTATTAAACAATCACAAAGTTTGGGCTTCAAAGCCCATCTATTATATATTGTCATTATTAGGGCAACCAAATATATGCAACGGCATATATTTTTTCATGCGATTGATAAAATAATGGCAAAATTGAGTACAATTATAATAACATAATTTTCGATGAGCACTGTAAGATTTTCCATGAAAATTTCACTATTTTCAGTAAAACCTTTGTTATTGCCACTTAAATTTTAAATGACTATACTCAAATGTATTTCATGTGATTTTGATCCCTATATGTTTATTGTAATTGCGCATATTTTTGCATATTTTAACATAAAAGCATATTTTAGCATATTTGAGCATATTTCTGCATATTTCTGACTGATATTCTGGTAATTTACTCAGATAATAGTAAAAATAATTAAAGTTTCTTCGTTCTCCATAAAAAAGGCCGAATTTCGTTCAAGGAATTGCGGAAAAAAGTGTAAATGGGATTAAATTTCGTTCAAGGAAATACTGGAGAAGTGCCCCAAAAAGAGCAGAATTTATTCCATCGTTGGACATTTTGACCATAGCACATAATTATGGGCAGATTTTTTTTAAAAGAACTGCAAAATTTTTATAATAAATTAAACATTGCAGTGAAAATTATAAAATCTTCAGCATGAATCTAAAATTTTAATGGTAATTGCAAATTTTTTACTGAAATTGATGAAATATCAATAAAATTATCAAATATTCATCGATACTTAAGAAAGTGTAATTGAAAATTAGCAATTATCATTAGAAAGTGTAACATTTTGGTTAGAAATTAAACATAGCGTTGAAAATTATAAAAATCCCAGCAAGAATTTAAAATTTTGCTGGCAATTGCAATTTTTTTATTGGAAATGATGAAATTTTTAATTAAAGTATCGTAAATTAGCAATATTCATTGGAAAGTGCAACATTTTGCTTAGAAATTAAACTATAGCTATAAATTTTAAAATTCTAATCAACTATTTAACATTTTGCTGGCAATTGCCAATATTTAACTGAAATTGATGAAATATCAATAAAATTATCAAATATTCATCAATACTTAAGAAACTGTAATTGAAAATTAGCAATAATCATTAGAAAGTGTAACATTTTGGTTAGAAATTAAATATAGCGGTGAAAATTATAAAATTCACAGCAAGAATTTAAAATTTTGTTGGAATTTGCAATTTTTTTACTGGAATCGATGAAATTTTTAATGAAACTTATCGAAAATTAGAAATAATCATTGGAAAGTGCAAAATTTTAATTGGAAATTATACATAGCACTAAAAATTTAACAATTTCCAGCAAGTATCTAAAATTTTGCTGGCAATTGCCAATATTTTACCGGAATTTATGAAATTATTAATGAACGTTACCAAAAATTCATCGAAAATTAAGTAACTGTAATTGAAAATTAGCAAATTAATTGGAAAGTTCAAAATTTTGATCTTTAATCAAACATAGCACTGACAATTTTTACTGGAATTCATCATATACTATATTTATCGATATATTACTGGAAACGATGAAATTGTCGTTGAAACGTACAAAGTGTTCATCGAATATTATGAAAATGTAATTAAAAATTAGTAATATTTATAGGAAAGTTCAAAATTTTGATTGGAAATTTAAGACAGCACTGAAAATTATAAAATTCTCAGCATGAATTTAAAATGTTGCTGGAAACTGCAAATTTTTTACTGAAAACTGCAAAATGTTTACTGGAAGTGATGAAATTTTCATAAAAAACAAAGGAAAACATGAAATGGCACTTGAAAATTACAAATTTTGATGGAAAATTGCAAAAAAAATATTGTAAATTAAACATTGCAGTGAAAATTTTAACATTTTCAGCATGAATTTAAAATTTTAGAGGCAATAACAAAAGTTTTACTGAAATAGTGAAATTTTCATGGAAAATCTTACAGTGCTCATCAAAAATTATGTTATTATGTTTGAAAATGTGCAATATTCCTTGGCAATGGCAAAATTTTGATTGGAAATGAAAGACAGCACTGAAAATTATAAAATTCTCAGCATGAATTTATAATGTAGCTGGAAACTGATTTTTTTTTACTGAAAACTGCAAAATGTTTACTGGAAATGATGACATTTTCATAAAAACAAAGAAAAACATGAAAATTGCAAACATTTTATTGTAAATTAAACATTGCAGTGAAAATTTTAACATTTTCAGCATGAATTTAAAATTTTAATGATTTTAAAATGAATTAAAAAATCAGCAGGATTTGTGCAATTTTGACAGTAATATTTGCAATATTAAGAGTATCTTTAGAATTTAGCTACAAAAAATTAAAAATTTGTTATATGAATTACAGTCATAACTGTAATTCTACCAAAAATGAAAATTTAGAAGAAAACTCTGAAATTTCTGTAGAATTAAAGCTTTGACAGTATATTGTTGCACTATTGATGGCAATCATTGAAATTTAGACACAAACATTCAAAATTTGACACTACGTTTTGAAACTTTGGCAGCAATCTTTCAAAATTCATTACGATTTTTGCAATTTTGACAATAATCTTTGCAGTATTAACAGTAATCATCGGAATAAAGACACTAAAAATTAAAAAAAAATGTAGTAATCTCTTGTATTTTGGCAGTCACAACTGTAATTATACCAAAAATAACGATTTAGAAGTAATCTCTAAAATTTCGGTAGATTTTAAGCTTAGGTGGTATACCAGGCACTGTTGACAGGAACAATTGAAATTTGAACGTAATAATTGAAAATTTCATAGTACTTTTTGAAAATTTGGCAGTAATCTCTCAAAATTCAGAAGGAGTTTTGAAATTTTGACTGTAATCGTTGCAATATTGAAAGTATTTTTTTGAATTTAGCTACTAAAAATTAAAAAAAATGGCAGTAATCTTTTAAATTTTGGCAGTCATAACTGTAATTATATAAAAAATGAAAATTTAGAAGTAAACTCCGAAATTTTGGTAGAATTAAAGCTTTGACAGTATATTGTTGCACTAGTGACGGCAATCATTGAAATTTAGACACAATAATTGAAAATTTGAACTACTTTTTGAAATTTTGGTAGTAATCTCTCAAAATTCTGTAGGAGTTTTGTAATTTTGACAGTAATCGTTGCAAGATTGACAGTATCATTTGAATTTAGCTACCAAAAATTAAAAAAAAATGGCAGTAATCTTTAAAATTTTGGCAGTCATTATATAAAAAATGAAAAGTTAGAAGTAAACTCAGCAATTTGGGTAGAATTAAAACTTAGACAGTATATCGTTGCACTATTGACGGCAATCTTAAAATTTAGACACAGATAAAGTATCTATCTATCTATCTATCTATCTATCTATCTATCTAGACACAATAATTGAAAATTTGATAGTACTTTTTGAAATTTTTGCAGTAATCTTTCAAAATTGATTAGGATTTTTGCAATTTTGACAATAATCTTTGCAGTACTAACAGTAATAATCGGAATATAGAAAAAATAAATGTAGTTATCTTTTACATGTTGGTAGTCTTAACTGTAGTAATCTCTAAAGTTTCGGTAGATTTTAAGCTTAGGTGGTATATCAGGCACAAGTGACAGGAATAATGCCAAAATTTGGCAGTAATCTCTCAAAATTCAGTAAGAGTTTTGTAATTTTGACAGTAAGTGTTGCAAGATTAACAGTATCATTAGAATTTAGTTACCAAAAATTTAAATAAGTGGCAGTAATCTTTTGAATTTAGGCAGTCATAATTGTAATTATATCAAAAATGAAAATTTAAAAGTATATTGTTGCACTATTGACGGCAATAATTGAAATTTGGACACAATAATTGAAAATTTGACACTCCGTTTTGAAATTTTGGCAGTAGTCTTTCAAAATTCATTAGCAATTGATTGTTGCAATTTTGACAATAATCTTTACAGTATTAACAGTAATCATCGGAATATAGACACCAAAAATTTAAAAAAATGTAGTAATCTTTTACATTTTGGCAGTCATAACTGTAATTGTACCAAAAATGTCAATTTTGAAGTAATCTCTAAAATCTCGGTAGATTTTAAGGTTAGGTGGTACATCAGGCGCTATTGACAGGAACAATTGAAATTTGAACATACTAACTGAAAATTTGATAGTATTTTTTTTTTAAATTTGGCAGTAATCTCTCAAAATTCTGTAGGAGTTTTGTAATTTTGACAGTAATCGTTGCAAGATTGACAGTATCATTAGAATTTAGCTACCAAAAATTAAAAAAAATTGCCGTAATCATTTAAATTTTGGCAGTCATAACTGTAATTATTTAAAAAATGAAAATTTAGAAGTAAACTCTGAATTTTTGGCAGAATTAAAGCTTTGATAGTATATTGTTGCACGATTGACGGCAATCATTGAAATTTAGACACAAACATTGAAAATTTGACACTATGTTTTGAAACTTTGGCAGCAATCTTTCAAAATTCATTAGGATTTTTGCAATCTTGACATTAAGCTTTGCGATATTAACAGTAATCATCGGAATGTTGATACCAAAAATTAAAAGTTTGGCCATAATCTTTTAAATTTTGGCAGTCATAACTGCAAATATACCAAAAATGAAAAATTAGAATTAAACTCTAAAATTTCGGTAGAATTAAAGCTTTAACAGTATATCGTTGCACTATTCACGGAAATCATTGAAATTTAGACACAATCATTGAAAATTTGACACCCCTTTTTGAAATTTTGGCAGTAATCTTTCAAAATTCATTAGGATTTTTGCAATGTTGACAATAATCTTTGCAGTACTAACTATAATCATTGGAATATAGACACAAAAAATTGAAAAAAATGTAGTAATCTTTTATATTTTGGCAGTCATAACTGTAATTGTACCAAAAATGACAATTTAGAAGTAATCTCTAAAATTTCGGTAGATTTTAAGCTTAGGTGGTATATCAGACATAATTGACTGGAACAATTGAAATTTGAACACAATAATTGAAAATTTGATAGTACTTTTTGAAAATTTGGAAGAAATCTCTCAAAATTCAGAAGGAGTTTTGTAATTTTGACAGTAATCGTTGCAAGATTGACAGTATCATTAGTATTTAGCTACGAAAAATTTAAAAAAATTGCAGTTATCTTTAAAATTTTGGCAGTCATTATGTAAAAAATGAAAAGATTGAAGTAAACTCAGCAATTTGGGTAGAAATAAACACTTAATACACTTAGACAGTGTATCGTTGCACTATTGACGGCAATTATTGAAAATGTTACATTCCTTTTTGAAATTTTGGCAGTAATCTTTCAAAATTCATTATGATTTTTGTAATTTTGACATTAATCTTTGCGATATTAACAGTAATCATCGGAATTTTGATACCAAAAATTAAAAGTTTAGCCATAATCTTTTAAATTTTGGCAGTCTCAACTGTAAATATATACCAAAAAAGAAAAATTAGAAGTAAGCTCTGAAATTTCGGCAGAATTAAAGCTTTGACAGTATATAGTTGCACGATTGACGGCAATCATTGAAATTTAGACACAAACATTGCAAATTTGACACTATGTTTTGAAACTTTGGCAGCAATCTTTCAAAATTCATTAGGATTCTTGCAATTTTGACATTAATCTTTGCAATATTAACAGTAATCATAGGAATTGTGATACCAAAAAATAAAAGTTTGGCCATAATCTTTTAAATTTTGGCAGTCATAACTGTAAATATACCAAAAATGAAAATTTAGAAGTAAACTCTGAAATTTAGGTAGAATTGGCAGTATATTGAAATTGACGGCAATCATTGAAATTTTGACACAATAATTGAAAATTTGATAGTACTATTTAAAATTTTGGCAGTAATCTTTTAAAATTCATTAGGATTTTTGCAATGTTGACATTAATCTTTGCAATATTAACACTAATCATCGGAATTTTGCCTTAATCTTTTAAATTTTGGCAGTCATAACTGTAAATATTCCAAAAACATGGTTATATGGTGTTTTACATGGTTACTAAAACTAAACCACCGTTAAACTGCGGCTTAAATTTTATGAATAACACAGACATAGTTAGTTAAAGCAACATTGGGGTTAAAGTAGTATACATTTATATTTGAGTACAAATGTCTACTGAAGATGACCACGTAGTGGTTGAAACGTACATTTAGCGAAATAAATGCCGTTGTGAAAAAGGATAATTTGTTTAGCAAACTTGCACTTTACACTTTTTTACTTGCAACTTGGACTTTAGCAATATTGCAATTCATTGCGGTTATAGCAAATATTTTTTTATGTGATTTATATGTGGTTGAAAATAGTGTAAAGTTGCTGTCTTCATATCCCAAATGTTTACTTCTGCTCATATTTTCATCAACGTACAAAATCGAGCAGCACTTGTTACTGGCCACGATACTGAAAAGTTACACCGATACGAAAAAATCGTGTGACGACAACAGATAACACAGCATGCGAGGGTATAAATGCGACCGTCTCCTCATTCCACGGGATTCTGTTGCAATCTGAGACAGTTCACATCAATACTCATCACTATGATGAGCGGATAATGATAGATGGCGGATGAACACCATTTCAAGGTACCAACAGATTTTATTTCAAATCCGATACGTTGCTTCGTTTATAAATTAGGTTTCATTGTTTAGAGTAGTTTTGCATTCATTAGTTTTGTTTAGATTTTAGATAGGGATCATTCAGTTGTGATAGTTGTGTTAATTTGCGTTGATAATTTTGTTTAATTGTTTATTTATATGTGTTGGTTATTTTGTTTTATTAAAAAGGATTTGACTTATTAACTTTCATTTGTGTACTGTATTGATCAAACTACTTAAACCCACTACGAACAATAAATAATTCTTCACAATTTAACATGCAACTTAAATGATTTTTTTTTGTTTTTTTCTTATTATCAAAATTATCTCATTTGACTTATCAACGTGGGTATTTATAAATTAGAATGTTATAATTATGTTATAAAAATAAGTATGTATCAATATTAGCCAACCTTATGTGAAACACGAGACTGCCATTCTCATGCGTCGTGCTTATGTTATAATCCTTATCAAAAGAAGTAAAATTGATAACCCAAGTGCTTACCGTTTACATGCCGGCGGAGGTTTTATACCGTGTGCTTCCAACTCCTTTTCCAGTTGCTTGCATCTCATCTGTGAAATGTCCAGTTCCCTTTTAACCTTCCACAGATGAGTGTCGCATATGGGGTCTCTGCATCGGTGGTTCTTTAAGATGTCCTGTGCCTCGAAAACGGCTCCACGGAACGTTAAGCTCTTCCCCATCGACAGGCTGATCAGTGCGCAACATCCTCCTCTATCAGTCTTCGCCAAATGCTTGCGAACATACTTAAAATAAAGATGTTCGAGGAGCAGCAGAAGTGCGGCAAGCAGTATCCCGGCCATGAGCAGCAGGAAGGCTGATAAAAATTGTTCGAGGGCCAAGGGATCGGATGTCTTTATTTCCTGTTTTCCGGGCTTGCAGGTGCCCGTCATCCAGTATCTGCGCAGCCTCTCCAGATCGCCGTTTTCTCTAAAGTCGAGCATTTTCTTGTTGAACATCTTCAGATATTTAGAATTTCTGGGGAAAGCTAGGCCGTATCCCGTCATGGCGTACCACGAACCTACAGTTAAAAGGCGACAGTCTTCGTCTTGAGCGGTTAAATAGTCTAACACCGTGCCATCGTATATGAACGCATCCATATCGCCGCTTAAGACTGCTTCGACTCCACGAACAACCGTCGTTTTATTGTATTTGCTCATATATGAGTGCATTTCTTTAAAATATTTCGATATCGTCGAATCGGTGTGTGACCACGGAATTGTCCCATATTTGTACATTGGCTTGTGCGAAAATGGCTTCGCTAAACGATGGTCATCCACACCTAAAACAAACCATTACATTTATCAGAATGGTACCTTTAAATATAACACAAACAAAACTATATTACCAAAACACAATAAATGCTATAATAGTACAACAAGCGTAAAATAATGGCCATTAATCACGAGAACGATGTTTACGGAGCGAGCCGCCAGGCGAGTGGAGTAAATCGTCCGAGAGTAAGAACCCTTATACGCGAGTAGTATACTATACATCATTAACATCTCAGTTGACTATTAACCAGAAATATATTGTCACTTGACTATTAAGCAGACATATATTGTCACTTGACTATTAGGCAGACATATATTGTCAGTTGACTATTACGTTGACGCCTGAAGATGGTATAGCTGTGGTAAATACAACACAACTGACAATGAAAAATATATTGTCGGTTGACTATTAAGCAGAAATATTGTCAATTGATTATTAACCAGAAATATATTGTCACTTGACTATTAAGCAGACATATATTGTCAGTTGACTATTACGTTGACGCCTGAAGATGGTTAAGCTATGGTAAATACAACACAACTGACGGTGAAAGATATATTGTCAGTTGACTATTAAGCATAATTTTGTCAAAATTAATGTTGATATGTAGTCACAATTGTAAAATCTGTTTTAAATCGCCTGAGGTTCAAAATCAGAATAATTTTATTAAATACGTAAAAATAATTGAAATTTTGGCACAATAATAGCAATTTGTGGCCGAATAATTGATATTTTGGCAGCAATATTTTAACAGAATAATTGAAATTTGAACCAAAATGATTCCAATTTTCAGATGATGATGAAACATGATGGACGAGTAAAAGATATATTGTCAATTGACTATTAAGCATAAATTTGACAAAATTAATGTTGATATGTAGTCACAATCTGTTTTAAATTGCCTGAGGCACAAAATCAGAATAATTTTATTGAATACGTAAAAATAATTGAAAAATTGGCACAATAATAGCAATGTATGGCCGAATAATTGATATATTGGCAGAAATCATTGATGTTTTAACAGATTAATTGAAATTTTAACCAAAATGTTTCAAATTTTCAGAGAGCGATGCACATAATTTTCGGATGTTATACAATTTTTGCGCAATCCTCTAGAATTTCGGAATATGCATGAATTCGAGGATGATTATAATTCGTTTCAATTGAATGAATGTGCCAATACCAAAACTCTCATTGAACGATTGAACATGAAAAATTATGAAAGTCTGAAGATGGTATAGCTGTGGTAAATGCAACAAAACTGAAAGTGAAAGATATATTGTCAGTTGACTATTAAGCAGAAATATTGTCAGTTGACTATTAACCAGAAATATATTGTCAGTCTACTATTAACCGGAAATAAATTGTCAGTTGATTACTAACGAGAAATAGATTGTCACTTGACTATTAAGCAGACATATATTGTCAGTTGACTATTACGTTGACGCCTGAAGATGGTATAGCTGTGGTAAATACAATACAACAACTGACAGTGAAATATATATTGTCAGTTGACTATTAAGCAGAAATATTGTCAGTTGACTTATAACCAGAAATATATTGTCAGTTTACTATTAACCAGAAATAAATTGTCAGTTGATTATTAACCAGAAATATATTGTCACTTGACTATTAGGCAGACATATATTGTCAGTTGACTATTACGTTGACGCCTGAAGATGGTATAGCTGTGGTAAATACAACACAACTGACAATGAAAAATATATCGTCGGTTGACTATTAAGCAGAAATATTGTCAGTTGATTATTAACCGGAAATATATTGTCACTTGACTATTAAGCAGACATATATTGCCAGTTGACTATTACGTTGACGCCTGAAGATGGTATAGCTGTGGTAAATACAAAACAACTGACAGTGAAAGATATACTGTCAGTTGACTATTAAGCAGAAATATTGTCAGTTGACTATTTAGCAGAAATATATTGTCAGTTGGCCATAAAGCAAAAATATATTGTCAGTTGACTATTACGTTGACGCCTGAAGATGATATAGCTGTGGTAAATACAATAGAACTGACAGTGAAACATATATTGTCAGTTGACTATTAAGCGGAAATATTGTCAGTTGATTATTAACCAGAAATATATTGTCATTTGATTATTAAGCAGACATATATTGTCAATTGACTATTACGTTGACGCCTGAAGATAGTATAGCTGTGGTAAATACAACACAACTGACAGTGAAAGATATATTGTCAGCTGACTATTAAGCATAATTTTGTCAAAATTAATGTTGATATGTAGTCACAATTGTAAAATCTGTTTTAAATTGCCTGTGGCACAAAATCAGAATAATTTTATTGAATACGAAAAAATGCAATTTATGGCCAAATAATTGATATGTTGGCAGCAATCATTGATATTTTAACAGATTAAGTGAAATTTTAACCAAAATATTTCAAATTTTGAGAGAGCAATGTACATAATTTTCGGATGTTATATAATTTTTGCGCAATCCTCTAGAATTTCGGAATATGCATGAATACGAGGATGATTATAATTTGTTTCAGTTGAATGAATGTGCCAATACCAAAACTCTCATTGACCAATTGAACATGAAAAATGATGAAAGTCTGAAGATGGTATAGCTGTGGTAAATGCAACCAAACTGAAAGTGAAAGATATATTGTCAGTTGATTATTAAGCAGAAATATTGTCAGTTGACTATTAATCAGAAATATATTGTCAGTTTACTATTAACCAGAAATAAATTGTCAGTTTACTATTACCCAGAAATAAATTGTCAGTTGATTATTAACCGGAAATATATTGTCACTTGACTATTAAGCAGACATATATTGCCAGTTGACTATTACGTTGATGCCTGAAGATGGTATAGCTGTGGTAAATACAACACAACTGACAATCAAAAATATATTGTCGGTTGACTATTAAGCAGAAATATTGTCAGTTGATTATTAACCAGAAATATATTGTCACTTGACTATTAGGCAGACATATATTGTCAGTTGACTATTATGTTGACGCCTGAAGATGGTATAGCTGTGGTAAATACAATACAACTGACAGGGAAAGATTTATTATCAGTTGACTATTAAGCAAAAATATTGTCAGTTGATTATTAACCAGAAATATATTGTCACTTGATTATTAAGCAGACATATATTGTCAGTTGACTATTACGTTGACGCCTGAAGATGGTATAGCTGTGGTAAATACAACACAACTGACAGTGAAAGATATATTGTCAGCTGACTATTAAGCATAATTTTGTCAAAATTAATGTTGATATGTAGTCACAATTGTAAAATCTGTTTTAAATTGCCTGTGGCACAAAATCAGAATAATTTTATTGAATACATAAAAATAATTGAAATTTTGGCACAATAATAGCAATTTATGGCCGAATAATTGATATGTTGGCAGCAATCATTGATATTTTAACAGATTAAGCGAAATTTTAACCAAAATATTTCAAATTTTGAGAGAGCAATGTACATAATTTTCGGATGTTATATAATTTTTGCGCAATCCTCTAGAATTTCGGAATATGCATGAATACGAGGATGATTATAATTTGTTTCAGTTGAATGAATGTGCCAATACCAAAACTCTCATTGACCAATTGAACATGAAAAATGATGAAAGTCTGAAGATGGTATAGCTGTGGTAAATGCAACCAAACTGAAAGTGAAAGATATATTGTCAGTTGACTATTAAGCAGAAATATTGTCAGTTGACCATTAATCAGAAATATATTGTCAGTTTACTATTAACCAGAAATAAATTGTCAGTTGATTATTAACCGGAAATATATTGTCACTTGACTAATAAGCAGACATATATTGTCAGTTGACTATTACGTTGACGCCTGAAGATGGTGTAGCTGTAGTAAATACAACACAATTGACAGTGAAAGATATATTGTCAGTTGACTATTAAGCAGAAATATTGTCAGTCTACTATTTACCAGAAATATTTTGTCAGTTGACTATAAGCAGAAATATATTGTCAGTTGACTATTACGTTGATGCCTGCAGATGGTATAGCTATGGTAATTACAACACAACTGACACTGTGGGATATATTGTCAGTTGACTATTAAGCAGAAATATTATCAGTTGATCATCCAGCGAAATATTATCAGTTGACTATTTACACAAATATATTGTCAGTTGACAATTAAGCAAAAATATATTGTGAGTTGACTATTACGTTGACGCCTAAAGAAGGTATAGCTGTGGTAAATACAACACTACTGACAGTGAAAGATATATTGTCAGTTGACTATTAAGCATAACTTTGTCAAAATTAATGTTGATATGTAGTCACAATTGTAAAATCTGTTTTAAATTGCCTGAGGTTCAAAATCAGAATAATTTTATTGAATACGTAAAAATAATTGAAATTTTGGCACAATAATAGCAATTTATGGCCAAATAATTGATATGTTGGCAGCAATCATTGATATTTTAACAGATTAAGTGAAATTTTAGCCAAAATATTTCAAATTTTGAGAGAGCAATGTACATAATTTTCGGATGTTATATAATTTTTGCGCAATCCTCTAGAATTTCGGAATATGCATGAATACGAGGATGATTATAATTTGTTTCAGTTGAATGAATGTGCCAATACCAAAACTCTCATTGACCAATTGAACATGAAAAATGATGAAAGTCTGAAGATGGTATAGCTGTGGTAAATGCAACCAAACTGAAAGTGAAAGATATATTGTCAGTTGATTATTAAGCAGAAATATTGTCAGTTGACTATTAATCAGAAATATATTGTCAGTTTACTATTAACCAGAAATAAATTGTCAGTTTACTATTACCCAGAAATAAATTGTCAGTTGATTATTAACCGGAAATATATTGTCACTTGACTATTAAGCAGACATATATTGCCAGTTGACTATTACGTTGATGCCTGAAGATGGTATAGCTGTGGTAAATACAACACAACTGACAATCAAAAATATATTGTCGGTTGACTATTAAGCAGAAATATTGTCAGTTGATTATTAACCAGAAATATATTGTCACTTGACTATTAGGCAGACATATATTGTCAGTTGACTATTATGTTGACGCCTGAAGATGGTATAGCTGTGGTAAATACAATACAACTGACAGGGAAAGATATATTATCAGTTGACTATTAAGCAAAAATATTGTCAGTTGATTATTAACCAGAAATATATTGTCATTTGATTATTAAGCAGACATATATTGTCAATTGACTATTACGTTGACGCCTGAAGATAGTATAGCTGTGGTAAATACAACACAACTGACAGTGAAAGATATATTGTCAGCTGACTATTAAGCATAATTTTGTCAAAATTAATGTTGATATGTAGTCACAATTGTAAAATCTGTTTTAAATTGCCTGAGGCACAAAATCAGAATAATTTTATTGAATACGAAAAAATAAATGAAAATTTGGCAATTACAATAATAGCAATTTATGGCCAAATAATTGATATGTTGGCAGCAATCATTGATATTTTAACAGATTAAGTGAAATTTTAACCAAAATATTTCAAATTTTGAGAGAGCAATGTACATAATTTTCGGATGTTATATAATTTTTGCGCAATCCTCTAGAATTTCGGAATATGCATGAATACGAGGATGATTATAATTTGTTTCAGTTGAATGAATGTGCCAATACCAAAACTCTCATTGACCAATTGAACATGAAAAATGATGAAAGTCTGAAGATGGTATAGCTGTGGTAAATGCAACCAAACTGAAAGTGAAAGATATATTGTCAGTTGATTATTAAGCAGAAATATTGTCAGTTGACTATTAATCAGAAATATATTGTCAGTTTACTATTAACCAGAAATAAATTGTCAGTTTACTATTACCCAGAAATAAATTGTCAGTTGATTATTAACCGGAAATATATTGTCACTTGACTATTAAGCAGACATATATTGCCAGTTGACTATTACGTTGATGCCTGAAGATGGTATAGCTGTGGTAAATACAACACAACTGACAATCAAAAATATATTGTCGGTTGACTATTAAGCAGAAATATTGTCAGTTGATTATTAACCAGAAATATATTGTCACTTGACTATTAGGCAGACATATATTGTCAGTTGACTATTATGTTGACGCCTGAAGATGGTATAGCTGTGGTAAATACAATACAACTGACAGGGAAAGATATATTATCAGTTGACTATTAAGCAAAAATATTGTCAGTTGATTATTAACCAGAAATATATTGTCACTTGATTATTAAGCAGACATATATTGTCAGTTGACTATTACGTTGACGCCTGAAGATGGTATAGCTGTGGTAAATACAACACAACTGACAGTGAAAGATATATTGTCAGCTGACTATTAAGCATAATTTTGTCAAAATTAATGTTGATATGTAGTCACAATTGTAAAATCTGTTTTAAATTGCCTGTGGCACAAAATCAGAATAATTTTATTGAATACGTAAAAATAATTGAAATTTTGGCACAATAATAGCAATTTATGGCCGAATAATTGATATGTTGGCAGCAATCATTGATATTTTAACAGAATAATTGAAATTCTAACCTAAATGATTCCAATTTTCAGAGAGCGATGCACAAATATTTCGGATTTTATACAATTTTTACGCAATCCTCTAGAATTTTTGAATATGCATGAATAAGAGGACGATTATAATTTGTTTCAGTTGTATGAATGTGCCAATACCAAAACTCTTATTGAACGATTGAACATGAAAAATGATGGAAGTCTGAAGATGGTATAGATGTGGTAAATGCAACAAAACTGAAAGTGGAAGATATATTGTCAGTTGACTATTAAGCAGAAATATTGTCAGTTGACTTATAACCAGAAATATATTGTCAGTTTACTATTAACCAGAAATATATTGTCAGTTTACTATTAACCAGAAATAAATTGTCAGTTGATTATTACCCGGAAATATATTGTCACTTGACTATTAAGCAGACATATATTGTCAGTTGACTATTACGTTGACGCCTGAAGATGGTATAGCTGTGGTAAATACAACACAACTGATAGTGAAAGATATATTGTCAGTTGACTATTAAGCAGGGATATTGTCAGTTGACTTTTTAGCAGAAATATATTGTCAGTTGACTATTACGTTGACGTCTGAAGATGGCATAGCTGTGGTAAATACAAGACAACTGACAGTGAAAGATATATTGTTAGCTGACTATTAAGCAGAAATATTGTCAGTTGACAATTAACCAGAAATATATTGTCAGTTTACTATTAACTAGAAATAAATTGTCAGTTGATTATTAACCAGAAATATATTGTCACTTGACTATTAAGCAGAAATAAATTGTCAGTTAACTATTGCGGTGACGCCTGAAGATGGTATAGCTGTGGTAAATACAACACAACTGACAGTGAAAGATATATTGTCAGTTGACTATTAAGCAGGAATATTGTTAGTTGACTATTTTTCAGAAATATATTGATAATTGATATAGCAGAAATATATTGTTAGTTGACTATTAGGTTGACGTCTGAAGATGGTATAGCTGCGGTAAATACAACACAACTGACAGTGAAAGATATACTGTCAGTTGACTATTAAGCAGAAATATTGTCAGTTGACAATTTAGCTATAAATGTAAGTCCGAATGACATGTCAATAGTGAATAATAATTATTAATCACTGCTGGTACTGATTAATGGATCTCGTGGCGATTAATGGATATTATTATAATTGAGGAAACATAGTGTAATAAGTATATTATAAGATAGTCGTGAGCAAAAATTTACTAACCATATATGCACACATTATTTAATTTTAATTTTTCATTTTATTTCATTTCATATTTTTCATTTTTGTTCATTTACATTATTTTCATAACAGGAAGTCGATATTTTTTTATAACAACCAACACAAATGCAGACAACGGTTGAACTGCAACTATCGGATGCACAAGGGATATAGCAATGAGAATTTTTAAGCACTCGCTTTTTTTGCATTCATACTCGCTGATTGCCAAAAGCTGAAACGCATGAGTGAAGGCGAGGCAATTTTTTTGTACAATACACAAGAGATATTTGAATTGAATTTTGTAAAGTAATATGGGTATCAATGCTAATTCGGCACTTACAAATTTTAATAAGTGTATAAAATTTCTAATTACATAATTTATGGCATATTTTATTGGTTATATTTATATGCAAATGTATTATATGAAAATATTTGGAACAATCTACAATTAAATTAATATTTTATGGGATGCAAGTAGACTACTTACCGCTGTACTATGTTGCAGTATTATCGAGAAGCAGTACTATTATCTTGAAATTTGTCGGTTTAAAAAGTGGTTATTCATATGAGCAAATGTTAAAAATTCATTAACTGAAACTTCTAGTATTTTTATTGCTTGTATTTTTGTTATGTACTCGTACTTCCATAATTTTTAAAAATTAAGCCAGTACATAACAAAAATAAACTAATAATTAAAAACCTTCATATGGGAAACATTAAAGATCTAAAGATCGAGTATTTTTGTTTGGGTATAGGATTTTTAGTTACAATATCTGATGTGTTTATTAAATTTAAGCAATTTGCAAATTTTCTCTGCAATATTGTTTTAAATGTATAAAAAATTGATTAATAAAATTTTCAGAGAATTGGGCAACTTTTCAGAAACTTCTGGCAGACATTTATATTTTGTTATTAAATATTTAAGCAAAATTGTGAAATGAAGACCTTCCCAGGAAATATTCGACACAATTTTATCAAACTGCAAATGCTAAAAATAAGTCCATCTATTCGATGAGAACTGAAGGTGATAATTCCGTGTTCTGTTAAATTATATTTATAGTACGTAGATGTAAGAACAATCCGATATCAATGTGCCAAATCCATTATCAAAATACAAAAATAAGAAAAATAAAATAGAAAATATCATATCTTTAATTTAAAACTTAATTATCAATTAGGGTGACTGATAATGATAATAGTAGTAGTAACAATCTTTATTCGCTACAGTAATGTCTATAATTATAATTATATGAGTTAATTTGAAGTATAAAATATTAAAATTGATAACTAATTCAAATTTAAAGTATTAAACAACAATAACAATAATAATATATAAATAATATAATACCTAAATATAATAATAATAATTAAAAGTTTTTAAAGTTTCAAAATATGATACCAAAATTCTATTCAAAAGTACATACAAAAATTTATTAATTATTCCTCAGCACGACAAAACCTTATTTGAGTAAATTTTTCTTGTTTTGTGCTTCTGTGTTTGATAATAGTTTAAAAAAAATGTTAAAAATTCAAAAAAAATCTGAAACTTCTAGTATTTTTATGGGTTGTATTTTTGTTATGTACTCGTACTTCCTTATTTAAACAAAAATAAGGATGTACATAACAAAAATAAACCAATAATTTAAATAAACATAATTTTTAACAATTAAAGAAGTACATAACAAAAATAAACGAATAATTTAAAACCTTAATATGAGCAACAATAAAAATCTAGTATTTTTGTTTGGGTATAGGCTTTTATTTGCAAGATCTGAGGTTTTTATCAAATTTAAGCAATTTGCAAAGTTTCTCTGCTTTTTTTGTTTTGATTATATTTTTTAAATGTATCATACATTGAATAATAAAATCTTCAGGGAATTGGGTAACGTTTCAAAAACTTCTGGTAGACATATTTATATTTTTGGTGTGATCATGTGATTTACAATGATATTATCATATTCATCTATTACATTATTAACAATGTTTCAAAAACCAGAGTATCAATATTGATCTAATTTATTTCTGATCTTAGCTGAGATGTTGGCCTACAGTGTGTTTATTTTTTTTCATATCCAATGCGCGGTTCTTAAGATTTTTATATTTTTATTTTGATCATAAGATTTATAAAGATATACTCATATCCAGATACTAGATTATTAACGATATTTCAAAAACCAGCGTATAAATATTGATCCAATTTATTCTTGATATTGGGTGATATATTGGTCCATAGTATGCTTAATTTCTTCAACATCCAATGCGCGGTTCTCAAGATATTTATATTTTTGGTGTGATCATGTGATTTTCAATGATATTCGCATATCCAGCTATTACATTAATACTGATATTTCAAAAACCAGCGTATCAATATTGATACAATTTCTTTCTGATATTGAGTGATATATAGGTCTATTGCATATGTTATTTATTAAATATCCAATGCGTGATTCTTGAGATATTTATATTTTTGGTGTGACATGTGATTTCTGTGATATTCTCATATCCAGCAATTACATTATTAACGATATTTCGAAAACCAGGGAATCAGTATTGATCCAATTTATTTCTGATATTGAGTGATACATTGGTTACAGTATGTTTAATTTTTGTAACATTCATACGTGGTTCTTGAGATATTAATAAATAATGAATTTTGGTGTGATCAGGTGATTTTGAATAATGATATTGTTATATCCAGCTATTACATTATTACTTATATTTCAAAAATCAGCAAGATAGCCCACCTTTATTGTAATTGCCCATATTTGAAAATCTATCAAAAATATAAAATTTAATCAATTTCAATAGAAATTTTCACGTTACAAGATAGCCCACATTTATTGTAACTGCACATATTTGAAAATTTATTAAAAACATAAAATTTAATCAATTTCAATAGAAATTTTGACGTTACAAGATATCACACATTAATACCTACCTATATTAAACTCTACGATGCGTTTTACGTCAAAGATAAGAGAATAAAGCGACTAACATTTTTCTACGACCAGTTGAAGTATTAGCTAGATGAAAGTTAGATTGCTAAATCATTAATCTTGTCTAGTTTATGAACCGGTTTTACACATGCATGAGGAGATAAAATAGACAAAGTGGCTGCAAAATTGAATATTAATACCATATGCGAATATGAAAATTTGCTTCGATTTTAATATTAATATTACCCATATCCAGATGGCTCTTAAGCCGCAATATTTATATACATATATATATATATATATATATATATATATATATATATATATATATATATATATATATATATATATATATATATTGTTTTTAATGATGAACCTGTTCTGGTTTTGTAACTGACATAATTGAAAATCTATTAAAAACATAAAATTTAATCAATTTCAATAGAAATTTTGATGTTACAAGATAGCACACATTTATAGCTGCCTATATTTAACTTTAAGATATTTTAACATTAAGAATAATGTAAAAAAAAATGCAAGATAGTACAGTAATTTTTTATATTTATTTCTATATTATATAGTCTATATTCTATAATTTATATTGTATATTCTATATCTATATTCTATATCCTATATTCTATATAATTCTAACTCTAAACATTACAAATTCCAGTGAGCATTGAAACTTGGATGCAAAAGATTGAAAAATGGTTAGTGATCATTGTAATTTTGACAGAATGGTTAAAATTATGCCAGGAAATTTTTGTTAAAACAATTTAACACCTGACAGGACCTTTGAAATTTGGGAATAATCATTAAAATTTTAACAGAATAACCGAAACTTTTTAAGTAAACAATATTTTTGACAATAACCATTTACATTGTGACAAAATAATTGCAAATTTCGCAGAACAATTAAAATTTTAACAGAAATAATTAAACTTCAGCAGAGATAATTTATTTCTTTAACAAAAATTATTGAAAATTGGACAGTTTCAATTGAAATTCTAAGCCTACACATTAAAAATTGCAGTGATCATTGAAACTTGTATAGAATATATTGAAAATTTGTTAGTAATCATTGAAATTTTGACAGAATAGATAAATTTGTGCCAGAAATTATGAAATTTAGGTAAACACAATTATACTCTTAACAGCAACGTTTGATATTTTGGGAATAAGCATTAAAATTTTAACAGAAACCCGAAATTTTCTGAGTAAACAAAATTTTTGACAATAATCATTTACATTGTGGCAAAATAATTGCAAATTTTATAGAACAATTAAAATTTTAGCAGAAATAATTTAACTTCAGCAGAGATAATTTATTTCTTTAACAAAAATTATTGAAAATTGGACAGTTTCAATTGAAATTCTAAGCCTACACATTAAAAATTGCAGTGATCATTGAAACTTGTATAGAATATGTTGAAAATTTGTTAGTAATCATTGAAATTTTGACAGAATAGATAAGTTTGTGCCAGAAATTATGAAATTTAGGTAAACACAATTATACTCTTAACAGCAACGTTTGATATTTTGGGAATAAGCATTAAAATGTTAACAGAAACCCGAAATTTTCTGAGTAAACAAAATTTTTGACAATAATCATTTACATTGTGACAAAATAATTGCAAATTTCGCAGAACAATTAAAATTTTAACAGAAATAATTTAACTTCAGCAGAAATAATTTATTTCTTTATCAAAAATTATTGAAAATTGCACAGATTCAATTGAAATTCTAACCCTACACATTAAAAATTGCAGTGATCATTGAAACTGGTATAGAATATGTTGAAAATTTGTTAGTAATCATTGAAATTTTGACAGAATAGATAAATTTGTGCCAGAAATTATGAAATTTAGGTAAACACAATTATACTCTTAACAGCAACGTTTGATATTTTGGGAATAAGCATTAAAATTTTAACAGAAACCCGAAATTTTCTGAGTAAACAAAATGTTTGACAATAATCATTTACATTGTGACAAAATAATTGCAAATTATATAGAACAATTAAAATGTTAGCAGAAATAATTAAACTTCAGCAGAGATAATTTTTTTTTTTTTTTAAAAATATTGAAAATTGGACAGATTCAATTGAAATTCTAACCCTACACATTAAAAATTGCAGTGATCATTGAAACTTGTATAGAATATGTTGAAAATTTGTTAGTAATCATTGAAATTTTGACAGAATAGATAAGTTTGTGCCAGAAATTATGAAATTTAGGTAAACACAATTATACTCTTAACAGCAACGTTTGATATTTTGGGAATAAGCATTAAAATGTTAACAGAAACCCGAAATTTTCTGAGTAAACAAAATTTTTGACAATAATCATTTACATTGTGACAAAATAATTGCAAATTTCGCAGAACAATTAAAATTTTAACAGAAATAATTTAACTTCAGCAGAGATAATTTATTTCTTTAACAAAAATTATTGAAAATTGCACAGATTCAATTGAAATTCTAACCCTACACATTAAAAATTGCAGTGATCATTGAAACTGGTATAGAATATGTTGAAAATTTGTTAGTAATCATTGAAATTTTGACAGAATAGATAAATTTGTGCCAGAAATTATGAAATTTAGGTAAACACAATTATACTCTTAACAGCAACGTTTGATATTTTGGGAATAAGCATTAAAATTTTAACAGAAACCCGAAATTTTCTGAGTAAACAAAATGTTTGACAATAATCATTTACATTGTGACAAAATAATTGCAAATTATATAGAACAATTAAAATGTTAGCAGAAATAATTAAACTTCAGCAGAGATAATTTATTTCTTTAACAAAAATAATTGAAAATTGGACATATATATATATATATATATATATTTTTATATATATATATATTTTTATATATATATATTTTTATATATATATATATATATATATATATATATATATATATATATATATATATATATATATATATATATTAAAAGTTTTTAATGACGAACCTGTTCTGGTTTTGTAACTGACATAATTGAAAATCTATTAAAAACATAAAATTTAATCAATTTCAATAGAAATTTTGAAGTTACAAGATAGCACACATTTATAACTGCCTATATTTAATTTTAAGATACTTTAACATTAAGAATAATGTTAAAAAAATGCAATATAGTACTGTAATTTTTTATTATTTTGCTATTACTTTGTTATTCTTTATACATATTTCTATGTTCTATAGTCTACATTCTATAATTTATATTCTATATTCTTTATCTATAGTCTATATCCTATATTCTATATTCTATATACTATATATATTTTATATTCTTCTATATTCTATATTTATATTCTATATTCTATATTTATATATTTTATTTTATTTTGATATTTTTCTGTTATGGAAAATATTTGATTTAATATCACGTTTTCGTTTGTTTCTATAATTTTAATTAAGTGATTAAGAATAAAGCTACTATAAGCTTCATTATACAATATCATTGTGTTTTATTTGTTATGGCAGCATTTGATTTCATTAAAAAAAAAACACTATTTCGCTTATTTCCAATAAGTTTTCACAGTTTTAGGTATTAGATCTATTTTTGTTAACAATTTTTTGTATGAATAATAATTTATTCCAGAACAGTTGTAAATGCAACCCCCAAATAGATAGATAGATAGACAGATTCTTTATTTCACTTGGCTATATTCATTACGTGGATGTGATGTGTCATGATAATATAAAATACAAAATATAAAATACAAAAAAATATAAAATACAAAATATAAAATACAAAAAAAATTAAAATACAAATACAAATACAAAACATAAAATACAAAATTCAAAATTAAAAATAAAGAACAAAATACACATGTAACACTTTCTAGTGGACGCAAATAATTTGCAACTTCAAAGTTACGTTAAATACTTTCCTGAGCTCGAATATGGCTGCAGAGGGTCAAAGTGCAATTTGACAGAACTCTCAATTAGGCCTGTAGAAAAAAAGTCCGTCCAACATTGAACGCAGTATTACTTGATGAATGTTTGCTTTTTGTAACTAACGACCGAAACATTTAAAACAAACGGTCCCTGAGGAGCTCTAGCACCAGGAAAGACTAAGCTAATTTTTTGCTTGCATAAAATATCGTCAAATGTTTGTACACCCTTTTGCTCTAATTACGAATTTTTACAGAACGAAACTTAATTATGCAAAATTGAAGCAACAATTTGTGTAATTTGTGACTTCATCGTACATTTATTTCAAAACAAACAACTTTTTTTAAATATTATTATACAGGTGAATTATAATAATAATAATAATAAAGGATATTTATTAGCAAAAACCGCTTCATAATATTTTTACATAATATATTTTAAAGTTTTCTGTAATAGTATGTTAGGTGTAAACGTATGTTAGGTATAATTATTTGTTAGGTACAAATTAATTGTTATAAATATTTTTGATACATATTTTGCTATTTATGGAACGGTATGCAAATAAATAATGTGGCTGTTAATTTGTTAGGTACAATTTAATTGTTATAAATATTTGTGATATAAATTTTGGGATTCACGAAAATTTACGCAGAAAAAGAAATGGCTGTTTAAACATCGTCGCTGTCATTTTAATACTTCACATGTGCGTAATCTAAAAATCTCAGGAAATTAGAAAAATATGGTAGTTTTTCAATTTTTAAAGTATTCTTGTTTATTGTAAGCATTTCATGTGCCATTTTTTTCTGAACAATCTGTAAGAATCAATATTATATTTTTCTACAATATTCTTTGAAAATACTCTTAATATTCTAAATATTTAAAAAAATGAAAAATTGTAAAAAAATATAGCACATATGAAGTATTAAAACGACAACAACGATATACTGTATATGTATATCATCTGGCTGGATAATGATAATAATAATAATAATAATAATAATAATAATCTTTATTGGTGCTAATGACAAATACGTCTTACACAGGTCATAAAATATGAAAAAGTATAAAATATAAAAGTATAAAATACGAAATGCAAAATCCAATACATATTTAAAACACAAAGTCACAAAATAACATCTAACGTTAAAGATCATCCGATAAACATTCTTTAGTGGAGTAGTAACACTTATGTTTTAGCATTTCCTTCACCTTCATCTTGAAATTACGTATATTAGGCTAGTTTAGGTTAGGTACGTATAAATAATCAATTGTTCATACATAATTTTCACAAATCTCTGAGAATAATATATGTAATTCCTATTGGAAAAATAAATTTAAAAGTGAAATCAGAAAATAAGTATGCAAACGAAAACAAAGATCAACCTGTTGAATGACCAGTGGAACAAATACCCAATGCGTATATGCAAATAAATTGACTTAATTAAGAGTTGAATCACTTATTATTTACTAGCACGTTACATTTCCGTTTAGAACGGATGAAGCGGAAGTGAAGTTTTTTTTATATTCATTGACTATTCTGCACGCTCACCATATGAATAAATTTGTCATGTTTCCCACATGTGCTGTCGTAAAAGTAAGCCACAAGTAACTACCTATGAAAGCTGACTGTGAGTATAATATGAAAGGCGTACATATTTCCAAATCAATAAAGTGTGATATTTATTTTAAGAGTTCGAAACTGGTAACTTAAAAGTTGATAGATTTAGTAAATAACAAGTTTCTGTTAAATCCGAAATTAATAAAGTGGGACATTTATTTTAAGAGTTTAAAACTGGTAACTTAAAAGTTGATAGATTTAGTAAGTAACAAATTTCTGTTCATTACGACGAAGGAATGATCACTAATTTATGTGCGGAATTACGGCAACTTAAACTGCATTTCGAGGGAAACATGTCAATAGAAAAGTAACCCAATTTACAAGCGTTACGTTCTTCAACAGTGGTCACGTCTGCTTAAATCTATTAGTACCTTGAAAAAGTTCAGTTCATTGGTTAGATAAAGTGTACAAAACACATTCACACAGTACTCGAATGGTATAGCTATTACTACATATTTACAAATTAAGTTATATGGAATTATTATCTAATAATTCAAGGATTAAGTTTAGGGTTTTATCCAAAAATTACCAGTTATATACATTTAAGGTTGTTACCTTTATTACTTACCAGTACGTCCTAAATATTACCATAAATTACCAGTTACATATATTTAAGGTTGTTATATTTAGTACTTACTATATCATTATCTAATAATTCAAGAATTAAGTTTAGGGTTTTATCCATAAATTGCCAGTTATATATATTTAAGGTTGTTATATTTAGTACTTACCAGTAAGTACTAAATATAACAATCTTAAATTCAAGAATTGTTATATCATCATATTCCTGCAAAAAGTCCTGTATGTGTGTTTTTTACCTACAACTTGCATAATTTGTTTGCAGTTGGAATAAATTTTCAAATTTTATGCATTTTGATTTATTTTTTTACACAACATTTGTTTTAGTAGTAGTAACAATATTTTATTGGCTATCGACCTGCAGTCTTTCCGCCTGATTTGTTTTATTTTCACACTTTTAACTTTTTCATTAGGTGTTTTAGATGACAAATGATTTAGTTATTTTTGTGAAAATTTTAATTTGCTCACAAAATTTTGATTTTTCTGCTAAAATTTAAATGATTATTCCCAAAATTTCAAAGGTTCCTATCAGGTGTTGAATTGTTTCTATATATTTTTTTGAAAGTTGCATATATTTAAGGTTGTTATATTTAGTACTTACCAGTAAGTACTAAATATAAGAACCTTAAATTCAAGAATTTTTATATCATCATATTCCTGCAAAAAGTCCTGTGTGTATATTTTTTACCTACAACTTGCATAATTTGTTTGCAGTTGGAATAAATTTTCAAATTTTATGCATTTTGTTTTATTTTTTTATACAAGATTTGTTTTATTTTCACACTTTTAACTCTTTCATTATTTGTTTTAGATATATTTACAATGATTTAGTTATTTTTGTGAAAATTTTATTTTGCTCAGAAAATTTCGATTTTTCTGTTGATGATTATTCCCAAAATATCAAAGGTAGCTGTTAAAAGTATAATTGTTTTAACCAAAATTTCATAATTTCCGGCATAATTTTATCTATTCTGTCAAAATTTCAATGATTACTAACAAATTTTCAACATATTTTATACAAGTTTCAATGGTCACTACAATTTTTAATGTGTAGGGTTAAAATTTCAATTGAAACTGTCGAATTTTCAATTATTTTTGTTAAAGAACAAAAACAAGTTTAATTATTTCTGCTAAAATTTTAATCGTTCTGTAAAATTTGCAATTATTTTGTCACAATGTAAATGATTATTGTCAAAAATATTGTTTACTTAAAAAAAATCGGTTATTCTGTTAAAATTTTAATGATTATCCCCAAAATATCAAACGTTGCTGTTAAGAGTATAATTGTTTTTACCAAAATTTAATAATTTCTGGCACATTTTTATCTATTCTGTCAAAATTTCAATGATTACTAACAAATTTTCAACATATATTATACAAGTTTCAATGATCACTGCAATTTTTAATGTGTAGGGTTAGAATTTCAATTGAAACTGTCCAATTTTCAATTATTTTTGTTAAAGAAATAAATTATATCTACTGAAGTTCAATTATTTCTCTTAAAATATTAATTGTTCACTAAAATTTGCCATAACTTTGTAACAATGTAAATGATTATTGTAAAAAAATTTGTTTACTCAGAAAATTTCTGTTTTTCTGTTAAAATTTTAATGATTATTCCCAAATTTCAAAGATTCCTGTCAGGTGTTGAATTGTTTTTACAAAAATCTCGTTATTTCTGGCATAATTTTAACCATTCTATCAAAATTTCAATGATTACTAAAAATTTTCAATCACTGCAATTTGTAATGTGTATGGTTAGAATTTCAATTGAAACTGTCAAATTTTCAATTATTTTTGTTAAAGAAATAAATTATCTCTGCTGAAGTTTAATTATTTCTGTTAAAACCTCAATTGTTCTGTAAAATTGACAATTATTTTGTCACAATGAAAATGATTAATGTCAAAAAATTTGTTTACTCAGAAAATGTTAAGGATTATTTCCAAAATTTCGAAGGTTGCTGTCAGGCGATGATTTGTTTTTACAAAAATTTCGTTATTTCTGACATAATTTTAACCTTTCTGTCAAAATTACAATGATAACTACGAAATTTTCAATCTTTTCTATCCAAGTTTCAATGCTCACTGGAATTTTTAATGTTTAGAATTAGAATTTCAATGAAAACTATAATAATAATAATGAATATTTATTAGTAGAAAAGCTACATAATATATTTTTTATTTTTTATTTTTTTAAATTTAATTCTTTAATCACGTCGCCACGTGTACAGTGTATTTACATCTGCTAGTGGATGTGACAGTCAACATTAGAATTACTAATTATACTAATAATAATACTAAAATAATACTAAAAATACTATAATAATATATACAAAAGGTAAATACATACATGACAACAAACAACACAACAAAACAACAAAAAGAACAATGCAAGAGCAAAGACACAAATAGTAAATACAGTTTTCATATTACAAATTTTCAATAATTTTTGTTAAAAAAATTATTTACATATCAGAAAATTCCTTATTTCTTTCGAAATTGGAACTGTTCTGTAATCATTTCAATGATTTCTATCATATTTTCAATTGTTTTGTTGTGATGAAAAATTTTTGTATTAGCTGTGTTGCTTTTTGATATTGTTTTGTATTTGGTATATTTTTAATTTTTATTCTGCTTTGTGTGTATGTTATGTAGCTATAAATATTCTTATTATTTATTTATTTATGATAATTATCAAAATTTCAGTTCAATTCATCAACATTTTAATTGTTCTTACAAAAAATTATGTATTTCTGGTATAATCTCATCTATTCTTTCAAAATTTAATATACCAGTATCAAATTTTTAACATTTTCTATCAAAGTTTCAATAATCACTGCAATTTTTTATGTTTGGAATGTTTAGGTTAGAATTTTAATTAAAAAATATGATGTAGCTTTTCTGCTAATAAGTATTCTTTATTATTATTATTATTATTATAAAACTGTAAAATTTCTAATTAAATTGTTAAAAAAATCAATTACTCCTACTAAACTGCAATTATTTCCCTCTAAATTTTAATTGTTGAAAAATTTTCAATTATTTTGTCACAATGTCAATGACTACTGTCAAAATTTTAATGTACTTAGAATATTTTGATTTTTCTGTTCAAATGTTAATGATTATTCCTAAATTTTGATGGTTGTTGCTAAATGTTTAATTTGTTTTTCTCAAAATTTTATTATTTCAGGCATAATTTTAACTATTCTGTCAGAATTACAATAATTACTAACAAATGTTCAACCTATTCTATAAAAGTTTCAATGATCACTGCAAATTTTAATGTTTAGGGTTAAAATTTTAATGGAAGCTGTCAATTATTTTTGTTAAAATAATCAATTATCTCTACTAAAGTTTATTTTTTTCTGTTGAAATTTTTTATATTCTGTAATTTTTTTATGTATTTTATCAGTTATTCCTATATTTTGTCAGAATCTAAAAGATTACTGTGAAGATTTTAATTTTCCCAGAACATTTGTGGATTTTTCTGTTACATTTTTAACGATTATTCCCAAAAATTTTAAGGTTGCTGTTAAGTGTGTATTTTTTTTTTACTAAAATTGCATTATTTCAGCCATAATTTTTACCATTCTGTCAAAATTTATTTGATTACTAACAAATTTAAAAAGAAATATATCAAAGTTCCAATGATCACTGCAATTTTTAATGTTTTGAGTTAGAAATTCAATGAAAACAGTCAAAATTTCAATAATTTTTGTTAGAAAAATCATTTTACATTTTATAAATTGCTTTATATCTGTCGAAATTTGAACTGTTCTGTAATAATTTCAATGATTTGTATAATATTTTTAATTGTTTTGTCATGAAAATTATCAAAATTTCAGTTCACTCCATCAAAATTTAATTGTTCTTACAAAAATTATGTATGTGGTTTAATCATCAAAATTGTATTGACTAGTATTAATTTTTTAAACATTTCTATCAAAGTTTAAATAATCACTGCAATTTTTAAGTTTTAGAATGTTATGTAGAGTTTAAGTTTCAATGAAAACTGTTAAATTTCAAATTCTTTTGTTAAAAAAACATTTACATTTTACAAAATGCTTTATATCTGTCGAAATTTGAACGGCTCTGTAATAATTTCAATGATTTCTATAATAGTTTCAATTGTTTTGTCATGAAAATTATCAAAATTTCAGTTTACTCCATCAAATTTTAATTGTTCTGACAAAAAATTATGTATGTTTGGTTTAATCATCAAAATTGTATTGACTAATAATATTTTTTTAACCATTTCTATCAAAGTTTAAATAATCACTGAAATTTTTAAGGTTTAGAATGTTTCGAGTTTAAGTTTCAATGAAAACTGTTAAATTTCAAATTCTTTTGTTAAAAAAAACATTTACATTTTACAAAATGCTTTATATCTGCCGAAATTTGTACTGTTTCGTGATAATTTCAATGATTTCTGTAATAGTTTCAATTGTTTTGTCATGAAAATTATCAAAATTTCAGTTCACTACATCAAATTTTTATTGTTCTGACAAAAAATTATGTATGTCTGATTTAATCATCAAAGTTGTATTGACTAGTGTTAATTTTTTAACAATTTCTATCAAAGTTTTAATAATCACTGCAATTTTTAAGGTTTAGAATGTTACGAGTTTAAGTTTCAATGAAAACTGTTAAAATTCAACTTCTTTTGTTAAAAAAAACATTTACATTTTACAAAATTCTTTATTTTTGTCGATATTTGAACTGTTCTGTAATAATTTCTATCTTCTATTCTTCTTCGAATATTCCTTCAAAATTTTATTGACTAGTATTAAATTTTGAACAATTTCTATTACAGTTTTAATGATCATTGTATTTTTTAATGTTAAGAATGTTTAGAGTCATAATTTTAATAAAAAATCGTCAAATTTCCAATTATTTTTGTAAAAAAAATCAATTATCTCTACTAAAGTTTGATTATTTCGTTTGAAATTTTGTTTGTTCCGTGAGCATTTTTCAGTTATTCTGTCATAATGTCAATGATTATTGTCAGCAATTAACATTTTACTACTATTGAGGTAATTAATCACAAAGTAAATTTAATATTGATAAATCTATATTTCACTTACTTTTTCAAACATGTATTACAGCTTATTCAGTTTTTAGCAGTTAATTACTTCAGATAGTAAAATTTCGGAATTATGTTCAATAAATTACCCAAAATATCAGTTATCAGTTTTGCAGGAATATGACGATGTATAAGTTAAAGGTTTCTCCTCTAGTTATTATGTCAGTCCTTAAATAACAAATCTCAATGCTTTATTTAATGTGTGAATACATTAATAAAATTACAGTTAAAGTTAATCCTTGTGTAATAATCAATGAAATCTTTAATCTTTCAAAGTTTGAATTACTTTTCTAGAATATAATTCAATTGCGTATGAGTTAAAGTTTTCTGCTGTTATATTAGTCCTTAAATAGCGAATTAAAATGCCTTAGTTAATGTGTATTTATGTTCTTTTTACATTCGTACAAGTAAATTCGTATGTTAAACAAGACACAATAGAATAAAATATAAAACATGTTCCTACCTGTAAATTCATAAAATTCCTCTCGGGTTATCATGAAAGCGGCGAGGTTGGCAGTGTATATAGCAAGGAAGACGACGGCGAACATGGCCCAAACATTGGTCATGAATCTGGCTGTGAATCCACGAGGAGAATCCACATGAACTGCAGCTTGGAACAATACTGCCCATACCAGCCAGTATGTGCGGAAGAGAGAGAACCTGTGCGAGGCTGTCGGTGTGGCCTGTACAAAATATGATATATCACCATCAATATGTCATATAACTTCTGAATAATACACTTGTGCATTCAAAATACTGTGTAGATACGTTATATAGCCAGAGATATTGAATAAAAAACTCTTGTTTGTTCTAAATAATTTTGAAACCTGTGTGCAAGCTCTGAAAATAATTCAATATTTAAAAACCTGTACCAAAAAATGGATACTATATCATACATATGTATTTGTAGCAAACTTAATACGTAACTTAAAAGACGTTGTGATATATTCTGTAATATGTAAAAAAAAGTTTCAATAAAAATATCAAAGTATCAGAAACCATTATGTAAGTGGAAACCAAATTTTGAAAAAATTGAAAATTGCTTTGCAAGTGTTTTCAAAAATTCTATAAAACTTCCAAATCAAACTTAATAAAAGTGTAATAAAATAAACAAAACAGCAGCAAATTTGTTAAAATTCCGGTAAATGTTCGTAAATTGGGGATAATGTATTGAAAATATCACAGAAAATGTATGTAAATTGCGGAAAATTTAAAAACATAATAAGTTGTTACTAAACAAATACTGTAAATTTCAAAAATGTGTATTAATATTCTGAAACATGCCAGTAAATCTGGGAAATCTTAACAAAAATGCAATGAAACTAAAGAAACAAACAAAAAAGTTGCTGTAAATTTGATTATGATATCAAAACATACAAATTATATGCAAGTTGCACAAGATTGCAGAAGTTGCTACAAAGTTTTATGGGATTTTATAGAATATGCAATCAAAATATCAAAAGAGTTAGAAATTCCAGAATTTCAATAAAAATATCAAAGTATGAGAATGCATTATAAAACCGAAGTAAGTAAAAACCCAGATGTTATTAAAATTGTAGAAAACTTAATAATAATATCAAAATATTCAATAACAATATTAAAAAGTTTCAGCAATTTTAATAAATAATCAATGAAGTTACATAAAATTGCTTAAAGATTTAAGAAATTGCTAACAGGTTGTATGTTTTATGGTTTTATTATGAAAATTTTCAAAATAGGAGTAGAATCTTATATGAAATGAAATATAATCTAAAATGCAAAAATCTGTACTTAAAAGTTTCATTTGTTTGAATTATTATGTAGAATGTTGTTAGTTGTTGTACTTACAAATTTTCAAATGAAAGTACAAGTTTAGTGCTTAGATATCTGAAGATTTTCGAAATAGCGTTGTTCTTATTTAAATGAAATTTGTAGCCTTCAAAGCCATTGCAACAGTTGCAAACAAATACCAAGTAAAATTTACAAAGGTTTTAGAAACTTGTGCAATGTTCAAGTTACAAGATCTGTAACTTTCTAATTAACCCTTGCAAAACTTCTAGAAATCTATGCTACAAGTTATAATTTTTTTTTAGTTTAGTAAAAGAATATCTGAAAAAATGGAAAATTGCTTTGCAAGTGTTTTCAAAAATTCTATAAAACTTAAAAATCAAACTTAATAAAAGTATAATAAAAAAAAAACAAAACATCAGCAAATTTGTTAAAATTCCGGGAAATGTACGTAAATTGAGGAAAATGTATTGAAAATATCACAGAAAATGTATGCAAATTGCGGAAAATTTAAAAACATCATAAGTTGTTACTAAAACAATACTGTAAGTTTCAGAAATGTGTATTAATATTCTGAAACATGCCAGTAAATCTGGGAAATCTTAACAAAAATGCAATGAAACTAAAGAAACAAACAAAAAAGTTGCAGTAAATTTGATTATGATATCAAAACATACAAATAATATGCAAGTTGCACAAGATTGCAGAAGTTGTCACAAAATTTTATGGGATTTTATAGAATAAGCAATTAAAACATCAAAAGAGTTAGAAATTCCAGAATTTCAATCAAAATATCAAGTATGAGAATGCATTATAAAACCGAAGTAAGTGAAAACCAAGATGTTATTAAAATTGAAGAAAACTTAATAATAATATAAAAATATTCAATAAAGATACTAAAAAGTTAACTACAGGATATGTTACTTTCTAAGAAACCCTTCTAAAATTTCTAGAAATCTGTGCTACAAGTTTTAATTTTTTTTAGTTTAGTAAAATAATATCTGAAAATATGAAAAATTGCTTTGCAAGTGTTTTCCAATATTCTATAAAATTTCCAAATAATACTTAATAAATGTGTAATAAAAAAAACATATCATTGCAGAAAATTTATTCAAATTCCGGAAAATGTATGTAAATTGGGGAAAGGGTGTTGCAAATATCGCTGAAAACGTATTAAAAATATCGTTAAAAATGTATGCAAATTGGGGAAAATTTAATAACATCATTAGCTGCAACTAAAAAATACTAAAAGTTTCAGTAATGTTTGTTATAGTTCTGGAACATGCCAGCAAATCTGGGGAAAACTTAACAACAATGAAATGAAACTAAAGAAACCAAAAACGAGAAAATTGCAGTAAATTTTATTATAATATTAAAATATACAAATAATATGCAAGTTGCACAAGATTGCAGAAGTTGCCACAAAGTTTTATGGGATTTTATAGAATATGCAATCAAAATACCAAAAAAGTTAGAAATTCCAGAATTTCAATCAAAATATCAAAGTGTGAGAATGCATTATGAAACCGAAGTAAGTAAAAACCCAGATGTTATTAAAATTGAAGAAAACTTAATAATAATATCAAAATATTCAATAAATATACTTAAAAGTTTCAGTAATTTTAATAAAATAATCAATGAAGTTACATAAGATTGCTTAAATATTTTAGACATTGTTAGAAATTGCCAGGAGGTTTTATGGTGATTGAAAATTTTCAAAATAGGAGCAGGATCTTATATAAAATATCCAATTTTTTTTTAAATTTTTAGTCTTCAATGCTGCCATTGTAATAGTTGCAAAAAAAAAACTAAGTAACATTCACAAAGGCTTTAGAAACTTGTGCAATGTTCAAGTTACAGGATCTGTTACTTTCTAAGTAACCCTTGCAAAACTTCTAGAAATCTGTGCTAGAAGTTTTTTTTTTTTTTAATTTAGTAAAAGAATATCTGAAAAAATGGAAAATTGCTTTGCAAGTGTTTTCAAAAATTCTACAAAACTTCCAAATCAAACTTAATAAAACTGTAATAAAAAAAAACAAAACAGCAGCAAATTTGTTAAAATTCCGGGAAATGTACGTAAATTGGGGAAAATGTATTGAAAATATCACAGAAAATGTATGCAAATTGCGGAAAATTTAAAAACATCATAAGTTGTTACTAAAAAAATACTGTAAGTTTCAGAAATGTGTATTAATATTCTGAAACATGCCAGTAAATCTGGGAAATCTTAACAAAAAAGCAATGAAACTAAAGAAACAAACAAAAAAGTTGTCAAAATTCCGGGAAATGTACGTAAATTGGGGAAAATGTATTAAAATATCACTGAAAATGTATGCAAATTGCGGAAAATTTAATCATAAGTTGTTACAAAAAAATACTGTAAGTTTAAGAAATGTGTATTAAAATTCTGAAAGATGCTAGTAAATCTGGGAAATCTTAACAAAAATACAATGAAACTAAAAAAACAAACAAAAAAGTTGCAGTAAATTTGATGATGATATCAAAATATACAAATAATATGCAATCAAAGATTGCAGAAGTTGCCACAAAGTTTTATGGGATTTTATAGAATATGCAATCAAAATATCAAAAGAGTTAGAAATTCCAGAATTTCAATCAAAATATCAAAGTGTGAGAATGCATTATAAAACCGAAATAAGTAAAAACCCAGATGTTATTAAAATTGAAGAAAACTTAATAATAATAATCAAAATATTCAATAAATATACTAAAAAGTTAACTACAGGATCTGTTACTTTCTAAGTAACCCTTGCAAAACTTCTAGAAATCTGTGCTACAAGTGTTTTTTTTTTTAGTTTTGTTAAGAGATTATCTGAAAATATGGAAAATTGCTTTGCAAGTGTTTTCAAATATTCTTTAAAATTTCCAAATAATACTTAATAAATGTGTAATAAAAAAAAACATATCATTGCAGAAAATTTATTCAAATTCCGGAAAATGTATGTAAATTGGGGAAAGGGTGTTGCAAATATCGCTGAAAACGTATTAAAAATATCGTTAAAAATGTATGCAAATTGGGGAAAATTTAATAACATCATTAGCTGCAACTAAAAAATACTAAAAGTTTCAGTAATGTTTGTTATAGTTCTGGAACATGCCAGCAAATCTGGGGAAAACTTAACAACAATGAAATGAAACTAAAGAAACCAAAAACGAGAAAATTGCAGTAAATTTTATTATAATATTAAAATATACAAATAATATGCAAGTTGCACAAGATTGCAGAAGTTGCCACAAAGTTTTATGGGATTTTATAGAATATGCAATCAAAATACCAAAAAAGTTAGAAATTCCAGAATTTCAATCAAAATATGAAAGTGTGAGAATGCATTATGAAACCGAAGTAAGTAAAAACCCAGATGTTATTAAAATTGAAGAAAACTTAATAATAATATCAAAATATTCAATAAATATACTTAAAAGTTTCAGCAATTTTAATAAAATAATCAATGAAGTTACATAGGATTGCTTAAATATTTTAGAAATTGTCAAGAGGTTTTATGGTGATTGAAAATTTTCAAAATAGGAGTAGAATCTTATATAAAATATCCATGAAATATAATCCAAATTGCAAAAATCTGTACGTTTAAGTTTCATTTGTTTGAATTGTTTTTGGAATTTTGTTAGTTGTACTTACAAATTTTAAAATGAAAGTACAAGTTTAGTGCTTAGATATCTGAAGATTTTCGAAATAGCTTTGTTCTTAGTTAAATGAAACTTGTAGCCTTCTAAAATATAATCTAAATTGCAAAAATCTGTACTTTAAAGTTTCATTTGTTTGAATGATTTTTTAGAATGTTGTTAGTGATTGTACTGAATTTTTTTAAAATGATAGTACAAGTTTAGTGCTTGGATATCTGAAGATTTTCGAAATAGCTTTGTTCTTAGTTAAATGAAACTTGTAGCCTTCAAAGCTCCTCTTGCAACAGTTGCAAAAAAATCCAAGTAACATTTCCAAACGTTTTAGAAACCTGTGCAATTTTAAAGTTACAGGATCTGTTACTTTCTAAGTAACCCTTGAAAAACTTTTAGAAATCTGTGCTGCAAGTTTAATTTTTTTTTGTTTAGTCAAAAATATTTTCAAAAATTCTTTAAAATTTCTATATAACACTTAATAAAACTGTAATAAAAAAAACGAAACATTTCAGAAAATGTATTCTAGTACCGGAAAATGTATGAGAATTGCGATAAATGTATTGAATGTAACACAGAAAATGTATGCAAATTTCGGAAAATTTAACAATATCAGAAGTTGCAAGTAAAAAACACTGCAAGTTTTAGAAATGTTTATAAAATTTCTGAAACATGCCTGTAATATACATGTAATACTGCAGAAATTGTATTCAAATTCAAACTGTATTCAAGTTTTATAGTAATTGAAAATTTTCGAAATAGGAGTAGAACATTTACAAACGTAATTATAATTGAAAGACGTAAAATCGTTTCCCCCTCTAATCAATTCTAATCGTTGTGTAAAATAAACTTGAATAAAATGTCCTGGAAAAATAACCAAAACATATTATTGTTATATTTATTCTATCATTTAGGTATATGTATACTAAATGATAGAATAAATATAATAATAATATTTTTTGGTAATGTTTCTAGAACATTTGATTCAAGTTTATTTTACAGAAAAAAACTAATCACTCGAATAATAGTAATTATGGACAATATTATTCTAATGGGCTTCAAAAATTAAATCGTCTTTTTAAGTCGATTACCTTTAAATAGAATAGATAATTCACATCCTTGGTTCTTAATGGAGATAAAATCTGCTTCATCTTAAAGTTACTTTAATCCAAACTATTGAAATGGGTAAAGTGTATTTCATTGTAAAAGTGATGTGAAGTTAATTATGAAATTAGATTTATGAATTACGATAGTAACATGGCTAAACTTCGCTTGCAAGTTTTCGTAGCTTTGCGAATAATAATTCTGTGCTTATCTAATTTCATGAGGTATCATTTATATTATTACGCTGACGTAATTATTAATGACAATTTATACAATCCTTCATCCTGTTTAAATATAATTGTAAGACGTAAAATCGTTTTTTCCTCTAATCAATTGTATTTTTATCTAGTGTCTTTTAATTTTAATCTGTATTTTATCTCTAATTAATTGTATTAAAGATCGTTGCAATTCATGACTTTCTCGGACACGTTTTGCAGATCATAAAAGCTCATACCTATGTTACAGCCGTTGAGAGCTGACAATGAGTCATCGCTTCAAATTTCCGGAATTCGACATACGTTTCATATTTCATTTCACTCTATTGCAGTTACATGCTTACAGTTGCATGCTTAAACATACATATAGAACGCGCAATTCTTTGTTCGAAAAAGCATGAGTCATTGTCAGTTCTTGTCGGGACGAGAAAAGGTACATAGATTAATCATATTGCTCATAATACATCATAGATTATTAAGCCAAAATATCGCCAGACTTTATATTGTCCTGAATTAGGAATGTAGTATCAATTAAACTATTACATTTAATTTTTTTTATTGTTTTCTTCTGGTGGATGAAAAATTGATGAAACTATAACAAAAATGTTACATTTATCATATACTCATTGTTTGGATATACATTTCAACGAAATTCTACATTCTGTTATTAGGCTTTCGTTATAATATTGATATTAATTTTATTATCGAAATTATAATCATGCAACTTGAAATGTCGAACAAAGTTATGAAAACAATAATATACACATATTGTTTTTTTTACTGAACAGATTAATAATTATATTGTTTTGTTAATTATTAATTATTGATATGTATTTAATTATTTAATATTTTAAGATAGATATTTGTATGGTGTATAATCTTTGCAAGAATATTTTAATTTAAGAATACTTGAAATTCTACATTATGTTATTGGGTTTTCGTTATATTAATATTTATATTTTTATCGAAATTATAATCTTGAAACTTGAATTGTCGAACAAAGTTATGAAAACAATGATATACACATATTATTTTTTTTACTGAACCAATTAATTATTATTTTCTTTCGTTAATTATTAATTATTAATTTTTATACAATTATTTATTATATTGAGATAGATATTTCAATGGTGTATAATCTTTGCGAGAATACTGTAAGTGCTGTAAAAATAGTTTTTCTCACTCTGGAAAATTTAATTTACAGATGGAACGAAGCTCCTTTTGATATATTAATTTTAATAAACAGTTGCCACTCCAAACTCGCTCATTTTTAGCGGATGATAAAATACAGTCACAGTTAATTACATCCACAGGCAATTGCATTTATTCGTTCGTTATGAACAGTGTTTCATTTAAAAGGTACAGAAAAAGGTACGGTTTTTATCCGTAAAAAAAAGTAATAGCCGTGATAATTTACGAACGCAATTATAATTAATAGTGTCTATTTGCAATTAATTTATTTGCGACAAAAATGTTAATGTTTGCATTGCAAGTTAGTATAGAGATATTTGCTAGACATACATTATTATTATCGTAATATTATCGAAATAAATTGGTTAAAATTGCTAAAATCGATCAGAAGATATTTTCATTTCATTTCATTTCATTTCATCATTTATTTGTATTGTGACTCTAAATTAGAGTATTTAGGTGTATTACTAGAGAGCATCACATTCAAATGTCGGATGCATTCATAACATAAATGCAAAGGATATTCGAATGTGATATTGTTAAGTAACGTTTACAATGATTGAAAATTTTCAAAATAGGAGTAGAATCTTATATAAAATATCCATGAAATATAATCTAAATTGCAAAAATACATGGCAATAAATTTGGAAAAACTTAACAAAATGCAATGAAACTAAAGAAACAAATAAAAGAATTGCAGTATAATAGATTCAAATCAAAATATACAAAAAATATGCAAGATGCACTAAAAGCTTTCAGAAATTGCCACATAGCTTTATAGGACTTTATAGAATATGCAATAAAAATATCAAAATAATTAGAGATTCCAGAATTTCAATAAAAATATGAAAGTATGTGAATGCATTATAAAACCGAAGTAAGTGAAAACCCAGATGTTATTGAAATTGAAGAAAATTAATAAGAATATCAAAATATTCAATAAATATACTAAAAAGTTTCAGCAATTTTAATAAAATAATTAATGAAGTTACATAAGATTGCTGAATAAAAATCAATAAATATACTAAAAAGTTTCAGCAATTCTAATAAAATAATCAATGAAATTACATAAGATTGCTTAAATATTTTAGAAATTGCCGAGAGGTTTTATGGTGATTGAAAATTTTCAAAATAGGAGTAGAATTTGGTATAAAATATTCATGAAATATAATCTAAATTGCAAATATCTGTACTTCAAAGTTTCATTTGTTTAAATTATTTGTTAGAATGTTGTTAGTTGTTGTGCTTACAAATTTTGAAATGAAAATACAAGTTCAGTGCTTAGATACCTGAAAATTTTGCAAATCGCTTTATTGTTAGTTAAATGAAACTAGTACCCTTCAAAGCTCCCCTTGCAACAGTTGCAAAAAATATCAAGTAACATTTCCCAAGGTTTTAAAAACCTGTGCAAATTTCAAGTTACAGGATCTGTTACTTTCTAAGTAACCCTTGCAAAACTTCTAGAATAATGTGCTGTAAGTTTCTTTATTTTAGTTTAATAAAAAAATCTGATAAATAGAAAATTGCTTTGCAAGTGTTTTCAAAAAATCTATAAAATTTCCAAATCAAACTTAATAAAAGTGTAATAAAAAAAAACAAAACAGCAGCAAATTGCAGAAAATGCATTGAAAATATCACAGAAAATGTATGCAAATTGCGGAAAATTTAAAAACATCATAAGTTGTTTCTAAAATAATACTGTAAGTTTCAGAAATGTGTATTAATATTCTGAAACATGCCAGTAAATCTGGGAAATATTAACAAAAAAGCAATGAAACTAAATAAACAAACAAAAAAGTTGTAGTAAATTTGATTATGATATCAATATATACAAATAATATGCAAGTTGCACAAGATTGCAGAAGTTTTTTTTTTTTTATTTTTTTTTTATTTATTAATTAAATGTATACATACATATCACCTACACAATCAATCAAAAAATGAAACCATTGACACTACCCACTAATAAGTTACCATATCGTTGCTACAAAGTTTTATGGGTTTTTGTATAATATGCAATCAAAATATCAAAAGAGTTAGAAATTCCAGAATTTTAATCAAAATATCAAAGTATGAGAATGCATTATAAAACCGAAGTAAGTAAAAACCCAGATGTTATTAAAATTGAAGAAAACTTAATAATAATATCAAAATATTAAATAAATATACTAAAAAGTTAACTACAGGATCTGTTACTTTCTAAGTAACCCTTGCAAAACTTCTAGAGATCTGTGCTACAAGTTTTAATATTTTTTTTAGTTTAGTAAAAGAATATCTGAAAATATGGAAAATTGCTTTGCAAGTGTTTTTAAATATACTATAAAATTTCCAAATAATACTTAATAAATGTGTAATAAAAAAAACATATCATTGCAGAAAATGTATTCAAATTCCGGAAAATGTATGTAAATTGGGGAAAAGGTATTGCAAATATCGCTGAAAATGTATTGAACATATCGTTAAAAATGTATGAAAATTGGTGAAAATTTAATAACTTCATTAGCTGCAACTAAAAAATACTAATAGTTTCAGTAATATTTGTTATAGTTCTGAAACATGTCAGCAAATCTGGGAAAAACATAATAACAATGAAATGAAGCTAAAGAAACTAAAAACGAGAAAATTGCAGTAAATTTTATTATAATATCAAAATATACAAATAATATGCAAGTTGCATTCAAAGATTGCAGAAGTTGCCACAAAGTTTTATGGGATTTTATAGAATATGCAATCAAAATATCAAAAGAGTTAGAAATTTCAGAATTTCAATCAAAATATCAAAATATGAGAATGCATGAAACAACCGAAGTAAGTGAAAACTCAGATGTTATTAAAATTGAAGAAAACTTAATAATAATATCAAAATATTCAATAAAAATACTTAAAAGTTGCAGCAATGTTTATAAAATAATCAATTAAGTTACATAAGATTGCTTAAATATTTTAGAAATTGCCAGGAAGTTTTATACTGACTGATAATTTTCAAAACAGGAGTAGAATCTTGTATAAAATATCCATTAATTATAATCTAAATTGCAAAAATCTGTACTTTAAAGTTTCATTTGTTTAAATTATTTTTTAGAATGTTGTTAGTTGTTGTGCTTACAAATTTTGAAATGAAAATACAAGTTCAGTGCTTAGATATCTGACGATTTTGGATATCGCTTTGTTGTTAGTTAAATTAAACTTGTACCCTTCAAAGCTCCCCTTGCAACAGTTGCAAAAATATTTCAAGTAACATTTCCAAAAGTTTTAGAAACCTGTGCAATTTTCAAGTTACAGGATCTGTTACTTTCTAAGTAACCCTTGCAAAACTTCTAGAAATCTGTGCTACAAGTTTTTTTTTTTTTTTAGGTTAGTAAAAGAATATCTGAAAAATTGAAAATTGCTTTGCAAGTGTTTTCAAAAATTCTATAAAATTTCCAAATAATACTTAATAAAGGTGTAATAAAAAAAACAAAACAACAGCAAATTTATTAAAATTCCGGGAAATGTATGTAAATTGGGGAAAATGTATTGAAAATATCACAGAAAATGTGATATTGTTCACCCCCACAGGGGGTGAAAAATGTGAATTTAGACCCCCCATGCAAACCTTATGGGAAAATGGCCCCGAACTGTCCTAGACTATCAACTTGATAGGTTTGGATGAGTAGATAGGCTAGGACAGTTCGGGGCCATTTTCCCATAAGGTTTACATGGGGGTCTAAATTCACATTTATCACCCCTTGCGGACTTGGCTGAACTCGGTGGGTCGATTTTACACCCCATAGTTGTCAAATTCGTCCACAGGGGGTGAGAAATGTGAATTTAGACCCCCCATGCAAATATTATGGGAGCATGGTCCCGAACTGTCCTAGCCTATCTACTTGATAGGTTTAGATGAGTAGATAGGCTAGAACAGTTCGGGGCCATTTCCCCATAAGGTTTACATGGGGGTCTAAATTTTCATTTCTCGCCCCCTGCGGACTTGGCTGTACTCGGTGGGTCGATTTTACACCCCATATTTGTCGAATTCGTCTAAGTCCACAGGGGGTGAGAAATGTGAATTTATGCCCCCCACGCAAACCTTATGAGAAAATGGCCCCGAACTGTCCTAGCCTATCTACTTGGATGATATTTTTCAATTTTTTATTTTATCAGAAACCCCATAAACTTTTAATGGTCTATTAGCGTGGGACACCCTGTATACAGTTAGAGTAAATAGAATAAGAACAGTTAAAATTTAAGTTAAATGAAACAAATAGAATGTTTTACAATAGAGCTTAGAGATGAAATTACACATATTAAGTACTTTAATAGAGCAAGTAAGTATATGTTTGCATTCCTAAGTTCCTAAGTTCCTAAGTAGCCTATTAAATTTGTGATTAATTACAGTACTTACATCATGGGCAGCTTGTATACTCCGGAGTTTCTTAATAGATTGCTGAAAAAAAATTGTACAATTAAGATTATATACAAATCAACGAAGATATAATAAAACATAAATTTTTGTTATGGTTTCATCCATTTTTGAATACCAGTTATTATAATATATTTTTGTTTTTTTCTTAATTCGAGTACTTACTGGAGTACTTATAGGAGTACTTACTCCACATAAGTAATGTACCAACATCTTACTAACTAGTAATGTACTCTATCAAGTAATGTGCTTACTATTTACCAACATATGTATCTCTATAACATAAGTAGAGTTTCAATTAACTTTATGTACATTAATTGTATAATTTTACATTTTGTTCGTCTGCGGATAATGTGTTTTTACAATCGGGGTTTTGGTGAATAATTGATGTTTTATAATTGTTTTCTTCTTAATTGGAGTACTTACTGGTAGACATATATCTTCACCAAAAACATCAACATCAATTATTCACCAAAAACCCGATTGTAAAAACACATTATCCGTAGGAGAACAAAATGTAAAATTATATAATTAATGTACATAAAGTTAATGGAAACTCTACTTATGTTAAAGAGATACTTAATACTTATGTTGGTAGATATATATATATATATATATATATATATATATATATATATATATATATATATATAATGGAAGTTATAATATATATATAGTTAGGATAAAGTTCATGGAAACCTACTTATGTTCCTGCATTATCCCTTAATATTAATTGGAGAGGATTAAACCTATTTGCCCATACTATTAAGTAAAGTGCTTTGAATTTAAGAGCCATTATTAACAATTTCACATATCGACAGATCTGAAAATATTTGCAAAATGATTTGAATATATGGCATGCTACATCATCACTCAAAGCGTGCTTTGTTTTCATTGATATATGGATGCGTTTGAATTTGTTATCTCTATCGATTGAAGCGGATGATAGAGTATATGTGCAAGCTAAATTCACACTAAATCGTGCTAAATTTACGCTAAATCGTATTTTACTGTACATATAAATTTTATATGTACAATATAATTAAAATCAATGTATGAAAATTGCATGTTTTGTTTACTGCAAGCTAATAATTATATTTTACGATACATTTAAATTACTAATAATGGATGTGAATTAGAGATGGAAATTGATTTTGAAGCCGGAGCGGATTATAGTGCCTCGGGCTCAATATTGATTCGCGTTGCACTTCGATTCAGAAAGTTTCGAACAAACACTTTGATTGAAAATGTTTACCTAAGTGGTCGAAACAAGTTACGAATCAATAAATAATACTAACACCCTGTATAAACATAATTGTTTACTAGATTACCTTGTTTTTACAACTTTTTTACTTCTTCTACTAATGAAGTAATTTGTTTTTTCTATTTGTTACTAGATTTAAAAATAAAAATATGGGAGATATTTGAAAATTATGTTAATCAATGTTAAAGATAATAAAGTTATAAAATCGAATTTGTATCTAGTTATTGTAAATGTTGCTCCATATTTCATACACAAAATATGCATTAAATAAATTTTCAGAAATTTCAGTTAATCCATACTGGTCAATACATAAAGTTGTAAACTCGATTTTGTCACTTATTTCAAACAGACTTATCCTCAAAATTTTATAAGAGTTGTCTTAAGGTATAGTGTATACAAATCTGGATTGGACAACACTATGACATGTAACAATAGTAATAATTAAAAAGTAAATATTAATAATAATAGTATTTACCTTAAATACTAATTGTTTTGTTTTTTTTAAATTTTAATTATAACAGCAATATTTAAATTAAACTAGAAGAAAATTATACTGTTGTGACTTCTAAAAATTTCAGTGAATGTTCAAAATTTGTATTCAAAATTATGAGATTATGAAAACTATATTGCAAATGGCTTAAATTTACTATATAACGCAAAATATCAATGGACTATATTGCAATATATCATATATATTAATGGGAATTAAAAAAATTACAACATTTCATCAGCAACCGTGAAAATTATATGCAAATCGCTAAACTTCACTATAACATGCAAAACATCAGTGGCAATTGCAAAATTTAAAGTATAAATTGCAAAATCGCAACAGCAATTATGAAAATATGATGGCAAATTGCTAAATTTCGCTATAAAATGCAAACTAACATACGAATTTTCAAAATTTGTATTATATGTTACAAAATGTCAGCAGTGATTATGAAAATTTTAGTGTAAGTTGCCAAATTTCATTATAAAATGCAAAATATCGTTACCAATTGCTAATTTTATACAATAAAGTACAAAATTGCGGGTGCAATTATGTAAATTTTGTGGTAAATTGCTAAATTTCTCTCTAAAATGCAAACTATTATATGAATTTTCAAAACTTGTAACATAATTTACAAAATGTCAGCAGTGATTATGAAACTCTGAGCGTAAATTGCCTAATTTCATTATGAAATACTAAATATCGTTGCCAATTGAAAAATTTATACAATGAAGTACAAAATGTCAGCTGAAATTATGAAAAATTTGTGCCAAATTGCTAAATTTCTCTCTAAAATGCAAACTATTATATGAATTTTCAAAACTTGTAACATAATTTACAAAATGTCAGCAGTGATTATGAAAATTTGAGTGTAAATTGCCAAATTTCATTATGAAATACAAAATATCGTTGCCAATTGAAAAATTTATACAATGAAGTACAAAATGTCAGGTGAAATTATGAAAAATTTGTGCTAAATTGATAAATTTCTCTCTAAAATGCAAACTATTATATGAATTTTCAAAATTTGTATCATAATTTACAAAATGACAGCAGTGATTATGAAAATCTGAGTGTAAATTGCCAAATTTCATTATGAAGTACAAAATATCGTTGCCAATTGAAAAATTTATACAATGAAGTACAAAATGTCAGGTGGAATTATGAAAAATTTGTGGTAAATTGCTAAATTTCGCTATAAAATGCAAACTATGTATACACTGCAAAAATAATTATAAAATGCAAAATATCGTTACCAATTTTTAAATTTATACAACAAAGTACAAAATAGCAGGTGCAATCATGAACATTTTGTGGTAAACTGCTAAATTTCTCTCTAAAATGCAAACAATTATATGAATTTTCAAAATTTGTAACATAATTTACAAAATGTCAGCAGTGATTATGAAAATCTGAGTGTAAATTGCCAAATTTCATTATGAAATACAAAATATCGTTGCCAATTGAAAAATTTATACAATGAAGTACAAAATGTCAGGTGAAATTATGAAAAATTTGTGCTAAATTGATAAATTTCTCTCTAAAATGCAAACTATTACATGAATTTTCAAAATTTGTATCATAATTTACAAAATGTCAGCAGTGATTACGAAAATCTTAATGTAAATTGCTAAATTTTATTACAAAATACTAAATACTAAATATTTTGCTAATTGCAAAATTTATACATAAAACTACAAAATTTCAGGTACAATTATAAAAAAATTGTGGTAAATTGCTAAATTTCGCTATAAAATGCAAACTATCGATGGAATTTTCCAAACTTGTGTTATATGTTACAAAAAGGCAGCAGTGTTTATGAAAATCTTAGTGTACACTGCAAAAATTAATTATGAAATGCAAAATATCGTTACCAAATGCTAAATTTATGCAATCAAGTACAAAATTGCAGGTGCAATTATGAAAATTTTGCGGTAAATTGCTAAATTTCTCTCTAAAATGCAAACTATTACATGAATTTTCAAAATTTGTAACATAATTTACAAAATGTCAGCAGTGATTATGAAAATCTGAGTGTAAATTGCCTAATTTCATTATGAAATACTAAATATCGTTGCCAATTGAAAAATGTATACAATGAAGTACAAAATGTCAGGTGGAATTATGAAAAATTAGTGGCAAATTGCTAAATTTCACTAAAAATTGCAAACTATAATTGTAATTTTCAAAATTTGAGTAATAAGATACAAAATCTCAGTACTGATTATGAAAATCTTAATATAAATTGCCGAATTTCATGATAAAATACTAAATATTATTGCCAATTGCAAAATTTATACATTAAAGTACAAAATTTTAGGTACAATAATGAAAAATTTGTGGTAAATTGCTAAATTTCGCTATAAAATGTAAACTATCAATGGAATTTTCAAAACTTGTGTTATATGTTACAAAAAGGCAGCAGTGTTTATGAAACTCTTAGTGTACACTGCAAAAATTAATTATAAAATGCAAAATATCGTTACCAATTGCTAAATTTATACAATAAAGTACAAAATTGCAGGTGCAATTATGAAAATTTTGTGGTAACTTGCTAAATTTCTCTCTAAAATGCAAACTATTATGTGAATTTTCAAAATTTGTAACATCATTTACAAAATGTCAGCAGTGATTATGAAAATCTGAGTGTAAATTGCCAAATGTCATTATTAAATACAAAATATCGTTGCCAATTGAAAAATTTATACAATGAAGTACAAAATGTCAGGTGGAATTATGAAAAATTAGTGGCAAATTGCTAAATTTCACTAAAAATTGCAAACTATAATTGTAATTTTCAAAATTTGAGTAATAAGATACAAAATCTCAGTACTGATTATGAAAATCTTAATATAAATTGCCGAATTTCATGAAAAAATACTAAATATTATTGCCAATTGCAAAATTTATACATTAAAGTACAAAATTTCAGGTACAATAATGAAAAATTTGCGGTAAATTGCTAAATTTCGCTATAAAATGCAAACTATCAATGGAATTTTCAAAACTTGGTTATATGTTACAAAAAGGCAGCAGTATTTATGAAACTCTTAGTGTACACTGCAAAAATTAATTATAAAATGCAAAATATCGTTACCAATTGCTAAATTTATACAATAAAGTACAAAATTGCAGGTGCAATTATGAAAATTTTGTGGTAACTTGCTAAATTTATCTCTAAAATGCAAACTATTACATGAATTTTCAAAATTTGTAACATAATTTACAAAATGTCAGCAGTGATTATGAAACTCTGAGTGTAAATTGCCTAATTTCATTATGAAATACTAAATATCGTTGCCAATTGAAAAATTTATACAATGAAGTACAAAATGTCCGGTGGAATTATGAAAAATTAGTGGCAAATTGCTAAATTTCATTAAAAATTGCAAACTATAATTGTAATTTTCAAAATTTGAGTAATAAGATACAAAATCTCAGTACTGATTATGAAAATCTTAATATAAATTGCCGAATTTCATGACAAAATACTAAATATTATTGCCAATTGCAAAATTTATACATTAAAGTACAAAATTTTAGGTACAATAATGAAAAATTTGTGGTAAATTGCTAAATTTCGCTATAAAATGCAAACTATCGATGGAATTTTCCAAACTTGTGTTATATGTTACAAAAAGGCAGCAGTGTTTATGAAACTCTTAGTGTACACTGCACAAATGAATTATAAAATGCAAAATATCGTTACGAAATGCTAAATTCATACAATAAAGTACAAAATTGCAGGTGCAATTATGAAAATTTTGTGGTAAATAGCTAAATTTCTCTCTAAAATGCAAACTATTATATGAATTTTCAAAATTTGTAACATAATTTACAAAATGTCAGCAGTGATTATGAAAATCTGAGTGTAAATTGCCTAATTTCATTATGAAATACTAAATATCGTTGCCAATTGAAAAATGTATACAATGAAGTACTAAATGTCAGGTGGAATTATGAAAAATTAGTGGCAAATTGCTAAATTTCACTAAAAATTGCAAACTATAATTGTAATTTTCAAAATTTGAGTAATAAGATACAAAATCTTAGTACTGATTATGAAAATCTTAATATAAATTGCCGAATTTCATGACAAAATACTAAATATTATTGCCAATTGCAAAATTTATACATTAAAGTACAAAATTTTAGGTACAATAATGAAAAATTTGTGGTAAATTGCTAAATTTCGCTATAAAATGCAAACTATCGATGGAATTTTCCAAACTTGTGTTATATGTTACAAAAAGGCAGCAGTGTTTATGAAACTCTTAGTGTACACTGCAAAAATTAATTATAAAATGCAAAATATCGTTACCAATTGCTAAATTTATACAATAAAGTACAAAATTGCAGGTGCAATTATGAAAATTTTGTGGTAAATTGCTAAATTTCTCTCTAAAATGCAAACTATTATATGAATTTTCAAAATTTGTAACATAATTTACAAAATGTCAGCAGTGATTATGAAAATCTGAGTGTAAATTGCCTAATTTCATTATGAAATACTAAATATCGTTGCCAATTGAAAATATTATACAATGAAGTACAAAATGTCAGGTGGAATTATGAAAAATTAGTGTCAAATTGCTAAATTTCACTAAAAATTGCAAACTATAATTGTAATTTTCAAAATTTGAGTAATAAGATACAAAATCTTAGTACTGATTATGAAAATCTTAATATAAATTGCCGAATTTCATGACAAAATACTAAATATTATTGCCAATTGCAAAATTTATACATTAAAGTACAAAATTTCAGGTACAATAATGAAAAATTTGTGGTAAATTGCTAAATTTCGCTATAAAATGCAAACTATCAATGGAATTTTCAAAACTTGTGTTATATGTTACAAAAAGGCAGCAGTGTTTATGAAAATCTTAGTGTACACTGCAAAAATTAATTATAAAATGCAAAATATCGTTACCAAATGCTAAATTCATACAAGAAAGTACAAAATTGCAGGTGCAATTATGAAAATTTTGTGGTAACTTGCTAAATTTCTCTCTAAAATGCAAACTATTATGTGAATTTTCAAAATTTGTAACATCATTTACAAAATGTCAGCAGTGATTATGAAAATCTGAGTGTAAATTACCAAATGTCATTATTAAATACAAAATATCGTTGCCAATTGAAAAATTTATACAATGAAGTACAAAATGTCAGGTGGAATTATGAAAAATTAGTGGCAAATTGCTAAATTTCACTAAAAATTGCAAACTATAATTGTAATTTTCAAAATTTGAGTAATAAGATACAAAATCTCAGTACTGATTATGAAAATCTTAATATAAATTGCCGAATTTCATGACAAAATACTAAATATTATTGCCAATTGCAAAATTTATACATTAAAGTACAAAATTTCAGGTACAATAATGAAAAATTTGCGGTAAATTGCTAAATTTCGCTATAAAATGCAAACTATCAATGGAATTTTCAAAACTTGGTTATATGTTACAAAAAGGCAGCTGTGTTTATGAAACTCTTAGTGTACACTGCAAAAATTAATTATAAAATGCAAAATATCGTTACCAATTGCTAAATTTATACAATAAAGTACAAAATTGCAGGTGCAATTATGAAAATTTTGTGGTAACTTGCTAAATTTATCTCTAAAATGCAAACTATTACATGAATTTTCAAAATTTGTAACATAATTTACAAAATGTCAGCAGTGATTATGAAACTCTGAGTGTAAATTGCCTAATTTCATTATGAAATACTAAATATCGTTGCCAATTGAAAAATTTATACAATGAAGTACAAAATGTCCGGTGGAATTATGAAAAATTAGTGGCAAATTGCTAAATTTCATTAAAAATTGCAAACTATAATTGTAATTTTCAAAATTTGAGTAATAAGATACAAAATCTCAGTACTGATTATGAAAATCTTAATATAAATTGCCGAATTTCATGACAAAATACTAAATATTATTGCCAATTGCAAAATTTATACATTAAAGTACAAAATTTCAGGTACAATAATGAAAAATTTGCGGTAAATTGCTAAATTTCGCTATAAAATGCAAACTATCAATGGAATTTTCAAAACTTGGTTATATGTTACAAAAAGGCAGCAGTGTTTATGAAACTCTTAGTGTACACTGCAAAAATTAATTATAAAATGCAAAATATCGTTACCAATTGCTAAATTTATACAATAAAGTACAAAATTGCAGGTGCAATTATGAAAATTTTGTGGTAACTTGCTAAATTTGTCTCTAAAATGCAAACTATTACATGAATTTTCAAAATTTGTAACATAATTTACAAAATGTCAGCAGTAATTATGAAACTCTGAGTGTAAATTGCCTAATTTCATTATGAAATACTAAATATCGTTGCCAATTGAAAAAATTATACAATGAAGTACAAAATGTCAGGTGGAATTATGAAAAATTAGTGGCAAATTGCTAAATTTCACTAAAAATTGCAAACTATAATTGTAATTTTCAAAATTTGAGTAATAAGATACAAAATCTTAGTACTGATTATGAAAATCTTAATATAAATTGCCGAATTTCATGACAAAATACTAAATATTATTGCCAATTGCAAAATTTATACATTAAAGTACAAAATTTCAGGTGCAATTGTGAAAATTTTGTGGAAAATTGCTAAATTTCTCTATAAAATGCAAACTATCAATGGAATTTTCAAAACTTGTGTTATATGTTGCAAAAAGGCAGCAGTGGTTATGAAAATCTTAGTGTACACTGCAAAAATTAATTATAAAATGCAAAATATCGTTACCAATTGCTAAATTTATGCAATCAAGTACAAAATTGCAGGTGCAATTATGAAAATTTTGTGGTAAATTGCTAAATTTCTCTCTAAAATGCAAACAATTACATGAATTTTCAAAATTTGTAACATGATTTACAAAATGTCAGCAGTGATTATGAAAATCTGAGTGTAAATTGCCTAATTTCATTATCAAATACCAAATATCGTTGCCAATTGAAAAATTTATACAATGAAGTACAAAATGTCAGGTGGAATTATGAAAAATTTGTGGAAAATTGCTAAATTTCACTTAAAAATGCAAATTATAATTGTAATTTTCAAAATTTGAGTATTAAGTTACAAAATCTCAGCACTGATTATGAAAATCTTAATGAAAATTGCCAAATTTGATTACAAAATACTAAATATTATTGCCAATTGCAAAATTTATATATTAAAGTACAAAATTTCAGGTGCAATTGTGAAAATTTTGTGGAAAATTGCTAAATTTCGCTATAAAATGCAAACTATCGATGGAATTTTCAAAACTTGTGTTATATGTTACAAAAAGGCAGCAGTGTTTATGAAAATCTTAGTGTACACTGCAAAAAATAATTATAAATTGCAAAATATCGTTACCAATTGCTAAATTTATACAATAAAGTACAAAATTGCAGGTGCAATTATGAAAATTTTGTGGTAAATTGCTAAATTTCTCTCTAAAATGCAAACTATTATATGAATTTTCAAAATTTGTAACATAATTTACAAAATGTCAGCAGTGATTATGAAAATCTGAGTGTAAATTGCCTAATTTCATTATGAAATACTAAATATCGTTGCCAATTGAAAATATTATACAATGAAGTACAAAATGTCAGGTGGAATTATGAAAAATTAGTGTCAAATTGCTAAATTTCACTAAAAAATGCAAATTATAATTGTAATTTTCAAAATTTGAGTATTAAGTTACAAAATCTCAGCACTGATTATGAAAATCTTAATGAAAATTGCCAAATTTGATTACAAAATACTAAATATTATTGCCAATTGCAAAATTTATACATTAAAGTACAAAATTTCAGGTACAATAATGAAAAATTTGTGGTAAATTGCTAAATTTCGCTATAAAATGCAAACTATCAATGGAATTTTCAAAACTTGTGTTATATGTTACAAAAAGGCAGCAGTGTTTATGAAAATCTTAGTGTACACTGCAAAAATTAATTATAAAATGCAAAATATCGTTACCAAATGCTAAATTCATACAAGAAAGTACAAAATTGCAGGTGCAATTATGAAAATTTTGTGGTAACTTGCTAAATTTCTCTCTAAAATGCAAACTATTATGTGAATTTTCAAAATTTGTAACATCATATACAAAATGTCAGCAGTGATTATGAAAATCTGAGTGTAAATTGCCAAATGTCATTATTAAATACAAAATATCGTTGCCAATTGAAAAATTTATACAATGAAGTACAAAATGTCAGGTGGAATTATGAAAAATTAGTGGCAAATTGCTAAATTTCACTAAAAATTGCAAACTATAATTGTAATTTTCAAAATTTGAGTAATAAGATACAAAATCTCAGTACTGATTATGAAAATCTTAATATAAATTGCCGAATTTCATGACAAAATACTAAATATTATTGCCAATTGCAAAATTTATACATTAAAGTACAAAATTTCAGGTACAATAATGAAAAATTTGCGGTAAATTGCTAAATTTCGCTATAAAATGCAAACTATCAATGGAATTTTCAAAACTTGGTTATATGTTACAAAAAGGCAGCAGTGTTTATGAAACTCTTAGTGTACACTGCAAAAATTAATTATAAAATGCAAAATATCGTTACCAATTGCTAAATTTATACAATAAAGTACAAAATTGCAGGTGCAATTATGAAAATTTTGTGGTAACTTGCTAAATTTATCTCTAAAATGCAAACTATTACATGAATTTTCAAAATTTGTAACATAATTTACAAAATGTCAGCAGTAATTATGAAACTCTGAGTGTAAATTGCCTAATTTCATTATGAAATACTAAATATCGTTGCCAATTGAAAAATTTATACAATGAAGTACAAAATGTCAGGTGGAATTATGAAAAATTAGTGGCAAATTGCTAAATTTCACTAAAAATTGCAAACTATAATTGTAATTTTCAAAATTTGAGTAATAAGATACAAAATCTTAGTACTGATTATGAAAATCTTAATATAAATTGCCGAATTTCATGACAAAATACTAAATATTATTGCCAATTGCAAAATTTATACATTAAAGTACAAAATTTCAGGTGCAATTGTGAAAATTTTGTGGAAAATTGCTAAATTTCTCTATAAAATGCAAACTATCAATGGAATTTTCAAAACTTGTGTTATATGTTGCAAAAAGGCAGCAGTGGTTATGAAAATCTTAGTGTACACTGCAAAAATTAATTATAAAATGCAAAATATCGTTACCAATTGCTAAATTTATGCAATCAAGTACAAAATTGCAGGTGCAATTATGAAAATTTTGTGGTAAATTGCTAAATTTCTCTCTAAAATGCAAACAATTACATGAATTTTCAAAATTTGTAACATGATTTACAAAATGTCAGCAGTGATTATGAAAATCTGAGTGTAAATTGCCTAATTTCATTATGAAATACCAAATATCGTTGCCAATTGAAAAATTTATACAATGAAGTACAAAATGTCAGGTGGAATTATGAAAAATTTGTGGAAAATTGCTAAATTTCACTAAAAAATGCAAATTATAATTGTAATTTTCAAAATTTGAGTATTAAGTAACAAAATCTCAGCACTGATTATGAAAATCTTAATGAAAATTGCCAAATTTGATTACAAAATACTAAATATTATTGCCAATTGCAAAATTTATATATTAAAGTACAAAATTTCAGGTGCAATTGTGAAAATTTTGTGGAAAATTGCTAAATTTCGCTATAAAATGCAAACTATCGATGGAATTTTCAAAACTTGTGTTATATGTTACAAAAAGGCAGCAGTGTTTATGAAAATCTTAGTGTACACTGCAAAAAATAATTATAAATTGCAAAATATCGTTACCAATTGTTAAATTTATACAATAAAGTACAAAATTGCAGGTGCAATAATGAAAATTTTGTGGTAAATTGCTAAATTTTGCTATAAAATGCAAACTATCGATGGAATTTTCAAAACTTGTGTTACATGTTACAAAAAGGCAGCAGTTTTTATGAAAATCTTAATGTACACTGCAAAAATTAATTCTAAAATGCAAAATATCATTACCAATTGCTAAATTTATACAATAAAGTACAAAATTGCAGGTGCAATTATGAATTTTTTTTGGAAAATTACTAAATTTCGCTATAAAATGCAAACTATTATATGAATTTTCAAAATTTGTAACATAATTTACAAAATGTCAGCAGTGATTATGAAAATCTGAGTGTAAATTGCCAAATTTCATTATGAAATATAAAATATCGTTGCCAATTGAAAAATTTATACAATGAAGTACTAAATGTCAGGTGGAATTATGAAAATTTTGTGGAAAATTGCTAAATTTCACTAAAAAATGCAAATTATAATTGTAATTTTCAAAATTTGAGTAATAAGTTACAAAATCTAAATATATATATATATATACACTGTGAGTTTTTTCGGATGTTTAGTATGGGGATCTCGGAAACTAGCGGAGATAGAGGGACGATTAAATGGGGGAAGAATTGCAGTTTTGCGAGTTCAATTGCATGAGCTTTTTGTTTTTTGGAAAAATTGCATGGCTAACTAGATATCTCGAAAAAATATATTTTTTGTTATTTGGTTCGGTGCCTATGGATCTGTTATTATTGACTTTAGAAAAAATGTGTAAATGAAAAACTTGTACGTAATTATGTGCTTAATAATACAATCTAACCGATTATCTTATTAAAGCTATAATTTTTGAGATATATATATATATATATATATATATATATATATATATATATATATAAATATATATATATATATCTTTGTCAAATATTACTAATGCGTTTCCTTTATCCGCTTTCAAATATACGCAAGTTTTAATTATGGATAACTAAATAAAACATAACTCTTACTTTGCAAGAATGTTGACATTATTTCGTCTAAATGTCTGCACACTGTTAAATGCATTGAATTTTTCATCCTTAAATTTGCAGTAAGAGTAGAATATAATGGTGAATTACCTGGTTTAAGGACAATTTCATGTCAAATCCACTCGGTGATAACCATTCGAAAAGAAATATGGTAAATGTGGCTGCCTGTATGGCCACTACTCCAACTAACATCCACGAAGCAGCATCAAAGGGCTCAAGAAACGCCGTTGGGGAAATGATGCCTGTACGTTTGGCCACGACTATGGCGATTCCGGTCTCCATAAATGGCACGCTGAAATCGACCTGAAAAGGAAAGGGCTTTGTTATAGAATACTGCACCTGTGGCAATGCTTCAAAGAAATCCCTTCAAATTAAGGGTCATTAGCAATTTTATTCCGACTTGACAATTCAACATTAAAGAAAATGCATGAATAAGTATGTACAAAAATATCCTCTCAACAAGTTTTCAAAATTTATAGATGCGGCTGATATTTTTATATAAAATTATATAAAAAAATATGAACAGAAAGGTCTTAAAATGGACCTATTTGAGTCCCTTGAAATTCAAAAGGTCAAGCGCAATCACGAATGTCCGGTCATTAACGACCACACAGACCTCGTTTAGTCCCCACGTTTCAAAGCTGTATTATAGATATGTATAAATAGATGTTTTATATGTATTTTATTTTACTCCAAGTTTCATAATGATCAAAACGTAATCGAACCTATAGGCACTAATTTTAATACTACTAAAAAAACAGTATGATATAATCAAAGAAAAGTGTTTGATTTATTTAAAAAATATGATTACACATTTATACCTTCAATATGTTGTCTTATATAATAATAATAATAATAATAATAGAAATTATAATAATAATAATAATAATAATAATAATAATACCTTTATTCCTTGAGACACAAAGTATAAGAAATTCCTAATGTATGAAATAAAGTTACGCACTTTTTAAAAATTTTAAAAATTGTTTTTTATTGTTCACTGTGAACAATAAAAAACAATTTTGAAATTTTTAAAAAAGTGCGTAACTTTACTTCATACATTAGTAATTATGAATTTTCAACAAATAAAAGCCACATCGATCAATCTATAAGAAATTCGTCAAATTCCTCAAATATTACAATTGTATTACATATTATAATTACAATTACATTACATATTATATTACAAGATATAATATTGTTGAATTGTTGAATAAATATGTTGTTCAACATGTTCATTATGTACTCTTTTATCCTGACGCTTCATATCTGTAACACTGCAGCTATCTGAATAAACGTATTATTATTATTATTATTATTATTATGTCGGCAGGATATCAATCATTATCACGATCTCATGTAAAAGAATTATATTGAAAAAAATTATACACATAAAATGATTTGAACTATTGCAGATTCAGTTATTATTTTCTCAAATTAGATTAATTCTAGCGCCCAGTCTTATCTCCAACTTTATACTAAATTTATAGTCGTTGGGTTTCTCAATTTATCTTCCCTTTTTAGCAGATTGCACAGTAATAAATGACGGTTTGCGAATCTTTATTGCTTGTAATACAGAATTCATTTCAGTTCTATTATACTGTACAGATATCTTATTTAGATTAATGCATATTTGATTGTTGAATGCTGGACTAATACCATTAAGAGTTTCTTTTCAACTACAATGTTTATAAATAGAAATTAACCCCTTGATATATTCTCACTTATTGAAGACACATTCGTCGTCAAATTTTCAGAGGATTTATCCTTAGGCATACTGTATACAGATCTGGCAAAAAAATCCCGCCAGATGAATTTTCAAAAATTTATAGCTTTTTTTATAGCTTCTGTTACTTCTTCTTGCATCTTCTCTATTTCTTCTATGTTTATTATTTCGTCTCCTTCTTGGGTGTTATTGTGCCTTGCTCTTAGTTCTTCGAAATATTGTATCCAGCTTTCCATTATTTTACAGTGATTGTTTTGCCTCTCTTATCTTTTATGTTTCTTATATTATATTCCTTTTTGTTTCTCATTTGTTTTAATGTTGCGTAAAGTAATCTCTGGTTATCAGTGTTATTTTGTGCCATCTTTTCGTTTTCCGTGTTTCCCTTCTATGTTTTGTTTTGTTCTTTCAGTGCTTAGTTTTGCCATATTCATTTATATGGTCAGGGGCTTCCTCATCTTGCTTGCCATCTTTTCTTCTTGCCCTATTAGTTTCATTGGATTCTTTCTCATGGAAATTGCTGTTTCTGTTTTCTATCCATCCAAATTATTCAATTGTTAATTTTTGATACCCAACTTTGATAGTTGGTTATCTACCCATAATAGTTGTGTTGGGGGATTATTACTCTAGCTTGTTTCTTCCTTCACAATACTTAGTATTTCTTATTATATTCTCTTTTCGTACCTTATTAAATCATTGTCCAAATATATTTTCTTGTCTTTTGAGCTCTTTGCTTTCATTACTTGCTGTTTCTTATCCCTTGCATCAGCTATAATCATTTCCATGTTCAATCCGTTGTTAATTTTTTACGCTGATAGTATTTTGTCTTCGACATTAAGCTCTTTATTAATAAATCCTTCCACCTTAACTGTGATATTATTCTCCTCTGTCTATCAAATAATACTTCATAATACGATTTTTAATGAACAGATGTTTTTAAAGCAAATTTATTTCATTTGCTTATCAATAACACATTTTTACGTAATTTTATTATTATTTTTTTAAATTTTAATATAGACTCGCACAATTTAACACAATTTTCAACATAATACAATATAATATAAAACCATAAAAATAATATATTATAATAAATTCAAATGCACCTAAGTGCAAGTACTTGTATACTTAGAATATTTGTCATTACACCAGCGTTTTATTTACATATATATGGTATACAAAATATATACTTAATAATTTTAAATTTGGAAAAATGGCACCTCTAACAAATTTATCGAGGTATACATTAATACGCCTTTTGGCCAGAGGCTTGGAAATGTATCATCGTAATTTATATCCAGAAATAACCGTCATTTCTTTTAACGAGTGTTTCTGACTTTATATCTTTCATATTTCTCTTCCACGTGTCAATCGCTTGGATTTATCGAAACGATCTTCTCCGTTTTTGCCACCTCAGTTTGTATATATCTCACAGAAAATGACAATGTATACATCCAACTAAGCTGTTTACATACACGTCAAATATAATATGAAAACATGTCGAAATTATTATGGACGTAATTTTGCATGACAACTAAAAGCCACACGTTTTATAAACTTTAATTAATTTACCCACGAATATATTCGATATATATTTTACGGTTTTTAGTATTTTTAATATTACAACCGAACCATTATTAGTACTTTAAAAATGTTGTAATATATAAAACTTCTTGTAATTATTGAGTTGTGCAGTAAATAATCTTTTTAGTGCTTATCTATTCATGTGCCCGGCATGATACCTAATAAAATTTCATTATTCTTCATAAAACCGCTTTTATTCAATTTCCCCGGAGGGGATTATTATGGGGTGCGTTTTACTACAGCCTCGTTTTTACATACCAAATGAAACCCAGTTAATCTGACGAAAGGGATAATGTCGTTGATTCGGAAATTGTGTGTTGCGATTATCAGAACACATAAGAACTAAATAATGAATTAAGTCCAAAGTACGTTCAATTAAGTAAAGTAAACAGGAATGTATTGGATTTAAGACTTCTAATTTTTAAATTAAGAGCATTAAGTTCAAGTTAAGTAAACAGGAATGCTTCTGATTTATAATTTATAATTTTTAAATTTAGAGCATTCCTGTTTACAATACAATAGTTGAAATATTTTTTAATTACAATAGATAATTAAATTGTGGTTATCACTTGGTGAAATATATTGATTAAGGAAATTTAACATAACATAATCTGATGTGGGTACATGATTTTTCCATATTCATTACTCTTTACATAGACGACACACAATGGATTTTTCTATATTTGTACGGTTTACAGCAGATTTTATAAAGGATTAGTTCAGGATAACTATGCTCGGTAGCCTGATGTTTGAAAATCCTGCAGAATTTCCAGGATTTGCCCCCGTTTCAACATTGTGGCTCTTTCTTGCTGCCGAAGTTGTCAGCTTAGGCTATTAATCCTAAATTGGGGGACAGAGCGTCCATATTTTTTTCCTTATTTCAAGTTGCAACTTAAGTTTTATTGATTCATTATATTTCCGTCAAGGATTTACTTTGTTTTAGGACAGATTCATTATAAAATAGAAGTTTCTTTATTAATAAAAAATTGGTACATGTGTCGCCTAAAAAAAAGTACAGCTGTCGTTTTACAATAAAACGAAGTAGAAATGTGTAACCGTACAATACCGGGGTATCATTATAAATTGTAATTAATTTATAAACGTAGATTGGCTCGTAATCTAAGTGGCGGTACTTCACCTGTGTTTGATTCATGGAATCGTTATAGTGACAAGATCGATGGTTCGTTGTTCAAGTATTGTGTCTGTTACGGGGAAAATATCAAATTATACGCATACACAAATATCATCATACAGTAATTTATTCATTCAGTAATTCATATGGTTTTACATTTTAATTTAGCAAGTAAGGTTTGGTTCATTTGGTTATGGTAAATAATACGCTTTACATTTATGTGGTGACTAAGGGTTTATTTAATAAGTAATAACACACAAATAATTAAGAATGACGATTTATTCTCAATTAAAGTTTTGAAATGAGTAATGATTTTTACGTGGTTTCTAACTATTTCATTTGGTTATGGTAAAATTAAACGCTTTACATTTATATGGTGACTAAGGGTTTATTTGATAAGTAATAACACACAAATAATGATGAATGACGATTTATTCTGAATTAAAGTTTTGAAATGAATTTAATGATTTTTTTTACGTGGTTTCTCATTATATTTCGTAGTATTCTGACGTGAATTAACGTTTTAATTCAACTGGTTACTAGTACATGCGATCTGTCCCTGCTAATTACGGTATTTTAGTTATGTCATTCATTCCACATGCGTTCGTTCATCCATATTCTTATCTTTTATTTACTTGATTTGATTTATCCTCAGATAAAGTTTAGAAGTGTATTTCCCAGCAAATAACATGCCAGTATTAAGGATGACGATTTACCCTTAATTAAAGTTTTGCAATGCATTTACCAAGCAATAACACCCAAATAATTATATCGTAAATTTCGATCGGTGATTTGTGCACGATGGTCAGTTGTGTCTGGCTAAAGTACATATATCTGATCTCATAGCGAGTCTCATACCTTAACCCTATTACGTCTGACGTGTATGAAACATAAGCCCCTCGTTTGTTTTTGACTCTTTTTATTTTTATTTATTTTTTTATATTGTCTTTTCTTTTGTTTTTAATATTTTCATATATTTTTAGTTTGTTTTTACTTCGTTTTTGTGACAATTGAATTCACCTAGCGGATGTGATTCTGCATGATTTTGACTTTGATTCATTTACGGATTTATATCCCTTCTTTACGCATGTTCATGCATGAATTCCCTTGATTCGCATTCATTCTTAATTGCCGGTATGTTTCGTATTTATTAACTTTATTTCTCATCCGATCATGACTTATGACTTGGATTCATTCAATGATTTATCTATAATATCCACATGCTCGTGCTTGAGGAATATACTGACTCGCATTCATTCATTTCTCACTCGCTCACGAATTCAAATATGCAAATACTGACCACAGGCATTATCGATGCTGAGGGCTTTTTTATTTCACCGGCATGCAATTACAACTTATTAGTTTGATCACTCACTCGGCTGATTGATTAGTGATATTAACTACGCAACGTTAATTACAAGGATTTAGTGATTTGGTATGACATGATGATATTTGCTGATTTTTGTAATAATTATTGACCTTCACGGATACCGGTTTTTAGTTCCCGTTGCGATCGCTACCTGGGAAATCCCTTGAGTTTATATCTGTTTAAATACCTTCTTGAACTAAGCTCTTTCCCGAATCCCTTGCTAATAAAATATAAATAATAATTAAAACGCATGATAATCGAGTATGTTGTTTCTGAGGAAGGATTTCATAAAATTTATGTAACGGTAATTGGTGGTGGTTTATGTGGAGTAGCAATATTTATCATACGTGACAATATTACGAAGAGAACCATACACGTTGTGGGGTGTGATTGGTTAATATGTTCGACCCGAACACATCAAGGGGTTAGAGCGATTTTTGTAGTCTGCTTCTAGCGCGCCCTTCTGTTTCAAAGTGCGTCGCGAAACCCACATATCGCTCTAATTACGAAGAGGATCACACACCTTTGCGCCAGTTTGGGCGTTTTGTTCTTTCGTAATTTTGTCACATGATATTTTCCGGCGGATTGCCGAATTAACTTACTTGACACGCGTAATGACTTGTCTGCTAAATATTTCGCAGTGCCCTTCGAAATTGGCAGTTTGATTCGCGTTACTCAATCATCAATTGCGTCAGTACTCACTCATTAACCCTTCCTATCTCTCGCCGACTGGATAGCCGTACTGATGTCGTGGTGGACCTTGTGCTTGGTGTTGTTTTAATTACTTCGCGGTCTCCCAGAAAATATCTAACTGGTTCAATACTGCCCTACTTGAATTATCAATTTCCCTGACTGTTTATACTAATTGCGCCCCCGTTTACACTCTCGCGGTTTGTCTCGTGCCCTCGGCCGTCGAGCACTAAGTGACCTCCCCCCTGCTTTCGCAGATTCTTATATGTTTACCTCCCCATTTTCCCCGAGCCCCCGGGCCCAAACACTGCCGTCCCCGATCTTCTACGGTGGTCCACTCGTCCTGGCCAAGTGCCTTTTTCGATGCCTGCGCAATAATTTCTCCCACATGTTTACGCCACTCGAACTTTTGCTGGCGGATTTGTGTTTGCTACTAATACAAATCATGTCCCTTCGTGGCGAGAGTTATCCAGGCCAATTGGGCCCTGTTCTAAGAATTTCGGTACGCATGCATGTAGCTGGCGCTGTTTTTATGGTACATAAGTTAACGATTCTATGGGCCGTAATATTATACTTTCGATTTTGAACTCTCCGGAATCGCTCACTGTCGGTCAGTGGCACATACCCTGTCTGGTATCGAGTAATTTATATTTCCATGAACTGTTGATATTTCCGCCCGACTAGTAAACTCTTGTTACCCTTAAATTAATGGCTTTTATTGTCCCGATTGTCGATAGAATTCTCCCGGACTGGTTCAGGGGGCTGCGGTCCCCCACGAGTCTGTTTACGTATATTTACGCCGGAATGCGATACTTATTTAATTATTAATACGAACGATTTTTCAGCAAATAACACCTGTCTCACCTACTCGTTGTTTAGCTAAATAAAACATGGTATGTCGTGGGTCATTTCAAATGTTACATATTATAATGTAAATATTTATTGATCCCAAAATTATCGACCCAGATCTAGCTATCAGCTGAGTCCATCACTTCATCAGTTTATCAATTCAGCTACTAGTAGGGGCCTAATAACCACAAAATAAACTTTATTTTAATATATGAATTAGGCAACGTTGTTAGAAATCTGATATTTAATAAAAGTAAAGTAAAAAAGTAGTAAAACTTTATAAAATGAAACCACAGCCTCCTTGTTAAAACTAAAACTTGAACAACGTTTAGGTAAAGGATACATACAGTCACACACACACACTTGCACACGTACATATATTTTTTAAAAGAGCAAAATGGAAGGAAAACCTATTGAAACTAGAATGTTGTGTCCTCTCTAAACTCCAGGAGCTTCAATTCAGCAAAAATACGTTCGCATAATATCACATGTACAGCAAAACTGCACTGCTGCGATAGGATTTCGATTGAATTTCAGGGCGAAGAAATAAATTACCTCCACTCGCATGCCCAGATTTGGCTACCGTCCAAACCCCTTTTTAGTATTGAGGTTCACTTAAAGGGCTTCCCTTTGTACATTCTTCGTTTCTCCCGGCTAAATGCGGCTCACACGATTCGGTAATAAGGAGCAGGTAATAATATTAGCATTTTGAACGAGATCATCTAAATTGCGATTCAATCGAAGTAATAGTCTCTTTGAGTTTCGTTACACAAATTACGCACTCCGAACAGACACGTAATAGAATTACTTCGGAAATTAGTTCAAGTTAGGAACAATTCTCTATCGATTAATCACTCGTCAATCTCAAGGCGAGAATAGCATCGTTATAAAAAATCAATCAGCAAAAATAAATGGAATAATTTAAACTTAAAATTAAATTAATGTGAAATGATTGTTACCAACTCAAATTAAATAATTAATAAAACTATGAATGTAAAGTAAGAAACGTAATATAATATTTTATATATTTATATTAAAAATCACTCAAAAATTGAAAATTTGGTCGTCATAAATTTTCTATGTTTTAACTGAAATTGACAAAAATTTGACGATTTTGTTGTAATGTTGTAACGTTTAACTGTAACGAATACTGTAAACTCTAAATAATTATAATTTGCTAGTAGTCTTTGAAGTTTCAAAGTAATTTTGTTGATATAAATGTTTTGGACTGAACATTTGGACTAAAATTTTACAGGAGTCATTGAAAATTTGACTTAAATGTTGAAATTTTCTTGGTTTTCATTGAAACTTTGACATAATTATTGAAATGTTGACAGAAAACACTAAAATTTTACAGAAGTCATTGAAAATTTGTCACCAATATTTGAAATTTTCTTGGTTTTTATTGAAACTTTGACATAATTACTGAAATATTGATAGAAATGGCTAAAATTTTACAGGAATCATTGAAAATTCTAACACAGTTAAACTTAAAATTTCTATAAAAAATTCTATGTTTACCTTCTAAACTTTCAACCATTACTGTCAAATGATCAATTATTTTCCTGTAAACTAAGTTGATTCTATAACTAGATCTGAAAGTTATAAGGCCTGCTTTATAAGTTTTGATTAATTGCAGTCACAATAGAATTGATTACTGTAAAATTTTCAATCATCATCATTATCATCATTTGATAGAAGTTGTAAATTTAACAGTTTTAGTTGAAATTTTGGCTGCTATCATTGCAACTTTGAAATGATTACTAAAATTGTGACAGAAATAATTGAAAATTTCTCATCAATCTTTGAAACTTCATTAGTAACGTTGAATTTTTGAAAGAAGTAATTGGAAATTATACAGTAATTTAAAAAAAAAACTGAAATTTTGACGGAATACTTTAAATGTTTCCAGAAATAATAAAATATTTAGCTGTAATCATTAAGATTTCGACAGTAATCTTTAAAGTCTAACTGAGCAATTGAAAAGTTAACTATATTATCTCAAAATTAATTAAAAATTCATAAAAGCTATCACGAATTAACTTTGATCATCGGCTAAATTCCAGGGAAGCAATTGAAAATTGTTATTGTTTATTTTGGTTATTATTTGTTGTAGTATTTGTTGTCTAAGTTGTTGATATCTTTCATAGTTTCATAGTTAGAGTAATCAAAGACATTTAAACCAAAATTGTAAATTCGACAGTTTTTATTGAAACTTTGGTAGCGTTTGGCGTTGAAAATTTGACAATGAAATTTTCTCGGTATTCATTGAAATTTTAACATAATTACTGCAATGTTTACAGAAATCACTAAAATTTTACAAGAGGCATTGAAAATGTAACAACATTTTTTGAATTTTTCTCGCTTTTTATTGAAACTTTGATATAATTATTGATATGTAGACAGAAATGGCTAAAATTTTACAGGACTCATTGAAAATTTGACTTCAATTTTTGAAACTTTCTCGGTTTTCATTGAAACTTTGAAATAATTACTAAAATGTTAACAGAAATCACTAAAATTTTACAGAAGTAATTGGAAATTTGACACCAATTTTTGAAGTTTTCTCGGTTTTTATTGAAACTTTGATATAATTACTGAAATGTTGACAAAAATCACCAAACTTTTACACTAGGCATTGAAAATTTAACATTAATGTTTGAAATATTCTTGTTTTTCATTGAAACTTTGATATAATTACTGATATGTAGACAGAAATGGCTAAAACTTTACAGGAGTTATTGAAAATATGACTTCAATTTTTGAAACTTTCTGGGTTGTCATTGACACTTACTGAAGTGTTGACAGAAATCACTAAAATTTTACAGAAGTCATTCAAAATTTGACACCAATATGTGAAATTTTCTCGGTTTTCATTGAAACTTTGATATAATTACTAAAATGTTGACTGAAAACACTAAAATTTTACAGAAGTAATTGGAAATTTGACACTAATTTTTAAAATTTTCTCGCTTTTCATTGAAACTTTGATATAATTACTGATATGTAGATAGACATGGCTAAAATTTTACAGGAGGCATTGAAAATTTGCTTAAATTTTTGAAATTTTCTTGGTTTTCATTGAAACTTTGATATAATTACTGAAATGTTGACAGAAAAGACTAAAACTTTACAGAAGGCATTGAAATTTATACATCATTTAAAAAAAATTCTCGCTTTTCATTGAAACTTTGATACAGGAAATTACTGATATGTACACATAAATAGCTAAAACTTTACAGGAGTCATTGAAAATATGACTTAATTTTTTGAAATTTTCTTGGTTTTCATTGAAACTTTGACATAATTACTGAAATGTTGACAGAAATCCCTAAAATTTTACAGAAGTAATTGGAAATTTGACACCAATTTTTGAAATTTTCTCGGTTTTCATTGAAACTTTCAAATAATTACTGAAATGTTGCTAGAAATTTAAAAAAATACTGGTGTCATTGAAAATTTGACAGCAATTTTCGAAATTTTCTCGGTATTCATTGAAATTTTGAAAGATATAATTGTAACCTTGACAGTAATTTACATAACTGTAACAGTACCAATTGAAATTTAAAAAAATATTCATAGAATCATTGAATGTTTATAGGAATAATTAAATATTTGATAGTAATCTTTATTTTAGTTATTGAAAATTTCTATTAAATTTTTGAAATTTTCTTGGTTTTCATTGAAACTTTGACATAATTACGGAAATGTTGGCAGAAATCACTAAAATATTATAGAAGTAATTAGAAATTTGACACAAATTTTTGAAATTTTCTTGGTTTTTATTGAAACTTTGATATAATTACTAAAATGTTGACAGAAATGACTAAAATGTTACAGTAGGCATTGAAAATTTGACACCAATATTTGAAATTTTCTCGGTTTTAATTGAAACTTTGAAATAATTACTGAAATGTTGACAGAAATGACTAGAATTTTACAGGAGGCATTGAATATTTTACACCAATATTTGAAATTTTCTCGGTTTTTAATGAAACTTTGATATAATTACTAAAATGTTGACAGAAATGACTAAAATTTTACAGGAGACATTGAAAATTTGACTTAAATTTTTGAAATTTTGTTGGTTTTCATTGAAACTTTAAAATAATTATTAAAATGTTGACAGAATTCACTAAAATTTTACAGAAGTAATTGGAAATTTGACACCAATTTTCGAAATTTTCTCGGTTTTCATTGAAACTTTGATATAATTACTGATATGTAGATAGAAATGGCTAAAATTTTACATGAGTCATTGAAAATTTGACTTCAATTCTTGAAATTTTCTATCTTTTCATTGACACTGAAGTGTTGACAGAAATCACTAAAATTTTACAGAAGTAATTGGAAATTTGACACCAATTTTCGAAATTTTCTCGGTTTTCATTGAAACTTTGATATAATTACTGATATGTAGATAGAAATGGCTAAAATTTTACAGGTGGCATTCAAAATTTGACTTAAAATTTTGAAATGTTCTTGGTTTTCATTGGAACTTTGAAATAATTATAGAAATGTTCACAGAAATCACTAAATATTTAGAGAAGTAATAGGAAATTTGACACCAATTTTTGAAGTTTTCTCGGTTTTCTTTGAAACTTTGATATAATTACTGAAATGTTGACAAAAATCACCAAACTTTTAAAGGAGGCATTGAAAATTTAACATCAATGTTTGAAATTTTCTTGTTTTTTATTGAAACTTTGATATAATTACTGATATGTAGACAGAAATGGCTAACATTTTACAGGAGTCATTGAAAATATGACTTCAATTTTTGAAACTTTCTCCGTTTTCATTGGAACTTACTGAAGTGTTGACAGAAATCACTAAAATTTAACTGAAATCATTGAAAATATGACACCAATATTTGAAATTTTCTCGTTATTCATTGAAACTTTCACATTATTACTGAAAAGTTAACAAAAAGTATTAAAATTTTACAAGAGACTTTGAAAATTTAACAACTTTCTCGGTTTTCATTGAAACTTTAACATAATTACTGAAATGTTGACAAAAATAATTAAAGTTTTACAGGAGGTATTGAAAATTTAATATCATTTTTGAAATTCTCTCGCTTTTCATTGGAACTTTGATATTATTACTGATATGTAGATCGAAATGCCTAACATTTTACAGGAGTCATTGAAAATATGTCTTCAATATTTGAAATTTTCTTGGTTTTCATTAAAATTTTGACATAATTACTGAAATGTTGACAGAAATCACTCAAATTTTACAGAAGCAATTGGAAATTTGACACCAATTTTTGAAATTTTCTCGGTTTTCATTGAAACTTTGAAATAATTACTGAAATGTTGCTAGAAATAAAATAAAAAATTACTGGAGTCATGAAACATTAGCAATTTTCAAAATTTTCTCGGTATTCATTGAAATTTTGAAACATATAATTGTAAACTTGACAGTAATTTACAAATCTTTGACAGTACCAATTGAAATTAAAAAAAAAATGATAGAATCATTGAATGTTTATTGGAATAATTAAATATTTAAATGTAATCTTTATTTTAGTAACCTCAAAATTAAAAAAAAAATGACAGGATATGTTAAAAATTTAATGAAAATAACAGTGATACTTGACTTTTTTATAATTAAATCTGTTGATTATGTTTCTGATATTACCCTTAATCTTGTCGAAAATTAAAATTTTGACAGCATAATTTTGAGAAACTATGTCAATAAATATAAAATATATAAAACTATATAAATGACAAATGAAGAATAATTAATAATTTAAATTTGTGTTATATTTTTATCATTTTTATTATAGTTTCATTGATTATACCGGTTGTATATATAATATTCTGTTTCTTTTTTCATACTTCCTGGTAAAGTAAGAAACGTACTATAATAATTTAAATATTTATACTAAAAACTGAAAATTAGGTTGTCATAAATTTTGTAACGTTTAACTGTAATGAATACTGTAAACTGTAAATAACTATAATTTGCTAGGAGTCTTAGAAGTTTCAAAGTATTTTTGTTGATATAAATGTTTTGGACTGAACATTTCGCAAGAAGTCATTTAGCGTAAATAAACAAAATCCATTTGGTAATAATTTTGAAAACTAATGATATTAGATATAGTGGAGTACAAATTAACTTGGTTCCATGACTTTGACATGAAATTTTGATAGGAATTGTTAAAAATTTATGAAAATAATAGTAATACTTGCATTTTTTATGATTTAATCTGCCGATTATGCTTCTTATATTACCCATAATCTTGTCGAGTCAATTCTAGCATTCGTCCGTAAAACACTCGCCGCTTGTAAATAAATAACTTAAAAATGAATTAAATGGCAAATTAACTGCCATATGTAAGTTTGGTTGCATAGGTACCTTATTAGGATTGGTCCGTATTTTCTAAAACTGAACATAGAAAATTTAGCCTATTTCAGCGTAATTAAAAACTCACTCTATATACTCATGTACTGTATATACATACTGTATGTACATACAGTATGTACATACAGTACATACAGTACATACAGTACATACATACTGTATGTACTCAAATGCTACTATAAAAGACCAAATATCAAAATGTAATTCCATTCAGCTTTAATATGTCCTTGCCTTTGTTAAGAGTCTCATCTTCGCGGTCCAACATGCATATTCGCCTCTGAACATCCAGCAACATACATTTTCAACATAAATAGAAGACTTATTTTAACAAGGAAATATATTTGGCTATAGATGGAGGTATAAATAGAAGATACTCACAACTGCTTCCCTCTCCGAGTTAATCATAAGCGAAGTCATGACCATGTCCGTTTTTCGATTGACAAGCTCAGCGATGAGGCCATTCCATTTCCCGTTTTGGTTTGTTCCCCAGCGTCCATCTTCAACCCTAACTAGCTCGTAAGTGAATCCAAGTTCCTCGGAAAACTTCTCCAACAAATCAATGCAAAAGCCGGAACAGCACTGATAGAAACTACCATTCCTATGAGCCAGCGACATATCAACCCTGAAACAATAAAATACATTTATGTTGCACATAAAATAATAAGTTATGTGAATTACATTTGTATTTTTATATATAAAAAAAATATCGATTTATGTTTTTTCGTGCGTGATATCTAAAAAGTCAAGAGGTTTCCGTTATTAAAGACAAGAGGCGAATATTTCACGAGGAATGAAAGTAAGTGTTTCATGGATAACGAGCAGGAGGTTGTTGACTTGGAAAGATAGTGGAATAATACTATAAAAATCGTAAACACTTTACACTGCAAAGCTAACAACCATAATAGGGCCCATCATGTTGAATTACAGAACCATTTCCGAAGAAGATTACGCTTTACAAGCTGTTTAGTGATACGATGCGTATAAAACGGCCAATAGAATTGCGGATTTCTAGGTTACATATAACACGATTTTATATCGTATGTATATCGGATATAAATTTGGATTTATATCGACATCTTTATAATACTTTAGTATTACACATGAAACACATGAAGTTTTTAATTTTTTGTTAATTCACTCTACGTATTATACAAGGAGTCCCACAAATTCATGGCATAAATCTATGAGAAAGCCAAGAAATGCAGTATTAAAGGAAAATGTGAATATATACTTTTTTGTAATCGCTTTTGTTTCCAAAATGTACGACATTAAAGTGTTACTTAGCAAATCAATTTTCTTATTAACACTTCTACAAGAGTAGACTTGAAAATCTGATATTTTGCGACGAGTCACTTATTATCAATGCACATATTCACAAATAATTACAATCATCTGAGTAAACACAGCGCCGTAGAAATAGGGGGTTTTCTATGGTTATTGCTACTGTAACGCTCCGATTTATTATTTTATTATATTTATTTTATTATTCGTTGTTTTTATCGTGAAATTATTATATAATTTCTTCATTATTTTGGCTCGTGATTTATTAAATAATGTTTTAGTTATTTTTGGCTCGTGATTTATTATATAATGTTTTAATTATTTTTGGCTCGTGATTTGTGATCGTATTTAGTACTTACACGTCGTGACGTTTAATTTAACTACCGTGATTATTCTCAAAGTACTTTGCTATTGGTAATGTGTTAATTAACGTACACTAATAATGGATTAATACAAGAAAGCACCAAATTAAGGATTTGTTTTGTTTATTTAATAATAGACACGCTGAAATTGTAAGACACAGGGAAATAAAACACAGGTTGACGATGATGTAAATTAATTTATATAATTTTAACATACAGGGAAATAAAACACAGGTTGACGATTATGACATGATTTGATTTATTTTCTAGGTTTCGTTGACCTTTTAATGAATTTGTAAATTCTCTTATTTATTCAATTGATAATATGAAAATGGTTATTACTACGAAGTTTATTGACGAGAGTTTGTTATACATGCACTTGCTTCTCTTAGACCATTTATTACCATGCTCTTTCACTCCATTTAACTACAGGAAAGTGATATGATCAAAAATAGAACTATTTAAAGATGTTGAAATATCCCCAATAATTCATGAATGATTACTAAAGGTATCTCGCGATCTTCCCGAATTTCATGGTTGTGTCGGTGTCCACACAATAATGTAATTATTGGAGCCCCATTGTTTACGTTGATTGAGGTAAATTAGTAATTCTACCCACGACCACAGCAAGCACCAATGTCACAAGTAGTCATCACCGTCAGACATGTTACAAGTTGTGTCAAATACCAGTTCTGCTACCTCAATCGGAAATGTTTATGTAATGTTATAATATATTATTATTAGGAACATTGCAGGTTATTAATAACTTCTCTTGTGATTATACCAAGCTTCATTCTCTCGTTTATCATTTTCTCTGTTTATACGGGGTTTTAATAATTAGACTTATTTCTTGTTTACGATATTTAACCATAAATTGTCATTATGTCTTCAAATTATTGAGATTTAATCCAGCCTATTTTATCTGTACGATTCTAAATTACTCTGCCCAATAATAGGTACGTTATGTGCTTGTTTTATGATTTGAAATAAAGAAACCAGTATTTTTATACATTATGTTTTTAGATTATTATTATTTAATCCAACTTATTTATTTATACAATTATAAATCACTCTGCCCAATAATATGCACGTTATGTGCTCATTTATGATTTAAAATGAAGAAGCCATCATTTTTATGAATTATTTTGATTTGAATATGATGATGTATGTCGGAGGGTAACACTGAATGCCTTGATTAGTTGTTATAGTTATGGTGAATACAGCCACGTTAGTTTGCGATCGCGGGCGCGATGTATGATGAGTTTATATGTTTAAATGTTATGATGCTGACGACGATTTGATTCTAGTGGAGGAGGTGATTCCACAATAACATCTGTGTGAACGAAGTGCGCGGGTGGGCGTCAATTACACCTGTTATTGCTTCCTCTAGTGATTCGTAAACACGAATAGCGTACGAGCCGCCTTTGTTTACTGACAGGAATAGGTAATCGGTGTTTGGTATTTATAGGTAACTTAGGGTTGATTGAAAGGAATAAGCACTCCCGTGAATTTATAATGAGACTGGTTTAACAACTTTATATTATCGTTAATAATAAAAACATTAAAATACTCTGTACCCAGAATTGTACGTTTTTCGATTTATTAAAATTTTTACTCTACTTTGCGTTTTTTACAACGTTATATGCAATCGTTAATTTAATTATAACCCGACGTGAATTTATATACCCAAAACCGCGAATGTCGTGTGCGTTGCCCGTGGCCGACGCAACTTTCTTACTGATCTCGCTCGTGTGTGGCTTGTGCTTAAATAGGTTTTTTCCAGCTTCAAATCTCCACTCCCCTCACATATCTACCGCTAAATATTCGCCCCTATCCCTTAGTTATCATGGTGATTATTAATCTTGATTGTGCGTGTGGTATTAATGCGTTTTTAGCGCAGAGTTTTACACTTAACTAAAAGCGTTGCCATTCGAGGTGATTTTTACGTGCCTGGCGCTTGCTCGTTTCTAAGGGGCGCTGATACCCAAATTGTTTATGTGACACTACGACATGGAATCTTCCAGAACCGTGCATATGCAGGCCTCGGCTCTTGAGATATTTGGCGACGCTCTGGCGCGACTTGCGATGGCTATTTATCACATGTCACCCTTAGATTATTTGTAAATGAATTAATTTAATAATTTTGTTGTATTCATGATTTATAAAATATGAGTCACTTTATTGCGTAAATGCGTATTATACTTGGCGTATATTTGGGCCTATTACACTACATAAAAAACGTTATGATTTATTTAAATCATATAACGATCAATAACTTATGTATGAAAACCTTAAGATATACATAATACAGTTTGTGCAATTAGTATTAAGCAATGTAGTATTAGGGTTTATCTGTCTCTACATATGAGGCGAAATAATGATTATTATTATTATAAAACCATATACCATTTTTCGGTGAATTAGCTTTATTTATGTATTTTTATGTTGGTAGAAATAAAATTTGAAAATTTGAAAATTTGAAAATTAGAAAATTGGAAAATTAGAAAATTTGAAATTTGAAATTTGAATTGTTATTAGTAATTGTTAACGTTCTTTAGCATAAATAATTTAAGTTGCATAAGAGACAAGATATAACGAGATAAAATCAGGATTACATTAATCGGGTTGTTCACCAGTCGCATGACATCAGAGTCATACCATTGGGGCTCGGAAAACGTGTGAGTGATGAACAGATGCGAACAGTATGCCGGTAATTTCCCGGTGGACCGCCCACATTTTCCGCACATATTAATTAATAAAAATATGTTTCAAATATAAATTGCAATATGCACGAGCTTACATTGTTTAAAAATAATTATCTCTAAAGGTCCACATAAGAAATTGTAGCAACAAAATATATGACATGGGCATTTTGGGCAAATGCCCAAAAAAATTTTTAAACCGTAATTTGGGGAAAATCTATAATGCCTGGTCCATAATAGATTTTCACCAAATTACAGTTTGAACAGTAAAAATTTGCAATTGTCGGTAATTGTTTTAATTTATGCTGACAACTTTGAAACTATCACTGCAATATTTAATCTGCAAATAAAAATTTCGCAATTTACGATGAAAATTTGAAATTTTCAAATGCAACTTCATGATTTTCGAAGAAAGTTTAGTAAGTACCAATGAAACTTTCATCAATTTGTAGTAAAAAACTTGCAACTGCCACATAAATTTTTAATTAATGTTTAAATTTGATATTTTTTACCGCATTGTTCAATTTACAATCAACATTTCGCAATTTTCTATCAGAATTAGTAAGTGCAATTTCAGGTTTTTCTTTATTTTAAGAAAATTGATTCGTTTCCAGTAAATTTACAGCTATCAGTAAAAATTTTACAGTTTGAAACAGCATATTAAATTTATGCTGAAGTTTTTCTTTGTTTTTATGAAAATTTCATCATATCCAGTAAACATTTTGCAGTTTTCAGTAAAAAATTTGCAGTTTCCAGCAACATTATAAATTCATGCTGAGGATTTTATAATTTTCAGTGCTGTCTGTAATTTGCAATCAAAATTTTGCACTTTCCAATGAATATTACCAATTTTCAAAAATAATAACATAATTTTCGGTGAGCACTGTAAGAGTTTCCATGAACATTTCACTATTTCTAGTAAAAACTTTGTTATTGCCACTAAAATTTTAAATTCATGCTGAAAATGTTAAAATGTCTACTGCAATTTTTAATATACAATAATTTTTTTGCAATTTTCAATCAAAATTTGTAATTTTCAAGATTAATTTCAAGTTTTTCTTTGTTTTCATGAAAATTTCTTAGTTTCCAGTAAATATTTTGGCGTTTTCGGTAAAAATTTTGAAGTTTCCCACAACGTATTAAATTTATGCTGAGAATTCTATAATTTTCTCGGTAAAAAATATGCTCAGAATTTGATCATTTTCAGTGCTAACAACGTATTAAATGTATGCTGAAAATTCTATAATTTTCAGTGCTGTCTTTAATTTCCAATACAAATTTAGCCGTTTCTAACGAATATTGCCAATTTTTAATTATAATAACATAATTTTCGATCAGCACTTTAAGAGTTTCCATGAAAATTTCACTATTTCCAGTAAAAACTTTGTTATTGCCACTAAAATTTTAAATTCATGCTAAAATGTGTTAAAATGTTCCCTGCAATGTTTAATTTGCAATAAGCTGTTGCAATTTTCTATCAAAATTTGTAATTTTCATGTTTTTCTTTGTTTTTATGAAAATTTCATCATTTCCAATAAACATTTTGCAGTTTTCAGTAAAAATTTTGCAAATTATTTCAAAATTTTCTTTGTTTTTATGAATATTTCTTAGTTTCCAGTAAACATTTTGCAGCTTTCAGTAAAAATTTTGCAGTTTTTAACGAATATTGCCAATTTTCAATAATAATAACAAAATTTTTATTGAGCACTTTAAGAGTTTCCATGAAAATTTCACTATTTCCAGTAAAAACTTTGTTTTGCCACTAAAACTTTAAATTCATGCTGAAAATGTTAAAATTTTCACTGCAATGTTTAATTTACAATACAAATTTTGCAATATTCTATCAAAATTTGTAAAATTTAAGTTCGATTTCATGTTTTTCTTTGTTTTTATAAAAAAATCATCATTTCCAATAAACATTTTGCAGTTTTCAGTAAAAATTCTGCAGTTTCCAACAACCTATTAAATTTATGCTCAGAATTTTATAATTTTCAGTGCTGCCTTTGACTTCCAATCAAAATATTGCCGTTTCTAACAAACATTACCAATTTTTAAAGATAATAACATAATTTTTAAAAACTTTGTTATTGCCACTAAAATTTTAAATTCATGCTGAAAATGTTAAAATTTCCACTGAAATGTTTAATTAACAATTAATTTTTTTGCAATTTTTTATCATAGTTTGTAATTGTTAAGAGTAATTTATAGTTTGTCTTTGTTTTTATGAAAATGTCTTTGTTTCCAGTAAATATTCATCCATCAAACAATTTGGAGTTTTCTATTTTTCTATCAAAATTTATAATTTACAAGTTTGATTTCATGTTTTTCTTTAGTTTTTATGAAAATTTTTTCGTTTCCAGTAAATATTCTGCAGCGTTCAGTAAAAATTCTGCAGTTTTTAACAACATATTAAATTTATGCTGAGAATTCTATAATTTTCAGTGCTGTCTTTAATTTCCAATCAAAATTTTGCCGTTTCTATCGAACATTGCCAATTTTCAATTATAATAACATAATTTTCGTTCAGCACTTTAAGAATTGCCATCAACATTTCACGATTTTCAGTAAAACCTTTCTTTTGCCACTAAAATTTTAAATTCATGCTGAAAATGTTAAAATTTTCACTGCAATGTTTAATTTTCAACAATTTTTTGCAGTTTTCTATCAAAGTTAGTAATTTTTAAGAGTAACTTCAAGTTTTTCTTTGTTTTTATGAAAATGTCTTAGTTTCCAGCAAACATTTTGAAGTTTTCTATTTTTCTATCAAAATTTATAATTTACAAGTTTGATTTCATGTTTTTCTTTGCTTTTATGAAAATTTCTTCGTTTCCAGTAAATATTTTTCAGTTTTCAGTAAAAATTCTGCAGTTTCCAGCAACGTATTTAATTTATGCTGAGAATTCTACGATTTTCAGTGCTGTCTTTAATTTCCAATCAAAATTTCGCCGTTTCTAACGAATATTGCGAATTTTCAATTATAATAACATAATTTTCGATGAGCACTTTAAAAGCAGCACAAAAATGAAAACCAATAAAGATATACATGCAGATAATATAAGGAGAAGCACGTACATAAGAACACAAAAAAACTCAACCAATCACCAATTGGAAATAACAGTACTAACAATAAACACTAAGATCAGAAAATGATCAAATATAAATTTCAAGTTTCCAATTCCAAATTCCAATTGAAATTCTAGTTCTAAATTCCAAATCCAAATTTCAATTCCAAATTCTAATTCCTAATTTGCAGTGCAAATAATCATGCAATAAATAAAACGATGTTTATTAATTTCCTGTACAATTATGACTTAGTCGTGAGACAACAATATTTTGACTTTAAAATTTGACAAATAAATAAATAATTACAAGTCAAAACATTTATGATTTTTTTAATCTAATATCATATATATTGTACCTCTAAAGATGGCTCACAATAGCCGAAACTAGTCAAGTAAAAACTCTATATCTAAACATATGTATATTATATATATATATATATATATATATATATATATATATATATATATATATATAATATATAAAACTTTATATCTAAACATATAAACTACCAGTAAGTACTCCAATAAAGAAGGAAGAAAACCATGAAAAAAAATAACTGGTATCAAAAATGGATGAAACAAGAACTAAAAGAATTTGTTCATTATTTTTTTTAATGTATTTTAGTATTTCCTTTCTTCCAAAGAAAGTTGTCTTTGCCATGTTAAATATTTTTCCGGCTTTCCCCAATCTCTCGTTGTTTATCTTACCTTCTTTAACTATAACAAAAATTATTATATTATAAACGAATTATGTTCACATTAAATATTTCATTATAATTTCATACTTTTATACTTATAAATACTTATGAAACAAGACATATCTAGCATAAGGGTTAAACCATGTTTACCTTTACTTTGCTTACGATAAGCTAACAATTTAATTCTTGGTATAAGGCCGAAATTATGATTATGTACCGTATTAAGCTCTTTAAAGTTTCATCAGTCGTTATTAATGCAAGCTGCTAAGTGTTACGAATACATTGGATAAAGTAAATATATTGTATAATCCCAAATTAATATAACATGTAATTTCTTACGAATGGTTTATACAATGAATATTTGTTTTGAATGTAAATTATGCACAGCTCATATGCTTTGCAGGCATAAAATATTTGTTGCTAATTTACACTGTACGAAGAAACTGTGCATGTACAGTGCAAACAAATTTAAAACACTTAATAATTAAACTAGTACACATAGTTTTATGAATAAGTTAAACAATGAGTGCAATTTATGTTAGAGTAGTTTGGATAGATACGTGGTTAGTTATAAATTTGTTTTTTAATGTTGAAATATCTCGAAAACCTGAAGACCTGAAGATGTAGAGAGTCGAAACGTACGTGATTATATGGGGGGAAGTTTGGTGCACAATTATGTATAATTGTCTTTTTATGTGCATTTTGGAGTTTTCTGTGAGGCTCTTTATTATTGTACTACAGGTTTATTAGAAATTGAAAAAAATATTACATAAAAAAATGAATATCTGTAAAACCTGAAGACTAAAAGTGACGAAACTTGTTTTATTGTACGTGTAGTGGAGATCTACAAATTTGCATACATGTTAATTTTCGCGCAGATAAATCGTTTCGGAGTTTTTTAATATATTATGAAAATCAATATGTTATTTTAATATTATCCAACATTTTCGGCGGAAAACTAAATTTAACAGTACTTCGGTTTACAAACTGGCATAAAAATTTTGTTTCAAGAGCTATTCATTTGATATTTTTACACAATCTGGAGGTAACATCTGTAAAATGTATAATGACATGGAATTGTGCGAATTGGAAAAAATATATATTCCAATTACACTGGATTTTTTTTACTGGAAATGATAATATTGTCGTTGAAACGTACAAAGTATTCATCGAGAATTATGAAAATGTTACAAAAAATTATTAATATTCATTGGAAAGTGCAAAATTTTGTTTGGAAATCAAAGACAGCACTGAAAATGATAAAATTCTCAGCATGAATTTAGAATGTTGCTGGAAACTGCAAGATTTTTACTGAAAACTGCAAAATTTGTATTGGAAATTTTCATGAAAATAAAGAAAAACATGAAATAGAACTTTAAAATTACAAACTTTGATAGAAAATTGCAACATTTTTATTGCAAATTAAACATTGCAGTGAAATTTTAAACATTTTCAGCATGAATTTAAATTTTTATTGGCGATAATAAAGTTTTTACTGGAAAGAGTGAAATTTTCATAGAAACTCTTAAAGTGCTCATTGAAAATTATATTAATATAATTGAAAATTGGAAATATTTGTTGGAAACAGCAAAAAATTGATTGGAATTTAAAGATAGCACTGAATATTATAAAATTCTCAGCAGGAATTTAGAATGTTACTGGAAACTGCAAAATTTTTACTGAAAACTGCAAAATGATTATTGGAAATGATGAAAATTTCATAAAAACAAAGAAAAACATGAAATCGCACTTGAAAATTGCAAATTTTGATAGAAAATTGCAGGAAAAATATTGCAATTTAAACATTGCAGCGAAAATTCTAACATTTTCAGCATAAATTTAAAATTTTAGTGGCAATAACAAAGGTTTTACTGGAAATCGTGAAAATTTCATGGAAACTCTTAAAGTGCTCATCAAAAATTATGTTATTATAATTGAAAATTGGCAATATTCGTAGAAACGGCAAATTTTTGATTGGAAATCAAAGACAGCACTAAAAAGTATCAAATTCTGAGCATAAATTTAATACGTTGTTGGAAACTACAAAATTTTTACCGAAAACGTCAAAATGTTTGAAATTTTCATGAAAACAAAGAAAAACTTGGAACTATTTTTGAATTTTTCAAGTTTTGGTAGAAAATTGCAAAATTTGTATTGCAAATTTAACATTGCAGTGAATATTTTAATAATTTTTGCATTAACATAAAAGTTTAGTGCCAATAACAAAGTTTTTACTAGAAACAGTGAAATTTTCGTGGAAACTCTTAAAGTGCTCACCAAAAATTATGTTATTTTATTTGAAAATTGGTAATGTTCGTTAGAAACGGCAAAATTTTTATTGGAAATTAAAGACAGCATTGAAAATTATAGAATTCTCAGCATAAATTTAATACGTTGTTAGCACTGAAAATGATCAAATTCTGAGCATAATTTTTTTACCGAAAACTCCAAAATGTTTTCTGGAAACTAAGATGTGTTTTATAAAAACAAAGAAAAACTTGAAATTACTCTTGAAAATTTGCAAAAAAAATGTTGTAAATTAAACATTGCAGTGAAAATTTTTACATTTTCAGCATGAATTTAAAATTTTAGTGGAAAAACAAAGGTTTTACTGGAAATAGTGATATTTTCATTGAAACTCTTAAAGTGCTTACCGAAAATTATGTTATTATAATTGAAAATTGGTAACATTCGTTAGAAACGGCAAAATTTCGTTGTAAACGGAAAAATTGGATTGGAAATTAAAGACAGCACTGAATATTATAAAATTCTCAGCAGGAATTTAGAATGTTGCTGGAAACTGCAACATATTTACTGAAAACTGCATAACGTTTACTTGAAATGATGACATTTTCATAAAAATAAAGAAAAACATGAAATCACACTTGTAAATTACAAATTTAGATACAAAATCGCAACATTATTATTGCAAATTAAACAATGCAGGGAAATTTTTAACAGTTTTAGCATGAATTTAAAATTATAGTGGGAATAACAAAGGTTTTACTGGAAATTGTGAAATTTTCATGGAAACTTAAGGTGCTCATCGAAAATTATGTTATTATAATTAAAAATTGAAAATATTCGTTGAAAATGGCAAAAATTTGATTGGAATTTTAAGATAGCACTGAATATTATAAAATTCTCAGCATGAATTTAGAATGTTACTGCAAACTGCAAGATTTTTACTGAAAACTGCAAAATGTTTATTGGAAATGATGAAATTTTCATAAAAACAAAGAAAAACATGAAATCACACTTGAAAATTATAAATTTTGAAAGAAAATTGCAAAAAAGTTTTGTAAATTAAAGATTGCAGTGAAAATTTTAACATTTTCAGCATGAATTTAAAATTTTAGTGGCAATAACAAAGGTTTTACTGGAAATAGTGAAATTTTCATGGAAGCTCTTAAGGTACTCATCGAAAATTATGTTATTGTAATTAAAAATTGGAAATATTCATTGGAAACGGCAAAAAATTTGATTGGACATTAAAGACAGCACTGAATATTATAAAATTCTCAGCATGAATTTAGAATGTTACTGCAAACTGCAAGATTTATACTGAAAACTGCAAAATGTTTATTGGAAATGATGAAATTTTCATAAAAACAAAGAAAAACATGAAATCACACTTGAAAATTACAAATTTTGAAAGAAAATTGCAAAAAAATATCGTAAATTAAAGATTGCAGTGAAAATTTTAACATTTTCAGCATGATTTTAAAATTTTAGTGGCAATAACAAAAGTTTTACTGGAAATAGTGAAATTTTCATGGAAGCTCTTAATTATATTCTGTTTGATTTTATATTTAGTAACATTCAATAATATTGAATATAAATAATATTGAATATTTCGTAATATGTAATATCTGTAATATAATACCTGTATATAATTACTCACGACTAAGTCAAAATTAATACATATGGTTTCATCAATTGCAATGATAATTTGCATTGCAAATTTGAAATTGAAATTTGGAATTGGAATTTGGAATTAGAATTTAAAACTGGATATTGGAATTCGAATTTTTAATTGGAATTTGGAATTGGAAAGTTGAAATTTATATTGGATCATTTTCAGACCTTAGTATTTATTTCAATTCTATTCCCTGTTATTTCCAGTTGGTGAATTGTTGTGTGTTGTGCGTTTATATGCAATTTTTTATGTTATCTGCATGTGTATCTTTATTGGTTTTCATTTTTGTGCTGCGTTTTATTATATTGTGTTTGATTTTATTTTTAGCCATTTTGAATTGTTCTATATTCTCTCTTATGTTTGTTGATTTTATTTTTAGACAGGTTCAATTGTTCTATATTCTCTCTTATATTTATAGATTTTATTTTTAGACAGGTTCAATTGTTCTATATTCTCTCTTATGTTTATTGTTTTTTATTTTTAGACAGGTTTAATTGTTCTATATTCTCTCTTATGTTTGTTTATAATCGCACAAGTTCACTGCAAATAGATTGGTGAATGGATAAATAGTAATCTACGTAACACGACTGTAATTAATTAATAGCAGTAGAAAGCCATTCAACGTACGTGATCCATGTCCCGACTATTAATTACATTTGCTAAGTTTTAGGATGGTAATTCCTAAAATTATATCTGATTCACACATTTAAATTGGCTTCAAATCATTAAATTGAGAAGCAGTTATATATATATATAATAATTGATATCTTAAGATATTATATCAATAACGCAATGTATAGCATAACAGCACAATAATAGTCGAAATGTATAGAAATATCCGTATATTGGCAGAAATAAATTGAATGTTCGCATGATTGCATTTATTTATAAGAGAAATTTTGTATTGGTATTAATCATTTTTGCTGATAACTGCTGGTTTTGTTCTCTGTATTATGTATTTATGTATTCTGTATTATGCATTTCATGTCCCTGTATTACTGTATTATTGTATTATTGTTTTCCCAATCTTATGTTACTTTTATATTACTCTGTACTGACTCATGCACACATCTTTTGTAATAGCATGAACAAACGAATTATTATTATTATTATTATTATCAACTAAATTTATAAAATTAATATTCTAACACTATGAGATTATTAAAAACGTGTTAGTATCACATGATGCGATTGTTGCTTCAACAAACTTACAAATTCTATGTATCAATATTATAGAAGGAAATTGTTACTCTTTTTTTTTTTTTTTTTTTTTCGTAAAAATTCTTAATTATAAGAATAACATTTTTCAAGACATAACATAAGTTAAAGTAATCAAATTTTAAAATATAAAAAACATAAACATCTAATGATGGCCTTATAAGCCGAAACTAGTAACGAAACATAAATAAGAAATAACATTTTTTTTTAAATAAATCGTTATTTAAATGTACCAGTAAATATAGAAAAAAATATATATTTTTAATTCATTTAGAATGCAAATAATCATAAAATTAATAAACATTTTTATTCTGACCTAGATACTATGTTAAATAACAAAATAATAATATATAAATAACGTTTAAATTTAAAGTCCTACATCTTTTAACGAACAGCTTATTTGAATAATATTAAACACCGATTTTTAGGCAATGAAAGTCCAAAACTGGACTATAGTCCACATTAGTAGTGTTTTAAACTATTGGATTACGACATGTTCTCAGGAAATTTAAACTCCTAATATGTCCATGTGGTAAAGGTCGTACTTATATTTCTAGGGTTGTTTTAAAACCTATTCTGTTGCGAAACTGATGCTTCAATTCGAATGGTCCATTAAAAACTTTGTGTGCGAGCATGGAATTTAATTAAATTGCTGCAGTATTTTATACAAAAGCGAGATATATTGCATGTTAAGGCATCTAATGAAAGCTCTTCTTGATTATGGTAAACTCAGCAATGAAATAATGTATTCATTAAATTAATTATATGATACACTAACATGTTTTATTATGCCTATGAAGCAAATATTTTGATTAGCAATAATAATAATTTGTACTGCTTACATACATAGGGACTCATCTTTTAATAACACTGCGTAAAGCGTAAATTAATACTAAATTAGTTATAACGAACGTGAAATAAGATTAGAAAATTCCTAAACCAATTATTCTTACGATAGATAAATTCAATTTCGCCCTGCAGCACAATAAATCGATTTTTTAAGAGGGCAGTTATCCCTTTGCGCCCTACATCACATCGAAATTTGATATTTCCTGTGGAAAGATGTCTTTTAGTTGAAAGATTTATAATGCTGTGGAAATGTTCAATCTTTCAACGTAACGTCGTTTACTCAAGAATTTATCATAATTTTACAAACATAAATCTTTTACGTATATCTATAAAAATAAAGTTTTACATGATTTAAATTAAAAGGCAGAAGATATTTCACAAAATAGGTACTCAGCAATAAAATCGTTGAGAAAAATTACGCTGATTATTACTTATTATGTAATTATGGAAATTATTTATAGAATTATAAGAAGCATGAATTAAACAAAAAATATAAGTGAAGAGCGATTTATAGATATCGAGAATTATAGAATTATGACTAAAGAATCAATTATAACTTTGTAATTATCGATATCTGTAATTCGCTCTTCACTTATAATTCTTGTTTAATTCATGCTTTAATTCAGAATAATAATTGCAGAATTAATTATAATTTTATAATTCTCGATATCTAACATTCGCTCTTCACTTATAATTCTCGTTTAATTCATGCTTCTTATAATTCTATAAATAATTTCCATAATTACATAAGATGTAATAATTACAGATATTTTTCCCAACTAAATTTATAATTAATTCTCTGATTATAATTCTGAACTAAGGCATGACTTAAACAAGAATTATAAGTAAATGGCGAATTACAGATATCCAGAATTATAAACTTATAATTGATTCTCTAATCATAATTCTATAATTCTCGATATCTATAATTCGCTCTTCACTTATAATTCTTGTTCAATTCATGCTTCTTATAATTCTATAAATAATTTCCATAATTACATAATAAGTAATAATTAGAGAATTTTTTCTCAACTAAAATTATAATTAATTCTCTGATTATAACTCTGAATTAAAGCATGAGTTAAACAAGAATTATAAGTGAAGAGCGAATTACAGATATCGAGAATTATTAAGTCATAATTGATTCTCTATTCATAATTCTTTAATTCTCGATATCTATAATTCGCTCTACACTTATAATTCTTGTTTAATTCATGCTTCTTATAATTCTATAAATAATTTCCTTAATTACATAATAAGTAATAATCAGAGAAATGTTTCTCAAGTAAAATTATAATTAATTCTCTGATTGTAACTCAGTATTAAAGCATGTCTTAAACAAGAATTATAAGCGAAGAGCGAATTACAGATATCGAGAATTATAAAGTCATAATTGATTCTCTAATTTTAATTCTATAATTCTCGATATCTATAATTCGCTCTTCACTTATAATTCTTGTTTAATTCATGCTTCTTATAATTCTATAAATAATTTCCATAATTACATAATAAGTAATGATTAGAGATTTTTTTCCCAATTAAAATTATAATTAATTCTTTGATTATAATTCGGAATTAAAGCATGACTTAAACAAGAATTTTAAGTGAAGAGCGAATTTCAGATATCGAGAATTATAAAGTTATAATTGATTCTCGAATCATAATTCTATAATTCTCGATATATATAATTCGCTCTTCACTTATATTTCTTACTTAATTCATGCTTCTAATAATTCTATAAATAATTTCCATAATTACATAATAAGTAATAATCAGAGAAATGTTTCTCAAGTAAAATTATAATTAATTCTCTGATTGTAACTCAGTATTAAAGCATGTCTTAAACAAGAATTATAAGCGAAGAGCGAATTACAGATATCGAGAATTATAAAGTCATAATTGATTCTCTAATTTTAATTCTATAATTCTCGATATCTATAATTCGCTCTTCACTTATAATTCTTGTTTAATTCATGCTTCTTATAATTCTATAAATAATTTCCATAATTACATAATAAGTAATGATTAGAGATTTTTTTCCCAATTAAAATTATAATTAATTCTTTGATTATAATTCGGAATTAAAGCATGACTTAAACAAGAATTTTAAGTGAAGAGCGAATTTCAGATATCGAGAATTATAAAGTTATAATTGATTCTCGAATCATAATTCTATAATTCTCGAAATATATAATTCGCTCTTCACTTATATTTCTTACTTAATTCATGCTTCTAATAATTCTATAAATAATTTCCATAATTACATAATAAGTGATAGTCAGAGAAATTTTTCTCAACGACTTTATATATTTTATCCGCTACATTTGAAACTCCATGTATAATCAAGGCAGAGCAGTTTGGGTTGCCTATAATTTATGAATATAATACATATTTGATTTAACTTGCAAGCTTCAAGACGTGCAACTTTCTGTAATTACATAGAGATCTATAGTAAGCTAGCTGCACTGCAAGTAGTAAGAAGCATGCTGAGTAGATAACACCGTGAATGATTAATCACGTTTCCCCTTTGCACTTTGTAGGACGTTCGTCTCAATTTTTCAGTGCGAGCAATTGTTTCTCTCCACGTATACGAAATAAGTACTACTTGAATAAATACTGCATTAAATTCTGTACGTAAACGTAAAATTTCCCTTTCGGATGGTAATAAAATGTAATTCTAGACTTGCTCAAGAGTATACTTATATTATCACGAGTTACTGCAGAATGTTTTTTTAAGACATAAAAATGTATGTTATTCTTAGTTTGTACGAAAATAATAATTCAATTTTCTTTGATTATTTTATCTGCGATCTCTGAGTTTTGCAATTACAGTTATGCAATAATTAGCAAACTAAAAATACATCTTCTTGTATACATAAAACGTAGAATATATTTGGAAAGAACGAGAGAAATGAGGGAAAACTTATAAATAAGAATAGGATATACACAAATATTTCATAGACCTGGAATGGGCATTCGACCAAGTGAGAAGAGAAAATTTGTGAAAAGTACTGGAAAGATGAGGAATACATAGAAGAATAATTGAAATAGTAAAAGCCAAGCACAAAGAAAACAAAAGCATAGTTAAAACAAATGATGAAGAATCTAGGGAGTTCAGGACACAAATGGGAGTTAAACAAAGATGTACATTGAGCCCAATACTTTTCACAATGGTTTTGGATGAAGCTGTATAGGAAGCAAAGAAAAAAAAGAAAAAAAAAGAAGCCTTTAAGGATATGATACTGGAAAATGAAAATAACACAAATAACTCAAATGATATTTACAGATAACATGGCATTAGTAGCAGAGACAGAGAAAGACTTAGAACTATACATAGAAATACTGGACAAAGAACCAACAAAAATAAACATATAGATAAACATAGACAAAACCAGAAGTACGATAATATCTACAGAAAATATATTACATAGATTAGATTTTCATGAAAAACAAATTGAACAGGTGAACAGCTACAAATATCTGGGGTCTATCTCGAGAACAACACTGTTAAGTTTTTAGTACCAGCTATGACCAGAATCTGCAAGAAATTCAGAACCAACTATCGAAATCTAGCAAAGTTTTTGACTTATCTCTCCAAATTTGGTAAAATTTCAACTAAAACTGTCAAATGTCTAAAATTTTCAAATCCAACTATCAAAAACTGCTAAAATCTGCCAATTTTGGTAGGCTAAATACTAAGTGTAAAGATATGAATATTGTAATATTTTCAAAAACAATAGTGAAGACATCGCAAATTCTCAATGTCCAAATCCATTGCTTTTTACGAATAAAGTCAAAATCTATTAAATTTTGAACTACAACAAGTATAATCTGTCAAATACTAAGTGTAATCTGTCAAATGCTAAGCTTCATCAATCAAAATATTTCCAGTTTTCCTGTGCAACAGACTGTCATATTTCCTACCTCCAAATCTCCAATGTTTTAGTATCAGATGTGAGAATCTGCAAAATATTCAGCACCAACTACCGAAATCTAGTAAATTTTGCAACTTAACTCACCAAGTTTGTAAAATTTTCAATTGAAACTGTTAAAATGTGTCAAATTTTCAAATGCAACTATCTAAAAATGCCAATATCTGCCATTTTTTTAGGCTAAACATTAAGTGTAAAAATATGAAAATTGTGACATTTTCAAAAACAACAGTCAAAACCTCGAAAATTTTCAATTAAAAATGGCCAAATCCATTGTTTTTTTACTAATAAAGTAAAAATCTATGAAATTTTCAACTGCAACACGTATAATCTGTCAAATACTAAATGTAATCTGTTAAATGCTAAGCTTCTTAAATGAAAATATTTCCAGTTTTCCTGTGCAACAATCTGTCATATTTCATACCTCAAATTTTCTAAAGTTTTTAGTACCAGGTGTGAGAATCTGCAAAATATTCAGCACCAACTACCGAAATCTAGTAAATTTTTCAACTGAACTCACCAAATTTGTAAAATTTTCAATTCAAACTGTTAAAATGTGTCAAATTTTCAAATGCAACTATCTAAAATTGCCAATATCTGCGAATATATTAGGCTAAACACTAAGTGTAAAAATATGAAAATTGTGAAATTTTCAAAAACAACAGTCAAAACCTCGAAAATTCTCAATTGAAAATGTCAAAATCCATTGTTTTTGACTAATCAAGTCAAAATGTATTAAATTTTCAACTGCAATACGTAAAATTTGTCAAATACTAAGTGTAATTTGTCAAATTCAAAGCTTCATCAATGAAAATATATCCAGTTTTCCTGTGCAACAAACTGTCATATTTCCTACCTCTAAATCTCCAATGTTTTAGTATCAGATGTGAGAATCTGCAAAATATTCAGCACCAACTTCCGAAATCTAGTAAATTTTTCAACTCAACTCACCAAATTTGTAAAATTTTCAATTGAAACTGTTAAAATGTGTAAAATTTTCAAATGCAACTATCTAAAATTGCCAATATCTGCGAATATATTAGGCTAAACACTAAGTGTAAAAATATGAAAATTGTGAAATTTTCAAAAACAACAGTCAAAACCTCGAAAATTCTCAATTGAAAATGTCAAAATCCATTGTTTTTGACTAATCAAGTCAAAATGTATTAAATTTTCAACTGCAATACGTAAAATTTGTCAAATACTAAGTGTAATTTGTCAAATTCAAAGCTTCATCAATGAAAATATATCCAGTTTTCCTGTGCAACAAACTGTCATATTTCCTACCTCCAAATCTCCAAAGTTTTAGTATCAGATGTGAGAATCTGCAAAATATTCAGCACCAACTACCGAAATCTAGTAAATTTTGCAACTTAACTCACCAAATTTGTAAAAATTTCAATTGAAACTGTTAAAATGAGTCAAATTTTCAAATGCAACTATCTAAAAATGCCAATATCTGCCATTTGTTTAGGCTAAACATTAAGTGTAAAAATATGAAAATTGTGAAATTTTCAAAAACAACAGTCAAAAGCTCGAAAATTCTCTATTGAAAATGTCCAAATCCATTGTTTTTGACATATGAAGTCAAAATCTATCAAATTTTCAAGTGCAACACGTATAATCTGTCAAATACTAAGTGTAATTTGTCAAATTCAAAGTTTCATCAATGAAAATATATCCGGTTTTCCTGTGCAACAAACTGTTATATTTCCTACCTCCAAATCTCCAAAGTTTTAGTATCAGATGTGAGAATCTGCAAAATATTCAGCACCAACTACCGAAATCTAGTAAATTTTGCAACTTAACTCACCAAATTTGTAAAAATTTCAATTGAAACTGTTAAAATGAGTCAAATTTTCAAATGCAACTATCTAAAAATGCCAATATCTGCCATTTGTTTAGGCTAAACATTAAGTGTAAAAATATGAAAATTGTGAAATTTTCAAAAACAACAGTCAAAAGCTCGAAAATTCTCTATTGAAAATGTCCAAATCCATTGTTTTTGACATATGAAGTCAAAATCTATCAAATTTTCAAGTGCAACACGTATAATCTGTCAAATACTAAGTGTAATTTGTCAAATTCAAAGTTTCATCAATGAAAATATATCCGGTTTTCCTGTGCAACAAACTGTTATATTTCCTACCTCCAAATCTCCAAAGTTTTAGTATCAGATGTGAGAATCTGCAAAATATTCAGCACCAACTACCGAAATCTAGTAAATTTTGCAACTTAACTCACCAAATTTGTAAAAATTTCAATTGAAACTGTTAAAATGAGTCAAATTTTCAAATGCAACTATCTAAAAATGCCAATATCTGCCATTTGTTTAGGCTAAACATTAAGTGTAAAAATATGAAAATTGTGAAATTTTCAAAAACAACAGTCAAAAGCTCGAAAATTCTCTATTGAAAATGTCCAAATCCATTGTTTTTGACATATGAAGTCAAAATCTAGCAAATTTTCAAGTGCAACACGTATAATCTGTCAAATACTAAGTGTAATTTGTCAAATTCAAAGTTTCATCAATGAAAATATATCCGGTTTTCCTGTGCAACAAACTGTTATATTTCCTACCTCCAAATCTCTGAAGTTTTAGTATCAGGTGTGAGAATTTGCAAAATATTCAGCACCAACTATCGAAATCTAATAAATTTTTTAACATAAGTCACCAAATTTGTAAAATTTTCAATTGAAACTGTTAAAATGTGTCAAATTTTCAAATGCAACTATCTAAAATTGCCAATATCTGCCATTTTTTTAGGCTAAACACTAATTGTTAAACTATGAAAATTGTGAAATTTTCAACAACAATCAAAACCTGGAAAATTTTCAATAAAAAATGTCCAAATCCATTGTTTATTTACTAATAATGTCAAAATCTGTTAAATTTTCAACGGCAGCAACTTAACAAGTCTAATCTGTCAAATGCTAAGCTTCATCATGAAAAACTGTCATTTATTCTACTGTTTATGTCTGTTAAGTTTTTAGTACCAGCTCTGAGAATCTGCAGAAAAATTAACAAACACCAACTATCAAAATATAGCAAATATTTCAAGATAGTTCTCCAAATTTTGTAAATGTTTAATTGAAACTGTTAAAACAAGTGAAATTATCAAATGGAACTGTCAAAAACTATCAAACATTGACCGAAACTTCCAATTTTTTTAACTTTCAAATCTTGTTAATGTAGAAATATGCGAAATCATGTCAACATCGTTAAACGATTTTGAGTGCTGAACATATTCACTTTAGTATTAAAAATAGAAACTATCCAATTTTTTTACTTTCAAATCATGTCAATGTCAAAATATGCGAAATCAAATCGCTGAAAGCTTTTTGGTGCTGAACATAAGCACTTTAGTATTAAAAATAGAAACTATCCAAATTTTTAGTGAACATTTAATGCCAAAAAGTACATTTTGAGAAAAAGGCAGACAGCATGTTTTGCCATAACACTACTCAGATATCGAAATTCGCCAAAATGTCAAGCTTAATTCTTCGGATTTGTTAAGTTTTTAATTGAAACTGTAAAAATTTGTCAAATTTTCAACTACAAATGTGGCCATTTAATGCCAAAAAGTACATTTTGAAAAAAAGGCAGATAGCATGTTTTGCCATAACACTACTCAGATATCGAAATACGCCAAAATGTTAAGCTTAATTCTTCGAATTTGTTAAGTTTTTAATTGAAGCTATAAAAATTTGTCAAATTTTCAAATACAAATGTGACCATTTGTACATTTTGAAAAAAAGGCAGACAGCATGTTTTGCCATAACACTACTCAGATATCGAAATACGCCAAAATGTTAAGCTTAATTCTTCGGATTTGTTAACTTTTTAATTGGAAATGTAAAAATTTGTCAAATTTTCAAATACAAATGTGGCCATTTATTGCCAAAAAGTACATTTTGAAAAATAGCCAGATAGCATATTTTGCCATAACACTACTCAGATATCGAAATACGCCAAAATGTTAAGCTTAATTCTTCGAATTTGTTAAGTTTTTAATTGAAGCTATAAAAATTTGTCAAATTTTCAAATACAAATGTGACCATTTGTACATTTTGAAAAAAAGGCAGACAGCATGTTTTGCCATAACACTACTCAGATATCGAAATACGCCAAAATGTTAAGCTTAATTCTTCGGATTTGTTAACTTTTTAATTGGAAATGTAAAAATTTGTCAAATTTTCAAATACAAATGTGGCCATTTATTGCCAAAAAGTACATTTTCAAAAAAAGGCAGATAGCATGTTTTGCCATAACACTACTCAGATATCGAAATACGCCAAAATGTTAAGCTTAATTCTTCGGATTTGTTAACTTTTTAATTGGAAATGTAAAAATTTGTCAAATTTTCAAATACAAATGTGGCCATTTATTGCCAAAAAGTACATTTTGAAAAATAGCCAGATAGCATATTTTGCCATAACACTACTCAGATATCGAAATACGCCAAAATGTTAAGCTTAATTCTTCGAATTTGTTAAGTTTTTAATTGAAGCTATAAAAATTTGTCAAATTTTCAAATACAAATGTGACCATTTGTACATTTTGAAAAAAAGGCAGACAGCATGTTTTGCCATAACACTACTCAGATATCGAAATACGCCAAAATGTTAAGCTTAATTCTTCGGATTTGTTAACTTTTTAATTGGAAATGTAAAAATTTGTCAAATTTTCAAATACAAATGTGGCCATTTATTGCCAAAAAGTACATTTTGAAAAATAGCCAGATAGCATATTTTGCCATAACACTACTCAGATATCGAAATACGCCAAAATGTTAAGCTTAATTCTTCGAATTTGTTAAGTTTTTAATTGAAGCTATAAAAATTTGTCAAATTTTCAAATACAAATGTGACCATTTGTACATTTTGAAAAAAAGGCAGACAGCATGTTTTGCCATAACACTACTCAGATATCGAAATACGCCAAAATGTTAAGCTTAATTCTTCGGATTTGTTAACTTTTTAATTGGAAATGTAAAAATTTGTCAAATTTTCAAATACAAATGTGGCCATTTATTGCCAAAAAGTACATTTTCAAAAAAAGGCAGATAGCATGTTTTGCCATAACACTACTCAGATATCGAAATACGCCAAAATGTTAAGCTTAATTCTTCGGATTTGTTAACTTTTTAATTGGAAATGTAAAAATTTGTCAAATTTTCAAATACAAATGTGGCCATTTATTGCCAAAAAGTACATTTTGAAAAATAGCCAGATAGCATATTTTGCCATAACACTACTCAGATATCGAAATACGCCAAAATGTTAAGCTTAATTCTTCGAATTTGTTAAGTTTTTAATTGAAGCTATAAAAATTTGTCAAATTTTCAAATACAAATGTGACCATTTGTACATTTTGAAAAAAAGGCAGACAGCATGTTTTGCCATAACACTACTCAGATATCGAAATACGCCAAAATGTTAAGCTTAATTCTTCGGATTTGTTAACTTTTTAATTGGAAATGTAAAAATTTGTCAAATTTTCAAATACAAATGTGGCCATTTATTGCCAAAAAGTACATTTTCAAAAAAAGGCAGATAGCATGTTTTGCCATAACACTACTCAGATATCGAAATACGCCAAAATGTTAAGCTTAATTCTTCGAATTTGTTAAGTTTTTAATTGCAACTGTCAAAATTTGTTAAATTTTCGAATATAAATGTTCACATCTATGAAAGTTTCAACTTTTTTAGGAGCCACTATTATTTTGGTCCCATGTAAAGAAGTGTTTGTACAAACATTAATCAACTGTAGAGTAGTAGTAAATAATATTTTACTAGCCTTAAACCTGCGGTCTTTCAACATTATTCTTACTATTATTATAAAATTATCAAAATTTGTCAAATTTTTAAATACAAATGTGCACATCTATCAAAGTTTAAATTTTTTTAACGGCCACTATTATTTTTGTCCAATGTAAAGAAGTGTTTGTATAAACATTAATATACAGTAGAGTAGTGGTAAACAATATTTTACTTGCTATCGACCTGACATCTGTCAACATTATTATTACTATTATTATAACTTCAACTTATATACTTATATACTTATTATAACTTCTTCAGAGCTTAACTCGATGAATTCGTATTTATTGAATATTGACAATGGTTTCAACCATCAAATTTCAAATGAAACTGTCCAATACGATCAAAGATCAACTGAAAGTGTCATATATATATCGTACAACAATGTCCAAAATATTTCGAAACAATTAAAGAACATTTAAGAAGCTGTCCAAAACGATAAAATGTCAACTGAAAGTGTCAAAAATATCGTACAACAAAGTCCAACATATTTCGGAACAATTTAAGAAAATTTAAGAAATTTTCCAATACGATCAAATGTAAACCAAAAGTGTCAAAAATATTGTACAACAAAGTCCAAAATATTTCGGAAAAATTTAAAGAAAATTTAAGAAATGGTCCCATACGATCAACTGTAGATATATTGATAGATATATAGATAGATAGATAGAAAGATAGACAGATAGATAGATAGATAGATAGATACTTTATTCATTTAGGCCACATTCCGATAATACTTGTTTGTATAATCATCTGGTGGATATGAGCGTCAATTGGTTACACATATAAAATGTTAAAATACAATAACAACATACAATATAAATATAATAATCACAATAATAAAATTCTAATAAAAATAAAAAGACAGCAATAAAATGTAAACTAAAAGTGACAAAAATATCGTACAACAAAGTCCAAAATATTTCGGAACAATTTAAGAAAATTTAAGAAACTGTCCAAAGCGATCAAATGTCAACTGAAAGTGTCAAAAATATCATACAACAAAGTCCAAAATATTTCGGAATAATTTAAGTAAATTTTAGAAATTGTCCAATACGATCAAATGTAAACTAATAGTGTCAAAAATATCGTACAACAAAGTCCAAAATATTTCGGAACAATTTAAGAAAATTCTAGTATAGATAGTGTTATGCATGCTATTGCAATATACATTGAATTTTATTTAATCTTGATGCTATTTGCGACTAAAACTTTAACAGCCATATGCAATGTATACTTAATAGCGTCTAAACCTTAGTAGGTACTAAACACGTTTAGAAAGCACATCACTGAATATCATTTCTGCAAGATAAATCACATTCTGATTAACATTGGTAGCCACTAAGCTTTAGTAGCTACTACGCTCAACTATGCATATGGAGATTAATGAGAGATGGGGAAAAAATGTCTACATTTGTCACAATTTGCCGAATTTCGTTTATTTTTTGACGTCATGCACTTAGACTAGTGGTAAAGTCATGCTCACTTAAACCTAGTACAAGAAATTACTTTACAATAGCAATTTTATATAGCAATGTCATTATATTAGGCTTTCATTTAAGAAGAACTGAATCAGCTGTTTGGATTTTTTGAAATTTTTTGAATTTTTTTTTTTGGGAATTTCATAATCTTTGAATTGTTCATTAGTGTGGGACACCCTGTATAAATATATATTTATATAAAATATTATTTTGGATTAAAGACCGTAATTATTCACAAACAATACAATTTTCAGAATTTTTCATACAAAGCCATAATTTATAACAGTGATGAATAAATTATTTAAAAAAAAATGAGATACTCATATGTTGACCACGTTATTTATTGCTGCATGTTTGTATACACACTAATAGTTTTCTTTGCGGGCACACTCAGCCAAAAAGGGGCAGACTTCATAATAAGTTTCCAACTCACTTTGCACAAAGTTTGCCAGTTTATTTTTAATATAATTTACATGTATAAGTTGAACTTGTGGAAAAACTCCATAAATAAACTTTTTGATGAGTGGATGCTGACAGAAATGTGTCAATTTGCGATTGAGTTAATATTCTGTGGTAATTTATTGTAAATAGTTTTGGCAAAAGTAAATCATCTTCAATGCTTTACGAATTATCTTGTTCTCTTGTAAACATATAAGACAAAATATTATTTACGTTTTTCATTATCATATTCACTTTGGGCTATTATAATACTACATATACCGAGCGTTTTTTAATCTCTGAACATAGGTTATGTTCAGTTTTAAAACAACGGAATCAATCGTATATGCTAAAGTTCAATATATATGCAACCAAATTTACTAGCGTGTATAACTCAATTATTAAAAAAAAGACAAATACTATATACTACTATACTATAAAATTGTACAAAATAAATTATTGACTTTACGCAATGAATATTTATTAGGCCAACAAAAAAGGCAAAATAACTTTAATAATTTTACTGCAGTTTGTTTTACAATGGACGATCTTTATAATCATTAATTACATTTAAGCTCGAATTTTACATTATATGAAGGTTTAGAACTGCAATTCATCTTCGGTAAGTGCATCAGATAATGCTTTACATTTAAATGATAAATGTGAATTGTAAATTGTAGCGAATGTACTATATCATATATAAGTACTACCTCTGAATGTTCTGTGTTACATCAACATTTATATTATTATTTTTAAATACATTATTTATTTATATTATAACCATATTATATATATATATAAATATATATAAAACATTATTTTTTTATGTATAAATTATATGTAAATAAAAACTGATAGAAAACACAACATAAAATAGTTGAAAAGGATAATGTTTTTTTTCAGTCTAACTATACAGTCCAGATTCCATTAGGTGTATAATTAATGATATGATTAATTTCTTATTCATATGTTTTGCACAAATAATTTGAAATAGTCAAATCATTTCATTTCACATGCATTACATTATTAGTACCACAAAGCACAAATAATTAAGTGTTGGAGATTGTCAGTTACAATCATTGTTAAGGCATAATAGTATTATAGGATTTGATACAAAGGAAACTCATGAGATTCCTCGACAGCAACCAATTTTAGATGAATACGCGTTGAAGGGCAATTGATTGTTATATTCACTTCCAGGAATTACAGTGCCATTATAATGAATAATTTAAGTTCAGGAATATTTTAAGAGCTATTCAAAATATGCGAGAAATAATTAATGTTAAATAGAATGCAATCCTTTAAATTGAGAGGTTAAACTTTTCATCCTCATGAATAATTACTAATGATAAATTATTGCACATCAAAGTTGAAATCAATTTTTTTTCTTTGCTTTGTTTATTTACCGATGACCAATTTTTACTATAAATGCAAATTATCGTCGCTAAAGAGACAATTATCAGTAATGAGAATTTTAGCTGCATAGATTTTATCGGAAAGCTTTTAATATTGCGTATAATTTTAATCATTATTTTTAAATTCTGTTAAGGTTTTATCCAAATATATAATCTTCATCTTAATTATATAATATAAATTAAATGTAATGTAACTTAACACTATAGATGTAAAATAACTATTTTATATTTTCTAGAAATTGTGCCTCCGAAAATTTCCACAAGATGAAACTAGTCAGGCAATAATAAATAATATAATATAACAATAAAATATATTTATTACTAGTAATTATTATCTACTCAAAATTAAAAAAAATATATATACAAATTTAAAAATGCTTTTAATGTAATTTTTGAATTGCAAATATCTGCTCTGTTGAGTTTGAGAAATTTTAGCAGCATAATGAAAATTTTGTTAAATTCAACTGGAAAGTTAGTAGACATACATTAAAATATTCTTGTTATATTTGAAAATTTGACATAAATGATATAAAATCTTGCAGTGATTAATTGAATTTAGACAGAAATAATTGAATATTTGACAGAATAATCAAAAATTTTGGTAAACGTTACTGAAATTTTGCCAGTAGTAGTAGTAGTAGTAGTAGTAGTAAAATTTTGTTTTGTTAAATATGGCTAAATTGTGCTGAGAAATTGAAAATTTTAGTTAAGATTGAAATTTTAACAGTAATTATTAAATATTTGACAGATAATTTGAAATTGTAGTAAATATTACTAATAATTTACCAGTAATTATTGGATGTTTGACAGATTAATTGAAATTGTGGTAAATGTTACTCATAATTTACTAGTAATATACAAAATTTTGTTAAATATCACTAAATTTTGTTTAAAATGATTGACAATTTTATTGTTATCTACGAATTTTGCGAGTCATAAATGAAATTTTGTTAAATATGACTATATTTGGTTGACAATTATTCAACATTTTATGGTAATCATTGAAATTTTGATAGAACTAAAAAGCAATTATTGAGTGCTTGAAAGTAATTTTTGAATGTTTGACACTATATTTACAATTCTGGTAAATATTACTAAAATTTTGCCAGTAATATACGAAATTTTGTAAAATATGACTGAATTTTATTGGAAATAATTGAAAATTTAAGTTCATTGAAACTTTGGCAAATAGATTGAAAATATGACAGTGGTTATTGCAATTTTGGCAAATAATACTAATATATTGTCAGCAATAAACACAATTTTGGAATATATAACTACATTTTCTTGGAAATAATAGGAAATTTGAGTTATTATTTAACTTTCTTCACAAATTTTCAGAAGAATTAAATTTTGTTGGAAATGATTAATTTTTTTATGGTTATCTTTAAATTTTGCCACTAATAAATGAAATTTTGTTAAATATGACTAAATTTTGTTGAAAATTGTTGAAATTTTGATTATTTTGTTTAGTTCTATGAATATTTCAATGATAACCTAAATTTTGAATAATTTTTAACAAAATTTAGTCATATTTAACAAAATTTCATTTATTAGTGACAAAATTTAAAGATAACCATAAAAAATTTAATCATTTCCAACAAAATTTAATTCTTCTGAAAAAATTTAAAGTAATTATTAAAAGTTTGACAATAATTTTTGAATGCTTGACACTATGTTTAAAATCTGGCAAATATTACTACAATTTTGTCAGTAAAACATTAAATTTTGTAAAATATGGCAGAATTTTGTTGGAAATAATTGAAAATTTAAGTTCATTGAAATTTTGGCAAATAGATTGAAAATCTGACAGTAGTTATTGAAATTTTGGCAAATAATACTAATATATTGTCAACAATAAATACAATTTTGGTAAATATAACTACATTTTCTTGGAAATAATAGGAAATTTGAGTTATTATTTAATATTCTTCAGAAATTTTCAGAAGAATATCATTAAATTTTGTTGGAATTAATTAAAATTTTCATGGTTATCTTTCAATTTTGCCACTAATAAAATAAATTTTGTTAAATATGACTAAATTTTGTTGAAAATTATTGAAAATTTAGGTTATCATTGAAATTTTGATAGAACTAAAGAAAAAAATAAAGTAATTATTAAAAGTTTGATAATAATTTTTGAATGCTTGACACTATGTTTGAAATCTGGTAAATATTACTACAATTTTGACAGTAAAACATAAAATTTTGTTCAATATGGCAGAATTATGTTGGCTAATTGAAAATTTTAGTTATAAATAAAAACCTAACTGTCAGTAATAGATAACATTTTGTAAAATATCAAGAATTTTTGTTGAAAATAATTGAAACTCTTAAGTTATCTTTGAATTTTGCCAGTAATAAATGAAATTTTGTTAAATATCACTAAATTTTGTTGAAAATAATTGTAAATTTTATGGTCATCTTTGAATTTTGCCACCAATAAATGAAATGTTGTTAAATATGACGTTGATAAATTTTAGTTACTATTGAAATTTTGACAAATTAAAAATTATTAAGTAATTATTGTATTATTGAATTATTGAATTAATTATTTTAGTAATTACATATCAATGAAATATTTGTCGAAATACTGATTTTAAAGTAATTATTAAAATTGTGACAGACATTATTCAATGGTTGACCAAATAATCGAAATTCTGGTAAATATTACTGAAATTTTACGAGCAATAAGTGAAATTTTGTTAAATATCACTAAATTTTATTGGAATTGATTGAAAATTAGAATGTATTAATAGCTACATCAACAAATCTATTTCTGCTAATAGAATTTAACAGCCATAACATCTTGTGATAAGTAAGCAGAAGTTTCTTGTTTTCTCAACAGAATATTACTGAGAACTAAATTGCGCAACTTTTTTTGTAATTTAACCGCCTTTGTAACGGTTTCCGAAATTCTAATGCTGATGATCATTATCTTGGACACCCTGTATATGTTATTTAGCATAGCAATTCGATCCCTTAATTAGATACAGAAATTGTAAATTTTAACTTATGCTAATTAATTAATAAATTTGCGATATCTCTACGGTATAACACTGAAGTTATTAATTATTCCTGCTTATTTTTCGTGATTTCAGGTTAATTAGTAAGATGCATATTACATGTTATCATCAGTAATATAAACGATAAGAAGTGTATAATTCCTGTTACAATTATATTGCAATATTCTGTAAAAGTAATATTTCGTGTAATGTTAATATTTTGACCTAAAATGAGAAGCAGTCAGATAAAATAATGATGCATGTAAATGATCAACATTATAATATTATTGATAGACGTTATCTAAATTATTGATTACACGTTAATTGCCCTATTACAAGTTGAATCGGAATGAAACTATGCATTTGTATAAAAGCAACGAAAGTCCTAAAAGCAAATGTATTCCAAATTTGCGTTTATTGCAGCATTAAGGCCTCTCTGTATTCCTTCTGACCGTAGAAACCACTCAAATTTCCGTCAATCCCGTGTAAAATATGACCCATCCCACTGGACGTACTGTCGATCTTATATCTCGGATCACCTCAATTAGCAGTGGCAATTTATGTCTTGCCAGTCAAGGTTCATATCTTCGGCATAATGGCCCTATCAAGGATAAGTCATAAATCACGTCGCACGGTTTTGCACTACCGTTGTCAATGCCATAATGGCAAAAAGCCTTTCAGTGGGATTCTATTTGTGGGAGATGATTGCATTTAAATTAAATTAATTAATTGATGCTGAGAGATATTAATTACGCCTCGTGCCATACTAACAATGTATTAAACCACTCTATGTATAAAATAAATTATACTCATAATTAAATAAAATAAATACGAAATAAATTAGTTGCAGGAAAACAAATGGTATAAGAAAAATGTTGGCCTGAATCTGATTTAATATTAATAATGCCATTTGTAGCATCTAAATCGGATTTTATTTCAAAGTGATATTATCAGCAGTCAAAAGGAATTCTATTTAAAAGGACGCAGACGTTATTCGTTATTAACAAAACATAAAGGCTACAAAAATCCTTGACCCCAAAGAAAAATTCACGAACAAGAAGCGATGGAATTATTTAGTATTCAAAATATGTATTTGCGCACATTAATCGATAATTATAATTTTTGTAATAAATAAATTAATGATATATCCGTACATCGAAGCAGATACAAAATATATTAGAATTGTAAATCGGTTTAATGAGGGGCAATGTCCAATTCATTTCCTGTGGCAGTTTTAGGTATCTTTGAGAAATAACGATGTAAATAAAAAATCATGCATATGTACATACATTTTGAGGCTAAAAAATAAAGACGTTTTTATGATGGAACGAAATTCGAAATAACAACTTATTCTTTATTTCGTTGCAATTAATTGATGCTGGTAAAATAAGTAAGTATGTATTTGGTTTCTTTCGCCAATAATGGTTTTTAATACTACTCTAATGGTGTAATATACTAATTCTTATTGAATTTTTTTTTATAACATTGGTTATCACAATGATGGAAAATAAGCATATTTTGGCAATAAGCCAAAATATGAAGTTTGCGTAAATAGCATAGGCGAAATTACATGATGCAGAAATTCGAATTTTCAAAATATTCCAAAAACTACTTATTTTGCTACTTGCAAATGTTTCTAATCATTGGCGAACACAAGTAATTTGCGGATCAAAATTTAAATATTTGAATTTATGTATAAGTCCTATTATACAATTAATGTATACATTTTTGTAGTATATTGTCATGCCAATTGCTCTATGAGATTAAAAGTATGTTATTCCATTCAAAAAAAAATGAAATATTCTAAATTTAACAGGGCACTTAACTAATGACATTTTTGAATAACTAATCGTCAAAATTTTCGGCTGCAACATATATTAGTCATAGAGGTACATTTCAGGTCCAATTCGAGAAAAAAAATCGTTTTTATCATATTTGTAAGAGAAATTGAAACCATTTTCATTTTTGGGATCAAAATATAGGAATTTAAATTTTATCTCAGAAAGTAAAAAAAAGATAGGTGTACAAACATCTCTACCAAAGATGTTAAAAATTAAACGGGAAATCCAGAAACATAATAATATATAGGGTGTTCCATTTAAAAAACAAAAGTTGATGGGCTACATCCTGTAGAAATGGAAGTGATTGAAGTTTGAAAGTATCTCCCTGAGGAGAACATGATCAGCAATGTTTGGATTAATTTTTCAAATTTTTATTTTACCGGGAACCCCATAAACTTTTAATGGTCTTAGTACCGGTCTTAGGTCTCATTAGCGTAGGACACCCTGTATAAGATAAAAATAATATTTTTTAACGTTTTGGGTACTTTTTCACTCCTCAGATATTCATATATATTCATGGCACACTTTTGGTATCTAGATATATTTTCGTATTTCCGTATTTTTAATAGAAAATTTTAATTGTTGTTAACATAATTACAAAAACTATGACATTTAAAAAAATGGTCGTTATAAATTAAATTTTGTTAAAAAAAATAACATATGCATTACTTTTTCTTTAATTACACCAGGAACATTTATTTTTAACCTTCATTATTATTTTTTTAAATATTTTGGGCGGTATTTTTTTGAGTGGTCTCAATTTCTTGGGAGGGTAGTGGAGGGGGAAAATACGTAGGGCCCCAATGTAGGGGGGGGGGGGGTCAGAAAAAAAGCGTAATGCTGCCTATTTGCACAAAAATATTTATTTCAAAAAACGCCAAAAAAAATTCCTTATATTTGTTGAAACGTACATTAGCAATTCAGTTTCTTATAGTATACTTAGTACAAAAATTATTTTCACGAACCGTTGCAAAAAATCACAAAAATGTATCACAAAATCTCATGAATATTGAAGTTTATTCCACGATAACACAAATCTGATAATATCTGTTTATGCCTCATTTGCACATTTGGGAAATTTTATGGGAAATTTCTTAAAATTCATAAACCACGTCTCAAAATCCTGAAAACAAAAATAATAATCCCCATTGTTGATCACAAAAGTAAGATTTATTTTGGAAAATTATGTACAATACAATTGGTAATGTAAAATTTTAACGAACATTGCTCTTTCAGAATCAAGATGTATCGACTTTTTTAATTTATGTTTTTGAGACATATTTCATAAATAAATGTCAACAATTTTTAGAAAATTTTGCATTGGCAGTTTCGTTTCGTGTTATCTCAAAAGTGCAATATAAAAATATTGCTAAATTTCACGGAAATTTCTGAAAATTTATGAACCACGTCTTAAAATCATGAAAACAAAAATAATAATCCCCATTGTTGATCACAAAAGTAAGATTTATTTTGGCAAATTATGTACAATAAAATTGATAATGTAAAATTGGACGGAACATTGCGCTCTCAGGATCAAGATGTTTTGAGATGTTTGAGAATTAATTGTAAATTAATGTCAAAGAATTTTTAGAAAATTTTGCATTGACATTTTCGTTTCGTGTTATATCAAAAGTGCAATATAAAAATATTGCTAAATTTCACGGAAATTTCTGAAAATTAGTGAAATATGCCTCACAATATAAAAAAAATAATTAAAATGTCCCAATTTAGTTCACCACAAGGCAATATTTGTAATACATTTATTTCAGGTAATTGTATAGAAAAATTAGAATATTTTCAATAGCAAAATAACGTTGCAAAAATTACAAACAACTATCACAAAATATCATGAATTAAACTTCAATAGTCATGAGATTTTGTGATACATGTTAATAATTTTATGCAAGGTTTCATGAAAATAATTTAGGTTTTCCTGGGTTATTTTTAGGATAACACAAATCCTGTAATATCTGCAATTTTTTGCCAAATTTGCATAGACTATCAAACACTTTGCAAAATTTTATGGAAAATTCTTTAAAATTTATGAACCATGTCTCAAAATCATGAAAACAGAAATAAAAATCCCCATTTCTGATCACTATAGCAAGATATATTTTGGCAAATTATGTACAATAAAATTGGTAATGTAAAATTGGAACGAACATTGCGCTTTCAGGATCAAGATGTATTGACATTTTTGTTTCATGTTTTTGAGACATATTTAATAAATTAATGTCAAAGAATTTTTAGAAAATTTCGCATTGACATTTTCGTTTCGTGTTATATCCAAAGTGCAATAAAAAAATATTGCTAAATTTCACGGAAATTTCTAAAAATTAGGGAAATATGCCCAACAATATAAAAATTAAATTAAAATTTCCCAATTTTGTTCACCACAACGCAATTTTGGAAATACATTTATTTTAGGTAATTGTATAGAAAAAATAGAATATTTTCAATAGCAAAATAACGTTGCAAAAAATTACAAACAAGTATCACAAAATCTCATGAGTTAAACTTCAATATTTAAGAGATTTTGTGATAGAAGTTTGTAATTTTTACAAAGTTTTCACCACAACGCAATATTGATAATACATTTATTTCAGGTAATTGTATAGAAAAATTAGTATATTTTCAATAGCAAAATAACGTTGCAAAAAATTACAAACGAGTATCACAAAATCTCATGAAATTAACTTCAATATTCAATAAAATTTGTAATTTTTACAAAGTTCCATGAAAACAATTAGGGTTTTCCTGGGTTATTTTTAGGATAACACAAATCCTGTAATATCTGCATTTTTTTGCCAAATTTGCATAGACTATCAAACACTTTGCAAAATTTTATGGGAAATTCCTTAAAATTTATGTACCACGTTTCAAAATCATGAAAACAGAAATAAATAAGAAATAACGTTTTCAGGGTGAAGATGTATTGACATGTTTGTTTTATGTTTTTGAGACTTATTTCATAAATGGGCCGTTGATTTTGAAAGTGGGGCAAGTAATTTTTTGTTTGTTTGTGAAAAGTCCAAAAAATATATACAAGGGACAACATTCATTGTGTATTTCTGGACTTAAAAAGAAATGGACTTTCAAAATCAACGGTTCAAATGTAATTTTTTTTAAATGTCATGGCATTTTGCTAAATTTTACAAAAAATTGTAGAAATTGGGGAAATATGTCCCACAACATAAAAAATAATTTTAAAAGTCGCAATTTAGTTTATCACAACGCAATATTGGTAATACATTTATTTTAGCAAATTGTATAGAAAAATAAGGGTACTTTCACTACAAAATTTTTGTGAAACATTTGTGAACGATGTCTCAAAAATACAAAACGAAAATGAAAATGTAAAATATTCTAAAAAATCTTTGGCATTCATGAAATATGGCTCAAAACAAAAAAGTCAATACATCCTGATTCTGAAAGCGCCATGTTCATTACAAATTTGTGTTGATAAATTTTGTACAAATTGCAATTAAACATTATTTTGTTTTAAATTTCAAAGCACAGTGAAATCGCCTCAATGCTGCTATGTTCTGATATGTGCATGATATTGACATTGATATTGATATTTATTCGTGCTAATAACTCGACTTTTGCACAGGTGACGAATGATACTTGACACCAAAATGATAGTAATTCTATTAAAAAACTTCCTTTAAGAAAATGGAAAAAATCATAATAATAAAATACGACAGGTGATTTATGGTTACTATCAGGCAGGTGGTAATGTTTAATTTGGGCACAGTGCCAGCATTAATGTAAAGCTGTGTAACTAATGATAAATTGTTCTATAAATTCGAGGCGAACCAAGTAACAATGTGATTTATATGAAAGAGTAATATTCGTTTTTTATTATTTTTCACGCCTTTTAAATTTGATGTGTGATCGGTGAGCGTAATTATTGGATATAATTAATCTTTTGTTGGTGCAATAAATTATCAATGTACAATATTTATTCTATTTAACGTATACACTAGTTCAAATCTATAAAAAAATAAGAATATGTATAAATATAATATACATATTAAATATACAATAAAACATGTATAATACTATAATATTATATATTATATAATACACATATTAAATATACAATAAAACATGTATAATACTATAATATTATATATTATATAATACACATATTAAATATACAATAAAACATGTATAATCCTATAATATAATATTGGTAACCACAAATACATTTAATTTAATCCTATAATATATTGGTATATTGGTAAAATTGGTTAATGAACTACGACCTAAGGCCGTTAAACAACACTTTACGGTGGACAAACCAAATCCCCAGAGTCTAAAAATGTAAACAGGATGCGGACTTAATAATGTTTTCCAATAAATGGCACATTACAGGACACCACCCTGTAATCGTTAACTTTCCGCTTAATGGTGTATACGGAGAATTTTGCTCATTATTGTTTCCTTGCAACTGTACCCCTACTATATGTAATTCTTTCCCCAATGTTATCCACAGCATTATTATTTTATTACATAAAGAAATGTAAAGGAATTTTAAGTCAGTATACTAATGATTATGGTCACGTTGTGACCGAAATGTACATTTAATCACCAATAAATATAGTGAAGAAAAGTTATCACATTTTTTTAACGTTGTAATGAAAAACTTTAAAAATAAATAACCACTCTACCATTTTTTATGATTGATGTATAATCCTATCAAATAAAAAAAATAACCACTCTACCATTTTTATATGATCGATGTATAATTCTATCATTTAAATATTAAATAATCACTCCACCATTTTTTTATGATCGAAGTATAATCCTATGAAATAAAAAAGTTAAATAATAAATAACCACTCTGCCATTCTATATAATCGATATATAATCCAATCAAATAAAAAAATTAAAAATAAATAACCACTCTACCATTTTTTATGATTGATGTATAATCCTAACAAATAATTTTTTTTTTTAAATAACCCCTCTACCATTTTATATGAACGATGAATAATCGTATTAATTAAAAAATAAATAACCACTCTACAATTTTTTATGATCGATGTATAATTCTATCAAATAAAAAAAAAAAAACACTTTACCATTTTTTATGATTGATGTATAATCCTATCAAATAATTTTTTTTTTAAATAACCCCTCTACCATTTTATATGAACGATGAATAATCGTATTAATTAAAAAATAAATAACCACTCTACAATTTTTTATGATCGATGTATAATTCTATCAAATAAAAAAAAAACACTTTACCATTTTTTATGATCGATCTATAATAGCAAATTAAAAAATTAAAAAATAAATAACCACTCTACCATTTGTTTTATCGATGTATAATCCTATCAAATAATTTAATAAAAATAACCACTCTACCATTTTTTAAGGTTTTGTCAGGTATCACAATTGTTTTCAGATTTTCCCTACGTGTATTTTTAGGTCACAAATTTCCATTTCCAATAGTTTTAAAATATTTACTGCAACGGTGGATATAATACATTTCTTGCAATAAATTCAGAATCGCGCATTCGACTCAAAATGCAATTCACCGTTATTTTATGTTCAGATATACAAACGTTCCTCGCATCAATTCTCTCCTTGGCTTTAATAACTTATTTAGTGATTTGAAAGCTACATATGACTTCACAGGTCTAAAATTGTTATATCAGAAACGGAAAATTTACATGCAACATTTATAAAATCCATACTACTTGCGAATAGGTCTCAATATTTATGTATTCATGTACATATATTCTACACGGTATTGATTTGCATGTCATTGGGAGGTATTATGCTTAATCCATCATCTCTATTTGGTTTATGTAATTATGACATAGGTTTTTCTTTAATTCATTTAAGCAGTCAATTAGTTGTAATATTATAATTAATTATAATAGTCAGTATTTTAAAAATAAGTCCTAATATAAAAGTTATAGAACTTTTATGTTCGGGGGTAATTTTAAAAATCTGGCTTTTGTATTGATACGAGAAATACCCTCGTACAATAAATATTTGATGCACATTTAATGATTTTTTTAAATATTTTTTTTAAATATGTAATAAATATTTTTATATAATCATAGAATTGAAAAATTATTTTCTTAAATTTTATCACTTATGTATAAGAAATGCCTTGCCAATACCTTGCAAAAAAATGAAATCACTTGCATTTCTCTTGTTAGAATGATGATTTTTTTTGTTTTGATTTAGAAAAAATAATTATTATTATTAACAATAGGCCCTTTACCTTTCGGTGTAGGCTATAATAATAATAATTCATGTATTGTTGCATTTATTGCTGGATTTACTAAGTTAATTAATAAGTTAAAATACAAAATAACTCTAAAAACTAAGAAATTTGTCGTCTCAATTTAAAATATAGTCAAGATTACGCCAAAACAAATGGAATCCATGAATCTAACAAAAATATACATGTAATATACATGTAATAAAATCAAGAAGATTCATTCAATAAACAATATCAAAAGAACATCGAAGATTTTTTTAGTGATTTAGCTGTTCATTTAAAAAACTGGTTTCTTAAGAAAAAATCCACGAGAAAAAAATATTTATTCGGAAAACAAAGAAATTGAAGTGAAGAATGATTTATACTTCTAATTAATCTCGTGGATTTTTTTGTAAGATTATCCTCGTTATAAATATCTTATGTCTATCTTATTATTATCATTATTATTATAGAGAGGTAGCCATCTTTATTAGGCTCTTGGCCCTCGGCCTTTCCGCCTTATTATTGTTATATTATCGTAATTTATATTAATATTTATGGATTTATGGAACTTATACATATGTACCTTGCAAAAAAAAATTAATCATTTCCAGTTTTCTTGCTAGATTGATGAATTACTTTTGTTTTGATTTAATGTTGCATGTATTGTTGGATTTACCGAGTTATTGTTGGATCACATTAAAAAACAATATCATTCGAAAAACTAAGAAATTTGTCGTTCAATTTGGTTTTTTGATATTGATTGAATGAATCTTCCTGACTTTTTTATATTGATTCAATTTTCTTTCATTTCGAAGAAATTTCTTGCATTTTTCTTTTGTTAGATTGCTAGATTTTATCTGCTTTGACAAAATAATTCTAAAAACTAAGAAATTTGTCGTCTCAATTTAAAATATAGTCAAGATTAAGCCAAAACAAAAGGAATCCATGAATCTAAGAAAAATATACATGGAATATACATGTAATAAAATCAAGAAGATTAATTCAATAAACAATATCAAAAAAACATCTAAGATTTTTTTAGTAATTAAGCTGTTCATTTAAAAACCACGGTTTCTCAATCTAAGAAAAACATCCACGAGAAAAAAAAATGATTCGGAAAACAAAGAAATTGAAGTGAAGAATTATTTATACTTCTAATTAATCTCGTGGATTTTTTTGTTAGATTATCCTCGTTATAAATATCTTATGTCTATCTTATTACAATATGAAAATGGGAAATATGCCTGAAAATTTAGTAGTAAAACTTAAATATGTATACGATGTTCATGGCCATGAGACGAGGCAGAAGTCCCATTTTTATGTCGATAGGTACAGGACAGATAAAGCGGAAAAATCGTTTTTCTCGAGAGGACTAAAGCTGTATAACAACATGCCCTGTCACATAAAAGATGAGATACATTTTCATAGGTTTAAGTCTCAGGTGAGGGACTATGTGTTTGAATTGATTGACTGTAAATAGAAAATAGTAGATGTAGTAAATAGAATTAAAGTTATGTTAATATGAAGATTGTAGTTGCTATTTGTGTGTTTTCTTTTGTTGTTTTTTGTTGAAATTTTGTATATTATGTAGCGTTATTTGCTAATAAATATTCTTTATTATTATTATTATTATTATCATTATTATTATAGAGAGGTAGCTATCTTTATTAGGCTCTTGGCCCTCGGCCTTTCCGCCTTATTATTGTTATATTGTCGTAATATATATTAATATTTATGGATTTATAGAACTTATACATATGTACCTTGCAAAAAAAAAAAATCACTTCAATATTTCATGCTAGATTGATGAATTTCTTTTGTTTTGATTTAATGTTGCATGTATTGTTGGATTTACCGAGTTATTGTTGGATCACATTAAAAAACAATATCATTCGAAAAACTAAGAAATTTGTCGTTTAATTTGGTTTTTTGATATTGATTGAATGAATCTTCCTGACTTTTTAATATTGATTCAACTTTCTTTTATTTCGAAGAAATCTCTTGCATTTTTCTGTTATTAGATTGCTGTATTTGATCTGTTTTGACAAAATAATTCTAAAAACTTAGAAATTTGTCGTCTCAATTTAAAATAAAGTCAAGATTAAGCCAAAACAAATGGAATCCATCAATTTAACAAATATATACATGTAATATACATGTAATAAAATCAGGAAAATTCATTCAATAAACAATATCAAAAAACAACGGAGATTTTTTTAGTGATTTAGGTGTTCATTTAAAAAACATGGTTTCTCAATCTAAGAAAAACATCCACGAGAAAAAAAAATTATTTGGAAAACAAAGAAATTGAAGTGAAGAATTATTTACACTTCTAATTAATCTCTTGCATTTTTCTTTTGTTAGATTGCTGGATTTTATCTGTTTTGACTGAATCATGAATTTATTTTAAATTGAGACGACAAATTTACTGTTTTTCGAAAAAATCGTGTTTTGAAGTGAAGAGTTATTTATATTTGTAATTATTGTCCTTCTTATATTACCTATTATCCTTATTATCAATATCTTATATCTATCTTATTATTATCCTCAGATCAGGAAGTTATTGAATGATGATTTTTCTCACAATGTTTATCAGAGAAAGAATCTGCAACCTGGCAATCTTTCAAAAGCATCGTAGATGTTTCCTTGGAAACAAAAAAGTGATGACTAGAGATGAATTGTTAGTGAATTATTGAAAAATTATTGTAAATTAGGTGCACAGACATGCAAGATACATTTTTTGCATTCTAATTTGTTTTTTTTTCCACAAAACCTAGGTGCGGTGATGAACAAGGAGAACATGCTTATCAAGATTTGATGAAAATTGAAAGAAATTATCAAATATTTTTGGACAAAATATGCTGGGAGATTATTGCTGGACTCTGATACGTGACCCAGATAAATAAAACGATGTTCAAACACTGCCATTTACTTTTGAAATTTCATTTATTTTTGAATAAATGTACTATTTTTTATTGAAAACATACGAAAATAATGATATTTTATATCTCGGAAACCTGACCTGATAAAAAAAAAGAGTTACAGATTCGAATTCAGCGCACCAAACTACCTTAAAAACACTATTTGGTTGCTTCAGTCCAAAACCTTGTCCGTGTTATTTGAAATTGATAATAAAATTATTATTTATATGGCAACAAATAATATATAACAATAAAGAATATATTAGCAAAAAACATAAAATGCAATGATAACTTTAAATTGAACTTGATACTATTTACATGGCAAAAAAAGAAAGGCTGCATCAAATATTGAAATAGAATTGAAATAGAATACGTTTCAATTGCAGATTTATCAGAAAATTGTATTATTTATTAATTTTTTTGTTTTTTATAAAACCCGAAAAACAGAAATATCAGAAAATTGTATTATTTATTAAATTTTGTGTTTTATCTAAAACCTGAAAAACAGAAAAACTAATTCAACATACATGTCTTTTGTCAGTTAATACCTCGTGAGAATCTATCACGTTTGAAGTTTAGTAGCCGAAATCAATCAATTTAGATATTTATTTGATTTATGCTAGGGAAGTTTGAAGTTTTGGCACTTGGCATAATTAATTAAATCGCATTGTTTATGCCGGTCTACATAAAATTCTACAGTCAATATGAAGATAATAGATTGACTGTGCAATCTATTCCTGCAGAGTTTAAAGTTTAATTCACCCGCAAGTTTGGCTCTGATAATTCGAATTCAATTAAAGGCAACAAAACCGCCGACGAATTTTCATCCTCGTCTGGAGTTTCTGTTCACATTCACATGTTTGCCCAACATTGGGGTTCGCATTTTCGCACGAAATTCAAACAACGTAGCTCTGCTGAAATTACTATTAGACTAGTTATAAATTCCAAAATTGCATAATTGATTATCTGCGCAAAACAAAGTGGTTTAATTTTCTGTATTCAACAATGGTGTGAATTCAGGTATCATTACGTACCTCAGCATGTACCAATATTTGGTTTGCAATAATAATACATGCAAGAGTAAACTGTAGAGACAACAATTCAAATAACACACCCCAAATGAATATAATTGTAATGAGGGGTAGTGGAGACTTGCTGATTTGTAATTATTATTACAAATAATAATTTGTAATATTATTCATAATATTACAAATTATGAGAGAATTTTGCCAAACCCCTTGAGAAACCATTTGATATATATATATATATATATATATATATATATATATATATATATATATATATATATATATATATATATATATATATATTGTTATTATAATGGCATTTATGGGCATTAATGCTTACGAAATTTAAAAAAAATAGTTTCATTTCTATAGTGACGAAAAACTAATAACAAATAAAAGTTGTTTTTATATAATTGGAGAACTTACTGGTATATAAAGATGTTTTCTTGTTTTTATTATGTTTATTGTATCTTCTTGGCCTTAATTAATAAATAATTTAAGAAGTCAAAACACATATATAAAAATCTTATCTAATATGGAATATATTAAACTAAAAAAAAATCAACCTCTGAAGATGGCTGAAAAATATAGCCGAAACTAGCTAGTAGGGTCGAGAAGACTTAATAAAAATAATGAAAACACGAAAACATCTTTACATAAACTACCAGCAAGTACTCCAATTAAGAATAAAACAATAAAAAAAATGTGTGTTAAAAATTCTATATTTATATTTTTTATACTGTATTCATCTGCTTCGGATCTGAGGCGAACAAATAAACCATTGAATAAAAAAGTATATAATAATAACTGGTATCCAAAAATGGATGAAACTATAACAAATATAAAAGTTACTTGTAGTTTTAAATAACAAAAATTAATTTTATTTTTAATTAATGTTCCGAGCTACGTTATGTGTACACAGTTGAATAATACAGAAGGGTTATGATTCTAATTAAACGACTGTGTATTTAGATTCATTTATAATTTGCAAAGGTGCGCTTTTAGTTATATAGAAGGTATAATTACGTTATCAAATATCCAACAGAAATTAAATATAATACGATAGGGAGTACAACATAAATTGCAATGATTACTTGAAATTGATAATAAAATTATTTACATGGCTACAAGTATGTATAACATAAAATGCAATGATTATTTTAAATTGAACTTATTTTTTCATTAGTTACATGGTAAAAACAAAAGATAGAATGTATCAAATGGAATACGTTTTTATTGATTATTTATGAGTAAATTGTATTATTTAATATATTAAAGACAGCACTGAAAATTATAAAATTCTCAGCATGAATTTTGAATGTTGCTGGAAACTGCAAAATTTTTACTGAAAACTGCAAAATGTTTATTGAAAATGATGAAATTTTCATGAAAATAAAGAAAAACACGAAATCTCACTTGAAAATTACAAATTTTGATCGAAAATTGCAAAATTTGTATTACCAATTAAACCATGCAGTGAAAATTTTAAAATTTTCAGCATGAAGTTAAAATTTTAGTGGCAATAACAAAGGTTTTACTGGAAATTGTAAAATTTTCATGGAAACTCTTGAAGTGCTCATCGAAAATTATGTTATTATAATTAAAAAGTGGCAATATTCGTTGGTAATTGCAACATTTTTGATTGGAAATTAAATATAGCACTGAAAACTATAACATTCTCGGCATAAATTTAAAAAAATGAAATGATGGAAGTTTCATAAAAACAATGAAAAACGCGAAATCGCACTTGAAAATTATAAATTTTGATAGAAAATTGTGAAATTTTATTGCAAACTAAACATTGCAGTGAAAATTTTAACATTTTGAGCATTACTTTAAAATTTTAGTGGCAAAAATAAAGGTTTTAATGAAAATAGAGAAATTTTCATGAAAACTATTGAAGTGCTCATCGAAAATTAAGTTATTATAATTGAAAAAATGGCAATATTCGTTGGAAACGGAAACATATTGATTGGAAATTGAAGACAGCACTGATAATTATAAAATTCTTAGCATAAATTTAACATGGTGTTGGAAACTGCAAAATTTTTACTGAAAACTGTAAAATATTTACTGAAAATGAAGAAATTTTCATAAAAACAAAGAAAAACTTGAAATTTACAAATTTGTAGAGAAATTGTTGTTAACAATCAACGTTTATTATAACAAATGTACATTTGCTTTGCAATCGAAATGTACATTTAGTGTAATAAATGCTTATTGTGGCAAGGGTTTTTCTCCTTGTTTTTTTATGTCTTCAGTACATTGTTATGATTGAAATTTTTATAAGAAACATGTGTAAATTGTATGTTCAATCAACTCCTGGCTATTATAGCACTACTTAATAAACAGGGACTGTTTATAAGTGTATCTTAAATAACTATTATTTTCTGAATTTTAGATCTTCTTCTTCCTCCTAACAAGGCACTGTCTACACTTGTATCTTAAATAACTATTATCTCTAGAATATATATCTTCTTTTTCTTCTTCTTCTGCTTTCTAATTAGGCACTGATTACACTTGTATCTTAAATAACTATTAGCTTCCGGATTTTTAATTTTTTTATTCTTCTTCGTAAATAGGCACTGTTTATACTTGTATCGTAAATAACTATTATCTTCTGAATTTGAGATCTTCTTCTTCGTTCTAATTAGGCATTGTTTACACTTGTATTTTAATTAAATATTATCTTCTGAATTTTAGATTTTCTTATTCTTCCGAATTAGGCACTGTTTATACTTGTATCTTAAATAACTATTATTTTGTGAATTTTAGATCTTCTTCTTCTTCCTAATTTGGCACTGTTTGCAGTTGTATTTTAAATAACTATTATCTTCTGGATTTTAGATCTTTTTCCTCTTCTTGTTTTTCTTCTTCTTCCTAATTAGGCATGTTGCCTGTTCCACATGAGTGATCCTCGGGTAGTAGATTGTCGCTCCATCTTTTTCTGGGCCTTCCTATTTACCTTCTCCTCATAGACAATTTGTCTCAGGCTATCGTCACTGTTCTTGTATTGGCCATTCTATCGATGTGAGCATTCTGTTTTTCAGATTTTAGATAATACACAAAATTTAATAAAGAATACAATTTTCCGATAAACAAGCGATAAAAACGTATTCTATTTGATCAATCCTTTCTTTTGTTTTAGCCATGTAAATAATATAAAATTCAATTTCAAATAATCATTGCATTTTATGTTGTACTTGCTACCATTATATTTAATTTCGAAGTGAGCGATCCATTTAGTTTTAGGATTATTTGAATTTTACATAAAACACAAAATTTAATAAATAATTCAAATTTTCTGATAAATCTGCAATTAAAACATATTCCATATGATGCATCCTTTCTTTTGTTTTTGTTTTGCGATTTCGTGTTTTTCTTTGTTTTTATGAAAATTCCATCATGTCCAATAAACATTTTGCAGTTTTCAATAAAAAAAAAATCAGTTTCAAACAACATATTAAATTTATGCTGAGAATTTCATAATTTTTCGTGCTATCTTATATTTACAATCAATATTTTTCCGTTTCCAAGGAATTTTGTCAATTTTCAATTATAATAACATAACTTTCGGTGAGCACCTTAAGAGTTTCCATGAAAATTTCACAATTTCCAGTAAAACCTTCGTTATTGCCACTAAAATTTTACATTCATGCTCAAAATGTTAAAATTTTCAGTAATAATATAACAAGAGAGTGAGAATAAATTGAAAATAATTTGACAGATTGTCAAAAACTTGTTGCCAGGCAATAGTCACGAGAGCCCGAAGGGCTCGAGTGACTATTGCCAAATGGCAACAAGTTTGAGACATAATCTGTCAAATTATTTTCTAATTTATCGAACTCTCGAGTTATATTTGATTAGATTATTTTTTGACGTTTTTTGCTTTCTAGTATTTCTTTATCAATTTCAGTATGCGAAACGCAGCTAAAGCGACTTTTATTCATTTTGTATGACACTTTAATATGATTGATAAATTAATAATTTGACAAATATTTTGATTGACAAGAGTGAACCTAGCTACCGAGATTATTCCCACTATAATAATCTCTAGAGAATATTCCCAGTATAATAATGACGGGATTGGTCCAGAAGTATCAATATGACAAAAATCGAAATATATCATTGGTTTTGAGAAACGTCAAAAAATAATCACTGCAATATTTAATTTGTAGTACAACGTTTGCAAGTTTATATCAAAATTTGTAATTTTCAAGTGCGACCTCATACTTTTCTTTGTTTTTATGAAAATTCCATCATTTTCAATAAACATCTTGCAGTTTTCAGTAAAAAAAAATGCAGTCTCCATCAACTTATTAAATTTAGGCTGAGAATGTGATAAATTTTAGTGCTGTCTTTAATTTCCAATCAAAATTTTGCCGTATCCAACGAATTTTGCCAATTTTCAATTATAATAACATAATTTTCAATGAGCACTTTAAGAGTTTCCATGAAAATTTCTCAATTTCCAGTAAAACCTTTGTTATTGCCACTAAAATTTTAAATTCATGCTGAAAATGTTAAAGTTTTCACTGCAGTGTTTAATTTACTATATTTATTTTGCAATTTTCTGTCAAAATTTGTAATTTTCTAGTGCGGTTTCGTGTTTTTCTTTGTTTTTATGAAAATTTCATCATTTTCAATTAACACTTTGCAGTTTTCAGTAAAAAAAAACGCAATTTCCACCTACAGATTAAATTTATGCTGAGAATTTTATAATTTTCAGTGCTGTCTTTAATTTCCAATCAAAATTTTGCCGTTTCCGACGAATTTTGCCAGTTTTTAATTATAATAACATAATTTTGGATGAGCACTTTAAGAGTTTCCATCAAAATTTCACTATTTCCAGTAAAACCTTTGTTATTGCCCTTAAAATTTTAAATTCATGCTAAAAATGTTAAAATTTTCACTGCAATGTTTAATGTGCAATACAAATTTTGTAATTTTCTATTAAAGTTTGTAATTTTCAAATGCGATTTCGTGTCTTTCCTGTTTTTTCGGAAATTCCATCATTTCTAAAGAACACTTTGCAGTTTACAGTAAAAAAAAAACCGCAGTTTTCAACATCATATTAAATTTATGCTGAGAATTTCATAATTTTCAGTGCTGTCTTTAATTTCCAATCAAAATTTTGCCGTTTCCAACGCATTTAGCCAATTTTCAATTATCATAACATAATTTTCGATGAGCACTTTAACAGTTTCCATGAAAATTTCAGTATTTCCAGTAAAACCTTTGTTATGGGTACTAAAATTTTAAATTCATGCTGAAATTGTTAAAATTTTCATTGCAATGTTTAATTTGCAATACAAATTTTGCCATTTTCTATCAAAATGTGTAATTTTTAAGTGCGATGTCGTGTTTTTCGTTGTTTTTATGAAAATTCCATCATTTTAATAAACATTTTGCAGTTTTCATAAAAAAAATGCAGTTTCAATCAACAAATTAAATTTATGCCGAGAATTTCATAATTTTCAGTGCTGTCTTTAATTTCCAATCAATATATTTCCGTTTCCAACGAATATTGCCAAATCTCAATTATAATAACATACTTTTCGATGAGCATTTTAAGAGTTTCCATGAAAATTTCACTATATCCAGTAAAACTTTTGTTATTGCCACTAAAATTTTAAATTCATGCTGAAAATGTTAAAATTTTCATTGCAATGTTTAATTTGCAATACAAATTTTGCCATTTTCTATCAAAATGTGTAATTTTTAAGTGCGATGTCGTGTTTTTCGTTGTTTTTAGGAAAATTCCATCATTTTAATAAACATTTTGCAGTTTTCATAAAAAAATGCAGTTTCAATCAACAAATTAAATTTATGCCGAGAATTTCATAATTTTCAGTGCTGTCTTTAATTTCCAATCAATATATTTCCGTTTCCAACGAATATTGCCAAATCTCAATTATAATAACATACTTTTCGATGAGCATTTTAAGAGTTTCCATGAAAATTTCACTATATCCAGTAAAACTTTTGTTATTGCCACTAAAATTTTAAATTCATGCTGAAAATGTTAAAATTTTCATTGCAATGTTTAATTTGCAATACAAATTTTGCCATTTTCTATCAAAATGTGTAATTTTTAAGTGCGATGTCGTGTTTTTCGTTGTTTTTATGAAAATTCCATCATTTCCAATAAACATTTTGCAGTTTTTAGTAAAAAGATGCAGTTTCCAACAACATATTAAATTTATGCTGAGAATTTCATAATTTTCAGTGCTATCTTAAATTTTCAATAAAAATTTTGCCGTATCCAACGAATTGTGCCAATTTTCAATTATAATAACATAATTTTCGATGAGCACTTTAACAATTTCCATGAAAATTTCACTATTTCCAGTAAAACCTTTGTTATTGCCACTAAAATTTTAAATTCATGCTGAAAATGTTAAAATTGTCACTGCAACGTTTAATTTGTAGTACAAATTTTGCAATTTTCTATCAAAATTTGTAACTATCAAGTGCGATTTCACTTGTTTTATGAAAATTCCATCATTACCAATAAACATTTTGCGCAAAAACTTGGAATTCATTTACAGTGAAATATATGTTTATTGTGAAAAGTTTTTTATCCTTGTTTTATTTAAAATTATTTTTTTTGGAATATATATTATGAATATGTAATATTTTGGAATATGTGGCTTTCTGCTAATAAATATTATTATTATTATTATTAAAAAAATGCACAAGCTTCAATACTTTGATACTAAAGACATAACTGGTTTGCATTATTCTGCGAATTATTCACTGTGAAAATTAGTATGTACCGTCAAACGTGGGATTTTCCAAAATGTCCTATAAAACGCGGTTAACCGATTTAATCGGTTTATAACAGATTTTGTTTCGGTAAGCTCAAAAAAGAGGCGAATAAAATGCGGTGAGTTAAAACCTGATTTGCAACCACGGTTTACAATTCGGCCTGAAATCAGAGTTTTAATCCTATCAAAAGGGATGAAATAGACTTATATTATTGTGTGCATTGTGAACTTTGTAAAACACCAACGATAAATAATTCTAAAAAAGGGCCAAGCCGATTATATCCAATACGTTATACGTTTCAAGTAAATCTGAATTTGATTTCAATGGAATATTTGCTGCGACATTTCTTATATGTGTATATGTTCACGCATTTGTTCCCCTAAATTACATAAAAAAACAAATAATTCTCAAAATAAAGAAATAATACTAATTAATAAATAATTAATAATAATAAATAATACAAAATAAACTGTGAAGAATGGTAAAATTTATTTAATTAATTATAAAACTATTTTCACAAAGCTTAGAAAATAATCAATACTGAAACTACATAATAAAAAAATATCATTTATAAAACACGATAATATGTGAAAACCGAAAAACACGAGTCACATGGATTGAACTATAAAAAATCCTGAAAATTTCTGTTGTTCGCAGATTTACTTCCTCAAGTTAATATAAGATTGTTAGAATTTGACAAGTTAAAAATAGCCATATTCTACGAAAATTTAAGCAACTATTGAAAACTTAAATAATACTCTCAAGTTTTAAATTCCCAAATGCAGATTACCCAAAAACAAACGAAAACAGCAATAAGTATGTGAAGACAGCAAAAAATATTTAAGCCACATAAGTTGAACTGCAAAACACGAAAGAAACATATTCGAACGATGGGCATTTCAACAATGGAACTTAAATTTGAACAGAACATTTTGAAAAGAACTGCAAAATTTGTATTGTAAATTAAACATTGCAGTGAAAATTAGAAATTATTCAGTAAGAATTTAAAATTTCACTGGCAATTGCAACATTATTACTGGAATTGATGAAATTTTCAATAAAAGTTATCAAACATTCATTGATAATTAAAAAACTGTAATTGAAAATTAGCAATAATCATTAGAAAGTGTAATTTTTTTATTATGAATTACACATAGCGTTAAAAATGATAAGTTCCCAGCAATAAATTAAAATTATGCTGCCAATTGCAAATTTTGTATTGGAATTGATGACATTTTCGATGGAAGTTTTCGACAATTAGCAATATTTATTGGGAAGTGCCAAATTTTGATTGAAAAATAAACATTGTAGCGAAAATTATAAATTTTTTAGCATGAATCCAAAAGTTTACTGGCAATTGCAAAATATTTTACACTTCCCAATAAATATTGCTAATTTTCAATAACTTTCTTTGAACATTTTATCAATTCCATTAAAAAAAATGCAATTGGCAGCAAATTGCAATATTTTTAATGGAATTGATGACATTTTCGATGAAAGTTATCGAAAATTAGCAATATTTATTGAGAAGTGCAAAATTTTGATTGAAAAATATACATTGTAGCGAAAATTATGAAAATTTTGGCGTGAATCCAAAAGTTTACTGGCAATTGCAAAATATTTTACACTTCCCAATAAATATTGCTAATTATCGATAACTTTCTTTGAACATTTTATCAATTCCATTAAAAAAATTGCAATTGGCAGCAAATTGCAATATTTTTAATGGAATTGATAACATTTTCAATGAAAGTTATCGAAAATTAGCAATATTTGTTGGGAAGTGCAAAATTTTGATTGAAAAATAAACATTGCAGTGAAAATTATAAATATTTTAGCATGAATCCAAAAGTTTACTGGCAATTGCAAAATATTTTACACTTCTCAATAAATATTGCTAATTATCGATAACTTTCTTTGAACATTTTATCAATTCCATTAAAAAAATTGCAATTGGCAGCAAATTGCAATATTTTGCAATTGCAAAATATTTTACACTTCTCAATAAATATTGCTAATTATCGATAACTTTCTTTGAACATTTTATCAATTCCATTAAAAAAATTGCAATTGGCAGCAAATTGCAATATTTTTAATGGAATTGATAACATTTTCAATGAAAGTTATCGAAAATTAGCAATATTTATTGGGATGTGCAAAATTTTGATTGAAAAATAAACATTGTAGCGAAACTTATAAAAAAATTAGCGTGAATCCAAAAGTTTACAGGCAATTGCAAAATATTTTACACTTCCCAATAAATATTGCTAATTTTCGATAACTTTCTTTGAACATTTTATCAATTCCATTAAAAAAATTGCAATTGGCAGCAAATTGCAATATTTTTAATGGAATTGATAACATTTTCAATGAAAGTTATCGAAAATTAGCAATATTTATAGGGAAGTGCAAAATTTTGATTGAAAAATAAACATTGTAGCGAAAATTATGAAAATTTTAGCGTGAATCCAAAAGTTTACTGGCAATTGCAAGATATTTTACACTTCCCAATAAATATTGCTAATTTTCGACAACTTTCTTTGAACATTTTATCAATTCCATTAAAAAAATTGCAATTGGCAGCAAATGGCAATATTTTTAATGGAATTGATAACATTTTCAATGAAAGTTATCGAAAATTAGCAATATTTATTGGGAAGTGCAAAATTTTGATTGAAAAATAAACATTGCAGTGAAAATTATAAATATTTTAGAATGAATCCAAAATTTTACTGGAAATTGCAAAATATTTTATACTTCAGATCGATTATATCTTGGAACTGATCCTGCTGTAGGCGTAAAAGGGTTCAGTTATTAATAATTCTCAATCCACTAAAAATAGTAAGTTTGCAAATTTTTCTACTTCAAAGGATAATTAATAAAACAAATATTTGCCCTCGTCAAAGATCTGTCATTGCAACCTTTCCAAGGATCGCTTATTTTGAAATTTAACATGCGATGAGTACTAATGTTCCGCAGCCCTTACAAAAACTACTTCGTTATCAATTTTCCAAAGCCCTTTCCAATTTACATAGGGCTAACATCGTCGCCTAACTCTTTTAAAGTGCACGTTATCGAGTTTCGTTATATCCCGGTATAATATATGGCGAATCACAGATTCCGGAAATACTTCTCCTAACATCACGTACGAGAGATTTGAGCGTATTTATTGTCGGAATTCGGAAGTGTACTGCATGATTCATGACAAGCCCAAAAGGGTCCTTTATAGCCCTCGTGAACATTCATTTAAAGGCTGTTTATTCGAAGTATTGCTTGTAGCCATCCATGTTCTATCATTTAGTTTAACCAATTAAATATGTAGAAAATTATACAGATTGATATTAATATGGCTTGTATATGATGATATTTTTATAATTTATTTCACAATCTGCAACGCTTTTATTCGTATAAAGTTTAATTTATATAAAGTAAATTTAAGTATCATACCAACACTACAACAAAAAATGGAAACAGGGAAATGAAAAAGATAAACTGATGGACAGAGCAAGTCAAAAATGAGATAAAAGACAAAATAGAGAAATGGAAAAGATATTTACAAACAAAAAAATAGAAGATTATGAAAAATACAAAGAACCAAAAACTATTCTACGGAACACTAAAGCAACTAACCCAAAAAAAAGAAGTTACAGACTAAACTTATGTTTCTTTTTAACGGAACACCTTATATATCTTTACAATTTTGGATCAAATATACATTTTGGATTGTGGATCAACTTTTGTATAAAACAATTTTGATTAATAATCCCGTAGATTACCGTTCCAGAGCGATGGGACACCCTGTATATACAAAGTTCTGTACGTCCTGTAGTCGACAGTAAAATCTGAACTAGGCACTTGAACTCAATAATTAATTCACATAATTTTTTAATTGACCAATCCAAGGTGTATTTAGTTAACAAATAATGTATTCCTATTTTATCCAATACAACTTGAAGGGATTTATTATTAATTATATTAATTGTATTAATTTGTTACATAAACGAAGCAGATACTTAATTAGTTAACCAGCAGCATTTCCGGTTTCTAAATATGAACACTGTCCCTCGTACCTTCGTCATTGGTTAAATAATTCAACCCATGTGCTCCACACAAATGCCTGATTAAGGAGCGGAACTTCTCAAATTTATAGAACCATTTCAAAGTTACCGAGAGGGAATGAAATTCATAACTTTACCTTTACATGGATAGACGTTTTTGATTTATTGCACTGCTATTCGGCCAATAAGGTGAAATACATATAAGCCAGAGGTGCAGGATATTACCCAAAAATTAGCATATTAATGCTCTGAAGGGTTACCAATGATTTATATTTCATGTCATAGGATATTGAAATCGTGTATCATGTAATTTTTATACTTTAAGGTTTCACGAATGCGAGCATTTAATTATACAAATATTACATATATAGAGTAGAGTAAACTACATAAATAATGAAACCATTATTGCAAAAGCAGAAAGACCTCTGGTCTATAGCGAATAAAGATTGTAACTACTTCTAATAATATATGTATACACAGGGTGGACCACCTGTCCTCGCTCGTACCATTGCTGCTAGACTAATGAAAATTGAGGCAAAAATCTGATTGGAACTTATTGCACACTTGATGTGCTACTTTTTGAAATTTGAAATGACCCACGACAGACCATGTTTTATTTAGCTAAACAACGAGTAGGTGAGACAGGTGTTATTTGCTGAAAAATCGTTCGTATTAATAATTAAATAAGTATCGCATTCCGGCGTAAAAATACGTAAACAGACTCGTGGGGGGGCACAGACCCCTAAACCAGTCCGGGAGAATTCTATCAACAATGGGGACAATAAAAGCCATTAACTTAAGGGTAACAAGAGTTTACTAGTCGGGCGGAAATATCAACAGTTCATGGAAATATAAATTACTCGAGACCAGACAGGGGATGTGCCACTGACCGACAGTGAGCGATTCCGGGGAGTTCAAAACCGAAAGTATAATATTACGGCCCATAGAATCATTAACTTAAGTACCATAAAAACAGCGCCAGATACATGCACGCGTACTGAAATTCTTAGAACGGGGGCCATTTGGCCTGGATAACTCACGCCACGAAGGGACATGATTTGTATTGGTAGCAAACACAAATCCGCCAGCAAAAGATCGAGTGGCGTAAACATGTGGAAGAAATTATTGCGCAGGCATCGAAAAAGGCACTTAGCCAGGACGAGTAGACCAACGTAGAAGATCGGAGACGGCAGTGTTTGGGCCCGGGGCTCGGAGAAAATAGGGAGGTAATCATATAAGAATCTGCGAAAGCAGGGGTGAGGACACTTAGTGCTCGACAGCCGAGGGCACGAGACAAATCGCGAGAGTGTAAACGGGGGCGCAATTAGTATAAACAGTCAGGGAAATTGATAATTCAATTAGGGCAGTATTGAACCAGTTAGATATTTTCTGGGAGACCGCGAAGTAATTAAAACGACACCAAGCGCAAGGGCCACCACGACATCAGTACGGCTATCCAGTCGGCGAGAGATAGGAAGGGTTAATGAGTGAGTACTGACGCAATTGATGATCGAGTAACGCGAATCAAACTGCCAATTTCGAAGGGCACAGCGAAACATTTAGCAGACAAGTCATTACGCGTGTCAAGTAAATTAATTCGGCAATCCGCCGGAAAATATCCTGTGACAAAATTACGAAAGAACAAAACGCCCAAACTGGCGCAAAGGTGTGTGATCCTCATCATAATGAGAGCGATTTGTGGGTTTCGCGCCGCATTTTGAAACAGAAGGGCGCGCTAGAAGCATACTACAAAATCGCTCTTACCCGTTGGTATGTGGGAACCGAACACATTCATCAATCTCATACGATAACATGTATGTTTCTCTTCGTAATTAGAGCGATCTGTGGGTTTCGCGACGCACTTTGAAACAGAAGGGCGCGCTAGACGCAGACTACAAATATCGCTCTAACCCCTTGATGTGTTCGGGTCGAACATATTAACCAATCACACCCCACAACGTGTATGGTTCTCTTCGTAATATTGTCACGTATGATAAGTATTGCTACTCCACATAAACCACCACCAATTCCCGTTAAATAAATTTTATGAAATCCTTCCTCCGAAACAACATACTCGATTATCATGCGTTTTAATTATTATTTATATTTTATTAGCAAGGGATTCGGGAAAGAGCTTAGTTCAGGAAGGTATTTAAACAGATATAAACTCAAGGGATTTCCCAGGTAGCGATCGCAACGGGAACTAAAAACCGGTATCCGTGAAGGTCAATAACTATTACAAAAATTAGCAAATATCATCATGTCATACCAAATCACTAAATCCTTGTAATTAACGGTGCGTAGTTAATATCACTAATCAATCAGCCGAGTGAGTGATCAAACTAATAAGTTGTAATTGCATGTCGGTGAAATAAAACAGCCCTCAGCATCGATAATGCATGTGGTCAGTATTTGCATATTTGAATTCTTGAGCGAGTGAGAAATGAATGAATACGAGTCAGTATATTCCTGAAGCACGAGCATGTGGATATTATAGCTAAATCATTGAATGAATACAAGTCATAAGTCATGATCGGATGATAAATAAAGTTAATAAATACGAAACACAACGGCAATTAAGAATGAATGCGAATCAAGGGAATTCATGCATGAGCATGCGTAAAGAAGGGATATAAATCCGTGAATGAATCAAAGTCAAAATCATGCAGAATCACATCCGCTAGGTGAATTCAATTATCACAAAAACGAAGTAAAAACAAACTAAAAATAAATGAAAATATTAAAAACAAAAGAAAAGACATTAAAACATTAAATAGAAATAAAAAGAGTCAAAAACAAACGAGGGGCTTATGTTTCATACACGTCAGACGTAATAGGGTTAGGGTATGAGACTCGCTATGAGATCAGATATATGTACTTTAGCCAGACACAACTGACCATCGTGCACAAATCACCGATCGAAATTTACGTTATAATTATTTGGGTGTTATTGCTTGGTAAATGCATTGCAAAACTTTAATGAAGGGTAAATCGTCATCCTTAATAATTGGCATGTTATTTGCTGGGAAATACACTTCTAAACTTTATCTGAGGATAAATCAAATCAAGTAAATAAAAGATAAAAATATGGATGAACGAACGCATGTGGAACGAATGACATAACTAAAACGCCGTAATTAGCAGGGACAGATCGCATGTACTAGTAACCAGTAGAATTTGAATTATAACGTTAATTCACGTCAGAATACCACGAAATATGATCCGAAACCACGTAAAAATCGATAAATTCATTTCAAAACTTTAATTGAGAATAAATCGTCATTCTTCATTATTTGTGTGTTATTACTTATTAAATAAACCCTTAGTCACCACATAAATGTAAAGCGTATTATTTACCATAACCAAATGAACCAAACCTTAATTGCTAAATTAAAATGTAAAACCATATGAATTACTGATGAATAAATTACTGTATGATGATATTTGTGTATGCGTATAATTTGATATTTTCCCCGTAACAGACACAATACTTGAACAACGAACCATCGATCTTGTCACTATAACGATTCCATGAATCAAACACAGGTGAAGTACAGCCACTTAGATTACGAGCCACTCTACGTTTATAAATTAATTACAATTTATAATGATACCCCGGTATTGTACCGTTACAAATTATTTTCCAGTATACAGAGTATACCATAAATCCGGGACACAAAATGTTGTCTCCTTTTCAAATAGATCACCCTATATATTCTTTCATCTTTAGAATCTGCTTTCTACGGACTGCACAAACCATTTTAATTTTTTGAGATCTGATGCAACGTTGCTAAGTTATTTACATTTTAATCAAATTTAACGAAAAATCATGGACGTGAAACAAAATTCAATAAAACCTTATTATAAGAGATCAATAAAAGAATCTGCGTATGCAAATGCCCAAGCAATGTGCCAAAATACACACAGTATTTTGAGTCAGGTAGAATACACAGGGTGTTCTGAAACAACGATACAATTTTGCTATTTTCAAATGGCTAAAACTCATTTTTTTCAAATGGAACGCCCTGTATATAGCATCATATTCCGAGTGCTCATCTAATGAGCTGTTTAACGGCAGCATATGGAGTGTGATTTAATAATACTTTTTAATAGGTAAATAACGATCAATTTCAATAAGTTTGGGCCATTTGAAAATAGCAAAATTCGGTCGTTGTTTCAGAACACCCTGTGCATTCAACGTGACTTCAATTATTGTGTATGTTTTGGCACATTGCTTGGGTACTTGCATACCCAGATTTTTTTATTGATCTCTTATATTAAGGTTTAGTTGAATTTTTTCCACAATGTTTCTTTAAATTTGATTAAAATGTGAACAACTTGGCAATGTTGCATCTGATTCCTAAAAATGAAAATAAAGTGTGAAGCCCACATGAGGCAGATTCCAAAATTGCAAGAATATACAGGGTGTTCTATATATAAATGAGACCAAATTTAGTGCCCCGAATTTATGGTACACTCTGTACACACGAAAATAATTTCAAAAAGTAGCACATCAAGTGTCCAATAACTTTCAATCAGATTTTTTCCTCAATTTTCATTAGTCTAGCAGCAATGGTTAGAGCGATGATAGGTGGGCCACCCTGTATATTTTCTAAAGCGTTTTGTTCGTGTTCAAATGCGTGTGTATTATGAAAACAGTGAAAACTTAATTTTGAAATAATAGATTATAAACAGTATACAGTATAAAGAGTATAGTACGATATAATAGTATACAGTATAGTAATACAGTAGTATAGTACAGTATGCGAATTATAGATGATAGAGGCACATTTGCAATATTTATTTCAAGGGAAACGTGAGTAAACGTGAGAAAAGTGGAAAAAACGCATAAAAAGTCCTCCACGGAACACCAGAATCGAACCCAGGACCTTACGGTCAAGAGGCGAACGCGTTGATGATAGCGCCACTACAATGTCTCGAACCCCAAGGGACCGGATATACTGCGCGCGGCATTTCCGGCATTGCCAGTAGCTTCGATGGCATCGTTTTTGGATATCGCTCCCAAAAACACACACATTTTGTACCAAAATCAGCCATGCGAGGCCGTAGTGGGTCAAAAACGTACTCTATGGCCATTCTTGGGTGCGCCCGTGTGGAATTTTGGGGTCGTCACATCAGTGCAAATGGATTTTAATGTCTGGCCATGGGACACATGGGGAACCAGTATGGGCGAATGTCGCGAACTAAGCAGACTTCGTTTGGAGATCATGATAAGGTTTGTGCCCTATTATTAATCTGGTGGCTTTAATTAATCTCAATCGCATTAATAAAACTTAATAAATAACATGTATTCAGGTGTACTGCGTATCAAAAAACGCTAGCAGTGACTTGTACGTTACTTGGAATCATCACATTCTAATGTCGGATGCAGTTATATCATATATGTTTCTGACATTAGAATGTGATACTCACAAATAACGTACACGTTACTGCTAACATCTTTTGATGCACAATACACCTGATTATACAGTGTGAGTGAATAGTGCGAAATTGGAGGATATATCGTTTTATTTTTAAAATACATGAAAATGTTTCAAATAAAAGATTCGGCATACCAAAAAGCGCATATTCTAAAATTAGTTTCAAATACACAGGGTGTTCAATATACGACAAAATCAATATAATGTATTTTTTTAATCTAACACCTTGTATAATTTGGGATATTTTATTGCAGCACAATGTTGTTAAATCAGAACATTTTTTAAGTTAAAATATTAGTGCAGGGTTGCCAAGTTATTTAGATTTTTCTCAAAAAATGTTGAGAAGAAGGGGCAACAAAAAAATCGTTCCGAGGCTCTATTTATAAATTAAGAAAAATTGAATTGGTTATAAACAGTTATAAGTACTACTGGTGTAATAATGCCAAAAGTTTTAAATTTTGTGCGTTCAGTGGCTTGTATTAGACAGGCTTGATAAATATTAAATCAATAATTCAAATTAAACTATGTAGCCAGAAACATAATAATATATAGGGTGTACTATTTAAAAAAAAAAAGTTGATAGCTACATCAGGTAGAATCGGCAGTGATAAAAGGTTGAACGTATTTCACGTGAGGAGAACGCAAGCTGCCAAGTTGGAATGTTTTTTTTCAAATTTTAATTGTATCTGGAACTCCAAAAACTTTTAATGGTCCATTAGCGTGGGACACCCTGTAGTAAATTAGTCTACATGTTAAACAGGTTCGTAAGTATACCACTAATAACGTGTTGGATGAGTTCAAGCAGTTTAACTGCTACAGATAAATTTAATTAATTAATTAAATTAATTAAGTTAATAAAAATAATTCAATTACATTAATTCTATTAAATTTATTATTACATATTAACTACGTTATATTTCAATATTTCCAAATGTTAACGCAGCCGCTTTTTTCATTTATTAACTTAATAAAGTCATTAAAATATAAATAAACTAACTCAGTATTTTTAATATTTATAACACAATAAATCTATCTACATAAAAAATAAATAAATCACATCTATCTACCTCTTCAATAAGTAGAGATATATAAGAAAAGTCATCCTACATCTACAAAATATAATATAATTGGGTCACCAGTCAGTTAAGGAATCATATGCAATAGTTATTCTGTTACAATTTTTGTGCAAATAATCGAAAATCTCCACTGGAAACTCATGCAAAACATGATTTAATCATTATATAGGATTTCATTTTTTATTTTACAATTGGTTTGTCAGCAAAAAAATAAAATGAAGTATGTGCAAAAAGAGTAAAATATCTAACCTAACTAACAGAAATGTTTACATGCAACAAAGTAAGCAAAATATATTCAAGGTGAGTTCTTTCAGGTGTTTAGTATGGAGATCTCGGAAACTTGCATAGATAGAGGAGCGATTAAATGGGGAAAGAATTGCAGTTTTACGAGTTCAATTTCATAAGGTTTTTGTTTTTTGGAAAAATTGCATGGCTAACTAGATATCTCGAAAAAATATATTTTTTGTTATTTGGTTCGGTGCCTATGGATCTGTTATTATTGACTTTAGAAAAAATGTGTAAAGGAAAAAGTTGTACGTAATTATGTGCTTAATAATACACTCTAACCGATTATTTTATTAAAGCTATTATTTTTGAGATATGAGACAAAGTTGAGTTTTTTCTAATGGAAACCATAGTTGGCCATTACTTTATAAAACAGGCGATTTTTCAACTATTCAAATGATATATGACTTGATATAGTTATTTTTATAAATAATTAAATTATCGTTATTTTTTACTTTTCATTTTCGAACTATTCAAGAAGTAGGCTATGGAAACAATTGATAGATGCGCAACGCGTTAAATAATAAAATTCAAGTAAGTTATTAATTAATTTTTTTCATTTCGAAATTATAAACATTATTATTTTGGCGTAAAATGTTTATTTCGTTGGAGTTACAATTTTATATAAAAGTTATTTCTGATAAAACAAAATTACATAAGTACAAAACTACTAAACAGGGAATGACAGACGATAAATTGAGAAACAATACAAGCATGTTAGAACGTAACTAAAGTAGTACCAAATCAACGTAATTAGAGTTAGGAAAGTATTTAAGACTAAATATGTTCGAAAGGTTCACTATTATGATTGATGCACACCTTTTTAAAACATAATTTGTTGCTTTTCTTACGGAGCATCCATCAATATTAGCAAAAACTTGTAACTTGTAAGTACAGCTTCTCTAAGGTCATCTACTGTGACGTACGATTTTTGATACACTATCTTTTACCATTCCCCATAAATAAAAATCTAAAACAGAGAGATCGGGAGATCGGCCACCTCTATAATTGTCGTTTGTATCTATCATTTGTTTCTATAGCGTACTACTTCAAATAGTTCGAAACTGAAAAGAAAAAAATCCTATAATTTAATTATTAATAAAAATACCTATATAATATCATATATCATTAGAATCGTTGAAAAGAGGCCTTTTTTATAAAGTCATGGTCGACTATGGTTTCCATTAGAAAAAACACAAGTTTGTGTCATAACTCAAAAATTATAGCTTAAATAAAATAATCGGTTAGACTGTATTATTAAGCACATCATTTCCTATAACTTTTTCCGATACACATTTTTTCTAAAGTCAATAATAACAGAGCAATATGCTCCGAACAAAATAACAAAAAATATATTTTTTCGAGATATCTAGTTAGCCATGCAATTTTTCCAATAAACAAAAAGCTCATGATATTGAAATCGTAAAACTACAATTCTTTCCCCATTTAATCGTCCCTCTATCTCCGCTAGTTTCCGAGATCCACATACTAAACATCCGAAAAAACTCACCCTGTATATATATATATATATATATATATATATATATATATATATATATATATTCTATTTTGTACCGACTGATAAAATGCTATATGTGTATCTAAAACCGCTTGATAATTAAATATTTTTTACCAATCTGTCCACATATATTACGTTTAGTGAATAATATTGCATTACGTATCAATATGTAGAAGCATAAGAGCATTTGTGCATGATTAATAGGCATCAATTTGTCACCCTGGAAGCATTTGTATTTGTCACATGTCAATGCCCTGTTAAATTGATAGTATCGCAGTAGTGCAAAGGAATATTTTACATTGCTTAACGGATTTGCAGTATTTTAGAAGAGTGTGTAATTCTAAAAACAGCATATTTTAAGAATTCGATTAAAAATAAACAATTATGTCAGGAGTTGCGTAATTAGGCAACTATTTAATTGAGTAATAATATAATAATAATAACAATAATTTTTGTTATAGTTTCATCCATATTGGATATCAGTTAATTTAATATCTTTTTTTAAATTTTCTTCGTAATTGGAGTACTTACTGGTAGTTTATATAAAGATCTTTTTGTTGTAGTTTCATCCGTTTTATATATCAGTTATATATATTTTTTTGTTTTCTTCATAATTGGAGTACTTACTGGTAGTATATATACAGGGTGTATCAGCCAAATGGAATAAATTCAATAATAAATAAATGGGGGCGTGTTCGAAAAAACGCTCGGACACGTCGATTGTTAGTTGCGCATTTTTTTCAACAAAAACTTGTTATACAGGGTGTGTCATGTGACCGTGGCCAATACCAACTTTCTTATTTTAAATGCAACACCTGGTATATTATCCAATTTTTGGATTCTTCAGAAAATTCCAGACATATTTCATGTACAATGTCCTATACCTATATTCAACTGTTTCGGAAATATTGAGTGTTTTCAGATTTATTGCAAAAATTAACATTAAAAAAAGAAAATTATTTGATTACAGAAATTCGTTACAACACACTCAAAAACTAATAAGTAATACTGTTTATTTCTTGATAATGTAAAAAAACAAAAAAAAAAACAATATATATATCTACCAGTAAGTACTCCAATTTACAAGAAAACAATTATTAAATAAATATTCAATTGTTAGTGAAATGTTAATTATTGTAGTCAAAGTTTTTATTTGGTGTGAAAATGAAAATTATTACTATTTAATATTCAGTTCTTTCTGCCAATAAGTATTTAATTACTCTAATTTAATTTTAATAATTAATCTATGCATAGTTATGCACTTAAAAGTAAACCTGCAGCACAGAAATTACTTGGCGATTAAAATCCAATCAGTCAAATAAAACTAAAAGCACATTGAAGGCTTATTGATTATACAGTACACTAAGCCGTAAAATCCAGTTTTCTTTAAATTTCGGGGCAAATTGCCTGGCGGGTGGAAGTATTGACTATAAATAAACAGAGATTGATTGAAGCTTTTCCATACCGACTTGAATTTGCCCTTCATATATAATTTAAAACATAATTTGATTCGATACTACTGCCGCTGGGCTTGGCCAAGTTTCTCCATTAATCTGCTCTGTCTTAAGCAAGTTAGGCGAGATAGACCATATCGAATTTTACAGAATGTATGTTGAAGAAATTGATTCGGAACATCCTTCGAGTGAATGGCGCTGTAACGAAGCGGATGTGTTTTATTCTTGCAGGAATATTAGAAACCTGATTTTACATCAAATGCAATTTCGCAGAGATTCTGGCAAATGCAATTTCTGCTACACACTGTTAAAACTGATACAAATGCTACGATTATTAAATATAGAGCCTAGTTCCTAGTACTACGTTATTATCTTATTTTTATAAAGTTAGACTGCATCGCAAATTTCATTTATTAATATTTGTTATTTTGAGTACTTACTGGTGTTTTATAATATTTATTTATTTATTTATCCCGACTAGTTTCGGCTTAAAATTCAGACATCATCACGGGTATGTTTATGTTATTTTAATCATATTTTTAATGATGATACAGGGTGATTCATTGGGAAATGCGCATACATTAATGGTAAATGCGGCACATCGAGCTGATTCTAACAAAACTATATTTTATGGGTCTATCGTTCTTTATAACCAATATACAGGGTGATTCATTAATTTTGCCCATTTCGCCCACCCTCCCTCCAATCAAAAAGTAATGTAAAGTAAATAATTGAACGTACAATTTCTTGAAATTACTACATCTTTACTTACCTAATTTGATGCTTAATTGTAGATATAGTTTGAATCATCATTCGCTTGAGATCGGAGGGTGAGTATGTGGGCACACGTATAATCATCCTCAAAACTACGGTCATCGATGATAATTATATCGTTTGGTAGCGCAAATTTCAAATCATCCAGTAAATTCATGATTTGGCATCGATAATATGATGATTTATACTGCTTCATACTGATTCATACTACCGGATTAAGTTAGAGGATGATTATAGTATGCCCATTCACCCTCCCTCCAATCAAAATGTAATGTAAAGTGAACAATTGACCGTACAATTCTTGAAATTACTACATCTTTACCTACCTAATTTGATGCTTAATTGTAGATATAGTTTGAATCATCATTCGCTTGAGATCGGAGGGTGGGTGTGAGGGCACAAGTATAGTCATCCTCAAAACTATGGTCATCGATGATAATTATATCGTTTGGTAGCGCAAATTTCAAATCATCCAGTAAATTCATGATTTGGCATCGATAATATGATGATTTATACTGCTTCATACTGATTCATACTACCGGATTAAGTTAGAGGATGATTATAGTATGCCCATTCACCCTCCCTCCAATCAAAATGTAATGTAAAGTGAACAATTGACCGTACAATTCTTGAAATTACTACATCTTTACCTACCTAATTTGATGCTTAATTGTAGATATAGTTTGAATCATCATTCGCTTGAGATCGGAGGGTGGGTGTGAGGGCACAAGTATAGTCATCCTCAAAACTATGGTCATCGATGATAATTATATCGTTTGGTAGCGCAAATTTCAAATCATCCAGTAAATTCATGATTTGGCATCGATAATATGATGATTTATACTGCTTCATACTGATTCATACTACCGGATTAAGTTAGAGGATGATTATAGTATGCCCATTCACCCTCCCTCCAATCAAAATGTAATGTAAAGTGAACAATTGACCGTACAATTCTTGAAATTACTACATCTTTACCTACCTAATTTGATGCTTAATTGTAGATATAGTTTGAATCATCATTCGCTTGAGATCGGAGGGTGGGTGTGAGGGCACAAGTATAGTCATCCTCAAAACTATGGTCATCGATGATAATTATATCGTTTGGTAGCGCAAATTTCAAATCATCCAGTAAATTCATGATTTGGCATCAATAATACAATCATTCATACTGCTTCATACTGGTTCATACTACCGGATTAAGTTAGAGGATGATTATAGTATGCCCATTCACCCTCCCTCCAATCAAAATGTAATGTAAAGTGAAAAATTCTACGTACAATTTTTTGAAATTACTATATCTTTACCTACCTAATTTGATGCTTAATTGTTGATATAGTTTGAATCATCATTCGCTTGAGATCGGAGGGTGGGTGTGTGGGCACACGTATAATCATCCTCAAAACTACGGTCATCGATGATGATTATATCGTTTGGTAGCGCAAGTTTCAAATCATCCAGTAAATTCATGAATTGGCATCGACAATATGATGATTTATACTGCTTCATACTGATTCATACTACCGGATTAAGTTAGAGGATGATTATAGTTTGCCCATGCACCCTCCCTTCAACCAAAATGTAATGTAAAATAAATAATTGAACATACAATTTTTTGAAATTACTACATCTTTACCAAACTAATTTGATGCTTAATTGTAGATATAATTTGAATCATCATTCGCTTGAGATCGGAGGGTGGTGTGGGCACACGTATAATCATCCTCAAAACTACGGTCATCGATGATAATTATATCGTTTGGTAGCGCAAATTTCAAATCATCCAGTAAATTCATGATTTGGCATCGATAATATGATGATTTATACTGCTTCATACTCATTCATACTACCGGATTAAGTTAGAGGATGATTATAGTTTGCCCATGCACCCTCCCTTCAACCAAAATGTAATGTAAAGTAAATAATTGAACATACAATTTTTTGAAATTACTACATCTTTACTAACCTAATTTGATGCTTAATTGTAGATATAATTTGAATCATCATTCGCTTGAGATCGGAGGGTGGTGTGGGCACACGTATAATCATCCTCAAAACTACGGTCATCGATGATAATTATATCGTTTGGTAGCGCAAATTTCAAATCATCCAGTAAATTCATGATTTGGCATCGATAATATGATGATTTATACTGCTTCATACTCATTCATACTACCGGATTAAGTTAGAGGATGATTATAGTATGCCCATTCACCCTCCCTCCAATCAAAATGTAATGTAAAGTGAACAATTGAACGTACAATTTTTAAAATTACTACATCTTTACCTACCTAATTTGATGCTTACTTGTAGAAATAGTTTGAATCATCATTCGCTTGAGATCGGAGGGTGGGTGTGTGGGCACACGTATAATCATCCTCAAAACTACGGTCATCGATGATAATTATATCGTTTGGTAGCGCAAATTTCAAATCATCCAGTAAATTCATGATTTGGCATCGATTATATGATGATTTATACTGCTTCATACTGATTCATACTACCGGATTAAGTTAGAGGATGATTATAGTATGCCCATTCACCCTCCCGCCAACCAAAATGTAATGTAAAGTGAATAACTGAACGTACAATTTTTTTAAATTACTACATTTTTACCTACCTAATTTGATGCTTAATTGTAGATATAGTTTGAATCATCATTCGCTTGAGATGGGAGGGTGGGTGTGTGGGCACACGTATAATCATCCTCAAAACTACGGTCATCGATGATAATTATATCGTTTGGTAGCGCAAATTTCAAATCATCCAGTAAATTCATGATTTGGCATCGATAATATGATGATTTATACTGCTTCATACTCATTCATACTACCGGATTAAGTTAGAGGATGATTATAGTATGCCCATTCACCCTCCCTCCAATCAAAATGTAATGTAAAGTGAACAATTGAACGTACAATTTTTAAAATTACTACATCTTTACCTACCTAATTTGATGCTTACTTGTAGAAATAGTTTGAATCATCATTCGCTTGAGATCGGAGGGTGGGTGTGTGGGCACACGTATAATCATCCTCAAAACTACGGTCATCGATGATAATTATATCGTTTGGTAGCGCAAATTTCAAATCATCCAGTAAATTCATGATTTGGCATCGATTATATGATGATTTATACTGCTTCATACTGATTCATACTACCGGATTAAGTTAGAGGATGATTATAGTATGCCCATTCACCCTCCCGCCAACCAAAATGTAATGTAAAGTGAATAACTGAACGTACAATTTTTTTAAATTACTACATTTTTACCTACCTAATTTGATGCTTAATTGTAGATATAGTTTGAATCATCATTCGCTTGAGATGGGAGGGTGGGTGTGTGGGCACACGTATAATCATCCTCAAAACTACGGTCATCGATGATAATTATATCGTTTGGTAGCGCAAATTTCAAATCATCCAGTAAATTCATGATTTGGCATCGATAATATGATGATTTATACTGCTTCATACTCATTCATACTACCGGATTAAGTTAGAGGATGATTATAGTATGCCCATTCACCCTCCCTCCAATCAAAATGTAATGTAAAGTGAACAATTGAACGTACAATTTTTAAAATTACTACATCTTTACCTACCTAATTTGATGCTTACTTGTAGAAATAGTTTGAATCATCATTCGCTTGAGATCGGAGGGTGGGTGTGTGGGCACACGTATAATCATCCTCAAAACTACGGTCATCGATGATAATTATATCGTTTGGTAGCGCAAATTTCAAATCATCCAGTAAATTCATGATTTGGCATCGATAATATGATGATTTATACTGCTTCATACTCATTCATACTACCGGATTAAGTTAGAGGATGATTATAGTATGCCCATTCACCCTCCCTCCAATCAAAATGTAATGTAAAGTAAACAATTGAACGTACAATTCTTAAAATTTCTACATCTTTACCTACCTAATTTGATGCTTAATTGTAGATATAGTTTGAATCATCATTCGCTTGAGATCGGAGGGTGGGTGTGTGGGCACACGTATAATCATCCTCAAAACTATGGTCATCGATGATAATTATATCGTTTGGTAGCGCAAATTTCAAATCATCCAGTAAATTCATGATTTGGCATCAATAATATGATGATTCATACTGCTTCATACTGATTCATACTACCGGATTAAGTTAGAGGATGATTATAGTATGCCCATTCACCCTCCCTCCAATCAAAATGTAATGTAAAGTAAACAATTGAACGTACAATTCTTAAAATTTCTACATCTTTACCTACCTAATTTGATGCTTAATTGTAGATATAGTTTGAATCATCATTCGCTTGAGATTGGAGGGTGGGTGTGTTTGCACACGTATAATCATCCTCAAAACTACGGTCATCGATGATAATTACATCGTTTGGTAGCGCAAATTTCAAATCATCCAGTAAATTCATAATTTGGCATCGATAATATGATGATTTATACTGCTTCATACTGATTCATACTACCGGATTAAGTTAGAGGATGATTATAGTATGCCCATCCACCCTCCCTCGAATCAAAATGTAATGTAAAGTGAATAATTGAACGTACAATTTTTTGAAATTACTACATCTTTACTTACCTAATTTGATGCTTAATTGTTGATATAGTTTGAATCATCATTCGCTTGAGATCGGAGGGTGGGTGTGTGGGCACACGTATAATCATCCTCAAAACTACGGTCATCGATGATGATTATATCGTTTGGTAGCGCAAATTTCAAATCATCCAGTAAATTCATGATTTGGCATCGATAATATGATGATTTATACTGCTTCATACTCATTCATACTACCGGATTAAGTTAGAGGATGATTATAGTATGCCCATTCACCCTCCCTCCAATCAAAATGTAATGTAAAGTGAACAATTGAACGTACAATTTTTAAAATTACTACATCTTTACTTACCTAATTTGATGCTTACTTGTAGATATAGTTTGAATCATCACTCGCTTGAGATCGGAGGGTGGGTGTGTGGGCACACGTGTAATCATCCTCAAAACTACGGTCATCGATGATAATTATATCGTTTGGTAGCGCAAATTTAAAATAATCCTGTAAATTCATGATTTGGCATCGATAATATGATGATTCATACTGCTTCCTACTGATTCATACTACCGGATTAAGTTAGAGGATGATTATAGTATGCCCATTCACCCTCCCTCCAATCAAAATGTAATGTAAAGTAAACAATTGAACGTACAATTCTTAAAATTTCTACATCTTTACCTACCTAATTTGATGCTTAATTGTAGATATAGTTTGAATCATCATTCGCTTGAGATCGGAGGGTGGGTGTGTGGGCACACGTATAATCATCCTCAAAACTATGGTCATCGATGATAATTATATCGTTTTCTTAACGAAAATTTAAGATCATCTGGTATATTCATGATTAGGCTTCAATAATATGATGATTGTTAAGAATTTGATCATAAATTCAAAAGCAATCAAAAGCATTGAGAAGAAATCATGAATTCAAAAGCATTGAGAAGCAATCACCCTATTGTCAAAAGTTGCCCCCGTTGAATTAAAAATTGACGTATATAAGCGATTTCGTGATACAAAAACATTTGTTTTTTGTGTGTTTTCAATTGTTTTTGGACGAAGCACAAACTATTGTGCAGAGTAAAATATTCTCAGAAATCACGAATACATAGAATTCCAATCTGTGTCATACTTATGACACTTAAGTGTCATAAGTAGTCCACTTATGTGGACTCATTAAATAAAGTGCATTAAGTGCATTGTCAAATACCTGTTTTCTATGCACGATTGCACCTGAGGTCGAGCCTCAATACGAGTTTATATTTGTATTGAGAAACTGATATAATTTGAAGTTGGAAACTAATTAACTGCGCTGTAGCGCAAATTACCTAAGTAACAAACCCTAACGGGCAGAAAATACAAGTTTGAAGGACCCCATGGTCATTAGTCAATTAGTTCACTAACAAATACTTTATAATTACTTTCAAAAGATACACTTATATAAAATTTGTCTGTTGGGATAATTATGCATTTTTATACACAAATTATGCAAAATCCGCACACAAATGATAAACGCGACAGAAACTTTTCAAGATGAAGCAGAAATTTCTGAAGAACAAGATCAAAAAGTATTTAAATTTGAACGTACAAACTAGAAAACACGTGCCTCAACTTGTTTAATGGCCTAACTTAAGGTCAGCCTACTTTGTTTTAAATGATTGTTGCAGTTTGTTAAAATGTATCTTGTAATTCAATTTGAATAATAACTTTTTTGGACAGATCGAAAAAAATGTTTCAGGCAAATGTTATAATATAGTTTAAGGATTTCATAAATGTTTTATTTTCAAAAATCAATCGAGTGATTTTCAAAATATCTTGTTTCGAAATTTTTCTTCGGACGCCATTTTGTTATTTGATGAAATAGAAAATAATTGTAAATACAAATGTTTTAGAGAACCGATAGCGCATGCTGACCGTTTTTGTATTTTTTAAATATTTCTTAAAATAAGGGAGTAATGACGATTTTTCGAAAAACAAAAGAACGCCAATAACTATGAACTTGGGCTCCAATTCAAAAAATGTAACTAAGAAAAGTTGTTTGTTTCAATGAGTTTTACCTGCCATTTTCGGGTGTTACAACTTAGTATTAACACCCTGTATAACGATAAAACAAATACATCTGTATGTAGAATACATGTTAACTGTCAGATTTGACAATTAGTTTGACAGATCTGGACTATATCTTGTTTTCAATATCATTTGTTTTTAATACATTTTAAAGTTAAAATGTAATTTTTTGGTTTTTATCAATAACTCTATAACGAGGGACAAGCGAACAATTTTCCACTTTTAATTTTCAATTTGTTTTAGCCCCCTGAATCGAATCCCAAAATCGTAATTTTTGGGACACCCTGTATATGTATATTCCATAGTAACTAACTATACCATAACTATTTTTTTGTACACAACTCTTTGTAAATTTAATGCTGTGAATTGGCTTAGAGCATAAATTATGGTTTAACAAAATTACAATCACATAACGATAAAACGGATACATTTCTATGTAGAATGAAGTCACATAACGATAAAAATAAAACTAAATACATTTATATGTAGAATACATAGCAACTGTTCGATTTGATAACTAGTTTGACAGATGTGGACTATATCTTGTTTTCAATATTATTAGTTTAAAGTTAAAATGTTATATTTTGTTTTTTATCAAAAAATTTATAACAAGAGACAAACGGAAAATATTCCACTCTTAAATTTCAATTTGTTTTACCCCCCTGAATCAAATCCCTAAAGTGTCATTTTAGGGACACCCTGTATATGTATATCGCATACCAACTAACTGTACCATAACTATTTTTTTTTGTACCAATTTCTTGTAAATTTAATCCTGTGAATTGGCTTAGACCATAAATTATTGTTTAACAAAATTACAATCACATAACGATAAGACGAAAACATTTCTATGTAGAATACAATTACATAAAGATAAAACAAATACATTTCTATGTAGAATACATGGCAACTGTCAGATATGCCAATTAGTTTGACAGATGTGGACAATATCTTGTTTTCAATATTATTAGTTTTTAATAAATTTTAATGTTAAAATGTTATTTTTTGTTTTTTGTCAATAACTGTATAACGAGGGACAAGCGGAAAATTTTAAACTCAATTTCAACAAAGTTATATGTTCAATTTTCTTACTTATTTATTTCATAACTTTCGTCAAATTTTCAGAGGATGTATCTTCAGGTATACTGTATCTAAATTAGGCATCAAATTTTTAAAATATCCATTAGACAAATTTTCAGAAATTTCGTTGGCAGATCTGTCAACAGGCAAAGTTATATGTTCGATTTTCTCACTTATTTATTTCATAACTTTCGTCAAATTTTCAGAGGCTATATATTCAGGCATACTGTATCCAAATCTGGCATGACATTTTCAAAATATCCATTAGACAAATTTTCAGAAATTTCATTGACATATCTGTCAACAGGTAAAGTTATATGTTCGATTTTCTCACTTATTTACTTCATAACCTTCGTCAATTTTTCAGACGATATATCTTCAGGCATACTGTATCTAAATCTGGTATCAAATTTTCAAAATATCCATTAGACAAATTTTCAGAAATTTCATTGGCAGATCTGTCAACAGGCAAAGTTATATGTTCGATTTTCTCACTTATTTATTTCATAACTTTCGTCAAATTTTCAGAGGCTATATCTTCAGGCATACTGTATCCAAATCTGGCATGACATTTTCAAAATATCCCTTTGATAAATTTTCAGAAATTTCAGTAACTGATAAACCGATTCCTGTCAACTGGGAAAGTTATTCGTTCGATTTTCTCACTTATTTCATACATAATCATCGTCACATTTTCAGAGGATATATTTTCAGGCATACTGAATCCAAATCTGGCATAAATTTTTCAAAATATACATGAGTCAAATTTTCAGAAATTTCAGTGACATATATATATCTATATAGTACATATATATATATATATATATATATATATATATGTGACAGTTGACTATATATATATATATATATATAGTCAACTGTCACATCAAAGTCAAAGTTTAAATAAGGCCAATGTGTATTCAGTTTACACGAATATAAGTTCAATTGAAGCAATATTGAGTTAAATTTAATCGAATTTTGGTTTAATTTTGAAAAAATGTCATCAATTTGGATAATTTAAAATCAATTTGCACAATTTTAGATCAGTTCATGCAAATTTCGGTAGCATTTAGACAAGGTTTGGTTCAATATGGGTACAGTTTTGCTGACGTGATATGATAGCAACAAATGTTATGAGGTCTTTTCATTTTGTGTGCATCATGGGAAAATTTTGAGATAATTAAGATGAATTGTTCTATAATTTAGGCAAATTATAGTTTCCTTTGAAATATTATATTTAATTTATCAACTTGACCAAATTATTTTTGTCATCTGAGTTGAGGATTAGTGTATTTTGTACGAATCATAGAATAATTTAAGTGGATATGATATCAATTTGGGCAAATTTCAGTTCATATTCAGTGAATTACTGTAGTATTCGTTGAACAGACATCTATTTTGATTCAATTTACATGAATTTTGGTCAAAATGTTTCAGTTCAATGTAACGAATTTTGGTGAATTTTAGTTTAATTTCGATATATTTTTGTTTCACTGTTGATGAGTTTTAGAGCAAATTTTCATAAATTTAGTGCTCTCTGAGGTAATTTCTGCAATATTCGTTGACCATGGGTCTATTGTGATTTTCCGGAATTTTGGCTGAATTTGGTCTTTTAGATCAGTTTATGCAAATTTCGGTACCATTTTGACAATTTTTGGTTCAATATGGGTAAACTTTTGCTTGCGTGATATGATAGCAACAAATATTATGAGGTCTTTTCAATTTTTGTGCATGATGGGCAAATTTTGAGATAATTCAGATGAATTGTTGTATAATTTAGGCAAATTATAGTTTCCTTTGAAATATTATATTTAATTTATCAACTTGACCAAATTATTTTTGTCATCTGAGTTGAGGATTAGTGTATTTTGTACGAATCATAGAATAATTTAAGTGGATATGATATCAATTTCTGCAAATTTCAGTTCATATTCAGTGAATTACTGTAATATTCGTTGAACAGACATCTATTTTGATTCAATTTACATGAATTTTGGTCGAAATTTTTCAGTTCAATGTAACGAATTTTGGTGAATTTTAGTTTAATTTCGATAAATTTTTGTTTCACTGTTGATGAGTTTTAGATCAAATTTTCATAAATTTAGTGCTCTCCGAGGTAATTTCTGCAATATTCGTTGACCATGGGTCTATTGTGATTTTCCGGAATTTTGGCTGAATTTGGTCTTTTAGATCAGTTTATGCAAATTTCGGTACCATTTTGACAATTTTTGGTTCAATATAGGTAAACTTTTGTTTGCGTGATATGATAGCAACACATATTATGAGGCCTTTTCAATTTTTGTGCATGATGGGCAAGTTTTGAGATAATTCCGATGAATTGTTGTATAATTTAGGCAAATTATTGTTTCCTTTGAAAGATTATATTTATTTTTTTAACTTAACCAAATTATTTTTGTCAACTGGGCTCAAGTTTAGTGCATTTTGTACAAATCATAGAACAATTTAGGTGGATTTGATATCAATTTGGCCAAATTTCATTTTATTTTGAGTGAATTACTGCAATATTCATTGAATAGAGATCTATTTTCATTCCATTTGCACGAATTTTGGTCAGCGGTTTCAGTTCAATCTGGGGTATTTTGGTGAATATTAGTTCAATTTCGACTAATTTTTGTTCCACTCTTGACGAGTTTAGATAAAATTTGGATAATTTTAGTGCTCTCAGAGGTAATTTCTGCAATATTCGTTGACCATGGGTCTATTGTGATTCAATTTTCCGGAATTTTATCTGAATTTTGTTTTTTAGATCAGTTTATGCAAATTTCGGTACCATTTTGACAATTTTTTGTTCAATATAGGTAAACTTTTGCTTGCGTGATATGATAGCAACAAATATTATGAGGTCTTTTCAATTTTTGTGCATGATGGGCGAATTTTGAGATAATTCCGATGAATTGTTGTGTAATTTAGGCAAATTATAGTTTCCTTTGAAAGATTATATTTATTTTTTTAACTTAACCAAATTATTTTTGTCAACTGGGCTCAAGTTTAGTGCATTTTGTACGAATCATAGAACAATTTAGGTGGATTTGATATCATTTTGGCCAAATTTCATTTTATTTTGAGTGAATTACTGCAATATTCATTGAAAAGAGATCTATTTTCATTCCATTTGCACGAATTTTGGTCAGCGGTTTCAGTTCAATCTGGGGAATTTTGGTGAATTTTAGTTCAATTTCGACTAATTTTTGTTCCACTCTTGACGAGTTTAGATAAAATTTGGATAATTTTAGTGCTCTCAGAGGTAATTTCTGCAATATTCGTTGACCATGGGTCTATTGTGATTCAATTTTCCGGAATTTTATCTGAATTTTGTTTTTTAGATCAGTTTATGCAAATTTCGGTACCATTTTGACAATTTTTTGTTCAATATAGGTAAACTTTTGCTTGCGTGATATGATAGCAACAAATGTTATGAGGTCTTTTCATATTTTGTGCATCATGGGCAAATTTTGAGACAATTTCGATGAATTGTTGTACAATTTAGGCAAATTATAGTTTCCTTTGAAAGACTATATTTATTTCATCAACTTAACCAAATTATTTTTGTCAACTGAGCTCAAGTTTAGTGCATTTTGTACGAATCATATCTGTCAACTGCGAAAGTTATATGTTCGATTTTCTCACTTATTTATTTCATAACTTTCGTCAAATTTTCAGAGGATATATCTTCAGGAATACTGTATCCATATCTGGCATAAATTTTTCAAAATATCTATTAGATAAATATTCAGAAATTTCAGTAACAGATATAGCGATACCTGTCAACTGGTAAAGTTATATGTTCAATTTTCTCACTCAATTACTTCATAACTTTCGTCAATTTTTCAGAGGATATATCTTTAGGTATACTGTATCCAGTAGAGTACAGTTTTTAGCTTTAAAATTGTAAATAAAAAACGTGTATGTTATTATTTGAGGTTTTATGATTTGCCTTGTAAAACAAGTATCTTATTTATTTTGCGCATAACTATCAGGTGGATTACAAACCTACATTTTTAAGTCACATAATAAAAACGTATGCATAAAGTTTGGCTACGATTAAGTTAGAAAAATTACGCCACTTAAATATCCTCCAGGGGCTCGTCCACAGTGTACCGTTGCGGCGTTTGAAATCCCTTTTTGGGTATATTTTGAGATTGCACGGCTATTTTATTGTTTATGTTGTAGTTTCGTGAATTTTGTGGCTTGTTAGCGCACACACCAACAGACTTTTTACTAAATGCACCGTCCTTTGATAGATGCATTAAGTTTTCAAGTGTTACATAAGCGAACAGATCGTTGTTATTTTACAATGTGCGTGACTCCATCTAACCAAATTTTGCAGGCAAACGTAAAGACTGAATACTGACGCCAAAGGCACAATACGTAATCAGGTAAAATTCTCATCTTGGAATGTTTAGATTTTGCAGACATGACGATTTCCATCCCACGCGTTTCACAATTTTACAATGATATTGATGGCATTCATGACTTGTTTTCGGTAAAATGTGGAGAAACTATTAATTGTTTGAATTTGTGGCATTGAGAAAACGTAATGGTCACTAATGCACTGAATTTATGCGAGGCTCTCATGTGTAGCAAACTGTTCGATTATATAAAATGCATTTTGCGCCCATCTTGGTACATTTTTAAAATGTGGGAAGGGTAAGTGCATAATTGCAAAAGCGAATATGGAACCTGTGTAAGCGTGAAAGTAACGATCCGTATTACACCTGTGAGCGATGTGAAAGGTATGGAACATGATAGAGATATTTACTCTGAAAGCCAGCTAACAAAGACCTTTTGACTGTACTAAAATGCTTTGGTAGTTGAAGTCAAATTTAACATGCAAAGCAATACAAATACGTATTTATTTAATTATTTGCTGCACTGACGGTTTGTAATATCGATGTAATGGCGTGCCTTATGTAGCTTATATATATATATATATATATATATATACATATATATATATATATATATATATATATATATATACATATATATATATATATATATATATATATATATATATACATATATATATATATATATATATATATATATATATATATATATATATATATATATATATAGTTTGCATTAGCAAAGTTTGAGTAAAATTTTAAAAGTTCTATTGAAAGTTATGAAATTTCCAATAGAAATGCAATATTAATTGTAATTTCCAATAGAAATGCAACATTCATTGAAATTTACAATCGCAATGATAAAATTTCAATGAAATTTTGTGGTTTGAAGAACTTTTTGTAATTCGTAATAAAATGACGTAGTTTTCATAAAAAATGTAGAAAATTTGCAAACAAAAGTTGTCATTTGCAACGAAAATTTCATAATTGCTATACAAATTTTTAATTTACAATCAAAATTGTGTATATTCAATTCAAAGTTTTGCAACATTTCTATTAAAATATTAAAAGTTGGTAAGTGATAAATCGTTTATAATTTTTATTAAAAATTTCACGTTTCAATTAAACATTGAAATTTATTCGTGTTAGGGTTTCATTTAAAAATAAAAAACTTAAAATTGAAATTTATTATTTTGGGATTTGTAATCAGAATTTCGTAATTTCTAACGAAAATTTTGTAATTTCTCTATCAAAAATTACAGCGCTTTTAAATTTTTCCGCAAAGTTTGAATAAAATGTTGAAAGTTCTACTGAAAGTTTTGAAATTTCCAATAGAAATGCAATATTCATTGTAATTTCCAATGGAAATGCAACATTCATTGAAATTTACAATCGCAATGATAAAATTTCAATGACAATTTTGTTTTTCAATGACAATTTTTCACAACGATGGGTGCAATAAAAAAAATTTACGAAATTACAATTATGTCGGAAAGAATATATAATATAGTGAAATTATTCAATAATAAAGTTGACATTTGCAACGAAAATTTCATAATTGCCGTATAAATTTTTAATTTACAATCAAAATTTTGTATATTCAATTCAAAGTTTTGCAACATTTCTATTATAATATTAAAAGCTAGTAAGTGATAAATCGTTTATAATTTTTACAAAAAATTTCACGTTTCAATTAAACATTGAAATTTATTTGTGTTAGGATTTCATTTAAAAATAAAAAATCTTAAAATTGAAATTTATTATTTTGGTATTTATAATCAGAATTTCGTAATTTCTAACGAAAATTTTGTAATTTCTCTATCAAAAATTACAGCGCTTTTAAATTTTTCCGTAAAGTTTGAATAAAATTTTGAAAGTTCTATTGAAAGTTTTGAAATTTCCAATAGAAATGCAATATTCATTGTAATTTCCAATAGAAATGCAACATTCATTGAAATCCACAATCGCAATGATAAAATTTCAATGACAATTTTGTGGTCTGAAGAACTTTTTGTAATTCGTAATAAAATGTCGTAGTTTGCATGAAAAATATAGAAAATTTGCAAACAAAAGTTGTCATTTGCAACGAAAATTTCATAATTGCTATACAAATTTTTAATTTACAATCAAAATTTTGTATATTCAATTCAAAGTTTTGCAAAATTTCTATTCAAATATTAAAAGTTGGTAAGTGATGAATCGTTTATAGTTTTTACTAAAAATTTCACGTTTCAATTAAACTATGAAATTTATTTGTGTTAGGGTTTTATTTAAAAATAAAAAACTTAAAATTGAAATTTATTATTTTGTGATTTATAATCAGAATTTCGTAATTTTTAACGAAAATTTTGTAATTTCTCTATCAAAAACTCAGCGCTTTTAAATTTTTCCGCAAAGTTTGAATAAAATTTTGAAAGTTCTACTGAAAGTTTTGAAATTTCCAATATAAATGCAATATTCATTGTAATTTCCAATAGAAATGAAACATTCATTGAAATTTACAATCGCAATGATAAAATTTCAATTTCTATATTGTGGTCTGATGAACTTTTTGTAGTTCGTAATAAAATGTCGTAGTTTGCATGAAAAATGTAGAAAATTTGCAAACAAAAGTTGTCATTTGCAACGAAAATTTCATAATACAAATTTTTAATTTGCAATCAAAATTTTGTATATTCAATTCAAAGTTTTGCAACATTTCTATTAGAATATTAAAAGTTGGTAAGTGATAAAATCGTTTATAGCTTTTACTAAAAATTTTATGTTTCAATTAAACATTGAAATTTATTTGTGTTAGGGTTTCATTTAAAAATAAAAAACATAAAATTGAAATTTATTATTTTGGGATTTATAATCAGAATTTCGTAATTTCTAACGAAAATTTTGTAATTTCTCTATCAAAAATTACAGCGCTTTTAAATTTTTCCGCAAAGTTTGAATAAAATGTTGAAAGTTCTACTGAAAGTTTTGAAATTTCCAATAGAAATGCAATATTCATTGTAATTTCCAATGGAAATGCAACATTCATTGAAATTTACAATCGCAATGATAAAATTTCAATGACAATTTTGTGGTTTGATGAACTTTTTGTAATTCGTAATAAAATGTCGTAGTTTGCATGAAAAATGTAAAAAATTTGCAAACAAAAGTTGTCATTTGCAACGAAAATTTCATAATTGCTATACAAATTTTTAATTTACAATCAAAATTTTGTATATTCAATTCAAAGTTTTGCAACATTTCTATTATAATATTAAAAGTTGGTAAGTGATAAAATCGTTTATAGCTTTTACTAAAAATTTCACGTTTCAATTAAACATTGAAATTTATTTGTGTTAGGGTTTCATTTAAAAATTAAAAACATAAAATTGAAATTTATTATTTTGGGATTTATAATCAGAATTTCGTAATTTCTAACGAAAATTTTGTAATTTCTCTTTCAAAAATTACAGCGCTTTTAAATTTTTCCGCAAAGTTTGAATAAAATTTTGAAAGTTCTATTGAAAGTTTTAAAATTTCCAATAGAAATGCAATATTCATTGTAATTTCCAATAGAAATGCAACATTCACTGAAATTTACAATCGCAATGATAAAATTTCAATGATAATTTTGTGGTTTGATGAACTTTTTGTAATTCGTAATGAAATGTCGTAGTTTGCATGAAAAATGTAGAAAATTTGCAAACAAAAGTTGTCATTTGCACCGAAAATTTCATAATTGCTATACAAATTTTTAATTAACAATCAAAATTTTGTATATTCAATTCAAAGTTTTGCAACATTTCTATTATAATATTAAAAGTTGGTAAGTGATAAATCGTTTATAGTTTTTACTAAAAATTTCACGTTTCAATTAAACATTGAAATTTATTTGTGTTAGGGTTTCATTTAAAAATTAAAAACATAAAATTGAAATTTATTATTTTGGGATTTATAATCAGAATTTCGTAATTTCTAACGAAAATTTTGTAATTTCTCTTTCAAAAATTACAGCGCTTTTAAATTTTTCCGCAAAGTTTGAATAAAATTTTGAAAGTTCTACTGAAAGTTTTGAAATTTCCAATATAAATGCAATATTCATTGTAATTTCCAATAGAAATGCAACATTCATTGAAATTTACAATCGCAATGATAAAATTTCAATGACAATTTTGTGGTTTGATGAACTTTTTGTAATTCGTAATAAAATGACGTAGTTTTCATGAAAAATGTAGAAAATTTGCAAACAAAAGTTGTCATTTGCAACGAAAATTTCATAATTGCTATACATATTTTTAATTTACAATCAAAATTTTGTATATTCAATTCAAAGTTTTGCAAAATTTCTATTGAAATATTAAAAGTTGGTAAGTGATGAATCGTTTATAGTTTTTACTAAAAATTTCACGTTTCAATTAAACATTGAAATTTATTTGTGTTAGGGTTTTATTTAAAAATAAAAAACTTAAAATTGAAATTTATTATTTTGGGATTTATAATAAGAATTTTGTATTTTCTAACGAAATTTTTGTAATTTCTTTATCAAAAATTACAGCCTTTTAAATATTTTCGCAAAGTTTGAATAAAATTTTGAAAGTTCTACTGAAAGTTTTGAAATTTCCAATAGAAATGCAATATTCATTGTAATTTCCAATGGAAATGCAACATTCATTGAAATTTACAATCGCAATGATAAAATTTCAATGACAATTTTGTGGTTTGATGAACTTTTTGTAATTCGTAATGAAATGCCGTAGTTTGCATGAAAAATGTAGAAAATTTGCTAACAAAAGTTGTCATTTGCAACGAAAATTTCATAATTGCTATACAAATTTTTAATTTACAATCAAAATTTTGTATATTCAATTCAAAGTTTTGCAACATTTCTATTAAAATATTAAAAGTTGGTAAGTGATAAATCGTTTATAGTTTTTACTAAAAATTTCACGTTTCAATTAAACATTGAAATTTATTTGTGTTAGGGTTTCATTTAAAAATAAAAGACTTAAAATAGAATTTTTTTATTTTGGGATTTATAATCAGAATTTCGTAATTTTTAACGAAAATTTTGTAATATCTCTATCAAAAACTCAGCGCTTTTAAATTTTTCCGCAAAGTTTGAATAAAATTTTGAAAGTTCTACTGAAAGTTTTGAAATTTCCAATATAAATGCAATATTCATTGTAATTTCCAATAGAAATGCAACATTCATTGAAATTTACAATCGCAATGATAAAATTTCAATGACAATTTTGTGGTTTGAAGAACTTTTTGTAATTCGTAATAAAATGACGTAGTTTTCATGAAAAATGTAGAAAATTTGCAAACAAAAGTTGTCATTTGCAACGAAAATTTCATAATTGCTATACATATTTTTAATTTACAATCAAAATTTTGTATATTCAATTCAAAGTTTTGCAAAATTTCTATTCAAATATTAAAAGTTGGTAAGTGATGAATCGTTTATAGTTTTTACTAAAAATTTCACGTTTCAATTAAACTATGAAATTTATTTGTGTTAGGGTTTTATTTAAAAATAAAAAACTTAAAATTGAAATTTATTATTTTGTGATTTATAATCAGAATTTCGTAATTTTTAACGAAAATTTTGTAATTTCTCTATCAAAAACTCAGCGCTTTTAAATTTTTCCGCAAAGTTTGAATAAAATTTTGAAAGTTCTACTGAAAGTTTTGAAATTTCCAATATAAATGCAATATTCATTGTAATTTCCAATAGAAATGAAACATTCATTGAAATTTACAATCGCAATTATAAAATTTCAATTTCTATATTGTGGTCTGATGAACTTTTTGTAGTTCGTAATAAAATGTCGTAGTTTGCATGAAAAATGTAGAAAATTTGCAAACAAAAGTTGTCATTTGCAACGAAAATTTCATAATTGCTATACAAATTTTTAATTTGCAATCAAAATTTTGTATATTCAATTCAAAGTTTTGCAACATTTCTATTATAATATTAAAAGTTGGTAAGTGATAAAATCGTTTATAGCTTTTACTAAAAATTTCACGTTTCAATTAAACATTGAAATTTATTTGTGTTAGGGTTTCATTTAAAAATTAAAAACATAAAATTGAAATTTATTATTTTGGGATTTATAATCAGAATTTCGTAATTTCTAACGAAAATTTTGTAATTTCTCTTTCAAAAATTACAGCGCTTTTAAATTTTTCCGTAAAGTTTGAATAAAATTTTGAAAGTTCTATTGAAAGTTTTAAAATTTCCAATAGAAATGCAATATTCATTGTAATTTCCAATAGAAATGCAACATTCACTGAAATTTACAATCGCAATGATAAAATTTCAATGATAATTTTGTGGTTTGATGAACTTTTTGTAATTCGTAATGAAATGCCGTAGTTTGCATGAAAAATGTAGAAAATTTGCTAACAAAAGTTGTCATTTGCAACGAAAATTTCATAATTGCTATACAAATTTTTAATTTACAATCAAAATTTTGTATATTCAATTCAAAGTTTTGCAACATTTCTATTAAAATATTAAAAGTTGGTAAGTGATAAATCGTTTATAGTTTTTACTAAAAATTTCACGTTTCAATTAAACATTGAAATTTATTTGTGTTAGGGGTTTCATTTAAAAATTAAAAACATAAAATTGAAATTTATTATTTTGGGATTTATAATCAGAATTTCGTAATTTCTAACGAAAATTTTGTAATTTCTCTTTCAAAAATTACAGCGCTTTTAAATTTTTCCGCAAAGTTTGAATAAAATTTTGAAAGTTCTACTGAAAGTTTTGAAATTTCCAATATAAATGCAATATTCATTGTAATTTCCAATAGAAATGCAACATTCATTGAAATTTACAATCGCAATGATAAAATTTCAATGACAATTTTGTGGTTTGATGAA